>JAREYC010000006.1:56421666-57690000 GCA_030015325.1 Cryptoblepharus egeriae
AGATGGGTGAATTGTGCTGGCCTAATTTGGTTAGGATTGTGCCCTCAGAGTCGGGGTGTCCAAACTTTTTGGCAGGAGGGCCACATCAGCTCTCTGACACTGTGTTGAGGGCTGGAAAAATGATTTATATTTCAAATTTGAATAAATTTACCTAAATTTACAAGTAAGGATGTATTAGAGACATTTCAAGGCTTGCCTGTGGACTGATAGAGAGGTCTTGTCAAGGGCTGTGTTGAGGGCTGCATTTGGCCCCAGTCCTGGGATTTGGACACTCCAGCCCCAGAGCACAGTTCCCTCTAAGATGTGCACGCGTATGTGTGCACATAACTTTTTGAACTAGTACACACATGTTTCAACAAGGTGCACAAAGCCAAGCTGGTAATGACATTGGCAATGACAAAAATGTTGACAATGTCAACTGACAATGACAATGTAAATTCATTATCTTCTTCCATACATTGTACTGTATATATTGTAAAAAAAGTACATATTATTTTCTGACATGTAGTCAAAATTATATAACTCCACAGTCATTGTGTGGTGCACACAAATTTAACCTTCCTTCAAAAGCTGCACTGCCAATATTTTTTGTGTACACAGCCTACTGAAAATTAGAGGGAACGTTGCCCCAGAGTGATGCAGTGATTAGGGGGACTGGATGAGGAATGCAGATACCCAAGTTCAGATCCTTCTTCAGGCATGAAGATCTCTGGGCAACTTCATTCTTTTAAAGCCTGCCAGTCTCACATAGTTGTTGGGATAAAGATGATAGGAAAGGATGTCAGCTTGTAAGCTGTGCTGGTTGAATTATAGATAATAAGTACTAACAGCTGAGTTCAATTTATTGTTGGGTGTGGCTTATATAAGCAATGGTTAATTTGGATTGGTTAATGTTTTATATAAATATTTGTTCTGTGCTGTTCATCTCATGGTGGGGTTTTGACCTGGCTGTGTTCTTGCTGATGGGTCTCCTGTGCATGTGTAGATGCTGATAACCATGGATTGGATATTTACTGAAAAAAGGCTTTAGCCTTATTCATCTTCCTCTTATGAAGAACTGTTGCTGCTACTGTATGAAGATTATTGCTGTGCTACTCTGTGCTACTAGTATTGTTTATTGGATTCTTTGTTGCTTTGGACCATGGAATGTTTATCTGACAATTCTTAATGGATTATGTTTTTGCACTGGAATGAAAATATATATTTTTCTACATGAATGTCTGCTGTTTGTTGCATTAACAACCAATACTGGGATGACTAGCTTATAAGTATATTGACATCGGTTATGGGCCCAGTACAACGCTAATCTTGTGGCTATGTCAATCCTGTAAGTATTTGTGTTGTTGTTTTTCATTCTGCTGTTGCATTCCTGAGCTTGAATTTCATCATGGATGCAAGTAGTATTTCTGTAGCAGGATCACTTGTGACCCAGCTAAATGGACAGAATTATTCTACATGGTCGCAAAGAATTTCTTTATTGTTAAAGAATCAAGGACTATGGAAAGTGGTGTTTGATCCACCTGCTATGAGTAGTTTAAGTGGTGCAGAGAGAGAACAGTTTCATAGAGATAATGAGAAAGCCCTGTCTCTTATTGGATTGACTATAAATGATTTGCAGTTAGTGCATATCCAAGGTCTGGACTCTGCCAAAGCCTGTTGGGATGCACTTAAGGCATTATATGTAAGAGACAGTGTTGGTGCACAAATCCATCTTATGCAAAAATTGCTAAGGACTCATCTCCAGCCAGAAGGAGATATATTTTTGCACTTGGAGTTCATGAAAAGAACTTTGATTCAGCTCCAAGAGAAGGGACTAACATTTAATGAGTTACAACAAGTTTATATTATCCTTTGTTCATTGGACTCAAGTTATGATCAGTTTGTTTCCAACGTGGAAGTTCTGCCTCAAGCAGAGTTAACTTTAGCTAACATCACCGGCCGTTTGTTGGATGAAGATCAGCGAAGGAGAGATAAAGCCCAGCTGCGAGTTATCAAGCCGCATTCCTCAAAACAAACTAAGATGAGAGTTGCGGAGGAGTGTGAGATGGCTACTTCCAAAGCTTATTCTGCTAGAAGATGCTACGAATGTGGAAGTTTATCTCATATTTATAAAAACTGTAACAAGAAGGGTAAAAAGTTCAAAGGGACTAATTATACAGGGAGTGCTCGTCTGGCTGTTGCAAAAGAGGGGTCGATGGACTGTACAAATGCTTATGTAGTTGATAGTGGTGCTTCAGTAAATATTTGCAAAGAAAGACAATTGTTTAAGACTTTCAATCCTTTAGAAGACCAATGTGTAACTTTAGCCGATGGAGTCTGTGCAAAGATTACAGGCAAAGGACTTGTGTATATGCCTAATTTGAGAAGGGATATTCAAATGGTTTGTGTTCCCACTTTGCAGTATAATCTGTTGTCTGTATCTGCCTTGACTCAGAATGGTTTCAATGTATATTTTGATGCTTCTGTATGCAAAATAAGAGATGCTAAAGGGTTGGTTGCGATTGCTAAATTGCAAGGTGATTTGTATCTACTTAACCCTGATAACTTGGTACAGAATGTATATACAAACAAACCTCCCCATGAAAATTGTATCCATTTGTTACATCGAAGACTTGGGCATCCAGGTTTTCATGCTTTAAAGAAAACACTTCAATTAACCAAGGGTCTTAAGCTAAAGCCATGTTCTCTTTATCTAGATTGTGAAGTGTGTAAGACAATTAAATCTAAGGTTGCACCTGTTAAAATCCCTGGTGAATATCATAGTAATGAGATAATGGATCTCATTTTTATGGATCTTACAGGACCTTATACAACTAGTTTGGGTGGAGCAAGATTTGCTTTATCCATTGAAGATCATTTTTCAAGATATGGTTTTTGTTATTTGCTTAAGAGAAAATCTGATACTTATCAAGCTGTGGTCAAATGGTTAAGGTATGCTCAAAGGAAAACTGGAAAGCTACCTAAGTGTGTGGTTTCTGACCGTGGTGGTGAATTTGTTAATAGCAGAATGGCTGCATTGTTTGAAGAAAAAGGGATAGAGCATAGATTGACTGCTCCTTATCGTCCTCAGCACAATGCTCATTGTGAAAGGCGTGGTCAGACTTTGCAAAATATGGCCTTTTGTATGTTAAGGGACAGTGGTCTACCAAGCTCTTATTGGGCCGAGGCATTTATGTGTGCCACCCATAATTTAAATCTGGTTTGGTCATCTGCCACACGGCAAATACCATCCAAACTTTGGCACAATAGAATTCCATCTCTGGAACATCTTCATATTTTTGGTGTACCTGCTTTTGTGCATGTTCCTCATCAACAGAGGAGGAAAGGGCAGCCTAAGGCCAGAAAGATGATTTTTTTGGGTTATGAGTCTAATCATAAGGCTTTCAGGTTTGCTGTTCCTAATAGTAGAGAGATTGTTATTTCTGCCTCTGCTACATTTTTAGAAAAATCTTCTGGGTGGGAAAGGTTAGGTTCTTCTATTATCTCAGTTCCTATTGAGGATAACTCTAATAACCAGCCACCTACTCCTGAAAGGAGGAGATCCCTTTCTGATGATGAGGGAGCTAATAATGGAGAAATTAAAATAGAGCCAGAGGAGGTAGAAGAAAATGTATCTATTCCTGTTACTTCTCTTAGCCCCCAACCCATGTTACCCACACAACCACCAGCTATAGAGAACAAGCTTGTAGAATTGCCACGTCGTTCTGAAAGAGAGAGAAGGGAGCCTGATAGGTTTGTGCCAGGTGTTGCATGCCAAGTGTTATCAGAGCCATCATCTTATGATGCAATTGCTACCTTGCCACAGCAGGAGCAAAGAGCTTGGCAAGAAGCTGTAAATTCTGAGCTGAAGTCATTGGCTGATTTACATGTATATGAGGAAGCTTATTTGCCACCGGGACAAAAGGCAATAGGTTGTCGTTGGGTGTTTAAGTCAAAGCGTGATGTAAATGGGCAAGTTAAGTACCGAGCAAGACTTGTTGCTCAAGGTTTTGGTCAAAGTGCATCAGGGTATGATGAGACATTTTCTCCAACCTTGAAAAGCTGTTCTTTGTTAAGTGCTTTAACTATAGCTGCCAAAGAACAATGTATAGTAAGGCAAGTAGACATAAAAACTGCTTACTTACATGCTCCATTAAGACATACAGTGTATATGAAAAAACCACCTGGAGTTGCTACCTCTAATAAAGGTTTCTGGTTATTGAAGAAAAGCCTTTATGGATTGAAACAGTCTGGATTTGAATGGAATCAGTGTCTAGTTAATGTGTTGAAAGAAATGAATTTTAAACAAGGAATTGCAGATCTTTGTGTTTTTGTGAGAGGACAAGATATACAGAAGTGTATCATTTTGTGCTTTGTAGATGATTTGGCAATTATAAGTCCTTCTGAAGACACTATTGATAGCGTAATTGCTGATTTGAGGAAGAAGTTTAGTTTGCGTGATTTGGGAAATATTAATAATTATGTTGGTTTAGAAATCACTAAGGTGTCTGGGGGTTTTAAACTTTCCCAAAGGTCCAAGATTGTTGACTTGTTGAAGAAGTTCAGTATGGAGCAATGCAATGGAGTAAAGATACCTTTGACTCCAGAGTTTGAGAAAGATGACTCCAATAGTCCACCTTTTGATATTGATATTTATAGGTCACTTGTTGGAAGTTTAATGTACATTGGCAATTGGAGCAGACCAGATATAGCTGTTTCTTGTAATTTACTAGCTCGTATGTTTTCAAAACCCACACAGAAACATTGGATAGCTGCCAAAAGGGTACTGAGGTATTTAAAGCAAACTATGGACTTAGCTCTCTACATTACACCTACAGACAATCTAGAGCTGTCTGCTTATGTGGATGCTAGTTTTGCCTCAGATAAAACCACTTGTAATTCAACCTCAGGTTTTACAATATTTTTGGCAGGCTCATTGGTGGGATGGAAATCTATTAAGCAGAAACATATTGCGTTATCATCATGTGAAGCTGAATTTTCTGCAATCAGTGAGTTATGTGTAGAACTTGTTTGGTTTGATCAATTATTAAAAGATCTTGGTGTTATTTTGAACAAACCAATTGTAGTCTGTGAAGACAATCAAGCCGCTATTCAGTTAGCATCTTCAAATAGTGTCAAAGGGAGATCTAAACATACTGGGGTTAGATACCAAAACGTTAAGCAATGTATTGCTGAAGGGCTAATACAGTTGCAATATTGTGACACTAATTTGAATATTGCAGATGCTTTGACGAAAGTATTGGGAACAACGAAACATTTAGAAAAATGTAATATGTTAGGCTTGAAGGTTTAAATTTGTGCCATTGTATTAATTGAAATTAATGTGTGTACTATTATCTAAATTCAAGGAGGAGATTGTCAGCTTGTAAGCTGTGCTGGTTGAATTATAGATAATAAGTACTAACAGCTGAGTTCAATTTATTGTTGGGTGTGGCTTATATAAGCAATGGTTAATTTGGATTGGTTAATGTTTTATATAAATATTTGTTCTGTGCTGTTCATCTCATGGTGGGGTTTTGACCTGGCTGTGTTCTTGCTGATGGGTCTCCTGTGCATGTGTAGATGCTGATAACCATGGATTGGATATTTACTGAAAAAAGGCTTTAGCCTTATTCATCTTCCTCTTATGAAGAACTGTTGCTGCTACTGTATGAAGATTATTGCTGTGCTACTCTGTGCTACTAGTATTGTTTATTGGATTCTTTGTTGCTTTGGACCATGGAATGTTTATCTGACAATTCTTAATGGATTATGTTTTTGCACTGGAATGAAAATATATATTTTTCTACATGAATGTCTGCTGTTTGTTGCATTAACAACCAATACTGGGATGACTAGCTTATAAGTATATCTTGACAAAGGAGATAAGAACATGTATGTCACCCTGAAGAAGAATGAGATAAAAATGTAAATGAAAAAATAAATGCTTGAGCTACTGCTTGTGATTCCTTCTTGCTAGACAGATCTTAACCTGCTCACTGAGAGTTCCAAATTTGCTTGCAGAATTCTTTTCTAATCTGGTAATTGCCATGTCAGATTGGTTTAGCTCCAAACATGGTTGGAGGTGGCTCTTTTTGAACCAGGTTAAAGCCTTTTTAAAGGTATCTGAATAAGATAAGTTTCTGGAAGATAAATCAGTGAGAGGCCAATTTCTATGACAGGATTGAAACTTGTACCCTTGCTTAGGACTGGTCATGTCCCTGACTGCAAAAACAATTTACATTGAACAGTTTGATTATCAACTGTGCACATTCCTTCTAGATTCTTGTTAAACAACAAGAACTGTAATAGATAATTAGGAATAGCTGTAGGGATGCTTTGAATCCTTGATCAATGCAAATTACCTTTCTTTGTTGGTAAATTTGCAATGATCTATTTATTGGCTTATTTACTAGATTTATTACTCTGCCTTTCTCCCTTAAAGGCACCCAAGATGGCATTAAGTTCTTGGACCAAAAATAAACACATCAATGAATACAGTTTCTATCAGAATAAGCATACTATCAGAAAGTTTATTGAAATAAAGAGCAGCAGACTGATTACATATTGGAAACTAAGGATGCAATCCAGAGGAACTACAGGGAGTCCTTGCTCCGACGTAAGAACAATTTACTCTGGATTGCAATATGAATTTCCCATAGGTTTTCACTAGGATGTGCCACAACTATGTCTACGTAAATGTCTCTTATGTGCTTCCGTAGTTACTCTGGATTGTAGGGTAATTGTACAATTCCATAATTAACTGCAAAATCAAGCTTGTTTTTAATCACTTTGTACCAGTTCAGTGCCTAAATAATTACTGCTCCTGAAAACCTTTTTTTGCAACAATTGAGTCACTCTCTGGTTTCTAGCAAGGTAGTTGATATCTTTGGAAATCTGAAATACTGTGATATGTAACTAAATTTATGCTGACATGCCAGGTAATTAGTGTTTCTTACTCAATCTTGGTTTCCAAATTTGTTGGACAAAAACAAAACATACTTTGTTGATTTGTATAAAATAGCAGTTCAAGTAAAGAAGGAAAATGGAGTGCCCAAGCTAACCTGCCCAGTGACTCAAAGGAAATCTCTTATCCAAAGGAAAGTTCTGGATAAAGCCTTTTATCTTCCTTTCCTTTTTTAAAAAAAAATCTGTCTGGTTCTGAAGATCTGATTGCCTTTTAGGTGATTTCAGTACTGTGTCCAAAAGATAAACTTTCCTAGTAATTGGTTGATAACCACTTTATGATTCATTGTGGGTATGGCAAAAGCTCCTTGGTAAAATCACCACCACAACATCCATCTTTCAACCTGTCTGCACTGATGGTCTTTGATACACTCTGCCCCCAGAAATGCAAACAGCAGATCAAATGACCTAATGTTTTGACTCAAAATGACAGACAGCTTATCAAATTATCAAAGGTTCCGATTTAATTGAAATTTCACAGATAACCCAAGACCAGACTTTTGAATACCGACTCAACTGTCAGCAGCAATGCCATTAAGGTTGTGATTGTGTCAGAGGCAGAAATGTTCTCAGAGAAAACAAGAAAGGCCAATGGTATTGAACAAGGATGTCTGTCTAAAACTAGACCAGAGAAACAAGTTAGATAAAAAAGACTGAAGACAACTAATCATGAGGTGAACAATGTGAGTGTTGAAGTTACTGAGGAACAAGGTGAAAAATCTGTCAACAAGAAAGTTTGTGTAAAAGGATCTGACCGCTCCAAAAATGATACATATATGCTTAGTGTTGTGTTAGCCAGGATATAAGTTAGACCAGGCATGTCAAACTGGCAGCCCGAGGGCCACATGCGGCCCTTTGCAGGAACACGTGTGGCCCTCAAGTGATCTCCCCACCCCCAGAAGCCGCTTAGTACTGGGCACACTTGATTTTGATCAAGTGGCACCACAATGATTTTGAGCTGGAGAAAGAGCCCAAGAGGAAGGAGGGCACTTCTGAGTAGACTTGCAAAAAATGGATTGCAGCCCTCCGGAGACACCATTAATGCTAATGAGGCCCTCTGTATGAAATGAGTTTGACATCCCTGAGTTAGACAACAGCCCTCTTCAGACTTTTTAATAAAGTGTATAGGCTGTACCTATAAGTTCCATCTCCAGTGTTGACATACTCTTGCAGCTCCATTTAAAGCATAGTTTTAAAAAGTAGTGGAAGTATAATGTCTTTGAAGTGAGCTAGCCTAAGCCAATGAAGAATAACTGAAATAATCCAAAAAGTACATATCTCATATACAAGTGATTTCAATAGCCCCCTTGACCAGCTGACTACAAAGCTCTGTGGTCAGTTTCAGAATCTATATATATATAAGGCATCTTCATCATCATCACTGACTCATCAACACCCAGCCAAAAACACCCAGCCAAAAGAAGCGTGAAATTTGATGAGGGTGTTCCTTCCATGATGCAGGGATACACTAAGAACCAGTTTTCAGAAATTCCATCTAGAAGGGGGTGAAAAGGGGCACAATGCGTTTTATAAAACTAATCTTCATCATTACTGACTCATTACCGCCCTGCCAAAACTGCTGGCCCTAGAAGCGTGAAGTTTGGGGTGGGTGTTCCTTCCGTGACGGAGGGGTGCACTAAGAACCGGTTTTCGGAAATTCCAACAGGAAGGGGGTAAAAAGGGGCGCAACGCATTTTCCTCCCTATACTTTGCATTGAGAATTGCTGATTCAGCAACATTCCGCCCCAACTGCTGGGCCTGAAGCATGGAATTCTGGGAGTTCCTTCTGTCACCTGAACTCCCACCAAGAACCATCTGGAGAAATTAAACCTGAAAAGGGGCTGAAAAGGGGGCAACGTGTTTTCATCCTATACTTAACATGGGAGACTGAACAACATCCAGCCAATTTGGTGCTTGGTGCTTAGTGCACTGGGGGGATGTTGTTTGGAGGGAGGGTTTGCACTGGGGAGGATGCTGCACATGGGGGATGTTGCGCATGGGGGGTTGATGCACATGGGGGGATGTTGCGCATGGAGGGTTGATGCACATGGGGGGATGTTGTGCATGGAAAGATGTTGCGCATGGGGGATTAACATGGGGAATGTTGCACATGGGGGAAGTTGCGCATGGGGGATGTTGCACATAGGGGGATGTTGCACATAGGGGGATGAACATGGGGATGTTGCGCATGCAGTTTGTTGCGCATGGGGGTCTGATGTACATAGGGGAGATAATGCACATGGGGTGCATGAACATGGGGGATGTTTTAGGGGGTTGATGTGCGTGGGAGATTGATGTGCAGACGGGGGATGGCACACGGGGGAATTTTACTCCCGCAACGCGGGAATTTTACTCCCGCAACGCGGGTACACTTTTTGCTAGTATTATATATGTCTGATTACATTTGCTTTTAATTAGATTCCTGTGGGTTCTCTGAAAATCGACTTGTTTAGGCAAAGAAACTGTTGGAAATGTCTTGCTAGAAATCTGACCTAGCCATTAGTGTTTTTTTAATGTGTAATTTTAAGATTAAAGCAAGAACCATTTACTGATCATACAATACAGGAGACTTCAAATATGGAGAGGGGGAACAGGACAGACATTGTAGTGGGGAGGAGGGTGGATTGAAGCAGGGAAGGAGATAGCAGCAGCATTGCACTGATATCCTGACCCATCTTAGTCTCAATCTGCCTTCCTCAGTTTACTCAAACTGGCATTGCGGCATTGTGACTTTTGGCCTGGGAGTGGCAAGGGGTAAGTCACATCACTGGAATGCAATGTGAGCAGGAAAGGGATTGTGATGGAGGCAGGCTAGAATTGAAAGAACCACACTTTAGAACCACTGAGAAGGAAGACAGTCCCAGCAAAACTCTCAGAAGACACTCTTTATTTGTGTCAGAAGCACATACATGGGTAAAAATTTACAAAGAAATTTAATTACATAGATGTCATGTGCTCCAAACTGAGCTACTTCAACAACATTTTCCTTGCCAACGTAAAATCTTCCTTTATGCGTATAGAAGGGCACTGTATGCATTGCAGCATATTCACTCGGCATCTCCCCATTCTCTTTCCATTGGTCCATGGCAGGGTGCCCATATAGAATGGAGGACAGAGTGCCTATATCTTTAAGCATTGCATAGAAGAGGGAATTTAGGCAAGTGCTGCTTTTTAAACCTTTGTATGTTGAGCTAAACTTGCCTAAATTTCCTCTTTTATGCAATGGTCAAAGATACAGGCACACTGTCCTCCATTCTATATGGTCACCCTGGTCCATGGCAGACTGTGGCAGCCAACAGTTAGTAGGGGCAGCAGTTCCAAGGAAGCTATTAACTTAATCTCAATATTGACTGTGGAAGTTGATGGCCATATAGGGATGGCCATAACGCTGTACTCTGTGTAGCAATTGCCAGATAAGTTGCATAGATAAAACTTCCGGAGACAGCTTTTGGCAGCTTTTTGGTCACTGACATGTTTAGAAACCTCTTGATATTTTTCTCCTTGGTAGAAGCTTTTCTGGACATTGCTGAGAGTTGGGCCTTCAGCACTGCAAGCACTTTCCTTTTTAAACCACACAGAGAACACATTGGACTCTATTTCCGCCACAAGGCAGCATGTCCCAATGCTGTTCAACTTATATACCATTGATCAACAGCTGCCAGAAACCAGCAGAATGTTTTATCTGTGCAGATGATCTAGCAATTCCTACACAGAATACATTTGAGGCCATGGAGAAAAGGTTGACTAATGCCCTTGATCCACTACCAACATGTGCCTTTCGGATGTTATGAAAATGTGCCTTTCAGATGTTACGAAAATTGAAGATAGATTTCAAATCTTGCTTACAGTTAAAATTTAGTAGTTCTCCAACATTAAATAGTGATGAATTCAATTTGTACTTAAAAAATTTTTTTCAGTGAAGAGTTTCAGGCTCAGTTGATACCAAATGTGAAAAAATGTTGACTCTGGCTTATAGAGATTCCCTTCCCTTTTGCCATTTTCTCTGTTTGAGGGTGGAAATTACAGTGTTTTTTTGGGGTGCAATCCCAACCAATTTAGGCCGGCTTTACTCATCCGGCATATATCCCCATGGTGGTGTGGGGAGGTCAGCATATGCCTGTACAACAGCCTAACCATCTGAGGAGTGGGGCAAAAGGCTCTTACAGCACTTTTGTGACACCCCAGGTTAGCACAGGGCTTATGCCGGCCTAACTTGAGTTTAGGATTGCAGCCCTTTGTAAGGGTCCTTGTGGAATAGACTTTTTATGCCCTGCTATATGTGTTTAATGATGTCCATATGGATTTGTGGGCACAGGAATTAAATACATAATAGCTTCTGATGACATAACATGGAAATACAACTCCTACAGTGCTGATGTGTAGGCATTAAAGGTTATTAATAAAAAATGAACACTTTAAATAGAAAAACAAGCTTACCAGCACAGTTTTGGCTTTCAGCCCACCTCTGAGTGGCAGCTGGGAAAGAGAGGATTGAAAAATGTGGTCTTTACTCTGCATATGAAAAGGAACATTTTTTAAACCATCTAGTGTTTAATTTTTTCAGGGGATTCCTGGTGCTTTCTAGTTGTCAGCCAGGACAGAAAACTGCCCTGTGGATAGCAGGAAAGCAGAATGATGACGATAGAGACAGAGGCAGCATATTCAGCCAAGCACTGAATATTTCCCTTGCATGCTACGGGGTGATGGAGATGATTTGATTTGAAAGCATTGATGTTTGGTTTGGCAGAATCCTACCCAAAGGTTAGATCTTAACAAATCAAAAGTAAAATATGCTTTGTTTCTAGGTGGGTCAGGAAAATAGCAACCCACATCATTGGACATGACATAAAACAAAGTTCCACCTAATCTTCAAGAGAATGGGTGATTTTGAACCAAGCAGAAATGCTGCAGTCTTTCCATTAATAATAAAGGTAAAAGTAAAGGTGTCCCCTGCACAGGATGACCACCATATAGAATGGAGGACAGAGTGCCTCTACCTTTAACCAATGCATAGTAGAGGGAATTGAGGCAGGTTTAGCTCATCATAGAAGACTTTAAAAAGCAGCACCTGCCTCAACTCCCTCTTTTATGCATTGGTTACAGGTAGAGGCACTCTGTCCTCCATTCTATATGGTCCTGCAGATTGCCCTGCTAGTTGTGATTGACTCTAGGGTGCAATGCTTATCTCCTGTTTTTAGAGCCATAGAGGCAGTGTTGTCTGAAGACACCTCCATGGACATGTGGCCAGCATGCGCACAGAACACTGTTATCTTCCCACCAAAATGGTACCTATTCTTGCTTGCTTTTGAACTTGCATTTGCTTGCTTTTGAACTTTTAAATTTTAACTGTGGCAGGAGCTGAGCTAAAGATGGGAGTGCACTCCATCTTGCAGTAGTGCAATCTCAAGTCGTTGATCTGCCGGTCTTCCGATTGACAGGCACAATGCCTTTAGCCACTAAGCTGACTGCAGCCCTCTATATTAATAATGCAGGCAAGCAAAAGTACCGTATGAATTTGACCCTCCCCAAACTCCCCCAGCACACTGAGGACCATCTGAAAATCACTATGCTAGGGGATTATGTATACTGATCAAATTCCTTATGCAGTGGTGCCTCACATAATAAGTTTAATTCGTTCCAGAAGCATGCTTGTTATGTGAAATGCTCTTTATGTGAAGCGGATTTTCCCGTAGGAAATAATGGAAACTCAGACAATTGGTTCCAAAACCCAAAAAATACTCATAAAAAATTAACTGTATGTAAAAATGATGACAAAACACTGTAATATAACACAATTAACTGTAATAAAACACTGTTATTTATTGTATGTACAATAAAACAGAAAAGAAAAGGATGACTAATTTTCACCTAAACAGTCACTAGTGTCTTTTTCAGCAGCTTTAACAAGGAACCTGTCTAAAGACACTTGCTTTTGCCTCCTTTTGAGGTTGCAGTCAAAGACACTTTCCTAGGAGTAAGCCCCATTGAACACAATGGGGCTTACTTCTGAGTAGACATGCTTAGGAGGCTGCAATACTAAAGACACTTACCCGAGAGGATGCTGGTGGCAGTGTTGGTGGGAGGGTGCTTAGGGGCACTGGCGGGGATATACAGGCAGCCACAGCTCAGCAAAATCAAGCCACGACTGTCTGTATCTCCCCTAGTGCCCCCAAGCACACCTAGTGCCCCCCAAGCGCACCCTGAAGACGAACATGACTTGTCTAAGGAGTGCTGGTTGGCACACCTTTAAACTTTAAAGGGCTGCCAATCAGCGCCTGTTAGATGAATTATGCTCGTTATGGGAGGCAGGTGCCCCATGTAACAGTATGCTCATTATGTGGAACATATGTTATGTGGGGCACTGTTATGTGAGGTACCACTGTATTTTTGAAATATAGCAGAAATAAACAATATTATCACGAGCTTCACAAGCAACTTTGGAAGACTGTATTTGCACCTTTGGGTCACTGGCATATTTAAAGCATGTCTTCTCAAACATAAGCCCCATGATATTCTACAGGTCTTACTCCCAGGAAAGTGTTTTCAGGATTGCAGCCGTAAACTTCTCTTGATTTTCTTCTGCTTGCTAGAAGCCATTCTTGACATTGCTGGGAGTTGGGCCTTCAGCACTGCAAGCAGTTTCCTTTTTAAACCACACAGAGAACATATGGAAATCTGATTATTTCTGCCAATTTTTTTCCCCTCTCTGGAACTAAAATCTTCCCAAGGATTGTTCCTAATATAATAATGCTGGAAAGAGAGCCTGATGTGACTCATGCAGGCTTCAGCAATAGTAACAGAAATAACATGCAGCTTTTATTGAGCGCTATCCTCCTAACAGTCTCAGCATGACATAAGCTGCAATCCTAAAGACACTTTCCTGGGAGTGAGAGCCACTGAACACAATGGGTCTTACTTCTGAGTAGACATGGATAGGATTGCACCCTGAGAGTCCTTAATGAGATCTTTACAGTTAGCCAGTGAGAAAACACAGAGAGGCAAGATATAGTCGAACCCCAGTATCCTTGGAGCCCCACATGGATACTGGAACCAATAGGTAGTGGAATCCAAGCCATTTTTTTAAAAAAAGCATTCAAATTGAGGAGCCTAAACTGTTCTGTTCTCAAGCCTGGGCAGTTTTTTTAGCACTGACAATTCCTCTTCTAGATTGAGCGGATGTTCCTTTCTTCTGTCTGGGTTGCCCCAGAATGCATTGCAATGATTCAGTTCTGCAGATGCTGAATCCATGAATAATATTAAGGTCTGACTGTATTTTCAACACGGTAAAACAGACTTGCTTGGGTCTGGTCATAGAATTGGGCAAAAACAAGAACAGAGCATAATCAGCATAAAAAGCAAGTGGCACAGTTCAGGATGACATGATGCTATTAAGTTTCAAAGCATTAGGCTTGAATTCTGAAATGTAGTGCATGAGGTTGCAGGTGAAAAGAATCATATTTCTGAACACACCTCCATGTAGTAATCTGTATGCCGTAAACTTTCATACTCAAGGTAAAAGTTGTACATAGCCCTCCTCTCAGTGAGCATCCTTGGTGTGCAGGTCACCAGTGTGTTTCTAACCTTCACTTTACTGTACACATTCTTCCCTTAGAATCTGTTTCTTATGATTTCCCTGGAACGCTTCACTTTTTTGCAATCACTGGCTGTGTGGTCTCCCATCATTGATGGCTCACTACCTACCAAAGGCTCTATGTCCTGCCCCACTCTTCAGCTGTTTTTGCTGGCTACAGTTCCAGATGGTGTCCTATGCAAATCTGTCCCTTATTCTGAGAAGTACTAGTGGGTGGGAGTCAGAGTGATTGTATGTCGGCTTTGTTCTCAGTGTGCTGGGATGCACAGCCCACCACTCCTAACTTTGAATAAACACAAATAGCTGCTTTGTGTGTTTTGCATAAACTAAAAGCAGCAGAGCACTTCCCAGCTGCTACTTTAGCGAGGGACAACTTCATGCATTAATCCTCATGTAAGTAAATCAGTTTTCATGTTGACCTCTTGCTTTTCCATTGCTTTTATTCATCATTTTGTCTTAAACATATATAAGCACCTCTTCATAGAGAAGCTGAGTGGGAAGCAAGAGGGCAATCCTACATCATTATATTTTATTAGATTCAGAAGCGTCTACCCTAACAGGCAGTCTATCCTAAAGCAGGCAGGTTTTCCTCTCGTATTTTAATGTAGTCTGTAGCAAGGTTTCCGCTTTGGACGCTGTCCGGCACCAAAACAAGGGAAATTTGAAACAGGCTCCTTGGTTTGATTTTTAACATTAGTTGAGTTGTTTTCAGTAACAGTGCGTCAGTGATTTAGGTTAGCAAGTGCCTGGGATTTAAGTGTCCAGTTACTATTGGTTTTGCCTGCTAAGTCATTTAGATACTATTGAAAGTTTTATATCCTTTTCTGTCAACCCTGCAGATAGTTGTCAAAAAGCTGTTCCTTCCAGGCAAGTGGTTTGCTAAGCAATCCCTCCAATAAGTTGAAAACAAGAAGATTTACGCATGGACTTTTAATGTTTGGTATGTGTTTTGAGAACTGGTATGGTTCTTGCACATTTTCAGTGCCACAGAGAGCACAATCCTAACCATGTCTACTCAAAAGTAAGCCCCATTGTGTTCAATGGGTCTTACTCCTAGGAAAGTGTCTTTAGGGTTGCAGCCTTAAGCATTTTCAACTTGAGGAGTGATTTATACACCTCTAAGGATGCAAAGAGTGGATCCCCTCTTGATTTAGTTCAGCTGTACAATTAAATCACTTTATTTATGATGCACCTAGCACTAATAAATTTCACTATATGTTAAGTTATACACTTTGAGATAAGTATGTAACAGCATGGCTAAAAGAGAACAGAAGATGCAACAGTGGTCAATTAGTGAATGCTCAGAGAAGAACGAGGAGCTTCTTTCATCCTTGTTCTTTTCCCAGCAAAATCATCACCTTGATGTGGCTCCAGCAAGGCCATGATGAACATCCAAAAGAACTGAGGAGGCATAGACTGAGTAGGTGTAGTTGGCTTCACATTGCAGGTGGCTCTGCCTTCTCTGCAGTGTGTGTGGACTGAGAACATCCAAGTCTGCTGGCAGCTTTGAAATGCAGAGATAGAGCATTCTCTATCTCAGTAAAATTTTAAATAGTACATCTGAGAAGTAGGCTGTTGCCAGGAGCTCCTGAATCCATTCCCAAACATTCCCTGTCTGATTTTACCTTTACCTGATTTTCAAGGTGGGACCACAAAATATAGGGTACTGTATTGTGGTTGTATGGTAAATACAGTAAAATCTTGAATAGAGAGTGTTTTGCAAGACAAGCAAACATTTCTAATAAATTTTGTCTTGCAATACAAGGAAAAAAATTTGTCCCAGCTATGATACGGCCAGTTTCAGTGCTCTGCCAGGACCTGCTCAGCCTCTTGTGGGAGACCAGCCTATGCGTGTCTCCTCTGAAGTAAGTCCTAATATAGTCAGTGAGGCTTACTCCTGTGTAAGAGGGACAGATTGCAGCCTGAGAGACTAAGGGCAAAATCCAGAGTAACTATGGGGAGTCCTTGCTCCGGTGTAAGAACAACTTACTCTGGATTCCAATATGAATTTCCCATAGGTTTTCACTAGGTGGTGCAGTAACTATGGGTGCACATAATGTCTCTTACGTGCTCACCTAGTTACTCTGGATTTGGGAGTAAGTGCAGGTTAATTTGTTTTATTTTTCTTTATATTTTGTATTTTATTATTTTTTATTGTAATCTTTTTATCTGAATATTTTTGGGTTGTGGAACAAATGGTCTAGAGTTTCCATTATTTCTTATGGGAAAATTTGATATACAAGCATTTTGTATTATAAGCTTATGGAACGAATTATGCTCATAAATCAAGGCACCACTGTATATCTTTTTGTATTTTATAACATATTCATGCCAATTCAGGTGTCCCCCACTTTCTGACAGTTCATTTTCTTATGGTCCTGCTCCTTCAACACCTTTCAGTTATACCCAGAATTCAGTCATTTAACTCATGCTCCACTCTATCAACCTCTCTCAGCTGGTTTAAAGGCTAAAATTGTCTTTCCTGATGTTGATTTGGATGTGACATGGTGATCAAACTGTTTTTGGCATTTTCTTATGGCTGCAGCTTGTTTAACAGGATCAAGCCTGAAAGACACAGGAAGGCAGCACCTTTGGGTCTTCTTTCTCTGTTTTGGTTTCAATGTGATAAACCATGGAGGAACTGCGTAGATTAGTGGTAAAGCAGTGCTTTCTTGCTCATTCATTTCTGGCCCTTGAAGGATGAACATGATTCATGCGTTTCTCTCAAATTATTCTACCAGCTCTGTTGCAATACTAGAGAAATTTATAGGCACAATTGTTCAGTTCTTGGTTTCAGATCCTCCTTCGCAAGTTGCTACACGAGCTCCTGGTAGGTGCCTGCTAGCCGCAAGGTAGGAAATAAGATGAAAATCTGTGGCCTGTTTACTCATTCCCATAGATGTAGTGATTTCATACAGAAACCTTATTTTCAGTGAGGACCAGAAATGATCCAGAAATTATCATGATCATTCCATATATAGCAAGGTGTCCAAACATTTTTGCAGGTGGGTCATATCATTTTTCTGTATTGGGGAAGAAAAAAAGAATGTACCGTATATACTTGAGTATAAGTTGATTTTTTCAGCACATTTTTATGCTGAAAAAGCCCCCCTCGGCTTATACTTGGGTTGGCTTATACTCGGGTCAGATTATACTTGTCATAAGATGGGCAAAGAAGTGGATTTGTGCACAAGCAACTCAGCTTAGGACAGCCTTTTTAAAAAACAGGAAAGGCTTTGCTTCTTTCTATGTTTAAAAACACAAAAACAAAAAAAAGCCAACAGATTCATCACTCTCCTCCTTGCATGTAGGAGCTTGATGGCTCACCACATTGGCTGTTTTCTCCTCATTAAAACAGCAGGAGCTGCTGCATTTCCCACCCTAGGCTTATACTAGAGTCAATAAGTTTTCCCAGTTTTTTCATGGTAAAATTAGGTGCCTCAGCTTATACTCAGGTTGGCTTATACTCGAGTATATATGGTATTTACATTTTAAATTTGAATGAATTTATGTAAATGAATATATTAGAAATGGACCTAATTAATTAAAATCAGTTCATAAACACTTTCTAACACAGAGAGGGAGTGATCTTCAAACTAGTTCATAAGCACTTTCATACACAGAGAGGGAAGATGCATGCAGCCTCTCCAGGACTCAGAATATCCTTGGGGAGCAGAGCTTTCCTCATCTCTGGAGTATTTCAGGGCTTTCCTGGCAGCCAGATGGAGAGGGTTGATGAGAGCTACGTGGAGCCTCACCAAGGGCCACATCTGGCTCCAGGGCTGGAGCTTGGACATCCTGATATATAAGAATCACCTCCAAGAAACTATTGTACTTAAACACAAGTGGCCCAAGTTCTTTGGCTGTCTAAGGAGGACACCAAATATGTCTCTTGCTATCACCTTGTTGCTGATTGACATGGACACATGACATAATATTTGCCCTACTTCTCTTTCACTGCCACTTCACTTGCATTTCTAATGAATAGGGGATGGAGAGGAGAGTGAAGAGGTAGGGTGTCTCCCTGCAACTCTTAACTTTCTTTTGTGATTTTTTTTGTTCTCCTTTTTCAAATCTGAACAAGGTGATCGTAGCCAGCACGTACACCAGGTACCATCAGGAGACAAGAGATAATCAGTCCTCAGATTCAACTGCTGAATTTACAGATGGAAGGCTGTACAGTATTATCTCTCCATGCTTGTCAAAAGGTTTTGCCTTGCCCTGCCCAACTTGTTGCTGGCAATCTGTGCTCATGTCCCATTGATTCACTGTTGAGGTTTTCAAAGCCCAACTTGCCCTCTGCAGGCCTGTGTGCACATGCTGCTTCTTGGCCAGGCAACCCAGAGATCTAGGTTGATGCTGCAGCTATGGGGAACTGTTTTCAAAGCTATGTCAGAGAGAGGCAAGTTCAGGCTGGGTTTCATTGGTACTCTTGTGTTAATACATTCTCGAAAGCATGCTTTGCTAAATGGTTGTAGCAAAACAACAGGGAGGAGTCTTGCACCTTGACAAATATTTTGGGGCATCAACATTTTGAGATGTCATAACATTGGAATGAAACTCTTTCAGGAAGGTCTAAGATTTATATAGGGCAGCTGCAGTGCATGTCCCATTTTGGGGCCAACAGCTTTATATCCTAGACACTCCTCTGCTGAGGAAAGCTGACATTCCAGAAAACCAGTCCTGATCCTATGAGGAATAACCTGATCCTATGAGGAAAAAGGCTCATCATCACTTTTTAGCTTTTAAGGACCTAAGCACTTCCTGGCTTCCTTTCTCTACACATTCACCAAACACTCAACATTTTTTTAAAAAATAGGGAGATAGTCTGTGACAATTAGATGTAAGGGTCAGCTCTGATATAAGGCTCTCCTGTTTCCTCTGCTGGCCCTCAGCCTTTTCAGTCAATAAGGGCTTCCCCCTCTTCCGCTTGCTCTCCATAAGTAGCAGGCTTCTGTCAGTCTTGGAAGACTATGGTATCATGTTCGGCGTTGCATACGCTGCATGTGAAGCACAAAAGCCTGGGTTGGATTGTTATGGAGGATAGGCTGTTACCCAAGCAGCAAATCCCCCCTCTCCACGCCACTGAATTAGTCCAATGGAAAGGCAGAGCCAATATGATTGGATTCAGCTGGCGTCACAGAGCTGGGCTAAGGACAGGAGCTCACCCTGTCTTGTGGAGCTGACGCGGGTCTCGAACCCTGGCCTGCTGGTTAACAGGCACAGTGTCTTAACCACTTGTGCCACCCACAGCCCACTTTCCATAAGCAATTTATCAGGAAATAGGAAAGGAAAAAAAATTCTGGCCACTACTGAAGAGGCAAAACCCCACATATTTCCATACTAGGAAATACTTAATATTTGAAAGGAAATGAGTAGTATACCTGCCTGGAAGCCATGCTCCTGGTAATAATAATGCTCCTGATAATCCCAGAAGTGGGCTGTAGTTATACAATGGTGCCCAGTTCACGAACTGTTGAAATATTAGGAGCTGAACTGTTTAAACATTTGGTTGAGCTCCAGAGCAGCTTCACTATTTATTGTTTTTACAATTTGAATAAGAAGTGGTTCAGAAACCAGTTTATAGTATAATTTGAAACAGTTTAGACACTAGAGCATTTCTTGTGGAATAGTATGAAACTCTTTTGCTTACAGTGTCATTTTGTAAAACAAGTACTGTACAACATTTAACTTATAAAAATATTTCTTTAAAACAATTGTGAATTTTCTTAAAAAACAAATGCATATAACAGGTTAAAAACTAAGAAAATAAACTATGTAATTGAAAGCAGAGGCCTTAATTATTGGGTCACTTCTAATTCAAGACAACCAAGAGATTTTTTATTGAGGTTATGTTCTGGTTCTAAAATTTGGATTTAAATTCAGGGGATTCAAATTCAGTTCCAGTTGCTTCAGATGACATGGCAATAGCAGAATGGAAGTTTTTTTCTAACACTCCAACCCCTTACTTTCTTCTCCTCCACACTCTTCCACTCTCTCCCCATCTTCTTTTTCCCTGTCCAGACAGATGAATATGGCTGACACATCACCAGATAAGGGGACAGCAGCATCTGGCACCCTAGGAAGTTGGGCAGCCTCTTCCAATGAAATCAAGTTTCCATTGCCCTCTAGCTTTTAACCAAATGATTATAACTTATTATTTTTAATCTGTCCTGAGACTAGTTCTGTACTGAATGAATCCTGTTGTAAAGCTGACCTTGATGACAGAGGTTGTGAACTAATATATTACCCACATCGTATTTCTCAGAACTAGAGAATCTCGAGGTCATTATGATTCAAGATTTCTTCAACATTATTGTGTGACTTAAGTAAGAACAACAAAAGCTGCAATTTGGGTAAATTCTGGTTGCAAAATTTGCTGTTTCTTGCACAATTTGGACAATACATCAGGGACTATAGAATGACTGTATTAGGACAGGATTAGAGGCAGTATGAGAAATTGGATCACATGCAGTCAGGGGAATATATACAAACTAGCGAAAATGTACCCGCGTTTCGGGAGTAAAATTCCCCCGTACGCCTCCACCCTAGTGCGCATCAATCCCCCATGCGCATCATCCTCCATGCACACCATCTCCCCATGCGCATCAACCTCCCCATGCGCATCATTCCCCCAATATGCATCACCTCATGCACATCATCTCCCCATGTGCATCTCATCCACAACATCCCCCCATCCTCAGCACCCTCATGCACAACAGCCCCGATGCGCAACCCCCTCCCTTGTGCAGCATTATCCCCAGTGCAACCCCTCCCTCCAAACAACATTCCCCAGGTACACCAGGCACCGAGCACCAAATTGGCTGGATGTTGGTCAGTCTTCCATGTTAAGTATAGGACAAAAACACGTTGCACCCTTTTTCAGCCCCTTAAGCGTCAAATTTCTCCACATCAGTTATTGGTGGGTGTTCATGTGACAGAAGGAACTTCCTCCCCGAATTTCATGTTTCTAGGTCCGGCAGTTGGGGCAGAGCATACCTCAGTCATCGATTCTTAAATGCAGAGTATAGGGAGGAAAATGCGTTGCACCCCATTTTACCCCCTTCCAGTTGGAATTTCCGAAAACTGGTTCTTAGTGACTCCCTCCACCATGGAAGGAACACCCACCCCAAATTTCATGCTTCTAGGCCCAACGGTTTTGGCTGGGTGTTGATGAGTCAGTCAGTGACTTTTCATTTTTATATAGATTATTCTAAAAAAAACTGTGCAGAATGGTCTTGTGCATGCCCCAAACTGCCTTTTCATAGGCTGATGTGACTAGCAGCACAATCCTATGCATGTCTACTCAGAAATAAGTTCCACTGAGTTCAATGTTACTTCCTCCCAAGTGGGGGCACAGATGTCTAATGCTGCAATCCTAGGTGCTTTCCTGGGAGTAAGTCCCATTGGACACAGTGAGACTCACTTCTGAATAGGCATGCATTGGATTGTGCTGTAAAGTAGCTTTGTGAAACAGCTCTTATCGTTGCCACTCTTAGGCTGCAATCCTAAAAGACACTTTTCTGGGAGTAAGACCAATTGAACACAATAGGGCTCACTTTTGAGTAAACCTGGTTAGGATTGTGTTCTTAGGCTGTGATCTTGCGCACTTTCATGGAAATAGGAAATGTGGAACACAATGGGAATTACTGTATGTCTGAGTACCACATAAGCTTGTGCTTCAGGAAACTTTACTTTTAAAATTGTATTCTCTTAGGCTTCTATCCCCACCATGTGGTTAGATGATGTATTACAGTTTTCCTTTGATTTTTATTTTCAGTCCCAATGTGCTGAGTGTATCCCTGCCAGCCACTAGTAATGAGCAATAGACACCACTTCCAACTGAAGGAAGAACCCTAGAGGACAATCATAAACTTGACACAAGGATGTCAGAGCAATTCCAGAACTGCTGGGAGCCCCTGCATTAAGGGTTCAAGATCTCTTTTCAAGAAATCACATACAAGAGATCACATTCAAGGGATGAATTTCTGAACAGAGCAACAGTCAAAAGACTGTTCCCTGGAAAGAGGGAAACTGAGTGACACATAAACACTCTCAAGTGACATACTGAGTGACAACCCTTTCCATGACAAGGGTTCAAGTTTGTGGAGGGTAGAGGATCCACCAGCTGCAGGGAGCTCTAATGCCAGAGGAGTGACTAGAACAAATCACAACAGAAGCCTCAACAATACTTGAGCATAGCAGGGTGCTGGTAGTTCACAGCACAATGAAACAGGCTGGTAGCCAGGCAAGATGGGTTTGCCCACAACTGTTGGAAGTAGCCCTAGTGAACCCAGCAAAGGGGTGGAAGGGCAGACACCCCTTAGGCCAGGGGGCCGGTTCACTGTCCCTCAGACACTGTTGGGGACCAGACTATAATCCAGACTTTTGGAGGACCTTGTCCTACAATTTAAAAATGTAGGACAAAATGTAAGACATCCTACATTTTGCCCTATATTTAAAAATACTCCCTGGGGGCTTACATTTGAGGTCTGTTGGAGCCTCTGGTGTCTCTAAACGCCCCCAGCCGGCTGGGGGGAGGCTGCAGAGCCGTGTAGGACCAGCACGAGTAGCTTTAAAACCCCCCCCCCCGGCCGGATGCGGAGAGGCTGCTGCTGCATGGTGGTGGTGCGTGGGCGCCCCTGAGCCCCCCTGGCGAGGAGGAGCCTCTAGGCGCACAAAGACACTTGTCCGGCGGGGGGTGGGACAGGAACAGGAAGAGGCTCCTGCAGCCACCTCGCTGTGGCGAGGAGGAGCCTCTGGGCACGTAAAGATGCCGCGCGCCCTGATTCTCCGCCTCCCACACAGCTGAGGGCAGAGCACCCCCACCAGGTCATGGGCCGGATTGAGGGCCCTGGCGGCCGGATCGGGCCCACGGGCCATACTTTGAGGACCCCTGCCTTAGACAGACAAACATCCCAGAAGCCCCCTTAGAAAACCACTGATGTAGCTCATATCTGGGTGAGACCCAAAGAGCTGGGAAATTTTTCCATGCGAATATCTTGCTGTAACAGATGCTTCTAAATATGTTTTCCACCTGTCATCTTATTAGGTGCTACAGCCTCACCTTTTCCCATTTATCTCTTCCTCATGGCAAGATGTATGAAATACTTTGGCTTTCAAAAAGTAACCAAGAGCTCTTTTTTCTGCAAAGCACTGCCATATGTGCTAGAGCTCCTTTTAATAGTCTGAAATTTAGTAAAGAATCCTCTTTTGGTTTGCATGCTGAGGGTTGGGAGTGATGTCCTTAAGCAGAAATAAGCACTTTTTCTCACTATGGATTCAACTGACAAAAACTGACAATCAGAGAAATAAGCACTTTTTCTCACTATGGATTCACTTGACAATAAATAAGCAAATCCTGATCACATTTTCATCATATAGGAGCGGCTAATGTAAGGGCTGTGGGTGGTGCAAGTGGTTAAGACACTGTGCCTCTTAACCAGCAGGCCAGGGTTCGAGACCCGGGTCCCCACAAGATAGAGTGAGCTCCTGTCCTTAGCCCAGCTCTGCGATGCAGCTGGAACCAATCTTATCGGCTCTGCTGTTCCATTGGACTATTTCGGAGGTGTGGAAAGGGGGGATTTGCTGCTTGGGTAACAGCCTATCCTCCATATTAATCTACCCAGGCCTTCATGCCTCACATACAGCATCAAGCATGATACCATAGTCTTTCAAGACTGATGGATGCCAATACAATACAATTATTACGTGGACTACCTTTTAGCAAAGCTATGTCTGCTAAGATATCGCTTTGCAGTTCACCTGTTGAGAGGCACTCTGCAAAATGATACTGCAGCGGAAAGGATGCTGTGAAAAGTGTGGCCTCCATGATAATCCTTTAACCATTGACTCCTTAGCAGAAGTAGCAATGCTTATAGGTTGGCCAGCATGATTTTAGGCTGTCCCAATTCCACCCTTTCAGCAGTACCACTCTTGTCAATGGGTCTTTCAGCTGAGAGCATTTGATGGACATGCTGAGAAAGCCCAATTATCATGGAGGCTGGATAAAGAGCTTCTGCATGCTGCATCTGGCCTGTGGGCTTTATGTTTCACACCCTGATCTAAACCATGAACCTAGGACTTGAACCTGACATTGACTGAGCCTGACAGGAAGAATATCAGGAAGAATATGTGTATCAGTATCACAGGTGAAACAAAATTATGATCAGATAGATTAGAATGTGGAGCCACAGTAAGAGCACAATCCTAATCATGACTACTCAAAAGTAAGTCCCATTGTGTTCAGTGTGTCTTACTCCCAAGAAAATGTCTTTAGGATTGCAGCCTACAATAAGTAATAAAATAATACATAAGCAATAAGAGCTTCCACCCTAATGTCTTTGGTATGATCGCATTAATTCAATTTCCTTGGTGTTCTCTAACACAGAGTTGTCTCAAGTTCATTAATACTTCTTGGATTTTTTTGTTTTGCTTTGTACCTTCCTTAGATGTCTCAGAATCCAGATCTCATGCATTTTGATCCAAGCCTGAACTGGTGACCTGTCAGTCTGTGTTAGGGGCCATACTATGGGTGGCATATGTTCTGCAGTTCTCAAGATCCAAGATAAAGCATCAGTACAGGACCTTCTTTTGCCACTCCCTACTTGATTTCCTACCAAACAATGCATACGTAACCAAAGTGGAACATGGAAAAAATTCCATGTAGAAACTGCTGTATCACCATCTAATGACCATTGTGGTGGTTTAGAGACTATATAGCTGGCTTAGAATGTTCAGCTAAATTTCTGTCACTCTAAGCCTCCCCAACAAGTTTTACTATTGTTGTAGAACTTGTTGAACTACCTTCTGTTTGATCCCTGGGCTCTCACCTCACTGGTGCTAGATATGTAGCCAAAATAAATTCTGATACTTGACTTCCGCATCTTCCTATGAAGCGAAGTTTTAGGCTCACCAATGCCTGAAAGGTTCTGATGAATCCAACTGGCTTGGGAAAGAGAACTAATACCAACTTTCCATTGCTGACATATGAGCATCCTGAGCTATCCTGCTCTTTGGCTGCAATCCTCCACCTTATTTTCCTGGGAGTAAGTAATATTGAACACAGTGAGGCTTATTTCTGAGTATACTTGCTTAAGATTGCCTAAACTAAGTTTTCCACTGTTTGGCTGTAAACTATAGTGCAGATTAATGTAATTCTGGATTAAAGTGGTAATGTTCTTAGGCTGCACTACTTCATGCATTGGAGTAGATTGGTTATTTTGTTTTCATGGAAAAAATACATTTGATTATGTCCGGCAACTGAAGAAAGGTTGCCTTCTCTGGACCTCTGGAAGGGGAAAAACCATGCCAAAACCATTGCCTTTTATGTGGATGAGCCTGTGGTGGGCTCATTGTCTCTAAAATTTGTTTGCCTCATGTTTGCTTTTTACCCATACGTTAGTTTTCTTTTATCTGAAACTCTGCAGATGCATCTATTCTATTTAATGTAATCCAGCAGGAGAACATTTGTTCAAAACTCAGATTTTTTTAAGCTTATGTGCTCAGGGCTCTTCTCTTAGAAATTGTATTGACCTCTGTAATTATACGTGACACTTTAATTGTCTCCTGCCTTGTCTTTTTTGTTTTAAAAAACATGAAAGTGTGGCTGAATCGTCAGTTTTAATCAGAAATTAATGAGGAACAAAAATTAAAATAGACTGACAGAACAGATGTTCACAAGGTGGTTAGTACATCAAAATGAATGAATTAAAAAATTGTCCCATACTCCAAAGAGCTTCCTATCCTTAAAAAACTGGCATGTGTCAAATTGTAAGGAAAATGTCTCATAAATATCTTGGCCCCAAGCCATACAGAGCTTTATGGGTCAAAACCAGCACTTTAAATTGGGCCCAGAAACTAATGGACTGGAGCATCTCCCTGACAGACTTGAACTACTGAACTTAGCAAACTCATGGGCTTTTGCATTCTGCACTAATTGCAGCTTCTCATCCCTCTTCAGGAGCTGCTCCATGTACAGGGTGACCAGATGCCAAACCCAAAATTCCTAATCCCAGGCCAAAATTCCTATCTGCTTAAAAAAATTGCCAAAAATGTATTTTTTTGTTATTGTTTTTGGTTTTTCGACCGTAACTTTTGATATCTCAAAACTGATTTTTGTATTGGATTCTGCTCTTCAATACGAATCCAATGACATATGGCATGATGGGATACTGTGCACTATCGCAAAGTTTCAAAATGAAGCCAAAATGTAGGACAATGAAGCCAAAATGTTGGACACCCGGACACGAGACTAAAAATCTGGACAAATCCGGGTTTTTCTGGTCTTATGGTCACCCTGTTTTTCTGGTCTTATGGTCACCCTGTCCATGTAGAGCATGTTATAGTAGTCTAGAGATCACTGTGACATGGATCAACATGGCTATGTCTACACAATCCAAGTATGGCCACAGCTGGCGCACCAACTGAAACTGGGCAAAGGCTTCCCTGGCCACAGCTGGGAATTTCCAGATTTTACAAGGAATCCAGGAGCAGCTGCAAATCCAGGCAAACTCCCAAGCTGTGGACCTTTTACTTCAGAAGGAGTGCAACCCCATTCAGGGGAGGATGGTACTCTAGTACATACATACATCATTTATTTATGAAACAGGAGAACCTGTCTTGGCTCGATTGAATCTCAGTTTGCTAGCCCTCATTCAAGTCCCAGCAGCTCCAAGGCAGCACTCTTAACATTTTAACAGTCACCTTGGAATGTGGTAGAAAGAAGAGATGGAGCTGGTCATTAGCATACTGGTGGTGCCTGCTACCAGCAGTATTACGGTATATAGATGTTTAATAGCATGGGAGACAAAATTGAACTCTGTGGTACTCCACACTTAAAGGGTCAGGGTACCAAACCAGTATTACTCAGCACCAGTGTCTGGGACCTATCTGTCAAGTAAGCGTGGAACCATTGCAGCACAGTGCATCCAACCCCTAACTTATCCAATCAACCCTGTGGTTGATGGTTGTGGACACTGGTTGATGGTGTCAAAAGGTGCCGAGAACAAACACTCCTCCTCCCCAACCGATCCCCAGCCTACAACATCCAACAAAGTGGAAACAAAGACTGTTTCCCTCTCAAAGCCCTACCTGAAATCAGAGTGAAAGGATTCATGTATTTGCTTCATCCAAGACCCTCTCTTGTGAGATACTACTGTTGTGATCACCTAATGCAGAAATGGGAGATTAGAGACTGGTCAATAATTATCTAGCACAATGAAGCCAGGGAGGGCTTTTTCAGAATGGCTCAAACCATTGCCTCCTTCAGGGCAAGCAACAGGATCCCCTCCATCAGAGAGGAGTTTAGTATCCTCACTGTCCACATGGCCATTCCTAGCTGACAGATCTGGTTAGCCAAGCTGAGTAAGGGTCAAGCAGGCAGGCAGATGCCGTCACAAGTTGAAAAGAATCCCCAAAAAACTGGGAAGGCAAACACCAAGGAGACATCATCAGACAACATCATTTTATTGCTATTCATCTATTTCTCCTCATATTGTCTTTCAAACTGCCTCTCACTTGTTTATTCCTCTGGTGGGCTCTAGGATCAGCAGTATCTCTAGCCAGAAAGAAAAAAAGTTTAAGATAAGGCACTTTGGGAGAGACTTAAATGTCCCCCACCCCATTCTTTCCATGCTGTACTTTTAAATCATTCCCATCCGATTTTATAGGCAGTCGTTAACAATGTCTAAGATTCATTAGCAAGTTTCATGAGCACTTGTAGGAAGGCATTGTGTCCAATAGGAGGCGTGTCAACTTCAGGTCTGTTTTATTGTTATGGCACATTCACAACCGACCTGGCCTCCCGACAGATGAAGTGGGAACAGAGAAGGAACGATAGCGCATTTGTTTATGGTGGAAACATGCCACGTTTTACTAGATTTACAAGAATCTTGTTGGAGTGCCTGATTGCTCTGCAGTTTTGCTTTCAGCTGCTTATTCTTGCTGATATTGTATGTTACTGTTATATCTCTTACCAAAGCTGCAAAAGATCCTTTCAGAGACATGACGTGGGCCAAAGCACAGCAGATAGAAACCAGCTGTTGGCAAGGCTTCAGCCAGCGGCTTGAAGAGTTCCAGCAGGGCTGCATCAGTCTGATTGGTGCCTGCCTTACAACGCCTGCCTTCCCAGTTATGCTAGCCAGTGTTGGCTGAAGTTGCATTTTAATGGCAATGACCGGCATTCATTTCAACATTTGTCTGCTGTTCACCTTTACTCCTCATTTCCCTTAAATGAGGAAATTCAGTTTCTTCTAAGAATGGGTCGAAAAGGACAAAATCTTTCCTCATTTTCCAATAACCCATACACTCATATTTGCTAAAGAAGTAAACAGATTGCAGATTTGTGTCTCCCTGTGAGTTCCCCATTTCTCTGCCGCAAGGCACCAGAAATGCCTTGTTCTACAGTATCAATCCAACTTGGGAAAAGCAAAATACTTGGGCTGCAATCCCAAAGACACTTTCCTGGGAGTAAGACCCATTGAGCACACTGAGGCTTACTTTTGAGTAGACATGGTTAGGATTGTGCTATTGGTCTATATGGAGAGGGCACATGGTGGCAAGCCTTGCCTTCCCTATTTACTTTTGCCCACTGGCTAAGTGACACCTTTTAAAGGCATACTCCTATATCAGGGAAATAACTATTCATATTCACTGAAGCATTGCATCTTTTCTGATTATTATCTGCTATTGTTTCTTCTGCATCTTTTTAGTTCATGAACCTTTTGGGAGTGGGGGTTGAAAATTCATTCATTCATTGGGTGAACCATATTGAGTATTTGTTGAAAAGCAGTATAAATTTCCTTGCAATGATGATGGTTGTTATTAAAATATGTTTTAATCCGTTGTGTATGTATGAGACCCTCATCAATATGCACCCCATAAAACAATACATTTAAACAATGAACCAAATTAAAAGCTAGATGGGCAAAACCGGATATCAAATATACTGCTGGAATAATCAGTTGGACTCAAGCCAATTTGGATATTTTGGATTGGAAAACATGAAAACTTAAGACAATATACTATGCACCCCATGGAGTGATATGGGCAGACTGTACTTGTCTTGAAAATCTGGCACCGGAGGGTATTTGTAAGTAGCAGTGCAATCCTAAGCTTATCTACTCAGAAGTTAGTCTCATTATGTTTGATAGAGTACTTACTCCCAGGAAGGTGTGCTTAGGATTGCAGGCTAAAACAGTCTGATTATGTAAAAGAGAATCAGGAACAAGCAGTTGTTGAAGTCAGGAACAGGAACTTACTTAAAAGCTAAGCAAACTAAACAAGAGTACAGTGGCTTGGGAGTAAGCTGGTTGGGAGTGTTTTGCAAAATAAGCAAAGACTTCTGAGAAATTCTGTCTTGGTTAATGAGCGATGTCTTACAATACAAGCAGAGCAAGCACTTCCTCAGGAAGTGCCTGACCTGCTTCTTCTTGCTCTTTAGCCCTGAGATGCTGGGCTACCTCATCATGCACAGTGAGGTAGCCCAGTGTCCCAGGTTTGCAGAATTAAGAATTTCTGTTATTACTTATGTTAAAATATGCATCGATATACAAGAATTTTGGATTATGAGCATGTTTCTGGAACGGATTATGCTCTCAAACCAAGGTACCATTATATAGGAAAAATGCTATAAAAATAAGGACTGAAAGCTGGTACAATACATCATTGCACAGCCCATGTATGGAAAAGATCAAATTTAAAATAGATAAAGAAGAATCCTGGCTATGGTTAACATCTGGAACTGTAAAAAAAGAAACAGAAAATATTAGCAGCCCATAAGCAGCAGGCTATTTGAACAAATACAATAAAGGCCAGAATTGAAAAATCATCAAATTATGCAAAATGTAGATTGTGCACAGAAGCTGAAAAAACAATTGATTATGTACTTAGTTCCTGCAAGAAGATTACATGGATGATTATAAATTCAGACATAATGCAATGGCGCAAATGATCCATTCAAATTTATGTGGAAACAACAAAATCAAAATAATTGGTGGGAATAAACAAGACAAATGGTGCAATCCTAAACTAGGCCAGCCTAACTCACTGGTCTTCCTATTCCTGTGGTGATGTAGGTAGGCAAGCTTGTGTCTGTACACTGGCCTAACCCTCCACTAGGAGTGGCGCAATAGCAGGTTGATCATATTGGTGGAAATTCCCAGACGTGCCTGGAAATGGGGCTCTTGAACCAGGGGTCTGGTTAAGGGTCCCATTGTCCAAGCATGTTGAATGCTCCAGCACTTCAGTGGCTGCCCTGGAGGCAGCAGCTGTAAGGCTTGGTGCTGGCCACAGTGTTGTGCCTCTTGCCAGGAGGTGCCTTCTGGAGGTGCAAAGCCAGGCAGGGGTGGAACATCCACTCCTGGCCTGGCCATGCCTCCCTCATCTGCGCTGAGCCAGGTCTGGAAGCCCTGTTTCCAATACAGTGCTGCACAGCCTTCAGCCGGCCTGGGTAGCCAGCGGCCGTCCCACTGGCAAGAGACACAGTGTGGGGGCCAGCACCAAGCGCCACCGCCACTGGGGCAGCTGCTAATGCACTGGAACCTCCCACCAGCAAGACCAGCCTGTCTTCCGGTAAGGCTGAGACCTGATCCTATGCATGTCTAGTCAGAAGTAATCCCATTACAGTCAATGGGGCTACGCCTGTATAAGGGGCAGTTTTAGCTTTGATTTTAACATATCCCACATTTGTCCCACATTTTATTTTCTCATGTCTGGAACTTTGCTTGATGTCCTCCATTTTGGGGGACCTTGACCTCTTTTGGGTTCTAGCATATGTGCAAAAAGAGTCTTACAGCACTTTGGTGACACCCCCAGGTCAGCATAGGATTTACGCAGGGTCTTAGGCCAGCCTAAGTGGAGGTTAGGATTGCATCCAAAGTGACAGAAAATGAGAAAGTGGGATTTTTGAATACAAACTGATAAAGTCTTAATGCACCACAATAATTTTAAAAATTAAGTGATCATCATTGGCATAGCAATACCTGGTCACAGTAGGTTTGATGAAAAAGAACATAAAACAGTAAATATATGGGATCTGGAAATTAAAATCCAAATATTATGGCATAAATTGGCATTGGTTATCCCAGTGATGATTGGCACATGAAGTGCAGTCCCAGAAATGCTGGAATTACCTTTAAATTTGAACATTGGCAAAGGCTGCAATCTTAATCTCCCCTTAGAATGGCATAAACCCCTTCATAAGTCTGGTGCGGACCTGGGGGTGTCACAAAATTCCAGTAAGACATTTCTGCCCCTCTCCGGTGGGGGAAGGGGTTAGGCCAATGCACAGGTAAACGCCAACCTCCTCACACCATCACGGATAAACCAGATAAAATAGGCCAGCCTAAATTTCTTAGGATTGCACCTGAAATCACTATTGGTTAAATTCAAAAGCCACCCTGCTTGGTTCGTCACACATTATTTGCAGATATGATATCGTAGGACCAAGTTTAAGGCTGAACTGGTAATTAGTGGCAAATCCAGCTAAAGAACCAGCAACTGTGATGTGCAAGATAATAATATGAGTAATAATGCATTTGCTATTGTTCCAATCTATATTTTTGAGGATAATTTTAAAGCAATCTCTTGGCCTGTTTAATTGGGAGAACAAAGCACAGGAACAACCATAGCTGTTGAAGCTGCCAAAGATGTTATTTTTTTCATCTCCAAGACTGCAGCCAGGGATGTCCAAGATTGTTTTCATTTTAACACATGATTGTGCTGTTTGCGTCCATCCCTTCTCCTTGCCGTTGGACAGCTCGCCATAAAAATGAGGAAGCAGCTTGCAGTGGAAACTGAAAAGGAAAATGATGGGAGGAGTTATTTTTATTATTAAGATGATTCTCAACAGCCACAGAGATTTCTATCATTATGCAGAGCTGTTAAGAAACCTAATGCATCTGGTGTCCAATATGGTTTCCAATATGGTCCAACTATGAAGTAAAATGTTGTCTGGTTATACTGGTTGATAGATTATTGAGATGATGGCTGCAATCCTAACTGCACTTTCTTGGGAGTAAGTACTATTGAACTGAATGGGACTTACTTTTGAGTAGACATGCTTAGGATTGCACTGGATGTTTAGCTAGGCCAGTGTAACAAAAACTGTAACATTATGGTAATAGCAATTATAAGGCATTTCCCAAATGTCTTTATTATGGTATATTTTCATAGAACTACCATTGACATAGATATTGAAGTAAGAACTCTTTAAAACCATATGTGTGAAAAGGTCCTAAAAATTGTCTCTGCATCAGATTGAACAAAGATTAAGGTTAATCCTTACCTATCCCATAGATAAAACCACAAGCCTGTTTTTGATGTTCATGTACAATTATGGCAGCTGGAATTCCAATCTGATATTTGCTCTTGGGGCTCATTCAGAAGAGGAACTTGATGGTGCTCTGAGTAAAAAATGATGTGTGCACAACTATGTGTTCCTTATTCTACCTAATTATCTGCCAGATCTAAAAACTGCTAAGGTAATTGAGGGTCTTTCACCATATGACAGAAAGCACAATCAGCAGGGCTGAATGGAGAATCCCTCTTCATTTCACCAAATTGGGGAGAAAATAAAGTGATGATCAGGCAGCAGGCCCTGCAGTGTGTCTCATCCATTAGAGGTGTCTGGCAAGAATCCTGTCTGACAATTAGATAAAAGCTTTTCCATTCTAAATCACTGCTCAGAAGACATCCTGGAGCCAGAAATACTGAGCTCAGATACACAAGGGAGGCCAGGATCCAGCTCTAGATGGCTGTAATTTATATGCTTCCAGCGTTTTCACCAAGGAATGTCGGCTCCTGATCAAGGATGAGCTGCATTTTCTGTCCAATGGGTATTTCCTGAATTTTTTTATTGCTGTCCAGGCCTGACATTTCATGGAATTGCATGAAATGATCCTATGAATTATCTATGGCTTAGTGGTCACTGAGCTGGTAAGTCTGTGTGATGTACCAGTTCAAACTGCAGGTGAAACTCACATGACTGAATTGTCCTCCATACACAAAACAACATCTACTCAAAGAAAAATACCATATTCTAGCCTAACCACCATTGTCAGTGTGTGATAGAATAACAGCACAAAGCAGAGTAACTATGGGAGCTCTTACGTCGATGTAAGAAAAATTTACTCTGGATTGCTCCATGCATTTCCCATAGGTTTCCCATGGGTGGTGCCATAACTATGTCGATGTGAATGTCTCTTACGTTGATGTAAGAGCTCCCGTAGTTACTCTGGATTGTGCTGTAACAGCGCTATCCATACATATCTACTCAGGGCGCTTCAGGATAAAGAATTGCATGTATCCAGGATCAGACACACTGTACCTATGAAAATCAAGTGCAGGGGAGCAACAGCAGAAAAGAATATGCCTCCATATCAGTGGTGCCACTGCCATGGGTACTGCCCCTTCTGCCCTATCTTCTCCCCATTCCTTCCCCACTCATTCTGTCTCCTTCCTGCCCCTCATGCTGAATTACCAGCATCAGAGAATGGTGGATCTCTCCTGCTTGACACTTCTTTCTTTTGTGAACCTGTGGCCCAGCTACTTCAGAGGGTGTGTTGTATTTTGTGACATCCACAAAGAAAGTTACATTGCCAGAACACTAGTTCCACCAGAATAAGGCCCACATAGGATTGGGCCAGTTTTTAATTAAGTTTTATCATACTGTGAAAATCAAGATATTTTCTGTGTTTATAATGTTAGGTTGCTTTTGTTACTACTCTCCTTTAGTGCTTCCCAGACTAAGTTTATGCTGTGTTGTGTTCTAGATTTTTGTCATTTTATGATTGTGTATTAAAATGTTATGTTGTTGTAAGATGCCCCAAATCCTCCAGAAGTGAGATGGGATTTTAAAAAACACCTTGTAAATAACTAAGCTAGAAGTGGATATCTCATAGCCTGTGACCCACATGACAGGTCCCATCCCTTGTCCACTGTCTGACTGCTTCATTCTTATGCACTCTGTGCTGCATCTGAATTGGTTACACATATCAAAACTGTGCACTAGAAGGGTTTGTTTCCATTTGGAACCCCTCAAAAGTAGCTTCCTACAATGAAACTAAACTTTGGGCAAATATTGTAGTCTGTTGTTTGTAATTCTTGAGCAAAGGACCAGGCACAAATTAATTTTGAACTCCCTTTATGACTGTAAAAGTGTGGTTGGCAAGTGTGTTTATGGAGAGGAGTGCTAGCTACATATGTCATATTTATCAGTTTCAGACTTATAGGACTGGTAGCTTTCAAGAGCTTTCATACAGCCATGTATGGGCACAAACACCAGAGGACAATATGTCCAGGGAAATAACTCCAATGAAAAATAATGAGTTTATCTTACTGAAGATAAAGAAGCTACTGTCTGCTATGAGTTATACAAGGATATCTTAATATTTGGAAAGATGGGGAAAATAGCAGATGCTATGTATGTGTATGAACGAATGGTGCTCACTAGTAAAAGTCTTCCTAAGTAAATGTACAAGATCATGTCGTAGATATAGATTTATCTATATCTGATTTATCTGACTACTGAGAAAACTATTGCTTGGGGATTCAGCTGTAGAAGCATCTCAGATGATAGTGACACACTCTGCACAGACTATCTACAGGAGGATAACAGAACTGGTGTTCCTGGTAGGAGGGGGGGAATGCTAAATTTAACTCATATTCAGGTACCCTGCTGCTGGTATAAAGTAGCCCCATCCTCCTCGCCTTCAGAGCCAGTTGCAGCTACAAATGCTTTAAGACCAGCTGGCAGGCTACTGAAGGAGGTTCCCCCACGTCCAGTAATGCCAATGGGTTACAGAACAACACGTTCATCTGTGATTTTGACCCAATTTATATCCCTCCCAAGATCGGTTCACCATGAAAAATTTTGTTAGATGTCAGCCCGTGTCCTAAAGTCAAATTAAGCCCTTTGCGATGGAGCAGTTAAGGTGTCTTTCCATAAGACAACACTAGAGGGTGATGTAACTGCGTGGACCCATAACTGCTCTGAATTTTGCCCATCATAAATAAAAGTACAGGTATTGCCTGTTAGCAGATTTTCACCCACAGTTTTATCTCAACATGAACAAGGCTGTCCCATTACATTAAAAGATAAACATACCTTTAGGTTTAAAATACCCTGCTTAGGATGGTAACATAGCAGGCAAGGCAGTGATCAAACTCCCTAAATCTGTGGGGCTTAGAACAGCTTCCTTTCAACTTGCAGCCAGATCTCTTCCTTCCCTTGCTTGGAGTACCCAACAGAATGCAAAGTAATTAGGAAGTTGATTGTGACTTTGCATTTTTTTCCTGCAAGCTGGGGGACGGGATGGGTTTATCTCCTAGCTTTTTGTTTGCTTTCCTGCCCTGCTATTAATGCTAAGTAGGTGTTTTTAATTGCTTTTGTTTTGTTTAATCTTTAATTGCTTTTCCGCATTCATGGAATGGAACTCTTGTGCTGTATTGGTTGCATGTTTTCATAGTCATGTGAATCAATCAGTTTTTTGCATGAAATAAAAGCAAGGTAGAAACCAAGATTGAAATGCTATGCACACTTTCCTGGGAGTAAACCCTGTTAAAGACAATGAGACTTACTTGTAAGTAGATGTGAAGAACTGCGTCTCTTGTAGCAAGCCTTATTAATGTGGGTAATATCTGGTATCTAGAAAATTTATTCTTGACTTTTCCCATCTAGCCCCAATGTTTATCTCAAGTTTAAGTTTTATTTTCATATGCACAAACTCTGCTTTTACCACATTGGGATTTTTCCAACATAAAAGTATGCATTTTTTTTACAACTGCAGAAAGCATCTGATCAGGAAATGCATGTTAAATGACATCAGGCAACAACTTTTATGAGGAAAAGGGGAGCATCAACAACCTTGATTATGCTTCTGGGTGAGGTAACATGTTATGGAGAGATGAATGCCAAAAGCATTAAATAAAGAGTTCATCAATATTTTTAGTGTACTGTTACAGACATTGTGACTATTGTCAAGATTTATAGTCCCCATTTTTCTTTTTAATTGGCTACACTTTCCCTTTACCACTTCCAGTAAAGATACAGTCCTATCCTCTGCTACTCAGAAGTAAGTCCCATTGTATTCAGTGGGGTTTACTTCCATGAAAATGCATACATGATTACAGCCTAAGATATGATAATACCAGGAATTGTCTTGTATGTACCGCAAACACTAGACATCATGCCATTTCATATAGAAATACAGTAGGCTCTTTGTGTTTCAATGCTAAGGTAACTGGGCTGTGGGTGGCGCGAGTGGTTAAGACACTGTGCCTGTTAACAAGCAGGCCAGGGTTCAAGACCCGGGTCGGCCCCACCAGACAGGGTGAGCTCCTATCCTTAGCCCAGCTCTGCGACACCAGCTGGATCCAATTGTATTGGCTCTGCCCTTTCCATTGGAGTAATTCAGTGGTGTGGAGAGGGGGGATTTGCTGCTTGGGTAACAGCCTATCCTCCATAACAATCTAACCCAGGCTTTCGTGCTTTGCATGCAGCGTATGCAGCGCCGAGCACAATACCATAGTCTTTCAAGACTGACGGAGGCCTGCTAAGGTAACCAATGCTACCTTTGAAGTAATGACTAAGGCTGCACTTCATGTAGCATTATAGCAGGGTGACATGAACCTAAAAAGGAAGGCAAGATCTTGGATTCCTCTCAGCCTGGCCTGTCTGGTGGACAATGGCATGTCTACCTACTCAAGAGTAAAGCTACGATTTTGGGCACTTTCGTTTTCCCATAGAGCTCAATGCATATTTTTTAGTTTTTGTTTTTTGGCCGTAATGTTTCATAGGAAGGAGATATTTCAAAACTGATTTTTGCATTGGATTCTGCTCTTCAATACAAAACCTATGACATGATGGGGTACTGCACACCATTGCAGAGTTCCAAAATGAAGCCAAAATGGAGGACAATGAAGCTGTTTTAGAGGACACCTAGACAAAAGGCTAAAAAAGAGTACAAATCTGGGAAAATCTGGTCATATGATCACCCTGCATCATAGATTTCCCAAGAGTAAGTCCCACTGAATACTGAATTTCCCAAGAGTAAGTCCCCACAGTCAGATATGACTATACAGAGAAAACCTTTACCTTTATAAAGTAGTCTGTTATGTTGGTCTCCCTCAAAGAATCCTCGTGATTGCAGTTTTGTGAGGAGAGCAGATACAATGAAAGATACAATGAAAGCAGAGTGCCTATACCACTGTATAGAAGAAGGGATTTTGGCAGGTGTAGCTCAGAAGAGTCTAAAATTTGTACCCGCCAAAATTCCCTCTTCTAAACATGGTTAAAGGATTGGACACTCTGTCCTCCATTACACATATCCTGTGTGAAGTGGTAGAAATATTTTATTACAGACCCATCTACAAAGATGCAGTGCCCACGGCATCTTGGTTAGCAGCTTTGCAGTTGACAGGCATCAAGCAGGTGTTCACATGTTGAGCTTAGTAGTACCTACAAAAAAACTACTGGTATTCATGTTAGGATAAATGAATAGTGAATTATTTGATTTCATTAGTGTAATGGATATTATTGTTATACATGCAGACTTCTCTATTATACATATTTCAAAGTTAATATAGAATAGCTGACTCTGGTCTTGCACCTCACAGTGCGATGTGCTCTGCTTGCCATTTTTTCTCAACTAAATGTTACCAACTCAGTGGAAATCAACAAACCCAGAGCAGGATAGAAATAAAAAAAAGTTGTGATGCAAAGCTTGGTTCAAAGAGTTCAGGTTACTTCATGGGGGCAGCTCCTCAGTGAGGTAAAGACTTTGCCTCTTATGAAGAAGTTCACAAACTGAGGGGATAAACATGGCAAAACAGAACCAGATGGGGGATATGGTTCTTAAGCAAGACCTTGTTTTTTTTGTCCTTCATCTTTCCAGGAAAAAGCCAGCAGTAAACACCAATGCTGCATATCCCAGTGTTGGATGACCTTTTCAGGAGAAGGTCATGTGGTTTTAATTGATTACCACTGCTTTCCAAAGCCTCCGGTTGTGCTCTTCCATAGTCACTGCTTTCCCCATGGGATGTGGATACTTTCCCAGCACCGGACAACCACACATTATGCACTGATGAACTCGACAAGATTCAGCCTTCTTTTGACGAAATAATGCAGTCCCAAAGTGAGTGGGGAAACAGCAGGGAAAAGTGGGAATTGCTCCATTTTAATACTCTCCTTTCTTCCTGCACTTAAAACATTCCCATTTAGCGGAGTATCATTTCCAAATCACTCTCTTCCCCCATCTTCCATACCAATTATTTATTCATTTCTGCCTATTTGGAGTTTTCCTCATGCTTCCTTTTTATGTACTTAGATTTCATTCTCCTGACTGGTCGGGTATACAATATTAGAGTATACAGCTGCAATTGTATGCAATCCAAGTTTTGCATTCAATGGGACTTACTCTAAATAAATATGCATTAGGAAGATCTGGGCTCTTAACAGATAGGCTTATGTATTTTTACTCCAAATAAATTTCCACTGTGCTCAGTGGGGCTTACTTTCAGGTAACATATGGTCCAGCTGTTTCTTCAGTCTGTTTTCAAGTCTCGGCTTCTTGTTCGTTGTTGTCCCTGTTACCTCATTATTCTTAACTTTTGGAGATTGTTTGTTAAGATGTTATTAATGAGAGCTGCCACAGATTTCTTCTTCTTCAGTAGTTAACATTCACCTAGAAATGAATGTGCAAATGCTAGTAATTAAAATGTCTGAATAGTGTACTGAATAGTGTCACAAGATGATGTGGCTCTCCTGATAAAAGCTTTGGACAACCCTGCTTTAGGAGGACTTCTTTCTATAGGCAAAGAGTTGGATACCAGATGACCTTTTAGTTATCTTCCAATACTATGATTCTGATTTGTTATAGTGCTTATATTGGTACGTGCATGCACATTAACATTAGGGCACCAATAGTAAAAAACACAGCTTCACATTTTGTACAGTGCAAGCTGCATATTTTGAGAGGATACCTGTAAAACTTATCATAGGACCTATCATTTACATAGGACTTATCATTTACTTTTTCATTTTGTTCATCAGCCTGATGAACAAACATCCTTTTAGGTTTTTAACCAGTGGTTGTAAAAACCACTGCAGTGTTTTTGAATACAGTGATATCTTGGTTGGCAAGTGACTTGGATTAAGAGTGTAAAAAAAACACTGCAGTGTTTTTGAATACAGTGATATCTTCGTTGGCAAGTGACTTGGATTAAGAGTGTTTTGGATTATAAACAAAATTTTCTCAGAAACTTTGATGTAGGCTACAATCCAGAATAACCACGGGACCTTTTACACTGACATAGTTACGGTGCCACCTATGGAAAACCTATGGGAAATGCATAGAGCAATCCAGACGAAGTGCCTCTTACATGTTCCCATAGTTACTCTGGATTGTAAGGTTGGTTTAAGAGCATTGTCTTGGAAGTTGAGCACTTCTGAGGAAGTATGGAACGGGCTTCCATGGCCAGGGAGCTGGGGGAGACGGGGAGTAGTTTGAGCTGGGGTGGGGTTCTGGGCAAAGTTTGGAACAGATTTCCATGGCCAGGGAACTCATGGCAGGGGGGAAAATCTGGGGGAAGCAGCCTGAGTCAGGTGTGTGTGGGGGAATCTGTATGTGGCAGTATGGAAGGTGTGTCTTATTAGTGTTTCTGTACTGCTCCCCATCAGCTGCATGGAATGTTAAAGCTGCATGAAAAGGCAAAGATTTCATTGAGCCAATGGATAGCAGTGTCTGTTCGTGATGGTGAAAGTTGTATCTCCTCTCTCTCATCCCCATCACACCAGCCATGAAGGTTTTCAAAGGTACAGTACAGTTGAATACTGTACAGTATTTTCTTTATTACAGTGTTTTGTAATCATTTTTACACACAGTAAATATTTTTGGATTGTGGAACCAATAATCTGAGTTTCTGTTATTTTCTGTGGGAAAATCTTTTTTGGATTACATGTTTGGATGATAAACATGCTTCTGGAACAAATTATGCTTGTAAACCAAGGCACCACTGTATTTCATATCATGGGCCACCATGGGCATCTATAGTGATCACCCAAGATCTTCTAGTGCTTGAATACAAATTCTATTCCACTAGCCTGGTGGCATGCTGGCTGTTGTCTCCACCTCTTCTCCTTCTGCTCCATGGATTTGAAAAGGAAGAGAATGGAGGGAAAGAAGTGTGAATTAAAATATCAGAGCACTAGAACAGGAATCTCCAAACCGGTCTTCAAACACTGGCCTAGGGGCCAGATGCAGCCCTCAGTGTGGCTCCTAGCAAGACCCTTCTATCTGGCCCTTGAGCAAGCCTTGTAATCCACTCCAATACATTCTTATATGTAAATTTATATAAATGTATTCAAATTTGAAATGTAAATTAGTTTTCCGGCCCCTGACATAGTGTCAGAGAGATTATGTGGCCCTCCTGCCAAAAACTTTGGAGGTCCCTGGCTAGAGCATTGGATGTGCTCTAGTACTCTACTCTTTTCTCCTTTACAGTTTTACTCACTGCCCCACTTTCTTTCAAATACAAAGAGCAGGACGAGGAACAATGGAAGAGATAGGCAAGTGACACCACTGATAATCCGCCACCTGGGACACCTATCTCAGGTGTCAGCTCATGGATGGGCAAGCTCTGATAGAGCTTTCTACCATTAGTAAAATTGGGGGGTGGGAGCAAGACTTACCCTACAATCCAGAGTAACTACGGGTGCACGTAAGAGACATTATGTGTACCCGTAGTTACTGCACCACCTAGTGAAAATCTATGGGAAATTCATATTGCAATCCAGAGCAAATTGTTCTTACACCGGAGCAAGGACTCCCCGTAGTTACTCTGGATTGTGCCCTTAGTGGGAGATCTTTAGTATCACAACCAGGTTCTTATAGATTTGTCCCAGTTTTCACCTCTCCATTACTGGAGCATATGACATAACTGTCCAAAGAATTGTAGTGATCTAGCCCAATGCTATGCACACATATTTAGCAATGGGACCCACTGAATGCAGTGAAACATATTTCTGAATAAACATGCGTAAGGTCAAGTTCTTCTCAGTAGGAACCATTGCTGGCAGTTTTGTGGAGTCCCATCTCCCCAACTTAGGGCTCTTCTTTCTGCCCACTCTAAGTTTTACAGAGATTTCTTTCCAGAAACTTCTGTCTGCCTAAAGTGCTGTTTTTGCTGGAGGCAAGGAATTCTGGGCTCTTGGGCTTAACAGCATCACAATGGAAGTCATTCTGAGCCTATGGAAAAATGCAATCCAAATTGTGAAGGAACAGATTCATGTTGAAGAGGGGCCACAATGCAACAATTGAGATCTGCAAATGAATAGGATACTTCTTCCCTTTATTTCACTGGTTTATTTGGCTTGGGAAAGGGGGGAAGGGATCAGAATGTTAGAAATCCCACAACTGTTTTAATTTTAACAATTTGTTAGCGTGAAAAGAAGGCAAAAAGGATTGGCGGGTGGTATGTTACCACTGGGTTTTATTTTTCTTACTGTATCATAATCATAGATGCACAAGTACTTAAATTCTTAAATTCTTTCTAAACACTTATTTGTCACAACCCCATCTTTGTTAATAGTTTCCAGTGCTTCAGGAATGGTCAATGGAACTTAATGCCTGGCAGGTTTCTCTGCTAGCCATAACTGACTGCAAGTTGTCCTGCTGCCTATTCAGGCACCAGCCACAGTTGTTGGGTGCAACGCTCATCCCCAGTTCAAAGCCGAGAGCCAGCACTGTCTAAAGACGCGTAAAGGTGGCCAGTATGATGGGACAGAAGGCTGTTTAGTTTTCCACCAAGGTGGTACTTATTTATCTAATTGTGCTTAAATGCTTTTGGTTGTCAGTAGCTGGGCTAAGGATGGGAGTTCACTCTGTCTTGCAGCATCTGGGGGTTCTCAAACCCTGGCCTGCCAGATGACAGGCACTGTATCTTAACCAGTTGAGCCACTGCAGCCCATACAAGGACTTTAATCAATACTAAAATATTTGAAACAATGGTTTTCATTCATGAAATTGCTTTATGTCTTTTATGGTTTTGTAAGTGGCTTTGAGATGTCCATCAGAAAGTGGGAAGGCAAAAAATTATATATCAAAAGTGTATTTACTATTAGGACACTATTAAGAAGGACACTGGCATGAACATTGCCCAACTGAAAGAAGCTGTGAAAGACAGAGAAGCGTGGAGGGACCTGGCCTATAGAGTATCCAAGAGTCGGACACAACTGAATGGATAGAAGAAGTATATTTACATTGGGAAATATCCACTTCTATTTCAGATAGCATAGAGCAGTGTTTCTCAAACTTTTATCGCCAGGACTTGCTTGTTAGAATGAGAATCTGTTGGACCCACTGACAATGATGTCGTGATCAGAAGTGACATTTTTCAACGATCCTAGGGCTGTGGGTGGCACAAGCAGTTAAGGCGCTGTGCCTGTTAACCAGCAGGCCAGGGTTCGAGACCCGGGTGGCCCCACAAGACAGGGTGAGCTCCTGTCCTTAGCCCAGCTCTGCGACGCCAGCTGGATCCAATTGTATTGGCTCTGCCTTTCCATTGGACTAATTCAGTGGCATGGAGAGGAGGGATTTGCTGCGTGGGTAACAGCCTATCCTCCATAACAATCCAACCCAGGCTTTCATGCTTTGCATGCAGCGTATGCAGCGCTGAACATGATACCATAGTCTTTCAAGACTGACGGAGGCCTGCATTTTAGTCTAATATCCATTGGCAGGCTTCAAATCTCCTAGTGCAGCATACCAGATGCCACCCCATTGCCCCGTGGCCAGAGTGTCTTGTGCTAGTGATGTTTCCTAAATTAAAAAAGAAAAGGGAATAATGTTTGAGGAGTTTTGTGGAGGAGTTTTGGGTTACAGTGTCAGGAATGTTCTGGCTCACCATTCTCCTCTCCATACTACTACTCAATTCCTCTCTTCACTTTTGAATCCTGGAACTTATGGTAGAAATAGAGGGGCAAATGTAAACAGATGCGGTCCTCCAAGCTCAGTCAGTCTCACGGGCATCTGGTCCAGCACCTTCATAAATCAGTTACCAAGATGTTTGGTGCCACGTTACCTCAGAGTGACTCCAACAATGAATGAAACTTAGTAAAAAGTCAGTTGCCAATGGGAACAGATGGAAATAATCCACCAGCCATACTACTTAATGTTTACCACCTGTGTAAATGCACCATTCTTCTAGTGAGAACCTGTATTTCATGTATACATGTACCACTCTACTACAGATGTTACATATAGTCGAATATGGCAAACTGAGTAACAAAGAAAGCTTCCAGCTTCAATGTACAGAATACTTCCCTTTGCTCTCAGCCCACTGCAGATCATAGAATCCTCTGTGGTTAGCAGCTGGCAAAGGCTGCTCTTGTAACTGATAAGGAATTTGTTGGAGAAGAGGACTATAATATGGATCCATTTTTCCTGTGGATTGAAAAATGTTATTGCTGTAATAGATAGACCTGAGGCCACAATCTTAAACACACTTCCTAAACCATAAGCCTCATGGCTTACACAATGGGACTTACTTCTGTGTAAACACACACACAAGATTACACTGTAAAAGCACAATCCTATCCAAATTTCCAATACCGGTGTAGCCATGCCAGCGGAGTATGCGTTTCATCAGCGGAGTATGCGTGAGGAAGCAGTCAAAGAGGCCTCTGCAAGGTATTGGGAACGTTTGTTCCCTAACCTTGGGGCTGCATTGCAGTTGCATCTATACTGGATAGTTGGATAGAATTGGAGGTCAGGCTGACAGGGAGGCTAAGAGTGCAATCCTAATCTAGGCCAGGGTTGCCAGACCTCCGGAATTTCCAGGAGGCCTCCGGAAAACAAGTCCCTGCTCCGGGAAAATGCAGCCAGCCTCCAGGAAAATGGCCGCCATTTAAATTTGGCATGCTGCAGCTGTGCACTATGGTTTGGCTGTGTCTGGGGCATGCGCTATCTTTGGTCCTGATCATCAGGTGGACCATCAGGGAGAAAGAGTGAGTGGGAGAAGGAAGCTCCTCCCCTCACCACCTCGCTGTGGGTCAGAGTGCTCTTGGCCAGCAAGCTGGCAATGGCCTCCGGCGCACTCTCCTCACGGGGCTGCAGTCGCAGCCCCCCGCCACCTTTGCCACAGCAACCCGCCCCATGAGTCCACTACCTGCCTATTTCTGCCTCCGTGCTCCATCACCGGCCCCCAGTGTTGCCTGCCTGCTATTCTTTGATAGCCTGCCTACTGTTGCCTTGCTCTTTCACCGCAGCTTCAACCTCCTGGCTGCCCCATTGACCTCCAGGTGAGGTGGAGGAATTGGAAAGTGTGTGAGCCCCATGCTAGTTGTGTTGTGTCAACCCAGAAGTAAATTCCATTATACAAAGGGACTTCCTCCCAGGAAAGTGTGCCAGTGTATTGGAGTTTGTGTCTCTCTCACAGCTACTCTCAGCCCAGCCCCATGCTAGCTGCATCTACCCAGAAATAAACTCCATTATGCAATGGGACTTCCTCACAGGAATGTGTGCCAGTATTTGTGAATGTGTGGCTGAGAGAGTTTGTGTCTCTCACAGCCACAGTGAGTAGAGAGTTCCATCATTTTTCAATTTTAAAAGAGGTAATATAGTACTGAAATTATATACAGGAGAGAAGCACAAGTGTTTTTAGCTTATTTTAACATGTCCTACATTTTGTCCTACATTTTTGGGGTGTTCTACAATTTTTTTAATTGCAGGAATTTAGGCTTGGGGAGTAGGAATTTTGGCCTTCAGGCAGGAATTTTGGCCTTGCCGTTCAGGGATTTTGCGTTTGGCATCTGGTCACCCTGATCTAGGCCAGCACAATTCATTGGTCTTCCCATTCCTGTGGTAGGAAAGTAAGCACAAATGAAGCAAGCTTTTATACTGTGAAAGCACAATCCTATCCAAATTTCCAATACCAATGCAGCCATGCCAGCAGAGTATGCATGAGGAGGCAGTCAAAGAAGCCTCTGCAAGGTATTGGGAACATTTGTTCCCTAACCTTGGGGCTGCATTGCAATTGCATCTATACTGGTCAGTTGGATAGAATTGGAGGTCAGGCTGACAGGGAGGCTAAGAGTGCAATCCTAATCTAGGCCAGCACAATTCATTGGTCTTCCCATTCCTGTGGTAGGAAAGCAAGCACATGTCTGTGCACTGGCATAACCCTCCACCAGGAGTGGCACAGAAGTGTCTGATGGCACTTTTGTAACACCCCATTAACATGGGACTTGTGGTGGCTTATGCCAGCCTAAATGGGGGTTAGGATAGCAGCCTATGAGATAGATAGATCTGGGCTTCACATTGTGAAATTATGCAGCATATTATGGATGTCAAACCAGTAGCTATGCCACTATCTACTTCTGAATAAACGTGTATTGGATTGAATATTTGTCATTTATAGATATATAATTGAACTGAATGTTGGTCACCTAAAGATACTGTTTCAGTCTACCCATCTTGAAGTGTCTGGTTGTCTGGTTTGTGTACCTGAAATGCAATGCATCTTTTGTGCTGGGCTGGCATTATTTAAGAAACGTTGAAAGCAAACACAATTGCACTGTTACTGTTGTCAGGCTAGTATCAGGTAGCAGCAGAAAGAAGAAATGCCATTGTATATTAGAACGCGACAATGTTGACATCAAGCCAGAAAGGACTTGATTGATTAAAAAATGCAGGTGAAAAACATTTAGTGACTTCTGGTGAATGTATGTTTGAAATGGATTTCTGCTTTGAAAAAGGGACCAATTCTCACTTAATACCATCTGTATAATGGCTTAGTTTCTGCCATCTTTCTGTAACAGAAGATTCTAGTTAAAGTGAGAAAGAAGTGCTTGTTCTTCCTAAAATTAGAGTGTCTATCTTTTTCCTTTTCTGTAAAGACAAGTGTTAGGCAGTAATAAATCGAAGAAGCAGCCTATGCAAATAGCAAGCAGCTTTCAAAAGCAAAGGACCACGAGCATCACAGAACATTGCTTAATAAAGCAACTGCAGTGTCCTTGCAAGGGACTGTCAGCTTGCTTTGTGGCTCCAGGGGGAGGAAAACAAAGGGTTAAGAATCAGCAACAGTCCACTGTAAAGCTTGATTTAAAGAAGGGAAAGAATTGCTATCCTCTCCCCCTCCCTTGCATGGATGGTCTGCTCTTTCTAGTGGATCACATGAGCATGTTCAATTCTAGTACTGCAGAAGCACCAGCTGCTGCTGATCAAGGGAGGGTGCATCACCAGCTGTATGTCAATGCCTTGTGGTCCTAGGCTCCAGCTGAAAGGAGAGGAAGCCCACAATGTGCCTTTGAGCAAGTGGGCAGAAGCCTGGCATCTGCCCTTCTCTTCCCCTGAACTCCAAGCCCTAACCATGTCTATCTGTTGTTGCCTTTTTTTCAGGGATTATGGATCCTCAAAAAGGAAATCAGGTGAGAGACACTACTTTTTTCTGCATCTATAACTGCATGTCTAATGCACAAAATCCAAATGCTTTATAACAAGCTTTCTTTTATAGCTAGTTATGTGAAATTGGGTGGTACACCTTTAATTTAGTGCTGTGACTGGATTGGGTAATTATTAAAGCAGATATTGGAGAGGAAATGTTGCTTTTTGCCTCATTGAGAAAGGTGCATTTTCCCTGCCTTCTCTGTGAATACCTGTTATATAAACTGTAAAATTTAGTAATTGGATTGCTTGATACGTGAATAAATTTTTTGTGCTATGATATTGCATAGCACTCAAAAACCCCTAAAGCCATCTAGCCTAGTCTCTGGTTGAGGCAAGGTTCTCTGCATTCCCCCGTGTACTATCCAGGGATTATTTGCTTTCTTTCTGGAGGGAAAGGGGTCTTATGCTCTATACTTAGATATAGTTTGGCTTGCATGGTGTTTTCCTATCTTCCATCCCTCCCTGGCTTCCTTTACTGCTTCCTGATTTAGGAGGTTGGAGTTCCTGCATCTTTAACTGCATGGACAGGAGCTAAATTCAGCTAATTATGTGGGGCTGAAAAAGCTGCACCTGCTGAATTGGTGTTTGCCACATTACAGTTAAAGGTACAGAGGACTTGATTTCCTTTACATTGGCCTTATTGATTTTCATGTGGATTTTGTCCTCTGTTTCACTGTTAATGTGTCTTAGAGAAACATTAAGGTATGTGATTTAAACCCCCCATCCGATCCATGCTAGTTATCTCATGAAATGCAAATTCTTCTAAAGTACCAGTTAATAATATGCAGTCTTTATTGATCTGACCATAGAGAGTAGTAAATATCTCTAAACAGCCACAGTATGAAAATGGTTACTTTTATGCTCCAGGAATTTATTTTTTTGTGGCGGCAATCCTAAACACACTTTCCTGGGAGTAAGATCCATTGAACACAATGGGGCTTACTTTTGAGTAGACACGGTTAGGATTGCACTGTAAGCCAGGTTCATCTTACATCTAACTCATTAAAGACCTGTGATGCTTTAATTTTTTGTGTCTTGAAGGTAATTCTTTGGGGTCTCTTGAAGGTAATTCTTTGGGGTCTTTTAAAGGTAATGAGACCTCCTGAATTCAAGAGACGGAAGAAGTTAATTTCATCCCTTTTCAAGAATGATTGGCTATAATATTGTTGCATACTATCTTATGTAGCGCATGCTCCTGCTTAATCACATTAGCAAGCCAGCTGCTGGGAATGCATATATTCTTATGCAATTTAACTAAGTGGTATCCTGATGGGCTGTTGGCATTTGTCTCTTGGAAATCCTGAAATGATGCTGAATTGTATTTTCCTTAGGCAAAATTAAACAAAGCCTTTAGCAGATTGTATTTATCTTGTTAACCCTACTAGAAAGATTAGGATGAGATACTAGCCAGATGTGGTCTGAAACCTTAGTTTAGCTTTAGCAAAACAAATGCAAGCCTTGGGCTTGTTCACTTCCCTTTTGTGTAAGAGGGGAGGAAGGTTTCTGCTTCCTGTTCTAGTTTTGAACTGATCATGATGTTCAAACCTTATCACAACAAACTGGTTTTTCAGAAACAGGGCAAGTGGAGAACATTTTTGTGAATGAACTTAACCATGATTTAGCATGATTCTAAACATGTTTGATAACTTGCTTGTATTTCATGAGTACAGAAATTCTGTATTGAGATCACACACTTTGCTAGGCTATTAGATATTGAACTGAATAATAAGGTAAGAACATTACAAGAGCCACCGCTGGATCAGGCCAAAGACCCATCAAGCTCTGCTTCCTATGTCACACGGCGGCCCACTGGACACCACAGGGAGCACACAAGATACCTGCATCCAGTTGCCCTCCCCTGCATCTGGCATTTTGAGGTTTTTCACATCTACATCAGTCTATACACACATACATCCTTCATGGCTTGTAACCTGTGGTGGACTTTTTTCTAGGAGTTTATCCAATCCCTTAAAGGCATTGAGCTAGTTGCCTTCACCACATCCTGTGGCAGGGAATTCCACAGACCAACTACAGAGCCCCAAATGCTCATACAGAAAGTGTCCCAGACTACCAATCATTTTATTCCCTTTTCCATTTCCTCTATATCCTTTTTTGACTAAACATTGTACTACATGGGTCCCATATCTGTGGGTCAGATATCCACAGTTTAGGTCTGCCTCCCCTCCCACCCTTGTGCACACCTCCTCTGGAGATGACATCTTGCCAACCGAGGAAGGATGGCCCCAAGAACATTGGGAGTGGTGTTCACCCATACCTATTGTTTCAGCTATTCACAGCTATCTATGGTTTCAGCAGAGCTCCTCTTTCCTCTGGAGTGGCCCCCAGGACCATAAGCACAGGTGATCACCCATATCCGTGGTTTCACTTATTCAGAATATAACCATATACAGTATCAAGATCACCAATATCCATGGTTTCACTTATTCAGTGTATAAAGGAGCATGCCTATATTTTATTTCTTACTGTAATAGGTAATGGTTTCTGGGTTAAGCTCCTAATTTTTTAGGAGCTTAACATTTTATTCTGTTCTTCCTCCAAGGAATCAAAAGTGCTGCACATCTTTTTTGCCTTCACAATGACCTTATGAAGTAGGTTCATCCTACTTTATTTTTACTTTCATTGCAGTTGGGGTACACGGTGACTCTAAAATTTGGATTATACACTGCACTTCACCAAAAATTATTAATAAGGAGTATGAAATACTACAGGGCGATTGAATTCATTTAGGTTGAGGAACATGAAGAATGAAAACAAAGACTTGCCAATATTTCCATTTCTCTGGGTCAATTTGACATGCATGAACTCTCAATCTTTTCAGTTTTCTAGCTCAGTTAAAATGAAAAATGCTTGCCACACTTCCACAAAGACAGCTGATGTAGTATGATGGCTAAGTGACAAGAGGGTTAAGGTTAGGTGTCCTGAAAGTTGGTTAGGATTGCACCCTGTGATGCAAATAAAGCGACCTCTCATCTGGATTTAAATCTAGCCTCTGCTGTGCGCTCACTAAGGGATATCCAACTCACTATCCAATTTTTATAGTGCTGGTGCTGTTGTGCCAGTGGAGTGTGTGCTGCATCCTGTGATGGAGGGGCAGTCGCTCAGACCTTCACAAGGTATGGGAAAATATGTTTCCTTGTCACATGGCTGTACTGTGGCTACACCAGAGTTGGAAAGTTGGATAGGATTGGGCCTTAATGTCACAAGCCTAACTTAAAGGAGTGCTACTGCTGAGCCAGCCCTTACTGCTATAGCAAAATAGCCATAAAGCCATACAATGGTGTTGTGTCAGGCTCAGAAGCTCGTATGGCCAGCTCTAATGTAAAGTGCTTTATATATACTTTTGACTGTTTAATTCTTTAGTATTAAAAAATTCTTAAAATAGATTGTTAATGGACAAAAACTGGTCTAGTGTCTTAAAGGAGCCCTCATGCAAAATCTTGTTTTTACATACTCAGCTTTTAAAACTGTTCTTCATTATTTGTTAGCTTTATCTTCTCTTGTACAGAGACAACGTACAGATTCTGTGTATTAATATATGTGCAACCTTTAAAGTGCCCCTGTCCATTTTCTGCAGATCCCTCCTGGAAGGCTCAGGACTCCCGCTCCTCAGTCTGGATGGGGACAGAGGGAGCCAGGAAGAGCCTGGCCAGGCGCAGGGCTTGGAAAGGGACCATCTCTGCTTGTGTGCCCAGATTATGGAGCTCTGGCAGGGTCCCAGATCTCAAGCCTTTAAGATGCCATTACATTTGATGGCGCTCTACATTCAAGTAAATATGGTAATTACAGTTGAATCATAATGCAAGGGAGTATTCACACCTACATAGTTCACGTTCACATGCATGTGTTCAAGAAGTGGACAGAATTGTGTAAAAATGTCAGCACCAGTCATACTGTCTGAATGGTGGGCCTGTTGTATTATCTTTCTGAAGATTGATAGTAACCAGTTGTTTATATTGGTAGCATAATTTGGCCACATAAAAACAAATTAAAATCACAATAAAACATCTGCCTGGTGTTACTCAAAGGCTTTTTAAAATAAGAATGTTTTAAGGCCCTGCTGAAAGCTCTGTAAAGTGGAAGCAGTTCTCAGCTCCAGGGGAAGGGAATTCCACAGTTGGGGAGCAGCCACTGAAAAGGCTCTGCTCCTAGCCGCCATACCCCTCACCTCTTCTGGTGGTGACACAGTCAGCAGCCCCCCCCATAACAGGTTGGATTGTATGGAAGGAGGTGGTCCTTCAGATACCCTGGACTCAAGCCATACAGGGCTTTAAAGGTCAGAACCAGCACTTTGAATTCAGTTCAAAAATAAATGGGCAGCCAGCCACTGACTCCAGGAGCAACTGTGGATCCATGAGAACCCCCAAGCTGCTGACCTTCAGATATTTTATGAGACATATGTCTTATTCTTTATGGCTTAATGGGCTGTTCTGATGATGATGAGGATGATGATCTGTTTAGAATGATGATCTGTTTGCTGATGAAGATAACTATCTAGCAGCAGATGGCATGCTTGCAGCAGTCTGATATGTTCCCTCCAGCTGAGACTGAAACAAACACAGTAGGAAAAGCATGATGACTAGAAGAAATCAAGCAAGCGGATTCTTACTGATTTGTATTTCTTTCAAGCAACCCACATCTCATTTTGCTTAAGGAGTCTAGAACTGTCTCTCAAGAAGCAAAGGATAGGGGCAAAGGAGTCTGAAATAATTTTCCTTGCGATGTGACTTTCTTTGACATGAAGCATTTGCAATTCCTAATGTCATCATTATGAACCACAAGCATAATACAACTTCTGCAAGATTCAGTGGCAATTTCTCAGCTGATGCCAACCAAGTGTTTACATCACATTTTCCAATTTGTGAACTTTTCTTGCCACTCTGGGGGGACAATCTGCTCTAAGAAAATGTTCCTCAGTTTATTGGCAGTTTAGTAATGACCCTGAGATGTCGCAACACATCAGTGAAAATAGAAAGCTCTTGAGACTGTTAATCTTGACCACGTGTAATGGTGTTCCTGCAAACTCTTCCACTTGATATACTAGTTGCCTCTGAAGAGTGTTGTGCAATTAGATCTTAGATCTGCTTCTTAGTGAAATGCTCAGAAAGATTTAAATGATCTCTACTAGAGAGAAGCATATAAACTACATTCTTTTCCAGTCACTATCAAGAAGGACTTTGATGATGAGCCTCCACAGAACATAAACTTTTGCATTTGTAGAATTCTCACATTTCCATCTTCCCTTTGAAAACAAACTAGATCAGCTTTTTCAACTTTTGTCCCTTGTCATACTACTTTGCATGGACCATCTATGGGAAGTACCACTGGAAGTAACTGGCGATGATGGCATCAATAGATACTTCGGGATTGAGAGGCCAGATGTGACATAACAAACACTGGTAAGAGTCTGAGGGCAAACAGGAGAGCTTTCTCAAGTACATGAACAGCACACATTGGAGGTCTGTCTGCTGAGCTGAGTCTCCTATCATTACTTGTTGCATTGCTGGTCTCACTGCCATGCAGCAGAAAGTTGGGATCCTGGATATACCACAGACCCCACTTCATGTACCACCAAGTCAAGGCCAGCCTTAGGAACTTCGGGGCCTAACGGGAAACATTTTTGTGGTGTCTCCGGTTCACAGCCAAAGGGCTATATAGTGATATAAATAAAATTGGTGATATAAATACAATTAGCATAAAAGATGTATGGCGGTGATGGCAAATCTATGGCACGCATGCCAGGGAGGACACTCGGAACCCTCCTTGCAAGCACGTGGCCATAGTGCTACCATATACCCCAGTATCTGCCCAGTGCTTATGCCCTGAGCTCTGGCCTGCACCCTCAGTTCAGCTCTTCTTTGAACTGAGGGGGTGAGTGCCCATTATTTCACATGCCCAGAGCTCTGGGCATCAAAGGACTCGGGGCATTCCTGGTGCACTGCGCATGCCTAGAGTTCAGGGCATTTGCAGTGGGCAACAGCACGCCACCTCAGTTTGTCTCTGCACTGAAAAGGAGCAGTTGTTCCACTTTGGAGAAGAGCCGAACTGAGTTGAATTTGGCATGCGGAATGGGCATCAGCTGCCCCATCATTTCTTCTCTGCATTGAAGAGAGGCAACTGCTCCTCTTTGGAGCAGAGGCTAACTGAGGGGCGAGTGCTGATTGCCCATGCCCAGAGCTCTGGGCATGCACAGTGGGCTCAGGGCACTCCAGGCTGGGCACTGGTGACATCAATTGGCACTTGGGGCTCAAAAGGTTTGCAGCAGTATACCACTCTGTATGGTATACTGTAATTGAAAGCAATCAAAATGTGTGCTTAAAAAGTGCATATAATGGACCATTCTGTAGGCCAAATGTGTTAGAGAAAACTGCCTTCCCTCACCACACTCCCCTCACCACACTTCCTTCCCTCACCACACTCCACTTCTTTCCCTTCTTGGGGGCTAACTTAGCTTGGTCAGCCAGGATTGCCAGCAAGAAAGAAGACAGAAAGGAAGCATGGTTCACGTTGGTCCAGTGACCTCGTTTGGGCATAGGAATCCCCAATCCATTATTCCTCCCAGAGATTGACACAGAGTGCCCCCCACTGACCAGGACCTAACGGAGGGTTCCCTCCCTTGAGATCTAAGGCTTAGTGCTCATCATTGAGGTGGGAAGCTTTGCTTGCTGCATGTAGACTCCTCTGCTTCTCCCTGCCACCCTCTCTGGGGGATTTGGTGATCCTTCCCTGCCTGATGTTCATACCAAGCAGCAGAACAAGTGCTACTGACCAGGGCAGGGATGGGGCAGGATCCCCCTTGCAGTAAGTGAGGCAGCCCTCATCCTTTCAGAGCACTACAAAACTCAAAGCAAGTGGCAGCATCCCGGTAAGGATGGGACAGGAATGGTAATGCTGTAAAAATGCATGTTTACTGACAAAACCTGTGCTGCAGGGCAGATAGGGAATATGCATATTTGAGTGGTACATGGGAATAGGCAGCGATGGGTGGGGAGAAGAGTAAACCTGATGTTGTGCTCTCTATGAATAAGCCCACTTTGGCGAAATTGCTCCAGTTAACCTAAGGCCAGCCCTGCCACAGATATACTCAAACAACTGGTTGAGAAACTCTCTAAACCATATGATGTGCCATATGATGTCTCTGTTCTCTTAGCAGTGTAAAGAATTAGTGAAGCTCCTTGATCCTCATCCAATACTCTGTATTGAGGTAGTCTCCAGAGGGTATTCTCCATTCCCCCTGCATTAGAGTAATCCTATGACTCTAAATTCCCTAGGGCTCTGTAGAGGGGGGTGCCCTGTGGATTCTCTACTAGCTGCAGGTGCCAATCTTCGAGGGCCTCAAGGACATTACTGGAAGCCATTTTTGGTTGATGTTCATTATTTCCAGTCAAGTCCAGGAGGTGTTTTGAGGCAGAGGGAAGATTAGGCTGTGGACCTCCCTACACCTCAGAACACCTCCTGGACATTGCTGAAAGTAATGAACGTCAACCGAAAATGGCTTCGGTCATGTCCTGGAGGCCCTCTGAGGTGTAGGATTGGCAATTGCAAATTGTGAAATCCATGGATGTCTACAGATAGCAAGAACATACTGTCGTTGTTTTTTTAATAAAAGATTCCTTAACTTGCTTTATTATTTAAATCAAGAGCATTGTAACCAAGGGGTTTTTAATAGTTCATAGGAAGACTTATTTGCTGCTGTAAGGCGATTTCTCTTATTCTGGCCAAATAGAAAAGGGTTTTTAAACGTTTGAGGAACTAGTAATTTATTACCAGGCACAGGATGCAACTGATTGAGTTGGTTCAGATGATATCCCCTCTGGCTATTGTGCAAGGAGAAGTGTTTGCATGCAAAACAGCACACCTATGCCTGAACACTTCCTCCCTGAATATTTGCATGGGATATCTAAGAATGACTAAGTGTCCTGCCCCCTCATCATGGATTTTAAATACTGCTTTGTTAAGTTGTTTGTTGCTGTTTGATCATCAACTAGAGTAAATGGGAACAGAATGGCACACCTGGCATGCAAGGAGAGAGAGGCACGTACAGGCAAGTACTCCCCATGACAGTCAGATAGATGATAGACTGTAATGAAATACCCCTTTCAATTAAAACTGGATAATTGCAGATGTGGCTCAGAAATGGCAAACCATTTGCAATTTGAGATGAGAGGAATTTGTCACTACTTGCCATGTATCAGAATTATCTATCCTCACAGGAAATATACATACATAGAGTATCAATTCATCCTGAAATGGAAGTGAGTGGTTCCTTGAAGGCAACCACTTGCTCAGTTTTGGTGATCTCTAAAAGTATGAACTATTGGAAGTCAGAATAGTGTGGTCTATCTTTGCAGCCGGTTAGAATGAAAGAAGCCAATTTTATGCTTTAAAATAAGTCAAGAGCCTGTGTTTTGTTTTCCCAGCTCTGAGAACTGAGGTCTCTGTGGTGATCTATACATCTCCAAAGGGACAAGAGAGCCCTTACAAATGCATCTAATCAGCTAAGTGATACCGCCTGGTGCTGAGCCAAAGTTGCCTCCCATTTTTGGCAGACGTTCAGCTCCTGCCCAGATTCTTGCCATTTCCTCTTGCTTGCATAGCTGTAAATGTTATTGATGGCAATGAAATTATCCAGACTCTCTTTTAAAAACCAGCTGTACCACTTGGACCTAAAATAGCAGTGTTATAACCTCCTTTAGATCTGAATGCATGCTGGCTTAATATAGCAACCATATGGGAAGGGGGCAGGGTGGGGTGGGGGGTTTGCAATCCGTCTGGACTCCCTGAAGTTGGCTCCCCCTGGACCTAAATGCCCAGACAAAACAAAATAATCCTGTAGATTCTAATGTCTCAAATAAGGTTGGGATTCTTTTGGTGCCTTAAACACAGAGTTTATCCATACTAGATATGAAATACAAAAGTAGAAGTTTTCAGTTTTTCTTTCCTTGGACTAAATGGCTTTGTTTCCCAGAAAGGAATGATGTTTGAAAACCAACTGTATAAATGCAGAATATGCTTCTGTTTACATAGAGCATGTGTAATATCTCTTCTCATGTTACAGCTGGAAAAATGACTTGTGTAGTTGTGCTACAGTTAGGCATTACTGGGCTTCCCCCCCCCTTTGGATCTTTGGAGCCCACGTGATCAGTTCCGAGGCACCATTCAGTCACATGAATGCCAGATGTGAATATTTCCAAGCAGTTTGTGTGCAAAGCAGAGTCTACACCAGGCCATTCTGTTTACGTGGCAGAAACAAGTTGGGCTTTGATTGGTCTGTGGTGGGACGGGGCAGGACTGACGGAACTTGTAACAGGCCAAGGAGCAAATGATTTAAAGATGGAGGAAGAAAGAAAGAAACACTCCACATCACAATTTTAATTGGGGCTTAGTATTTTGCTCTTGCTCATTCTGAAAAGGCCATTGTGGAGCAGGGTCCATTTCATCAGAGGAACTGAAAACCAGTTAGTCTTTAAGAGCTGCTATCCCTCTGGATTTTTGCTTGAAAGGGTAAAGTGTTCCTAGTGGTGGAGAGTGTCCTTGCATGTATATATTCTGAACAGAATGTATACAGAACAGTGGTATTCCTAGGTGAAGAAGCAGGATGGCAGGGGACTGAACAAATCTAATACAAGGTGGGTTAATTTGGTCCAGAGTACATTGGCACCTGGGATTCCCTGATTGTGGATCAGATACTCCAGAATTAGGGAGAGGTTCCAGGCACTCATTTAACATGCAGTTGTTGTGCATCCTTTTTCTGCGCAAACTTTTGAAGAAATTCAAATACAGCGTAGGGTAGCACAATATATATTTAGTTTTTAAACAGTCTTTCCCACAGTCTTGTGGTAAATGATCACCTGTTCTTAAATGAAAGTGTCTGAAAACTTTATTCCATTTCTGAGGCCTTTCTTTGGGTCCTTCTACCATCTGATGGGTAGGCACCTGAAAGAAGGTATCTTCTTTGGTTGTAAGAGTGGCACTGTATCCTTAAAAGGCCCATCTGGATCTATCTCGGCTTGCTTCTAGGCAAGCAGGTACAACAGTGTTTTCAGCAAATGTTTTGTAAATACCATTTCAGTGATGCAGCATCTGCAACTGCTTTTACATTGTTTATAAATAATTACATTTATTTTTGTAATTATTGATTGTCTGGTATTTCTAAGCTGCTTTGACTATAAAGATGGGAAAGAAATTTCAGTAGCAAACAGTACGTGAAAATATTACAGTATATTTAATATATGAAGTGCTCTATAATTGTTTATCCTTCAATAAGGCTGGTAGAATGAGTGCTGTGCATGAGAAACAAGTCCATAGCTGAAGGAGGATTCAAACTGTGAACCTCCATGCCCCAATAGCATAACGGGGCCAGAGTACTGGGATTTATGTTGCAAAATGGATGCACAGGAAGGTAGTAGTGATTAAATTCCAGTCACAATGGTGGATCTTGATCATAACTACCCACTCGTATATTTCAGTTCCTAAGTGGCCTTTCAAGAATGTGCTTGTGCCAAAGCATTCACTGCCCACCACACATTTTGGTGTCGAGGTTTTTTGAGCTGATTCTATGTATTTTTGGTGGGCAGATTTCAAATATAACAGTAATTTTCACCTATCAGCTCTGGTTTTTGAGATATAAACATCATGGCACCCTATGGCAAATTAGACTTTTGATTGACAGACGCGTAGACACTCATTAGCGCTGCATCTCAAAAAGTATAGCTGATAGCGAAAAACTGTTTATATATTTGGAATTAGCATGCCCAGTATACCCAAAATCAGTTCTAACATCCCAGGCACAAAACAAAATTTTTTTTGTTGGCCTATGTTATGAGCCTATTTAGAACTTCTAGGCCCCGAATAGCAACCCCTGCTTTGTTCATGAAGGACGTTCATACACAACTGGAGCATAGAAGGATTCACGTACCATCTGTGTTTAGTTGTCCATCCTTAGCACAATGCCATGTTGAAAATGCCATTGGTTCTGTAGCATCTGGTCTCCCTGCCCTGCTGCTTATGTCGCAGTGGGATTGATGGTTTACTATATGTTATTATTGTTAGTGGTGGGGAGGTTGTCGAGGCTGGGTCCAATTAGAACATAAATGTTGTACAATTTTAAAAAAAAAAAACTTTAAAAGTAATGCTAAACAGATGTTCAGAACTGAAATATGCTTGCTGTCTTCCCTTTCAGAAGCATTCTCATATCTGTCTAGCTGCTGTCAGACAAGGGGAGCTCTGGTGTTCTTGCTATACACACATATATCTTTTTATTTGGAAGTCTGCTGTACTGTTTGCCAGCTGCTTATTCCCTACCTCCTGTGCTCTGCCTTGAATCAGCTGCTGGTGACAAGGGGTGTGTTTGTGTAGAGAGGGAGAAATGCTTCATTTACAAATTTGCAACCAATTAGCATTCAGGGCAATCGGATTAAATGGCAATTGTGTGAAAAGCTTGGTTATACCTCAGCTGTTCCTGCAAATGCAGTTCAAGGATAAAATCTCAATCCTCCCTCCCCAAGTAGGTCAGTTGTGTAGTAGTGGATTTTTTTTTGCAGGGGGAAGGTTTAAACTATCCTGTGCCACTGCAGGAGCATATGGTTCCAATAGAATCCTAAGCTCTAGGCATTTTCTTGTTCCAGATATTTTTCAACATTTGCCTGTTTTTCTGGCTCCTTCAATATTGGTTTGGCGTGATCAGCACAAACTCTGTTTGGGGTAGTTGGGGAGTTCTGAAGTATTTTCTCTGGATGGAATTATTTTGTGGCTTTATTTCATTATACTGTCACCTCCTGTTTCTCTTTATCCAGAGAAACCTCAATAGCTAGGCACAGTATATATAGTATGTGTATACATATGTACTATATATACTCACTCTCTCTCTCTCTCTCTCTCTCTCTCTCTCACACACACACACACACCCACACACACACACACACACACACACACACACACACACACACACACACAAAGAGAGAGAGAGAGAGAGCCATGTTTGAACTCCTTATTATAGTAAAAGCCTCATGGCAAAAATTGAAACCCCACCAAAACCATAGTTTCAGAGCCCTGACAATGGCCTGGACTAGAATATATGCAGTTGTCTCTGATCACTGTAAAAACCATAATGTTCTTACTTGTATAACTATAGTAAAGATATTCATGGAAGAGGTTGTGCTTTTCCTCTCAGAGATAGAAGTTTGCTGGGGAATGTGTATGTAATTAACAAATGACTGAGGTACCATTTGCCAGCAATATAGCAAACGCTCCAATTAAGAGGCTGTGATGAGGTAACGTAATTAGTATTCTAGTATTAGAACTATTTGGGCTCTGGTCAAAGCCAGTACCTTATATTATCAAAACCTACGTGGTAGACATATATAATCCAGTGGTGACATACCAGTTATGGCACCTGCTTCAACCTATTATGCACCAGACCATTATTTCGCTCCACAGCAATGTAAGTGTGTATTGTAAGTGCAAAGCATGAGGTTCACTACTTGACCAGAGCCCTTCTCATGCCGTAGGTCGTCTTAGTCCAACATATTTCTATTCCATTCCCTCTGTTTCCGGGATATACACCTAAATGAAGATTTAGTTCATACTAGCGAAAGCGTACCCACGTTGGGTACCCACGTTATGGGGAGTAAAATTCCCCCATACACCATCCCCCCATGCACAACACCTCCCATGCGCAGCATTCTCCCCATTGCAACCCCTCCCTCCAAACAACACCCCCCAGTGCACCAGACACTGAACACCAAACTTGCTGGATGTTGATCAGTCTTCTGTGTTAGGTATAGGGCAAAAACACATTGCACTCCTTTTCAGCCCCTTAAGGGTTAAATTTCTCAACATACGTTCTTTGTGGGTGTTGATGTCATAAAAGGAACACCCCAAATTTCACGCTTCTAGGTCCAGGGGTTGGGGCAGAGTATCCCTCAGTCAGGGATTCTTCAATGTAAAATATAGGGAGGAAAATACGTTGCACCCCATTTCACCCCTTTCCAGTTGGAATTTTCGAAAACCGGTTCTTTGTGGATCCCTCCATCACAGAAGGAGCATCTTCCCCAAATTTCACATTTCACACACCCCAAATTTCAAATTTCACACTATTAGTACTTAACAACAATAATTTCTATGTCCTTCAGAAGCAAAGGGAATGCTGTACATGGACTCTCTGGTCTCCAAACCGTCTCTTGGATATGGGAGTTGACATCCACTCCAAAATTCAATTATCCATTGGTTTCAATATTCACAGGGGATCTTGGAATGGATGCCCCAAATTGTGCCAATATGCATAAGTATTGGCAGTGTGCAGACAAATGTGAGTTGTAGTTGATCTTTGTTAGCTAATGACAGAGTGCATTCAAGTGATCCAATTAAATTTGTATGGTGTTTCCCAGACTGATAGGATTGTCATAACTTAAATGCCAGTCTGGATGACTTAGACCTTCCTTGCATTCAGATATGTTCTTATATCTCTGGGGTTCTGTTTCAAAATGCCCTGCAGTTAAATGAAACCAAAAACACAGGTAAATGCTGCCCTTTCAATCAGTGGAGCCAAGGAGAGTTTTGTTCCTCTGGCATCTAAAGAATCACCTGTGCCTAGTGTTGACCACACATATTTGTCCACAGCCTCTGCTAGGATCAGACTGAGCCTTGGAGTGAAAAACACTTGACTTACAGTTAAAAAACAAAAAACAAAACTGGAAGCGATGTTTTTAAGTCTTTGTAAGGCTTTTGGAGACTTGGGGAAGCCTGTTTTTCAGTCTGAGCCTGGCAAAGGCCAAGATGGATGACCCGGAGCTCCCATAGTGGAGCTCCCATCAACTTTAGAAGATGTGCATGCAGATAGGGCTCTGTTGACCTGATGAATCCACTAGAATGGGGGCCCTCCTTTGTACTGTATTTGGAAGGACTTGCATTTATATCTTGTAAGGTAAACCTTTTGCTTTGGGCTATTGTGAAATACTCAGGCAATCTTATATGTACTATAATTTATTTCTGATATTTACAAAACTTTACCATAAGAACGCTTTTATTACTTCTAATGCTCTGTCAACCTATTCAAGTTTCTGAGCTGTGAGACTTAACAGTAATTTCTCTGTGCCTTTTGTTTAAAAGTTACAACTGAACCTGTTCAGTATTTTATAGGGCTTTAAAAACTATTTTTATGGCATTTTACTTACTAAAAATTACTGCATCTTTCTAATGCCTTTTCTGCTCTTCTTTCTCTGCTGCTTCCTTTCTTGGACTCTCAAGTTTGGCTGTCCAGCTTCTCTGACTCACCAAAGAAGACAATTGCAGGTATTGCATTGCTTCTGTGTATGAATTTTTGCTTGTTCTTTATAGCATGTTAAACTTAAGAATTTGGGTTACAGCTGTTCATTGGAGGGGAAGAGTCTATGGAAAGGTAAGTAGGGGACTTGGAGAAGGACTCATTGTCCATTGTCAGCCCCATTTGATCTAAAAATTTCCCATCACTGATTCACTTGAAACTCAGGCAAACCTACATTTAAGTGAAGAACTAATTTTTTCACCTTGGAGACTGAAATTCATAATAAGTCCATACAGGCAATGAATTAAGGGTGTAATCTAACCATGTCTACTCAGAAGTAAGTAGTTAGATGTTGTTGTTTTAGATGTCACTAGCTAAAGATGTTTGTCCATCAGAGTGCATTTGTGCATATGAGACACATATATATAAGGATTAATTGGGACTTCAGTTATTTTTGAATTTTTTTAAAAAAAAACCTTTTGAAAGAGGAACCTGTTAGTCCTGAGTGAACTAAAGTCTTGAATTAATTCTAAAGGAATAAAATGAATAATCTGTTCATTTTAGGGACGTGTATTCATATATCTTTATGCTGATCACTGACGTTGCTGGAATGTTTTTGAAAATAAAATGATTTTAAAGGCCAAATTCTCCTCCCAAACTGACCTATTCCTAGTTTTCCTACCCTCCATCTGGTAGGGAAAACAGTACCCCAGTGTAACTTCCTGGGCATTTCAGAGCACTGAGGCCCAGCAGCAACTGGTGCTGACTTCTCTGCCAGTGCAGTGGCCTCATTGTCAGTGCTGGAGCGCCGTATAGAACTATCATAATTCCCAGAGTTAGGAGTGCAAGTGCTCCACCAGTGCCAGCAGCATAGGATAGGGCTACCTATATATCAGAATCTTTATGTCCTATTGAAGTTTTTATTAGCATATCACTTCTGACTTATTGGCTATACTGTACCATCTACTTATTGGGTTGCACCATCCATTTGTTCAGTAGAAACAACCTTGTTTTTGTCTTCTGATAAGCTGAGCTTCAGCTGAAAACAGCAACTCTCTTTATCAATCTTCCAATTAACTAAAGCAATCTTCTTTCAATCTTCAAAGTTTCAGAGTTTCTTCTTCCTTGCCATTAAACAAGAAGAGTGTAGTTGCCCACAGCTTTAGATGCTCCTAGGACTGTTCTTTCCCTTGCCTATTTTGAGTTGCCTCGTGCAAAAATAATTCAGCTCACTCGTTTAAAAGATATTTTAATTTCTTCTGTTTACAACCAGAATTCACTTTCCATATTGATTGATTTTGTTTTCTTCATTACGATGGATTTCATAACTCAAAGCACAAATGGAAAAAATTCTGAATTGCTGAATTTCACTACCTTTGGATCGGGACTTTCAAAGTGATATATTAAATGAACCACAGGCTCAAACAACTACTTGCTTTCTCGGTTCTTTGCAATTCTACCCACATCCTGCTAAAATACTTGCTGTTTGTATAGGATGACCCATTTATATCTCTTCAGCCTCAAGTTATCTGTTGGGAATTAGATAATAAAATAAACTTTTTTGTAGTGTTACAGGATGTAGATCAGCAAGTATTTGCATCTCTGCACTTTACAAACTTAGCTTGCTGCTTTCCACCATTGTAGCTTAAATTCAAGATAACTGAACATACCTCACAACTCATAAATTGTACAAAAATGTCCCTAGGCTTATTGTATGACTTCACTACTCTATTCTTAATCCTGTATGTGGCTTCTATTCAACCTCACAATTCAGTTATAAAATTATGAAACTGGAAACCATTTTTTCCAAATATTTTATGTTGAGCCAATACTCCTTGAAATTCTTCTTAGGTTTAAGCTATGTTCCTTGACCCCAGCATATCCCTTAGAACCAGACTAGACATGACATCAAACATGTAACTTGGCTTTATGTATTTGCTTCAGCAGCTATTTATGAAAAAAACTCTTACAGATTAAATTCCCCTACAATGTCATTGTCTTGCTCCAGATATGGGAAGGGCCTGCGAGGGCCCAGTAGCTGCTCTTTACTAAAACACAAGGAAAAAATTATTTGCAGGAGTAAAAGTCTTGCTTGAAGTAGCGTCTAATCCGACTTTTGATTTTATTAGCTTTCTATCTCAGACTTGTGTTTCTTTTCATATTAGCAAACTGTATTTATTTTCCTTGAACACTTCATCTAATTTGTTCAGTATCCCATGCACCTGTTTAGTCTAGTTAATAAGAAATTAGCCTGATGCAGCAGGATGTAGTCCCATCCAATCCAGCATCCCATTTCCCACAATGGCCCGCTACCTGCCTCTGAGAAACAAACCATAGGGCAAGGTGTACTTCTATTGCCCTCCAACTGGTATTCAGAGGCACACTGCCAGTGAACCTGGAGGCAGCACTTAGCCATCTATAGGCAGCCATCCACAGATCGAGATCTGCCCTCCAAGAACAGTTCCCTTTAATCTGCAGTTATGTTCTTCCTTTTTATTCCACTGTAACTGCTAATCACGAACATTCTCATCAGATATCTTGTTTGTGCCCTCTAACTTCAAATGTTTTCCTCTTTACATTCTTTTTCTTTAACATCTTTTTCTGCCTATTTAATTCTTTTCAGTCTCTTTTCCTTTCAAGAGCAAGAAATATAATCAGAATTTGTGAAATTTTATTTCCATACTAATTCTTGCAGTGTTGAAATAACCGGTTGCACAATTCCTTTGAAGGATATTTTTGTCACCTTTCCCAAGAAATATTAAATTTGTATATTGCACAATTCTTTTCATTCATTTTAACACAGCTAATACAAACACAATCTTCACAATTCTGAGGCAGGAGAGTTCACAAAATTGCAAGATCCCAGATTAGATTCCATAAAGTTCTGCTATTGCAGGTATGGGGTAGACAGTGGAATAATGATAGGCTCTTCTAATTCTCACTAAACATTTCTTGAAGGAATGATTTGAAATATTGAATGTAATTCAAATCCAGTGTGAAATTAATCCCACCATAACTGTAGTGGAAAAGGTGTTCGTCTTTTCTCAACTTCTTACCACATATTGTTCTGTCTGAGCTAAGAATATGTACTTCCAAGTTCTAGGTAGTACTTTATAGTCTCAAGTTTGATTTCTCTATAGTTTTGCATAATGGAATGCACCAGGGCCTTGATGTGGAAAAATGCATCTTCTGGACTCCATTATCCATGTGTCAGTTCCATGTGCTTTCCATCCAAGAAAGAGTTCCTATTGTATATGTGGGACTCCACAAATGGTTCTATGGCTCCAGCCTCAATAAGTAACAAAACCACTCATGTCCAGTTGACAGCTGATTTCAAACAAAAAAAAAAGGTTAATAGGTGTCCTGATTCTTAAATGGTTCGTACTCCTTGCGCAATGCCTGCCATGTGACTACAGGCTGCATGCATAAACAGATGATATGGGAGGATTGGTATAGGACTGGCATAGGAATGGCAAAGTGGATCTGGCATAGGATCTGCCTGCTCATCCTCTATATTTAAAGGACTAGGTGACAGAGCTGAGTAACCTACCAGGTGATGGGAGGTTGGGATTGAAAATAACAGGAAACCTCCACTTACAACTTGCATTATAAATACAGGCCCTCAAAAGTCCAGGAACACAGTTAAATTGGATAATTTGACCATGGTTGGTTTTTATTTCAAAACATAAAACCACCTGAAGAATTCTAAAGGAGCTGTAATCACAGAGCAGGAGTATCTCATTTCAAAAGAAAACATGGCCTTTAAAAGCTTGAAATCCATTTAGGTGCTAATGCATAGCCTCAAACAAAGGCATTAATATATAAGAACATAAAAGCCTCCACTGGATCAGGCCAAGGGCCCATCTAGTCCAGCTTCCTGTATCACATAGCAGTCCACGAGCTGCCTTGGGGAGCACATAAGACACCTGCATCCAGGTGCCATCCTCTGCATCTGGTATTTTTAGGTTTTCCATATCTACTCACTCCCCTCATGGCTTATAACCTCTGATGGTCCTTTCCTCTAGGAATTTGTCCAATCTCTTCTTAAAGGAATTGAGGCTAGATGCCATCACTTTTACATCCTGCTTTTGGGGCAGGAAGGGGAGATCTTCAATGTGGCCTTCGTTCAATTTTTCAGAACACAAGAAGAGTCTTCACTGGATCAGGCCAAAGGCCCGTCTAATTCAGCTTCCTGTATCACCAGCAGCCCACCCAGTTGCTTCAGGGAGTACATGTGACACCAGGTGCATCTGGCATTTTGAGACTGTCCATCTCTACACACACCTCTCATGGCTTATAGGTTGGGTCTGATGGTTGTCATGGCTTGAAAAAAACAAAATTGTAGTTCTGGGATGAAATTCCTGTGGTTGGAAGTGGTCGTGTTTTAGCATCTTTTTTAAAAAACTATGCTAAAAATGGCTAGCCTATTGTTCTTAATTCTGACTAAGTTCTGAGGAGCACACTATTATGTGCTCAGAAGCCAAGTTTCTTTTGCTTTCAGAAAGCTTCTTGTTCTTCCCTTTACATCTGTTGTATTCCTCTATCCAAGGTCTATTCCTAGGCTTCTTACTTTACCAATCTAAGCCCACCAAAAACATTTTTTTAACTTGGGGCAATTCAGATGGTTTCTTCTGGTAACTAATTTTGCATAATACAGAAATGGGCTCTTTTAGGTAGATAACTTGGAGGGTTTTTTTAGGTGCCAAATGAAACTAGCTCTGTTAGTTGAAGATATACTGCTTCCCTGAATTGGAGTGTGGTAACTGGAATATGTTTACCAAATTGTGGCTTGTGTTTGTTTCTTAGCTGGGGACATGGGGCTCAGCTATTTAATGAGCACTGGGTGCAATAATATCAGAATGACTCCATTTCCCCTTGTAAACTTGCGCTTGGTTGAGCTTCCAAACTTGGACTGTGCTCCAGAAATTTTGTAATTTCATTCCTTTGCATGCCTTAAAATATACATATGGGGGAATGTATTTAAGCAGTAATGGTCAAATTAAAGCTTCTTGACTGAAGTCAGATGTGACAGTTTTTGGAATGCTTTGAAGATAATAGTTGTGATTTTGGTTTCCATTTATTAATTTCCAGCAAGTCTACCAATGCTTTATCTGCCTAAATCACACTTTGGTAAGTATATGTGCACAATGTAAAATTCTGTTGCATTTGGAGAACAGAGCACTTACTAAGATGTCATGAAGGCATCTTAAGCTTGCTTTCAGTTTTCAAAAAGAACATTGCTACTTACTGACAATCTGTTTAACATCTTCAAATATATATTATTAACCTCAATATGATTCTGTGTTTGCAGTGTTGTTTTAAAGAGTGTCTTCCCCAACCCACCCCTGCAACTTTGATTCAGTTTCATTTGACAAAGCATGACAGTTGCTTATTAACATAGAACCTTGACAAGAAGTGTTGATGGTAGTTATGAGTCAGTCCTCAGACTTAGAAGAGGTTTGGAACTTGGTGTGTGTTTTATAATGCCTGATAGTGCCCGAATTTAAAGCTGTTCTCATACCTAAAATATAATAAAGTTGAGTACATAATGGTATCAGCCAAGGCTCTTTGGGAGAGAAGTGCTTCAAAGCAGTCAAGTGGCAATAGATAGTGGCTACTTCCGGGAGCATATGCAACCCTTCACATAGCATGTGTTATCCATTCTGACCCAGATAGCAGCTAGCACCAGACTATGCTTCTATGACAGTGAATACTAACACCTGGTTAGGCTGGCACAAGTCCCTTCCTGGCCTGGGGGAATCACAAAGGCATTTCTGTGCCATTCCTGGAGGGGTTAGGCCAGTGCACATGTATGCACTGGCCTCCCCATGAGAACAGGAGATGGGAGAGTTGAGCTGGTCTAAATTACTGGTAGTTAGGATTGTGGCGTAAGTGTACATCTTGTAAGGATTAACAGACATGATGAAGCAACAGACCTAAAGCTGACTAGTCTTGGGGATCTCCTTGGAGGAGGCAACCTGGGGCCTTTAAATCAAAGCACATACTCTTCCACTAAATTTCAGCTCTTTCCTAAAGGCTGGTAAATAGGCACTCACCAGTTTGTTCCTCTGTGCTTTGCTTCCCTATCCCCATACACTGCATGGGCATTAAACAGCAGGTTTTTGGCCAATGCACAGTCTTTCTCTCTCGTTGCATTCTAAAATTGACAGAAGACTCGAATTTGTAAGATATATGGTAATGGTAATGGAATAATGGAATGGTAATGTAAGGTAATGGAAATCTGAATCATTCCTATGGCTTGTGCAGTGTGTGTGTGTGCTCATTTTCATGTTCATGATTCTCTCATGCATGTTTTGAATGCAAGTAGGTAAACTAACCTCTGATGTGGTCTCTTATAGCTTTTATTTTCTTCTGCTCTGTCACAGCTGAGAAAGGAGGGTTGTAGAACCCATACTTCATTGATAACCAGGGGGAGGCAGTTGTGGTTTGCCTGCCTTTTGATATTCCCCTGTAAATGCTTCATCCCACGCTTTTTCAATAACTGTCTTTCTAGCCCTGCTTCCAGTGGAATTCAGAATCCAGAAAACCTACCCATCCAAATGTGTGGGGGTGGGCACTGGCAAGTGGGAAATGGCAAGTGAAAGACAAAAAAAACTTACAAATCCTTCCCAACTGCTCCCTCATTCACATTATTTTAGTGAAAGCTGGCTTGGAAATACATGCTTGCTTAGATAACAAGAGTTATCTTAATCAGAGGGCTAAACTGCATACATACAGTATTTACCTTGTTCTTGTATTTAAAGTTAAATGGCTGTGAAAGATTCAAGAGTGTGATCCCAGCATGTAGGAAGAATTTAACCCTTTCATGACATAGTCCCAAAACTACCAGTGTAAGTTTCTGGGATGAACAGCATCTTGGGGGGGGGGGGTGTAATTATTCTAAAATCATAACAATGGTGGGAAATGTTGTGACTCTGATTCTGTGTAGCCTCTGTGGCTGCTGTATAATTTTAAGGGAGATGTGTGTTTTACATACCGTATGTAGTTTTGTCCTTAGTAAAGGAAGCGCAACCTAGTCTTCATAATTCTTGCTCCTAAATTCTGTGAGCCAAACTGTGAGCCAATTCTGTGAGCCAAGTCTTCAGGATTGTTCTTCCACAACAGTGGTGGGCATCAGCAGGTTCGCACCTACTCTATAGAACCGGTTCTTAACAAGAGATAGCACATATAAAGTTTAAAAATAGCCATTTAAAAGTGGCTGCCAGATGGACAGAGAACCGGTTCTTAATTTCTTTGAAGCCCATCACTGTTCCACAACCTTCATTTCTGCCTCTTTCCCTCTGTTCTCTTATAAGCACAGCTAAAAGAATCCACGTCTCTTGCAGCTAACTGAATTGGGTCAAATGCCAAAGCACTTAGGTCCTCTCCAGCTGCTGGAAGACTCTGTCTGGCAGCTTCTTGGAAGTTCTCCAAGTGGTTTCACACATCTGTGCGTGGAATACCATTGCCTTAAAAAAATTTTGTACCTGTAACCTAGCTGATTGGACTCTATAAAGTGTGAGCCAATTTTCCAAGAAATGGAGGTGGTTGGGAAAGGCAATCTGACTTAACCCTTTCCTCTGTCTCAGCTTTTTCTTGGCTGGATGTATTGTTTAAAACCAGAAAATCTAAAGAGATAGGAATAGGAAGGGGGAAAGATGCTAGCAAGGGGTTGTTTATAAATTTCTTCAAGGATTTGATTGGATCGTTATTTGAAAAAATCTGTATGAAAGGCAAGGCCAGATGCAGCATGAACAAGAATGTGTCAGATACTCTGTGTGTGCTGTCAAGAATGTGTCAGATACTCTATTTATGATAAGCCACTGGGCATAGAGATAAGACCATGATAAAGGACCAAAGAGATACAGCATGTTGGTTTGGAAACAAGAAGGGACTTTTCCTGGTCAGGTACTGAACCCACATTTCCTTCTGTGGTGAGGATCCTGGGGCTGATATCTCCTGCTGCCCCAGTCTGGAGCAAAATTCTGAGTCCACGCAATTATTGTCAGGTGAAGAGTTGAAGCATTAAAAAAGAGATGGTTAGAAATATGAAGGGATAATCCAAAGAGGAAGAAAAAACGAGCAGGCTCTTAAAATGGCTTGAATTTTGAAACTGACCAAAGAAGGAAGTTTCCAATACAAAATAAAAATCCCTGACATGACTAGATCTCTGGTCTGTATATGTACTTGAATCTAGCACTGGCCATTGCAATTCTTTAGTGCAGTTGGGATGGGTGGAACTTGATCATACAGCAGATTTCTGACTGAGTCCATTAAGAACACCCTTGAGCATATTGATCCTAAGTTTCCAGTTTAAGTGAGGTCATTTCCCTGTCTAGTTAGCTGTACTATGGCAAATTGGGTATCTCACTCCACCCTATCAGTTTGGCTAGACTACCATACCACATGCCAATCCCAGAAGGTGGCGTGGCTAGGAGATATCCTTGCTGAATCCTGACAAAGAAGACAAGCAGTAATCAAAATGACCTGTCTGCCCAGCCATGCAGTCTAGCTGCAGTGGTTTCAAATTGTTGCAATAAAACTAAACTTTCCTGGTTGTTGGGCACATGTAATCCAGAGGAGGCTCACACGGTCCTCTGTACATTGCCACTGATAGAGTGTTTAGGCCTGGCCTCCTATGAATGTGGGTCCTCAACAATGCCCCATCTGGCCAACAATTGATGCTGTCCATTTCATAATCCAGCAACATAACCTAGTTTTAGCTTCTTTGTATATTATGTTCAGTTTTAGTGTTCCTTTTCAGTTGTACAGTATAGTGAAGAAATTATTATATGTAAGGGATTACTTTAGGAGGGAAAAGGCCTGCCTCCTACATTGGTTTCTTGCATAACTCTCAAAGCAGCATGGTTGTTCTTTGATCCCATCTGCAGGGTAACATCCTTGTGTTGGCTTGGTACTTTAGCAGCTCGTGAAGCAGTGACATCAGTTTTAATGTAGATGGAGTGATCCCTAAATAGTCACCAACTTTATTTTGATTGACAGTACTGCTTTGGTTGGATAGTGTCACCAAAGCAATTAACATGAATTGCAAACTACGGAAAGCAATGAACAAACTGCGGAAGTTAATGGAGGATAGGGTGGTCTGGCATGCTGCTGTCCATGGGGTCATGAAGATTTGAACACAACTTAATAACAACTGCTTTCAGGGAACGAAACTCCTGGGGAGTAGGATCCTGAATAGGTCAGCATTAGCCATTTTAAAAACTGTTTATTTCCATTGTTTCCTATACTGCTGATTCTTCAATGCAATTCCCCCCCCCCCCTCTCGTTATGATTTGGAGCTTGTAGGAAGGATAATTGGATTTCGTATAATGAGTTTGATATGCCAGTAATATTTGGCTGTGTGTTGTTGCATAAAGGAGGGGAAAATGGGACCAAATAAGCAATAATGATTTTTGGTTCCTATTTCAACACCACAAAATTAGATTTAGTTTTAATCTAAAAACAAAAGGGGAGGGTTTTTTCAAGAATGATGCACCAGTTCATAAAATTCCCCGTCTCATCTTGGCCTTGACTATAGTTAATTCTCAGCCATCAAGGAAGTATAGCGAATATAGCAAAAACTGATAAACTGTTTTTATGTTTACACAATATCTTCAAATTCTGTTAAAGTGGATTCTGTTTCTAGTTGAGGGTCATGCAGTTCTAGAACTCTGTAAATGAGCAAAACTCCCGTTTATCCTGAAACCCAAAGGCTGGTTGAAATTTGCCACAAATATTTGAGCAACATGTGTACAATTGTCATAAATGACATTCTCCACACACATTTTATATATGAAAACATTTCCATATAGGTAGCTTGGCTGAAGCTCCTGGGCTGCCAAAGTCTCCCTTTCCCTTTCATTTTTCATTCTCAGACTTGTGAAGCACACCGGCATCACCCCCACTATGTTTTGGATTTCCTTCTTTATTTGAAGAGCAAGGAAAGAGCAAGTTTGAAGTCCAAGGAAAGGGCAATCGTCTTTCTCTCCCCCACAATCCAAATCAGATTCTTTCAAAAGTTTCCAATGGAAGAAGGTGAGGGAGCCAGATTGCTGTATTCTGATCCTCGGAATTCAGGAATCTCGCCTCCCCTTGCAGACTCCTCTCAAAATGGGCAATGCAGGGTACAATGAGTATGGCCTACATTTTCTGCTTTGATTGAAAGGGTCAGCACAAATCTGTTCACATCCATAATGGAGAATAGTAGACACCTTATTCATTATCCTTTGCTCAGACCCCAATCCACATTCTGATGCCAATAGGTCCATTTGCATCACGAATGGTACAGGCTAGCTGCCAACTTTTGAAAAGTCTTTGGTTTTCTGGTTAAGGGCACCTTTGCTTGGATCCAGAGAACTTTTATTTTTAAAGGGTTTGTCTGTTAGTCAGGGATGTGACTCCTGGATAATGTGACACTGGAAAGAGGGCCTTGAACATCTAGAATACTTCTCACAATTATCATATTTTGTGAAAGGATGTTTGTTAAGTCAAAATGCCACTTTTGTAGGTAAGCTTGAACACTGGCTCCTTACTTTAAAAGAGACCTGCAGGGAACTTTGAATTGTTATGTCCTTGTCAGAATAATGACATTGACAATAGTGATTATTTTGGTCCCTGTCTGTGTATCTACAGCCACACTTTTCATGCCATGAATGAATAATAGGAGGGATGAAATGTTCCAATGGGTCTTTCTGCTTTAAGTATCAGAAAGAATGCAGTCCATGTTCAATTGGCAGATGAAAATGTAAAGAAAAAGAAGATTCTTTTCCAAAGCTTCCTATTCTAAAAATGCAATCCCTGGATGGATGGAACCAATTAGACGAGTCCTTGGAAAAGGTTCTTGTGAAGTAGGGTCACTTTGCCAGAATTAACTTTGAAGAAAAAAGAGTATTTTTCCCCTCTGGGTTGTCTTATGTTTCCTTTTCCACTTCCTCTAAGGAATTGGAGAGTGTTCGAATTGGGAAAGGTTTTCAAATGGGGCTGCAAAGCTAAGAAAAATGTCTCTTAAGGGGCTGTGACAGATGAGAAATCTTGCCAAGCTTGGCAAGTGAATGTTTGCCACATTGGAGGTCCACACTGGAGTAATGTTTTTCCCCTGTTTGGATTTGCTTAGTAACTCCAAAATATTCTCTGTTTGCATGTGGAATAATTTGTTTGTACTCAGCTTAATCTTTATTTAGTATATGACTTTCTGGCATCCTCTAACTTTGACCTTTACACTGTTTTGAGGCACAGTATAACAGGGATGATCATGAGACCAGTTAGAAATTTACAGTGTAAACCTATCCTGTACATTACTATTCAAAACAAAGTCTCATTGAGTTCAATGGGATTTACCTTCTGGTAAGTCTATTAGATTGCAGTTTGGAATACAGTTTGGAGTACTTTATCTCAGTATCCTTGTAATAACTCTGTAAGGAAAATATTGTCATTCTCTTATTGCTATTGGGGACAAGGACTGAGTTAGAGTGATTTCAGTTGAGAAAACCCTAATCTGCTGTTAACTCTCTTAGCCAGTGCAGCAAACTAAACTACTGCTCTGCTTTGCCCTTTGGTTGTGGAGCTGATACCTGCAACCTCCTGTCACCCAAAATTTGCTTCTGTTTCTACAGTCCTGAAGAAGTTGGAGATTTTGTGAATTGACTTCCTGTCCTGTTGTTGTAATTCATAGAGCTAGTCAAAAACAGCAACTCCTGCAGATCTTCGGTTGGCTAGGAAAGAAACATTGTTCTAAATGTCCTTTTTAAAAAATGGTGTTGCATGTTTGAACCATCTGCTCCATGTTTGGATGCACTCTGGTCTAGCATGTTGTACTAGTGTTAGAGAAGTTGGGCAGCTTAGGGTGCAATCCAGAGTAACTACGGGGAGATCTTGCTCCGGTGTAAGAACAATTTGCTCTGGATTGCAATAACAATTTCCCATAAGTTTTCACTAGGTAGTGCAGTAACTACGGGTGCACGTAATGTCTCTTACGTGCTCCCGTAGTTACTCTGGATTGTGCCCTTAGGCAGATAAGGTCTCTCTTCATTCATAATCTAGAAGTCTGATACTGAAAATAGTGAAGTGAATTTGGGGCCAGACATCCAACTTTCAGCACTGATGCAGCCCCATGGTAAGGGAAAATAAATGTTCCCTTAGCTTAAGGGAAAATAAATGTTCCCTTAGGTCTCCATGACTGCCCTCTCCATCACAGGTTGCAGTGCATTGGCATAATTGCCTCAGTGCTAAAAAGTTGGAAAATTATGGGCAAAATCCATAGCAGTTACAGGTCCATGCAGTTATGTCACCTTATAGTGTTATTTTATGGAAGTTTATCTTAACTGCTCCGGAACAAGGTGCTTAATTTCACTTTAGGATATAAGGCTATGTCCTTGGTCATTTTTGCCCTCGGTGGATCCAGAATCCTTCACCTGCCACTTTTAAAGTCAAGACGGCCAAATCATTTCTAGTGGATTCTGCTGATATTCTTTGACCTCTTTTAGATTATGAGCCCTTTGGGGTCAGAGAGCCAGAACTCATTTTGTCTGGGAGTTTTTTTTAAATTTATTTTCTCTGTAAACTGCATTGTAAACTTTTAGTTTAAATACTGTTTTTAAATGTGAATGCTGAGAGATTTCAAAGTTTATCAGAATGATATTTCCTGGATTTCTAACAATTCTGTGGGTCTCTGGGTATGTAACAAGCACTTTACATTTACATACCTGCAATGTGTTTAATCACAATACAGACAAAAGTAAGGCAAACATGCAATATGTGCATTATGTTACTAGCAGCAGCATGTGCATTTTTGTTTTTGATTTTTTTAAACTGATGCCGTGCACTGCAACCTCACCCACAAAAATACCACTGATCCCTTTATTGTGATGAAGAATGTTCTAGTAAGACTTCAGAGCTTTGAAAACCACATTTAAGTGCTCTGAGGTCTATTTGCAGCCTTGGAATCTCTGTGTACTCCATAGCATAGGAAGCTGTCTTTATACAAGATTTCACACAGGAGTTTTTCACTGCCCTAACTGGAGATGCAAGGAATTGAACCTAGGATCTACTTTATGCTGACTTCTGAGCTACAGCATCACTTGCAGCTGTATTCAAACTGCAATAAAGGATATGCCTTGCGGGAGGGGGATGCTAATATGGTTTATGCACGATTTAGCATTTGGGCCTATATATTTTTTTTACGAATTTATATTCTGCTTTATCTCCCAAGTGAGCATTCAAAGCAGATACACAGATGATCAAACTAAGCTGAACATATTCTCTCCCCCTTAGTGATTTGTATTGCTTTGCCAAACTGTAAGGAAGCATTTTTGGCCCTTGATATAAATGCATAATAAAATGGCAGTCTGTATTCATCTACTGATGTTGGCCTTAGAAAAGGACCAGAAAGATGCCCTTTTCCATTTAGAAAAAAATATCCACTTTGATGCTGTCAAAAAATATCCACTTCAGTGCTGTCAAGGCTTGCTACTCATAAGTGTGTATGCCTCTCTAAAAGCTGAATGGCTGCAAGTCGTTGAGCTCTTTGAGGGTCATCCTTTTGGGTTTTCAGCCTTCGGTTCATAAGAGATGGGGGAGTTGAGACAGTCCAAAAAATATCAACCATTGGCTTTAAAAAATGCTTTTGTAGCACATATTTCTTGCAGGCACTGAGCAGTGATGTACGAGGCCAGATTTTCCTGTGGGTGTTCAGAGAGGTGGGCGGGGGTGGACCCTTGTTTATGTTCAGAGTGACTGATGAGTGAAACGCAGGCATGCTCTGCTGCTGTAAGGCAAGGAATTGACCCTCTCTATCCCTGCTGGCAGAACGTGCCTTTGTTTCCTTGGCTCTGTGCTTTGATTAATATCATTTTAATGAATCCAAATGTATGAAGTGGAAGGGAAAGTGGTGTGTGGGCAGGGGGACCTGGGCATTTTGAAGAAGGACATAAAAGGCAGGAAAGAGAGAGTGCTTGAAACACTGTAGGGTTGGAGACCTCTGAGGGCATGGGGAGAGTTATACTGTACACACTATGTGTGGTTTGACTTTATGGCAAAAAAGCAGATGGCATTGTGTGCACACATGTGTCCACACCTTCGTTTGAATAGGGGACTATCTGGGAGGAAGAATCCGGTTTTGGTGAAGGGGTGAGAAATGGAACAGAGGGGAAACTGTGGAAGCCAGAATCTGGGGCTGTAACTCTTCTTCTGTTTCAAGTAAACAGTCCTTCTGCGCCCTCCCCTCTTTTCCCTTTCTCCTCCCCCACCTCCTTTATTCAACACTGCTCATGTGTTTTCTATTTAAGGGCTGCAGCGTGAGGCAAATATGATTGGCGTCCACAGCCCCCCTTTGGAGTCTCGGCTCAAGCCTGTAAGAGCGAAGCAGGCGCTCAGCCTATGAGGGGGAGAAAATGGACTTGGGTGTTTTTTCCCATTTACTGACACAACCCTGGATTTCCTTTATTTCCCCCTCACACTGATTGTGGCTGGGGATGTCTTTTTCTTTCTGAATGGGAGCAAGGATGGTGTGGCAACCATGTTGGAAATTTTCAACCTCCATCCAACAACTTGGATGGTTTAATTAACAATATTCTGTTTTAAACTCTTGAGTATTTTTTATCCCATTTCTCCCTACCACAACCAGTCTCCAATGTTCCTCTGAGCTGTGGGCCAGAGGAAACTACTTTTATATGGCCAGCCATTTGGGGATATGCCGCGAGCCAAGATTGTGTTCTGATTGGCTTGGCATTGGTGACAAATCAGCCTATCATGAGTTGGACGGACAGAGGTCGCTCCCGAGGAGCCATGGCTGGAAGCTGGCTCACAGCTTGCTTTTTCCCTTCTCCAGGTGCTGACGCTAGCTCTGAACCCATGATCCTGGAGCAGTATGTGGTGGTTTCAAACTATGAGAAACAGGAAAACTCAGAAATCAGCCTGCAGGCTGGAGAGGTTGTGGATGTAATAGAGAAGAACGAAAGTGGTAAGTAAACTTTCTCTTAAAAAAGGTTTGTGTGTATGAATTTGTGTGCAATATATAATTTTTACCCTTTCCTTGTGCGTCTTTGTATTCTGTCTAGAATAGTTACCTTAGTTGGAATTGTCCCCCAAGCTGCTGTGGGCTTGGGGCCAGAATATTGCCTTTTACTATAAGAATGTCTCCTAAGTGTGTACATTAATTAATTACCTAATGTGCACTCATGGAAAACCTGGGGGAGAGGGTGGTTCTCACTGTTTCCATCACTGTTTCCATTACTTCTTACTTTTGAGGAATTTTGAGTGATTTATTATGTGAACTATAAAAATACACTGTGAAGATACAAGTTGGAATAGCAGGTATAGCAGGTACAACCAAAACATTTAAGACTGGCAGATATGGAGCCATAGAGTTCATATGGCAGGGAAAGGCTTAAAGAGGTTGTGTGTATATGTATGCATGCTTTCATCTAATTGGTATAGTTGCACAATCTAGTATGCAATCTAGTAATTCCTAGTATCTTTAACAAAGTTCATCTTATGTGGTCTAATGTTGAAATTGTATGAATCAAGAATCTCCAAAAATGTCATCTATACAGAAACCCTTTTAACTAATTTAAAATCCATACTTGTATTCTGTGGTGAATGGATTATACTGAATTTAAAGCTTTCTAATGGAAGGTATCTGTAGTTATCGCTTATTTTAAATGTGGCTTATCTGAAGTCTAGGTATGGGACCTTCTTCAAAACACTGAATTTCTAGATTCCTTTCTAAAGGGAAACGAGTAATGTTTCCTTTTTTGTAAATAATGCATCTTATAGTGTCATTGATGTCAGCATGGTGTTGATAATTGGTACTTCCAGGGCTGGAGCTCCGTAGTGACATCACCAGCCAGGTAACTTTAGGAAGTGCTGCTCTATGATGAATAAAGATGGCAGTCATTACAACTGCAACAATAGCATACTAGCTATGGAATGTGCCACACAAGTGACCTTGTCCTTCCCTAAAGGACTTAGGACCTACTTCAGATTATTTAAAGGTTGAGAGCCAAATGGCATGATAGGATGACTAAAGGAAGACAGTATTAAAAGGGCAGCAGGTAATGACTAGAGCAGGTCTCTTCAGCCCCTTTGGGATGTACCAGTTCTGACGGTGGGATTGCTGCAGTTTAAGAGAATTGGAGGCCCACCACCCATTCTTTTTGCAGTAAGGGAAAGAGGCTTCTTCACCTACTACCTCATGGCCTCTTAAGTTCATGTCATATTTGTCCATGTTACCACAGTTGCCAAGAGAGAAACATTGACAAGTATGACATGAACTTAAGAGGCCATGAGGTACAGCAGTGTGTACCACTGCTCCAGCCATTTCCACTTCCAGTGGTGTAGAGGCAGGCAGAAAAGTGCTGCTGTATTTCTATGGCAGTGATGGAGTTTCACACATGTATGGAATAATCTACATTTGAGATCTACAGTATTGCTTACTGGTAAAAAAGCACATGTTTAAAGAGGTGTCCTCTTGTAGTTAGTGAGGACAGATCTGTCCCTTATTACTCCAGCAAGGTATCTTTTCAAGTGACTGTTGGCTGGTGTTTTCCTTTTTTCTTTAAGATATTGGAACCTTTGGAATGTAAGCTGCTTTGTGAACTACTGTTTGCTGAAAAGTGGTTTATGAATATTTTGGAAATATGGCTAGGTACCACTTCCTATTCTGTAAAGTATTTCTCATAATATTTGTACTTACTGGTCAACAAGCGCTGAACTAGAGAGAAGGAATCTGTGTTAAGCATAGGGAGCAGTATTGGAGAAGACAATACAGAGGCAAGAATAGGAGACTCTGACAGGAACATTGGATACCTTTGTGTCCTGGCCAAATGCTTCCAGTCATTGGCGACCCTGGATATCTGCATCATTTTTCTTTTGCATCCCAGATGTTTGTATACCAGTATGTAAAGTGAGCATCAGAAAGTACATATACAAAAAGATAAGGTTAGGTTTGAGGTAAGAAGCTCAGCATACTATATATAATGATGGGGTTTGTTTCCCAGTCCAGTGGAACACAACTAGCCAGCACACAAAAACCCAAGATGCTAATGTCCAGTGATGCCAATGACCATGTTACATTTTGATCAGGACACAATAGTCCAGTAAGCAAATATACTTGTACTGGAGGAGACATAGCAAATTGATTGCAAGTGCATTTGTATTAAATGAAGGGAGAAGTGGTATTATTGTGGTTTCGGATTACCTTAAAAGCAAAAGCAAAGAATTTAAAGCCAGCTCTTCAAGGAAGCCAGCACAGCAGCCTAAGGAAAGTGATGGGGAAGGTTCTGATTACTGCAGAAGTTGAAAAAATATTTTATGAAAAATAAGGGACATCTTTCAGAATGACCTTTTATTGTCCAAGTGGTTATTTTCCAAGAGCATCCTCATCCCTTATGCAGCTGTTGATTCTTTCTGTGTTGCCGTCTCTTAAACGAACTGCATTGGCTTATTGTCCTTAAACTGAACAAGCACTGAGAGGCTTTGTAATGTCCAGAGGCTGGCAAAACAAAGCAAAAAAGATTCACATTTCTGGTGGTATTTCATCCCTTTTGTTTGCCATACTGTTTCTCCTTAAGGTCTCATGTGCTATACTAGTCCTAAATTGTTGCTGTAGTTTTTTTCTTTGCCACAATCTGTCTTCTTTGTTGCAGTTTGCAACTGCAATCTTAACCCCCAATTAGACAAGCACATGTTCTGTGCTGGTTTAGGGGTGTTGCAAAAATTGCCTTAAAGGCACTTGTGTACTTCTCTGGGAGTGGGGTTAGGCTAATGGACAGACACATACTGGCCTCCCTACACCACCATGGGAATGGGAAGACCAGTAATTTGTGCTGGCCTAAATTAGTTATGATTGCACCCTGTCTCTATTTGCCAAAGAAAGGCAGGATATAATTTTTTAAAATAAATAAAGTAGCCATATGTCCTGGAAAACAGGAAGTGTTCTCATTTGGGGGATTGCGTTCACATACTGGCAAGTTTGACAGGGGTCCTCTCCTGGTTTTGTGGTAGAGAATTATGGCCACCCTAAATCTGTGCAAGTTTCTTTTGACCAGATCCCAAGCATCTTTTAATAGCACAGAAGAGATAATTTATTTACAGGTCTATTCTGCCTACCAGTAATAATACTATAGCTATGTGTCCTGGCCTAAAAGTATGAAATACATGTTCAGCTAATGCTTTTTTACTCAAGACTGTTGCAAATACAATGCAAAGAATAGTCTCAAGTACTCTCAAGTGAGAGTAATGGTTGAATACTCTCAACTGAATGTAACATAGCCATTTGAAAACCAAGACTATTTTTCTGTGTGAATATTAAACAAAAATCCCAAACAACCTGTATCTCTTGGGGACGACTGCTGAGGATTTGTGTTGTGCAATGAAGAGAGAAGTGTAAGTTTGGCCAGAGAAGACCCATGGCCAAATCCACACTTGTGCATGAAACTCCCTGGGTGGCCTTGGCAGAATACTCATACTTGCCTCATTGACTGGCTAGAGGGAAAAATTGAATAACAAGAAACTATTGCTAGCTGTGAACTTTTATAAAATGTTTCGTACACAATGGTCATTCTGGATGCTGCTCCTCTTGCAGTGTGAATTGAAACTTTTGAAGAAAAAGGAGTGGATAAAGCATTGAGTTGGAGATGTTTGCCAAGATTTACTTGGAAGAGTCTTAAAATGGTCAGGTTATAAAATTATGGCTGGATTATTTGTAATGGAAAGCTTGACAGGCTGTTAAGTATAATCTTCTCTTCCTTGTCTCAGTGATGGGGGAGGAGAACATCAAGGCCTCTCCTCTTTACCCCCAATTGGGATTTGCTGTTGCTGTAGTGGGGCTGTAGGATAGCCGTGTATTCTTGTTTGGAAAGGCTTGTAGCTAGTTCTTTGGCCATTACATAATCTCTAACCTATTCATAATGTTATGATACAGTAAGCATAAAGCAAACCTGTTCTGGCCAAAAGTGACATAATCCGGGCCCATGGAAAGTTTTTTTTTTAAACCTTTAAAAATTATTTTTAGCAAAAAATGCCTCTCCTTAAAAAGGAGAAATGGCATTCATTGTACAATACTGCTTTTTAAGAGTGTTTGGGATTTTTTTTTTATTGTCCATAACAACAGAAGACTTGCAGTGCTATCTTAAACATGTCTACTCTGACATAAGTCCTAGTGAGTTCAGTGGGGCTTACCTGGGAGTAAATGTGTCCAAGATTGCAGCCTCAAAGGATTTGGACATCTTCTTTAAAGTTAACAGATGTGCAATATTCCTTTGCCTTATAGTCACAGAGGTTCATTTGTGTCTTTTGGGAGTACAGGTACTTATACAGACAATAGCTTAAGACTTAATGTGCTGGGACTTGGCAAGATCCTGACTCCATTTTGAGTTTTGTAGGACAAATAGACTATCCCCCAAATCCAGAGTAACTACAGGAACACGTAATGACGTGCACCTGTAGTTACTGCACCACCTAGTGAAAATCTATGGGAAATTCATATTGATGTCCAGAGTAAATTGTTCTTACAAGGACTCCCCATAATTTTGCCCTAACAGAGTTAACTCCATCAGATGGGTCAAACACTCTCAGCTCTTGCCAGTTATGCCAAAAAATATTCCTATGCAGTCCCTGCCCATCTGTAAATGGGGTTGAAGAGACTGGAAGAAAGCAGAGAAGGAAGTGGCAAGAGAGAGGGTCAAAAACAGCAGCTGTTGCAGTAAGGGTTAGCAGGATGACCCAAGCCTTGGTGGCCCTACTCAGATGTAATCTCACTGCAGCTGATCACTCAGTAGAGGTTCCTCCTCCCACCAGCCATGCAGTGAAAAGCATGATAACTATGAACTGACACATTAACCCTTCCCTGCCTGCTGACTAGAACTCCCTACTGTTCACTCGGTCAGAATGATAGTTCATAAGATTTTTCCCACTGTGAAAACAGTAAATAGACACTTCCCAGACAGACTTGACTTTTTGACTCAAATATGAGATTTAAGCCAGTGGCCCCAGACTCAAATGATTTTCAGAGTCTTCCATGCACATAACTTGAGAGTTGTGAGTCAGTGAAATGTGAATTTTTGCAACTTCAATTTTTGTAAAATTTTGCAATTTGCAATTTTTGCAACTGACTCAGATTCTAACACTCCTGGATAACAGGCTGACTGGCAGCCATAAAGAGTCTTGAATAAGATTACTGGTAATTTCAGTGGTATTTATTTCTAGCTGTTTTCAGTATACCTTGTGATGAACTTGAATGGCTATTAAACCCTTTGGAGGTAAAGGTGTTAAAGTCAGGGCTTCTTATTGTTATGCTAGCCCCCTAAATATATTTTGGTTGGCTCAAGGATTTCCCTCAGTTTGGTTAAGTCTGGTAGTTGGGCACCAGGCCTTGTTAAGCTTTGTGATCCTTTGTTGGTTTTTGTGGCTTGATGTTGCACAAGCCTCATAAGTAATTAAAAGTCAGTTGCAGTGTCCTGTTTATTGGTAAATAAAAAACTTCTGGGGTAAGGGATTTAGACCACCCTGGTGCATTTTGGGAAGTTTGCTAGCTGGGTTACTATTGCCTGGCATCATAGTGTAAACAGTTCCAGCTGGGCCAAGTAATATGATGGGTATCCACTGCTAGGCAACTGAGTTTTCATCACACATCTCTTTCCTGCTGAGATCAGCTTGGTGATGTTACAGCTGATCAATGTGGCAAGCTGGCTTGGGCTCCACTAGAGGATTATTTTTTAAGTGTTCAATGAAAAGTAAAAAATTTTATGTGTGCATCAGGAATAAAGCATTTAGAGTCAACTCTCCCCTTTTTCTCTCCTGTCACTATTGCACAGAGACAAGGCTATGAAGGGGAGTATTCCCCTTTGCCTCAACTTTTAAGCACTGCATGGAAGCCTGATAAGTTTCAGATGATCTAACTTTGGCTATCATTTCTTTGTACCAGGAAATTGAAGGGGACATGAAATGTGAAATATCTCATTCAATAATGTACTGTTTTAGAAGCATGTGCTGGCACAAATGCACTTCTTCCTCCCCTGGGAGCCATAATGTGACAGGCCATGATGGACCACAATCTTGGTGCCCTAATGTTACAGACTGGAGCATGGGGTGTTCAGAAATTGTCGTGGAAGCCAAAGTAATCACTTACAACTTCTCTACAGTACTATTTTATTTGAAAAATTTATATCCCACCTTTCCCATGCCAAAGCAAATTCCCAGGCATCTTGCAAAACTTCGTAATAAAAGAACAACGTATCGGAATAAGTTAAATAAAATAAATGTTAAGATGTTAACATTAAAGAAGTGCGCACACCTAGCCTCCACTACCACCTTGTTCTCCAGAGAGAACTGCCAGTCCAGAAGCCTCCCACACTGCACACTCATTCATACAGAATAGATACACCCATTCAGAGTGGGTAGAAGACTCAATACCTGCATTGAGGATTTCCTGATCAAGAAGGCATCTGTTATTTCTTGATTCAGATTCAGTCAAACAATTGGTTTTCATCCATACCACAACTACCTCTAGCCAGTGTTCCAGGATTTCCACAGACTTCCCAGCATGAGATGGCAAGGAGAGTGAAAGTTGGGTAGAACTATTATATTAGAGGCACTCGGCTCCAAATCTCCAGATGCTCTCCCCTGGTGGTTTCATGTAGATGTTAAAAAGCATGGGAGACTATCTGGAAGGGGTTCCCTCCATGGATACCAAAATTCATAAATATCAGGGTCTACTTTAGAATTATTTTAAAAACAAAAAGTGCCAACATGTTTCCTGCCTTTAGGAAGGACTCAACATGCTGAAAATGTCTTGTGAGATATAGCAGATGCCACATTGTTGCCACTATATCACCAAACAGAGAATTGTGGGGTAGGACTTTAATTACTTAATTATCCAAACGCTTGAATAGTTCCCTGCTGGAGTTTATATACCACTGACATTGTTCACTAAGAGATCTGCAGTCATCCTCTGGTATGTGTGGTGGAATGGCTTCTCTTTGAATTGCTTCCTATAGATATGACTGCTGCAGGTTAAGAAAGTAGATTCCATTCCATTTGGGTATCAGGAAAAATTCCTGAAGGTGGTTCAGCAGTGGAATAGATTGCCAAGGGAGGTGGTGGACTGTCCCTCATTGGGGATCTACAAGCAGAGGCGCAATGAGCACCTGTCAGAGATGCTCTAGGAGGATTTCCTGCTATAGGCAGGGGGTTGGACTAGATGACCTACAAGGTCCCTTCCAACTGTATGATTTTAGGTCTTCTTCAGTGAAATATGAATGAATTAGAACTCATTAAAATGTGTGTACATTTTTTAAAAAATGCCCCATATATTCATACAGGATGACACAGTCTAGTAAAACAAATCTACAAGTTGCTATACCACAGATATTTGTTAGTCCCCACTTAGTCACATTAATCATATGTGGTATGTACTTTGGATTGAAAGGGTAGAGGAACTTGACTATGGATTTACTTGCCATGGTCTGCCAAACAAGGAACCACTTAGCATAGAGAAATTAACGCTGTTAGCTTTGAGGTTTTGTAATTCCAATTACTTAGCATACTCATATTTAGGAAAAGAGATGTTCTGTTATAGAACCACTTCCATTGCTACCACTACCAGTCTTAGATTTGCTTTCAATCAAGCTTGTATGTTGGTTGCAACCTTTCCCTGCATCTAAGGGAAGTGAATTTGGTAAGGTGGGAAATGGAGACAATATTATGCTCCCTCCCCTCAACTGCACTTCTGATATCTGCATCTAGATAACCTAGTGGGATGTTTAAAAGTTTGAATAAGGCTGGTAAGCACAAATGCTTAACTTTCTTAGCAAGTTAATTTCCTCAAGGTTTAATTATCATAGACAAGAGAATAACCACATTCTTGACTCCACAATAAAGGGCATTCTGCTTTCAAGGCTTTGGTGAGTTTGAGAGCTCGTCTGTGTTCACCAACAGAAGCTCCATTTCATTTTGTGGAGCTGACACAACTAAGCATCCCAATAAATGTTTGGCCAATAAGCCAAACCCTCTTTTGAAGGAACCCTCTTATTAAGATTCCCTACACTGTGTGATCCACTTGGATTCTAATCTCATGCAGCACAAAACAATGCTGCCAAGTGGTCCTATTGTGTCAAAATTATGCAAGATGGACATTTATGTGTCATGCAACAATCTTATGATTTTCTCATTTTGAGTGGGACACAAACATGACGGGAACTCGGGCCAAATTAGACAAAACAGCTCTGAAGGATGAAGAATGTCGCTGTTTCCTACTCTAATTCTACCCACAAAGACGGGAGTTCTTATTAAAAATACATAACAAAAAAATAAGAAATTTTATTTTGGATGAGAGTCTTAACCACTACAAAGAATTATAGGGAAGAGACTCTTGTGGTTAGGCACCAGATGACATTTAGTAGCTAGGAATAAAAATAGGATAGTTTAAATCCCAATCTGTTCAAGATTTCTCACTTCTATGAAGAAACGTTGCAGTGCGTATAGGCTCTATAATTGCCCATAGTCCTAGTTATTCTTTATACTTTGGCCTGCAATTGTATGTCATTCTACTGGTTTTTATAAATTCCTCTAGTACCTTTTCTGTCAGTACTAAGTCAGGGGAAGCCCTGTTTTGAATGGAGCAAGGACGAATCTGATTAAACATGTTCTATGCCAGGCTTGTATGATATGGCTCATCATGCATTATGACTTGCCAGAGGCGTCACAATCTGTGTCTGTAGTTCCAGGCAGCCAGCAAAAATGAGTTTGTCAGGCTCCTAGATTGCATTTGGTTTAGTAGATTACATGTGGTGTAAACTTTCAGTGCACAACGGGTTGCTTCTACAGTGGTGCCTCACGTAACAAATTTAATTGGTTCCGGAGGCATGTTTGTTACATGAAACATTCTTTACGTGAAGCAGATTTTCCCTTAGGAAATAATGGCAACTCAGACAATTGGTTCCAGAACCCAAAAAATATGCATATAAAAATATTAACTGGATGTAAAAATGATGACAAACACTGGAATTGAATTCAAAACATGCATTCAATGTGCATGATCCTATGAAGTCTACTTTGGCTGTAGTCCTAAAGACCTTCCTAGCAGTAAGCCCCATTTAACACAATGGGTAGAAGCCCCATTTACTTCTGGGTAGACATGGTTAGGAGCAGTGATGGGCTTCAAAAAATTTAAGAACCGGTTCTCTGCCCATCTGGCAGCCACTTTTAAATGGCTATTTTTAAACTTTATATTTCCTATCTCTTGTTAAGAACCGGTTCTATAGAGTAGGTGCGAACCTGCTAGAGCCCACCACTGGTTAGGAGGCTGCAATCCAAGACACTTTCCAAGTGTCTCCCCACTTTCTCCTTCTCTCCATCCTGAGCCTCTCTCTCCTCTGCTCCCTTCTGGCTAGCCCTGAACTGCTTCCCTCTTCTCCACTTCGGTTCTCTTCCTCTGCCCAGTGGATGCCCAGCCACAGGCGGAACAGCGTGGAAGTGTTGCTTTTGCTAGGGGCAAGCGCGCTAGGCAGCCCTGACGCTTTTTAAAAGGGCTGCCGACCAGCGCATCTGCCCCAACTGCCAACAAGTTTGTTTCTTACATGAAGCACAGTTTGTTACATGAAGTAGAATCCTAGAGAAATTTTTGTTTGTTACATGAAACATACTTTACATGAGGCGTTTGTTACGTGAGGCGCCACTGTACTTAGATTAAGATTGTTAGATGTTACCTAAGAAGTGCTTGAGCAAGTGGGCCCATGGTCCTGTGCTACATCCAGCACAACTTTGGGGCTGCTACGACCAGGTAATGCAGTAGCCACCTCAATGGGTCTACTCGGTTCTGCGCCGCCTCTGGAAGTCGCATATTGCCAAGCAGGTGCAAGCAGCTGGAGGTTGCTCTGTTCTGGAGAACAGGCTTAAGATAAAGCATAACTGCCAGGTCCAGTGGTGGGCTCCAGCAGGTTCGCACCTACACTATAGAACCGGTTGTTAACAAGAGATAGGACATATAAAATTTATATGGGCATAGAACCAGTTGTTAATTTCTTTGAATCCCATCATTGGCCGGGTCCCAGTCCTACCTCCTGCTCACCCCCACCCCAGGAATGCCCTCCTCTGCCCCAGTATACTCTCTCCCACTCCTCTCTTTCCCCACATTGAACTTCACATTGACAGAGATCTTTTTTTATGCCATTGCAGAGGCTGGATGCAACCTCTGCAGGCTGGTGCAACTCTGCACCAGTGTGGCTTCTCCCTGAGGAGGCACAAATGTGCCTTATGGCAAGGTTTCTCAACCGCTGGTCTGGGGACCACTAGTAGTCCTTGGCAGCTGCCTGACCGGTCCACAAGAGGACTCCTCTCCTCAGAGCAGGGGGGCTCTGTTGGAGTATTGCAGCCTCAGGTACCAATCCTATGCCTCTCAGAAATAAGTCCCATATATTCAATGTGGCTTACTCTCCAATAAGAGTGACTGGGATGGCTTTGTGCATCTTCAATGCATCCTGCATTGAAAAAGATTGAAAATCCCTCCTCTGAGTAGACATGCATTGAGATATTGTGCTCTCTCACCTGCCATCCCATCCATACTAACGTTGCAATAGTTCTATTCACTACAATGCAATTTACAGCTGGAGGCAGCTGTGCTATGCTCTAGGTGAGGAAGCCCTCCCTCCAGGTTGCCAGAGGCAGAACTCACTCCCCTCCCACTGCTGGGCTGGTCCTTGGAAAATTTCTTTGCCACAGAACCGGTCCCTGGGGCCAAAAAGGTTGAGGACCACTACCTTATGGTACATTTTCATTCCTCACAGACCAGTGCAAAGTACACTGCCAGCATAATCTCAGGGTTGCACAATAATTGCGATCCTGAGATCCTGAATTGCAAAACAAGTCAGCATAATCTCAGGATTGCACCCCATGTCTGATCAGTGAGTAAGGTTGTACAGATGAGGTTGTTATCAAAACTTGTAGGTGACGCAGGGATCCTACTTCCTGAGGATAGTTCAACTCTCCCCAACTCTCTGAAATGGCTTTGGGGGGAATTTGATGCTGCAGTGAGGAATACAGGGAGTAGAGATCTGCTCACATAGGTCTCAGTAAAACCCATAGTCCCAAGATCCCAAATGTCATCATGTCTCTGAAAATTATTGTCTTGGTCTCCCTTGTTTACCTTTTATGCAGCAGAGACACTACAGAAAGGACATATAAGTGATTGTGCTGTGGCATGGCCTTCCAAACATTGCTGGCAGTTAAGCCGAGATGATACCATCTGATATAGCTGATCTAAAAAAACTCAATGAGGGTGGAATTTTTGGATAAGGTTCTTCATGTTTAGGATTTCTGGCTGATGTGACATTATTATTTCAATTTCTCCTGGCAGTGCACTGCAAAAGGTTGTTCCTAAGGCTAAGCTTGGGGTGGAGAGAATAATCCCAAAAGTATCAATTAAACAAAGGCAGCTTTTCAGTATTAAGCATGTCATCTTTACGAGACTACAGTGCTTGTACTGCAGATTGTAAGACATCAGGGATCAGCTCCTTCAGGATCCAAACAATTATTACTTTGGCTAAACTGATGGAATCCTTCTTTCTGAAGGATCCACCCTGAAACTAACACAAAAATTCTCTTGCCAAATTGGGCTGTGGTCAGAGTAGCCTAGCATACCATTTCAGCTAGTGGTCAACCTGATGCTCTGGAAACTGTAAAGGTGGCAGCTATCCTATGAGCAAATGGAGATATATACTACAGTTGAGCATGAAGGTTCCACAATTCTCATTACTCAACCTGTTTTGAAGGGTGCAGAAACATGGAATTTTATTTCTTTTTTTGCATTTCATAAATGGCATTTCAGGGAGCTCAGGGATAAATGATTCCTGTCCCACTTTTTATCCCCGCGACACTGTAAAGTAAGTTAGGCAGAGATGTAAATCCCAATCCTAACCTGCACTGGAGCAGGCTTGCCAAGTGGCCTGCGCCATATCTAGTGCCGCTTAGGAAATGGGTGGAGGGCAACCTGATAATAACCTGGCAACCTGGAATTGATTTTCTTTTTGATTAATGCTCCAGACAGCCCTATGGGGTTACCCAGCTCTGTGCCCGTGAATTCAATGGTGCAAATTGAAGCAGCCTGTGTAAAGCTGCACATGGGGGTCAGAAAGTAGGTTCTGCGTAGCATGTTGTGACCAATCCTAACTCCCAAACCCAATCCACCTCCCAAATCACTCTGGGGCTTTTGTCAATCCCTTCTACAGCCAATTCACTCCATAGTGTTTAGTCTCTGTGCCCTTACTTTTCTTATTCTGTGGTTCAAAGGGGAACAAAATGCATAATTCTGTGGGAATTCTGTGCAGATATCCAAAATGTCAACGGAACAAAGTGTGGATTGTTTTTGCCAAATATAGAGCAGTATTATGGTATAGTAGATAGAGCAGTCGGGTGAGGTCAGGATGAAAATCATTACACTGTTATGAAGTCCACTAGGTGGCCTCAGGCATGCTTTGTGCACATGCTCACATTTGTATTCTCATTCTTCTGACTGAAGCAACATTGCAGGATTGTTCTGTGTATTCTTACAGGAAGTACAGGAAACCCTCAAGTACCCAGGAATGTATGCAAAGTAGTGTAATTAGTACCTCAGAAAAGTTCAGACTAAGAGGGCAGAAGTAAGCCCCATTGTATTCAATAATACTCATTCCCAGTTAAGATTGCAGCCTTAGTGAGATATGTTTTTTAAAAAACCACTTAAAAATCCAATAAAATGATTAGGAATGGACTTGTGCAAAGTGAAATTAAAAATCTTCAGATTCCAAAAATAAAAGATAAATCTAGTCCAGGCTTTCCCAGGGGGATCAAGGTAAACTATCAGTTACAAAGATAATGGATGTTTACCTGATCCATGACTAAAGACTGGTGACAATGTTACTTCAGGATAAGCTTTGCATTTTGCAAGCTGTATGGAAAGGAAAAGGAGACCCTTCTCCATATAGTGTAGCAGCCTGTGGATCTTTCCACATTCTCATCTTCCCAGTTTGCTTTCCAGCCCTTGGTTGGAATGGATGAAATGGAAACTTAATTACTTTTTATTTTAATTTTGTTCTTCATTTTCATTTTTCACTCCCAGCTCCTTCCAATTGTCAAGTTTTTTGATCACTTTTCCCACTTCTTGTGGAGAAACTGAAATCTACAACTCCTCAAGACTCAGGTTGGCAGCTCAAAGGGGAAAAAATTATGTGCTGGGCCTCCTCTTTCTCCCCCACCATCAAACTGCTTTACGCATTTTCTCCTCTGTTTATGGAGCCATTGCCAGTTTGGGGACCTTGAAACCTCCCCAGGAAAAATCTGCTTTCTATATTAGAACACTCTAATGTTATAATGATTGGGTTTCTATATCCGCCAAATAGGTCACCAGCTCAGCAGTTTTGTTAAGAGAGCAATACCCAGAAAGATCTGAGGGATATTACAAAGGATTCCCGTTCCCTTTGGTAATTACCTTGCGGGTTAAATGGCTAGAATTACAGCAGCTGAAAAACTATGGTTTCTAAGGGCTCTTGTTACATCATAAAGCTTTTGGGTTTTTCCTTTTCTTAAAAAAATTTCAAGTTAATTTTTTTTAACCTAAGACTTTCCTAGCTGACTTAAAACATATGTTAACTGATTTTCCCCCCAATCCTTTCTTCTATTCAATCGAAGGGAGGATGATTAATGACTTATCTGAATGCTTGTTTTGACAAATTGGTCTGAAAATATCAAACAAAAGATGGATGGTGCATTTTTATGTCAGATGAGGACAAGATTAATAAAGCATAGAATGTTTTGTTTTATTTTCCCCTGAGCTGCACAACAAATAAGCAGTTCCAATAATGCTTTGGCAGTTGTATAAGTGCAGTCATTAGCAGACCAGTTTCAATTGCAACCAGAAAGTTTCTCCTCTCTCCTTCCTGGCCCATTTTGGTCTTGGCTTGTAAAGTAGTCCTTGCTTTCTGCAACACAATTGATTTGTCACTTTTGAAAATATCCATATCCTTTTGCATAGCTGTGTGAATTGGCTTCATTGCTGTTGGTGTAGTGGTTAGGAGTTGGACTGGGAAGATCCATATTCAAATTTGCCCTTGGCCATGATCAGTGGTGGGCTGAGGCCAGTTCAGTCCGGTTCTTGGGGACCGTATGTTCCAATCTCCCCGCTGCTACCGATCCGGTTGCGGCGGGGACCCCCCAAAACCGTCTGGATCGGTTCGCTGCTGGCGCAGCAGCAGTCAGCTGGGCATTTTTAAATTTGCCGCTCCTAGCAGCAGCCCGGAGAAGCGCCCCACAAGCCCCAGTGTCATTTTAAATTCTGTGCGCACATCCTGCCTCTTGATTGGCCCTGGGCTGGAAGCCCTGCCCCCTGTCCAGCCCCTCACCTCGTCTGCACTTATGCGGAGCCTCCCTGGCCAGCCAGGGGGTCGTAATGGTGGCCGCGCAGCTGCAGCAGCTCCTACGCATGGCTACAACCTCCCCCTGGCCGGCCAGGGGGGCTTAAGAGCACCAGCGCGGGCCCTCCTTACAAGGTAAGACCCCCAGGAAGTGTTTTTTGTAAATGTAGGGCAAAATGTAGGACATCCTACATTTTGTCCTACCTTTTGAAAAATGTAGGACACGGTCCTCCAAAAGTAAAGTGTTTTGGGGACCCTTGTCCTACATTTGGAGGTGTACCATCTGGTCACCCTGCCTGAGAACCCAATCCTGACTACTCTGAAGTAAGTCCCATGACAGTCAGTGGGGCTCACTCCCAGGAAAGTGTGGCTGGCACTGCAGCCTGAGAGCCCAATCCTGACTACTCTGAAGTAAGTCCCATGACAGTCAATGGGACTTACGCCCATGAAAGTGTGGCTGGGACTGCAGCCTGAGAGCCCAATCCTATGCATGAATACTCAGAAGTAAGCACCTTGACAGTCAATGGGACTTACTCCCAGGAAAGTGTGGTTAGGGTTGCTGGGGGGCACAAACAAAAACTTGGATTTTTAAAAAAAAAATTTAAATTTTTAGATTAAAAAAAAATTTCCCCTTTAAATTCTCCCTGGCCCCGGCCCCGCCCCCTGACCCCAGCTCTGTCCCCTGACCCGGCCTGCCCCCGCCCACTTCCAGGAACCGGTTGTTGGGCCAGGCTGGGCCCATTACTGGCCATGATGCTCACTGGCTGACTTTGCACAAGTCATGCGCTGTCAGTTTCACCTACCTGACAGGGTTGTTGTGAGGACAAAAGGATAAAGGCTCTGTAAGCCACCATGAGCATTTGCTCTGGCATGAGAAAGGTGGGAAATAAATCCCACAATTAAAAAAGAGGAGCTTTCTTCTCTTTGTGTCATAATGTGGCACAAGTGTTTAAGACACTATCCCTACAATCCAGAGTGACTACGGGAGCACATAAGAGACATTACGTGTACCTGTAGTTACTGCACCACCTAGTGAAAACCTATGGGAAATTCATATTGCAATCTAGAGCAAATTGTTCTTACACTGGAGCAAGGACTCCCTGTAGTTACTCTGGATTGCGCCCTATGTCTGTTAACCAGAAGGCCAGGTTTCAAGACCTGGGTTCCCACAAGACAGGGTGAGCTGTCCTTAGCCCAGCTCTGTGATACAGCTGGAACCAAAATCATATCGGCTCTGTCGTTCCATTGGACTATTTCAGTGGCATGGAGAGGGAGGATTTACCCAGGTCTTCGTGCTTCTCATACAGCGTCGAGCACAATACCATAGTTTTTTGAGACTGATGGATGCCAGTACTAATATACCAACATTTGGAACATGTGAAGAACTGTTATAGGTTCTTCCTGCAAAGTGTAATTTCCTTTCCTCACTTCTATGCAACTGCAATAGTTTCCCGTGCTTGGTAATAAGGGGATTAGATTAACCTTATATTGTATGAACCTTTGTGCTCTGATATACTACATGTGGAGTACCAGTGATGTGCTATGAATTGTTTTTAGTTCTTTTCTAAAGACAGTAGATTCCTCCTTTGGGGGCAAATAAGGGGATGACTGTTTTCAGCTGACATAGCAAAATGAAGCTTAATTAATTAGCTTTTCACAAATCATAAATCACCTGCGTATGGGTGGTGGTGGTTAGTGCCCTCAAGCAGCATGCTCAGTGGTTGGATGTTGCTTGAATAGCCTATCCTGCCCCTGCACTGGTGGAAAAAGCAGGGTGGCCTCCCAGAGTAGCACACAATCACTCCAAGTAGCTGGGATGTTACACCAGGGAAAGGGTATATGCAGCCACTTGGAGCAGTTATGCATGACACCAAGTGGCTGCCCAGGACCCACATTATTTGCTTCCTTTGCTTCGCAAAAAAAAGCGAAAAAACTAGGAGCCACTATGAGTAGTGTGGAACCACTCTGAACATTTTTGAAGTCATTGTGATGCCATTACCACAATTACTTTCAGGTTAAGGGAGCAGTGGCATTTGTGATCCACAACTCTCAGACCAGAGAAGAGCCAGAAATACAGTTGCAGCAAATTTGTATGGGTGCAAGCTTATCTAGGGCTGTGGGTGGTACAAGTGGTTAAGACATTGTGCCTGTAAATCAGAAGGCCAGGGTTCGAGACCCAGGTTCCACAAGACAGGGTGAACTCCTGACCTTGGCCCAGCTCTGCGACGCAGCTGGAACCAATCGTATCGGCTCTGCCATTCCATTGGACCATTTCAGTGGTGTGGAGAGGGGGGGATTTGCTGCCCCTCCATATTAATCTACCCAGGCCTTCGTGCTTCTCATACAGCGTCAAGCACAATACCATAGTCTTTTGAGACTGACGGATGCCAAGTACTGTTCAACCATTCTAGGTGGCAGTATTGGAAAAAGTAGCTAGCTCTGCTATTCTCCCATGCATCATTCCAAAACTAAAGCTGCAATCCTAACCATGTCTACTCAGAAGTAAGCCCCATTGTGTTCAGTGGGTCTTACTCCCAGTAAAGCATGTTCAGGATTGCAGCCTAAGAGACTAATGATATTTCCTCTGATCATGTATAGATAAGGACTTCACTTTATTTATTCTACAATAGCATCTTCTGTCATGCAGATCTTTTATCAATACAGTAGTTGCTTTAAATGTTTGTTCTTAAATTGGCTTTTTGTCTATTGAAACCTAACTGTTTACTAACAAGGCTGTGAGTTGTTTGAAAACATGACTGACTGCTCTTTAGATCAGCTGAGGTCTTTTTAAAAAATGGCCTTAGATCATTTTGACTTTCACCACCCCTTACTTTGGCTCACTTTAGAAATAACTAGAGCTATAATCCAAGATTTGCAAATGGCATATATAGGATTGGAATTGCCTTTCTCTGCATGTCTGGTGTCAGCTGGCTTTTTTGGAGTAGTCATTCCCTAGCTGTGATTCTACATGGAGACAGTGTGCATACAGTTCTTCATAGGTAAATAGAATTCTAAAGTTTCCTTTCATTTCACAGCTGTTCTGATAGGAGGCTGAACAGAAGATGGACAACACAGGGCACAATCTTAACCACTTTTCAAGCTCTGTAGTACGAACATTGCAATTCTGAAGTATGGGAACAAAGAGTCCTTTACCTTGAGAAGGGCACAGTGATTGCCCCCCACTGCAGAATGCTGCATATGCCCCAGTAGAACTGCTATAAAAGTGTGCAAAAGTAAGTTAGGATTGTGCCCACAGTCTCTTATTAACAAACTATACTTGCACAGTACTGGTGCACTAAGTGTTTAGTGCAAGTGTTTGAACACTGCAGAAAGAGAATTTCTGTATCTCTGTAGTTTTCCCCTCTAGAGAGAGTGGTTTACTATAGGATTGTTATATGTTACACAGATTCCCTTCTCAGGCAAGAGACTGGATTAATTGAGTGTACACAATGTAAAGGGATGATCCTTCCCTTTAATCATCCTGTAGGACCAAGCATGTGTGAATTGGTTGTGTTTAATGCAAGAGGGAAGCCTCTTGAATGATGACAAACATGTGTGATATATACATTAAATGTAATGGGTTTCTTCCCATCCATACCAGATGAATCATCCCCCCTCCGTCATACCTTCACCTTCTTGTGAGTTAATTATCTCTCTCTTTTGGGATGAAGTAACCTAAGGCATTTAAATTTATATGCCACCTTGTGATTGGTTTTGATCTATTCAGCTTTCACCTAAAGAGCTGCCAACTGTAGTGTTTCTGCACTGAGGAATTGTATTATCATTTACAACTGATTACTTATGATGGGCAAGATAAGCTTTTCAAGAAATGATCTTCCTGAGTTTGACATATGACCAGCTTCCATTGCAAAAAGGTAGAAAAATAGATTTAAAACCCACTACCAGGAAACACTACCAGGTTTCTTGCTTTTCCATCGCTCCTAATTGAATACGGTTCAGGATTTGATATCAGCAGGATTTGATATCAGCAGGATTTTGGGAATCCTGCTGGTAGCAAAAAAATATTTTCAGTAAAAGCAGTTTTTAAAAAAAAGTATGTCCCTTTATAGTTGTTTAAAAGTACAGACATCCCTCAGTATCCACAAGGGTTCTGTTCTGGAACTTCCCGTGGATTAAAAAAAAATCAGTGTATAAAGAAAACAATGGAAAAAGAGGTTTAAAGACCCACTTTCAGATTTCTTGCTTTTCTATTGCACCTACTTGGGTAAGATGGTTCCTCCATATCTGCATGGGTTTAATTCTGGGACTGAAAAAAATGGAATGATTGCTTGGATGACTATCTACAACAGTAGAAAAGCAGTTTTTTTTAAACTTGATTCGCATTCATGTTGAGTCAAATCTGTGTATAAATTTTTTTAAAATCAAGCTTGGACCTGTAAAGCTTTTCTAGCTGTTGTAAAGTTGCAGTCAGCGATTAGAAATACACAGGACCTCCTGCCCTTTCCTGGTTCAGCTGAAGAATGGAATGATTGCTTGCATGACTGTTTCTCTTCAACAGTAAGAAAAGCAGTTTTTTAAACTGATTTTAATGGGATGCATTTTTCCCCTTCTCCAGGGATTTGTATGTTCTTTCTCATTTGTTGTGCCATTCATGTTGAATCAGATCCATGTACACAAATATAACAAGGTTCTGTGTGAACCCATATACTGCAGTAGAACGCATTACCAATGGAAATATGAATATTAAATGCATATTCCCTACTTTTATCATATTTTTTCTTGCCTTGTAGTAGCCAAGAGAGCTTTCTTGTGGAATGTGGTCTGCTGCTATTTGAAATTTAATGTTGCAAAGTTGTACTCTCTTAAGATAGCTAAGAACTTCCCAGACATCAAAGCCACACCTTTGATTGCTGACAAATTGCTTTGTGCACATTCTCTGTGTGGAGACATCCATGTATGCAAGTCAGTGAGTTGTTCTTTCAGCCATTGGTGTGGTCCATGCTATTAGAATAGAAGAACAAATGTCATGATAGATTCTGGGCAGAATTGGCAGATATTTTTTCTAGTTTTTAGAAATTTGTTATGATATGCTATAGGTATAAAATTGTAAAATTAAAACCAGGGCTATTTATGAACAATAAATTTTCCTCCCAAGACTGTACTGGCTTGATTCGCCCTCCCCCACTCCCCCAATATTGTGATGTAGTCTGAATTTTTCCTATTACTGGCACGTTGCATTTTTAACATTATTCCACAAGGGGACATATTGCTTATACAGTATGTGCAGGCTGGATATTTTCATGCAGCAAGCCTTGAATTAGAAAGCAAGTGGAAAACTCTTGATCTTCAGCTGAAAGGCTGGCTAGGACCATTAAAAGTCTTTGACTTTTGTGGCTCTGGTGCCATGGAAAGAATGCTTGAGTTATTCAGCAAGCAGATGAGATGAGGGAATCATGGATTCCTAATAGAGAAAGATTTGGAAAGTGGGAATTGTTCCTTCACATTTGTGGTCTCCCTCCTTTTTGTGCAATTTTTCCAAAGAAAAATTTAACCCTTTTTAAAGGCATCATTCTCTTTTAAATGTAGCTGCACATACCAACTCTAATATGTAGCAAGTACATTGGAAAAGAGCAAGGCAATCAGAGGCCCTACTGGAACATTTCTAATACCCATGAAAGGTATATTAGCCTGTATTTGTCAAGAGACCACTTGTAACCATTGTAGAACTAGCACAGACTATCAAATTGGCACTGCTAGCTTTTGTGAATGGTGGTGTTCCACAGAAGAAGAGCCTCCTTTCTTTTCTAGAGATTCATCTTTTATACACACAAATCCTTTGATACTGCGGTTCTGTTTCTTAACCAAATTTACTATTAGAAACTTCTGATGATAATTCCTATTCTGATGAGTCAAACACCAATGCCAAATGTTAATACTCGTAGATACACTGTAAAACCTTCAATGTTGCTTGTTGGAGGATATTATTTTATTTGAGGATAGAACAATAGCTAGGTACAACTGTAAATATGAAGATTATTAGGCATAGGAGAGAAAATAGAGATAAGTAGTAAGAAAGGCATAATTATTTCCAGAATTCACATAGGAAGAAATTACTGTAATTCCTTCCATACCTTTATTTTTGCATAACTTTGGCATTCAGTCTATTTTGGAGTGAGGGAGGAAATGGTATCTGCAAGAAAATGCAACAGAATTCTGAAACTGTGAAACCCATATTTGAATAGTAATAGTTTAAGCTCACCAAATTTTCAAGGTTTCATTTTGTTTTGTAATATAAAACTGGAAAGGGTGAGCCAAATGTGGTAGTAAAATGAGTTCAGTAACACTTTGCTGTTGTGACACAAGTGTTGGAACTGAGCCAATGAAGGAGGATATAGGGAGCTTTCTGTATGCTCAGATAAGCCGTCTTTCGTAACAGCTGGGAAAAGCAATGCCATTGGCCATATTGCCATGCTACATGAACATGATCTAATGCCTACGGATGCATTGAGAGGCACTTCATGATGAAAAAAGTGACAGGTTTGCATGTATGTGTTATGGACCCTTTCAGCAGTTATGGGGCCTGTTTTGTATTTTCATTCTAATAAAAATCTTCATGAATGGTACTCACAAAATGGAACGTCCAAATGGAAGGCTATCAGCTGTTCAGGAGGAACAGAAGTGGCAACAGAGGAGGTGGAATAGCATTATATGTCAAGAACGTATATACCTGCTCTGAAATCCAACAAACTGGTCCAGATATTTCCATGGAGTGTGTTTGGGTAAAGGTTAGGGGGAAAAACAAAACATTGTGGTGGGCATCTACTGTAGACTGCCAGGCCAAGGAGAAGAAGTGGATGATGTCTTCTTGAAGCAATCAGCAGACGTTGCAAGGAAATATGAGGTAGTTGTAAAGGGAGCCTTTAACTTACCAGACATCTGTTGGGAGACAAATTCAGCCAAGCATGGAAGCTCCAATAAATTCCTGATGGGCCTGGAAGATAACTTAATGGTCCAGAAAGTGGAGGAAGCAATGAGGGGAGGAACCATCCTGACGAACTGATTGACTGGGTCAACGTAGTGGGAACTTTAGGAGAAAGTGACCATGAACTGCTGGAATTTAGAATATTATGGGGAATAAAAAGAGTGCTATATATTGGATTTCAGGAAGGCTGATTTCAACAAGCTTAGAGGATTCATAGGCAGGATCACATCAACTGATGATTTAATAGGAAAAGGGGCCCAAGATGGGTGGAAGCTCAAGAGGCAGCTTCTACAAGCACAGTCAGAAATAATTCCTATGAAAAAGAAATTTGCAATTAAATTGACAGAAAACAATTTATTAAAATTGACAGAGAATTGGTTCAAAACCACTTAACTGGTCTAAAATTCAAGTCATTTTTTTCTGGATGAGCTGCATCCTAGAGTTCTTGAACTTGCAGATGTCCTTGCAGAACCTCTGTCGATCATCTTTGAGAAATCCTTGAGGAGTGGAGAAGTGCCACTGGACTGGAAGAGGGCAAATGTGGTCCCAATCTTTACGAAGGGGAAAAAAAGACCCAGGAAATTATAGACCAGTCAGTTTGACTTCAATCCCAGGGAAGATATTAGAACAAATCATAAAATACGCAATTTGTGCACATCTTGACAAGTACTCAGTGATCAAAAGAACCCAGCATGGACTTACCAAGAATAAATCTTGCCAGACAAATCTAATCTCCTTTTTCGATCGGGTTACGAGCTTACTGGACAATAGCAATGCTGTAGATGTCATTTATCTTGACTTCAGCAAAGCATTCGACAAGGTCCTGCATGACATCTTAATTGGGAAGTTGGAAAAATATGAGCTAGACAAGGCTATCATTAGGTGGATCTGCAACTGGCTCGATGGCTGCACTCAAAGGGTTTTAGTAAATGGTTCTGGGTCAACCTGGAGGTTGGTTTTGAGTGGGGTGCCCCAGGGCTCTGTCCTGGGCCAAATTCTCTTTAATATTTTCATCAATGACTTGGAGGAAGGGATATGGGGGAGCCTGATCAAATTTGCAGATGACTCCAAGCTGGGAGGAGTAGCAAACAACAGATGACAGGGAATACCTCCAGGAGGATCTGGACAAACTGAAATACTGGACTGTAACAAATAGAATGAATTTCAACAGGGAGAAGTGCAAGGTTCTGCACTTAGGCAATAAAAACCAAAAACAAAGGTATAAAATGGGGGATACAGTGGCGCCTCACGTAACAGAATTAATTCATTCCGGAGGCAGTTTCTTTACGTGAAACTTTCTTTACGTGAAGCAGATTTTCCCATAGGAAATAATGGAAACGCAGATGATTGGTTCCACAACCCCCAAAATATTCATATAAAAATATTAACTGGATGTAAAAATGATGACAAAACACTGGAATTGAATTCAAAACATGCATTCAGTGTGCATGATCTTATGAAGTCTACTTAGGCTGCAGTCCTAAAGACACTTTCCTGAGAGAAATACCCATTTAACACAATGGGGCTTACTTCCGGGTAGACATGGTTAGGAGTCTACAATCCAAGACACCTTCAAAGTGTCTCCCCACTTTCTCCTTCTCTCCATCCTGAGCCTCTCTCTCCCCTGCTCCCTTCTGACTGGCCCTGAACTGCTTCCCTTTTCTCCACTGCTCTTCTCTCCCTCTGCCCAGTGGACACCCGGCCACAGGAGGAGCAGCGCAGAAGTGTTGCTTTCACTATGGGCAGGTGCACTAGGCAGCCCTGACACTTTTTAAACAGGTTGCCGGCCAGCGCGTCTGCCCCAACTGCCAACGAATGTTTTCTTTACGTGAAGCACTTTCTTTACGTGAAAGCAGAATCCTAGAGAAATTTTTGTTTGTTACGTGAAACTTACTTTACATGAGGCGCCACTGTACTTGGCTTGGCAGCACAACATGTGAGCAGGATCTTGGAGTCGCTGTGGATCACAAGCTGAACATGAGTCAGTGTGTGATGTGTCTGCAAAGAAGGCAAATGCCATTTTAGGCTGCATTAAGAGGACTGTAGCTTCCAAGTTGCAAGAAATTCTAGTTCCTCTTTATTCAGCATTGGTCAGACCTCACCTTGAGTACTGTGTTCAGTTCTGGGCACCTCACTTTAAGAAAGATGCAGCCAAACTGGAGCAAGTCCAGAGGAGAGTTGACAAGAATGATTAGTGGGATGGAAGGGAAACCCTATGAGGAAAGGTTGGCGGATTTGGGATGTTCAGTCTGGAGAAGAGAAGGCTGAGAGGAGACATGATTGCCCTCTTCAGATACCTGAAGGGCTGTCTTAGGGAGGAAGGGGCTCATTTGTTCTTAGCTGCCTCTGAAAGCAGAACTAGAACCAATGGGTACAAACTGCAAGAGAGGAGATTCCAGTTGGATATCTGGAAAAAATTCCTGACGGTGAGGGTGGTTTGGCAGTGGAACAGATTGCCAACGGACTCTCTTTCATTGGGGTTCTTCAAGCAGAGGCTCGACGAGCCCCTGTCGGAGATGCTCTAGGAGGATTTCCTACTACAGGCAGGGGGTTGGATTAGATGACCTACTGGGTCCCTTCCAACTCTATGATTCTATGATTCTCCTCTGAGACAGTCATGGAATGAGAGTTATGCAACAGCTCTTAATTACGTTAATCCTCTTGGAAGACTGATGCCCTGAGTACTGATATGTCAGCACTTCTAGATGCACTTGTTCCTTGTGATTCTGATTTTCACTAGATTCCTGTTTGGTATTTTGGACACAGTGAAATATATATCTCTCAAGTAGTGTAAAAGCTTGATTATAGGAGGGAAGTCTATGTGGGTTATTGTTTGGGAACTGCCCTTCCCATAAAACAAGAAGGAAGGAGATGTGCTTTCCCCACCACCACCAGCACTCCCCAACATTTTGTGTATTTTTTGTGCAGAAGAGCAATCTAATCTTTTGGAGAGAGTATCTCTTCAGCAGTGCATTTGTTTTGTTTGGATTGAGTTACCCCTGTCCTCGGAACTGGAGTGTGTCTTGGCAGTAGGAAACCATTGTGACAAAATAATTCTGAATGCAAATACAGCCAAGATTCAGAGCAAAGCACAGCTGGTTTCATTTCTTCTTAAAGTTGCAGTACTTTGTGTCTTTTTCTTCAGTTTATCTACTGATAACAACTCACAGCCCAGTCCTAAATTGCACTGAAGCAGGGGAGGCTGACTTGTCTCCCTGAGCAGGGAGATTTCATTCCCTTCCTTACCCCCAGATACAGCTGCAGTAGCCCCCAGGGGTCTACTTGGTTCTTTGCTATTCTGGAGGTGGCACAGATCGAGTTGATGTCTCTGCACCTCTCAGGGAACTAGGATGGAATCTGTCTGGGATCACTGGGTCCCAGCCTGGACTGATCTCTGTGATAAGTGTCAAAAACAAACTGTCCAGGACAGCATTTCTCAACATTTGCTCATTAGTGCCTTGGGGTTCTCTGACACCACTGTTAGGAGTAGACCAAAATAGTTGATAATTGCTGGTCTATTAATTGTGATCCCCTCCCCCCCCCAAGATTTAGTATATAGAGATGTTTGTATTTGATGGATATGATTGGATTACAGTCTAAGTCGTCCCAAACACTACAAGCTTGTTTCTGAGTAAAACGCCACTGTTTTTAAGCCCCTGCCTATATAGGATTAGAATAGATCAAGGCCTTGCCTCATTTTTCCAAGAGATAGTTGCTTGACATATTTGTTGATTGACATGCCCATCTCTTCTGCAAATCTGGACACACGGGGAAAACACCATGTGCCTTTAGGAATTTTATTTCCAACACAGAATGAGAATTTTATTTGGAGATAGGTAAGAGGATTGAGCAAGTATTGGTGTGCCAAGATGTATGCCTTGAGATAATCTTGTTTCCAGATTTAAAAATGGTATCAAGTGTCCTTGAACAATAAGTGTGCAATTATCAGCTACTTTGTACTATAGACAAAGAACATTATAGGGCACTTAAGAAGTGCTCAAGTGATAGATGTTTCTTTGTTCTGTAACCAAACTCTTAGTGAAATTTATGTGAACAAAGGTCAAATTTGCTCTTTTTTATCTTGCATGGAAATGTTTAGGATGTTAAGCACTTGAAACATTCTTCTCAACACTTTTAAATAAAGGAAAAAATTTCCCTGCTGTTGGGGATAATTCTTCATCCTTGAGGGTCAGAGGACTCCAAATTTGCAATAATTTTGCTGCCCTAAGAGCAGCAGATTGCTTTTTCCAGGTTCCTTTTTCAGCATCTCCAGAGTTAACTTCAGAAGACATCATCTGGAGAAACAATTACACTTTGCTGGCTTGTTCTCAGAATATTTGAAAGCTGAGTTGGAGAACAAATAAGCGCTGGCAGACTGAGGCATAGTTGAAGAGAGGATGCAGGAGAGTCTGGCGGCAGAAATTGAAAACTATTGTTAGGTCAAAGAACCCATTGTTGGTTTGTCAGTATGTGGGTGATTCCTATATGGACATGCCATGCCCTAGATCAATGGTTCCAGGACATTTAGGCTTGGGACCCCCCCCCCTTCTAAGAATGACAATCTGTTAGGGACAGTGATATGTCATGGCAAAACAGGAAGTGCCATCACCATGATGCTAAGCTCCTCTATGTCTATCTGGAAGTAAGTCCCATTGTGTTCAATGAGACTTGCCCCCAGGAAAGCAGCCTGAATGTGCCATTCCAACGTGGCTGTGCCCAGTGCCAGATTCTGAGATGGTAGTCCCCAGTTTTTCACAACCCACCTGAAATAAAGTCATGATGCCCCCCTATTTTGAGTCCAGACCCCTATTTTGAGAACCACTCCCCTAGACTCAAGTTTGGTCTTGCATTTTGAATTTCTTAAGGTGAATAGTTTCCTATTTCTTAAGGTGAATATTTTTACTGGCTTATGTACCATGAAAATAGAGTTTTCCACTTTAAATGGAGGGTCTTCCTTGGGTAGGAAGTACTTTGGTTCCTAAACCTTTGTCCCCTAAAAAACTTCACCATCTTTGGAGCATGCTGGGGGGCAATCTTGAATTATTGTTTTCTCTGTTGCTGCATTGTGACAGAGACAACATTTTACCAGGAGAACCTTGAATTTTGTGTATGAATCTTAAATCCTGTGTAAAAAGCAAGTGCCAATGTTTTGCTGCTACACTTAATGCAGTAGAAGCTGAACACTGCACTTCCTCCAGCGCGATTACATATCTGTTGTGCTTTGGGGATATGGCAAAGGACAATTAACATAACTGAAGTAGCATGTCAGAAATATGGTTTGATCTATTTGGACCCCCTTGCGCTCAGTGTGAAGTGGTTATATTTTATCTTTGTGACAAGTGCAACTTTCATCTTGACCTGGCCATCTTGTGCTGTTGGAAAAATAAGAGGGTGTTCAAGTGGCTAAGACGCTGTGCCTATTAACCAGCAGGCCAGGGTTCGAGACCCAAGTGGGCCCCACAAGACAGGGTGAGCTCCTGTCCTTAGCCCAGCTTTGCGACGCCAGCTGGATCCAATCGTATTGGCTCTGCCTTTCCATTGGACTAATTCAGTGGCGTGGAGAGGGGGGATTTGCTGCTTGGGTAACAGCCGGTCCTCCATAACAATCCAACCCAGGCTTTCGTGCTTTGCATGCAGTGTATGCAGCGCCAAGCACGATACCATAGTCTTCCAAGACTGACGGAGGCCTGCTTTAATGCATTTCTACAGAGTGAATAGTGCTCACAGATGAAGTTGCTGTCACATTGCCTGCAGCACAAGTGGCCCAATTCAGCCTTGATTATCATGATACTAGTTGGATTATGAGAACTGGCTGTCAGGTGACAACTCTCTAAGAATCCTCACACTATGAAATATATCTTGCAATCTAGAATTCTAATAATATTCTCTAGTTAATGCTAGAACTGATATTATTGGAACCAGAGAACAGAGAGATTTGTATCTTACATTTTTTTGTCTTAGTAGAACCTCTGATGTGTCTTTTTTTCTCTACTAGTTGGAGCAGGGATGACTCTCCCCCATTTCCCATGCCAGAGGTCAGCAACCTTCGGCACAAGTGCCAAAGTCAGCACCCGCCCTATTTTCAGATTCCACTCGAAAAACTTGGGTGATCAACAGAACAGTCTCTGTGGAACCCACTCCAGCCCTGGAGACTGAAGGGGTACTGAGAAGAAGTGGCTTTTTCTCAGACCCCTTCACTCTTCTGGGCTGTAGCACCCTGTGAAGGATTCCAGGCTACCCACCCATGTCCTGGAATGAACAGGGAGGGGGGTAGAAGCAGTGCAGTGGTGCCTGTCAGTGTCTAGTGCCCAGCTGCACCCGGTGCCTAAAAAGATTCTTTACATTTTACTCATGCAACAATGGGTGTATAGGTGTTCAGCTAGTGTGTATAAATATCATGTTGGCACACAGATCATTTTGGCACATGGAATAACACTGAAACATAGATTTGGCACGACACCACTAAAAGGTTGCTGATCCCCACTCCCATGCCATTTGACGAATCCGTAGTTGGCTTGAAAAAATCCCTTGTACCACCATAGTCCACCACCTGTACTGTGTTGACCTTGTTCCATTACACTCAATGGAAAAAGAAGTGGCAGAAACCCTTTAAGAGACTTGGAGCCATATTTAACCATGCACTAATAATTTGGTTTCTCTTTGGTCTTATTAAAATTGTTTTGTTTCACAAATCCTAGAGTCTCGTGGCAACTGAGAACCTTGACTGCATAACTGTATCAAGACATGCCAGCAACTGCTGAAATGGGGGCTTTGGACTATGTTTACTTTCATTTCTCTCTGATTTTCATCTAAAATTTGCTCCTTTATTCTTTTCTTTCACTCTCTGGTCACAGTCACTGTTCTCTACATTTATGTATTACTGCTTTTCAAGAACAAGTCGATAAGACATTGGACCTGGATGCAGAATACCAGCTTATAAGTGGGACTAGTAATGTATTTCCATGCTGTTACCTGCTAAATGAAGCCTGTTTTCCCACATCTACTTGTGGTTGCACATCCTCATTGCAGCTAGGTCCCTAGAGCAGTGATTTTCAATCAGTGTGCCACAGATAGATTTGGGAATTGACATTCATTAATAGGAAAACTGGGGGATTTGAACAGCCTGATATGCCTTCTCAAAGGTAAAAACAACTGATGCTGTGCCTTGACAATTTTGGTGCCTTGTTAAGTGTGCTGTGAGATGAAAAAGATTGAAAATCACTTCCGTAGAGAATGGAAATCTGTACAGTGGTGCCTTAAGTAAGGAGCGTTTTGGGTAAAGAGCAAAATTTTCTCAGAAATTTTGATTTGCGTAAAGAGCACTGTCTTGAGTAAAGAACACTTCTGAGGAAGTTTGGAACAGGCTTCCATGGCAAGGAAGGCTGCACGAGGGGACTAGCTTGAGCTTCAGTGGGGCCTTGGGCAAAGTTTGGAATAGGCTTCCATGGCCATGGAACTCATGGAGAGTCTGGGGAGAGCAGCATGAGCCAGGTTTGTATGTGGGATCTGTGTGTGGCAGTGTGGAATGTGTGCCTTATCAATGTTCAAGCGCTGCTTCCCATCAGCAGCTTGGGAATGTTAAAGTTGCACATAAAGACAAAGATTCCATTGAGCCAATGGATAGCAGTGACTCCATTAGTGATTGTGAAAGAGCACAATCCTAACCATGTCTATTCAGAAGTAAGTCCCATTGTGTCCAATGGGTCTTACTCCCAGGAAAGTGTCTTTAGGATTGCTGCCAAATTCATCCCCCTCTCTGTAACCCTCACACCAGCCATGATTTTTTTTCAGAGGTACAGTACAGTTCAGTATTGTACAGTATTTTCTTTATTGCAGTGTTGTGTGTTACTGTATATTACAGTGTTTTGTACTGTGTTATATTACAGTGTTTTGTAATCATTTTTATAAACAGGTAATATTAATATTTTTATATGAATTTTTTGGGTTATGGAACCAGTTGTCTGAGTTTCCATTATCTCCTGTGGGAAAATCTGCTTCACGTAAAGAGCATGCCTCCGGAACAAATTTAACTTGTCACGTGAGGAGCCACTGTACTTTCATTCTGTTCTTAAGGTTTAGAATTTATTTCAAAGGTTTAGAATTTATTTCAGTGATTTAGAATTTATTTTAAAGTGTTAAAAAAGAGGATTTGAGTTACTTATATAGCAAATAGAATCTTTCTCTCCACCCCATGTTTTGTACAGTTTCTACTTATGTGTACAGAGTTCCTTCCACCCTGAGTGACTATCAGCCCCCTTCCGATTCATCAGTGTTTTGTTTAATTGAAACAACCAGCTTTCCAACAGCGTCCAGTATTTGCACTTTACTTCTTAAATCCAATTTACTTTTCCAGTTGACATGTTTGGGTTGATGTTTTGGAGGAGTCTGCATGGGTGGGTGTGTTAGACCATCATCAGTCTTCTATACTAATAAAAGGCTAATTCTGTCTGTCCCGTCAGGTCCCCCTCTGGGTCCGCCCACACTTGCTCAACATAGACATATTATACCTCTTTGGAATCGGGATTAACCCCCACACACAACCAAACCCCACACCCACAATTCCACATCTTAAACCCCTTCAGGTCCGCTGACACCTGCTCAACATAGACATATTATACCTTTTTGGAATCTGAATGATCCCAGGATTAACCCACACACACAACTGAACCCCAACTCCACACCCAACAAATTCTACACACATCCTAAACCCCTCTAGCTCTGCCCACACTTACTCTACATAGACATAGTATACCTTTTTGGAATCAGGATGATCCAGGGATTAACCCTCACACACAAACCAACCACACATATACACACAAAACAACACAACTCTGCACACATCCTCTAGCTCCACCCACATTTGCTCTACATAGACATATTATAACATTCAGCATCGGGATTTGTGGCCGGATGAGGCGGGAACAGTTAAAAATTCAAATTTGAAGTTGACTGACAAAACCTACAATGAGGTTTTCAAGTTCCATGGACTGAATTGAGGAATTCAAAGTTATTTCTTCAAAGTTGCTATTTTCTAAGCTGGACCAGAAGTATCTTTCAGTTTGGGGCCAAAGGCCCAAAATGCCCTCCGCAGAAGCTGGCTTAAAAGTGCTGCATGGAGTGCGGCTTTTAAGCTAGTAAAAGCAGTAAGTAGAAAGTAGGGAAGGGGTATTAAGTTTGTTTCATGCAGAAGGCCTAATGTATTCACGATGCCTGTCGAGGGTCAGAAGTGATGTAATTAAGCAGGAAGTTATGTCATTAAACAACGCATGACCAGAAATAAGTGAAACCTCAGCACAGCTCAACAGCTGATAACGATGCTGGAAGAGTGAGAAAAAAGAGCCTCCATGGGCTGCATCCAACCTTTGACCTTATGATTGACACCCTTACTGCAGGAAAAAGTGCCAATTTTAAAAGTATATTTAAATAACATCCTGTTCTCCATCTCATCCCATGTTTTATTAAAGGCCAATGGTTGGGAAATTTGTGCATTCAGTCCTGACCACTTTATGTAGAAATCCATTGGATTCATGGGATATATAACTAGTTTGCATGAGTATTTTGGAGTACACATTGGACATAACAAATTTTTAGCATCAAGTTCATATTGGGGCCTCTAGAATACCTTACCTCAAGAATTGGGCCTCATCTTTGCCTTTATCAAGCACTGACTTCACTCCAACTAAAGCTATACTTTTAGAAAAGTTGCTTCTTTTTCAAGTTTCTTGTCTGCTTTTGGTGGCTGTCACATTATATGGCGTGATTTTATTTTTTCATGAATGGTTTTTAAGAGCTTCCTTGAGTGTAATGGATACAGAGAGGCAATATATGAAAAAGTTGTTCGAAGATGGGTTATTTTACACAGAAGTAAGCCCACTATTTTAAGTCTTGGTCTGAAATCCTATCTTATCAGAAACAAACACCTCTCTGTCTATCTATCTACAGTATTTATATACCGCTTTTCACAAAGCGGTTTACAAGAAAATGAAAAAATTAATAGCTAAATAAACCACAGTGGTACCTTGCAAGACGAATGCCCTATAGGACAAATACTTTGTAAAATGAATTCAAATTTCTCTGGGATTCTGCATGTAAAAAGAATGTGCTTTGTAAAACAAATCCCCATTGGCTGGGCTGGGTGGCTGAGGCAGGACTTCTCCCGCCTGCAGTACCAGTGAACAGGCTAGCAGAGGGATGCAGGCAGCAGTCTTGTCTGGACCTCCCAGATAGCATGGGGAGAGCCTGGGCCTGATTTCTGAGCTTCCCCACTAAGTCTCCTGCAGTCTCCACAAGCCAGCCAGCATCAGGTAGGAGGGAAAACCTCTCAAAAGAAACCTCCCAGAGGAAATCCCCTCCTTGCCTGGACCCCACTACAACCACCTCTCTTCCCCCACCACCTTCTCTGCCTGGACTCCACTCCACCCAAATTTTCTGTAAGTCTCACTTTTGCAAGCCCCACTGGATTCAATGGGACTTCATTCTGAGTAGACAACGTAGAATCTTGCTTGTTTTGCAGAAGCTTTTGCTGCTGCAAACAGTTCTGCATAGGTAGATCTCACATACACACAGAGAGAGGTTCCTTGTTAAAGATGCTCAAAAAGACACCAGTGACTCCTTTAGTGAAAATGAGTCATCCTTGGCCAGAAAGGTTTTTTTTTTCCATTTTACTGTACAGAATATTATTGTGTTCTATTACAGTAATTGAGTTCTGTATTACTTTATACTTTTTTGAATTTGATTAGTGTTTGTCATCATTTTTACATATAGTTAATATTTTTATATGAATATTTTTGGGTTGTGAAACCAGTTTCATTAGTTCCTATGGGAAAATCCGCTTTGTAAGAATGCTTTGTAAGACAAACATACTCCAGGAATGAATTAAATTTGCCTTACAAGGCACCACTGTTTATTAAATTATGATACTTTTACCACAATTCTTTATATGTTTATTGAGCAAAAGGTCCCACTGTGTTCAATGAGGCTTACTCCCAGAAAGCTGTGCATAGGATTGCAGCCTTAGAATCTGTGTTTTGAAGTTATGATTCCTGTCCTTGAAATTGGGACTTGCCCAATTAGCCTTTACCTTTCCTAATATTGTGCCTAATAATTCCATATCTGTTGTTGTCCGTTTGGCAGTATGCAAAACTTAATCCTATCTCTGTGAAAATGGGAACAATAGCTACCAAATCTGTCTGGTAGTGACAAGGATAAGAGAAAATGCAAACTTTTATAGGGTTTAGGCTGCAATCCTAATCTCTAGTTAGGCCAGCCTAAACCTCAGCATAAGTCCTGTGCTGACCTGGGGGGTGTCACAAAAGTGCCATTAGGCACTCTGTCTCACTATTGGGAGGGTTAAGCCAGTAAACAGGCAAACGCCAACTTCCCCACAACACCACAGGAAGATAGGCCAGGTGAATTAGGCTGGCCTGATTAGGATTGTGCCCTTAAAGTGTGTTCATAGATGCTTCAGATATCCCTGAATACATTTCTTAAAACTTTGTTTTTTATCTATATTAAAAAGACCATCTTTGAAGTGCTCCCAGTCTTTGATCCCCTCCCCACATAGTATCTAATAAGAGAATCCGTTTTTAAATGTTGGCATCTTGGTATGCTGCTGTTCTTACTTTAACAGATTATTCTAAGGAATCTCTTGCACAGCTGATGGATACAATCAAATTCTCAATTTCATTCCAGATCTACTCAGAATATATAATTCCAGCACTTGTGTTTCTCCAATTACTTCTAATTGAAATAGATAAAGCCCCATGGAAATGTTTATCTTGTCTCTGCTCCTTGACATTTATGGAGAGTGACAGCAGTCCTATGCCTCATTTCGCTAATTTGTCGCACTAACCTTGGTTTAACACCAGGAGACTGAAGTTGACAGATTTCTGCCAGCAGATGTGCTAGGATTGTTTTTCCACCAAGCTGTTTTGAGGCCAGGGATTATGAGAAGATTAAATATTGGCTGTCTGAACATTTTTGATAAAAGTGATCCAGGGTATTTGTCAAAGGTTCCCTTTTCAACATGGGGTCTCTGGATTAAAAGGCAAAAAATATTTTGCTACTGATATACTAGCACAAGCTATATTTGGTGTTGATTTTTAAAAAAATTAAATGCTGATGGGATAAAGGTAGATGCCAGAGGGCGAGAGTGGAATTGTAGGTGACCACCTCCATTTTCAGTAACTGATTTTTATTGTGGTAAAATTAATTTCTCTTTTATTTTCAATCAGAATGCTTCTGTGCTTGGATGTGATGACCATGGGGGCGGGGAAATGTGAGATTGCAGCTGTTTGGGGAATAGTATTGCCTGGGCTTTTAGGAATAAACGAGTGAAGGAATAGTGTTGACACCAGAAAGTTGTTTGGCTGTCTATATATAACGTATTTTCCTATACTCAGATGGCAAATGTTGCAGTCAAATCTCTTTAAGCTGTATACAGAAACCATTTCTGTGCATAATTTTTAAAAAACGTGGCAAATCAGCCCTGGGCTCTAGTTTTGGTCTGTGGTACAGTTGGTTTCTCCACATCATCATGGATGCTCCACAATGGTTTGATTGGTTTTTCTATTTTTTGAGTTCTACCAGCTGTAATCTCTGAGTTGGAAAAAAATAGAAAATTCTTGGAAGGAGTCACAGGAACTGTGGATTCAGATTTCCGAGTCTCTTTGGGAGCGGCCATCTCCTACTCCTTAGTTCTTTCTTCCTTCCTCTCTTCATTGCAATGTATTTGGTTAATTGGCAGTTTGCTAAATATGCTGACTGTTCTGCAGGCTGTTCATTTATAGGAAAAATGTTCCAGAGGGTTGACTGTTGTTTCCGTTCCTTGAGGCGTGGCTTCAAAACCAGAGATGTTGTTTGAATAGGGCAAGTAAGAGAGACGGGGAAAGAGAGAGAGAGGCATGAAAGTTTTGGAGGGAAAGAAAAAAATCTTAGAACAGATTTCATATCAACTGCTTTCTCAGGCTGCTGAAGTTCAGGAACGCTATAGGACAGAAGCTATAGGTGGATGGGGGATATTCAAGGAACACCTGGATGCTTCAGAAAGTGGCGACGGCAGTTGGGTAGGCTGTCCTCTGCTCACCTTGCTCTTCTGAATATTGTTTCCTAGTGCTGGCTGGAAACAGCTGGGATCTACCATTTATCTCTTATAGTACTGCTGTCATAGATTATTTAATGTTAACTGCTGTAAAATTTTGCATTGAACTAATGTGGTTGAAACAATTTAATAACTTTGGATTTATAGTGAAGCATTTTCTGGATATCAGTTTCACAGTCAAACTTGTGATGTTGCTTCCTGTGGTGCTGTAGGATTCATTATAATGTTAAACAAGAGCTGATCTGACAGTCTAACGGCTGTCTAACATCACAGATGACTTCAAAATGATGGTGGCTGAACTGACTGTACTAAAACAACACTTCATAAAAGACTAATTGTTGCTCAGGACAGAATGTTTTACCATCTGTCTGAATCATTCTCTCAGCTAGACTTTGTGTTGGTGGGATTTGAGGATGAAAGGAACTTATTGCAACTACCTGGTGTGTTTGCAGTTGAGACAGGAATTAAACACGAGCCTCCCTTGTCTGCTTGCTAGCCCAGACTGGTTCCACAGTATGAGATGAATGTTCGTTGTAAGGTTTAATCTTACATGTAAATGTAAGAATTTCTCTGTTGGACTCATCCTGTGCTTATTAGGGATACAAAAGATTAAGGAACTTTTACAGTGCTACTAGGTTTATCTTATGCACGTATACTCATGTCTACTCTAGTATGGTAAATCTTATTGTACTCATGAGGCTCATTGTCAGGGCAGTGTGTAGCTTGACACTATTCTTTTTAGTTCAGTTGTGAACTTAGAGGTTCATTTCATATGTATGAAGTTTTGCTGAGGTATGTGTATTTGCCACTTGTTCCAGCTGTCAAACAATCAACAGTATTTATATACTGCTTTTCAACAAAAAATATTCACAAAGCAGTTTACAGAGAAAATAAAATGATCAGTAAAATGAACTATGATCTAAATTTCAGTTCCAGTAGGCAGATGTATCTTTTTTGCCTTGGTATCTGCATTTAAAACAATTTTTGGACTGGCAATATGGTGCAGAAGTTAAGAGGATTAAAGTCAGGAGTTTGTACTAGTTGTCATAGTGTAACATTAGATTTACCACTTACCTTTGATATTTAGAAATGAACATCAGAGTGAATATGATATCTATCCCTATGGAGTCTCAGTTCCTAGGATCCTTTTTTAATGTATTCTTTTCTGAGTTGAAAATTGTTGTTGGAAAATGGTGGTTATAAACAATCTAGGATTCAGTGCTATGAAGTTTGAAGGTTGCAATCCTGAAGACAGTTCCCCAGCAGTAAGACCCATTGAACACAGTGAGGCTTACTTTTGAGTAGACATGATTAAGATTGTGGTCAAAGTGTAACAGATCTAAGAACAGAGGAGCATCATTAATACTACCTAGTTTCCTATTATAAAATGTCATAAGAATTGCTTGTATCTGGGTATCCTCTAGAAACATGGCAGCTAGGAGGTTGCAGCACTGTTGTTCTGTGTTTAATTGATTCTGAATAATAATCTGATTCTGAACAAGTTCTGATAATTTAAGATTCTGAACAAGTTCCTTTTGAACCTGGTTGGCAGGAGACATTTCCAGGATGGAAAAGCGTATTATAGAGTGGCTTTGCTGATGATGTTATGTATTGCCTGTTAAAAGTGAGCTGGCAAGCACACAAGGACATGTATAGCATTTCCTGCCAGTCACTTCCTAGGATCTGGTATTATGAGGCATCTTGTACAGTAGTTATGACTCAAAGGCAAAAAGGCTCCAGATCGACTTGCTCACAGGGGCTAGCTTGCCCACCTAATGATGGGTCTGTAATTTAAAAAGACTGAAAGGATATTGCCTTCATGACTAAAATGCACCAAACTTTCCCTTCCTTACTTTAGTTTCTATTCTTTTTTTACTACTTTGACTTAGGGCACAATCCACAGTAATTGCGGGGAGTCCTTGCTCCAATGTAAGAACAATTTGCTCTGGATTGCAGTATGAATTTCCCATAGGTTTTCACTAGGTGGTGCAGTAGCTATGGGTACACATAATGTCTCTTACGTGCTCCGGTAGTTGGTCTGGATTGTAGGGTTAGTCTCTATGGAATGTCTTGTGTATTAAGGGAAATTCAAATTTTGCTTGTTTCAAGAATCTTGGAAATCCTACAGACAAAAAGATACTCAACTAGCACTCCTTGCATGTTTTAGGTGTGATTTCTGGAGCCCTCTGACTTAGGCATATGTCATAATGATTATTTCAAATCCCCAAAACAAAAAGATTTCTGACCAGTAATGCCTGTTCTCACTTGAAGAAAGCAAAGGTGGATTGCTCATCTCTAACTCTATTGTCCCTGTTTTCATGTATACATATCGTGATGAAGACATGACTCAGTGAACTAGCTGCAGCAGGAGTCCTTAAATATCTTTGTCCAAAGCCCATCATCTTCAGTGCAGTGGAGAACAAACTTGCATCACAACTTACTGTAATTTAATCTTAAACTTAATATAAATGAATTTAATCTTTTGCATATAGATAATCTGTGTCATGATATTAGGTAGTGGTTATTGCTACTACATCAGATATAAGCACTGTCCAAAATCCTGCATTAAAATCATACTAACATGCATTGATGGGGGCTAGTGAAGTTGTTTGTTTGCTCCGAGTTGATTGAGGGGTACACTCTGGGATTTGCCACCTGCTTAAAGATTATAGGTTTTGGGGAGAGGCAACACAAACTGGTAATGTTGTGTAAAGAACACTTGGTGCTTAGTGTGTTCCACCTCATGATTGTACAGCATCTCTTTGTATATCTGGAGAATGCCAATTTCTAAGATTTCATCACACCCTGGCTTGTGTTTGTGTGGGTCTATTCAAATGAAGGGGGAAGTATGCAGAAAATGCATGGTCTGGTTTCCATTGTTTTGGGTCAGAACAGCAATTTAAGGGTTTAGTTCCTTCGTAGTGTCCTTGAGAGGCCCTTTTGACCATCTAGGAATTCACTTATATGGAAGAACGCAAATACGCTATATAGAGAAACTAGCTTTCCATCTTTGGTACTCGTGGCTTAGCCTGACTTAAAGATCTTTGCAAGAGATAGACCTCATGACATTCACTTTTTATGTGGTGCTTAGCATTAAAACTGAAGTAAATTTAAGGGACAGTTCTACCCAAAGGGTACTCTGCTCTCAGTTCTTCATCCAGTATAGTCCTGCTTATAAAAGGTGCTAGAACAACTAGAAATTAGTTTTTAATTAGAAGGAAAGCAAGTTTTGCAGTTCTTGCTCGTGGCCAAAGGATCTAGAAATAACTAGATATGTGTTTTGAAACTTGTGGCCTCTCCATCTTGCTTATCTAAATTTTCCTTCAATCATCCCTGTAACTAAAGCAATTTTCAAGCAAGTTCCTTTCATTTGACTTTTCAGGCTGTGCTGGGAATGAACAGAGAATATGCTAGAGAAACTATTATTAGCAGCAAGTTTGGCAAAAATGCAAAAATTGGGGGGTGAGGTGGGCACGCCCTGTTAAGCTATTTGGTCTGAAACATACGAAGAACGACTGGCACAAATCCCAAAGGTCAGCTGTGTTACACATGCTGCGGAGTTGGAAGGGACTGACGGTTGACTGGCAGTAACGCTACATTTTGAATGAATCTGAAGCTTTTCCTAATAAAGAAATAACTAGCAGAATAAAAACAGTCTTTCTTAGGACACCTTAAAGATTGATAATTAAGCCTGGCATCAGTATTTATGGTTTCATGAATGGTCAGTTGAATGAAGTGTATTCTTCAGGAGTGTTTGTGTACATACAGAGTCAAATATACAAGAAAATGTCAGAAGCCAAGACTTGTGACAAACTTCAAATTGTACAGGAAAACCTAACAATTCACAAAAGCAGTAGTTGGTGATCATCCTTTCTTAGCAAGCAGAAGTTAATTAACTCTGTAATGGGATTAAAATGACAACAAAACCCTTTATTTCTATTAAGGCTGGTTGCAATGCTCATCTTTTCAAAAATTGTATAATGTGTAATGGAAGTCTCTCAAACATCTGCCAAATTCTGGACCAGTTTTAACAGTAATACTGCGAAGCGCGGGGAACATCCAGTATGTTGCTTGAAGGGGTCATGGTCAGGAATTTGATGTGTTTTATTAATGCCTCTAAAATGGAAAACACTGTGTTCCGTTATATCAGGCTAGAATTTCCCAAGTGCAATAATAAATGACAGATACTCCAGATATCAAGTGGAATGGGGTTGATCTAAGAGGTTTCTTTTGGTTGAGGCTCAGCATATGGCCTTTGTTTTTTACATTATGGAACTGTCTGATCACCATGTTTTAGAAAGGAATGTTTCCCCAGGCCAGATTGGCTCTTGACCCTGAATTCTTTTGTTGCTGGTGACATGGTTCAGTTGCATGATTCGTAGCTGTTTGGTTTCCTAAGCCTTCTCAGGCCAAGGTATGCACAACTATGCTTCATTGTGGCATGCTGTAATCTTTTGGCGAGGTGGAACAGGGGAGGGAGTAGAAGAGACAGCACAATCCAACTCAGAGTATTTTGGTTTGGAAGTTTCTGTCTTGTGCAGGCAGATGGGCGGATTAAATGACTGTCCTGTTTTCACACGTCTTTAATTCTCCAGCTGCAGCTACTAAGGGCTGTTCCATTTCTTGCTTCTGAAGGGGACCATAAGACATGAAAGCATCTGCTGAAATTGGTTGGTGTGTAAGATACAACAAGACCTCAACAGATTAACGTTTACCTCAACAGATTAATGTCACTGCCCCCCTGGAAGTAAATGTAAGTACAAGGGGGAGTTAGAATATCTATGAACAAACAAGCCAAATTACTAAGGTGGAAGTATTTTTTTAATTATTGAATGTTTTAATTTTCCTTTGGCATTTAAAACTTGCTAGAGTTGGTTAAGCAAATTTAGACTGGGGAGAATTGTACCCAACTTTCCAGCGCCAATGCAGCCCTCCCAATAGGACATTGTCTGCATCCTGTTGGAAGGGCAGTTATAGAAAACTCAAGGCAAGGAAATGTTTGTTCCTTTATACTGGGAGTGTATCAGTGCTGTAGAATTGGGTAGGATTCAGCCCTGAGATTGATCGTTGCCCTTGGAGTACACTTGGAATCTGAACCTCGACCTCCAAGTGAGTTTGTGAAATCCTTTGGATAATTAAGAGGAAAATTGGTTTTGCTGAAGGGGCATATACCATATTTGTAATATATTTGCCAAATTCTAAAGCCATTTTGTAAATGGTCTGTTTTGCATGAGACAGCAAGGCATCCCATAAAGTTGTTACCGACTGTGTGAGACAAGAGTGACCCTCATAGTGCCCTAGCAGTCAGCTGAGAGAACATTGCATAATTCCCTGCAGATGTTGCTGAAGAAGTCTAATAATGGATGGTGAAGTCAAGCTCAACTCCAGCAAAGAGAATTGGGGCAGAGGAGAAAACCACTAAACTGATTCTGTTTTGTGTTGAGTATTTGGAAAGTGAGGTCTCCTGAGGAATGTACCTCAGATAGAGGCTTAGGAGAGGAAACTACACTAGATGACATCTTGATGACATCTATGGAGCTCTTGGTTTTATAATTTTGTTCAGAGTCTGTGTGTGTGAGTGAGCGAGTGATATGAAGACAAAGCAGCTGTTCTGATCTTTTCTTTTTGAGAGCTATATACTTGTGCTTAGCCAGCCAGACTTACTCCATCACATTGTGGTATGGCAAGTGAATCTGTGGTACGGGTGCCAGAAGTGGTGCAGGCAACAAGAGCTGAGCGCATTTGGACAGAAGTGAAGGAGAGGGCATGGGGAGATACTGTGGGCCTTAACTATGGAACAGTCAAGCCTACGTATTTTTCTCTTCCATACTGCTACTCTTTGCAGCCAAGAGGCAAAACCATGCATAGGAGCTTATTCTTCATTAGAGCAGCAGTTTTGCTGTATATGGCTTGTTTGATTTTTCATTATTGCCAAGGTCAGCTCCACTGCAGAAAACATTCCAATATGCAACACCTCATGAGAAAAGTTATTGTGTCAGTCTTCTAGGCCACACCTTTCTAGTAGACAGACTCCCTAAAGATGTAATTTCAGCACAATCTCCTCTCTTGTACTGTTGAACTTTGTCCTGAACAGCCTGTTCAAAGACGTGGGTAGTATTTCACTGCTTCAGGAAGGGTGTCCTTTGTTGTTTGTCCTGAACATATGGCGGATGCTGTGTCTGTCAATTCCGCATGTGTGGTGGTGATCTGTGTGGCTCTCTGTAAGAGAGAAGGGTGCTGACCACTATGTGGACCCTGTTAGACTGGATATTTGTGACCCTGCACGAGTGCACAAGATCTGTTTTTTTCTCATGGAACTTATTTTTGTTTCCTGATTTTACAAATTGCAGTCATAAAGTTTAAATTATATTTTCTATTCCAGGCCTGAACTTTTGTATTTAGCATAGTTTGATGAAATCTGATAGTTGTTTATAACCTATTACACATTCACTTTCCTACATTCTATCCCAGGCCATGGGCTGCTGCTGTCATTCGCCATAGGATCTTGCTTTTTTTTAAATATACAATTGTTTTGGTTGCTTTAAAAATTCAAACACTACTTGAGGAAAACTATAAGTAATAGCATTTGGGCCTGTTGATCTTTGTAGTGCATTAGGCAAGATACTTCAGTGTAGCGTGATAGTTCACATAGATAATAACTATTCAGACTATATTTCCTGAAGTAGTCAAGTGAGGATGTGAAATGTGAAGTTGACAAAATCTTTCTCATTGGGATGTTGTCCCCATGAACTTTGCCTTATCCTGGCACTGAATGACCTTAGCTAAATGTGGATCATCCTAAAGTACACCAATGTGATAACTCTGAGTAACTGAAGAACATTACTAATATTAGGGTAGGTTGACCCTTCAACTCCTAAAGCAACTGCATCTGAATTTATGCAGAAAGACTGGGTTCTTGGGTTTGTTTTAAGGCCTTCGCGTTGCATTCTTGAAACCTTTATAGTTTTGCTTTTTTTTTTTACATGTTGCTTTTTTAAGCACTCAGCCCTGAAATAGGAACTGTTTTAATGTGTACGTAGGTCATGATGGAAAGGCAGCATTAATGCCACTGCTAGCAAGTCTGCAGTTAGAGTGGTCTCACACATTTTGAGCCCAATACATTGCCATAGCTTGAAGTAGTTGTAGCCACTGCCTTCCTCTAGGTTTTTGTTTCTTTCACTATGAATTGTGGTGGTGGTGGTGGTGGTGGTGGTGGTGATGATGATGATGATGATGATGATGATGATGATGATGATGATGATGATGATGATTGATGACGACGACTCTGGAAATCACATGAAAAATTTTAACATTGCATCCTCCAAAGACAAAAGTGTTTGTCTTTGTGTGTGATTACTTTGTGTGTGATTACTTTGTCTTGGGAGTGATTACCAAGGATAGAATACCTGGAAAGCAAGGACATACATAATTCTTGGATCCCAGAAAGGAGAAGAACATACATGATCTATTCATGACAGTAATCCCTAGCATTCTGTAAAGCAGTAGTTTTTCTATGGGGACATCATGATGCCCCAGCCTGAGGGCCCCAGCTTTTGCCCCTTAAGGGGCTGGGAGGAGAGAAATGTTGGAACATCATCCCCTGGATTATGCTGCTTTGAAGGGATGCAGGGGCTTGCTTCCATTTCCCAGATGTTGCAGCAGACTCCCAGAAGTTTGGGGTATGCCACATGAGCCTCTGCTAGGCTCCCCAAATCATGAAGGCAGTGCAGATAATGATTGCAACCTACTTCTAGTTTGACAATCGTAAGCAGGAGCAAACCCCTGTGCTACTTGAAAGTGGAGCTATCCAGGGAATTGCGTGGCTTCATTTTCCCCTTCCATGCAAGAAATCACAGAGAGTTTGAGAATCATTGCAAGAGTGTAGCTGATAACAGGTTTTAAGAGGGCCCTTGCCAATGTATGGTGTTGGTCCTTGCATGAATATTAAATTATTTGCAGATAGATTGTTGACCTTAAACAATAAGCTGGAAAAGTGGTTGAGGTCCAGGAAAACTGGTTCTTTGGATTCTAGTGGCCCATAAGTGGCACTTTGTGTTACAGGAAAAATCAGAAACAGAGCTGAGAGATATTGGGGTACCATGTATACCAGGATGCAGAACGAGGCCATTGATTTTTCTGTACTGCCAGTTCTGACACTGGACAGTTCTCTAAAATATAACATTTATTTGGCACTGAGAAAGAATTTCTTTGTGATTGAGAAAACTGAGAGAGCTTTTTGCATTTTTCTAGGTGAATATGGCACAGTTTGGCTGTTGAGGTCTGCATTGATCTACTCAAGTCTGCAAACCAGAGAGTTAAAAATGGCCTTCAGCAACATTCCAGCTTTTTAGCTCTTTAAAATAATAGTGTGCAAAACGAAAGTTAAGGGTGAAATGAAATGCCTGAAAGTTCATTGGTTTTACTAGAGTTTTAACTTTTATGGGGCAGTCCTTTTCACTCTCAGGTTAACATGGCTTCTGAAGAGGAATTCATAAGGACCATTTCCATCAAATTAGGATCAGATGTGTATCTGCCTCTGGTCTATTTACTTATGTGCCATAATTCCAAATGCATGTTCAGCTTCCTTTCCTTCCCTGCCATCAACAATTCCTCATTTTCAACAACCTCTGTTATCTTCATGAAACTTTTCCAGTTTCTACATGAAATTTTTCTTTAAAAAGCAGCAGTTGGATTTAAAAATCTTTGTTGGATTTCTTTTATTATTACTACTAGCGAAAACGTACCTGTGTTGCAGGAGTAAAATTCTCCCGTACACCACCACCCCTATGTGCAACACCCTCCCCCCTGTGTGCAACATTTCCCATGTGCATCTCCCCCAGTGCAAACCATTCCCCCACTGCAACACCCTGTGCGCAACATCCCCCAGTGCATCAGGCACTGAGCACCAAATTGGCTGGATGTTGGTCAGTCTTCCATGTTAAGTGTAGGAGGGTATAATTAAGTTGTAAAACAATCTTGGCATGCAGAAGGTCCCAGGTTCACTCCTTAACATTTCCAGACTGGGTTGGAAAAGAGTCCCATCTGAAACTATGGGGAGTTGCTGCCAGCCACATAGATACATGACAGATGAACCAAAAGCCTAACTTGTTCCAAAGCAAGGTTTCTATGTTTCTAAATAAAATGTCATTGTCTAGAAATGATGTACCCTCAACACTCTATGGATCTCTACATTATCTTTTATTAGATTATTCCGCAGAGTTTCTGTGTGGTGTTAATAACACTGTATTGTTCTGTGTATTATTCCAACAAAATGTGGAAAAATATTTTTTCTGGCTTGTTAGGATAAACCGGGAGAAATGTTTTTCTCAGTGTGTACTGATTGATGTTCTTTGCTTTTTTTCTTAATAGGTTGGTGGTTTGTGAGCACCTCAGAAGAGCAGGGCTGGGTCCCTGCCACATATCTGGAATCCCAAAGTGGAGTTAGAGATGATTCTGAAATTAACATGTCCAAAGGAGGGGAAGGTAAGAATGTTGAGGGGAATTCAAGGAATGATACATCTCTGTTAGAATATAAATCCCATTTGGACTTTTGTAAGAATTGGCATATTTTGCTGATGAGCGCAAAGGCTGACTGGATGTCCAGCAGCTGTAGAAATGTTAAGTTAGGCTGCAATCCTAAAGACATTTTTTTGGGAGTAAGACCCATTGAACACAATGGAGCTTACTTTTGAGTAGACATGGTTAGGATTGTGCTGTTAGTCAAACTTGGTTGATGCGGCCTGATAAGAGCTCTAGAAACCATGCTCGTTCAGGATGTATGTGGAACATTAAAGTCAAGCTCATTGTATTTTGAGAACTGTTATCATTAGTAATCATGTTTTGATAATTTGTAAAATGTGTGTAGTTATGAATGCATCTTCTGTAAGAAATTTTACACTTTTCTTTCTCTTAAACTTTCTGTAGAAACGGTGGGAAAGTAGTTGTTGTGCACAAAGCACTCTTCATTTTCAATTCTTACTTGATGTTCATTCAGACTTTTTCCAATGCAAATACTATACTACAATAATAGGAGCTTTGGTATTGTCCCAGTTTATCAGTTGTTGTGTCTGATTTTGAAAAAAAACTTTATATACAGCCTGTTCCCACAAAAGGTGTTGGCTTTAACTGCCTTATTTTTGCTTGTGCTAATCCATCTATCCAGTCAAATATTTTTTCCCCTTCTTGTATGAACTTGCTTATCTTTGTATGCCATACGTCACACCTCACTTCCATCCATTCTGTATCATAGATAACTGTGCACAGAATAGGCTTCCCAAGACAGAGATGTGTAGGCTCTCTTGAATTTTGCATTAGAGGAAATGGCATAGCACACTTGTACCAGATAAAAAAATTCAAATCTGCAAACAGAGCACTGTTGGAATGCATTTGTGGGATACTTTTATATAAACATCCTGAAAATTGCATCCTTACTTTGCCTCAGATGCTAACACAGTTGCTTGAGAGAACATTTTGGAAACTTGGAATACTCATTAGTCACAAATTAGCCCATCCTTCTCCCTGATTCTTTCGGCAGCTTTTTCCTCTGATTCACTCCCTGGATAGGGCACTTGAGGGTACTGAAAACTTGAGTGAGGGATGGGGAAACTAGGCCAGAGCAGTCCAAGATAGAGTGGTAGGCCCTTATTAAGCCTCGTGGTTGTCAATGCAAGTCTATGGCATTCAGCCATATTTCACACACATCACTGCACTATATTAAGAGCTTGAAAGCCATATCCATATTACAGCACCAATGGCTATGTGTCTTAGCATAAAGCTCTTCCACATTCTGTTTAAATGAGTAGTGGAGTGATGAGTGGCAATTCTGAGCTTGGATAGCAAGGAGTGCTTTTAAGTGCAAGCCATTAGACCCTCCTCTTATCTTAACCCGTTACTGAAAACAACCTGGCTTTGACCCTTTTTAATCCCCTTTTCATTGAGAGTTTGGCCTGCTAACCCACTAGAGCAGAGGTTCCCAAACATTTAGAGGTCCAAGATACTGTTGGCTGATTTATAAATACTAAGAAGTGTGACTACAATGGTGTGACTACAATGGGAAACACGGTATCCTGGCAGCATGCAATGTACTGGAGTCTCTTGATGAAATTATCCTGAGAATCTTGCCCTTCATCCCTACCTTTACTGTGCCTTTGAGAACCCTCATTTCAGGCAAATGGTGAGAGAACCTCATTTGATAGGCAGCTTGATTTATTTGATATGGACTATCTTCTAGCCTTTAGTTTATGTCTTCCCTCCCCAAGCTTCTCATGGGCCTCTTTCATTTCCTTAACTGAGAGGAAACTAGCAATGGGAGAGCTTGTGTGAAAGTAAGAGACTGTTGCCGTCTTTTGACATCTCTGTTCATGAAGTACAGAATTGGTTTGCAAGAAGTGAATGAACTGGCGTTCCAATTATGAATGTAACTGAGGGGAAAGAATGTACCCCTTGCCCTGAAAAGAAAGTGTCTTCTGTGCACAGCTATCTTAACAATCTCATAGTCGTAAATCTTTCCAGTTATTTGTTGTTCAGTGTCCATAATGAATAATCCTCAAGTAGGGCACTAATTTGTCAGCTTTGACAAGACACATTAATTTCTGGAATCCTTTAAAAGCCATGAATGGAACTTTGGTCTCTTAGTGTGCAATGGCCACCTCTTTCCTCCTTAACTTCTGGTTGCCTTTGAGAAGGAGTGGATTTCAGATGCAGTGTTTATAGCCATTCTTTGTGTTCACATTTGAAAAGTATTTTATTTTAACTTTTGTGGGCTGGATGTCTGAGGAATTTTCAGATTGCAGATAAGTCTTCTAGATCATTTCCAGAGACCTCTAGGCCTCAGTATATCACTAGTGTCACCTGTGCATACTGACAAGAAAAGGCCTTACAAAGTTGACATCACATGGTGACCTGTGAGACCACTAGAAGAAGTAAATGGTTGAGCCCCTTGCCTATATGTTTGCCACCCTCTCCTGCCTGCCAGTCCAATGACCCTCTTCCAACGTGCTAGGAGTACTGCTAGGGGAAGATGTAGGGGAAATGAAGCTGCGATGGCTCCAAATAGCATCTTCCTACCTACTTGATGCTTACAAAGTATGGAATAGGAAAAGACAATTGTTTACAAAGTCTAGCTAGGAAAAACAATTTGGAGCCCACTAGCCCATTCTTTGCACTTATCAAGATTCCCACAGCCAGCTTACTTGGTCCACCACTCTTCTGTTTGTACAGAACATGAGCTAAGGTTGTGAGCTCATGCGTCCCTGCATGTTCAAGCAAAAGAGGCACGGACCAAGCAGCATGCAGTAATCTTCACAAGAACATGGGAGAAGGAAGCACACTGGCTTGTCTCCCCACCCTCCATAAGAGGGATGCATGTCTGAACAGAGGTAGCAGTGGGTGGCAGATCCAGGTGAGACAGAGATCTGAGCCACTCCTGTGTGTTGTATAGGTTGGATCTTAGTGTGGAGGCAAACATTTTTATGGCATGAATCCTCCCATGCCACAAAAGTCCCTGAATTTTCTTTCAGGGTCAGACCCTGCTGTCTAAGCAAAACCTATTATGTTAATTAGTCTGATTATTGTTCTTATGGCCCTTGACAGAGATGCAGTCTACTACTGACATTGTTGAGAACAATTGACACCCAGTAAATGCATCAAAGAAAACTCTGTGCACCCAGCCTCAAATACTTAACCTGTTTATTGCCACTCTTAAACTAATCTCAGTGTATTATTACATCTCATCCTTGCTAACCCAAGGCCAGTCTTTGCAATAAGCATGTGTGTGTTTGGGATTTTGTTTTTGTTCACCACCCATCCATTATTTTTTTCTTTCCTTTTGTATTTTTTCATCCATTTCCCAAACTAGTTTCTAAGAGACGCAAGGCTCACCTGAGGCGCTTGGACCGGCGATGGACACTGGGAGGGATGGTCAACAGGCAGCAGAGTCGAGGTGAATAGCTTTGTGGTGTGGTTCCTTGAAGGGTGCACAAATTGGAGGCTGCTGCTGCTTTTCCTGCTATTTGACATTGCTAAGAATGGCTGGTGAAGGGTGCACTTCATTGCTTTGGGTCTTGTTTCTTCACAAGTGAAACAACCCTGCAAGGGGAAGGTATTTTACTACTATGTATTGAGCATGTCAGAGATGGTAGCCAACAGCAGATCTCCACAAACTACATGCTTTCACAAGCAACTCTTGCCATTATTTAGGATGCAGTCCTAAACCTGGGAGGAAGTTTCATTGATTATAAAAAATTTCCTTCTGAGCATACATGCATAGGTTTGGGCTCTTAGTTTTTAGCAGCATCGCTTCTTAAGGAGGCAGACAACTGTTTTGACTGGAATATGCATTGCTGTAAATGTGGGTCTACCATAGTCAGTTTTCAAAAATGGAAAATTAAGAAGCACTTTAGAACTCTTCTGAAAGTATTATTGAGTCTTTGGTAATTTCCAACTATAAATGGTGATCTTATTTTAAAACTTCAAGAAAAACTTGATCTTATTTTAAAACTTCAAGAAAAAGAAAAACTTTAGGAAAACATTGTTTAGCTCAAGGGACAGCCTCTAATTGACTTTCTAAAATGCTCATATTATTTTTCTTAGGGTCATGGGTTGAGCCCTTGCAGCTTAAAATGGCATCTCAACAACTAGCCTTAGCAAGAAAGTTGGTAGAGCATATAACTTGCATGTATAAGAGACTCAGGATGCAATCCTAACCAATTTAGGTTGGTACACCTCATCTGCTCCCTATTCCCCTGATGGTGTGGGGAAGCCAGTACATGTCTGTGCATTGGCCTGACCCGGCCTCCAGGAGTTTGGCAGATGTGCCTTATGGCATTTTTGGTGACACCCGTACGGGACCTGTGTTGGTAATTGTGCCAGCCTAACTGGGGATGAGGATTGCACTGTCACTTCTAGCATCTCCAACTGAAGATCTTGAAAGTTTTTAAGATCTGTGAGAGACTAGATAGCTATAGTAATGAGACAAAAAGTCCCATTATTTTGCTTGGTATGAGATAACCTCCTTTGGTTGCTACAAAATGTAAGACTTTTGCCTTGCTCATATATAAGTAATGACGGATGGACATACTATAACGGTTAAGGTACTTCTGTGAAAGATGGAAACTGAAGTTGGTACATACATCCACACTAGTGACAGCCCTATGAGTTCTGTCACATAATGTTAGGATTCCCAGTCCTGAAAAAGTAGCTTCCGTTGCTCCCTACCATGTAATATTTAGTCAAAAGAGGAAGTCATGCTGTTAACTCTAGCATATACCACACTTCCTGTCATATTTAATGCGACCATAAAGAAGTGGCTGTTAGCCACTTCTTGCTCTTACTTTATTCCTTCTTTATGTTCTCCTTTTCCAATTTAAAACGATCATGTGAGAAAGAACTGAGGTGAGTAAAGCAGGTATCCATTCCCTGCACAATGTTTCTAGGCAGTGATAGTGAAGTATTGCTTCCCTGTCGCCTCACCACACATCTTCTTTGTGCAGTCCTTTTTAGTTTATGGGACTCTACAAGAAAAGGATGAGGTGTCTGTGGTTACCCCTGTCCAAGGCAAGGTCTTGGACCCCTGTCCAAGGCAAGGTCTTGGATTTAATGGCATCCACACTGTACTGCTCAAAGTGGGCTGCATCATTCCTACCATATATGGGATGGCCCATAATCTATGTTGTCCAAGACTGCCTTAGATTGCAATCCAAAAAAACACTTTCCTGGAAGTAAGACCCATTGAACACAAAGGGGCTGACTTTTGAGTAGACATGTTTAGGATTGTGCTGTTATTCTCAGTATTCTGTTAGAATTGGACTTCTGTATATCTTAGGGCACAAAACAAGTTCATCTAAACAGCCACCCTAATCAGGCTTTTGGGAGTTACTCATTCATAATTATTTCACCTAGTCTTTGTGCATGTGAGATTTCTAGTGGTGTTCAAGAATGTATCTATACTTTCAGAATGCACTTTGTGCATCTTATATCAGTGTCTTATCCACTTAGAAAAATGAGCTGACATCAGCGCAGCGAATTTCAAAGAGCATTGAACTTGTTTTGAGGATGAAAGTAGCCTGTGTATTGCAATGTGATGTGTTAATTTGTGTGTGGTCTACTATGGTGACAATTCAGTTCTCTTCACCACAGATGCTGAATGTCTCTTAAAGGCCACACAAAAGTCTGTGCCTCCTGCAAGAATTTGACCCTTTCCAAACTGAGTTGATATGGTCAAAAGCCCTCTGGAGTAGTAGTACAAATAAAGGGCAAGTTTGTAGACTCAGCACATTATTATTATACAAGTACACCATATTTAGATGTTTTTAAGTACTTGTGTTGAAGTTGGGTGTATCTCTCAGGACTCATTCCCAACCAACTTTCCAGACTTGGTATAGTAGTGCTATTGGGGCAGGTGCTGCATCCTGCGGTTGGGGAGAAGTCAAGGAGACCTCCTTGAGGTAATGTTTGTTCCCTTACCTCAGAGTTGCATTGCCCTTACCCTGAAGCTGGAAAATTGGTTAGGTTTGTGCTTAACCAATGTCTCTCTCAAGTTAATGTTAAGATGCAAGTAATCTTATTTAGCTGCAGAGTCTCACTGCAGATGAAGTGGAATGGGAAGAGCTGTTGCGGCAGCAGGACTTGCACTGGAGGAAACTTGTTGGAATTATTTGGTGATTGTCTAAAGCTATAGAACCTTCAATTTAATACTCTTTTGCCTGCAATGATCTCTTATTCTCTCCTTGTGCCTCCTCTCTGCCCTCTGATTTGTGCAAGGCCAAATTATTATGTTGGAGATACATTGTTGCACTTTGGTTGTTTTTGAAGCACAACATTTTTCTCACTTATTTCTCAACTTTGCAGTGGTCCTCAACGTTCCTCAGACTATGGCCCAAAACATTTTTTCCACAGTCTGGCTAGGCTGCACATGCACAGTTCACTCTGGACCAGGCGCAATGTGCCCAGCAACTAGTTTGCACCGATCCAATTCGCTCTGGGCCAGCATGCACAGCTCCTGTACTAGATGATTGTTCTTCTATCTGAAGAAATGGACAGTTGTGTTTGATCCTGTGCTATGTTATCCCAAAGGATTGATTGACAGAATACCTATTGGATGTCCACAAATATGTTCTGTTGCAGATCAAGGGCAAATTGATCTGTCCCAAACTGTTGCTTATGCCAGGTGATGTCACTTGACAGCACAATCCAAAACAATTTAGGCAAGCGCAACTCACCCATCTCCTTGATCCCACATTGACATGGGATGGCTGGTGCACATCTGTTTGCTGGCCTAGCTCCCCTGGGAGTGGCACAGAACTATCATACAGCACATTTGGAACACTTCCAGGCCAGCCAAGAGACTTGTGCCAGCCTAACCTGCCTAACTTGTACCTGACTAACCTTGTCAGATTAGGAAACTGCTGTACGTATTCTAAGTGACTTAGATACCATGTCTCCTTGACTCTTCTGAATTGGTAGCAAACTTGCTTGCTTTCTAAGTCCCTTTGGCTGCAATTCTTACCACCAGTTAGGCCAGCCTAAGCCATAGCATAAGTTCTGTGCTGACCTGGGGGTGTCACAAAAGTACTGTGAGACACTTCTGCAACACTCCTGGGGAAAGGTTAGGCCAGTGCACAGACATGCCCTTGCCACCCTACCTCATCACAGGAAAAGGAAGGCCTAGGTTAGGATTGCACTCCCAAATAATATCATAGATGAAGGGGCCTAGAGGTCCTTGGAGAGCCCAATCCACTTCCATACTTCTTTAGACACACTTTGGAGTCCAAATTTTTTTACCTAGACTTCAAAATGCTTTCAGAAACCTGCATTTCTACAAATTGGAACTGCTAATGTCAGTGTTCAGCAGCAACTGTGGATCAATCTTGAACTTCAGGGAACTCATAATTAAATATTTTGCTTTTTAATCTAGTCTTAATTTACCGTAGCAAAAGAATATGGTGTAGCAGAAGTTCTGAAACATCTTAGAGGCCCTGAAGCAGTGATCTTCAACCACCGTACCATGGCACACTGGTGTGCTGCAGATGCTCTGCCAATGTGCCATAGGACTTTGGGCTGGGACTTAATAGGGCAGTTGGGAGATTTGAGCCCCCTACTAGCAGCATGGTGTGCCTTGTCATAGGTTAAAAAAATGGATGGTGTGCAATTTTAGCACCTTGTCAGATGAAAAATCTCTGCCCTAGAAGCTGCCACCTGATTTATAAATGCCAACAGAAGTGGCTATATTGTTAATAGGGCAGCAGCGCTCCCCACCCAGTTGTAGCTTGTTTAACCCTTGATGCGCATAGCATCATCTGCCCTGTCAGTTTTGTGAACCACCAACAGTTGAGTCACAACCTACTGGGAAGGTTAATGAAATATAGGAACTGTGGTAAAAGTTCTTTAGATCTTTATGAATACATTGGTACCTTGCAAAACGAATGCCCTATAACAGGCATGTCAAACCAGTGCCCTGAGGGCCGCATGTGGCCCTTTGCAGGCACATGTGCGGCCTGCAAGTGATCTCTCCACCCCCAGAAGCAGCTTAGTAGTGGTGGCAGAACAATTGATTTTGACCCATAGAAAGAGCCAAGGAGGAAGGAGGGCTCATGCCCAGCAGCAGCAGCTTCCCAGGGCGGGAGAAAGAGCCCGGGAGAAAGGAAGGCACTTCTGAGTAGACATGCAAAAAATTGGATTGCAGGCCCTCGGGAGACACCATTTATGCTAATGCAGCCCTCTGTATGAAATGAGTTTGCCACCCCTGCCCTATTAAGACAAATGCTTTGAAAAATGAATTAAAATTTCAGTGGGATGCTGCCTTGTAAAATGAATGTGCTTTGAAAGACAAATCCCCATTGGCTGGACTGGGTGGCTGAGGCAGGACTTTTCCTCCTGCCTGCAGTGCCAGCGAACAGGCCAGCAGAGGGATCACAGCAGAAGCATCCTTAGTCTCCCCAGCAAACATGGCTTCTCCTGAAGCTGCATGTGTGGGCTTCTCCTGCAGCCAGCAAGCAACCACCAGGTAGTAGGGAAAACTCCTCCTGCACTCCCCTCTGGAGCCCACTTCAAATGTACCCTGGACCCCACTACAACTACCCTTCTTCCCCCTCCCCACATTCCCTGCTGGAGTTTTCCTTTTGTGTGAGTAAGCCCCAGTGTATACAATGGGACATGCTTCTGAGTAGACTGCATAGGATTTACATCAGGCAGAAGTCTTTGGGGCTGCTCCTGCTGCAAACTTGGAAACACGCTCACACACACAGAGGTTCCATGTTAAAATTGCTCAAAACCAGTGACTCTTTTAGTGAAGCATAGTCATCCCTGGCTTTTTTTCTGTTTTAATGTATAGCATATTACAGTGTTCCATTATAGTAATTGTGTTCTGTATTATATTACAGTGTTTTGAATTGATTACAATGTTTTGTCATCATTTTTACATACAGTTAATATTTTATATGAATATTTTTGGGTTGTGGAACCAATCCGCTGAGTTCCCATTATTTCCTATGGGAAAATCTGCTTTGTAAGAAGTATGCTTTGTAAGACAAACATGCTTCCAAAATGAATTCAGTTTGTCTTACAAGGCACCACTGTATTATGCAAATTGGTAGGCTCTGGCCCAGTCTCTTGGGGAAATTATCATAGCAGCTGCTATATTCCAGGCTTGGTGTTCCTGACTTGTTTCTATTTGGTAAAGTTCCAGTTGCTGTTTGATCACCCTAGATTGAATACCACTAGTATGACTTTAAACTGTAAACCAGAGGATTTGTGTTGTGTGAAATAGCTCTAAAGCATTTAGCATTAGATGATCTTTGAAGAATCTTTGGCTCTTGGATATGATACCAATTGCTGTCCTGAAAGAGGTTATTTGAACAAAGCCGAGGATAGGGGAGACAGTGTGAAAAAGACTGCTGACTGTAGGGAAAGTATTTTTAAAGAGAATTTGTTTGTGGCTTGGAAGACACAGAACTTGAGCTATTGCATTTTATTTACAAAACCTTAATTAGATAATTCTGCAGACTGCATGCCAATGTCTCCAGTTTTCCAAGGGAGGATGTTCCGTAACTGTTGCATGGAGAGAATCTGCCTGGCTTTAGCCCTTTTATGCCAAAGATGGTTCTTGGGGGACCATGAATTTGTGAGTTCTACTTGTGTGTCTCACTTTGGTCTAAAAAAGTAGAATAGTGTGTATTGCTATTACTGTAGTAATAGTACTGTATTTGTGTGCAGCCTAATAGATCAGATGTCTAAATCACTAGGCTTTCTTTTGTTTCTTTGCCTATGTAGGTGGAACAACTGCTAAGCAGGAGCCACCTTGGTGCACATTCCATAGGAAAATAATACTTGTCATTTGTATCAGACCCTCTGAGAGAAATTTTATCAGGGAATACAATGTTTATTTTGGAACTCTTTTCTAATGGGAAGGAGAGGGGAGGGTTAAAACAACAAATAAGGGCAGTTGCAACAACTGGAATAGTCTTTGGAGCCCATATTTACCAGACTTCCCAATTGGATCCCAGGTCTACCTGCCTTGTGACATCAGCAGCTAATAATACAGTGACATTTCTAAGTGTCTCTAAAATCTTTTAAATAATAGAAAATCACTGCAGATACTGGAATGGAAAGTGTCTTGTGTGTACCAAAACGTTTCTTTGATAGCAGCTGTAGTCCCTCAGCTATACCTGAGCTCCAATACACTTATTTATGGAAAACCAATCCACATATCAAAGAGCTAATGTAGCAAGCCAGTTTCCTCCCATATCTGACACTATTAAGGAGTGTCATGTATACATTCCTAGATGTGGTACATATGGCTTGCAGCAGCAGCTGTGTGCCCACAATAGTGCCCCTAGTACAGCGTTTCTCAAAGTGGGGGTCGGGACCCCTTTGGGGGTCACCTAGAGCTTTCCTGGGGGTCGCCTAAAGACCTCTGGGGGTTAGGGGGCCAGGTCAGGCTTGCCAGACCTCCTGCTGTAGCTGCGGGCGCACTGCTGACTGACAGCCTCAGGGCCCAGTCCTATGCATGCCTACTCTGAAATAAATCCCATTAGGAGGGCCTTTACTCCCATGTGGATAGGATTGCAGCCTCAGGGCCCAATCCTATGCATGCCTACTCTGAAATAAATCCCATTGTGTTCAATGTGTGCATAGAACACACATTTCATTTGTAACAATGAAAATACATCCTGCATATCAGATATTTACATTATGATTCATAACAGTAGCAAAATTATAGTTATAAAGTAGCAACAAAAATAATTTTATGGTTGGGGGTCCCCACAACATGAGGAACTTATAAAGGGGTCACGGCATTAGGAAGATTGAGAACCACTGCCCTAGTTTCCTATGTAGATAGCAAGTCCAGGTTTGATGGGAAAATGTAAGATCCTAGAAAATGTCTGGGCCCTTTCCTTTGGCTCCTGGGCCCCTTATTGACCCTGAGCCCACATACAAATTACCAGTACCTCCCTTTTTCCTCTCTCATGGGCCTGATTTGTACAGAGGAACTACAAGTTGTGTAGCTTTTTAAAATTCATGACTCTGTAAGTTTCAGAAGTTGGTAAGGCAGTGTGTTAGGGTAGTTTTCATCAGCCACACAAGATTTTTTGCCTTATATAGACAGAGGACGCTTGAACTTTAGTATGAGTTGAAATGAGAGAGCTGAACTAAGAGTAGTGGGTTAAAGGTGAACAAGACCTGTGTCTTCTAGGGATTTTCAGGACATGTGTCAAGTGGGTGGAAGAGTGTGTGCATTTCAGAAAACTGCCCTCTGTGGCCAAACATTTTTGAGAGACTGAGAAGGAGTTACGAGTTAGCTACAGTTAGAGACTAACATAACAATATAGACAGTGCTGCAAATCTAACCCATTACCTTGCAGTGTCCAAGGTACTATACAGATTGTGGGGAAGATCCGAAGTTTAGTTGCTGATGCAACTGCAAAAGGGTGTTAAACTAGAAAAGGGTAGAAGATAAGTTTGGTGGCATGAAGCACAATAGGCATGCTTGGATATCGCCCATAGATGTTCTAGAAAACTCAGTCCCTTTCTGTTTTTGTTCAGACCAAAATGCTTCTTGGTCAGCTTGATGCCTTCTTAGAAATTCTTCAGAACGGTAGCATTTCACTGCTCCTTCCCATAAATGCCGACTTGCATACATTGGATATTATAATTTTTTTCTCCGGTTAGCCTCAGTAAAGGTTGTCCTAAATTGCTTATGCGTTAGAAACAGACCCATAGTCAAGATGCCACTTTGAATTATAAACCTCACTTGTATGTATATTGTGGTCTCCTCTTTTCCACCACTGAAAGAAACCAAGTGAGTGTAATTTGGGAAATGTTATAATATTTTGCTGTGAAAGCATTCTGCAGAGGGAAACTTTAATGACAGCTTCCTGCTACATAACAGGAGGCTTAAAAATAGAACAGTCAAACAAATCCACACCAGGGACTCTTAACATCTATAGCTGTTGAACCTTTTATAACACTCTGCTTTGAACCTGTCCTCTTTAGCCTTTGGTCTTCCACCTTGCTGTTCTCATCTTAAAACGAACAAAGAGAATGTTTCAGAAAGACCAAGGTTCAATTTTGAATGGCTTTATGCCAAAAGAAATAAATTCTTGGAAAGTACAGCCAATGATGGGCAAAACTTCAACTACAGAGCTTTTGCAAATTTGGCTTCAAGCCTGAAAACTTATTTTGCACTATATGAATCTCTTGCAAAACTGAACTGATAAGAATGGTGCAACCAGCCAGTTCTTTGCAACTGGTCAATTTCTCCACAAAATAATTAGTTACAAATCATGACAACATTCAAAAACATTTTAGTCGTCTGCAACAAACATTTTAGTCTTCTGGTATACTTGGCTCCTGACCTGAAAGTTACCGTTCTTCAACAAAAGTACTTCAAAAGAAAACTCCAGCATGAAACTGCTGAATTGGACTTTATTGTGAGATTTGATTCTGTTTGTTCAGCCCTGAATGGAACATGGTTTCCTGTTCCACCAAGGGTGGTGATGAACATGACAAAATTGGGTTCTGTGCAGATGTATAGTTACAGCTGTGGGAACGCTCACTGTCCTGACCTACATATTTAGGCTTTACATAAAATTGTCATACATACACTAACTATGGTCAAATTTGGGGAGGGTTTCCCCCATGATGTGGAACTTCTGGCACCGGTTGAAACATTTTTTCAGGAGAAAGAGTAGCCATGGGGTTTTAAGAATCTTTGTCCTTCTCTTGTTCCAAACCCATTCAAGTCCTCAGTACTGAGTTTAGTAACAAAATATTAAGCATACCCAGACAGTGCATATAAAATATAGTTTGGATTACAGTTTCATGTTTTGTATGTTCACTGTATGTACAGTTTCATGTGCTTCCATAAAATGAAGTTGTATTTAGAATTGTTGTAGCAGGGAACTGTAGTTTTGTTGAAGGGAGTGAAGGAAAAGGCTTTAGCATGCAAGAATCATAAAATAGGTTGTACAGCAGTGATGTCACACCCTTGGTGACCCTTAATTCATAAATATCTGGGTTTAGATCTTTATTGTCTCCTTATAAAAGTCACAATGGGATATTGTCAACAGTATGTTTCTGAAATGAAGTGGTGTAGTTACCCCATTATCATGTATCAGGTCATGTAACTACCCCATTATCTAAACCAGGGGTCTCCAAAACCCAGCCCTGGGGGCCAGATGTGGCCCTCAGCAAGTCCTCTCTGGTCCTTTGGCAAGCCTAATAATTCATTCCAGTACAGTGGTGCCTCACATAATGAGCTTAATTCGTTCCAGAGGCATGCTCTTTAAGTGAAACACTCTTTAAGTGAAGCAGATTTTCCCATAGGAAACAACGGAAACTCAGATGATTGGTTCCACAACCCAAAAAATATTCATATAAAAATATATGAATGTCAATATATGAATATCAATATATGAATGAAAAACTGTATGTAAAAATGATGACAAAACACTGTAATCAAATTCAAAACACTATAATATAATACAGACCACAATTACTGTAATACAACACTGTAATATTCTGTACAGTAAAAAAGAAAAGAAAAACCTTTATGGCCAAGGATGACTAATTTTCACTAAATGAGTCACTGGTATCTTTTGGAGCATTTTAAACAAGGAACCTATCTTTAACAAGGAATCTATGCAAACTAGATAGACAGTTTGCATCCACAGAGGAGCAAGATCCTATCCTGTCTCCTCAGAATCAAGCCCCATTGAATCCACTGGGGCTTACTCACAGGAAAGTGCATAGGATGCAAGCCTGACTCCATACCACCAGCAGGAGGAGATTGGCTTTTGCTTGCATTGAAAAGGGGCCAGATCCTAGGATGTCTCCTAAGAATCAAGCCCCATTGAATCCACTGGGGCTTACTCACAGGAAAGGAAAACTGCAGGCAGGGAAGGTGGTGGTGGGGGGAAGAGGGGTGTTTATTGTGGGGTCCAGGCAGGGGGGCTTTCTTGGGGGAAAGGGTTTGTTTGAGGGGGCTCTATATGGGGTGCAGGAGGAGTTTTCCCTTCTACCTGATGGAGGCTGCAGTGCCGAGGCTGGGCTAGCCTAATGTTTGTTGGCTACAGAAGCCATCTTTGTTGGTGGGCTAACGACTCTCCTCTGCTCCCTCTGTTGGCCTCTTCATGTACTGCAGGCAGAAGGAGAAAGTCCCACCTTAGTTCCTTAGCCCAGCCAATGCAGACAGGAAGAGAGGGAGCCCAGCCAATGGGCACTCATTATTTGAATCATGCTTGTTATGAGAGGCAGAAGCCCACACAAATTTTTACTCACTATGTGGAACATTTGTTATTCGAGGCACTTGTTATGCAAGGTACCACTGTACATTCTTATATGTAAACCAGCTAAATGTACCCATATTGCAGGACTAAAATATCACCCATACACCATCCCCCATGCGCAGCAAATTCCCCCATGTGCAGCAACATCCCACCCATGCACACCAACCCTCTGATGTGCATCAACCCCCCCATGCACATCAACCCCCACTTTGCACCATCCCCCCCCCCCCGTGCATCAGGCATTGGGCACCAAATTGGTTGGATGTTGATCAGAAAGTCTTCAATGTTAAGTGTAGGATAAACACTTTGCACCCCTTTTCAACCCTGTAAATTTCTCAGCATCAGTTCTTGGTGGGTGTTGATGTCACAGAAGGAACACCCTCCCCAAGTTTCACGCTTCTAGGTCCAGTGGTTGGCATAGACCCTCTTAGTCAGGGATTCTTCAATGTAAAGTATAGGGAGGAAAATGCATTGCACCCCATTTCACCCCCTTCTGGTTGGAATTTCCAACCAGTTCTTAATGGGTGCCTCCACCACAGAAGGAACACCGTCCCTAAATTTCATGCTTCTAAGCCCTGCAGTTTTTGCTGGCCGTTGATGAGTGAGTCAGTGAATGAATGAGACTGTCAGTGACTTTTCAGTTTTATATGTGCATCAACCACATGTGTAATATGTGTAATATCAATATATATATTCAAATTTGAAATGGTAAAGTAGTTTTCCGGTCCCTGACACAGTGTTAAAGAGGTGATATAGCTTTCCTGCCAAAAACTTTGGAGGCCCCTGATCTAAACTTCAGGACAAAACTTTTTGAAATCCTTTTGTCTAATCAGTATTTTCATCTTCAAAGTCTTAAAAGTTTGGACTCTTTAACTACCATATTTTTCAGCTTATAAGACACACTTGTTTACCCCAAAAAGGGGGTAAAAACCACAGTGCGTCTTATAAGCCAAAATCTCAGCTTCCCACTGGGTCTGGCGCAGCCACGGCGCTGCCTCCTATGGCCCACCCAAGCCTCTCAGAGTTTTGGGCAGGGGGCAGGGCTAAGGGCGCGTGAGGCTGAGGGAGGCGACGCTCTGGCCGTGCGTGGCTTGGGAGAGCCTTGCACAGCCAGAGCACTGCCTCCTTGAGCTTGCCCTCAACCTGGGCAGCCTGAGGGAGACAGGGCTATGGGTGCTCAAGGCTTGGGAAGCCCTCCCACGGCCAGAGCACCACCTCCCTTAGCCTGGGCAGGCTGAAGGAGGTGGCGCTCTGGCCTGGGAGGGCCTTGCACAGCCAGAGCACCGCCTCCTTCAGCCTGCCTAGGGCTTTCAGAGACTTGAGCAGGCTTGAGAAGGCAGCGCTATGGCCATGTGAGACACTGGTGCACTGGCCAGGGACGCACCATATATATGAAGGAGGAAAACATTTTTTCTGTATTTTCCTCCTATCTAGGTGCGTCTTATGGTCCAGTGCACCTAATAAGGTGGGAAATATGGTAGTTCTTCTGCTCCATTCACAACACTTCAGCTACTCAGACTCCTCTTAAATGTAATGGTATTTGGGTTTATCAGCCTGGGACCCCTTTCATACTTAAAAATCTGTCCTATCCCCAGCCAAACCAGCTCAAAGTGTGATGCCAGAGCTCTTCCAGGTCATGTCCAATTGTGTTCACTCCCAGGAAAGCCCAGTGCCAGATTCAAGATGGCATATCCCACCTTCTTGCAATCCTCGTGCCCAGGGTCATGACATCTCAAGGAGTCCCAACCCCCACTTTTGAGTACCACTGTCCTAAAGAATTTTCTATCAGTGCATGGTTCTGAGATGGTCTTAAAAGAATTGGTAACATGTGTCCTCCTAAACCCACAATATTCTTGCAACTGAAGCAAGACTTGGTTTGTATGCTATTGTTGTATTATGATGCTTCAAAAAGAATTGCAAAAATGCCATTCCAGTGGGGTTGCTGCCATGACAGCAATATTAGGAACTGCTTTGCATATCAAATAATGTCTGTGGAATTCTGTCTCAAGCATGAGCTTGATTTTTTATTCTGCTGGATTCTTCTGATGGCTGGAAAAGTACCCCTTTCCCCCCAGTATCCCTTCGATCTGTATTATTGATTCCATAGGATTAGTGGTTTGTTATCTGTGGATTCACTATTTCACGAGTATTTCTGGAAACCCATAATGAGAATTTATACCAGTTGAAAGCTGTCGTGTGCCCTGAGAATCAGTTCTCACTGCTGACTGCCTCTCCCCACAAAGGAATATAATTTTCCCTCTTGCATGATGTAAGAGGCTTTTTTGTTTTGATGGCTCAGCATGGCTTAATTTGTGATAAGAGTCCAAAAGTAGCAATCCTAATGAGGCAAGGCTGTGGGTTCATTGGAGGTTGTTGCTGTTGGCTGCTATACCAACATCTTATTTTGAAAGCAAAGAATGAAGTATGAGTCTCTCTCTCTCTGTCCCCTCAAAGCTTCCAAGTTTTCTGTTCTCTTTAGCCAGCAACAAAGTAAGTGGAGCCATGAGTTGTACAGATGGCAATGAGTGCAATGCAGGAGGTCACTAGTGGCCTCAGGAGGATTCAGAGGTGACTCTGCTATCATTGTTGGTATTCCTCTACAATCTCCTTATTACTTTCCCTATCAATATTATGCATCTTGTGAAAGAGCAAAGCCCTTTTTCATATATCAGCTACTTATGCCATTTATATAATTATAAAATCACTCAAGCACCTGCCCCCAAGCCATTGTGGAGGTGGTTCTTCTACAGTCCTCAACTCCCAGTCAGCAGCACAGTGCTGATCTGCAGCACCTTGGCAGCCAGACCATGCCTGAACTGGCCCCCAGACCAGAGATAAGAGTCCGGGGGGTGCTCAGCCCCAGCCCAGCCCCAAATAGGCATGCGCGGCCCAGCTGCTATCAGCTTGACTTACAGTGGGGGTGAGCTGAGATCATGAGGCTCAGCAGCTGGGCTGCACAGGCACAGTTTGCCCGGCTGTGGAGCGAAATGTGCAAGCATAGCCCTGAGCTGGGCCCCTCTTGCGCAGTTCACCCTGCAGCCAGGGTGAACTTTGCAGGAGTGGCCCAGCTCTGAACTGATGCACATGTGCAGTTCCAAATGGGAAATGTTTTTCCATGGACACAGGCCGTGATCCTCAAAATGTTGAGGACCACTGTTCTATAGCATCTCTTGCAAAAATAGCTCCATGCTACAGTACTTTCTAAACCTCTGTCTAAATTTGGGACAAAAAGACCACAGAAGAGATCAAGGCATACAAACTGGATGAGCATTAAACTGTCTTTCCCTCATAGTTATAGAGAGCTCCCTGCTATTGTTTCAGTCTGGAATTCTCAAGTCCTGAAACTTCTTGTAGGGATTTTCTGTTGGGATGCTATTAATATCTATACTTGGTGATGAGATTTTTGCATTGCCTAGAATCGGGGTTTAAATTTGAATTTTTTAAAAAGGATTGGGGAATTGCAAATAATTATGCAGTTGCGATGAATTCAGTTGGAAAGTAGGATCTGAACATAGCAGGGTACCAAATTGCATGTAAAAAGAAACTTGGACAGTGATACATGCCTTTCTCTTGTGAACACTGAGATTGGAGGAGGATACAGTATGATCTAACCATGCAAAATAGATAGGGAGTGTTTAGTGCTGTAAAACTGTAATGTTTCTCGGGGTGTGAAGAGGCCAGGTCAGTCTATTCCTTTGAGCTGGAGGAGTCTTGGTCACACTCCAGCATTAGTGTTCAGATTCCAGTAATGCAGTGTTTAGCATAACCATGTGTATGCTAAATGGAGCCAGCTGGAACAAGTTCCACCAGTGATGCTTTGCTACTCTGGCAGCTAGTTTGATTTTTGTCAATACCATATGTAAGAATTGGGGGAGCCCCCTCCAGAGACCCTGTCTCATTTGTTGGCATGGAAGGCGCAGGGCGGTGGTGAAAAGCTCATATAGGCATGCTTGCAGCATGATAGCTAATAGGTACAAGGCCTCGTAAGCAAAGCTCCACCTCTGCAATGCTTCTATATTAATTGCTGCAAACACATTGTTAATAGCAATTGGAGAAGAGAAACTGTTGGGTCAAGTTCTGTTCTTAACTGATGTTGCCTTCTCTTTCTTTGCTAGAAGAAAAATATGTCACACTCCAGCCATATACCAGCCAGGGGAAGGACGAGATTGGGTTTGAAAAGGGAGTCACTGTGGAGGTCATACAGAAGAACCTGGAAGGATGGTGGTACATAAGGTAAAGATCAAATAAAAATCCTTCAAGGGTTGGTAAGGAGCCTTTTTGAATATTAGTTGGACAACAACTTACTGTAAACTGTGTATCTAAAATGGGATCTGAAAGTATTTTATTTATAACTAGAGTTGCCTTAGTTCTCTTCCACAAAACCGGGACAGGACCCCCTGTCAAACTTGAAGGTATGTAAATGCAATCCCCCCCAACCCAGGACTGTTCCGGTTTTCCAGGGCATATGGCAACCCTATTTATGACTGAAAATGGTAGGGAACTTGTATGGAACCAGTTAAATGTGTATTAAAACAATGAGTTGTCATATGTGGAGATATTAGGGGAGGGGGAATAAAGCAAATATTGAGGCTGGATTTGCATCTTGTTTAAGAGGGAAATGAGAGGGTTGCAGTGATTCAAATCCTGCTGAGATCTTTCAGCTACAAGCTTACACTCTTTATTGGAACCCGGCCTCGTGGGCTGCAGTTGGATTTATTTTCAAGTAAATATTCACTGCATTGTTTGATTTATAATACCAGAAAATTGTTATCAGTTTGATTGTATACATGTATGTGTACAAGCAACAGTGGCAAAAATCCCTATAAAGAGAGCAATGTGTTCTGTTCACATGCTTGTTGATTAAAGACAAAAATACAAGAAAAAATGATAGGGAAATAGCTAATCCAGACTGCGATTCAGTCACCTTCTGGGTATTCCAATGCCCTTAAATGGCTAGCTTCAAGAGTAAACTGGATGTCTTCGATGGCGTTGTTCCCGATACATTAATTAAATGCCACGTAGGCAGTATATGTTCACAGTGCTCAACATAATAGACTGCTGTTTCTTGCTGATATGAGGAATCAAAGATGCAAACAGTATGAAGTCATTTGGCTTTAGTTGCTGCAGCCAAACAGCCTGATCCTCATGTTCATGTTGCTGGGAAGCGCATTCCACTGAGTTCAGTGGGCTTCTTTCCCAAGTGAGTGTGCAGAAGATTGCAGCCTGCAGCAAGCAGGGAAGAATTTTTTTAAACAGGACAAACTGTTGTGCAAAAGAACAGCTTTCCCAAAGCAGTTATAGAAACCTGTTCTCTGGATGACTTTTTAAGAATGTTTCAATCAACAACTATGAAGGAGAATAGAACCTATGAATCTCATCTGTTGGATGACCCTGGCAGTCCCTTTGCAAATCAGGATCTCATGAACCATCCCTTTTGGATAATTTAGCTTTGAATGTGGAAGAAGCAGATTTGTGTAGATTTGTCATTTGTTTTTGGAGTATGACTTCTGGCTAACTTAAGGCATCAGTGAATAATGGAACCCCATGAAGTTCTGCGTGTTGCTATTGCATCCTCTTTATTCATCTTCCTATAAATAATAAATAAAAGATGGAGAATCAATTTCCAACATAATGAGCAAAGAGTAGCTTGTTTGATGCCAGCTCCACAGTCTTCTTTTCCTTAATCATTCACTGGACTTTAGTCCCAAGCCAAAAGATCAGGAGCAGAGTGCACACAGTACTTTGCAAGAGGAGGAGGAACATCACAAAACTGCACTGCTTTTTGTGTTAACAGGTTTTCTGGTCGCTGGCAAATACTTGTTTCTCTTAGGCTGCAATCCTGGAGACACTTCCCTGGGAATAAGACCTATTGAACACAATGGGGCTTACTTTTGAGTAGATTCAAGCTCTGCAAGGGCCTCGAATCTCTTGCAGCCTGGAATATTTTCATTGAAGAGGGAGAGTCTAAATTAAGTTAATTAAATTAACTTTGTACAAATAACAGTTAAAAAGAGTGCAAATGGCATGGCAGGCATTGAAGTGTATACTGTATCTTCTCCTCCAACACAGAACCCCAACCTTCTGGGGTTTTTTAGCCATTTAAAGGAGACACTTCTCACCAGGAAACTTGCATACATGGAGATAGGGTCTGTTCAAAGCAGCCTGATGAAATCTAAAACATTGAAAAAAGTGGTTGAAACTGAATCCTCAAGTGGCTCCTGCTAATCCAGTTTTGAAATTCACCAGATCCTTTTATTACAGCATCCTGGGGAGGAGTGGTATCTAGTCCCATTCTTACTTTGCTTACTGATGCTGCCTGTGTCCTGCCTGTTGAGAAGGCAGTCAGCATTAGAAATAGGCTGCTTTTGTCTGTAGGACTTTGACAATTTTCTATATACACATGCATCATTGAAATAAGAATGGTAAAGTGCCTGACTCTATGAATACTCCTTCTGGATTTTCACTTTTGGTTTACTCCAACATCTTGTTTTTCAGCCACTACAGTACAACAGGTACAGAGGGCCATGAAGGATTGCATTTCTATCACAGGGAGGGGAGGAATCTCACATTTCATCAGCTCTCACGGAAATCATATTGAAATGCAAGCATTTGTGTGTGTGTGTGTGTGAGAGTGTGTTTGTGTGAAACTGGTCCAAGGTTGACTGTAAATTGTTGCAGGAAAGCTTCTCAATTATGGATTCAAACCCCAAAAGATAGCTGTAATATTTAGGTAATGAGAGTTCCACCTTAAACTCACCTCCTTAAAAACAGCATTTTCCACTCATGGTTCTGTACTGATTCTCGTCTCCCTCCCCCAGCTCTCCCTTCCTAGTTTGCTACTCTCTGGAGTAATTCCAGTCTCTTGGAGCTGGAAAGCAGATGTTCATGGGAAAGCAAATGCTCAGGCAAGCAGGCAATTTTTGAGTCCATTTTTCCTCTTCAGTGTTATGGCTCAAATATTATTGTTCTTCATATAGCATTACCAAAATTAATGGATTTTCAACTGGAAATATGGCTGTGATCTCCCACTTCTCTGGTCCTCAATGTCACAGCCTTCTGTTTGCATTCCAGGCATTGCCATATGAAAATGTTTCTCTACTCTTATCACTACTCCTATCACTTGTTAAGATTCAAGAACAGTTATTCTTGCTATGTTATCCTGGGATAGCATGAAAGGTGCTTTAGATGATGGGCTAGAACTTTGGCTACCAGATATTTGTTTGCTGTTGCTGCAATTTTTAAAATAATGCTGACAGGTCACAGACATGTCTTGCAAAAGGAACTTTATGATGATTGTAAATCCAAAAATTACTAACACCAGGGTTGGCACCAGGTTTGGAGAGACCCTGAAGGAATGTTCTACAGTGTGTGCAGTGGGCTCCTTAATTTCAGGCTGAGGCCCTTTCTCCCCTGTGCATCAGGGTCTCCAAAACCTGATGCCAACCTGGCTTTAGACAATTTTGCCTGTGCATCATTGTGCAGAACCTGATTCTTTGTACTGTACATATAATGCTTTGGAAGGGTCCAGGAGTAGGATCAGAATAAAACAGTATACCGTATATACTGGAGTATAAGCCAACCGGAGTATAAGCCACCTAATTTTACCACAAAAAAACCCAGGAAAACTTATTGACTCGAGTATAAGCCTAGGGTTGGAAATGCAGCAGCTACTGCTGTTTTAATGAGGAAAAAACAGCCAATGTGGTGAGCCATCAAGCTCCTACATGCAGGGAGGAGAGTGATCAACCTGCTGACTTGGCATTTTTTTTAAAGAAGGAAGCAAAGCAGCCTTTCCTGCTTTTTAAACAGGCTGATATAAGCTGAGCTGCTTGTGCAGAAATCCACTTCTTTGCCCATCTTATGACAAGTATAAGCCAACCCGAGTATAAGCCGAGGGGGACTTTTTCAGCATAAAGAATGTGCTGAAAAACTAGGCTTATACTAGAGTATATAGGATAGCATGTTCTTCTGCATTTAGGTATGAACATTTCAATAGTTCAATTCTGGGATTAAAATGTTATTGTTTTTTAAACAAGAGATTATGATCCTTCCCTAACTAGGAAAGTGTCATCCTTTGTATATCTCTAATGAACTTCAGAATCCTCCAGTGGGAAATAGGGAGAGCCTGCCAGTTATAGTATTTTCTGGTTTTGCTTTCTGAATATTTACATTTAATAACAAAAAATGTAGCATAGTTTTTAAAATGTGCAATAGGGAGGTGCAGAGGAGATGGCTCAGTGTTATCCCTTAATGTTTTCTTCCTCTCTGTACTTTTACACAAGCTCAGGTTTTCCTAATCTGCATAACTGGGGAGTAGCCCAAGGTTGGAGAACATCAACTTGCGTAAACAGACATTTCTAAATGGTTCACTCCCTTTATTGTATTCCAACACTGATTGTATGTACAACAGTGATAATATTGCAGTATACCGTAATTGGTAACCATACTTAATGCTCTTTGTGCATCTGTATTAAAGTGCAAATTGGGATTCCAGTCTGATCCTGATTGTCCATTAATTGATCACTCATGTACCATATTTTCCTATGCAACTAAATGTAATTTACCTTTTTTGTGTTTTTAGGTATTTGGGCAAAGAGGGCTGGGCCCCAGCGTCCTATCTGAAAAAATTAAAAGATGACCTTCCCTCTAGGAAAAAGAACTTAACAGGCCCAGTGGAAATTATAGGGAACATCATGGAGATCAGCAACCTGTTGAACAAGAAGTCCTCTAGTGACAAAGAAACTCAGTCAGAAATTGAAACAGCAGAATCCCACATTACCAAAAAGGAAATTAGCTTGCCCATCTTATGCAGTGACTCCAATGGCAATGCAATGGTGGCTCAAGACAAGCAGATTTCAAAACTTGCACAGGGATCTCCAGCCATTGCACGGATTGCACCACAAAGAGCTCAAATAAGTAAGCCCACAGTGGACATCTAGCCATTAGCACTGCTATTCTTGATTCCTGATTAATGTCTTTTGGGGGGAGGGTTCAGGAATGGATCCCCTACCCATACTGAGGGCCCATTATATATCCTTTGCTTTCCAAATGGGCCTTGAATTGTGTATTTCCATTAAAGATTCATCAGAATGTGTCTACCTACAATCTGGTTTTAATAATACTAAGTAGGTATTATTGGGATCAACGTTGTGCCTCACTGTAACAAAAAATATGGCCTATTGGCCTGTCTGCCCGACAGCTTTCCCTATGATGTTGGCTTTACCCTAATACAGAATTAAGTTGCTTACCCCTACTGAATTATTTAAACTGGTGGGATTTGGACTACACAGGGTAGGTATATGTTAGGTCTGTCAGCTGCTCCATAACAGGTTTTTTAGCACCTCCACAATGTTAGACAACTCTCACATTTAGGGTCTTACACAAAAACGTACAAAAAGCAGTAACTGTAACTAAGAGTTGGTTAAATAAAGTTGATAGAGAAAATATAAGACTGTGGCAGGAGAAGAGACTATGGTATAAGTGGAAGAAATGTGGTAGAAATTATTTTGGGTACAATGGTATACTGCTGTAAGCTCTAGACAGCCTGGAGTTTGGGTTAGAATTGGCCATACACTTCTGACTGACCTTGGGTGACAGGTCCCTAGATGGATCTCTGCAGAATTCTGACAGTTGCCAGATTTTGTGCACATCAGTGACTGATTGCAGGATCCATTGCAAGCTGGAGATAATGGTATTGTCCTGCTTTTGGATAGGCAGTTGAGGCCCCCTTCTGTCCAAACGGTGCTAAGCATTTAGATTATAAATACATTTTCTTTTCAGGGTTTTCCATACATGATGACCGAATGTTCTCAGAAGGTGAAAAGCCTGCCTGAGTTGGCAAGGCTAATCTACACATGATGAGCTGAAGGTTAAAAAAAAGAGTATTCACATATATAATATTGTGGCTTTTTTAGGGTTCTGTCTCCATTCATAAAGCCAACTGAGGTGATCACCCTCAGGCAGTGGATTCACAGGGACACTCACCTCCATCTATTCTCCTTGACCATTTCTCCTCCTCCTTCAATGCCCAGGGCTGGAAAAGAAGAGTGGACAGAGCAGGAGAGGAGAAAGTAATGGTGAGCTAGGATATCTCCAGTGCTCTCATCCACCTCTCCTTCCCACTTCTTTGCTCTGTTTCCACTCTTTCCTTTTCCAGGCCAGGAAGGGGGAGTTGAGGCCAATACATTACTAGGTGAGTAGGTGTACCAGTTGCCATGTTACCTCCAGCACTGGGAAGTCTTTGGCCAGCACTGCTTATACGTGTACAGAAGAATCTTAACCTTCAATGGACATGTGTATATATTGGGTTGTGAAGTGTGTAAAAATGATTTCCCCCAACCCACCGCACACATACACTTCAAAGACTCTTTCCAGTAAATTTCAGATGGTGGTGAAAAAAGGGAACTGAAATTCATTGTTGACTACAATATTCTGATTTCTCAACAATTCTCATATCCAACAAAGTTTCCGGTGCATTGATGGCTAAGCATAATATTTTAGAGAGCAGATTAATATAGTTTTAGAGCTGGTCAGAATTTGGGGGAGGGACTTTGACAGATCTGTTTCAACTTAGAATTTCCCCTTCTCACTAGGTTCTCCAAATCTCAGAACCAGGCCTCCCCCTAGAAGAGAATCCAGTTTGGTGAGTGCTAATTTTCTTTTACACTTTAATAGCACTTGCAAATACTTCCCTTGAGAAAGTTGCGCAAACAAAACTCATCCTTAACATTTAACAGCTACATGAGGAAACTCATGATATATTCATGACATAGAAACGTGTTAGTGTCATGAATTTATTCGTCTTTTGATGTGTTTTGGCATTTATCAAGAGTAATAAATACTAGCTGTAATGTTGGAACAGAGCAGTCTCAAAGCAATTCCTGTTTACTTTGTTCCAACCTTTTAACCCTCTTCTGATGATTCTAATTCTGTTTAAAGATTGCAAGCCCAGCAGAGGCTGTGCAAGGTTTCCCTGCATCTCCTGGAGCCTCTGCAAGTGAAAGAAAAGTACTGTAAAAGCACTTCCCTCAGCAACACAATCCTGGAGAATGTGTCTCTGTTCTCACCACTACCACCACCCCTTAAACTTAATTAAAGAGTCCAGACTGATTTCCAACCTGTTTTGTCTCACAGCACACTATCAAGGCACTGAAATTGTCAAGGCGCACCATCAGTTGTGTTTACCATTGACAAGTCACAACAGGCTGTTCAAATCCCCCAATTTTCCTATTAATTAATGACTCTCCCAAAATTCCTGTGGCACGCACAGTTGAAAATCAATGGTTCAGAGGACTGGAAGATCATGACCCACCAGTTTGAGTACCATTGCTCCCTTGCAACTGGAGCTTTTAAAATGTACACAGGCTACTTTCTTATTGGTCAAGAGCTGTGTTTGAGCTAGTCATGGCTATAGCTGAGGCCTGTACTATACAACTATGTTTCATACAGCTTTTTCCCATTCTCTCCAATTTCCATTACTTCATATGTAGTTTATCATAGTTTGGATACATGCAAACTGCCATTTCTTAAATGCACTGGACCAATTTTGTCCTTAAGATACCTGATTTCCTGCTGCTGCCACTTCTGTCAAGATGTAGACCAGGACTTGCTCATTTCCACAGCATGCCTTTAATCATGACAAATATCTACAGAGAAATTGTCTTGTTCCTCTATCGGAGAAACAGAATTGTTATCCAAATTCTGACTTCAACTTTTATTCTCACAAAAAGAGAAAGGTTATGGTGTGAAAACAATGTAAAATCTATGTGGCTTTAGCTATATTTGACATAAATAGTTGAATTTAGATACTAATTTTAATTTTGGTCTTAACGCTTTCATTTACAATTCTTTACAAGTCAGTCCTGTCCTCCCACTCACCCATTGGTGCAATGGTGTGAAAAGACATGTGATGTAAAGTTTGTATCCAGCAGAGAGAGGGAGGGGCAGGAGAAGATGGTAAAGGGAATTTAATTGGGATTCCTCAGAACTGTAGTATTTATCCATCTTCTTTGCTTTCATAAACAAAATATCCACTCCAATACTCTTCTTTCCTGTCTTCATAGATGGGAACATTATATGATATAGATGTTACTTTCTTTTCACAGGGCTTTCAGTTACCTAAACCTCCTGAGCCACCATCTGTGGAAGTTGAATATTATACAATTGCTGAATTTCAGTCTTGTATCTCTGATGGAATCAGCTTTCATGGAGGACAAAAGGCCGAGGTAAGGCTAGAAACTTTTAAATGAGCTTTTAAAGATCATTGAGTAGAACCCAGACAGTGGCCAGGATGCAGAACTGCTTATAATTTCTCCAAGTCTGATAGTTGTGTGTTAATTCTACTCTTAGGTTATTGACAAGAACTCTGGTGGCTGGTGGTATGTACAGATTGGCGATAAAGAAGGCTGGGCTCCAGCATCCTATATTGACAAACGAAAGAAGCCCAACTTAAACAGGCGAACCAGTACTTTAACCAGACCCAAAGTTCCTCCCCCTGCACCTCCAAATAAACTAAAAGATTCTGAAGAAGGAACAGCTGCTGGAACTGGGTCATCAGGAGAAGCACAGGATTCCCCCCACAAGCAAAAATATGAAGAGCCAGAGTATGATGTACCTGCCTTTGGTGCTGACTCAGAATCTGAGCTGAGCCAGGGAGAAGATGGCAGCTTAGAGAGGGGCGTTTTCCATATCTCAAAGCCTTCACCTGTTTCATCCCTTCAAAGAGCAAAATTCAGAGTTGGAGAATCTTCTGAGGATGTGGCTCATGAAGAGGAGACCATCTACGAAAATGAAGGATTTAGACCTTACATAGAAGATGCTCTGTCAAGCAAAGAGTCTAGCGGAGACTCTGATTCTCAAAGAAGTTCCTCACTGTCTTTGATCCAAAGAAATTCTCCGTGTTCTGTTTCTCCTAAGTCATCCCTTCTGAAACCCAAAAGTGACAAGACTATCCAGTCAAACCTTGGCAAGCCTCACTACCCCAAAAATGAGGAAACAAAGCCAAGGTCAGCCTCTGATGCAGGTTTAAGTAGCGTGGCCAAATTAGCCATAAAGAAGGATTCTGGGGAGTTGACGTCTAGCAGAGCAAAACCCATGGTGAGGCCAAAACCATTCCTGAACAAAGCAGACTCTCAAAGCCAAGAAAGGATGGACATTAGCACTTTGAGACATCAGCTAAGACCAACTGGACAGCTGAGAGGTGGACTGAAAGGTTCAAAAAGTGAGGAGTCTGAAAGTCCACCTCAGACAGCCTCTGGAAACTCAGAAGAGACTTTCAGGCGGAGCTCTGCAGATCTCATTACATCTTCCCATGCCATATTCTGCTCTAGTCAGCCAACCAAGGCCGAACATGAAAACAACTCGAAATATCTATATGTAACAACTGACTCTTACCAGAAAGTTCAAGATTCTGAGATCAGTTTCCCAGCAGGAATAGTAGTGGAGGTGCTAGAAAAGCAAGCAAGTGGATGGTGGTATTTGAAATATGGAGACACTGAAGGATGGGCTCCTTCTCATTACCTGTTGCCATCTGATCACCAACAACGGGAAACCACTTCCAATGAAACCAATATCTCACTGGCTAGGAACAGAAGAAATGAAAACAAGTCCAACAGCTTGGAGAAAATAGAGAAAAAGGTGCAGGCACTGAACACTATCAACCAGAGCAAGAGAGCTACACCTCCAATTCCCAGCAAGCCTCCTGGTGGCTTCTCCAAAACATCTGGGCCAGTGAAATTGCGGAATGGAGTTAGACAACTAGCAGTGAGGCCACAGTCAGTGTTTGTTTCCTCACCTCCCAAGGATAACAACCTGTCTTGTTCCCTACGTAGGAATGAGTCTCTTACTGCCACAGACCAACTAAGAGCTGTACGCCGCAATTCTTCTTTCAGTACTGCCCAATCCCAGTTCAATGACTCTAAGATGAAACAAAGTGATCGGCTGGGTTCTGAGGTAGCTGAGACAAGTTCCTACTTACCCGCTGAGCGGAATGGCATCCCTGTGTCCACAGTCAGGCCAAAGCCCATTGAAAAGTCCCAGTTCATTCACAATAACCTGAAGGATATCTACATCTCGATTGCAGATTATGAGGGGGATGAAGAAACTGCTGGATTTCAGGAAGGGGTCTGCATGGAGGTCCTGGAAAGGAATCCAAATGGCTGGTGGTACTGTCAGATCATGGATGGTGGGAAACCTTTTAAAGGCTGGGTACCCTCAAATTATTTGGAGAAAAAGAATTAGCATTGCAATGTCTTAAGTTCCCTAATTTATAATTTTCTACTGTGTACGTATGGCGGGAGGAAAAGATACAAAGATGTATGTAGGTGGGACTATTGAATTTGAACTCTGCCATGAACAGCAGTCAGCCTCATTTGAGGATGTGTTATATTTGAAGGAATCTGCTCATCCAGAAAAGATCAAGAAAAGGCAACCAAAACGAATGCCTTTCTTCTTTGGGTGAAGGTTTTTGCCATTTGCATGCAACAGGTTCATTATCCTCTTGTCCCAGTTGTAATAACAGGAAACCAAATGTGTGCCTTTTGCAGGATCTTTGGAACCTATATGTTCACTTGGGAATGGTAGGGAGTTTGGTGCCAAACCTGGACATGACAAAATTTCAACTTGTTCCATGTGGAGTTTATTTAAGTGTTTCCAAGTTGTGGATTACAATTTTCCCTAAAACATCTTTCAAGTGTATGGAGGAAACAGGAAAGCTCTTTTATGGAAATCAGTACTCATCTTGTGAATTGTTTTAAAGACTTGGAGCCGTTCACAATGCATTGGTGGTATAGGACTCTGAAATGGCTCCTTTCACCCCAGTTGTTCTCACAGTGCTTTTCTTCCATGTTCTCTGTATTAGGTGTTTTAATATACTTTTGGGAAGGGTGAAGAGGTCAAATTTATTATTTTTAATTGGAATTTGGCATGTACTAAAACTTTCATGCGCTCCTAGGTGTTTGTATGCACATTTAAAAATAATGCATTGCACACTCATTTGTGCACATTGATTGGTCTCAGATTTTAGTGTTTAGCTTCGAACATCAAATATGGATTCTGTTTCAAGAGTTTTGTTCACCTACCCTGGCTCTAACCAACAGATATTCACATTGTTCTGTATTTTGGACGATGCATTGGCAAAACTCCACATGTATACAGAGAATGTTAATTGTCCACAGCTGAGCAGGGGAAGCTCCTGGTTCAGAAATTGCCCCCCCTTTGCAAGGTCATGGCCTCTCAGGGTTTGGCTGCCCACCCTACTGCTCAACAGCATGAGCTTCTATTGGAAGGAAAAGGGTTTCTTGAACATTTTTCTCCTCCTTTGCCAGCTTTCCCTTGTGTCCTATGTGAAACCAGCAGATTCCACTTTGCTGTAGTGCCACAAATACGTACATGTCGTTCACAAGATTGTCCATATTCTTGAAACCTTCAAGATTCCCACTTCTTGTTGCCACAGAGACGTGTTTCAAAATTGCTGGGAAATTGAGTCCACTCCATGAGCCCTGATGGTGATTAACCTTCTGGAGACTGCATGAGTGGGTCTTTTTTCCACCCTATGATACTCTTGGGATGGGACCTGAACCTGCATATGGCCATATGTGAAAAGTTCAGACATTCAGAATTTTCTTTGTGCAACTCTCGGGATGTGTTGCACAGAGAAAATGCAAACACATCAGCTGGCTCTGAGTATTGTTGAACTGAATGGAATTATATAATAAACTAAACTGGCTCTGTGTTTGGTAAGATATTTCTGTGCTTTCCTAAGGGAAGCATTTCAGCATGTTCACTGGGGTTGAATCACCATTGTGCATGGAACAATTCCTTGTTCGTAAGAATGAATGAACTTGCATGTCAGAAGCCTTTTGTGCTCTGCTATAAGGTCTTCTGCTTGGCATGGGAGTCTCTGTGTCCACATGGACTTTCTGAATGTATATGCCCTTCACTGGGAGAGATGTGATTCTACATATTCATCCCTGTTACTTACAGCAGAGCTTCCTTGCACTGAAGGGAGAAGAAGGCTAATGCAGGGAGCTATCCATGTCCATCAAAATACCCATAGAGCTTAGACTCAGAAGCAATATTTTCAGGCTTGAGATAATGGTATGAATATTAATAGACTATATGCCATTTCTGAATAAAATGGGGTGGGGGAGGTGATAATGTACAGTCTGTATTTAAGTGTCCTTTCCAAACACTACTCATTTTTGGTTAGAGAAGCATCAGTGTTTACAAAGTGGAGTGGATGAAAAGCCATGAATTTTACAATCTGCTTATAGTTTCTTTCTAGTGATGGGGGAGGGGGAAAGAATCATTTTTTATTTCTAACATCCTATGTTCTGAACATTTTTTTATTTAAGAGCAAACAATGGGAAATGCTCTAACATTTTCACTTGAATGTTAATTTTGCATTGGCAGGGAAGCAGGGAACACCAGAGAATTTCAGATTCTAAAAGCATTGAATAAGATCGCCAAGTAGACGAGGAATTAGATGTTCCTAAGCAGGGTGCACATGTGCTTGCACTCTGATGTGCTTCCCTGCCCTTGATCTTTTGTACCCCCATTTTAATTTATGTTTTCAAGACTTAGACACTTTGGAGTAACACAGAAAAGAGAAGACCTATGGTAGGAAAGGCTTGGGATGTGAACCTATCTTGATGCAACTTCAAACACAGTCCTTTAAATCAACTTTGTTATTGTGAAAATACATCAACAGAAGGCCTTTATCTTCAGGACATTTAAGACATTAAGAATTTGATGTTGTTGTCTTGAGGCTAAATGTTGTATGTTGAAATAAAATCAGTTGGATTTTAGTGCAAGTGTTAGATGGAATTCTGTATTCCAGAAGAGTTCTCTATCTTTCAGCAACTGTTATTGATGGAAGAGAAAATAATAGGAAGGTTTAAATTAGTCCCAAACTAAGGTTTTCTGCCAGTCAATTAAATACTGACTATATTATAAAGAGATGTCTTGTCTCCTAAAAAAATTATACTATTCTCATGTGATTTCTTGTCTCGTTTATTTTTTGAGTTACATGCATTAAATTACTATGACACTAGTCATGTGATTTGATTTTTTGCCGCTCTTTGTGACTAATACCTTTCTCTCTGATCATGATACCAATGATGTTGGTGATACTCGCCCTCCAATCTCCTGCTCTTGTTCTATCAGTATGGCAGAAGGGATGATTTGGGGGAAAGAGGGAACAGAACAGGCCTATGGAACTCCAGTAGAAGTGGATGAGGGAAGATGGTGATCCACACTACAGTACTAGTAATTGTGTGGATTCTGCCCTACTCAGCTGAACCCACCTTAAGCTTTTCTTCCCAAGGCCTAGCAGCTCTGAGTTGTGAACATTTCCCTCTATTTTAAAATTCTGCTACAATGTTTGCAGTCATTAAAAGACAGCCAGAGCTGCTGTGAGATTATAATAAAAGTATTAAGTTCTTCTGCTGGACAGTATTAAATAGAGCAAAACATAGAGTAATCTGCTAGATTGCAGTACTAATAGTAGTGAATTAGCAACTCATATTAATGTCTATGATTTATTTTTTAACAATAATGATGAGGAAGTGGTTCATTATTTTGAATTAATGCACTTTAACAATTAAACCAAAATGCAGAAAATCAAGTGCATTATTTAAAGGTGCAGTATATAATTGTCATTTTTTTAAAAAAAAAGTTCATCTATTTATTAATAATTTATGATTATTTAAAAATGTACTATACAGTTTGTTCTAAAGATGCCATCATCTCCTGGGAAAGCTAAAAGTGCAACTCCCAAAATCTCTGCATTGAGCCATTGGACTCTCAAAATACTGTCTATTCAGTTAGCAAGAATTACACGTTTGTCAAGGGAGCAAGAAAGATTTTTGATTGGAGAACCATGAATCTGTCACATGTACTGTATATAATCCTGAAGAATTGCCAGAGCATAGCTGATCCCAAGTAGTATCATACGATCTTTGGATAAGCATTTGTGTTTTTGCTGATTCCCTAGATGCATTTTTAACATGGTGCTTCTCTCTGAAATATTGATTTTTGTATTCTGGTGATAAGTTTCCTTTCCCTGATGACTGACAACCATTCCCATTCACTGTGTGTGGAGGATCCATAGGTAGTTTGCAAAAAAAAGCTTCTGAAAGTTCCTTCTCTGAAAACATGTATTGCAGCAATTTAAATGTATGGCTTGGCTTGCCTGATGTTCTTAGAGGGATACAGCTTTCTTTTGCTGTCCCCCAGCTGTATCACACCTACCCCTGAAACCATACCCATTTCTTGTAGTGCCACACTTAATATCTACATGTCCTGAAACATGGACATGAAATAATGAAAGTACCGTACAAGTTGAGTCTAGAAAATAGTATGGGGTAGAGGGCATCTTTATAACTTGGCCCCTGACAATGTTTTTCATGGAAGGTTTCATTCTTTGCACTAAAATTACGTATTATGTTTATATAGGAAACCTTTTTTAAACAATTGGTGAACTCAAATTTCAGAGCCATCTAAATTAAGATGTATCAATTATGCTCGACCATATAAAGACAACTACTGTTGATATAAAATTGAACATTTTCTTTTATTTAGGCAGTATTACAAATCTTAATCCTTTGGAAAAATTCCTTAGGGAGCTACTGAATAAAATATTTTGTGAAGTCAGAGTGCCCTCTTGTGGATGGTGAAGGAGTGGCTTCTAGTTTTCTTCCTGGTTATTTGAGATTGCCCCGGTTATCCATCTTTCAATATGGCTATTCATAGTAAAAAATGTGTGACTTGAGAAAGTTTGAGATTGCAAATGTCAAAATGCAGCTGAAATTTTAGACAAAATCCAAAATTTGAAACTTTTTGTTCTACTGTATACTGCAACTTTAATAGTAATGAGCACTTCTGAGTTCGTTATTGCGGTTTTATATAATGCCTGAAAGATACTCTTGCCATTTTTTTCTGGATTCTTATGAACTAAAGCATATTTTCCCAACTTTACCTGTTTACCTGTTTGATATTGTTACATTTCTGTAATGGAAATCTAGTTCTCTTGCAAACAACTGACATGCTGGTCAGTCTTGACAATGCCATTTCACACTGCAGGGGGTGACTTACACTGTAAGGATGAGTCCCAAACAAAAACGCATAGGTATTGATCGGGGCGAGGGTTTACGGTGAAGCAGGTCAACATATAAAACTCCACCTACAACCTGAAATGGCATGGAAGCAGGCTTACCATCAGTTGAAGATAATGAGGTGATTGGTTGGTGACAACTGAACTTGGTAACTGATGCTTGGTAAACTGTACACAATACTAGACTGTGATCCAAGGAACTGCTTGGGTGCAGGGGGGTTGCAGTGGCCCAGGGGTGTAGTTTGCAAAAACAAACAAATTTAAGTTTCCCTGGGTTCCTGGAACAGGGTCTGTCAGGTTTTGGATCTTGGCCCAATTTTTAATTGGCTGAAGTTGTGGCCAAAATCCATTTCTGTACAAAAAGTGCCATCTGGACATTTAAAAGAAATTAAGGCTACAATCCTATCTACAGTTAGACAGGGAGTAAGCTCCATTGATTATAATGAAGTTTATTTATGAGTAAACAATGGATAGGATTGGGCTCTTAGTCCCACTGATTTTAGTGAGACTTGGTTCCTTGTATATGTACATAGGATCAAACACACAACCTTCTTTGAGCAGAAAACCGCATGGGTTGTGCTTTTTCAAACATGTATGTGTACAGGTGACATGGAGCATTATGCAGTGATGGGTGAGTCAGACCTAGATTCTGAAGCAGGTAAACTACTCCACATAAATTTTAAGTATACACTGCAGTCGCAATGATCTGCATTTGCCCCAATCAACAATTTTCAAACGCTTCCTTCAGTAGTAACACTGAAACATTTTGACGAAGGCATTTTAAAATTGTGTGTTTAACTACTTTCAGATATTAGTGTGGCATACTTTATTGTAAAAATGTACTCGTTGCTTTTTCTGTTAGAAATGTTTCTATCATTTATGCTTTCTATCGTTTATGAAAAATGGAAGGGAATCTGGTAAAGCATTCATTATTTTCATATTACTAGCATTTACAAAATAGAAATAGTATTTAAGTTTAGGTAGTCTGTTCATTTTAAAATTTCTATTGTGTTTTTTGGTTTGTTTTTTTATTTGTTCCAAATATTTTGCAGTCTCAAGATTAAAATCCAATGAGAGGATATGTGCAATACTAAAAAGAAGAAACAGGGCCCTCATCCAGGACTTGAAGTGGAACGCACAGTGTGATTTTTTTTTAATAACTCATTTTGCTAATCCTGCACTCTTAGCAAAGAAATTGGGATTGAGGGGAAGGAGTGATTGAGTAACAGAGAGAAGAATTTCTGGTGAAAGTGAATTGTAAGCAAGTTTTAATGGTGGCTCAGATTGGTGACTGCATGAGTAGATAACCTTCAGGAAGTGTGAGAGTTGTTTGTGAGCATTTACAGTAGCTGTTCAGTTTGTCTTCCTCCACCCCAATATTTCTCACATAGGGAATTGCATTTGTTCAGCTTCATACATTCTTTGCAACTAAAGTGCTACATAGTTGGTGTGGAATATAGATGTCTTGTTGGCAAAGCTCAAATCCCCCCCCCAATTAAGGCTTGATCATATGCTTGAATTTCACCTCCACCAATGGTGTGTGGTTTTTAAACTTACTACAGTGCAAAGTACTGTTCATAATTTAGTCCAATAAAAGGGATGATGTTGGCTTTGGTGTGGTTTTAATTTAACCCTTTTTCCACAGAAAACAATTGGGAAAGTGTTTTGGTGGCCCAGCATTAAGGGGTACCTTTGTGCTCATGGAGTTTATTTAATGTTCTTGCTTGATTTGGGCATATATACTATGCATTCATATAGTATTTTTATTTGGTTGTCTCCGTGGCAGAATTTAAAATGAAATCATGTTCTAAAAGCACTCTCAAAATTAAAATCTCCAAAATCTGGGCCACTTCTCGCATAGTTACTATGAAACTGGATGTCCAGGGAAGAATTGCACTATCCCCTTAACCATAGCTATTTCCTGATTCATAAATTAATTTTTCTTCCCTTTTTATTAATATATCATGTGGGGGTAAACCAGAAAACTGAACTTTGTTGCTTCAAAATCTGACATTTCGTATCCACTTCAGAATGTATAGCTGAACAAAAGGAACTTTCTTCTCTGAACCTGAACGTACAGCAACCAGAATGAAAACCAACAACACTGTTATGTGTTTTTCTTACACTTTTTAATCCTGTCACTGCACATTTGCAGGCACATTGCTTGGTGATTTTAAGAAAATTGCCTCCTGTGTTAAGAAACAGTTGGATTGCATGAGCTACATGCTTTGATTTTGAAAGAACCAGTTTTAACACCTCAGGGTTTTATTTTCCTTTAAGTTTCAAGAATTTTTAATTCCACAGGCACATTTAAAACAAAAACCAGCAGGGGAACTACACTGCTGACTGTAACACTATATTTCAAATATCAACTAGATTTCTGCTGCTAAACTGAATCCAACTGTCACAATCCAGGCTTTCTCCTAGAAAATCCAGGTATACATGTGTTCAGTCAAATCAGGGGTACTGTACATAATATAAGCATTTAACAGGTACGGATTGGAAGAGCTTGAGCTTTTTTGTAAATAGTCTTGCTTTTTTAATTTTTAAAAGATGTGGGTATTTTTTATTTGATGTATAGACATCATTAACAAAATGTGGGAAAACTCGCCAGGTCCTAAAATGGCCTTTCAGGCTATGTTTCTATGCATTGTGTTGGTGTCTCAGTTCAGCTGTTAACTCTCTTCATTATATGCATTTTTATCTAAATCAAGTACTGTACATGCCCCCTTTCCAAGCAATGTTGGAGGTCAGGGAATTGGAGAATCCTGTCCAGGATCCCTTTTTGCTTGGATTGAGCAATGGGTAAATGTGGAGTATTGTTGAAGAGCAATCAAAGTGTTTCCTCATTTTTGAAGGGTTGTATGTAAAATTGTGTGTGTGTGTGTGTGTGTGTGTGTGTGTGTGTGTGTGTGTGTGTGTGTGTGTGTGTTGAGCTAGTTTCCTTGAAATCTAGGAAAGTATTACAAGGTTGACTTGAACATTGTTCCCATTTGGAACAGAAATTCTGTTTCAGAAGATGTGTCTGCCAAGTGTGACGAGATCTTGGGCAGAACATGATCAACGGTAAATGGGTTTCTTTCAATGTAGGCTTACATGGTGGGCTGGTCCCACACAGGTTGATGAGTGCAATTCTTTCTTTAAAACCAAAGTTGATTGAACGCTTCACACTGTCGCGTTTTGCACTTTTTCCCCTGTGCAAGACAAGAACCACTGTTGTCCTGTGCTGAGATTCCTGTTTGTTGCAAGACCCAAAAGTGGAAGGGGGAGGGATTGGCATAGTCTGGTTTTGGTCAAAAGAAGTAACTGGATCATGACTGATGAGGAATTCATTTTGATATTCCAGGAAAAAAGTTGAATCAGGAATATATATTTTCATAATGCCGTTTTCTTACATGGTATGATGCTGTGGGTGCTATTGGTATGTTAAAATTCATAACTGCTCTGTGTTCAACAGAGCCTCTATTATTACCACAAACTCAGTTTCATGTGTCATGACATATTGTAATCTACGTCCTGAGGTCCATGATCCAAAGAGGTAAGGCACCATGTGCTTTTTATATGCCTTTCATAATTGGCAAGCATCTGGAGAAGATTTTGTAGAGGATGTCATAAAAAGATTGACACTGGCCTGACAGCACCCTCTTGTTGTGTGTCTAGACTGCTGTCTAAACAGCTCTAGTACTGCTTGGACTCTCTCATCTTGAAACCTTCTGGATGAGTTTGTTTTTGCTAAAATTCACCAATGGCTCTCTGTGGCTTAAACCACAAATTTACAGAGATTGCTGTACAAATTTACAGAGGCTTGTCCAATAGCAAAGCAGCTTTTTATGACATAAAAAATATGCAAATGGAAACTTATTTGCTTGTGTCTTAAGATATTTTTAAGGGAACAGAATGGCCTATGGGGAAAAAAATCAAAATGGTGATGATGGAAGATGGTTACCTAGTTTATGTTAAATCTAAGACAACCAAATTGGGTCAAGCTGTCCCATTGCAGGAAACAGAACTATGAACAATCTGATGGCTTTGTGATTGGTTACAAATCTTTAAGGGTGTTGTCCTTCCAATGTGACCCTCTTCCCAGGGTTGCCATATGTCCCCCAAAACAGGGACAATCCCGTTTTGTGGGGATTGGGTTAACATACTGGCAAATGGGATAGAGGGTCCTGTCCCGATTTTGTGGAAGAGAATGATGGCAACCCTACCTCTGCTGATGGTTGTTTAGTATAAAGGGGAATGTAACTGTTAGAGGTCTGCAAGCGTATGTTGAGAAGTGAGAAGATGGTGTAGCACATGTGGTTGATCCTTGGCCTGTGTGATAGAAGATGGTGGGGAGGGGAAGAGTTCTTGGATTTATTTCATTATGGAGAGGGTTTTCTGATGATGGATGGAATACTGTTGCCATGTAAGTTGAAGACTGAATCATTTCTTTGGGGTTTTTTGTTAAAAGAAAGGCTACAGGAGGGAATCAAAGTGGTGTGCATTTTACAGAGAGAAATGAAAGACCCAATATTTGAGGGTGGAAGATTGAAGAAAATAGGCTGGTAAGATCTGCAAAGCCATAGTTGAAGAACCAGCAAAGCTGTTGAACTTTTCAAGTTTAATATTAGGTACTATCTATGAAAATGGGTTATCTCATTTTTTAAATTGTTGAACTGTCAGGTTGATTTGTTTGCATAAGGCCCTTAGTACATCTCAAACAGAATTTAAAGAAAATAAGTACAACTGTCGGAGTGACCTCTTCTTGTGTCTCCGAGATAGCATCAAACTGGCAGGTGGAATATTGAACAGTATAGTAAAATTGTTTTTGCAAAACTCAGAGAAAAAGCATGTATGATTTACTTAAATCAGGGTGAAATTATGAGAGGCAGAGGAACTATGGTGAAATTACCTTGCTGAATGGTATCTTTGGAAAAAATATTTTGTTAATCTGTAGGGAAGAAATGGCAGTATAGAGCAATGCCTCTTTGATGTGACTTAGTGGCCTCTAAAACCTTGAAAAAGACACAACATGATCAAACTTCTTCATAGGATAAAAAGCATCTTTGTTATTATAACCTGAGATGAGATTTCTGTGTGGTCATTGGAGTTCCTCACTGCCAGATTTCATTTCAAAAATATGAGTGCTTCCAGCATTATAATTAGTTTATCTCCATGGGTTTCACCTTGTTTGGATGGAATGTTTTTGCCTAAAGCAATATCTTTACATAATAATACAGCATTAGAGGTTCAAAGGGCATTAAACCTGCGGAAGATAAAGGGTGTGTGTATGTGTGTGGGTCTATGGTCTGTATTCAGGAGCTTTTAATCAATCTAGAAGGGATTCCTGGTCAGTCTTAATAATGATTTATAGGTGCACATGAAAATCCTTAAGTGTTGACATTCTATAAATGAATATGCCTTGTTGCTAAAGTTGGATTTGCCACAGTATGATTTAGGAGACATTTACAACATGATTTGTGCTGGATCAGTTATCCTCCCCCCATATATTTGTTTTATGCACTCAAGCAGGTTGAGCGTTTTAGAAGGATGGTCTGGAACATTTTAAGAGCTGAGGGTGAATTCTAGTCTATATAAATGGAACATCTGCACAAGGTAGTCACAGCAGCATGTTAATTCAGCTCCTATTCATTTAATCTAGAGTAAAATAATGTGTTTGATGCTCAGTGCATATAAAATTCTCCTGCACATTGAGATGTGTGGGTTTTCCTGCTAGATAAAAATAGGCCTTGTGCATTCTCACATACACATGTACCAACATTCCCAAAAGGTGTGTTCACTAGTTACCAAAATCTTAATTTAAGTCGCCAAGTAGGATTGTAGTAGTATTGAAACATTGTGCTTCTGATGGCTACAACTTGAATGCAGATATACCACATCTAGATGGATCAGATAAATGTTGTATTTAAGTGATTGCTTTAAATTTCCTATGTCTGGAATTGGATGTATGTGCATTAAAAGGATTTATGGACACAGATTCACAGGAAAATGTCAAATCCCCTTTGACGCATCCCCTGTGCTGTGGTAGTGTAATGTTGGCGTCCGTATTCTTGGTCATGACTTCAATATTGAAAAAACCTCCTAAGGCATGCAGCTCCATATTGACTTTTTCTAGCAACCATCTGGCATTAATAAATGAACGGATTTGCCAGCTGGATAAGTGAATGGATTTGCCAGTTTCAGTCATCATGAAGTTAGAAGTTTCCTAAGTCCTTTGGCCCCTCATTTCATGGGTGTGGATTGGCTTCCCACAATCATTTCTGTTGTGGGCTGTGGGAGTCTTTCTGCCATTCCTTCAGAACATGTGTTTCTTGGAGGGTAACAAGGCCCAGCCTGTGGCAATTCAGATGACATGTCAAAGTCAGAATCAAGTCAAATTTGGGATCCAAAACAATCCTTAGAATAGGACACATTACACACTGCACAAGGTTCTGCACAACACAAACATCTTCCTCGGCATGTGCACAAGATATTTTTTAAAGCACAATGAGATATACAAAGACAGAGGAAGCCCAGCTTGCACAAGAACCCCGGGTGGTAATTGGTGTGATTGTACTTTTAGAGGCACCAGACAAGGTGCTGGAAATTCTAAATGTGACTTCTGAGATTTTTGTGATGTTCTAGTACTCAAAGTAGGGGTCGGAGCCCCCTTGGAGGGTGACAACCTTGGGTCAGGGAAGTTAGGGTGGGATTTGCCATCTTAGAATCTGGCACAGGGCTTTCCTGGGAGCAAGTCTTATTGAACATAATGGGATTTCTGAGTAGACATTGAGGAGTTCTGGCATCACAGTGATGTCACATGCTGGTAAGTTTAACAGGGTCTCAGATTTTTAACTTTAAAGGGGATCCTGGACTGAAATGTCTTGAGTACCCCAATTTTAGAAGGATGCTAGCTAGGGAGCAACTTGCAGGTTGCGTGCAACTGCACATGACCTGCATGTGCTGAGTGTTCATTGTTACCCTGATGCTTATGCTTTGAATGGGCCACTCCTGAATGAATGGACACAAACACACACACATACCCTACCTCTTGTTTATATGGTAAAGTTTTGTGAAAAGGGCTGCCAACAGTTCAGACTGCAGTCTGTGTTTTATTCCCTGTTTCCTGCAATGTGAAACCACAACATCATACATACAATTTCTCAGGCAAAGAGGACTTGATTATTCACTGTACCTTACAGTCATCTCCCAGTTTACTTATTGCTTGGACCAAAGGTGGTGCTAATATGAACTATAATTTTTATATTTATGTTTTTGTTGGGTTTTGTGTGGTGTTTTTTTATTTCTGTTTTTTTAAGCAAAGATGTAGTGTTCTGTTTAACTGAAAATATTTCACCCATGCATCAGACTTTCATGAAATTCATAAAAGACCTTTTGGATTTAGACATGTATGGTCAGTTTTAACATACTTTTTCCAAGAGGGGAGTGGTAAAGGATACTCTTCAAATGCTTGCAAATTATAACATTTGATTTTGTTTTTGTTAATTTCCATTTGTTTACATGGTCTCTTCTATGTCCAATGGAAACAATAAAATTTTTGATCTTTTTAATTGTGTGCCATTTATCTCTTCACAACAAATCCATCCCCAAATACATCTGTTCTGAAACTGACATTTGTGACCCTGATGTGGCTTTATAGTAGTCATATTGAAGGAGAAAAACTGTGCATGATGCTCACAATAAATACAAAAAATATGCCATTAAGAGGTAGAGGTATTTTCCACATTGCCCTGATACGCAAACCCCAAATTTTGCAATATTCACTTAATTGCTGAGTCCACTTGTACAATCATTCCTTCATTGTTGCTTCCTGATAAATGTTTGATAAGCCAAATTAACTGCTACATATTTACATACTCAAGTAATTCTGCCCCATTTTTGTCACAATATTTTGTTGATGAATATGGCTTACATGTGCATTTCTCCAAACAGGATGCTTTCTGACACAGGATTAGGAGTGGTTTCCAATGATTTCAGAAGGACTTTGTTCAACCATTGTACCCCCCCCCCAAAATACTTAAGTATAAACTTATCCCACAGTAAATTCACAGGATAAAGTATGAAGCACTTTATCTGCATGCAGGGTATGTATATGCAAGAAATTGCATTATAACCCCCACTGTCTTCCCCACTTGCTTGCATACAGGTGTGACCTTCATAGCTGTGGGAATCCATTCATAGACCATGATTTTGGTCCATGATTTGATTTGGTCCATGAGCCATGAATTTGAAACTACCGATAAGAAAATTCAACTTTTCACTCCTGTATCGCCTTGCAGGGATTTTTGAAGCCTATATATGCTTCGCATGCCCATCTACAGTATTTATGGGCTTCCGAATGGCTCCATAGCCGGAAAAAACCTGTTTCTGGTTTTTGGCTGAGAATTGGCAGTGATGTTTTATGCCCTTAAAAGGCACTAGGTGGGCCAGGACGCCCTCCAGGTACACAGCTCTGGTCTCTTGAAGGTTTCAAGTAAAGCCAAGTCTGCTTCAATACAGATCCAAAGGACCTGCAAACAACCAGGTCTGCAGATGTAAAATCTGTGGATAAATAGGCTCCATCTGTACAAGAGAAAACCTAAAGAATGTTTGGGGTGGAGGTCAGTAGGCAGCTTTGTGTAGAAAAGTTGTCGTGTTAAAAGTGAAGCATAATCACAATGCTGAAAACAGTGGCTGGAGTCTGTTCAGGATTGTCTTAAGAAAATAGCAAGATTCTGTGGCAGAAATGTGGGACCACGTAGTCTTTAAATCTGCTGCAGCCTAAAAGAGGTGGCATATTTTTTAAATACATCATCTGGTTCTGAATCTGGTGTATGGGGGTGTGTAAATATTGATCACAAGGTGTCCCAATCTGGATTGGATCTGTGTAATAGAGGAAGAGGTTTATCAATCTCTCCTGTTAACGGGTTTATGTAGATCAGAGCCCCTGCAACTGCTAAATACCCAATGAAGGACGTAGTGCCAGATCTTCAGTGCCAACCATTAAATTGACCACCAGGTGGTGATGTATCAACATTAATCTTCCTACTGCAGTTTTTCACTGTTTTGGCGCTTATAGGTTCTATTTTATTTCAACATGATTCCAAGGCAAGAAAAGCAAAAGGTAATTTTGCTTCTTCTGCTGTCATGCATAGACATGCACATGTACTTGGACAGAGCATCAGTGGGTCACTATGTGTGAGAGGTGAGTTAAGCAAATTGACTTAAACACAATTGCCGTGTACAACATGAAGCTTCCTTGCTGAAGCTGTGCAAACCTAAGATCTGTTGGTTTGTGGACAGAAGGCCGCATGGTCTCAAAGGGTGACATGATATAATGGTTCTCCATGACCCAATCTGCCAGAAGAGTTGGTGAGACTTTGAAAGCCAAGTTGCTCCTGATTCTGAGGTGGGGGGGAAGTAACTTTTTGAAATGAACGGGGAATCTAAAGCCCTCCACTATATTGCTCAGTTCTTGTAATTCATGAATGACTAGCATTTAGTTCCCAATCCCTGGAGCTGCTTTTTTGACCTCAAGGATTGCAGCACTGAAAGAATCGCTAAAAGGATTGCAGTTTGTAGCCAATGGACCTTAGAAGCAAGACTCTCACAAGAATCCTTAATGCCCTTCTTAGTCTTCTGAGTAAGGGTGGCTTATCTGTATCCAAAGGGAACCTACCTTTGAACTGAGCATGCATAGGAGTGCAGTCTTACAATAAATAGAAATATCTTCACAGACCCTTCAGTCGCTGGAGTTTGTCCTGCTTGTTGTCCCTTTAATAGTTAAACATCCCACAAATGGCACCTCCATGGGATACCTAAATCAACTTTATTCACAATCACAGTTATCCAATTGTCACACTGGATATAATAGTCTTTTTTATATATAAACAGAACACAAAACTTTTCTTTCTAAAGAAAGCAATTAAAAGACCTTTTTCATTTCAATGACATTAAATCACATGAGCTCTGGATCCTACATGCGAACACAGAGAAGATGCAACCAAGTCCAACTGTGTGCCTGCTCTCACTGCACAGCTCCCCTCCATCTTGAACAGCTCTCTCCTCCCCACCTCTGCCCAGGTTTGGTCCTCAAGAAATGCAGTTACCCTAAGACTTGGGTGGATGGAAACAGGTGCCTTCCATGCTGCTCCCAAAGTGCTATCCTAGGCTATAAACAGGAGTACATAAAATATATTGTGACTTGACTGGCTTCAGTTTTGTCTGGTTGTGCAAAATGGGGGGAGACACACACACGATACTGGCAAGAGGGAAAAAACACTAATAATCTAAGTGGCGGTAATGGAGCTTGGGTCCATTTGCATCCCTGAACAGCTGAAGGTGAAAAAAAAAATCTATTTCAAAGTTCCGATGCTATGTAAAGATCTCTGCATTCATGGCCTGTTTTAAAGCATTAAGCCCTGTGCAATAAGATTAACACACATTCCAGCCTTTGTATGTGCTTCCACGTCCACTGCCCATCTCTTCAACTGGGACTTGTTCTGTGTTTTCCCCTCCCAATTTCTAGCACTTATACAGTTGGAACATAACCCCCCTTCACCTCTACTGCGCTTCTGTCACTAGATCCACATTCTAAATACATCCATGCAAAGCAGTTCTCTAACTCCCCTCTAGAGTTTGAGCCACTCTTGAGCATTTGGCGCAACAGCAGGGATGTGATTCCCAGGATTGCTCTGCTGCCAGGGACAGATGGCTTTTTCTTACCTCTGAGCCAGTCCCCAAAGTGCAGGGAACCCTTGCTGGACATGGCTGCTCATTCCTCTGATCGGTGAAAAGTGTGATTGCAACCCACTTCCATGCTACTGTCACATAGACTTTCTGTCCCTGGCAGCAGCTCAGTCCTGGTGATCATGTTGCTGCCATCCTGCCCATCCCCAACAAACAAAGATAGGGCTTTTCCAGCTGATGGGTTGTGACCCTTCAGAGTCACCAGCATAGGGAATTTGACATTCTGCAGAAAAAAGTCCTGATCCCACAGAGGCTGTGTGAGGAAATCTTCATACCCCCAAATTAAAATGTCATATTTCTGATTTTTCTACTAATTGGAATGCTGTAGAGAATGTGTGACCCCAGTTGTAGCATTTTGTCTAGACTTGAAGTCCCTAATTGCATATCTTGCACATCTTCTGGGTTACAAACCTGGAAAGACTGTAAAGGTTTGGGGGAACAATCCTTAGGGAGAGTCTAGCAGATGCCTATGCACACATGTACTACACATAACTAATGTAACATATGATCTCTAGCAACCTCAGAAGCACAGGACCTCAATTGTTATTAATAATGCATAAAATATTTCTTATTGAATCTCTTTTTTTAGTGGTGGTGGAGCGTCTAGGGCATCATAATAGATTTTCATTGTGAGCCCCATGCTAAAAAGTTTGGGAAACACTTCTACAGAGATGGAAATACTGACTGGCATAATCAAACTGATCTTATATGAACATTGCATCTGACTTATTGCCCAATCCTACTTATGTTTACATGGATATTAATCAGCTGCATTTACTGTATTTACTCGACTCTTAACACACCTTTTTCAGCTAAATTCAGTCTCCAGAATCAGGATGCGCATTAGATTTGATGGTTACTTTGAGTAAATATGGTATTTTCATTATAGGGTGTGCAATAGATTTGATGGCACATCAGATTCGAGTACATATGGTATTTTCACATTTGATGTGCATAACCTTGCAATCCTATCCACACTTTCCTAGAGTAAACTCCATTGACTATAATGGGACTTACTTCTGAGGCATAGGATTGAGGTCTAAAGCTTACTTCCACTGATTTCTAACAATACACTATCAGGTTCCACTGCAAGACCATTTGCATGGGAGATTCTGAATCCAGAGATGTTTTGCCAAATCCTTTCCAGAGATTTGATGATGTCCAAGTAGGGAAAGGACTTTTAAACAGAGTACAAATTTCTTTCACTTGTCAAAATATTGTGGTAAGTTGGATAGCTGCCTTCTCGATATCTTGTCCTCCTAACTTCTAGACAAAGAAAGAAGCTGATGACTGGATTGCTTTTTAAAGAAATGCACTCTGAAGGGGCTTAATGCATAAAGCTGCCAGGTGCATATTTTTAATGAGATGTGGATTTGTTTAGAAAACCCAGATGTGGATGCTGCAAGCCAGAGCACGATACAATAAGGTATTTCTTCTTTTAAGGGTGGAAATTGGCACTTGCTTTGGGGCTACCGCAAGTATCAACACCCTCTTAAGGTTGTCTCCATTTGAGTTTGCCACATGCAAGGATTTGTGATGCTTTCTATGCTTAGATAGTCTTGAACTGCTCCACCCTGAGCAATCAGCACCTTTTTGGTAAGGGTCTACTTGCATAATAACTATGCAACAATAACATTTTTTTTCTTTTTGTTATGTAAACTGCTTTTGAGATTTTGTTGTTGTTGTAGAGCCGTATATAAATATTCTATAATACAATAATGGGCAAAGTGCTTTAGAAGTATTTATATTGGAGATATAAATCCCAGCTAGAGATGGGTTGGCATTTCAGAACCCAAACCTGCTTCATGATTAAACCTCATGACCAACTTTGCTTGGGTTAAAGGAAGCAGACTTTTCTCATGGAACATGCGTTCCTATGAGCAGGCCCCAAAAGAGGCACTTTTAGTTGAAAATTTGGCAACACACTGAATAAGAGCTGGTATCTCTTTGAATTTGTACATCTAAAAGAATCATAGAATAAAGCTTTAATAAGAGACAGAGAAGGAAACAGTGATGTGTCTCTTTTCAGGACCTGATTTGTTGAGTGTAGAAAACAGCCAACCAACCACTATAGTAGTGGACACTAGCCATTTTCAACCACTATTTCTACTACGAAGAACCCGGGGGGGGGGGGGTGTGGGTTCTTGCCTCCTTGACCTGCCAAAAACTGCAGGAGCAGATCAGTTCAATTAGAAACTTTCAGTTTTAGGTGTGTTCTCCTAAGGCTTCCATTCATAAATATATGAGTCTTATTTTCTCATGATTGTCTCATGAAATACACGGGTCTCCAATCGTACAATTCCCATCATTGGTGCCCCCTTTCTCCCCAAATTTCTAATTTGACCTTTCTCATTTCTAGCACTGTGGTTTGCAAACTGTCTGGCAAGAGCCCTGTATACTGAGGAAGGTGAGAACTGTTGAGAACTCACCTGTGGTGCGCTATGGCATTTGGAAGTGGTGAGCGTGCTTGGAGCTGTGTGCTGTTATGGCTGAGGGTTTGAATTGAGAACATCTGAAATGAGAAAATGGTGGGCCAAGAAAGAATGAGGTCTTGTGCTTGTCTATCACGGTGCAGTTGGTTGCAACAAGGGAAATGCCACAAATTCACCAGAGACATGTTCACAGTGGTGGGACCGAAACCATTGTTCTTCACATAATGGGAGACAAGTGTATTTACCGATCCTTCATTAAAGTTAACAAAAATAAGGTAAATGGTTTCTGATCACACTTTCTTGATAAATAAATAGATTGAGGTCTGTATCACACATTCAATTTGGCCAAGAGTTTTTAAGTTACCAGTGATTTTACTTTCCTTCAAAGCCATGATGGATGTTCAATGTCATGACAATAAGTCTTTTTTGTATACTTTTTCTTATGGCTTCTCCAATGCACTTCATTGATTCCAGAAAGCAGATGGCTAGGGCTTCCTTTTGCCCACTGAAAGCAATAGCCGGTGCAATAATTTTTTTAAAAAATGGGGGGCTGGAGAGGGGTGGGGACAGGAGGTGCTGAGGAAATATATTGATGTAGTAGGCAGTGTCATGCTGCAGGATAGGAGAGGTTACCACGTGGATTGTCTGGAAGCAGGCTAGAGAGGAGAGGATAAGAGAATGTGTAGAAAGAAGAATTAGAAGGCTGACAGTGAGCAGTAGAGCCTCTATTTGAGCCTCTATAGTACGGTGCTGATCAAACGCTCAAGAGTAGCCTTTCTTAGCAGAAGCAGATCCGCATACCTTGTGGGAGGAGGGAAGCTGCCATTGATGTGCATTTACAGCCATTGGGAAGACTGTCAGAGAGTCTTTGCCAGCCTAGCTGATGAGAAACATAGGGGAAAAGTTCCATGTGGGGCTTTCCTATGCCTAAAGTGGTTTCAGTGCTTGAATGATTTGTTCCTTTTCTATTCCATTTTGCTTCCTGATGCTGAATGCTTTGAAAACTGTCAACATGCCCAAGCAAAACTGGGATGATTCTGCCTCCCTTCCTCATTTGCTTTTTGCAGCATCTGGCTGACAAAAAGGCAGGGAAGATGGCTGGGGGGAGGAAAAGGGGGATAGTATGAGATCCAATCTTTCTTGCCAGCTGGATATCTATGTGTTGGGTGGCAACTCTTTGTTAGGGGTCAAGGAAAGGAGGACTTGTTAGCCCTCATATCTCTGGGACTTGCCCACATGTAAGAAGGTTCAAAATGAGATACACATGGAAGGATGGGAAACATGGCGATTCTAATCATTTCCCACCTACTCTGGTCTTCTCTGATTTTATAAGGAGAATCTCCCAGCCCTACCCTTTCTACCATGCTGCTCTAGGTGCTGCGATAGGTCTTGATTATGTCTTTTATGGCCCGTCTACAGATAGGACAACAGGCATTGGCCATCTTCTTGAGTTTGAGCCCACATGTGTAGCATAGACACATATGTCCACAGGAGTAAATCACGGTGTCCACCATGTTTTCATAGCAGATGGTGCATTCGTCATTCCAGGATCCTGAGATGGAGGGGGAAAGAGGGGACTCTGGCATGCTGACTGGAGAGTTTGGAGCCGTGCCTGCAACACACACAAAAAAAACCTGTCACTCTCTTATCTGTAATCAATCCCACCATGTGAAATTCAAAACAAGATTAGTAGGCTGTGACACCAGATGCTAAAGATTAATTCTAGAAAAAGTTTGCCATCATACTTGGCTTGTGAAACTCCCAGACAGTTCTGACTGAGTCAATAAGAATACGCAACACTAGGTAGCCTAATAGTGTCCCATAAAAGCAAGTTCAAATGAACTGCCTTCATGTTTCCTACAGAGACCAAGAACTGGAAACTCTTCTATAGAGAGTCTCCTACAGAGACCAAGAACTTTTTAACTCTCAATTCTTCTCTTGTTTTTCTCTGTTTTGGTTCACCCCACCAACTGTATCTGTATCTAACCTACTTTCCTTTCTCCAACCACTTTATTTCTCATTGTCCAGAATAGTCCAAATTCTGATGTCCCAAATCTTTGAAGTTATACAAGACATAAGAACTCCACACAAGTTTGTAAAAATCATTTTTGTGTAGAAATTTTGAGAATGTAGTCTGAGGTCTGGAGTGGGATAAAAATGCAGTACAGTAATAATCGTCGACAGAAAGAAAAATGAATTTAGGAAAAGTTAATTAAGGATACAACATGGAGGTTGGTAATTGCTAGGCCATGCAGAAGTACTTACCACTGATAGAGTTGCCAAGCAGGCCAGAGCTACAGGTACTCAGGATGGGGTCAGAAACACCACTACAAAGGACAGATGGTGAGTTTGGAGATGAGGTGGGTGAGCTTGGTGTAGATGGGCCCAGACGCTCAGCCAAGAGAGTAGAACCTGCACAAAGGAAGTAAAGCAGAAGTTTCATAAGCACTCTCACTGCCTTTTGCTGCTAAGCAATCCTCTTGCAGTGTGCAGCAAAGCATGCCTGATAGCCAAATGTTGTATAGAGGTTAGTGTGCGATAAGGACTGGTGAGATCTGAGTTCAAATCCCTCTTCAACCTTGAAGATCACAGAATATTCATGGACAGACACCATCTAACAACGCTCAGTTCAAACTATCGTTGCTAACTCGTTGCTTTCCCCAGTGCAGAGCCCCTTGCCTCTATACCCATGCACTAGATGATGTGAATAATGGAATCTAATGAAATGAAATCATCAATATCATCAGTGCAAAGATAAGAAATGAGATTTTGGTGGTTTTTTCCTTGTTAAAAGGCATTTTAAGGTGGACCTCAGTATCAGTGGTGAGTCGTATCAGCAGATATCAAATCAGTGGATATTGAGGTTCCACCTTTAACAGGCTTTCTTCATTGTATTGCAGATTCATCACAGCCAGAATCCTGTTTCTTGGACACTGGAATGTACATGAAAGCAAGCCCTTCCTCAGGAATGTTAGACGGTGTCATGTGCCAGACCCCAGGGACAGTGTATTGAGGCTACCTGCCTCACATCTTTACTCTTGCTGTCTTTAACCTGTGGTGTATGTGTGTGTCCATACTTTTCCCACCATTTCTCTTCTGCTCTTTCAATGTGAGTGCAGCATTCCCAGGAGCAATGCCACCCAGCAAAGAGTCTAGCGTACCATGGGGTCTTTCACACTCCTGCAAAGGGAATAGCTCTAAGATTCCCTGCTCCAAAGTTGAGGACCTGTACAGCCAATAGTAGAGTGTGTGCTTGCCAACTGTAAGTGAAGTAGAGGTTGAACCTCCCCATTTGCAACATTTGGTTCCAAGAACCTCTGTGAATATTTTTATGTTATGCAAAGGCAATTAGTTACCATGCAAACAAGGCAGACAATGAGTCAGGATGAATCAAGTTCCCTTGCAAGTGGCTTCAAACACTGAGTTTAGGCTCAGAGTCAGCAATTAGAACGGATCATCACTTGGGGGAAGAGAGGGACTCTGCCTCCCACCTGTAATCTGACCCCAGATCTGAACTCAGTGAACTTTTCTCAGCAAGCTGAATTGCCTGCCATGTTAACATGGAAAGCAGCCTGCCTTTAAGCCATTAAGCAACTCAAGAGATGGTTAGCTTTCAATTTAAAGAGCCAACCTAATTTGCCTTGAGACAAATTCACATATAAATTACATATACTGTAATTAGGTTTTACCTCTATTTTTCACTGAAACCTTTTCATAGCTTCTGCTTCCTGTTTATTGTTAGTAGCAAACTAATTGTGGTTGGTGGGGAACAATTAAAAAATGGGTCTTCCATTATATGGCATTGCTTGATTTTAGGCCTTTTTCCTACCACATAGAAGGATGGTGATATGGCTGAAAGTGATAATGCTTCCATTGTAGAGATAAGGAGAGGCAACATGGTTGAAATGGAGAAAACTGTGCGTCACTTTCTCTCACACTGCCTTACTTGTAGAAGCAACTCTAATTTAACTGGTACTAGAAAACAGGTTTCTGCTCCTGTCCTGTCCTTTTCATTGCTGAATATCAACAGCAGCCTCTTTAATGGAGTCTCGAAGTTTATTCCTCATCACTCCTCACCCTTTATCACTTCATATTTTTAAAAGCTTATTTTTAATTCAGCCGGTTTTGCCCTAATGAAATAGAGCTTATGAGAATTCATGGTTGTAAAATGGTTACATAAAATGTAAATGCATTAGAATAAATTAACAAATGTATTAAAATACAACTAAAATGGAAATGAAATGGTGAAGGTGTATAATGGCAGACGTGAAGAACTGTGGGGTCAACATCACAATATATTACTATGTACATCAAAACCATGCCTTTTCAAAAATTGGCTAGCACCAATTCTATTTTTTTTAAAAAAAGATGGCTTCTTCTGAGTTCTGAGAAGAGATGGATGAAGCACAAAGGAGAGAAGGACAATGTGATTATAATATCATGTTAGATGCACCCAAAAAATTAATAATCAACATAAAGTGGCAATTCTAGAGTAAATGCTGCACCTGGAAGCACCTCAAGTTATCTTCTTGGAGTTTGTGCTCCAGAAATCAGTCTTAGAACAAACTCAGACTTCAGAATATCTGCTGAAACTCTGTTTTTGGGGGGTGCATGGGGAGTTAGCAATGCATAGATTCCTTATGCTGATTTTACTATGTATTTAGTAGTGGTGGGAATGCGATAAATTGAGTAATCCTTCCAAATGCCAAGATCAGCAAGAACAACATTCTGAGAAAAGGCAGCTGTTACTAACGGACTGTTACTCAACATCAAATTTTGGCTAATCATGGCAATCCTGGGCTATTTTATTCTGGCAGCCGGTGCTGTTCAGTTTTTGTGTTAACTGATTACCATCAGTTCAATAACAGAAAAAGAGAAGGGGGAAAAACAATAGCCTCTGGCTCAAAACGTAAAAAATAAAGAATGGGGATGACTATTCCCAAGCAAGGCCACAGGCAGGCTTTGTTTTCATTTGAAGGAAAGTGTTGATGTATGCGAGATAATTCCATTTCCATGAATCTTGTATGTTCTCAGATTGAAAAGCAAAAAAACCCAGCTGTGATGTGACACCAGCTATCATCAGGCCATTGCCCAATATGGTTTAGTCAGTGCTGCTTCAATGTCAGCAATAAGCAAGCAAGAGGTTTGTTTTAAACAAGCAATTTGCAGATCCCTGTGGCTAATGATGACTCCACTGTGGAGGGCCCACAATTCAGTGAAGCACATTTTTTTGCATGGATAAAAATTGCAGGTTTTGGCATCTCCGGCTCTCTGGCACGGCTAGGAACGGCTGCTGCCTGAGCCTCTGCTCTGCCTCCAAATGTGTGTCCCAACACTCAGCAAAACTTGTGGTAGGAGTGAAAGGGGACATAGAAGAGACTAAAAATTGGATGGTAGCACCTTCCCTGAGCAGAGGTACCTCTACCGGATTTTCAGAAATTTTCTTCTTTGCCGTAGCAATCCATACTCTATGTATTTCCTTCTAGTAACTATGGTTTGGATCAGAGGGGCATTCAGGCAGCTCTTAAGGAAGGGGGATGCTGCTTTCTGAGCTTCCTTCTGCTTGTGATTCTTTGCGTACAAGACACTGTCCTCATACCAGCTTCCTGATAATTTTACATTCTAGTTTTTTTCCCCTAAGCTGAACAATATTTAAAATGTACACAACTGAAAATAACCAATATTAGTATTGTGTTCTTCATTACATTGGTATGATTTGCATTCAAACTATTTGCCTCTGAGGAAAAAAGAGGATCACTATTTGGCTAGTATTGGTTGAAGTAGTACCAGTTCTGGAATGAAACCAACACCTTCTGTATTGTGGCAGAAATAAATGAGGGTGTCAGGAGGGATGTGAGGTCTATTACTGCCTTATTTCACTTTGGAGACCAAAGATAGGTGATGTAGCATCCTAGGGAAGTATACATCAGGAATGCTGAGAAAGCCACCTTTGCAAGTCCTCGTGGGCCTAATGCAGCAAGTGGAAAATTGTTTTCATCTGTCCATGTCAGCTGTGACGACGATATGATTAGATATATGCCATGGGAGTGTAATGCAGCTAAATCCAAGCCTTGTCTGTCTCGGTGACCTCTCCTTAAGGGATGAATGGGGGGGATATTTTAACCAACTCTTGTGCATTCAAAGTCTTTAGGCATGTGCAAAGAAGTCCATCCATGATGAGTTGCAATGGAAATACTTAGAACTAACAACAGAAAACACTGAGGCTTTGAGGATACTCTCAGTACGCTCACAAAATTTAAAAAGCAGGGTGGCTTGGAAAAGGCAGGACAGTTAGTTCAGGGCAAGCCGAAGTGCTGCAGCTCCTCGTTCCTTTTCCCAGCAAATCTGGCTAGTTCCTTTCGGGACCACCTTGAGCTGCTTTCAGCCTCACCACCTCTGTTTTCCTCTTCACCCCCCTCCATATCAACAGTATGGGGTGGTCTGTTTTGATCCTATACATAGTGTTGTGTAAAATGTTTGCCCCAATGACAGTTATCTGAGTGTACAGGAGATTGCCCACCCTGCCTCTCCACCCCCTGCTCCCCAAGAGCTCAGATGAAGGGAATTGTATTGTAAACACTGTAGCAAAGGAACAGACTCATTGCACTTAATATACACACAACAAAGATGGAGACATTAAACAGCAGTCACAAAGTGTACAAAACAAAAGGCTTCCTCTCATATGTTTGTCCTAAATGAGGCTCTATCAGCAGGGAACAGAATGGGTTGCTTTTCTGGGCAGGAGAATATCTATAGCGTCTTACATGAAATCATATCTTCTCCCCACAGACTTAGCATTGCAACAAAATATGTGTGAAGGAGAGACATGTGTATTTAATTATGAAGCTCAGAATCACTTGTGCTTCTAATCTAAGTAATCTTGAATGGCAATATGTCCCACCCTCTGCCCTCTATATGTGTATACATGCCATTGAATTATGCATGTTCTGTATTGGTGAAAAATGTTGCAGAAGAACTTGGCATCAACCACTGCTACACATTTTATTCTCTTGGCTTTAAGGACAACAGACATGAATATACTCCTAAACAGGACACACTGTAGGATCCAATGAACCTATCTGGGAAGCTTATCTGGCCAGGATATAAAGACAATCAGCAACTCAAGACAGGTTAGTTACCCTATTGAGAGGTTATCTCAACTCCTTCCTTTTTCACAAGTACTGATTATTCCAACACCCTAAAAGCCTAAATGTCTGTGCTACATTAATAAAGATCTGGAAAACCCAGATCTGAAAAATAAAGATCTGGAAAACCCAGATTCACATCTATCATCTTCCTGCAAACTCCAGCTTAGAGTGTAGCAACCACAGTCACTTCTGTAGTCCATTTTGGGCACTGACAATGCAACTCATCATGGATGGGCTTCTTTGCACATGTGGAAAGACCTTGAATACAGCATGATTTGCTTAAAACACAGACCTACACAGGCTGTGCTAAATTCCAAAACTGAAGGAATGAACGTGCAGACAACCAGCCTGCATGCTACAGAGATTAACAACGTTGCTTGGCATCCTTCAGTCTCGAAAGACTATGGTATTCATGCTCTGAATGGAAGTCATAAAGCAGCACCTTATATGGCTAAAAAGGCCAATTCGAGAGTGGCAATCCCTTCCACACTGAGGACAGGTACAGTCTGTCCCCTGCCCAGCACCCAGTTTTTGCTGGTTCCAAGACTGGCTCTTTGCCTCAGCCTGCCAAACAAGTATCTTTTTGAATTGGAGAAGGCCATGCTGCGTCCTTTCTCTCCAAGTTGAACAATCAGAGGTCAAGGTTTCCCAGCTGTTGGTGTCCATTCCCAAGGCCTTTAGATCCCTCTTGCAGATGTCCTTATATCACAACTGTGGTCTCCCTATAGGGCGCTTTCCTACACTAATTCTCCCTACAGGAGATCTTTTGGAATCCAACCATCAGCCAGTCTCACAATATGCCCAAGCCAGCATAGACATCGCTGTTTCAGAAGTGTGTACATGCTAGAGATTCCAGCATGTTCTAAGATGGCACCATTTGAAACTTTGTCATGCCAGGTGATGTCAAGAATACGTCAGAGACAGCGCATATGAAAAGTGTTTAACTTTCTCTCCTGCCACGCATGAAAGGTCCAAGGCTCGCTGCAGTACAAGAGTGTGCTCAGGACACAGGCTCTATAGACCTGGATCTTTGTATGTTGTGTCAGCTTCTTATTAAGCCATACTCTCTTTGTAAGTCTAGAAAACATGGGTAGCCACTTTACCAATAAGTTTATTCAGCTCAGTATCTAAAGAGAGTCAGAGATAGCAGAGCCAAGGTAAACAAAGTCAGTTTATGTTCAACGATCATTATACAAAGGGGTGAATCCACATCCTTGTGGATTCATGACTTATGTTTTCTTCAAGCTGATTGTTAGTCCAAAGTCTTGGCAGGCCTTGCTAAAATGGTCCATAAGTTGTTGAAGGTCTTCTGCAGAGTGAGCAGTAATGGCAGCATCGTCAGTGAAGAGGAAATCCCGCAAGCATTTCAGCTGAACTTTGGACTTTGCTCTCAGTCTAGAGAGATTGAAGAGTTTTCTGTCTGATCTGTTGTTACGGACAGACTAACGGTGTTGACAAGAATCAGGAACTGTCCTGCTTCCTATTAATGTTCAGTCTTCTTTGTAGCACGCAGGCTTGTTCTCTGCACATTTGGTTCTTCAGTTAAGCAAGAAACATCCATACTGTGAGGTCTACTACAGGAAAAAGGTACCAAAATATTACTAAAGGCAGTATTTATATAGGCAGCACATTATAGAGTTCCCTCCATATTGCTGCTTTCTATATTTACCACCTGAAATAAAACCCCCACAGATATATGGTAGGGCAGTATGCAGATATTTTCCAGGAAGCTCAGACTGAACTGTGGTATCACAACAGGCTGAAAGAGAACTTTGCGAAAGCATTAATATACACTGAAGGATAAAAACTTTTTTTAGTAACTTGTTTTGAGTAATTGCACCAGGAAGAACCTGTTCTAAAAAATGTCTGTGGTTCAACAGTTTAAGACTAACTATTCAACCACTTTTCTTTGTTCTCAAATAATTCCAAATAAATTCTGCCCTGCCCTGGAAAGAATGTGAATCTAAATGGATAGGTTTGGCTGCTAAGTTATAAACTAAACTAAACTAAACCCCAGCCCAGGGGCCAAATTTGGCCTTTGGGAAGCCTCAGTGCGGCTTTCTGCAAGCCTTGTAATATCTCTAATACATTTTATATGTAAAATTATGTAAATATATTCAAATTTGACATGTAAATAATTTTTCCAGCCCTCAACAGTGTCAGGGAGATGATGGCTGCAATCCTAAAGTCAGTTTCCTGGGAGTAAGGTCCATTGAACACAATAGGGCTTACTTTTGAGTAGACATGGTTAGGATTGTGCTCAATGTGGCCCTCCTGTCAAAATGCTTCAAGACCCCTGTTTTAAAAAGCACACAAATCAATACTAATGGGAGAAATGCTGATGTCAGTAATAATTTTGATGCACATGAGAACCAAAGTCTTAGGATCAAGATCCTGCAGAAACAGCTGAAAAGGGAAACTCTACAACCATTAAACTCTTTCCCTTAATATCCTCTGTACTTTTGAAATTTACTGCATATTTTGCTAGAAACACAAAGTTGGCTGTTTAGTCTATTCTGTCACTTTTGTAAGTAGCCAGAAATACTAACTCATTCCAGCATTTGGGAAAGAAATAGGTAAATTTTATTTGACCTGACATGCATATCATAATTCAGAGAGAATTGTTCATTATTCAGTTTATCCAGTACAGCTAGGCAAAGGCATGATAAGATATGGGAGCTAATATATCGTTTATTTTACTAACATGCCATTTCATCTAGAGCTGTTTTATTATTCTGCTGAAGAATACTATTAATTTCCACTATCGGAGGTAGAGAACATCAAGTTTATATGCAATTTGAGTTCCTTGACCATAAGTAACATCATTTTTTGTTTGTCATACTCAGTCAGCCCGAGTTAGAAGTCATGGCTGTTGCTTTTTTTCTCCCTTACAAGTGCCAAAAGTTGAGCAGCTGGACAAAGCGTGACAGAGAAAAGGTAAAGGTTGAGGGGATAGTATTTAGGACTAATACTGTAATCACCTACACCTGTGGGAGTAGGGGTGTGGATGGGAAGTCCCCTTAAGAAGCCAAGGCAAATAAGAGGGCTGGGACAAGGAAGTCAATGCTGGTAGATGTAACTTACCACGGTAAGGGAAAGCTTAGTTAGTTTTTTATTACTTTTTTACTTGCTGTGCTTGGGCTTTGTTAAGTAAATGCTTGTGAGCATATGTTTGGGGAGTATCTGGCTAGAAGAAAGATAAACCATTCTTTGAAGTTTAAGTGTTATCTTTAATTTTCAAGATATCAGGGACCCACGATATCTTTTACCGGTAATTCTTTTTTTAGAAGCTTCCTATGAATTAAAAAGGGGGTTCATTTATGTCCAGGGTAAGACCAGCCCTTTTGTAATACAAAGTACCTGAATTTCTTTCCCCTCACCAACAAGGATGAAGATGGAAGGACTATAGACACTCCTCCATGCATGGATTCCTTAATCAGTTATGACAGGGGACATGATGTGGGGATCTTACCCACATTCACAGCAACTGTCTCTCGCAGAGGATCACTCTGTAAATTGCCCTTCCTGATTACAGTAAAGGGGCTTCTGCACATGTAAATATGGTAATCTTCCCCATATGTTACTAATACAGATGAAGAAGCACATTTGGGTTCACATCTTCATCTCTTCCATGATGCTAATTCAAACTCCAGTAAATTTGATGTATGTACCTTTTGATGGATACTGGGACACTGCTACACCTGACCAGATGCCTATGACTCTGCTCTCTGAACATCAGTTATAAAGGATAAAAAGAACACCTAGACAGCAACATAATCGCAAACATGGAAGAGAGTTACTGAGAACAATTTCACCTCTAAAATCTACTAATCAAAGTAGATAAGAGCACTTGCTCTTCTAAAACCTCTAAAACCTACTAATCAAAGCAGATAAGAGCACCTGGGAGTAAGCCTCATTGAACTCAATGGAACTTTCTTCTGTGTAGGCACAAATAGGATTGCACTGTAAGTTCATTATTACTTAAAGACTGCATGATTAATTTATTTTTAGCCCAATTATACATAAACCGTGGACCAGTGAAATGCACCTTCTACTGGTACATGATTCACAAAAGCAAACATCAAGCTTTTTGTGGCAGCTTAAGGTGCCAGCATGAAGGCTGCAGCCTACTCCCACATGCCGGCAGTCAGAGATCTGCCAGTGGAGGGATTGGTCAGGGAATGGAAGACTGGGGTGGGCAGAAGAGTGTAGGGCCAGAAATGAGGTAGGATTTGCTAAACACTGACTCACAACACCCTTTTTAGACCTGATTTGCTGTCACAAATTAACTCAGACTTATGCCAGTAGAAAGAAAGAAAAAGTAGTGAGCAGAAAACCCTCAAAGAGTATTGCCTGCAGAATTATCTCATAACGAACCTTCCTATTTGAAGAAACTGTAAAAGAAACTTGCACTGTAAAAAGTGCAAATATCAATTTATTCTACTCTAACGTTTAGAGTAAGAGAGACCTTTATTGGCATAATCAAATCACAGACAATGTAGGACAAAAGCTGAATGACAGCACAATCCTAAATTTTGCTGTTGCAGGCAGGCTGGCCAGCATTGTGCTCCATTGGGGTTGCTGCCATGTTGTAAGAGGACAAGGGGAATGTTTTCTCCTTATCCCAGATAAGGATGCAGTGGCCCTCATGGGTCTACTTGGATCTGATCCATCTCCAGAGGTGTTGCAGGTCCAGGTAGATGGTAGCTGCTCCTGGCTGACTGAAGAACAGAGCTTAGATCCAGCATAACTACTGGGTCTGAGCCCTGTCTTCTGCTCCACACTCACTTGCCCACAGTCCCGTTCAGACTACATTTTTAAATGACAACACTCCCCGGACTACATTTTAAAATGATTTTTGAAATGACATGCTTAAGAGCACTGTGTAATGTCAGAGCACAGCCTGTAAGCAAATGAAAATTAATTCCCCAGGCAACTGATCACATATTACCATTACAAAGGGACAGGGGTGGGGGCTTATGAACTTGAGGCTGACTGACAGTCTCATCCAATATTCACCACCAGTAATGTCTTTCCAAAGGACAGTGAAGGCATTTACTATTTTTTTAAAACTTAGACATATACCAGAAACCCAAAAGAAGCTGCTTTCACGTAGATTTCTACTAAAGCACTGAAGTGTGATCAGCCCTGTGGTTTTCTCGATCCTTTAGGCACAGAATTCCCTCAGAATATTGGTCTGCTAAATGTCTGTCTCTTTAATGAGTCCCGTTTTCCAAAATGCAAAATTAAAAACATGGCTCATAAAACTCAGGCCGCCCAGAGCAACGGCTAGTTAACAGAAGAGACCCATTAGGCACATTTATGCGCAGTCATGGCATATGCCAAGTTTCCCTTGGAGTGGCTTCCTTGCAGACTGCTTGATAATGGTTTGTTTTCAAGATAACATAGTGGCTTGCCAGTCTGAAGAAGGCTGTATTTTGAAAAGAAACAAGTCTGCTTAGATGATTTACACATGAAATATCATCATCATTAATCTGTAGCAGAGATCTCCAAACCCTGGTCCAGGGTTTAGATGCAGCCCTCAGTGAGCCTCAGTGAGCCTCAAGACCCCTTTATAATGGCCCTTGGGCAAGCCTCGTAATTCACTCCAATACATTCTTATATGTAAATTAATGTAAATTTAAATTAGTTTTCCAGCCCCTGACACTGTGTCAGAGAAATGATGTGACCCTCCTGCTAAAAAGTTTGGAGACCCCTGAACAATAGCAATGATGGTCAAACTCAAGACCACTGTCCATCAAAAATGTGGTCTCCTTTCAAACAGGAGCTTGTATTCTTAGTATTCCATGTGTATTTTGGTAGGTTAAAAACTGCCAGGCAGTTGAATCTATTGCCTGGCATCCTAAAAAGTTGTGTAACAGGATGTCTGGCAGACACAACTGCCCAAAGCATTCTAGTGCCCAGATCTACTGAGATCAGTGGTGTAGACAGGGATGGCAGTTGCACAGGACTACCCCCCAAATCCAGAGTAACTACGGGAGCATGTAAGAGACTCGTACCCGTAGTTACTGAACCATCTAGTGAAAACCTATGGGAATTTCATATTGCAATCTAGAGCAAGTTGTTCTTATACCGGAGCAAGGACTCCCCGTAGTTACTCTGGATTTTGCCCTACAAGCATTACGGGAGCAACAAGTTGAGCTTGACAATAGTGGCTAAAATTGTGAAAAATTGAGTATGTAGGAAAGATAATACTATCATGTTAAATATATATCATTAGAAAGGTAATTTAATGCAGGATAAAATGAAAGAAACTGCATTGGGATATCTATAGTCTATCAAAAGTTTGATCATTTAACCAGAAAATAAAAAAACCCAGAATTCTATGGAACAAAAAGTGGATTTTCTTAACTCAGACCTTTCTCATGGTATTGATTTCTCTGAGAGGCAATAAGATGTAATTATGATACTATGTGGAAAAGTGTTACTATGGATCAGCTCTCATTTTCTTATCATATTTCAAAACACAGTTACCAATGCTAACTGGGTATACAGGCAATTCTAAGTGGTCCTCCTCTTATGTTTAGTAGCGAAAAATAACCATTCCTCTTTGCCCCAGCACAGTTTCCCTAACAAACAAAGGACACAATTTTCATTTTTTTTGCTTAATTAAATTTGATTTTGTTGTTGTAGGAGGGTGGAGGGAACAAAATCTTCTTCAACTCCAGATGGAAAATAGGTGCTTTAGCTCTGCCACTAGCAGAGTAAATGGATGGTGAACTGTTGAGGAGAAGGAGGCAGGTTTTTCCCCAATTCACCCTCTTAAAAAACACCTGGGGATGACGTCACTTCCAGTTGTGACATCACTTCCAGGGCAACATTTTGAGCTTTGCACCGGGCTACATGATTATTAGCTACATCACTGACTGAGATTACATCCCTTATGGAAGTAGAATGGTAAGCTCTGCTCATGGAGAGCAAAACCCATATCTGGCCACTGTGCCAGGATTTAGAAAGCTCAAGTCTATACAATAAAAGACCTACTGAAATTTCCCAAACTGCATCCAGGAATTCTTGTATTCATTTCAATGAAAAGATGGCTTACATAAACTTTGAAAATATGGACTTGTTCTTTGAAAAGGTCAGGGAAATTAGTGTTCTAGATGTGAATTGGAAAACGTATAGTCCACAGTACATACATACTATGTGGCAGTACGATGGTAAACTGCCAAAGTAGTAATTTATACAAATGACCTACAGTTTTCCTCCATTTAGACTGTTCTACAATCTTTACTTAGGAATTAGCACTCCCTTGAATTTGGCCACATGTATAATCACACAATTTTGAGACTCCAATACTGATTCCCAGTGTTTCCACTTACTCCCATAACTTCTTACATATGTAACACTGTGCATATTGAAAGTTATAAAATAAGATACAAACATACCCAAGATACGGATTTGCATCACTGCTCCATGTAAACCAAAGAAAATCCAAAGTGGCTGGGAACAGTCCACACAGACCTGCATGCCGGCATTTGCCCCGTTGTGGCTCAAATGCAGTTCACCTTCTGAATTCACCATGAATCCCAGAATGTCTCCACTCTGGAGAGGTACCAGAACCCTACAAACTGCCCAGAACTCTTTTCTGTCGACTAAAGACTCTGGATTATAAGGGAGGTCACTGGGTCTCAGGGTGCTTGGATCACAAGTGGTCACCCCATAAGAGAGTGTCCCAGTACGTGAGGTGTTGGATTTATTAATTTTGACAAATATAGTCTCATTGATTCTAAGGGGCCTGCTGGTGAAAACCAAAGTTCGCTCTTCCCGAGCATGTTCTAAACGGGCCACAGTCTGATCATCCAGAATTTTAATATGGGCTCCCCTGAGCTGATGGAAGCGGAGGTCACTTTCCAGCTGGGATGGTAGGAGGTGGGAATGTTGAGAGTTCAGGGAGTTCTGAGGGATAGGACACATGGCAGCCATGACATGAAAGTTCTCCTCCTGGAGGTTGAGGTCGCAAAGGCTCACAGAGAGCCGGGTGTCCTCCGTCTCCCTGCGCAGTGAGGGCCGGCGAATTGCTGTGAAAGATCTTGGACGGAGGCAATCAGGAGGAATAATTTCACTGTCTGAAAATCAGAATGAGAGAAGAAAAAAATCATCCAATCATCAGTCAAGCATCTAGGATATTATATCAATTGTTTTCAGGACCACAAAGTACTGCTACAATGAATACATTCTCCATTTACAACAATAAAGCAGTTTTCACTCCATTTCCAGTGAAATTAGCTCTGTAAATCTTTCAAGCACTATTTCAGACAGGCCTTGAGTTGGTTTCCAAAAACTAGCTGTGGGAGGCAAGGCTTGGAGAAGGGAAGCAGATGGCAAATAAGCAAGATCCTGCATGAAACCACTGATAGCAACAGAAAAAGTTATGTTCTGTCTTCAGCTAGAATAATTTATATGGTAGGGTGACATGAACAGCTAAGCAGAAATTTGAATTTAGCAATCAAGAGTTTAACCATTGCAAATAAGGCATTTTATATGTGCCCAAACACCTTTGCTCCCTTCTGATTGTGTGAAAAGGTTGTTAGGTCATATAATAGGAACTGATATTCACAAAGCGGTCTTTCAAATATATATTTAAACTAGAGTGGAAGTTCTAATCCCAGTTAGAAGAGGAGAAAAGATATCCAGTTTATTAGTGGCTGTTATGGACTGGAGGAATTCGAATTGCTGCATCTTATTTTGTATTTTTAGCACATTACTGAATTTTTCTGATGGTTGGTGGATTTATTTATATTAATGCTATAGTAAATCTTTGGATGATAAAGAATATACCTCACAAATTTTTAAAAAACATATATAAATAAGCATCCTAAACACTCCAATCCTAATGAAAGTCCCCACAGTCCAAACCAGCAGTTCAGCTCTCACCATATATATAAGACTCTATAGAGGCTGCTGGAGGTCTCATTGTTATGCTTTCAACAGCACATGTTCCAATCTGCTGGCACCAGCCAGCGTAGGACTGACTCAGAAAAAAAACCACTGATTCATCAGAAAAAAAGGCCACAATATATTAATGTTAGAAATTTGACACACTAAAACCTTGGATTGAGAGTTACTTGGATAGAGAGTGTTTTGCAAGACCAGCAAACGTTCTAATAAATTTTGATATGCAAGCAATGTCTTGATAAACAAGCAAAAAATTAGCCCTGGCCAGGATACAGCAGTTTTGGTATTCCACCAGCACCTGCTCAGCTTCTCCCGAGAGACCAATCTATGCAGGTCTTTGCTGAAGTAAGCCTATTACAGTCAATGGGGCTCATTCCTATGTAAGGGGGGCAATGGCAAGGAGCCTGAGAGACCTTATGTGGCTACTCTAAAGTAAGCTCTATTATAATCAGTGGGGTTCACCCCTGTGTAAGGGGTCAAATTGCAGCATGAGAGACTACGTGCAGGTTAATTTGTTTTATTTTCATTTAAATTTTGTCCTTTCTTTATTATTTTGTATTATATGACAGTACTGTAATCATTTTTATACGGATATTTTTGGTTTGTGGAATGAAACATCTGAGTTTCCATTATTTCTTATGGAAAAATTCACTTTGATCTACAAGCGTTTTGGATTACAAGCATGCTTCCGGAATGAATTATGCTCGTAAACCAAAGTTTCACTGTATAAGGAAGGACCACTGAGAGCAATGGAATAGAACTGCAATCCTAACCTCCAGTTAGGCTGGCCTAAATCTAGTGCTGACCTGGGGGTGTCACTTAAGTGCTGAAAGACGCTTCTGCGCCACTCTTTGAGGAGGAATAGGCCAGCGCACAAACATGTACTTGCCTCCCTAATAATGTTCATTGCACTGAGCTCATCAGTGCCTTAGACTGGAACCTGCTATGTAACTGACTCCTGCTGCTTATATGGCATGAAAGCTCCTTTGGGATGCGGAGAATCCCAGGAGAATGAACCAGGTTGTGAGATATCCTTGGGAAAGGATAGGCTTCCCGAGGAAGATGGCTTCCCGAGCACTGGTTCTCAAACTCTCTCAAGAATATGAGCCAAAAAGTCCCAAAACTTTGCAGGGCAAGAAGAACAGCAGCGATGCAATCCTTCTGGTTGAGTCACTGTGGGGGAAGAGGAGGCTTTAAGAAAGTAGTGATCCGGTGGTGTGGGTAGACCCACAAATTCCACTGCAGGGCTACCTGTGGCTTGTAGAAAGGTTAAAAAGCCATTACAATCCACTTCAAGTTCTGTGATTGCCAGAAATGGTCACAGTCTTTTTAAAAAAAAACTTTCTACAAGCCATAGGGAGCCCTGTAGAGGTTCCATGGGCTCTCAACATCCCCCTTCCTGGACCCTGGCAGCAGTTATGTTAAAAATGCCCTCTGTCGTTGGGATGTTGGAGGGCATTGTCTCTAACACTGTTAGAGACAATGGAGGTTGGAGTGGGAAAGCCAAATAAAAATGGCAGATTGAAGTCGGAAAGCTACCTAGAAGTGCTTTTTCCCCTCCAGCTTTTTGTTTTGCTGGAGTCTTTCCCTAAGGACCCTGAAAGTATGTCAAGAGTGCTGACAGGAAAGCCATCTGTCTTTTATTTGTCTTGTAAAAACTTTTCAGCTGCAGGACTTGTTCACGCTTGCGGTTAACTCCTATGGCTAAGCAATTAGTCTGCCACTCAGTCTTAGCAGGGATAAGTTGCCATTACAAGCCTGTTGCCACCCCACCATGAGCAAGTCCCTCCCAAGTACTATTAACTTTATATGAACTGGCCATGCCTTTAAACCTGACTGAAGCTGATGTAGGCCTAACTGGTGCAGGAAAATAAAGTAGCAGAGTCTAGGAAATGCAAGCACAGAGATAGGAAATGAAAAAGAAAAGTTCTAAGCCTGTTAACTAAGCCAAAATTTCTTCCCCTTTCTTCCTTTTTTGCAGAGTGCTTTACAAAACATGCTAGTATATATTCAATGGGCTGTGGGTGGCACAAGTGGTTATGACACTAGGCCAGGTTTCGAGACCTGGGTCCCCACAAGACAAGGTGAGCTCCTGTCCTTACCCAGCTCTGCGACACAGCTGGAACCAACTGTATCAGCTCTGCCATTCTATTGGACTGTTTCAGTGGCGTTGGAGAAGGGGGATTTGCTGCTTGAGTAACAGCCTATCCTCCATATCAATCTACCCAGGCCTTTGTGCTTCACATAAGCGTCAAGCATGATACCATAGTCTTTTGAATCAGATGCCAGTGCTGAGTATTATTCAAAAACACCTTCTCCCTAAAGTCTGAAGTGGTACAGTCTATGAAATGGTGCTATATGTATAGTCCAAATTTTATAGTAGAAGTCTTGCACATTTTATTTTTACATTTTATTTTTAAATTTAAAAAAATTATTTTAAAATTTTAAAAAATGGTTTTCTCACTCTCCATGGGTGGTGTATATATGTTATCCTCAATCTCGGGTCCTCTACCAGAGGCCTGGGAGTTTGAGGGTTCTGCGCAGTATCTTAGCTGTTCCTAGCAATGTGCTTTTCTGGATCGAGTGTTCTGATGTCCTTCCTGGGATCTGTTGGAGCCATTCCTGGGTGTCACAGCCCCTAGTGCTCCAATCACTATTGGGATCACATTCACCTTCACTTGCCACATCCTTTCTAATTCCTCCTTCATACTTTTCCACCTTTTCATGCTCTTTTTTCCTGATGTTGCTGTCATTTGGTATTGCTAGATAGATGACAGTAGATGTAGCAATACCAAATGACAGCAACATCAGGAATAAAAGGTATGTATATATATATATACACACACACACACATACACAGTGGGCCTCACATAAAGAGCTTAATTCGTTCCGGAGGCCTGCTCTTTAAGTGAAAAGCTCTTTAAGTGAAGCAGATTTTCCCATAGGAAACAATGGAAACTCTGACTATTGGTTCCACAACCTGCAAAATATTCATATAAAAATATTAACTAGATGTAAAAATGATGACAAAACACTGGAATTGAGTTCAAAACATGAATTCAATGTGCATAATCCTAGACACTTTCCTGGGAGTAAGCCCCATTTAACACAATAGGGCTTACTTCTGGGTAGACATGGTTACGAGGCTGCAATCAAAGACACTTTCCTGAGAGGCTCAACTGGGCTGCTGCTGGAGGTTCAAGGTGGTTGGTGGGGGCACTTGGGGGCAGTTAGGGGCAGCTGCTTCTGGCACCCCCAGGTAACTGCCCCCATGTTGGGGGCAGTTAGAGGCAGCAGCGCTGGCCGGCAGCCCTTTTAAAGAGCCTCCGTGCAGAGTCTCAGGGCTGCATAGCATGCGTGCCCATAGAGCACTTGCTTGTTAAGTGAAGCAGAACTTGTTATGTGAAGCAAGATTTCTTGGAAATTTTTGCATGTTATGTGAAACGCTTGTTAAGCGAGGAACCACTGTATGTGTCTGTGTGTACGTGCGTGCGTGTATAGACCAGGCATCAATAAAAATAATAATTAAAAAAACCCAAGATATAAAGAAACAGAGAAGAACAAACAGGATTCAACAGCATTGCTGGCACTATATGTCAGATCTGATACAATGAGCACTATTCAAATATTTGACTGGATGAAAACTTAAGAAAGAAGGTATACAATTTTTAAAAATCTGTTGATTGAATAAACTACTTCCTAAGTTGTTCAGTAACGTTTAGTTCATAACACACATATCAGATGCCACAAGGTTTGTGAGCTCTTCTAAGGACTTTTAATAGTACAGTGATGGCACCAGCACTGGGGATTCCAACGGCTGCTTCAAAGAAACTGGTTTTTCATGCCAGCATTCTGACTGAGGAGCCTTATTCTCCAAGCAATGTCAAGCCGAAGGGCATGTTCCAAGTGTTCACGCTTTTTTCATGCCACATGGCCAGTTGGGCTCCATTCCAAGAATGAAAAAGGAGTTTGCATATATGAGAATTGGAAAAGCATTCACCCAGCTGAAGGACACTCAAATGACTAACATTCATGAACATGGCCCAAGTGACCCAGCAGGCCCTCCATGTAAAATGGATCTGTTTAATCTGCGATATGGAGACTTGCCTAAATGTCTATTTCACAGGCAAACCCATTGTAAAGCTAAATTAATTCAATATATGTGAAAGTATTACACACACATACATATATGTATGTACACATATACATATATGTATGTACATAGATATATATATATATACACACACACACATACATACACACGCCACCTCATATATATATATAGATACAAGAGAGGGAGACAGAGAGAGAAAGAGGTGGGGAGTTTTATAGGCAAGTAACAAAGTAAAGGGTAAATGCCTGAGATGAATCCTTTGCTAGTCTTGTCATTTTATGTCAATGTAAATGTTCTTTGCATCAGGAACAGCTGCAAAGTGAAAAGCTGAAACAGCAGCTCTAATTTGGTAACTGTAGCTCCCAGGGCTGATTGAGAAGAGAAGAGACCCAATGAAGGGCATCTGTAGTTATCTGTGCCAAAGGATGTGTCTGAAAAGTTCAGCTATTCAGTGAATTCACACAGCATGTTGGGAATTGGGATGACGAGTGCTCAGAAGGAAATCTTAGCAGGCCTGGCTGAACTCTTTTTTTGAGATGCTTCTGATGAATGAATTGCCCTTGTTAACTCTTGTAGTATGATCTCATAAAGCTACTTTCACCCCAACTATCCTGTATCCAGAGCAGAGAGTTATACTGCATCCAGAGCGTCAGGAAGCCTGGGCTGCCCTAGTTGCTCCAGAGCATGTTAAACATGCACCAAGTTAGTGATACCTGGGGAGGGCTTGCTCCCAAGAAGACCTCCCCTCAGATCACACTGAGCGAGGAAAAGCTGTGGAACAGCTTCCTGTCTTATAAGGAAGCCCAGAAGTTCCTGACAACCAGTAACAGCTGCAGCATGAGAATGCAGTACAGCAGTACCTCTAGTGGAGGGTGGATGGTTGGAATGGCCTGCTTTATACCCAGGTTAGTGGGCTGCCATAGTTGTTCCATATCCTGAGGATGAGAGGCAGAGTTTGCAGATAAGCTGGTCAAGAACTCAGATTTTTGGTAAACACTGTCATTCTTATTCTGCCTTATCATGGACCCAAATGGATCTACTATTACTATACCTGTTTCCGAGATGATATAACCTCAGATAGAATTTTCTGCCCTGGAAACAGGCTCTGGATACAGAGTAACTGCTCTGCCCTAGGCAATACTAAACATGCCCTCAACATGCCTCTCCTGAACTGCTTAGGCTGCCCCAGCTAGGGCAGCCCAGGTCCACCTGTCTTGGGGCAGTCAATGTTGCCTTAGACTTCCCCAAGCCTTTTCCAGAATAACTAGGGTGAATAACTAGGGTGAAGCACCGTCTTGAAGTTGGGTCAGCCCAGTGATCGAGTAGCCCACGTGCACTTCTGGATTGTGCCCATAGAAATACTGTGTTTACTCAAATATAGTATGCCATTGAATCTAATGCACACCCCAATTTTAGAGACAAAATTCAGTTGAAAAAGGTGAACATTATATCTAATTAAACATTTACTAAATTACTGTGTGTGTGTGTATGTGTGTGTGTATATATATATATATATATATAGAGAGAGAGAGAGAGAGAGAGAGAGTAAATACAGCAGCGGCTACTATATTTACTTGAATCGATTGTGCCATCTAATCTAATGAATTTCCTTATTTTTTGGATGAAATTTGGCTGAAAATGGTATACATTATATTCTAATAAATATGGTATGTGTCTCTATACTGGAGCCTTCTGGGGTTTAGCAGAACTGCACCCACATCTCAATGCCCCAGATGCACTGTTGTTCCACACTTAGCTGAAAGCAGCATTAAAGTGGTGCAAGGAATGGTATAGGAGTGGAGTGGGAAGAAAAGGGAGTTTCTGGTGATTAAGGGGCAAGGAAGGAAAGACAGGGCAGATCTGGAGGCAGGACAACGCAGCCAAATTCTATCTTACTCTCTGCTGCTGTTGTAGTACATGTGTTCATTCAGTGGCAGCAAAATTACTGGTACAGGACCAAGAAGACCCAAAGGAACCATGGAAGCTTTCCCCTGGGGAAATGCCCTAGAGCAGAAGAACTTACCCTGAGAAGAACAACTTCCCCTTGCCTATAGGATACAGTGTGTGCCAACTTAATTCAGCCCCTTTGGGGGTGGATTTTGCTTGGACTGGGTTGTTATTCAACCAACTATCCTATCTCTAGGACTATCCTTTCCCACATTAGCTGGGCACTGAGACGGTTGTCAGCAACTCTACTTCAGTCACCTATTCTTTCTCAGGTGAGATCAACAATGATCAACAGGTTACCCATGATAACATTCAACCAGATTGTAATCACTATCTTACCACACATTTCAGTATAAATACACTTGGTAAAAAAAGTAACAAGAAGTCACCTTTCCACAAGAACTCTGTCTAGAAGTCTAGACTCTGAACTTCAAATGTTATCAGAAATGTCACATTCTCTTCTGAGTTATTTGAGAAGGAAGTGTCCCAAGTACAAACCAGTGTTTGGAATGTCCTTTTTTCAACCAAAGAACATCTCTGTTTTCATTCAAAGCAGTTTTGTGCGTGCATCGGGTTTCCAGGGCATCTGCAGAGTGAGCATGAACACTAATAGCTACTTGGCTGGATGGCGAGTTGAATTCTGAAAGCAGGTTGCTATGGAGAGAGTGACACAAGATTCTGACTCAAGCGCACTGGTGCACAAGTTGACACAGCCTGTAGCTTCTGTTGGTATTTACTGCTTGCTTCCTCCACTCTGAACGTTGGAAACAGATCAAAGGCTAAACTGAACATTTGAAATGTTCTATTACAGTCCCCCTGCCATTCTCCCAGAGGCTCCCAGACGGGTTGCAAAATAATATCAAACATCTTACATGAGCATCAGTGGCATCAATCATCCTGTGCTGATTTCCATGAATTCCTAGCAACATATATGTGATCCCAAAACTTAGGTCTTCAAACACCCTAGCCTTACCTTACCTTTTAATTTTAAGGTAGCGGGGAACACTATCTGCTTGAGCAGTGTAAAGAAATGTTTATTCCTCACTTTCCCGATGCTTGCCAGTATAGTATTAAGAACATTATAAAGTACATCATTCATTGTCATCCTTCAGTCTCAAAAGACTATGGTATCGTGCTCTGAGTGTCCTCTCTAGAGCACAATGGCCTGGGTAGATTAATATGGAGAATAGACTGTTACCCAAGCAGCAAATCCCCCTCTTCATGTCACTGAAAGAGTCCAATGGAACGGCAGAGCCGATACAATTGGTTCCAGCCAGTCGCACCACCATGGTGGTATGGCTGGTGCACTCCGCACCAGGTGATGTGCCTGCTAGGGGTGATGCGCCATAGGAGTTTGACACTCCTCCGGCCAGCCCTAGGCGTCAGCCGGTCATTCTGGCTAGCTCCGAGGCAGAGAAGCAGCCAGAAGCTGCTCCACCTTGGAGCCAGCTGGAATGACTAGCTGAGGCACTGTGCGCAAAGACACACTGCGCACGTCCGAGACTTCAGACATGTGCAGTGTGTCTCTGCACACCCATTGGGCCTTGTTTTCAGAAGCAACACTGTGCACGTGCCAACTTTGGTGCGTACGCAGTGTTGCGAGGGGAAGTGTGTGTGTCCTGGGGGTGATGCACTGTGCCCCTGCACTGGATGATGCATGGGCTCTGGTCGCCCCTGGTTCCAGCTGCATTGCAGGAGTTACCAGAACGTGATCGTACACAGTCACAGCCTGCTTCCGGGACTCTGGCTCCGGATTTTGTCTTGAGGTTGACTTCTGAAGCCTTTCCCATAGATATGGGTATAGCCACAAGGCAGTGGAGGTTTGAGGTGGGAGATTTCCTTCTACAGACAACCCATACTCAATGAGATTTTGGACAGGTTTAGTTTGGCTCCTCAACAAAGGCCTGTCTGGCATGGGAGTCCCTGCCAGTAGCTACGCTACTGCCAGCACAGCCCTTTGTATCACTGGAGCACACAATCCCACCACCACGAAAAGGTACTGTCCATAGGTGGGATGTTAGATATGTACAGTCAGATAGGAGGCCATTCCATGAGACTGTTGCCTTTTCCTTGTAAATGGGCTGTACCATTATGTGATATACAGGCCAGCTTTCAGAACCCTGAAGATACGGTTTATTTCAATGAACAATCTTAATATTATAACATGAAATGGCTGTTGCTGAGATCCCAGCTTTCAGCAAACTATTTTCAATTCCAATAGATTTACAGCATGATATTCTCCTATAGGAATCGTTCTGCTCAAAAGTGTTATTATTAGCTTACCTACCAGGTAATTCACCCACTGTCTCTACTAATGGATTTCAAACTTTCTGAAAAACTGCAAATAATTTATAGTTCTTGTAAATGAGGATACAACAGCATAAGGAGTAAATGCTGAAGCCACAGCTAATAACGACATCACTAAGCCCTGACATAAATTGCGTCCAGTAAATATTTAACGCCGAGAGCCATTTTGAGCACTTTCAAAAACCTCAGACTTTTAGGCATGGTAGGCAGAAAACATTTCATAACAGAAGGATCAAGCTCCATTTTGTAAAACAAAAACTGATGTATCCACCACAGCATTAATCCTTTTGCTTAATGAAAGGTTCTCTTAATAATATAACAATGGTTATTTAATCCTTCTTTTCCTCCTCCTTCACTCCTCATAACCTTTATTTGGTTATAATATTTGCGTTTCTAACATATGAACAAAAGGCAAAATAAGGGTACTAACAGAAGAATGTTTAACTTTATTCCATGGAACTATAAGGGTACATTATAGATTCAGTATGTCTGCAACCTTGAGTTTATTATGAACACCGACAAATTTTGCTTGCAAGATCATAGATCCAAACCACCTACAGGTTCAATTCTAACAAAGCTTATTTCATTTTATTTCAACCCTGGTGAAGAGTTCTTCTGAAATCAACCAGCTGGAGTTCAGAATGCCTATTCAAATCTGAGCGCTGAGTGCTACATCAATCAGCTTATTAGAGCAAACAAACTCTGCATCCCATTCCGTTTACAAGGGAGTAGAGCTAGATTGTAATTAAATCCTATAGCCAGTCCAATTCTTAAGACTTTGATAAATTCATTTCAGCAAACACAGTTTGAACCTCAACAGGACAGAAACAAAATTACATGATCAGATTTCTAAGTTGAAATTATCTGCCAGAGATGAAACTGTTGAAATGTCATTAGGTTGTTGTTGATTAGTTGTTCAGTTGTGTCCAACTCTTCATGACCCCAAGGACCACAGCATGCCAGGCCTCCATAGGTGTTGTTGATTCCCTCCTCTCATCCCATGAAGTCCCATGCCCTAGAGCAGTGGTCTTCATCCATTTCAGTCTGAAAGGACCCCCTTTCAGTCTTTGGAATCTGCCCAGGATGTCAAACTTGCTAGCCCCAATCCAGAACACAAGGCTAAAAAAGAGGACCTGTCCTGGAAAAAGAGGACATATGGTCATTCTGCCCCAAGTCCCCATGCTCTCTCCTACCCCACTGTCTCCAAAACCACAGGTCCTCTCTTACCCACAACTTCCCCCAAGCCCCCAGACTCTCTGCCATTCCACTGCCCCCATATGTGCTCGCAAACACACACACCTTTCATCCCACACACTCATTCACACATCCACAACACATATACCCATCCCATGCACTCACACATACACATGAATACGCACACAATCCATGCACTCACACACACGCATCAAAATATAGGCTAACCAAGAAAAATGTAGAACATAACAAAATAAAAGCTTGAAACCCTCGGGTATATTGCTTTCATATGCTTAATTTAAACTATATATTACTGAATCTTACATTTAAAATTATTACTTATACATTTTATTACATATAATTTATTAATTCCAAGCAGGCTATAGGCTGCCTGCTCACAAGGAAAAGAAAGACAATGAAGACTTTTTCCCCAGGATACATGGATAAAAAGAGGATGTGTCCTGGAGAAAGAGGATATCTGATTAAAAAATAAATAAATAAAAACAGCCTTAAAACCCCCCCCCCCAAAGCATTAAAACCACAGAGGGATAAGGACAGGAAATTATGTTTGGGGAGAGGGGGAAGAGGAGTTTGGACTAATTTTACAAATAAAATCTTTTTTAAAAATTTCAAATTACGTGTAGAACCAAATTTCTACCATATTCAGTGTTGGGGGGGAGGCTGCCTTCTGGATCACTTGTAAGCTCCAGGTGCCTGGGATCAGAGCCATGCCGGAAGCCTTGTATTCCCTGGACTGACCTTCCACACCAGCCAAAGCAGTTGTTTACTCATGAGTAAATGTGGCTGTGAAGTGAGGAGAGAACTTCCTTCTGGGATAATTTGGGGGGGCTGCGCTGATTGGATCAGGACCCTTTTGGTGTCCTTGGATTGTTCTCAGCCTGCCCTTTCCACTGGACTATGGCATATTTGTCTACTCGCAAGTAAAGACACAATAGAAATTACTTTCATTTTCCCATGCATTTTCTATGCATATTTTTGCTTTTCAGTTTTTTGGCCATAACTGTTGATAGGAAGGAGCTATTTCAAAACAGATTATTGTATTAGATTCAGGTCTTCAATACGAATCTAACGACATATGACATGATGGGGTAGTGCACTCCATCATGTAATTGATTTTGGGGGGTCTCCATAACCAATATGGTGGTCCCTTTGCAATCGCCACTTTGAAGACCACTGTCCTAGAGTTCTTTGTATACCAGGTTGATCATCTCTTGTTCAGATCTGGTGAATTCTCAGTGCAGAACGGGGGACACAACTAGCCTTGTGGGCCAGAATGGTGACTGGATTCCCCTCAATTGACTTTCTTCTATCAAGTTTAGGGGATACCCATTTAAAGCCACTGGGTTTTCCAGGATGCTTCCCTCACCAAACTCTCTGCCAGGTGAATCCCAAATCCAGTAGAAGCATTTGCAGACATCAAGCCATACTTCTGCAAACCCCCTTACAACAGTTTTGTGCCTGACTCTGGCTGTGCTCTGGCTGTGTGCAGACAGTCTCAGCACACCTCCCCTTCTCTCCCTTCTCCAAGTCCCTTATGTCTTCCCATCTGGGTCCTTTCCCTCATCTTAGACTCTTCTCTTTTAATATTTATTTTATTATAATATTTTTAAAAGAAGGGCAATAAACAAAAGATACAGAAAAATACAAATCACAAAAGAGACTACGGTACATAGAATATTTCTAACAGTATAGGAAGAGCAAAGCCAAAAATTCTAATTTCTTCTTGCCTTTAATCTAGATTTCCATCCCATCAGAAGGTGTATCTCCAACAATCCCTTCTTGTAACTCATCTTCAAATCCAAAATTAATTAAATCATTATACTCTCTCTTACAAAAACTCAATGATTGTCTTCCAACTACTCATAACTATTTTAAGTTATATGTTTATCCATTTCTGCAAAGTCCATACTTTAGCCACTATTTTTGTATCAAAGGGATAGAACAGTGGTTCTCAAACTTTTAGGGAGATGAATCTATAAATCATCATATATATATTTTCCTTAATATTAACATTCAGAGTAAATTTTATTTGCTTTGTCCATAATTTCTCCCATTTTTCCATTCATGGCCCACATTCAATGTGTCCAATGGGTCTTACTCCCAGGAAAGTGTCTTTAGGATTGCAGCCACATTTTTTTAACCTGCTCTTCTGATATTAATTGTTGTTCTGTTAAAAGGGGAATTGAAGATAAAGACAGCCAGGTCCATAAGGCTGCATCTATTAACTGAGATAGTCCAGGAGGAAGAGAAGCCAACTGGAAACATAGGGACGAAAAAACCCTTCAATTGTTCAGTGTTACTACATCTGAACAGAGGTTACTTTTGCTACCCTATCTCATTTCCAGAGATCTTTTCTTCATAAAGTTAGTGCACCATATTACTAAAGCAAGAGTGTGAGATGTTTACTGCAATGTACAATGGTACATCAAGACAGTTCCAATTTGAACCCCCCCCCCTCTCTCTCTCTCTCTCTCTCTCTGGCACTGTATCATACACGGGAGTGTTCTGGATATGAAGAGAATGCATACAAAGAGTCTCTGCAGGGCTTCAGACAGGCCTTTAATAGCATTTTCTGGAGATGCTGGGGCAGAACTTGGGATCTTCGGAATGCCGCATGTGTTCCACTGTCTGTCTATCTACAGTATTTATATACCGCTTTTCAACTGAAAAGTTCACAAAGCGGTTTACAAGAAAATGAAAAAAATTAATAACTAATTAATAGCTAACTTAGCTGTTGCACTATCCTGTGATCTGAGAAAATATGCCATTGAAACTAATTTTGCCAGAATGGCAGATTCAGGAGCAAGTTTTTCTGGCACATGTTCCTACTAGTTGTCAGAGTCAGCAGCAATGTCAGCTAGGACTGTCAGTTCAGAGAAGCGGTGAAGGCATTTGTTGGGCAGAACAGCCATCCTTTGTCCTGAAATCCTAAAACATATAAATAGCAAAGAGCAACACTCAAACTGAAATTTGAAGATGTGACAAATTTACAAAGGTTGGAAATAAAGATCTTGACATATGTCCAGGCTGGAGGGCAGGAAGAAGAGTCTGAAGACTTTGCACTAGTAATCTTCTTCCACTTGCATAATATATGTTGAACCTACTTATCCATGGATTTTACATCCAAGGTTTTGGCTCAACAGGGATTCCTCAGACCCCTTTTGAGACAGATTCAGCCCAACCTTAAGCCTCCATAGACCTCTCAACAGCTTCTGGAGATCCTTGAAGGGCATTTTTGTCTTTTTGGCTAAAATCCAGAAAAGGATCTCTAGGATCTCTGAAGGCCAGCCAGAGGCTCATAGGTATTTTTATGAAGATGTGGTGACAACTGCTTTAACTGTGTAAATAGAACACTTGCTGCTTACCATTCTCCAGAAAATAGTGTTTCAAGAAATAACCCTTGCAAATGATTTTCTGTGTGAACCAAACATAAATCAACTTCATTTCAGAAGTGATTAAAGGTAAACCAGATTATTTCAAAAGTGCCTCTATTACTCTTCATTGTATTCCTTTCATTTTGTAAAAATATTTTGAGGGTTAACAGCCCACTTTTATGTATCAATTTGAGTGGATGCCTTTTTGTCAGCTAACACCATTCATTTCTCCTATGTGTGGAGTGCTGGTTCTCTTAACACTAATATGGATTTATCCAGGACAAAGAGGTGAACAACACTAAATTGATAGCATTCCAAGAGGTTGTTGAGACAAGGCATAAAGCACAATCCAGAAGTGCAGTTGGGTTACACCCTTCCATCACTGGGCTGGCTCAACTGCAAGATGGGCCACCCTAGTTATTCTGGAAAAGGCTTGGTGAAGCCTAAGGCAACATGAACTGCCCCAAGATAGGTGGACATGGGCTGCCCTAGCTGGGGCATCCTAGGCAGTACAGGAGAGGCATGTTGAGGGCATGTTTAGCATTGCCTAGGGCAGAGCAGTTACTCTGTATCCAGAGCCTGTTTCCCAGGCAGAAATGTCCTCTTCCAGCTCCTTAGAGTTATACCATCTCAAGAGCAGGTATAACAATGAGTAGACCCATTGGGGTCCATGATAAGGCAGAGTAAGAATGACAGTGTTGATAGGGGCCCATGATAAGGCAAAGTAAGACTGACAGTGTTGACCAAAAACCTGAGTTCTTGGCCAGTCTGGCTGTAACTGCTGCCTCTCAACTTCAGGATATGGTACAACGACAGCAGCCCACTAACCTGTGGATACCGCAGGCCACTCCAAGAAGCCCCTTGTATTCTCTGCAGACTGTACTGGCATCTCATCAGGGACTCCTTCTAAGGCAGGCACCACAGCTGTTCCTTATTCAGTGTGATCTGAGGAGGGTCTTCTCAGGAGCAAGCCCTCCCCGGCTGTCTCTGACTTGGTGACTACTGAGCATGCTCTGGAGCAGCAAGGGCAGCCCAGGCTTCCTGACTCTCTGGATCCAGCATAACTTTCTGCTCTGGATTCAAAATAGTTGGGGCAGTCCAGCTAGGGTACTCCTCACTGCCCTAACCCTGGATTGTGCCCTTAGTCACTAAAATACTCCAAATGTCTTAGAAGCAGATGGTTTCTGTAGTAAACAGTGTGTACTGTAGTCTGCAAGAGAAAATGATTTTTTTAAATTTAGATGCTACAGATGTATGGTTCATATTTTAAACATATGAAAGTCATTATTCTGATTAGTTTCTAAACAAAGTGAATTGCCCTTTTCTAATTCTTTTATTGAGAAAGAAATAATGATTTAATGTTCTATTTAAGCCTTACTTTAAGCAGACATAATTCAACACTTACAATCGACAAGGATAAGCATAAACAGCTAAACACAGAGCTGCACAATACACAGTCCTTAAAAGTTTACTACTTCAGGGGTATTTAGACAGTTGCCATATGCCTGCCAATCTGATAGCTTGTGAATATGTTTATTCATTTCTGCCAATATCAGCAAGGGAATGCATAATTCACTGTTTATTATTTTAAAGGTCTCATCCTCACAAAGGGCACAATCCAGAGTAACTACAGGGAGTCCTTGCGCCGATGTAAGAACAATTTGCTCTGGATTGCAATATGAATTTCCCATAGGTTTTCACTAGGTGGTATTGTAACTACGGGTGCACGTAATCTCTCTTATGTGCTCCCATAGTTACTCTGGATTGTAGGGAAAGTCACCATATTAGTGCTCCATAAGTCACCATTAATCTGGTAAAATTCAAGTCATGTTAATGAAGACACATTGACAGAAAGAAAGTATTTTAAAAGGACTCAAATTTTTTTCTTTTTGTGAGGTGGATGTTATGCCACATCAGTGAAAGGATTAACATGTGGTCTCTCCATCCTCTTCTGGGCTCAAAGGGAGGCATGCTGTTGTGATTTTAACATACAGTTGGGCTCTGGAGAGGTGGCCAACAGCAGCTGGGCAGCCAGAAGAAGGATAAACTGCAAACAATAAATGATCTGGGAATTTCTTCACCAAGTATCTCCTTCCAGATTATCATAGTACAGTCAGAGGGTGTACTCTCTTACTCTGACATAGTACCAAGTCAGAGAACAAGCTATTCTTAAAACAACAGAGCTGCAAGGACCTTGCAACAGAGAATGATATCTGGTTGTCCTTGTTGTGGTCACACTGTCTGCGATGCTCAGTTTTGGAGGATATCAAAGGAGAACCATAGAAGAGAAAGAGCAAGAAAGAAGGTGCAGGTACACCTGAGGATGAAAGTAGTATGGGGTAAGCTCTAGCCAACCGGGTGCTGGTACACCAGAGGATGAAAATAATATGGGGTAAGCTCTAGCCAACCGGGTGCAGGTACACCAGAAGATGAAAGTAGTATGGGGTAAGCTCTAGCCAACCGGGTGCAGGTACACCAGAGGATGAAAGTAATATGGGGATAAGCTCTAGCCAACTGGGTATTGTTTATTCCTAGCCTGCACTCTTCAGGGAGATGCAATTTATCTTTGAGAGGTAAGGAATCAAATTTTCTTATCTGATCTGCAGTGATCTATTGGATTATGCTAGGTCTTTTTCCTTATGGCAGGATAGTCTAGTACAGAAAAGAGGACTGGGGTCCAATGCCTGACCTCAGGCAAGCAAGAGTAAGGGAGTAACTCGAACTGCATTTCAGTCACAGTCTGGTAAGCTCTCAAGTTTCAGATAGTATTTTCTTGACTCCCATAGATGATTACTGCCGAATGCTTGTGCAGTATTTTGTTAAAAGGACTGAAATAAAATTAGTTGCTATGTGAAGAAGAGAATGCAGAAAAAATGTTCAGTTAATCAAACTCACAAGTGTTATCAAACCCCTTTGTGCGATGGAAACTAGGATGGGGCTTTGGAAGCGTGTGCACTCAGCAACATGCAAATATCATAGGAAATTTGCTAAGCACACACACACAAATGTATGTATAATCTCATGCTATTCATGATTGTTTTTCCTCCTAATAAAGGCAGATGTACAACACACAGTAATTGAATTGTATTACAATTAAGCCTGTGATCACTTCGCTTCCACATTGTGGTTGGCACACATACTCCTAAGGCCTGATGCAAGTCAGAGACTGATGAAGGATATTACCATGGGACTAAATGAGAGAACCTACTGCAATAAAGTAATCAAATATCCTGTTTCATAATGTAATCTGGTCATCAGAGCGCTGTACAGCAAAAAGCAGAGATATTGTGCACAAAGACTGATCAGAGATAACAGAAAGGATATTAAATCTGTAGGTTGTGGACTAATCACACTTCCTGAGAAAATAATATCCTGTAAATTTCGGACACATGTTATTTTGTTTCAAGGACTGTAACTGGGGTATTAAAAAGTATGAAAAAGATACAGGCAGGGAGACAAATCCAATTGTTACGGCTGCCCCAAGTTGAATCGATTCCTGGAATGAAACCAAAGAAAAAGCTCAAAAATTGCAAGTAGTAATTTTCTATCCATGGTGAATTTTCAGTGACTGTGGAATATAGGAGGGCATTTTATTCCAAATGGTAAGCCCCTTCTTTAGAAACAGGAAAAAGTCAACTCTGAAATCACTTCTTAGAGAAAGGATTTTAGTTCCTTGGCTAAAGTGACATTTCTTCATGTTCCTTTTGTACAATTTGTCTTTTTCCCCTTCTTACTCCTTAACTTGTATAAAAGAGGTACCGGTATTTTAGAAAACAATCCTAATTCAGGAGTACAATATAGGATATTAACATAACCTTCACAGAACCTTTGGTTCTGAATAATAATGAGATTCAGTTTAACTTGTGCAGCCTCCATACATGCAACCATAAGAAAATCTTGTCATGCTTTCCATTCCTCTCAGAAAGAGGACACCACATTTATTCAAACTGATGACTTATTTACATAGTAATATAAAATCAGAAGAAGGGAAAAATTCTAGCCAGTTGTGCATGTGTGGTTGCTGGTATATTTTCAATTTTGCTAATTCCCACACTGACAGAAATGCCAAAATTTCAGTTTAATTAGCATCCTTACTTGAAACAGGCCTATAAAATTTCACTATCCCACAATACTAAAAACTGTGATAAAACATGAAAGGTAGAAAGTGTAATGCACTTTTCTTAATTCTTACAAATTAATTCAGAATTATAGCACCAAATAAACTCAGAAAATGCCCTTGAAAGTTATCCTCGCCCTTGGGATTAGAAACTATTCAAAACAATGTGTAATGTGCAATGTACTGGTGTACGGTTTATTGACATCACAGTACAAAACTGTATAAGCCATTCCCATCACTGGAAAATAGAACCTCTTCAACCTTAACCAGATATCCAGGATACATGCAATACCCTGTAGTAATTCCTCTTAAATTGTGGCCTCCAGAACTAGTCACAATATTCCAGGAGGGGCCTGACCAAAGCAAAATAGAGTGGTAATTGAATAGTTCACTACTGAATAGTGAATTTGAAGAATATTATTAGCGAAAAGGTTCCCCCATGCGCAACATCCCCCATATGCATCTACCCCCACATGCACAATATCCCCCATGTGCATCAATCCCCCATGTGCATCAACCTCCATGTGCAACATACCCCCACATGTGCACCATCAGGCCCATCTGCGACATCCCCCTGCACAACATCCCCCGTGCAACATTCTCTCAAGCACACTGTTCCCATTGTGCACGCCCATTCGCACCACCCCCCTGCTCACCAACCCCTATGCACACCGTCCCCACTTGCACACCATTCCCCCACCCCGTGCACCCTCCCTGCCAGTGCATCAGGCACCAAACTGGCTGGATGCTGAACAATCAGTCTTCAATGTTAAGTATAGGCCAGAAATATGTTTCACCCCTTTTCAGCCCCTTGAGGGTTAAATTTCCCAACATTGGTTCTTGGTGGGTGTTCATGTGACATAAGGAATACCCTCCCCAAATTTCATGCTTCTAGGTCTGTAGGCCGGGGTAGAGCATCCATCACTCACCAATTCTTCAATGCAAAGTATAGGGAGGAAATTGTGTTGCGCCCCTTTTTACCCCCTTCCAGTTGGAATTTCCAAAAACTGGTTCTTAGTGGGTGCCTCCTTCATGGAAGGAACACCCTCCCCAAATTTCATGCTTCTAAGCCCAGTGAGTGAGTGAGTGAGTGAGTGAGTGACTTTTCAGTTTTATATACAGTATATAGATATGCTTTGCTGGTTGATTCATACCAATGTAAGCAATGAACATGGGATAGAAGCAAGTTATCTGCAAAGGTCAAACTACTCCACTTAATGATTTAAAGAGCACTATGGCAAATTGCAAAGATTAATTCCGAAAACAGAATATTTGCATTCCCTGCCTTTCATTTACTTCCTTGTTGGTTTAAAGAATTATAATGGGAATAATGTCATCCAAGATAAAATACATTACATAACTATCTATTAGGATGATGACCCTTTTCTACAAACAATGGAATAAAATCCATTTGCAGGATCTGTAGGTTGGAGTTCAAAATACTGAATTCTCTGTTCTAGGAAAGTAATTCCATGAAATCTGTTTTTAGTAGCCAGTGTTTTCTAACTGATGCCATTACCCGGATGACTTTTCAAATGGGTTCAGGATTTTGGAGGATATTTGAATACTTCAGGATATTGGAGAACTAGAAGTTGAGTTATTACAAACTATGATATTTATAAAAGCTGTATATCAGAACTACATAAATTAATATCAGCTCTATTGTGTTTTTCTTTTTAAGTTGTCTGCATTTTTCATTATATTGTTTCTTTCGTACATCCTCAAATGCCAATAAGGGTAACTCATTGTTGTTATGTGATCTAAAAATAATGGTCTGCCTAACAAGTCCTCTACTTCTATTGCTTGTGGAAGTGTGATTTTATCTATTTTATTCTATGTTCTTGACTCTATTTTATGTCCTATCTTTTAAATGTCAATAAAGGTTCTGTGACTGACTGACTAAATTAATGTCAAAAGGGCCATAGGATTAAGTTTTTTTTGGAATCCATATTATTTTATTTTATTAAATCAAAATTAATTTTTTATGGAATCAGAGTTGTAAGGGACCTACAAAAAAAAATGAATCTAACCCTGCCAATGCAGGCTATTCACAATAACAGCCTCTGCTTAAAAATCTTCAACAGAGTCTTCCAGCTGCAGCAGGCCTCCGTCAGTCTTGGAAGACTATGGTATCATGCTCGGCGCTGCATACGTTGCATTTGAAGCATGAAAGCCTGGGTTGGATTGTTATGGAGGATAGGATTATTATGGAGGATAGGACTGTTATGGAGGATACCCAAGCAGCAAATCCCCCCTCTCCATGCCACTGAAATAGTCCAATGGAAAGGCAGGGCCAATACGATTGGATCCAGCTGGCGTGGCAGAGCTGGGCTAAGGACATGAGCTCACCCTGTCTTGAGACCCTGTCTTGAGAGGGGGGATTTGCTGCTTGGGTAACAGCCTAACCTCCATAACTATCTAACCCAGGCTTTCGTGCTTCGCTTCTTCCAAGACTGACGGAAACCATTCCACGCTCTTTATGTGAAGTGGATTTTCCCATAGGAAATAATGGAAACTCATTGGTTTTGAGTTCCACAACCAGGCAATTGGTTCCACAATCACCAAAATATTCATATAAAAATATTAGCTGTCTGTAAAAATGATAACAAAACACTGGAATTGAATTCAGAACATGCATTCAATGTGCATAATCCTACGAAGTCTACTTAGGCTGCAATCCAAGATACGAGTACTTTCCCCTGGCCATAGGAGGAACAGCGCTGAAGTGTTGCTTTTGCTATGGGCAGGTGTGCTAGGCAGCCCTGACGCTTTTTAAAATGGCTGCCAGCCAGTGTGTCTGCCCTAACTGCCAACGAGTGTGTTTGTTACGTTAAGCAAGGCACTTGTTAAGTGAGGTACCACTGTACAAGGTTGGTTCTAGGAATCTTCATGGATATTATACATTATACAAAAGCAATTATTTGCCATGGTAACTAATGAATAAGTTAGCATTAATTAGTCAGCAGGCCTCCATCAGTCTTGAGAGACTATGGTATCCTGCTCGGTACTGCATACGCTGCATGCGAAGCACAAAAACCTGGATTAGATGGTTATGGAGGATAGGCTGTTACCCAAGCAGCAAATCCCCTCTCTCCATGCCACTGAATTAGTCCAATGAAAAGGCAGAACCAATACGATTGGATCCAGCTGGTGTTGCAGAGCTGGGCTAAGGACAGGAGCTCACCCTGTCTTGTGAGGCCGATGCAGGTCTTGAACCCGGGCCTGCTGGTTAACAGGCACAGTGACTTAACCATTTGCCCATAGTCCATAATTAGTCAGGAAGGCAATGAATCAGGTTCCTTTTCCCTGCCTTGAAATAGATTCATTTCAGGTTGTTCTCTTCTGCCTTCAGTTGCAAATTGAAAGCGATTATCACTCTGTACTGAAACCCTTACTGAAGCCATTCTCACACCCAGAGCGGAAGATTAATTGCCTGCCACAGTACCATGGTAAGCAAACTGTTTTTAAGCCATTAACTGCTGTTTAAAGCACATCTGTCTTTTAATTTAAGATAAATTAAATTTATCTTTCCCGTTTGAGACTAGCCCCCAAATCCAGAGTAACTTCGGGTGCACGTAAGAGACTTTACGTGCACCCGTAGTTACTGCACCACCCAGTGAAAACCTATGGGAAATTCATATTGGAATCCAGAGTAAGTTGTTCTTACACCAGAGCAAGGACTCCCCGTAGTTACTCTGGATTGCGCCCAAAATCACTGATAAAGAAAATGATGATAATTAGAGGTATCCTTTACTTTCTGAGAGTTCATTTTCTGACAATCTGTTCTTTCAACATCTTTCAATTATATACATAACTCATTCATTAAACACATGTTCTACTTTTCCAACTTCTCTCTGCTGTTCTAAAGGCTAAAATTGTCATCCCTCATGTTGATTTGCCTACGACATTGTGAGTCAGACTGTTTTGGCATGTGTTTGTGTGAGACAGAGAACACACGTGACCACTTTAGCACCTGGTCTATTCCAATTTTCAAAGGAGTAAAAATCTATTTGTAGAAATCTTTGTGTGACAGCAGGAATTGGCAAGATTTTAATGCCTTAAATGCCTTTTAAGGCCTTTTGCAATTTGCTAGCTAAAAAAAGCATCAGAAACAACATTTGTAAATGAAAGACCAGGCTCAACTTTTCAACAATTTTTGCTTTTCATCAAAGCTCCCAGGTCTAACCTGTCAGAAAAGTGGGAGATGCCTGTACCTACAATGGCACATATATTATGATATGGGAACAGAACATGCAGCTTCCTGTGGGAATATGGACAAACTTGCAATCACAAAGGAAATATGACACACAATTGGTTTGTCTCTTGTGATTTTGTGAAACAAAGTCACAATACTAGGAACAGTAAATCCCAGACTGCTGTAGCATACCTATATGAATAAGTTTCTTCCTTTGGATACACAAACTCAATTTTCATTCCAGGAACAGAATGAGCATTCTCAAGGACATTCCTTTCCCTTCCTATCAGTAAAAAGGTGTTTCTAAAACAAAAGCCTTTAACCTCCCCTCCCTCTGATTTTGGCAAGATTTTACCACCCAGGTGAAAAGCAGAAAGAAAAGAAAGGAAGTGAGTATTCAATGAATAATACGTCAATGGTCACCTCAGATTCAGGGCTTGTAAAACAGAAGATTAAGAGGTTTCAAAACAATTGCCAAGATTAAGTCCTGCCAAAGGCAACTGGAACAGACTATAAACAAATGTCTCAGCATTAATGTCCACTACATAAACTTCATTCGAAGTGACAAAGGAATCTAAATCCTGGTGGCAGATGCATAGCTGAAGTTACACTGCATTCTGTTAACTGCATCAACTAATTGGCACAGACAAGTTATCAGCAGAATGTTGCACCAGTGAATTTTCAGCATAGATAAGTCTGAAAAAATAGATTGTCTTAGAAAACAGAAATGGTGAACCATTTCCCCCAAAATAATGCAGCGGCTAATGCAGCTTTGCCATCTGTTTTAAAGGGACAAAAATCTCTTCATTAGTTTTGAACATCACTATGAAACTATCAAGGCTCTTGACCTTGAAGATTATTTCCCTATCAACAGAAACTCCCACCTTCAGTATGAGTGCCTGTTTTGAATCAGTTTTTAAAAACAAGAATTTTAGTTTTAGGACCATATATTTTCATAACATGTTGAAATCACTGTGGTCAATCTCATAAATGCCAAGGATATATTTAATGGCTAAGTTGGCAATGAGAACACACTTCTAGAACTAAAAAAAGCACTGGATTTCTTGCCCCAGGCCTAAAATAACTGAGGGTGCAATCCTAACTAATTTAGGCCAGCACAACTCACCTATTTCTCCATTCCTTTGGTGTTGTGGGAAGGCTGGCATGTCTGTTCAACCTCCCCAGAAGTGGTGCAAAAGCTTTATGGAACTTCTGTGACACGCCCAGGCCAACATGTACTGGTCTAACTAGGGGGTTAGGACTGCAGCTTGACCTAACAAATTCTTATGATGATTCACAAATACTGTCTGTTATGTTTTTCATAAATAATCTTCTACATCCTATCCACAGTTCATCTACCATTTTGTAAACAATAAAGATTACACAAGCTGACCTTATTTGGTAGAACTGAATATAATAAAGCAATATTGTGAATAGCTGTACTAGTTCAATCTGTTCCTTATAAGATGCATGGCCATGCATCATCAACTGAGGTCCCACACAGCTTCTCTTGCCCTCCAGGGCTGGGCAATAATGATGACATTATCACAGGATGCTCTGGAGCTGTGCCCATGAAATCAATGAAGATTCATTGATTCAACCTACATTTCAGTGAATTTCCACAAAATATGAAGTGGTAATAGATACATGCGTTGAATTACTCAGGCTGCAATCCTTTCCCCCACTCAGCCAGGCATAAGTCCCAACACAAGACCCATGCTGGCCTGCGGGTGTCATGAAAGTGCCATTAGGCACTTCTGTGTCACTCCTGGGGGAGTTAGGCCAGCGCACAGGCAGTGGTGGCCTCACTACACTACCATGGGAACAGGGAGCAGTTGAGTTACATTGGCCTAAATTGATTAGAGTTGAGCCACGCAATTCCTGTACAAAACATAGAAATTCATGTAAACCTGGTCTCCCACTATAAGTGCACTGCAGCAACATCATAAAAAGTAGCAGAAAACCAGTGTGCAGACAGCATATCCTGAACACTACTCTGGAGCAGATAAAGTGGTAAAATTAGCCTTTCAAGGACAGGAAGGGTTCAGGACATGAAGCAAGGTGGGTAGGGTGGGAGGAGTGAATCCCAATAGCAGCAGCACACACGACAATGTTATTCCATTTCCCTGGCCTGACACACCCAAGGCGCAATGCTAACCATCTTTCCAACACCAGCATAAGGAAAATGCAGTAGTGTATAGTAGTAGAAAGGACTGTATACAGGCATGGGCTGACACCGGTTTGGACCGGATCGGCTGAACTGGATGTTAAAATCAGCCCGCCAGTCACGATCCAGTTGTTGTGGGGGCTGGCCATAACGGCCGAACCGGTTCGGGGACTCTGTGCCGCCCGCGCAGCTCAGCGCGGCCAGAGCCCGCCTTCTCCCGCTGGCCGGGAGGGCTCTGTGCTGCCCACAGGGCTCCTCACGGCCAGAGCCTGCCTTCTCCCACTGGCCAGGAGGGCTCTGTGCCGCCCGCAGGGCTCCTTGCGGCCAGAGCCCACCTTCTCCTGCTGGTTTACTCCCAGGAATGTGTGGACAGGGTGCATCCTTGGGGAACAAGGCTAGGCAGGTCTACTCAGAAGTAGATCCCATTACAGCCACTGGGTCTTACTCCCAGAAAGTGTGGACAGGGTGCAGCCTGAGAGCCCAATCCTTTACATGACTACTCAGAAGTAAGTCCCATGAAGGTCAATGGGACTTACTTCCAGGCCAGTGTGAAGAGGACTTCAGCTTCAGAGCCCCATACTAAGGAGGTCTACTCAGAAGTAAGTCCCATGAAAGTCAATGGGACTTACTTCCAGGCCAGTGTGGAGAGGACTTCAGCCTCAGAGCACCCATCCTATGGAGGTCTACTTAGAGGTAAGCCAAATGCTTAAATTTTTTTAATTTTTAAAAAAAAATTTTAATTTTAAAATTTTTTTTAAATTTCATTTTTTAAAAAATTATCCCTGGCCCCGCCCCCTGACCTTGGCCCCACCCCTGAACTTGCCTGGCTCCGCCCACTTCCGGAGAACCGGTTGTTGGAGCCAGGCCTGCCCATCTCTGACTGTATACCATAGGCTGTATGGTGGATTATGTTAGTGAATAGGACTGAGTTCTTAGAGGGACTATAATGCAAATTTTTAGTGTAGTTTAGTGCAGTGTAGTGTGAATTGGCCTTGAATTTTAGATGGTTTATCTTAATGGTTTAATATTTTTTTACACTGCATCTCTACTTTAGAAATAGGAAATTGCTAGGAAATTCTCAACATGCTAGGATATTCCACAAGAACTGTGTATTAATGGTGCATTTCAAGTACAGTAAATCAATTTTCTCAAATATACAGTTAAGTAAATAATAAAACAACCTATTGAAAATTCCCTTATAAATTCTGAAGCAGATTCAGATTGGGTTTCAGATAATTTTTAAGAACACAATGTTTATATAAACATAAGTATTGACCAAATAACCTTCCCTTCAGGTAAAGTATGAACCATACATAAAATATGAAATGCATTTTCCAATGTCAGATGCAAGAGAGATGAATAAGATAGAAGGGAACTTGTACAGAGTACATTCCATGCTACAGAATGTGCACCAATAGTCTGTCATAACAAACATTCTTTTATTAATGATATTTATTTTCATGGTAATTTATTACTTCCAGCTCCACTGTGTTTGCTTGTCCTTGGATATCCACATGAGCAAGAGTTAGGTTTACAAGGATGGCATCAGGCAGGATATTCCAACAACAAACTTGGTCTAATTTTTCCACTGCTAGGAGTTCGTTCAGTTTTGCTCAGCTCCATTTGAGACAGAAATTTTTTTATGGCTGAAATTATCAAAATATGAACCACTGATCTTGCACCATTCTGCCCAGGAAATACAGTAAATTAGTCTGTAAATTAGTCTTCTTGACCTTAGAATCCTAGAGTTGGAAGGGACCGAGTAGGTCATCTAGTCCAACCCCTTGCCTGCATCAGGAAATCCTCCTCAAGCATCTCTGACAGTGCTTATGAAGCCTCTACTTGAAGATCCCTAGTGAGGTAGAGCCCACCACCACCCTTGGCAATCTGTTCCACTGCTGAACCACCCCCACCATTAGGATTTTTTTCTGGAAATCCAACCGGAATCTTCTTTCTTGCAGTTTGTACCTATTGGTTCGAATTCTGTCTAAATGTCTTATGCTGCGCATGTAAAGCACAAAACCTTACTGAGAAAGCTCAGTATGTTAAAAGGCAGAACAGAGAAGGCAAAACTAGTTTCAGGAAACAATATTTTTTGGACAAAATGTAGCTACTAGTTAGAAACTGATGAAGGAACTTTCATATATAGTGGTACTTCACATAAAGAGCTTAATTCATTCTGGAGGCATGCTGTTTAAGTGAAATGCTCTTTAAGTGAAGCAGATTTTTTCCATAGTAAATAATGGAAACTCAGACGATTGATTCCACAACCTCCAAAATATGCATATAAAAATATTAACTAGATGTAAAAATGATGACAAAACACTGTAATTGAATTCAAAACATGCATTCAAAGTGCATGATCCTATGAAGTCTACTTAGGCTGCAATCCTAAAGACACTTTCCTGGGAGTAAGCCCCATTTAACACAATGGGGCTTACTTCTGGATAGACATGGTTAGAAGGCTGCAATCAAAGACACTTTCCTGGGAGGCTTAGCTGGGCTGCTGCTGGAGGTTCAAGGTGGTCGGTGAGGGCACTTGGGGGCAGTTAGAGGCAGCAGCGCTGACCAGCAGCCCTTTTAAAGAGCCTCCATGTGGAGCGTCAGGGCTGCATAGCACGCATGCCCATAGCGTGCTTGCTTGTTAAGTGAAACGGAACTTGTTATGTGAAGCAAGATTTCTTGGAAATTTTTGCTTGTTATGTTAAACGCTTGTTAAGCTAGGCACTTGTTAAGCGTGGTACCACTGTACTCATATGCTTAGTTTTAATATTTTAGGCGAAGCCAGAAGGCCTACAGTACTCTTTTACTCAATTGGTATGTCAAATCACGAACTAATCAAGATGCGGTTCAGTGAATGAAAATATTTGCCACAACAAAGCTACTTTTTTTCCAAAAATGCACCTACCTAATAGCTGTACTCCACGCGTGAGTCCATATACATCAATGAGAGCCCACAGTGGTTCGGTGATCCTCACACCACTGAAGAACAACATGGCTGCAGAGTCATTGACGCGATAAAATACTCTTCCCTTTTTGTCCACCCAGAATGCAATTATGTTTCCTTCATTTGCAAACTCTTCTGGGAGAGCCTTGGCCCAGAATCCACTCTGAGAAACCAGATCTGGACATGCATACTTGGGCAAGGTTTCTGGGTTAATCCTGGAAGGATCTTTGGAGGTAAATCCAAGACGAAGAGCACCACTCCAACAGCACTGCTTCTTTGTGATCTGAGGGAGGAAAAGGTACTGTTGGTAAAGAGCACTAGGTAAAGAAATACCTTTTACTGCAATTCTCTTATAATAAGCAGGAAGAGAGCAACTGTCTCTATACATTCCTCCTTGCATCGTTTTCCAGGGGCTTTTCCGCAACAATTCCCATATCTATTTGTCTAAATGGTGATCACCTCTGGAACAAAGATCCATTTTTGTTATGTAAACCACTGTGAGCTTTTTGTTGAAAAGCAACTTATCAACAATGACACTTACCATCTTCTAGTACAGGAGTGATAGGAGCACGAAGAAAATAACTGTGATTGGTACATCAATTCTTGTGATAATGTGTTAGGAGAATGAACATATAGTGGAAAGTTGGGGGTGTAAGGTAGCTGCCTTCAAGTAAGTGACATTGAAGTTTAAGATATGAATATGTGTGGAATTAGGGCAGGGGTCGGGGAACCTTTTTACCCTTTACCCCAAAATATATTTAGATATGCTGATGTTACCCCCTTGATTTGAAAGGACTTGGAGGCAGGGCCCAGGGCATCACGGAGGGAAGCATGTTATACACAAGGGCCTGACGCTTTCCTGGGAATAAATTTTCCTGGGAGTAAACTCCATTGAACACAATGGGGCTTACTTCTGAGTAGACATGGTTAGGACTGGGCTGTGTATTATATGTTGACTAGACTGGATTCTGGAAAGGGGGAGGCTGTGTGGTGTTTGGAGACAGATCCATGTCCCTGCCTGCCCTTTCCTGGGAGTATGTTCCACTGAACACAATGGGGCTTACTTCTGAGTAGACACGGTTAGGCCTGGGCTGTGTATTATATGTTGACTAGACTGGATTCTGGAAAGGGAGAGGCTGTGTGGTGTTTGGAGACAAATCTATGCCCTTTCCTGGGAGTAAGTCCCACTGAACACAATGGGGCTTACTTCTGAGTAGACATGATTAGGATTAGCACCTGGTGGCAGACGCTGTGGCAGCTGCTGCTGGAGGAGTGTGGCTGCCACGCTCTTGTGGGCCATTTCCAGGCTGGCAGGGGGCGGCACAAGGAAGGCAGGGCAGGTAGGCAGGCAGGGGCTCCTGGAAGAGCAGAGGCTGTGCTGCCTGCCAGGCTGGAGGCTGCGATTTCAGAAACGGAGCTCACTCTGCTGCTTCTCCTTGGGCTGCTCTCATTACCTGGCCCAGAGGAGAGGGGGAGGAGCTCCCTCCAGGGCCCGCTTTGTGTCTTCCCGCCAGCACTCTGTCGTCCTCCCTTTTGCACCTCGCGGCAGGCTCCTTTTTTGCGCCAGTGCCTGGGGGTAATGGATGGTCACGCATTACCTTGCATTACAATGTCGACCATCCATTACCCCCAGGAATTCCATTTTTACCCCATGTGGGGTATTTCACCCCTGTTCCCCGACCCCTGAATTAGGGCATCCATTGACTGCTCTGCAAACAGTATGAGATGTGGGAAAGAGGTCCTGCACAGCAGTGCATGATCTATACTGTAATAATTTATATCTGAAGTTTTAATCCCATTTAAAGTCAGTTTAAACAATTCCTTTTTGTCTGCAAAGGCCGTACTGTCACTGATCAGACTCTCTGGTAGTTGCAGCCAGCAAAAATTCCCATGACTATAGCAACAGAAATGGATGAATGACTCAGCTGTTCACCTCTCTGCCCTGAGAATAACTTGCAACTTCCTGGCACCTTGGCTAGAAACTGATGGTGGCTCTGCGGTGTTTCTGTACTAAATGAGCTGTTTTCTATGCTAAACCAGGATCTCAGCTACCTGGAAACCATCCCCTTGTCTTGGGAATGCTTACTCCAATCCCAGAATTTTCTGGGAGATGAGGGCAGGAAGGGCAGTTTTGTCTATTTTTCATAAACTGTGAAATTGCTAAGCTGCTAACTTAGTATACAGCTCTGAGGCTCTGGATCTCAATTTAAGAAATTTTGAAACCATGATAATCCATGACCCAGTGTGAACTAATGCACCAGTCGTCAATTGATGGGTTATGCTGGGCCATACCAGTGTTGATTGCACCAAAAGCACCACAAATTCTGCACAAAAGCACAAACAAATTCTGCACTTGATGAACCAAATTAGGTCAAGCCGAGGGACCCTCCTGGGCAATCCAGTGGCAGTCACAACTGAGTACTTAAAGCCAGCTCTTCTTGCTCCTAGTCCAACACTCAAAACATTACACCATTGCTTCCTAAACTTACCAGACTAGCAATGCCCTTGGAAACCAGAAGGAAGTGGCAATATGTCATTGGGTGACATCACTGCTACTTATGTCTGGGTTCAGACGGCATTCACAAGCCTTAAAACAGCGGTAAAAGAATCAGGATAGGTGGAAAAGCAACACACAGCTTGGGAAGTGCTGCATTGCACCATTCTGAAACTAGACATGCTGAACACGATACTAAAACAGAAGATAACTAAATACAGAACATTAAGGGGGAAATCATAGCAACAAAAATATGTTCCACTGTCATAGTGTTTGATTCAATTGAACTGGGTAGATCAGTATAAATATGAATGGATTCTCCAACAAACTGGTGTAATCAATAACAAATTGCACCAATCAAGAAATTAAAAGTCAATTCTTTAGCTAGCAATGTCACAAAAATGGCTGCAGACTAAGCACAAGATTTTTTTTAAGTGAGTGGTTCCTGGGAAGCATATTGGTGTATGCTTAGTTTTAAGTAAGATTTAATATAAAGGTAATGTGATAGTACTCTTAAGTTGAAGCAGCAAAGCTTTAAAGTCAGGCTCTCAGCAGCACCAAGATTTTAACGAACAGTAAAACCTCTTCTAGGTACATCTGAAAACAGTAAAATTTAAATGACAAAAATAAAACTTAACAAATACAATAAGGCTGTCCAATCAAAGTTAAAAGGAAATCATTGGTCCTTAAGCAGAGACTGTCCAAAGTGCATTTTCCTTGCCACTCTTTTCTTTACCAAGGTTCTAAGTACGTATACTAAAGCAGTTTAATTCTTGAAGTGAGCACCAGATGTATATGTTTTACAGGTCCCCTTATGCTAATTCATGACCATGCTAGCTTCTGCTTTGCTTCACAGATTGTCTATCAGATTCTCAAAGCAGAAAGCTTGGCTGCTGCAAAATGCAACAAAATAAGCTAATTACACAAAATGCTTTTCTAAAGAAGCAACAGTTGTTCATCTCATTAATCACCTTTTATTGAAATTTATAGGAATTTTGTAGCTAATCCTTAGGAGCTCCTGGAAAGGAGACACACAGTGTTTTATCATTCTGAATTTTCTACACTTTCACATTAACTGTACCATGGCCAACCCAATCCTGTCCTGCTCTGGAATAGATAGGCTGGGTGGCCTGCACTGAATCTAGCACAGGATTGGGGCTGGTAGCAGGGCAAGAGAAATTGACTCTTTTTCCCCTGGTAAAACAGTAGTTGCCCAAATAGGGCGACTTGGATCTGTGCCATCTGAAAAGGTAGTACACATCCAATCAGTCCAGCACTAAGCCAGGATGTCTTCTTGCCCCTTCAAGTTTTAGACCAGACAAACTCCTTTTCCAAATTTTTCATTCCAATTATTCCCTTCCCCTGAGGAGACTTCCAGTAGCTTCCCTGCAGGAAACAACCATGACCATTTCAGCTCCACTGTACCATTGGTTGGGTAGTCCCAATAGGACTGAGCTTTAAATTAAATATCCCCAGCTCTTACAGTATTTATAGGAAATGTTCCTTACAAGTAGAGGTGTGTAAATCCCTTAAAGGTAAGTTTTTTTAACTGTGTATTAAGAGGACAGGAATTCCAGATTCTGTAAAAGAAGCCTACTGGTATATACTCTGGTGGAAATTATGTTTAGATTATAAGAAATAGACTGCTTTCAAAATAAAATAAAATGTATGAAAAACCCTGAAATCTTTAAAGATGGTTCAGACTAAATATATGGCTGCAATTATTCCTGCTGAGCCTTCAAGGCTTGTTTTTGATCCTGCTTTTCTTTTGTGTATCATCCCTTCCCTGCCCACCTTTTTATATTTGAATGTAATCTCTCTTTTCTTATCAGTAATGCCAATTATGCTATTGTTCAAAGGTGGGGGAGATGAATATCTAAAATAACGAACATCATGTTTACTGAAGCTTTGGTAGTTATTACTGAATATTCTTATCTTTGTGCTTCTTTGATATTCTCTATATCAGAGTTGAATCAACTAAAAAAGATGCATATTCTCACTCCATTTTTTGTATTTCTTTAAACTGCAGAGATTGGATAAATGACAACAAAACAAAAATGGTTTTCGGACAAATTGTAGAATAAAAGGTCAGCTGGATGTATCATGGTGAAACTAAGATGCAGGTGTCTAATGCTGATTTTCAAACCATAAAAGAGCGATCTCTGGAGTAGATTCAAAATTTCATTTAAAAAAAAATTGGTGAGGGAAAATATGTACGTACTCCAAGAGATAATGGAGATATTTCAAATCTCATTATTGCAATTTTTAAGCTAGCCATGCCCTAAAGAACTTTATTTATATTTGCTACTATGTGCAAGGCTTTCTTGGACCTCAGTTTTAAGAAGTTCCCTCACTCACAACATTTAAAAAGAAATACTGCAAAGTTCCAACTGAGCAACAATCTTAACTGATCTATCTATCAATCTAGCTAGATACGACCGCTAGAAACATTACACTTATAGAAATGAGTCTACTGTGGGTGAAACGGGACAGATTCTTCTACCTTACCAAGTAAAAATTGGTTTTTTATGACTTATTCATTTCCACATGGGGTACTTTGCTATGGTTTCACAACTTTGACCTCAGCACCTTTATCGGATGGAGAAAATCTACTCCACTAAGTTGCATGGAACAAAACAAAGCTGCTAGAAACCAGAAGACTACCAAAATGAAATGCATTTTGCCCCATACTGTTATCCAAACAGAATTACTACCTGCTTTTCATGTTTTACCTCCTCAAGTGCAAATCCTGGTTGTGGAAGGTGTACTGTGTAGTTTACCCATAATGATTTTCTAGACCACAACCACTTGTTATATTACACTCTATTCTGAAGAAGCTTTATTTTAAAGCCACTCTATTGAATGGTATGATCCTATATTTAGGAAAGGGGCTGAATAAAAAAGGATTACTATCAGTGATGGGCTTCAAAAAATTTAAGAACCGGTTCTCTGCCCATCTGGCAGCCACTTTTAAATGGCTATTTTTAAACTTTATATGTACTATCTCTTGTTAAGAACCGGTTCTATAGAGTAGGTGCGAACCTGCCTGTGCCCACCACTGATTACTATGCACAATGCTATCTTCTATCCCAAAGCATATATCCATGACTGTGGCATACCTTGCTTTCAGAATTTTCAGAGGGTGGAGGAATTCAGCAATTGTGGGGTATATAACCCAAATTCTGCAGTTGATAAATTTCAGCATCAACTGGGATTATAGAGGGATGTATAAATATGGGAATCCATGACCTAGGACAGATATAATAAGACCTGAGAACCGCAGCATCCTCACTATGGCCATTTTTGCCAGATAAAGAGGCAAGGTTGGTCTGGAGATCATGGAAGCCTGTTCCCCCATCACCTAACCCTGCCTGTTTGGGAGGGAAGAGCTTCCCAGATGCCAAGACTCAGCCACCTTGTAATCACTGGAATCAGTAGGAATCACTCATTAAACAAAAAATATATCAAACAAGCCAGTGGGAGAGCTTAGTACACCAAGGGTGCAATCCTAACCTAGGCCAGCACAATTTATCAATCTTCACATTCCTGTGGTAATGTAGGGAGGCAAGCGCATGGGGCCTAAAACTCCCCCAGGAATGGCACAGAAGTGTTTAACAACACTTTCGTGACACCACAGGTCAGCACAAGACTCATGCTGGGGTGTAGGCAGGCCTAATAGGAGTTTCGGATTGCAGCTTAAATGTCGGTTTCTCAAAGAACAGTGGAAGTGATATCGACTCACCTTGAGCCTAACTTGCTCATAGATGACAATTGGCCTGTTGCTGAAGGTGATTGCATTGCAGAAGCTTGCCTGCCGTTTGACTGCCTTCTGTGTTGTATCCATGATAATCTGTGACCCCTTGGTATGGGGGTGGAAAAGCAGTGGGGTGATTGAGAGTGCTCCACACTGTGGAATTGGCAGACAATGCTTTTGCTTGTGGTGACATCGGTGAGAAGAAGGAAAGGGTCCCCCTATGGAGTCTGAAACAGAAAGGGGAAAAAACGGTGAACACAGATTTTAAATCTGGTGAAAGCCATAATCCGTGTTGAGCCAAATCCAAAGATCTAAAATCCGTGGATAAGAGGCTCAATCTGTACAGAAATTTTTCTCAGAGGCCTCAAAAAACATAGAGAACATCAGTTAATAGTTGTAAACTCATAACCTTGCAGATGACTATTTTGCTTTGTCGGGAAAGCATTTTACTTTAAAACAGATTAGCTGAAATTATTTGCAATTTCCTTTACTGTGTGGGAAAACTTACAAAATAAAAAGTTTTAATAAAATTATTCCACAAATGCCTTGAACTGTATACCTGATACCTTCTTTCTCTCAACTTGTAACACACTATAATTTTGGTAATTGTACACCATGTTCTATTAGATAATTCATCAGACAAATTTAGACACAGAGGACTGTGCCCACAACAAAGTACGTCTCATATTTCTTCTAACTCTGGAGTCCTGTGACCTGAAGACATTTGAAATGACAGTTCGTGGCAACAGTGATGTCATTCAGTGTCTACTTTGGAATCACTAATAATCGTGCCAGAGCAAAACAAGCAACTCAAAAGTAAGATGCTCTCAGATCAGATATTCCATATTTTCAAGTGTTTGATTTACTCTTGAATATTTACAATGAATTATACAGTTTTATTAAAAGTGATCAAAGCAAAATCAAGAACTTCTGTGATGGATTTAAGAAAACAAGAGGGAGCAGAGGAGAAGATAGAGAAAGGTGGGTTGGGAATAAAGTTTAAAAAAGAAAGGACAAGGAGGATAGTAGCAAGGACTGGATCTTTGCTATGTGCATTATTATGCACTCTGCATCTCACCCAAGTGTAAAATTGGTAGTGGAGCTAGAACTTGGCACCCCAAAGGATGGTGGCACATCCTAAGCACAACTGCTGCAGGCAGGGTTGCCAGACCTCCTGCATTCCCTGGAGGTCTCCTGCTAAACACCCCTTTCACTTTCACTAGGACTTTTACTAGGGACTTTCACTAGGTGCGTGCCAGCGGAGGTCAATTGAGGTCTTCGCCCACAGAGACTTTCTAGGACCTCCGTCTGGAGAAAATTAGCTGTGGGTGCATGCGCACTGATTTTTTGGGGATATTTCAGCAGCAGTTAGCTGTGTTTAACCACTGCTGGTCCTAACGAGCCCCCAGTGCCCACCAGTGCCCCCAGTCACCCTCCCACCCCACCAGAAGGACTCCCCAAACCCCAGGTAAGAATTTTTTAATGTAGGACATCCTACATTTTGTCCTACATTGGTTTTTTTAAGTCCGGATTTTCACATGAACTTTAAAGTGACCAGGTCCGGAATTCTGAATTTAGGATCTGGTCAGCCTGGCTGCAGGTCCAAGAAGCCCTTGATCCACCACCATGCTGCAGTAGACAGAATAAGGGATTCCATGATCCTATGCAGGTCTACTCCTGATGTACTGTATGGTGAAATGCCAAATGCTTTCCCATTACCCTATGATGTGCTAGCCTCTGCTCCACCTTCTTCCCAACAGTCTAGTACAGCACTTGCTTCCCTTTCCTCATTTCCTCTTTCTCAGTCTTCCTCTTCCTTTTCCAGTTCAGGAGCGGAAGACGGAGCAGAAGCAGTACCTTGCACTTTCATCTGGTTAGGAATCGAAGTGTGGACGAAGGTAAAAAAAATAGCCAAACCTTATTGAATCTTATGAACCAAAGCCTTCTTTAGCTTGCAAATTTATTTTGTCTGGCTAAAAACATAAATGACTATATAACATCTATATATATATAAAAGGCATCTTCATCATCATCACTGACTCATCAACAACCAGCCAAAACCGCTGGGCCTATGAGCGTGAAATTTGATGATGGTGTTCCTTCCATGATGGAGGGATCCACTAAGAACCAGTTTTTAGAAATTCCAACCAGAAGGGGGTGAAAAGGGGTGTGATGCGTTTTATAACAACTAATCTTCATCGTCATTACTGACTCATCAACGCCCTGCCAAAACCGTCAGGCCTAGAGGCATGAAATTTGGGGAGGGTGTTCCTTCTGTGATGGAGGGAGTCACTAAGAACCAATTTTTGGAAATTCCAACCGGAAGGGGGTGAAATGGGGTGCAACGTGTTTTCTTCTCTATTCTTTGCATTGAAGACTCAGTGACTGATGGCTGTTCTGCCCCAACCCCTGGACCTAGAAGTGTGAAATTTGGAGATGGTGTTTCTTCTGTCACATCAAGAATGGATGTGGAGAAATTTAATCCTTAAGGGGCTGAAAAGGGATGCAACGTATTTTTGTCCTACACTTAACATGGAAGACTATCCAACATCCATCCGATTTGGTGCTCAGTGCCTGGTGCACTGAGGGGGATGTTCGGAGGGAGGGGTTGCATGGGGGGCTGTTGAGCATGTGGAGGTGATGCGCATGGGGGAATGATGCGCACGGGGGACTGATGCGCATGGGGGGATGGCATACGGGGGGATTTTACTCCCGCAATGCGTGTATGCTTTTTGCTAGTATCCAAATATGTGTGAAACCCAGATAATCATAAATAAATCATAAAAAATTTGATGAACGCCATGGAAGGTTGGATAAAATCAGAGGGAAGAGGAAAGCACATGGATGAAATGTGAAATGTAGTTATACTTGAAAGCAGTTGAAAGAGCAAAGTGATGCCAAGTCAAGTGGGTGAAGGTCAAAGTAAGATGGTCATTCCCATCAGTCTGTAGCCAGAGGTGACTGTTTCAGTCGGCCTACTGGGTGAGCCAGTCCAGTAGGCTCATCTATCAGGATAGTAGATCACAAGCATTTCAGACCAGGACTCCCTTCTGAGAATGAAAATCTGTCTGCAATCCCACTGAAAGTGATACCATCAATCTAATGATGTCATAGCCAGAAGTGGCATCAAACTGGAGGTGGTGTCACTGTGGTGCCAGAGTTCCTTCATATCTATTCAGAAGTTAGTCCCATTATGTTCATTGAGACCTACTTTAAAGACAGGTTGAGGATGGCTGCATCTGGAAGGGATGAAACAAAGAACAAGCTTCTCTCTGTCACTGGGACCTCCCTCCATTTCTCCTGGGTCAGCACAGCCACCACTCACTCCAGGATCCAAGCAGGGCAATGCAGACCCAGGGCAACCAGTCTGCACCACTTGTGGGTCTGCAGGCAAGCAGGGAGGGCCATGGCAGGATCCAGCAGGCAACCTAGAGTGTGTGGAGACTGAAGGGGAAGCTGAAGATGCTCTACAGCCAACCCCTCCAGACAAGCTTGGAAAATAGCTGTACCAAATGCCAGATTCCAAGATTGCGGCACCCAGCTTTTTGCAACCCTCCTGAAATGAAGCTGCACCCCATTTTGAGAACCACTGGATTAGTATGAGATTAGTTCTGATCCTCTGGAATTGTTTGTTTGGAATTGTTTGTTTGTTTGAACTGTTGAGAGAAGGAAAGCAAAAAAATGATTATGCACCAGTTGATCTTCCCTTCCTTCACTGCCTTGGGTTACACTCATAAACTCAGGTCAACTGTTAAGAAATAGATACTGAGCACAAAAGAAATTAAAAAAAAAAAACAGATTCCTATGGCAATGGCAAAGTTCCCATTGCTGCGAAGATTTAAGAATAGGGAATGACAGGAGTATAGCAGTGAAATATGTAATCTTGTCCAAGGCCAGACTGGATGACTGTTTTCCTTCCCCCTTCTGGCCCTGATATCTACAAGATAGATAGATAGTACATATTCATATCTATCAAAAATGGCTATAAAGTTTTATAACCACAATATGCATAAAAATTATGCACTGTTACTTTGAGATCACAAATTTATTCAAATGCTTTGGAGTACTTGTTCTAAAGTCCTTCCAACAAACTGTCCATCAAAAGGTAGCTGCAGACTAGCAGATGCATTTGTTAACATTTTGTATTCAGAGAAAACCACTATTACCACCTGATTCCAAAAAACCTACCACTGAGGTTACCACAGTTATTTCTGAAGATGAACCTCCAGGGAGATGCACTCGGGACAAATTCCTAAGATCCACTCACTTACCACTTCCCTAAAGAGAGATACGTTCTAACGACAACCCCACTCATAGTGTGATTCCCTTTGGATGAGACAGCACTAGAGTCTTCTTGTGTCTTTTATTTGCTCACCTATTCACGAATAGGCAAGTACTATAGAACAATAGCAGATCCACTATCTCAGATCCTCTTTGGATCCTCTATTAGCATGAGCAGATCCACTATCTCTAGTCCCCAAAGTATGCTTTCAGCCTTCAAGCAACTCACAGTACCACCCTCTGCCACTCACTCACTCGCTGCCAAACCAATAACTGACAACAAGATATGTCAAATAAGACTGTAGTGCTTCCAATCAGACCAATGTTCAGGAATTATTTATTTATTTACTTAGATTTCTCTAGATTAAAAGTCTGGTGGCTCAAGGTCATTTACAAGAAGGTTAAAACATACATGACATAATAAAACATAGATAAAAATACTTAAAATCACAGTAAAACATCAGATTAAAATATAAAACAATCAGGCAAATAGCAGATAAAAACCAGATAAATCCAGGAGGCCCCCAATATTCTCAACTGTCAAAAACAGTCCCTCCGCACTCCCTACCACACACTGCTTGAACAAAGTCAAAACTGAAAAACCTTTTGCAGAATTAATTAGAGGGTACTTCTGACTGGGACCTGTGAGTCCCCAGTCCTATATGAGAATGTTATTTTTTTGGGACCAGTTCCAACTGCAGTAATAAACCGGATTATGTATTTTGCCCAATGTTTTACAATCATCTTAATCTACATATGATAATCCCTACCCACATGCATTTTTGGTTTTAAAATATTTTAATATACCACTTGAAAGCTTGCAGCCCAAATGACTTTAGAAATGCCTATATTACATGTTTAATGCATGTATAAAAATTACTACTAGATTTTCAATCCAATAGAGTAGTCCCAACAAGAATGATAAATTCAAAAAGAACATCAAAAGTGACAGAGTCATTAACGCCTGCGCAAAACCATCAATTGTTTTAGAAATTTATCACTGGTAGGCATAGAATTAAAGCCATTTTTCAGAGACTAAGACAACAGAATAAAAACTAACAATAACGTTAGGTGAACGGTACAAAGAAAATTGTCCATATAGTAACTGCATTACATTTCTTCCTAGGAACATTGTCTGGCAGTATTGTTATCCTGACCTCTGGATAAACAAGAACACAAAAACACCCTTTTTGTACTCCCCACAGCAATTGCTTTTTCTGCACGTCACATTCAATCACCAATTATACATCATCCTTTCAAACTATGACAAAATTTGTAACAAGTCAGAATAATGTGACATTTTCAAGAAATATTTTTAAGCTTATTGGAAAGATGGTTTAAAATGAACCTTCATTCTGATCCATAAAACTCTTAAACAAATCTCTTGGTTTTGTTATTTCAAGCTGCCTTGAGGCCTTAAGGCAGTTATTTTCAACTAGTGTTCCATGCACAGTGGTGTGCCATGGAAAATGGGAGAATTTGAACAGCATGTTGTGCCTTGTGAATGGTAAATACAACTGATGGTGCGCCTTGTCAATTTCAATGCCTTATTAGTGTACCATGAGGTATACAGTGGTGCCTCACTTAAAGAGCTTAATTTGTTCCAGAGGCATGCTCTTTAAGTGAAATGCTCTTTAAGTGAAGCGGGTTTTCCTATAGGAAACAATGGAAACTCAGGTGATTGGTTCCACAACCCCCAAAATATTCATATAAAAATATTAACTGCATGTAAAAATGATGACAAAACACTGGAATTGAATTCAAAACACTATAATACAGCGTTTCTCAAAGTTGGGGTCGGGACCCCTTTCAGGGTCACCTAGAGGTTTCCTGGGGGTCACCTAAAGACCCCTGGTGCAGGGGACTAGGTCAGGCTTGCCAGACCTCCGGCTGTAGCTGCACATGCACTGGGGCTGACTGACAGCTTCAAGGCCCAATCCAATGCATGCCTACTCTGAAATAAATCCCATTATAGTCAGGGGGCCTTTACTCCCATGTAAATGTGGATAGGATTGCAACCTCAGGGCCCAATCCTATGCCCAATCCTCTGAAATAAATCCCATTGTTTTCAATGTGTGCATAGAACACACATTTCATTTGTAAAAATGAAAATACATCCTGCATATTGGATATTTACATTACGATTCATAACAGTAGCAAAATTACAGTTATAAAGTAGCAACGAAAATAATTTTATGGGTTGGGGGTCCCCACAACATGAGGAACTTATAAAGGGGTCACGGCGTTAGGAAGATTGAGAACCACTGCTATAATATAATACAGACCACAATTGTTGTAATAAAACACTGTAATATTCTGTACAGTAAAAAAGAAAAGAAAAACCTTTATGGACAAGGATGACTGATTTCCACTAAGAGTCACTGGTGTCTTTCTGAGCAACTTTCACAAGGAACCTCTCTGTGTGTGTGAGGTCTAGATAGGCAGTCTGCAACAGCAGAGGGGAAAGATCCTATGCTGTCTACTCAGAATCAAACCCCATTAAATCCATTGGTGCTTACTCACATGAAAGTGTGTAGGCTGCATTTTGCATGCACAGCAACATCAGAAGGGCAAGATTCTATGCTGTCTACTCAGAATCAAGCCCCATTAAATCCACTGGGGCTTACTCACAGGAAAGGAAAAGTGTAGGCAGGGAAGGTAGTGGGGGCAGAGGGGTGGTTGTAACAGGGTCCAGGCAGGGGGGTTTCTTTGGGGGCAAGGGTTCTGTTTGAGGGGGCTGCAGAGGGGTGCAGGAGAGTATTCCCTCCTACCTTATGGAGGCTGCATAGGCTGGGCTGACCAAGTTCTCTGGCTGCAGGAGAAGAGCAGCCATTTTTGTTCCCCTGATGAAGAGGCTTTTCAATTCTTCTGCTCTCCCTGTGGTCTCTTCCATGTACTGCAGGGGGGAGAAAGTCCCGCCTCACTCCCTCAGCCCAGCCAATGCTGGGGAGAGACAGGGAGAAGGACAGGGAGCCCAGCCAATGGGCACTCTTTATGCGAAAAATGCTCTTTAAGCAAAGCGGAACTACACAGAAATTTTTGCTCTTTATGCGAAAAAGGCTCTTTAAACAAAGCGAAACTACACAGAAATTTTTGCTCTTTAAGTGGAACGCTCTTTATGCAAGGAACTTGTTAAGCAAGGTACCACTGTAAATGGTTGAAAATCACTGCCTTAAGGAAAGGCAAGGTAGTCATTCTGGAAAGAAATCAGTACGGTGTTTGCTCCTTAGGTTGTGAGACATACAGAAAACCTGTTTCATATTCTTTTCTTATTTCACCATGGAAACACTTATTCACCCATTTTGTTCATAAAACACTTCATAATGATCAGTTCCTAATTATTTCCTATACATACCTGATGAAGGAAACAAGAAGGACATTCTAAAGTAAAAAGTTAACAACTATTATTATTATTGTAACTGTCTCCAAAATAACACTAGACATAGACAGTTGTCATTAAATCAGCCACTGGAAAGTTGGTACAAAAACTTTGGTACAGATACTAAACTGTATTCAGTTTAGACCAAAATACAAAATGCAAATACGGTTATAGCACAAAGTAAATCGGTTTTCAATTCACAAACATGGCTGTGCGAAGATGCACTTTTGTCATGAAATCATATTTCTGACATCAAAATATCCATAGGAACACTATATCACCCAAAATCCACTGATTTGATAGCTCTTATTAATCCCAATAGTCTTTGTATGAGATAGAGCAGCAAGCTTCCCCCAATGTCATTTGATAAACAATTCTTAAAAATTGTCAAAAATAACTTCTAGTTTAAAGATAAACTATACAATCCTATACATGTCTACTCAGACATAAGTTCCATTATAGTCAATGGGGCTTACTCCCAGGAAAGATAGATAGGATTGTTGCCAAAGTGAGGTTCAGAAGTTCAAGGTGGCTGGAAGAAGTGGCATTGCCTGCCTCCCTTGGGAACGTTTGGCAAACTGGTCAGTGAAATAATGCCTCCATGGAGAAGTGCATCTTATGAAGACCGGAAATTAAATCCGAAGACCCACAAATAGCTTTACGAGTCCAGCACAAAATGGCATAAGCCATCAGAAGTGCAATCGGGGCTCATAACAATGAAACATTCACTTAAAGCACCAGGAAGTTAGTAAATCTGACTGAACTTAGTAGTCATTGACTATGGTTGCAATCCTAAAGACACTTTCATGGGAGTAAGACCCATTGAACATAATGGGGCTTACTTTTGAGTAGACATGGTTAGGATTGTGCTCTTTGATTACCCTGGAAGATGTACCACTCATTTCCATATGCATTTTCTCGTTGAAAAAAGAAAATGTATTTCCATCTCGTATGCATGTCTGTTCAGAAATAAGCCCCATTTTTTCAGCAGGTACTTATACACAAGTATAATTGGGTCACAACACGATAGCACATAGAACTTTGAGGCTTAGTGCACAGCCATCTTTACATAGTGCTTAAAATATACTCTTTCATGTTCATTTGCTTATTCATTACACTATTTCCCACTCTTCCTCTTGGCTAGGGTTGCCATAATTCTCTTCCAGAAAATCAGGACAGGACCCTTTGTCCCATTTGCTAGTATGTGAACACAATTCCCCAAAATTGGGATTGTCCCTGTTTTGGGGGGGACATATCGCAACCCTACTCTTAGGACAGTGGTCATCAAACTCATGACCACTCCAACAAAAAGCAGTCCCCTTTCAGAACAAAGCTTGCCATTCTGCCTCTGATCACATATATTTTCCTCTTAGCAGTCGCACCTGTTGCCTCTGTCCCAGAAGGTTGTGCATCAGGACATCCAAGCAGGCACAACTACCCAGAGCTTCCCAGTTCCTGGATCCACTGAAAATACATGCAGCATGGAAGCAAAATGGTAAGCTTTGCTCACAGAACAGTTTCTCTAAACTCTGGATCCAGCCCCTACGCCTAGATTTAGAAAGCACTGACCTAGGAGCTTAGGGTGCAATACTAAGAAATTTAACCAGTTTAACTCACTTGGCATATCTTCCTGTGGTGGTGTGAGGAGGTCAGCATATGCCTGTGCAGTGGCCTAACCCATCCTCCCCAGGAATGGGGGCAGAAGTGTGTTGCTGCACTTTTGTGACACCTTCAGGGCAGCATAGGATTTATGCAGGCCTAAATGGAGGTAAGGATTACAGCCTTAGAGTGACACACAGTGGTGCCTCACATAACAAGTTTAATTTGTTCCAGAAGCATGTTTGTTATGTGAAACACTATGTGAAGCAGATTTTCCCATAGGAAATAATGGAAACTCAAACGATTGGTTCCACAACCCAAAAAATATTCATATAAAAATATTAACTGTATGTTAAAATGATGACAAAACACTGTAATTTAATTCAAAACATATATTCAGTGTGCTTGGTCCTATGAAGTCTACTTAGGTTGCAATCTTAAAGACACTTTCCTGGGAGTAAGACCCACTGAACACAATGGGGCTTACTTCTGAGTAGACATGGTTAGGAGACTGCATGGAGGATAAGGAGCTTTCCTGGGCTGCTGCTTGTGGCTAAAGGCCGGTGGTGGCACTTGGGGGCAGTTAGAGGCAGCAGCGCACTGGCAGGCAGCCCTTTAAAACAGGCTCCATGCAGAGCGTCAAGGCTGCCTAGTGCGCCACCCATTAGGAAGCAACGTTTCCTGTTTCTCCGTGCACCTGCCTTTCGTGTCCCCAGGTGACCCGGCCAGGTCGCTTTCAGGTTTCCTGGGGCTTGAGTGAAGTGGGCTTGTTAAGAGGAGCACACTCCTAATGGGAATTTGTGCTTGTTAGGTGAATCACTTGTTATGTGGGGCACTTGTTATGCAAGGTACCACTGTATACCAAACCTGCATCATTTGTTAGTACTGCATGCTCAACAAGCATAAATGCTGGAAATTGACACTTCAAAAACCAGTTGTATAAAAGGGGATTCCAAGTATGAATGTACTATTGCAATATTTTATTTCTATGGTTCACATATCAACATAAAAAGATGTCTTCTTTCCTTCAGTGGGCCTCAGATAGCCTACATTTCTTTTTTTTTAAAAAAACTGTTCTTGTTGCTAAATATAAACCATCAGTTAATCTTAAGGAAGAAAAAAAGAAGAAACACTGGTCATAGTATTTGAGGATCTAGTTCTGGAATACTTGTAAAACTGCCAGCATTCTCTTCCAGTTTAAATACATTTTAATGGAAAGCCTATCCTGGGCACATTTTCCATGCACACTGTTGTAACTTGGAAGCCTTCCTATTAAATTCCAGCAAGAGCATGAGGCAGAATTGAGTACACTGCTGTTAAAAGCCAAAGCTTTGTATGTGCAAAATGCAGACGGAAGCTGGGAACAACCAGGGCAGAAAGAATAAAAGAGAACTATAGAACAACAGTATTAACTAAAACAGTGTTCAAGGTTCCATAAAAGCAAATAAGCAGTAAAGAATACTGTAAAGGAGGAACCATTGTGAACCATAGTAGTCTTTTTGGTGCTGCAAAGAAACCACAGATTCTGTGGGTTATAATCCCTGGAAAGTTGCGTTATAGCTTTGTCAGATCAATATATTGACCTATGCATTCCAGACTAGATTTATCTATAGCCCAATTTTACCTCAATCTTTGTGCAGTGATGCAGCAGTTCCGACATGATTTTCCTGTGTATCCCGTGATTTGTGGCTGCTGGAAGCCTCCTTGCATCTCTTTTACAAATGTAGGAGGCCTGTTCGTGGGGAGGCCACAGATGCCTCCCATGCCCCACTGGTCCAATAGGAACTTGCAATAGAGGTAAGCTCACGGTCGGGGGCGGGGGAAGGTTGGTGAGAGGCAGGGAAGGGATTTTATGGCATGGGGTGGGTCAGGGAAGGGATTTTATGGCATGAGGAGGGCAGATCAGGCCTGGGAGAAGTGTAATCAGCAGCAGTGGTGGCACACACTGAATCCTCAGCCCTTCCCAGACCTGATCTGCCTGCATGGAGCAATCCCTTCTTAAAAGTATTGAGGCTAGATGCCATCACCACATCCTGTGGCAAGAAGTTCCACTCTGGGTAAAGAAATATTTTCTTTAGTCTGTCCTAACTCAGTGTTCAATTTTAGTGGATGTCCCCTAGTCCTGGTGTTAGGCGAAAGGGAAAAGAACATTTTTCTATCCACTCAAGCCATCCCTTGCATAATTGTGAACATTTCCCCTCAAGCGCCTCTTTTCTAAGCTGAAGAGCCCCAAATGCTGTAGCCTTTCCTCATACAGGAGGTCTCCCAGACCATCAATTATTTTGGTCACTTTCCTCTGAACCTTTTCCATTTCCTTTACATCCTTTTTGAGATGTGGTGACAAGAACTGGACAGTACTCCAAATGTGACCTCACCATTGATTAGTATAATGCCATTATAATATTAGCCGTTTTAGTCTCAATCCCTTTTCTAATGACACTAAGCATGGAATTAACCTTCTTGACTGCTGCTGTACATTGGGTCAATGCTTTCATTGAGCTATCCTCTAGATCTCTCTCCCTCTCTCTCACAGACAGTTCAGAGCCCATTAACCTATATATACAGTTAGGATTCTTTGCCCCAATGTGCTCAACTTTACACTTATTTACACCAAAATACATCTGCTAGTTTGTTGCCCACTATTCCAGTACTTCAAGATCCTTCTGGAATTCTTGGCAGTTTCTTCTGGTCTTCACGACAATAGTTTTGTCGTCCAAGAACTTGACCACCTCACTGCTTAACCTTCTCTCTAGGTCATTTATGAACAGGTTGAAGAGCACCAGTCCCAGGACAGATCTCTTGGGCACACCAATTTTTACCTACTGCCATTGTGAAATTTTCCCCTTGACACCTGCTGTCTGTTCCCTCAACCAGTTCCCAGTCTAAAAGTAGACCTGCCCTCTAATTCCCTGACTGTTGAGTTTTCTCAGAAGTCTTTGGTGAGTGACCATATCAAATATTTCCCCTTCTCTCAAAAATGAGAAGTATAATCCAATGAAATGAACAGGCAGGAGATCGAAGATTTGTATTGATCAAATGTAAAACAGTTGTTACTGAGGAAGCAAACTCCCAGTTAGGCCGCATATGTGTCATCACAAGTCCTGTGCTGGCCTGGGGGTTTCACAAAAGTGCCATAAGGCACTTCTGCCCCACTTCTGGGATAGTGTTGTGCATAGGAAAGTTATACCAGGTGAGTTACACTGGTCTAAATTGATTAGGATTGTGCCCTGACTTTAAGATTATAGATTTTAAAATTATAGAATTTTATGGAGGTTAGGTCTGTTAAAGACTCTTGGCCAGTTGAATGGCTATATGCAATGTCCAGCTTCCGAGACAGTAAGATACCATAAATTTGGAGGGGGAGGTGGCGGTGTCCTGCTTTGGAAGTATCCAAGCATTTCAAATGATTTATAAATACTGTAGATAGATTTTGGTCTTGTCCTAGAACCAGGAGCATCACTAGGGTTCATGTCACCCCCATGCATTGGGTAGGGCAACAATATGAATGGTGGGCATGGTCATGTGCAATTGTCCCGCCTCCACTGGGGTTTTTTTAGCCATATATTTTAATAGAATAAAGATATTTCGAAGTGGTTTGTTTCACTGCATTCTGCTGTAACTTACACATTCAAAGGTGTATAACATGATGGGATTATTTTTACATCAGTGATTTTAGCTGGTTAAGTCACAAGGGCTGTCACATCTTCCAAGGGTGCCCTAGTAACATCCCTGATGGGGACTATTTTGGAAGTCTTGTACTCTCCTGGACTGACCTTCCACTCCAGCCAAGGCATGCTTGCTTACTCGCCAGTAAACACAGCTGTGCAGTTCACATCCATTTTCAATGAATTTCAGTGCAATCATCAGGGACCTCCTTCTGGGGTGATTTGTGGGGACTGTGTTCATTGGATCAGGAAAATTCTGGTGTACTTGGATTCCGCTAAGCCTGCCCTTTCCAGTGAACTATGGCACGTTTGACTACTCACAAGTCAAGCTGCCATATGGGTCACTTTCATTTTCCATAAAGTTCAATGCATATTTTAGTTTTTTGTAGTTTTTTGGCCATAACTTTTGATAGGAAGGTGCTATTTCAAAATTGATTTTTGCATTGGATTCTGCTCTTCAATACGAATCCAACGGTATTTGAAATGATGGGGTTGGACACTCTAACTGAAAACTTACATTGCACATGTATTTTTCTCTGTTATGCAAATAGCACTCCCCTCCCCAACTCTGCTTCCTAGATGTTTTGTATAGCTCAACACTTGATGAATGATGTAAGCCTGATCTTTGCATAGGATAACACTTCAAAGAAGGAAGAAGCTACAAATAGTGAAAAATCTAAGTCTGTAAACATAATTGTAAGATCTGTCTTGCTCTTGTCCTTTCATTTTTACAGCATAGTCAAAAATCAGGATGAACCTATATTTTGGTTATCATAACCTCCTAAATTATGTTACTGTAAAGATCATTGTATAAGGCACAGTAGGTGACAATGTGGGGCTGGCTTTGACTTAGCCCACTTCTTGCAATGTTTTCCTCTCTTTTCCAATTTAGATTCTCTTATGGGTTCATAAGGCTTTGCAGATCCATATTTAACACATACCATGAGATAAGGATAAACAACAATCCTAGAACTGGTGCAGGAGGGGTCTTGCAGAACTTTAAAGACAGCATTAACAGCTGCACTTGGTTGAAACAATCCTTTTCCAAACAGCTGGTATAAGTACTTTGAGGTTAATTCTATTGCCTGGGTAATTAGTTTCTTAATGTAGAAATTAATAAACAGAATCCTCTTTCATAGCCTTTGGGCTAGTCTGAAATCAGAACCTCAACTACTTTAATTTTTACCTTCTTTTCTCCCTGAGCTGATCACTCCATGTATGGAAATTGATCCATCTATCGGTAACCCAAAAGAAATTGGCAGGGAAATATGAAAATTTATAGCATGAAGCCATAAACATTCAACATGACAAGTGCTAGAATATCATTTAGCAAGGTGTACAGACATATTTGAAAGTAATGGGTGTTTAAAAAAATATACTGAGGGCACAGTCCTAACCAATTTAGGCCAGCACAACCCATCTTCCCATGTTGGTCTGGGGAAGGTGAAGCATGTCTGTGAACTAGCCTAATATTCCCCCACTTACATCACTTTTGCATCACTTTTGTATCACCCCCAAGTGCCACTTACATCACTTTTGCATCACCCCCAAGCCAGCACAGGAGTAGTGCCAGGAGTCTGGGACATGTGCCGGCCTCACTAGGGTTTAGCATTGCAGCCTGAGTGAGCTTTAATTCATTTAATGCTGGAATAAAACCAACGAAACCAAGGTGAACTGCTAAGATAGTGTATTGCTTAGAGCAGTAGTATTCAAGCATTTCAGCCTGGGACCCCCTTCTAAGAATTACAATCTGCCTGGGACCTCCAGAAGTGATGTCAAGGCTAGAAGTTACATTAAAGGTGCTCTGTGCCAGACTCCACAATGGATGCACCCAACTTTTCACAATCCCTCCCTGAAATGAAGTTGCAACCCTCTGGGTCCCACTCCTCACTTTGAAGACCACTGTCTTAGAGCTTCATTTAAGTGTGCACAACAATCTTGTATGAGCCTAAGCAGATATTGTTTAATGTTTTTATCTCCAAAGATTAGACCATCCTGGAACAGGATTTCTATAGAATTGGCTGGTGTGAGGTATGGCTCAATACTATGATTTGTTTCCTGTAAGCAAAGATGAACCACACCAAAAACACAGCAATTTATGTGGCTGTTCTAACTGGAAACATCACAGTGGGTGAAGGGAAGCAGTGAGGTATGTGCTTGGGCCAGGTAAGGGGAGAGCAGGTGTGTGAGAGAGAATTTTATTATGTTCTTGCTACCTACTTTCCTCACTGCGGCCTGGGCTTCCCTGTCAAATTGAAATCACAATTAAAATAATTCACAAGAAAACCCCTCCTAAAGGCAGTGAAGTGATACAAGAGTATTAGTGGCTGCATTCGGGTTGCCATATGTCCCAAAAAACAGGGACAATCCCAATTTTCAGGAATTGTGTTCACATACTGGAAAATGGCACAGAGGGTCCTGTCCCGATTTTTGGGAAAAGAATCATGGCAGCCCCAGGCTGCATAAAAGTCTCTCTCTCTCTCTCTCTCTCTCTCTCTCTCTCTCTCATTCACTCACTCACTCACCCAAACACACACCACACAACAGAGACATGCTTTTTAGTGTTCTTTAATACATATGGGTGGATCAAACTAAAACTGAAAAGATGATCACTATTTTGATCAAGTCTCAACTTTATCTACCACCAGACCACCAAATTTTTCGAGGAAACTTTGAAAGCCCCTAAAACAGGTAGTAAAAACAAACACCCCAAGCTCCCCTCTCCAATCACTGTGTATATAACAAGCGTTCCAGAACACACTCTTGTTCAGCTCAAAGGTAACTTCAGATGTTCACCTGAAATCTGGCAAGGTCACAGGATTATAGCATAATCACCATTAGCTCCATACTGAGTCAGTATTAACATTGCTTCAACATTCTTCCCAGGGTATTCTGTATCACTTAATCCAGCTTTGAAACAGATTGATTTTAGAAAAGCAAACAAATACCATCTTTCAGAACATAAAAAAGCTATGCTGCATATAACTTTTGCAAAAACAGCCCCACCATCTTCACCTCACAGCATCCTGGGCGGGTAAAAGTTTTGAACTGTAAGAAATCTGTATTAAAATTGTATAAAAAATCTACTTCTGAGCACAGTTGTGAACTCCATATAGAAACAAGGTCTATTACTCTGTTTTCCATCTCTCACACAAAGTGAGTGATTATTCACCCACTGTAAATGTATAAACATGTAACAGTAAAACAGCTGTGTCTCCAAAGGGGTATAAGGTTTTACAGTTCATTTTAGAAATTCTAGTGTTGAAATTGTGGGCAATTGGTGGCGCAAGTGCCTGTTAACCAGCAGGCCAGGGTTTGAGACCCGGGTCCCCATAAGGCAGGGTGAGTTCCTGACCTTAGCCCAGCTCTGTGACGCAGCTGAACCAATTGTATCAGCTCTGCCATTCCATTGGACTATTTCAGTGGCTAGGAGAGTCCATTGGACTGTTTCAGTTTCACTTGGGTAACAGCTTATCCTCCATATCAATCTACCCAGGCCATCATGCTTTACATACAGCATCGAGCACAATGCCATAGTCTTTCAAGACTGATGAATGCCAATACAATACCAATACAATAGTGATGGAATTGTGGTAGTTCTCTTTTTGGATGTTTTGCAAGGCAAATTATTAGGAAAATATACTTGGAGGAAGAAAGAGATCAGTAATGAAACAGGCAGCTTGAGACTGAGCCACAGATGATAGATAAAAGGAAAATTAGATAAGTTTAAATCAAAAAAGGTTAGGATGCTATAAAAATGGCAAGCGTTGAAAAAGACGGAAAGTGGTTCTGAATAAAATGCAACAAATTCTTCTTTGCCATGATGGACTGGAGATCGTGGAATGCTTGCTATAGATGAGACCACTCTGTGCAACAGCACTCCTTCTACTCATGTGCTTCTACTCATGTGCTCTGCAATCTCGACTATACTATTCAACCAGTCAGGTGTGTCAGGTGTGCCACACACAGCTCTAATCAGGAAGCAGCGCTTCCTGGAAGGGCGAACCAGGCGTGGGCAGAGCATCCATCCCCAGGCTGTGCTTGGGCTGCGCATGCCTCTGCACACCACTTTCACTCTCCCCAGAGGCACCTGGGTCGCCTTTCCAGGATTAGAGCTGTGCGCGGCTCTGCAGCCAAGCTAACGAAGAGGTGCACACGCAATTTAAAATGGTGGCACCCATGGACACCGTTTTTACCAGACACAGCAGGGGGTTTTCTTATCGTGCTGGACCCCCTGCCATTTACCGGACATGTCCAGGCATTACCAGACGTATTGACACCCTGTTCCTGACTCTCTGGATCTTGCTTAACTCTGCTCTGGATTCAGAATAGTTGGGGCAGCCTAGTGCCCAACTAGGGCACTCCTCACTGCCCTAAGTCTGGATTGTGCCCTTAGAGAGAGTTCTTTCTCCCATGTGAATCTATCCTTTTGACACTTTCAACATCAGAGGTCTTGTATGGGGAAATATGCTTGTCAAGAAAGAAATCAACAAGAACTCTTTCCCTTTCCCATCTCTCCCTGGATGGCTCAGCCTCTAAACATTCTAAGTATGTTGTTGAGACCCACATATTTGGCATGCTGTTAATGATGTCTCTCCTTCACATGTTTCTTGGTCATTCAGTTTTGGATTTGTTTTTCAATTGTAATTGTTTTACAGTTGCTCTGACTGTTAATTTGCTTGTTTTTAATAAATTGGAAGTGCCCCAGTGAGTCAAGTGGCGTGAAAAAAGCAGGTACACAAAATTATTTATTCATTTATAATAAATGGATGAATGAATGAATTTTAAAAAATGATTGACTATTGATTAATTGATACCTGATGTTGAATCCTGACAAGGCATCATTGCTAATAATTTGAAAGATTTGAAAATTTGAGAACATTGCTTAATCTAGCGGGAATGTCACTTCCACTAAACTTCCAAAAAGTCAAGAATTTTTCCTAAGGCCTGCATCAGCCCAAAGAAGTGTCTTCTATTATCTTAAGTTTAAAAACCAGCTTCTACTCATTCTATCTCATGTGCTGATGTGAGGTGCTTATGTGGGACTACTCTAAAATATTGTTTAGACACTTTAATTGGTGTAGATCTCAGTTGGAAAGTGATAATATCAATTTGATCTTAATAGGATTGCACTGGCTGGCTGCTTACTTGCTTATAGATCCAATTCAGGGATTTTTTTAACTTCTAAAATCCAGAACAGTCAGTTCCTTTAGGGCACAATCCTAACCAATTTAGGCCAGCATAAGTCACCTGGCATATCTTCCCCTGGTGGTTTGGGGAGGTAGGTGCATTTGGCGTGCTGGAGTTAGGCAAAGAGTTAGGCAGGAGTGCCTTACAGCATTTTTGTGACGGCCCCAGGTCAGCATAGGACTTATGCCATGGTTTATGCCAGCCTAACTGGAGATTAGGATTGCCACCTCAGTCTGCAATCCTATCCATGTTTTCCTGTGAATAAGTATCATTGACTGTAAGTCCTGTTGTGACTTACCTCTGAGGAGACATGCATAGGACTGTGCCCAATACAAGACTGGATATCCTTTCTAATGGCAGCTAGAAAAATTTCTTCTCTTCCCATGTTTTTCATTACAGTTGAGAGGATTTGGTAATCTTAATCTGGAAACTTAATCCTCCAACAGTGTTACTTTTTCTATACTACTCCATTCTTACAGTTCTCTTAGCAGCTCCTCCAATCATTCTTTAATTCTTTCCCTTCTCTTTAATCTGTCCACTTTTCTTATCCTTTATGCTCCCTGACCTGGTCTGTACTACTAGCCTTCTGGTGCCATTAAACAACAGGTGCTATAGGAATAAAAATATTTTTTGCTTGCTGACAGTTGCAGTGGCATACGACAGGTAAAGTGGAAAATAACGGACAGCCAACATATGGACAGCCATCTCTCTTTTTCTTTTTGCAGGAACAGTCCAACTCGTCTTGTGCTCTCATAACATAGCAATAGCACTGTTTCAACTTATGTCTACGCCAATAAACCTTCCCAATAAACCTATAGAATGGAATCAACTCTGAGTTGCACTTAGGATACAACCCTAATCAACTTTCCAGGACCAAGGTAAGCTCCTAGGTAAAGGAACAAACATATCCTTAATTTGAGGAGACCTCCATGATTGCTGCCCAACTGCAGGATGCAGCATGTCTCATTGGCACAGTTCAGGAGAGTGATTTAGATTTGGTCCCTTGCATAAACGTTCTAGACTCAAAGGGATAATACCTAAAGGAAAAGTGTTTCAAATATTGTCCTTGATCACTTGAGGATTTGAAGGAAAGGAGCAGACAGGAAATTGATGCCATTCTACATTAGATGACCAGGAGAGTGATGGAGAACTTCCAGGAATGTCTTCAGCAGTCTATTGCCAACAGTGTCTGCCATTTGTCTTATATGATTTTTAAAACCCACTAAAACAAAACTGTTTTAAGTACTTTTAAGAGATAAACGCAATTTTTTTCCTATTTAGCTTTGCTCATTTGTATACCCCTTCACAATGTGGGATATCTTTATGCACCACTCTTTATTATTCACCTAGAGAAAATGTGCATTCAAATAATGGGTAGGAACAACAAGTAACCTTCACAAGACAAATGTCCACAGTACAGCCAAGCGTTCATGGCTGATGACATGAACCTGCCAGTATTGATCAGTCTCTGGAGATTCCTATCCTTTTGCAGATAGGGAGCAGGAGGAGACCACGATTGGTCCATGATGTCCTAGCAAATACTGTTAGATGCTACCTCCCACAATTCCTAGTAATGCAGCAATCTCTGTTCTTCTGTACAAGCAAGAGACATTCTTGCTTGGTGCTTGGATAACAAAGATGTGTGTGGGTATGTGGCGAACCACAAAGAACAGGATCTGCTCAAACCCAATCTGCAGATACTCTGTACAACTCTAATTATTTGATCACTGATGAAATTACAAACTACTGTATTTTAAATATAAATTTCGATTTGTTGCCAATCTATCCCCATTTCCTGTTTAAAAGAAATGCTATTTTTAAACAATTCTTTGTGACTACCATTTAAAAAGATGAGTGACTTTGCCTTTTCATTTTCTACTATTTTTCTATTCTTAGTTTAAGACACTCAAGATAGAAAGAGATTGGAAGAGACCAAAACATCAACCAGGTCAACTTCCTGCCTTACAGCCTAAAAAGTAATTTACATAAACCAGGCCATAGCATACATCACAGAAAGACACTACTGGAATATGATCACAGATGAAATTTCTTCATATGAATCAGGGAAACATACAGATTTATGTTAGGGCGGCACACATCCTGTAATGGCCTGGGGATGTAACAAAAGTGCCATAAGGCACTTTCTTGCCACTCCTGGGGAGATAGGCCAGTGCAGTGTTATACCAGCCACTGTTATACCCATGCCACTGTGGAAATGGGGAGAAGGGCAAGTTGGGCTGGCCTTAATTGGTTAGGATTGTGTCCTCACACATGCAAATTTCTCCCATCCTTCCCATTTTCCTGATTTCCTAAGTTAATAGACCCTTCCCTGGGAGCAGGTCCTATTGAAAAAAATGCACTGAAACACTACTTTCCTTGAAGCTGTAGCACTAAAATTTTAATGTCCCTAAGGTTGCCCTTTGGTAACCACCTGATTTCTGGATGACCACATGGATGGAATGGATAGCCACAGGCTGATAATCTTTCAGGACCTCACTAACTGTAATTTGTGCCAAGTGAGGTTATTTATCATCTCTACTGCTACTTTCAGAGTTCATGTACTCTTTTTATTTCCTACACAGATTTTAGTAATGGCCAACTGAATACAATAGGACTTACATCTGAGTAAGACATATTGAGGATTGCACTGTTAGTTTTGTACATTTCCCAGAAGAGTAAAAATGAAGTGTGGCCACACTACCATGAAGTAGCCACTGACTGCCACTGAAGAATTTTTTCCACCACAGATGGTTCCTAGCTACAGACATACTTATACAAAGCCAAGACAGTAATTATTTTGTCTAGATTTCCCCTTATCCTAGTCTATAGTAAGATTAATAATTTTTAACAGCTGAAGAAAATTTCTCCTGACTTAATTTCATTCTCATTTTTGGTGATATATTAATATTATTTTTTTAAATCAATGCACAACATATGGCACAACTGAAGTAAAAAAGGCACAAAGTAGTCTAAAAAATCTTGGTTGGATAGAGAGAATAAATAAATAATTGAAACTATAGAAAGGATTGTCACTATGCTGGGGGATGAATAAACTTCAATCCTAGGACACACCTTCCTGGGAATACACCTCACGTTCTACTTACTTTTATGTAGGCTGGCATTCTTATTTGAAGGGAATTATTCTCTGAACATAGGAAGAAACTATCAAAATGCCAAAACAGAAACACTTTCTCAAAGGTGAGCACCTCTGAGAAGGTGCATCCCTAACAATCTCATCTCAGGAAAGGCTTTGTAGGTTACACATTTGCACAACCTGTTCTTTGTAAATACACCTTCAATGTAAAACTAGTATTTTATACTAGTTGAAACTGAGTTATGGCTACCCTTATTAACAAGTATTTTAAAACAGAAAACACTTTCCGCACAATGAAAAAAATGCTCAAAGAAAACAAAAATTAAGAAGCATAAATAGATTCATCATTAAATATACTGGATATGGTCTAAGCAAGTCAAGTACTATTTGACTGGACCGCAACAGAAGGAATTTTGGAATGAATCCAGTTGCCCAATGAAATACATAGGACTGAAATATGCTTAAGTTTGTCTGGATCTTGTCCATTATATCTCTCCAACAGAGTCTTGTAATTGCATTTCCTATTAAAAACATGCAGAGGTTATACAATGTTGCCGATTCTCCTAAAGTTTTTTTTAGCACTAGCCTGTCCAGAGCCCTGCAATACCGCACCCTCTCTTCTAATGCACTCTATTTCATAATTCTACAAAGACATGCAGCATACCGAACAAAATGGATTTATAAAGAACGTTTCTTTCAAGTCACCAGCGCTGCTGTAAAGCAAATACAGTTACAAATGCATACACAACAAAGCTGAATTCCCACTAACAGAGGGAACAATAACAGTGAAAAAAAATGAATTCATTTTTCCTAAATGAATCCTCTGATGCCTATTAAACTGCCTTGCCTTGCTGTCAACACTATATAATATTCTTCCCCCCCCCCCCCCCCCTACGTGTTATCTGCCAGCCTGGGAAGCCGTTTTTATAGACAAATATTTGTCCAAAGCAATAAAACAAAAGGACATATGGAATTAGCTCAGATGAACCCCCCCGCCCCACACACACACGTATCCAAGGATTTTGCTTTAAATAAGAACATCTCTTGTAAGAAGATTTTCTTTTTTAAAAAAGCACAGAGGGAAGCTGATAGAAGAGTCTGCAGCTCTACCACTTATAACCTTACTTACCTCTCTGAGCCATATTGTCCCCTGCAGCAGGAGGGTCAGGCAAAGGGCAAGAAATCTACCCCACATTAAGCATTTCCTGTCTAAACATCAGTGCTGGCCAGCTCCTTACCGTATAGCGTGCTTCTGGTTAGCTGTCCCCCCATCGTACTGCGCAAGGTGGCTTGGCTACCTTGCAGTTTCCTCTCTCACTGGGCAGAGATGCAGAACTCCAGGCAGGCAATCATTGTCAGCCTGCAAGACACACACACTCACGCACGCTCCGACCCAGGCAGATTTAATGACTCTCAATAAATACACACTCATGCACATACAACAGAAGCCTGCGATCAGCCTCCACCCACTTTCCAACCCTCACAGGCTTAGCAGTAAGGAGAGGCATATGTCATGATTATTTACATAAGGAGGAGACTGGCAATGCTGAAATAGCTAGAGAAGCTCAAAGCGTTTTACAGGCATGTATAACATAGCCTCAACAACTCAAGGGCAACTCAACACACCCCCTTCCATCCAACTCTAGTCTCTCTTCCCTAAGTTGGGATCTCACTTCCCTCTGATTAATCACAAGGAAATATATTAGAGAATTGTGGCTGTTGAAAGTAGTGGCTGTATGTCTTGTTATAAACATAGAAATACTCTGAAACAGATCAAAGCCTTTACCTCTTCAAATTTAACTGCAAATGCTGACTTATTTAGAAGTCACAAATCAATGAAATTTTTCCATCTGTCATTTTGCAAGCAAAAAAAAATAATGAAGTATTAGGGGGTGTTAACTTGCTTTCATACATAACTCCTAAAACTCTGCAGGGAGGGGGAGATCTAAACAGTTATTTTACCAGATATTACTGGCCCAGATTCCTCTGCTGGTTAATTATTAATTATTTACGAGCAAGGGAGAAGTTCTTGAAATGCAGAATGGTTCAGCCTGGACAGTAATAGCAAAAACATTTTCAATTGCAAGCTCAGCTCACACACAATGCAGTCTACTCTTCAGTCCATTACCTCCACTGGTTGACTACACTGAGCGTTATTAGAAGCACTGAATTGTGGAGGAAGGTTGGCAAAGTTGGAGAAGGGGGGCAGCAGATCAGGGTTTGAAAGGTATAAGGTTCTGTCCATTAGTGTTAAACAATTTTCTCCTTTTACCACATCTGTCAACAAAATGAGAACCAACCTAGCCACCCACACTCTCCTCAGCTCTACAGTGAAATTACTTCACATCATCATCATCATCATCTTAGCATTATTTCTGCCTAGTCCAAAAACGTCAAACTCAGCACAGTGCACAGTTTTCCACCACCTTTCTGCCGGGCAAGTGAAGTAGAGAGGGGACTTCAATTTCAAAGCACGCAGATTAATCACGCAGGTGCAAACACATCTAGATTATGGCCCAATCCTGTTCAAATACATAGCAGTTGAACTGGTGCAGATCTGAGTTGGCCCAGAGCAGGTGCTACTGTATGCAGTAGGTTTGAGGTGTGATCTTCAAGTAGGACTGGAAAAAAATATCCATACCCTAAGGAGATTTCCATCAGTTGAAAAACCACTGACAGCATGCAATGGGAATAGATTGGCAAGGGAGATGGGGATCTTCCAACAGAACCTTGAGAAGCACCTGTTTAGTTGCTCTAGGAGGATTTCCTACTACAGGCAGGGGTCGGACTAGATGACCTAATAGGACCTTTCCAAGTCTATGATTCTATGGAATCACTGCTGCATCATCACATGGGGATTTCAGTACGACTGGGCTTTCAGTACAAATGGCTTTCACTTACACTTCAGTGCACCTTACTTACACTTCAGCCAAGCACTGACACAGTGGTCAACTTAGGGAAAGGATTGCAGAAGGACATCCACTTCCACCTGTCCACTCCTTATCCTCTTCTTGTAAGAATTCAAGGAGAATGGAGCCAAAAAGAAAACACAGAGAAGAGGGCTCTCATTTCCTCTTGTTCGCACTCTGTTCTCAAGTCCATTCCTCACTTCCTGGTAGAATTGAGAGAAAAGGGGTTGAGGCAGCAGATGGTGCGCATTGTTTGAGAGAGGCTGTATTTGGTGTGCCACTTCAGGAAGTCTTGGTCCAAAGGAATTAACAGAAAACTTTAGAAAGGATCTAGATTTTGAAGAGAGATGCAGAACAATATTGCATGGCTTTCTAGCGAACAAAAACAGATATGAAGGTGCAAGCTTAGAAAGTTGTCTAAGGCTGGAAACCTAAAGACATTTTCCTGGGATTAAGACCCATTGAACACAATTCAATTCATTGAACACAATTTGACTGAAATTTTGCCCCAATCAAAACAGTTAGAAGCACCCCCATTAGGTCATCTAGTACAACCCCCTGCTTGTAGCAGGAAAGACTCTCCAAAGGACCAGACAGACTTTAGCATTAATGTTTGCAATCAATGGACCAGACACAGACTTTTGCAACAATCAGGAAGCCATAGCTAGTCTCCGGAGGCCTCCCACCGCTCTGGCTGGCTGATGGGTGGATGAATGGGCGGAGCAAGGTTGGTGATGGTAGCTGCTGGCCAACCGCAAGGCAGGGAAGGACCACACAGGGGAAGCCGCTCAGCTGGGGGAGGGTGAAGGACAGCGCTCTTTCGATGTGCTCCAAGGGCTGTAGCGGCTGTGGGGGGAGCTAGGAGTGTCAAAGTGGCACCCTCTAGTGTCCATGCATTTTGCACCCTGCACTATTCTCTCATTACGCTACTGGTTAGGATTGTGCTCCAAGATAATCAAGTGATTTGGAGGAGAAAAGAGTTTCCTTCACTCATCCAGCAGTGAGGATTAACAAATGGATTTGTTGAGCTGGGGGTTAAGTCACTTCTGGAAGAAGGGAAAAATCCAGGTCATACCTATGATTAGCTTCCTGACATCTAATGCATAGTTTAACATACTTGCCATTTGACGGAGTGACTGTCACTCAGTGGCCCATGGCCAAACACTGGGACAGTGCAAATGAATTAGCAGTTCATAATCTCTGGACTCTTTTGGGTCCACTGACAAGCTGACTTAGCTTGGAGCAATGCAGAATTTCCACCCATTCATCAAAAGATTCTGTGTAAACAAAAGTTGCAGGTTTACCTCCAAATTAGGTTATGGCATAAACTGCTTAGTGAAGCCACAACAGTAATAGGATGGGATGGCTTTTTAGTTCAATCCTAGGTATGTTTACTCAGCAAGAACAGCTCAACACACACATTTTTTGATGTGACTGCGTCGGTGGAAAGTAGAAGGATAGGTTCGGGCTCTTAGGGCCAAATCTTAAACATGCTTAGCACCATTTCTGAGCTCCAGTGGCTACCACAAATGCCACAAATAAAACATGTCTATGATGGGCCAGGGCACTAGCACTGAACCTCAGCACCATATGGAGGGCCAGCACACAGGTGAGCGATTAAATTGGGGGCAGAGTAGTGAGGAGTGGGTGGAATAGGAGGGCAGATGAAGGGTGGGATTGGTGGAGAACTGCTCTTTTGGATCCTGAATTCCCTGGTTGGCTTTCTGGCTTATCATAGAGTCTCTCAAGAATGCATGGCAAAATAGCTTGAGAAGCCCCACTTTAGAATTGAAGGGTTCCCTTGAGATGACATTAGGTGGCCTCAGCAGCGCCAATGGATGCAGCAATAGCTCTTTTGGCACTACTGCACTCAGCAGAGCCTCAGGTTTTAGGCTGCCAATCAGACTGTATTTTATAGGACTTATTCCCAAATAAGTGTGAATAGGATTGCAGTTTGAGGATGCAATCCTAACCAATTTAGGTCAGCAGAATTCTCAAGGGGTTGTGGGGAGGCCAGCACAAGTCTATGCACTGGCTTAACCTAAACTCCCCATTGTGGCGCAATAATGCCTTACAGCTCTTTTGCGACACCCCCAGGCCAGCATGGATCTTGTGCTGGGACTTATGCTGGCCTAAATGGGAGTTAGGATTGCAACCTCAGGTTACTAAACTTGTTCTTCATTCTGCAGATACTTCTAGCACTGTATAATCGTGGTTGCACTGATACCTGCTTGGGGATGTAAGGAGAAGGAATACCTGTAACACATAACAAATTTATCACCAACAATAATTCCCCAAACTATTATGTGATCTAACAAGAAATTTTTCCCTTGTTTATTACACATTTGGCCATCTGACTCCCAGTCTGGAAAAGGCAGAGGACAGAGGGAAGAAAGAGACTTGGGCTCCAATCCTAAAGACACTTTCCCGGGAGTAAGACCCATTGAACACAAAGGGGCTTACTTTTGAGTAGACATGGTTAGGATTGTGCTCTTGATCAACAACATTTAAATGCATCCCTAACAAGGTATCCTTTTTTTCTTTTTGTAAATCTCCAAAAAAAAAAAAAAATCCACAATTTTCAAGTGAACTGAACTTGTAAATTAAAAAGTTTTTGCTGATACATTTTTTGCAGCTAAAACCACAGTTTCTGGCCTTTTTAACAACTAGCTGCACAAGTCACAAATATAGGCTTCAGACTGAGAGGGATTACATTCCAATTCTGGTTCTACATCCTTATACATACAGTACAAAACACCAAGTGTAAAACACTACATGACTAAAGCAAGATGCTAAAGATAGAAGCTGCAATAATTCCCAGTCCTTTGCCTTGGGATAGCTTTACTCTTGTTGAAATAATAATGTAAGTCCTGAAACTCTCTGCTGCAGTCTGCATTTCTGAACAGCTTCTTGGCAGTCAAAGCTCCTACTTCATTCTGCTGCTGCATTTCTAGTAATGCTGCAAGAACAGATCTGCAGCTGCATTGCCGAAGTTGTAGGTTCAGCAATAAACCACAGTACAAAGACATGCACAAGAATACGGGAGACACTTCCAATAGCCCTCCCTTCTTCAGCATACACAATGAAAATTCTCTTCAATATTATGCATATTTAAAATTTTAGAAGCTAACGTAAGAAAAACAGATTAGAGAAAAAAGATCAGTAGATATGTTTCACTGCATATTATTCACTTCTAAATCATGAACGAGTTGAGCACTGCAGTAGTTGTGGAAAGGTATCATTTAAGCCACTGAGGCTGCAGTCCTAACCTCGAGTTAGGATAGCCCAGTGGTAAGCAAACTCATTTGTCATTGGAGCCAAATATCAGCAGGACAATGACTGAAATTTATTCTGAGAGCCAAATTTTTTAAACTTAAATTATATAGGTAGGTACACTGTTATTAACTTAAATAGGGTACTCCTAAGCTGGCCATGTCAAACAGGGCACCTAAAAATGTTTCATTTTATAATAAAGCCACCATTACAAAATAATTACAATTCTTAAATTGATAACAAAAATAATCCCAGGAAAGAGGACTGTTCTCCTCCTCCGGTGGCAGGGAGTTCCATAGCCCTGCCTGTGTCCTCCAGTGCCAGGCTAAGAAGCCTCTCTAGTCCCCTGTCCCCCAAAGAGCAGGGTCCCTTTAACAAAAGGATTAGTCCTTCCTGGTTGCCTGGCTCCCTCTTGGACAGATCTACTTTACAAGTAAGTCCCATTACTGTCAATGGGGTTACTCCCAGGAAAGTGTGGCTGGGAGGGCAGCCTGAGCTGGTCTCCTCCTCCAGTGGTAGGGAATTCCACAGCCCTGCCTGTGCCAGGCTGAGAAGCCTCTCCAGTCTCCCTGCCCCCAGAGCGGGGGCCCTTTAAGAAAATACAAAATAATTAATTAATTTAATTGATAACAAAAATACTCCCAGGAAAGTGTGGCTGGGAGGGCAGCCTGAGCTGGTCTCCTCTTTCAACAGAAGAGCCACACTCAAGGTGCCAAAGAGCTGCATATGGCTCTAGAGCCACAATTTGCTGACCTGTGGGCTAGCCTAAGCCCTGGCATAAGTCCTGGCTGTCCTGGGGATTTCACAATATTACTGTAAAACAATTATGCGCTGCTCGTGGGGGAAGGTTAATCCAGTGCATAGACATGTGCTTGCCTCCCTACATCACCACAGGAATGGGAAGACTGATGAGTTGTGCTGGCCTAGGTTAGGCCTGCACTCAAACACAATTTGCATAGACCTACTATACATATGCAAGTATACTGGATAATCAGGAGCTAAATGCATGAAAAATTGCCCCTGAAACAAAGGGCATTTGAATGTTCCATGATGTTGACATATTCACATGTGGTATTAATAGGTTCATTCAACACATGCAGGCCGGTCTTTGATATAAAGAAACCTTTTCAGCCATTCTTCGTTGCATTATGTTGTGGAAAAGGGGAAATGCAGCATCATGGCAGCAGACTTCTGCTCACACCCATGTGATTCACTGCAAAGTGTGAAAATTGCTCTGGGTGCACAAATATGTGCCTGGAACACCCATCATATTTTGGAGCTCTCAGAGATTACGAAGGTGTTTTGATGGCAGTGGTGGCTCAGATGAAACCATAGATAATGTAGAAAGAAGCATGAAACAATAAAGTATACGGAAATATGATGCACCTACAGACATCAGCTATTTGCTTGACAGGCCACCACCAGGACAAAGCAGGCCTCCGTCAGTCTTGAAAGACTATGGTATCGTGCTCTACGCTGCATACGCTGCATGCGAAGCACGAAAGCCTGGGTTAGATTATTATGGAGGATCGGCTGTTATCCAAGCAGCAAATCCCCCCTCTCCACACCACTGAATTAGTCCAATGGAAAGGCAGAGCCAATACGATTGGATCCAGCTGGCATTGCAGAAATGGGCTAAGGACAGGAGCTCACCCTGTCTTGCGGGGCCAACCTGGGTCTCAAACCCTGGCCTGCTGGTTAACAGGCACAGTGACTTAACCACTTGCGCCACCCACAGCCCACCACCAGGACAAGCAACAACATAATTGCTACAAATGAGGTAAATCACTCAGGGCACAATCCTAAACAATTTAGGCCAGAATAACTCGCGCATCTCCCTTTCCTGTGGTTTTGTGGAGAGGTGAGCACATGTTTATGCACTGGTCTAATCCCCCACAGGAGAGGCAAAGAAGTGCCTTATGGCATTTTTGTGACACCCCCAGGGCTGCGTGGGACTTGTACCAGGACTTGGGCTGGCCTAACTGGCGATTAGGATTGCAGCCTGATAGATTTCACCTTGCATGCATGCATGAAAGATCAGTTAACATGCTGTGATAAGTTAACATTAAGTTAACATGCTGAACCTTGAGTAGGGACATGAATTGGGGACATTCTGATCAATTACACAGCTTACTTCTTGCAGGTGCATGCGCACACACATGCATATGCACAATTGCACACATCAGATAAGTCTGGCCTAGGCTATATTTCTATTTGCACAGACAGTTGGAAGGGTCATCTAGTCCAATGAGGCTAACTTTTTCAGTTGCTAGTGAATAGAGATTTCACTCTCGTTGACTATCACACAATGTTTAGCCTTTTCCTCCTATTATTTGTTTGTATTTAATTTTCCTAAGCTATTAAAAAATGAGAAAAGTATACCGGAGAGAAGCTATTTGATGTTGATACTAAAATTGATGCAGGAAAATAATGGGCTTCCTTCTTTTTTAAATTTCTTGTTGCCCTTTGGACTACTATTGTCTAATATCGCTAAAGATGTTTTCCCTCCTCTGCAAGGTTGCCCCATTACCATTTACTAGGCTCCCCTTAATGCTTCAGTTATTTTATAAATCCCCTGTGAAAGCATGAGGAAGCAACGTGATTAAAGGTTGCACATTTAAGAAGGCTTGTAAAGAACATATGCCTTCAGGCAAGGAAGGCCAATTAAAATATTTAGGCTACCTAGTCTATACAGGATTGGCTATCTTTTCATCTTGCATAAAACTATAAAGAAATGAAATTTTATGCCTTTTTTCCCTAAACTTTCTGAATAACCACTGTGAAACTATAACAAAAAATCTTCTAACAGACACACACACACACACAGCTAAGGAGAGAGCTCTTGGGGTGCGGGTGGACAGCTCAATGAAAGTGTCAACCAAAAGTGCGGCAGCCGTGAAGAAGGTTAATTCCATGCTTGGGATCACTATAAAATGTATTGAAAATAAAATGGCTAATACTATAATGCTGTTCTATGAAGCAAGAAAGGTATGAACGAAGGTAAAGCCATACATGGAGTATTATGTCCAGTTCTGATTGCACATCTCAAAAAGGATGAGGGCACCTGGATGCAGGTGCTATATGTGCTCCCCGATGCATCTGGTGGGCCGGTGTGATACAGGAAGCTGAACTAGATAGGACTATACTCTTCTTATGTTGGACTAGATGGACTACGCTCTTCTTATGGTATAGTGGAAATGGAAAAGGTGCAGAAGAGCAGTGATTGCTAGGATAGGCCACCTCACTTACAAGGAAAGACTACAATATTTGAAGCTCTTCAGCCTAATAAAAAGGCAGCTGGGGAGAACATAATGGGCAGTCCAATCCTAAATTGAGCTGGAACAGGCAGGTTGCCCTAGACTCCGCTGTCTCCAGCACAAGTTTAGAGACTGCTTCTGTGCTACTGCAGGAAAGGAGGGGGCCTTTCCCCTTCCCTGCAGCAGAGGTGCAGCTGCCCCAGAGGGTCTTCTCATACTTAGGCTAGCTCTGGAGCATGTGTTCATACATATGAAAGTGTTCTCATAGATATGAAACACATACATAATTATAAAGATACACCCACCCCAAGTGTCTTTGGCCATAAATATCCCTATGCCAATCTTGTTTGACTATGGCTGCAATCCTAAAGCCACTTTCCTGGGAATAAAACCCATTGAACACAATGGACTTACATTTGAGTAGACATGGTTAGGATTGTGCTCTATATCTAACTGTGGAATACAGCTAATCCTTTTCTTAGTGGAATTCTCACAGTGGCAAGCTACTATATACTATACCCTGCCAACTTGCCATTATTCCATTACTAGGAATTACTATTAAGCAGGCCTCCGTCAGTCTTGAAAGACTATGGTATCATGCTCAGTGCTGCATACGAAGCACGAAAGCCTGGGTTGGACTGTAATGGAGGACAGGCTGTTACCCAAGCAGCAAATCCCCCCTCTCCACGCCACTGAATTAGTCCAATGGAAAGGCAGAGCCGATACGATTGGATCCAGCTGGTGTCGCACAGCTGGGCTCTGGTGTCGCAGAGCTCACCCTGTCTTGTGGGGCTGTCTCGAACCCTAGCCTGCTGGTTAACAGGCACAGCGTCTTAACCGCCTGCACCAACCACAGCCCACCATTACTAGGTAACCCACATGTCATTACTAGGTGGGATATCAATATTTCAGATAAAATGGATAAATATAGGCAATTAGCAATATGCTACAAAGGCAATGTACCGGTATTCCATTATTTAAATTCTTCTCAAATTCAAGTAGCTGTAAGTGTTAAAATAATATCACTTGTTTTCTTTACAGCAAATATTTGTTTTCCTCCCAGACCTTATCTCCACTTTCCCAAATACAATTAAACTATGATCCTCATACCAAAGCAGTCAACATATGGAGCTGCCACTACTCCATCTGCACAGCCTCCTCTGATTGGTGCTGGCTTTCCAAAGGTGCAATCAGGGGTCTGGAGAGCCTTGTAACTATAAATGGCTAGGACTGAACCTGGCACCTTCTATAGACAAAACACATGTTTTGGCATGGTTCCTTTCCCTTCAGCCATACTAAGATTCTCAGAACAACGGTTCTACTTTTTTCAACCCTTCTTCATAGAAGTTGCCCTCTCGGAAACTCTTTCTAGGTTCCTCTGAAATGTTCTACTTTGTGAACACATTTCTGGTGTGCTCTCAAAGGTGGGCCCTTTTCTCAGTGTTAGCTGAAACACAGTGTTCAGAGCAGCATCACTTCTTAAAAACTGAAGAGGGGATGAGTTTGCTGTGGCCAATGCAATGTCCATGCATGCACGTGCAGCACAGCTACTTAGGACACATTTATGGGCTTTAGTGCAAAGGGGAAGCCCACTGCGAAATAAGTTCCTAGAATGATAACATCAACACTATTATCAAATACAGCTAATCCTTGTACAAAACATTCAATTTCAGTCCTGTCATGGGATTATTCCTTGGCCAAACCAGGAGACCTGTTTTCGTCCATCTGCCAGCTGAACCCCAACTTCCTTTCCACATCTTTGCTCAACCTAAGACAACAAGATAACACAGAGGAGCATACAAGTTGGAGATGATGCTGTCTTGTTTCACCCAAAGATAACAGCAGGATATCCTGGTCATTAGGAGTCCATTTCAGCAGGGTAAATATTTGGAATTGTGTAGGCAACATGAATTATTGCCCCATTATTCTGACATGCCTTTGTGCAACTCTCCAAGTGTTTTCAGCTCCTCTTCCGCCCTGAAAATATGATCCACGGATGCAAGGTGCTCTTACCACTTGGTGCTGGCTAAGTGGCTGCCCAACTCCAGTGACTATTTTCCATAATGGTTTTGCATCTCTACCTAAATAAGCTTCATTTTGACACTCACACCAAGGAAAACTGAGACTCCTTCAAAGCCTCTCTCACTCCTGACTAACCTACACAGAAACAGATGGGATTGACTTGATTTCAAGCTGAGTTGTGAAAATGTCTATCTGTGAGCCCAACAGGTTGAGTTAAGGTCAAACAAATCTTGGTTGATAACACCCTTATGGCATTTGTGTTGTGTTGTCAGTTTTCATTTGCTTTTGCATAGAAATGTTATGTGCCCCAGCTGCAAAGTTCAGTTTGTGCTTAGGACAAAAACGGCATCCACTGCTTGTGTTTATAGCTTATATCAATCCTTTTCCAACCAATGCACAATGTGGCTAAAGGAAAATGATAGTGTGAGTTCAATCCTAACCAATTTTAGCCAGCACAACTCACCCATCTCCCTGTTCTCAAGGTGGTGGCAGGAAGTCAGCGCATATCTGTACACTACACTCCTTTATCTGTACACTCCTTCCCCAGGAGTGGTGAAAAAGTGCCTTACAGCACTTTTTTGTTGCTCCAGGCCAGCATGGGAGTTGTGGCAAGACTTATGCTGGCCTAACTAGGCTTATATCTACAAGCCTAATTTTATGCAGGAGTGGGCTGTATAACTGCCTACAAAACTAACGAATTTTTACCAAACAAGCAAATTGGCTAACTGACAGTACTATACATGTTTACTCAGTATACTAAACACGTTTACTCAATATTAATTTGTGGAACTTACCACATGATGTGGTGCTGGCATCTAGCCTCAATGGCTTTAAGAAGGGATTGGACACATTCCTAGAGGAAAGGACCATCAAGGGCCACTGAGTGATAACAGGAAGCTAGACTAGATGGACCTTTGACCTGATCCAGTAAAGGCTCTTCTTATGTTCTTATGTTGAAGGGCCTAATCCTGTCCCACTTTCCAGCACCAAAGCAGCCACAATGCAACGAACATTCCCTTACCTTGAAAAGGCATCTATGACTCTTCCCTACTGCAGGATGCACACACATCCTGTGGGCATGGTTGCATCCGTGCAGGAATGTTGGATAGGATTGGACCCTAAGATTGAAGTCTTATGTGCAAACCTGTGCATGTCTACCCAGAAGTAAATTCCAGTGTGTAAGATGTGATGTAGTCCCAGGTAAATTCAGAACTGAAGCCTTAATAAAACATGCATTCAAAAAATTCAGCCAACTTCTGTAACTCATACCAACTGTAACTGGTGTATTAAGTAGCAAATCAAATAAGGATTTCATTTCCTTTCTGGCTTTTTCTCACCCCTTTTCAGATGATGTTAAATATTAATATTTCAACTATAAAAGTTCATAAAACAATTTTAAATAGAAAAAATAAATTGTACCCATTCCAAAACAACTTGCAACCTAAAAAGATGCAGAAGAAATACCAGCAAGCAACCACTAGAAAAAACTTTACGCTGGCTTGAATAAGAACTGTCTGATGATCCCTAAATTAAACATTTATTTCCCTCTGTTAATAAGCACGTTAACATATATTTGCTCTTTTTGAAAAGCACAAATCAATTTTATTGTACAGTTGACCTTGGTATTCATGGGGGATCCATTTGCATACATCCCCCTCCTGTGGATACCAATATCCACAGATAATGGAATCCATAGGGAGAGCATCAAACATCTGTACAAGACTGGAAATGCCTTTATTTGTTGCATGTGGGGAGGCCAGGTGCAACTCTCCTACCATGATCATTATGCACTTCATCTGGGAGGTCTTGAGGCCATCCAGATGTGGGTTAACACATTTGTCAAAAGAGGAACACGTCAAATCAATGGATGCCAAAACTGCAGATAAGGAGAGCCAATTGTAAGTGAAAAATTGCTCCATAAAAGAGTGATGAAGTTGGTTCCATGACATCAGTAATTCAAGCCAATTACAGTTCTTCAGGACTGGTTCCTGTTGCAAATATGTTTTCATCAGCTTAGTCTGTGAGCAAAGATAGTACATTTGAAGAAAACACAGTGCATTACACAAATTATGTTTGTGCATATCCTGACTTTTGTTTTGCTTCTAATGGATTCTTTAGAATCCTGAGATATTGAGCTTTCTTTCTTTTTTAAGGCATTTCTAGCTTTCATGGTGCAAAACAATATCTGGCAATTCTACTAATGACCTGAAACCCAAACAGAAGAGTGGAATTTCCAGTCATGCAACCTGAAACCGTGTTTCTTTCACCTGTCCATGTGTCTGGCAGTTAACTAAGAAGGAAATAAAATGAGCAGGACCAGTGCTTTGGGAACAGGAGGCCATCAAGTAACATTTAACACCATACTGAGAGCACAATCCTAATCATGTCTACTTAAAAGTAAGACACATTGTGTTCAATGTAGGGCCCCCATTTAACCAGAATTGGCTGGACATGTCCAGCTTTCCCTTACTGGACCAGACTGTCTGGACCAATAAGGGAATTATCTGGCCAAATGGGGGGGAGGGTGCTTGTGGGGGGCACTTACTTGTTTAGGGGCTGCCTGGCCGGTGGTGTGAGTTTTAGCCGCTCAGCCGGCAGCCATGTTTAAATGCCCTTGTGTGCATATGCAGAACCTATGTAGGCAGAGGCGTGAGCACCAGGCATGGGAGGAGCTTCCACTCCAGCCTTTGCATGCCTCTATTGCTTTTCAGTCTCCTCCCACCTGCAGTCTGGACAGGAGTTGGGCTGCCTGGCACAGGTGGAGGTCAGAAGCTGCCACAGCCACATCAGCTGCCCACCTGCCCTGGGAGCCTTCTCCTGATGGCTGCACCCAAAGTGCACCAGCCTCTCTGGACCTGTCTGGACCTTGGGTGCAGCCAGCAGGAGAAGGCTCCCAGGGCAGGTGGGCAGCTGTTGTGACTGTGGCAGCCTCCAATCTCCATGGCTCCACCAGCGCCAGGCAGCCCAAGTTCTATACAGACTGCAGGTGGGCAGAGACTGAAAGGCAGTAGAGGCACATGCAAGCTGGAGCAGAAGCTCCTCCCACACCTGGTGCTTGTGCCTCTGCCTACATAGGTTCTTCACATACGCACAAGGACATTTAAACATGGTTGCCTGCCAGGTGGCAGCCCCAAGTGCCCCCACCCAGCCCCCAAACACAATGAGTCTTCTCACAGTTTCACACTCTCAGGAAACTGTCTTTAGGATTACAGCCTTAGGGCACAAGCCAGAGTAAGTGCAGTGAGGAGAGCCCTAGCTGGGCTGCCCCAACTATTCTGAATCCAGAGCAGAAAGTTATGCTGGATCCAGTCAGTGACAGCTGAGAAAGGCTTGCTCCTGAGGAGACCCTACTCAGATCACACTGAACAAGGAACAGCTGTGGTGCTTGCTTTATAAGGAAGCCCAGCAGTTCCTGACAACCAGTTACAGCTACAGTTCCTCTAGTGGAGGGTGGATGCTTGGAATTGGCTGCTGTATCCTGAGGTGAGTGGGCTGCCATAGTTGTTCCACATCCTGAGGTTGAGAGGCAGGGGTTGCAAACAGGCTGGCCAAGAACTCAGATTTTTGGTCAACACTGCCATTCTTACCCTGCATTTCATGGACCCCTATGGATCTACTCATTACTATACCTGAGGAGCTAGAAGAGGGAATTTCTGCCTTGGAAACAGACTCTGGATACAGAATCACTGCTCTGCCCTCGGCAATACTAAACATGCCCTCAGCATGCCTCTCCCGAACTGCCTAAGCTACACCAGTTAGGACAGTCCAGGTCCACCTCTCTTGGGGCACCCTATGTTGCCTTAGGCTTCACCAAGCCTTTTCCAATATAACTAGGGTGGAGCGTCTTGCAGTTGCTCCACCCTAGTGATAGATAGGGCAACCCTAGTGCTACTCTGGATTGGGCTGATATTCTAGGAAGAAATTTTTTGTCCTTCTAGGATTCAGAAAAAGGTACATTTGAGTACATGCAAGAGGCAAAGATATGTACGTATCCTTTTCAACTGAAGCCCTGTAACACTTTAAGAACTACTGGTAATTGCGGCATGAGGTTTCATGGACTTCACTACATGCGTAAGAATACATTTGTTATGAATCTGATCAAGCAAGCTTGAGTCCACAAAAGATTTTATTTCTTACATAATTTGATATAATGATATTATTTGTTGTTTTGTTGTAGCAAGAAGTGACGTAACACAGCACCCCTTTGGAATATTTCCATTTCACTTCCACATATTCCATCAGTAGCTTTAAAAGCCGGGCACAATCTGGGATCTGTTTCACATATCACACAGTAGCAATTCAAGATTTGTCCTCAAGTGTTCACAGGGAAAAGATGCCAATCCTGGCTTCCTAATAAGTAGTCATATACATAAGTGACACATGTAATTTATTATAATCTAACATTTTAAAGGGCTTAAAACTAATTCAGAGTATATCATAAAAATGAAATACAGGTTGAGCCTACTTATCAACATTGATTCAGGTTGAGCCTACTTTTGCATCCATTAATTTGACTCATTGCGGGACCTACAGACACCTGTTGAACCAAATGCAGACCAACTTTAAGCCTACGGAAGCTTCAGGAGATATGTTGCCTCTGGAGGCTCAGCCTCTAAGAAAGAGCCTCACACAAACCATCAGAGGTCTTTAGAAAGACATTTCTGGAAAACCAGAAGTGCTTCTCTAGTTCCTCTAGATGCCTTTTTGTGGCCTCAGAAGATCCTCTGGTTTTCTGGAATTGCCTTCCTATGATCTCTGAAGACCTTTTTATGGGGTATGCAGCTGCAAGGCACTGGTTGTATTTGGAGCTCAGTAGATCCAAAATTGGTATTATTTGATTTTGTGTGGAATTCTGTATCAACTAGAGTTCCAGGTATGGAATCCCCATGGATAATGAGGGTCCACCTGTAAGTAAAGTGACCCTCAAGTTAAGACCAGCAAACAAAATCCATAGTGCTATATTTTTTTCTTTGGGGCTCCTGTTAATCTCAGTGTATAAACTATTCCTAAAGGAACAGATTAGAAGCCATTATTTCATTCTGTTCTCACCAAATGCTGCAATGTCTTACTCTTAATGTTGTTTTATTTTATCTTTTAGTGAGCAACCATCTGCAGTGTTGGTTAAAGGGCAAAACAAAAGTAAACCGACACTGAGATAAGCAGTTAAAAGGATTTCCAAGGGAAGGGACTGAATAAACCCCCATTTAATTGCCCACTAGCTTAGTTCGTCAGACTGCCATTAACTGTTAAGGTGTGCAATGAAGACATTTGAAAGCCCCTGATATTCAAAATCACCCTGTGTGTTTGCAAGGTCACCCTGCAAGGAGAGGAAACTAAAGCAGGAAAACAGAAATGTCTCTTATTCCTAGAACATATTATCAGAAGACCAATTCGCTTTCTAAAGCTTCATTGGTATTCAATATAACAATCCCAGGCAGAAGTTGGGAAATCTCTGTATTTGATACCAACTGAAACAATAAAAATTTCAAAGAGATTCGTCCATATGGGATTTCAGTCCCATGATCGTCTCCAAGATAATCTTCAAATATCGTAAGTTACTTTGTGAACAACTAACACCAAATAAAGATAACTACTTCCCTTGCTTCTCATGCTTTACAACACACACAAAGGAGTCTTGCTCAAGGATAAGCTCCTGTAAACAAAACTGTACTCTCAACCAAAGGTAGCAAAGGGGTTGCACACAAATTTCTGAAGAAATAAAAAGTCTGTTGAGAGAATGGATAAAATCAGAAAAGGGCAACCACAAGAGGCTGTGCAGGACACATTCCACCTGCTCTGTGCCAATTCATGCCCAAAGATCATCTGAAGTATTTCACCTTCTACTTTTTGCTTTAAATATACAAAATAGGATGTTTTGTAACCAAACATGAGCACCATCAAGATGTGGGGTAAATACTGAGAGGACAAGAGGAAGCTGCTTTTCTGTTTGTGAAACTGGCCCAAACCTGTTGCCTTCTTATACCAACCAATGCAAGACTCACATAGTGCGTGGAGAAAACTCAGTTCCACCAAGAATTCTTATTAAATAGAAAAGACTTGTCAGAATAAAAACTTTAAAAATATGGGATCCAAATGTAAAGTCTGTTCTGTAGAATGCTGTAGAGCAAAAGGGTTCTGAAAATGGAAAAATCATCATGCTTTGTGAGTTGTCGTGCTCAGGTAAATTGAATATTCAAAATAAAATCCCCCCTAGAAATAATGTGGTGTTTTACTTCTTTGAATAATGTTTCTAGCGGGATTTCTTTCTGAATTTAATTTTAATTGTTACCAAGTTCATATGCATCCTTCATCCACAGTATAAGGAAAGAGTAAGGCAGGTTATATTGTGCAACACATGCAAACATATTAACCTTTCTCTTTCATTCTGTCAGGATTTGTGCTTTAGGACAAATAGTACAAAAGCAGGTTCAGAGGGAAATAATTGTTATGGAAATTATCAATAATTTCACTCTCTTGATTAAAAAAATGCATGCATGAATTCAAAATACTAATTGGTTGTATTCCAAATCCAGTTTCTAATACATTTACATCAGATATTAACAATAAGAGGGAGCAATCCTAAACAAATCTAGGCCAGCATAACTCACCCAGTGCCTTATGGCATATTTGTGACATGTCCAGGCTAGCACAGCACTAGTGCTTGGATTTGTGTCAGCCTAACCAGGGGTTAGGATTGCACTGTGAGTGTCCTTGTAACTTTGACATTGGAAAGATAAAGAGTTACCATATTTTTTAAGGCATCAGCAAAGAGATGGATAATGAAGAAGAAACTTCTTAAAGAAAAATACACTTGGCAGAACATGCCTGCATAAGCACAGCAAAGAACATTATGATGCCTCTTTTTATCTCCAATTAACTAGCTTATCCAAGCCAAACAGTCCAGGGTTTTAAAAAAAATAACCTTCAGATAATTCTGCCAAGCTTGGTTCAAATCTCACAGAAAGAAGTTCAAAACTAAAGGAAACCAGAAGCAGCAAAGAAAGAAACCATCACTAAACATTTGCAGCTCTCTTATTCAAAAACAAAGCCCTCACATGAACAAAAAATACCGGTATATAATAATAATCTAGTATAGAAGGCAGATATGTCCTCCATGGAACCCCATACCAAAAACCACACTCAAAGTAGCCAAATAATTGAATGAGAGAACATGTTGTCTTTCTTGGGGCATCCAAAACTTGCTCTGGGAACTCTCTCTGTGTGTTAAAAAAATTTTATGAACATATTTGAATTCATTTATTCAGGCTGCATTCCTAACTTCCAGTTAGCCTGGCATAAACCCCGTCATTAGTCCTGTGTTGATCTGGGAGTGTCACAAAATTTCTGTAAGGCATTTATGCCCCATTCCTGGGGAGTTAGGCCAGTGCACAGGAATACACCAACTACCCTACACCACCACGGAAAGTTATGCCAGGTGACAGATGCCGGCCTAAATTTGTTAGGACTGCACCCTCATTCATATAAGTTCCATCTGTAATATATTCATTTATTTATGTAACTTTTTCAGCCCAAAAATCCAGGGATGAAGGAACTTGTTTGATTACAGGACTTTTCTTCTCATCCTTCAAAGCAAACAAATAGCACAATGACCTTCCTTGCCAGAAGTTCTCCTCTGGTTGCTAAAAGATATTATTATCCAAACAAACGCTTTTGGTGGTTTTCAAATCATCCTCATTTTCTCACAGAAGACCATCTTGTACTCATTCGGTAACCATTTAGCCCTGTGAACATCAGAAAAGGCAGTCTGAGACTTCTGTTCCTTATGATTTGCAATCCAATCCACTTCTCACCAATGGAATAATTTGGGACTGGGAATAATTTGGCAACTATTCCATTTGGGAATGGAATAATTTGGACAAGTATTGTGAGCTACTTGCCCTTCACTGTGCCCTCCCACCCACTCACTCACTTTACCATTCTGTTGGGCTCATTTCTTGTAGTGCAGAACAGCTAGGGAAAAGGGAGGGCGCTATTAGGGAGCTAAGGAGGAAGTGTTAGCACATCTCAATCACCTTGCCCTTAAATTTTTTTAATTATTTAAGCCACCTTAACCTACGACCAGATCAAAAGGTGAGGAATAAAATAATAAACATATACATGGCATGAGCCCAATTTCATAATCAAAGGCAGTACACGGTGGCCCTGTACCTGCAAATCCCATATACATGGTTTCGCTTATCCATGGTTCCATAGATCCAGGAGCCTCCTGCACCTCCTGTACATCCTCCAGAGGCACTTCTGAGTCCCACAGCCACCACAGGGCTCAGAATAACTATTAAAAGACTGTTAAAAATGATTTCAGGTTTTCTGCAAAACTTGAATAGATTTTTTAATGGCTTTAAAAGACATTAGCGCAGGAGAAGTCACTGAGGGCAGCACAGCTTCTCTTGCCTCCAGAAGGTCTGGGGGGCTGTATATCTGCAGTTTCTGGCATCCGTGGTAGTTCCAGAACTTACAAAATGGTATTTGAAACAAGTGCAGCTTGGAAGGCAAGCCCTTAATGAGATGACTCCAACAACAGAATAACAAAACACAGCTATTTTTTCACCACTTTAACAAGTAAGAACAGTTAAAGCTTTAGAATTTGATCAAGGACCTCTGTCACAGCCATATAGTCTCTATGAAAAACAGAGAAACTTTCACAGTCAGAGAGCACAATCTTAACCATATATACTCAAAAGTATGGTTTTTACCACTTTTTAAAAAAAAGACTGAAAGGAAATTCTTATGATGGCACCCATCTCTGCTGTAATTGCTTTGGACGAGTCGACACTCAAAAGTCATACTTCTGCCCGTAGGCAAATCTTCCACAACTACAACGGCTTCTTGAGTTATGGATCTCTGACACTGGAACTTTGAGTCAGGCACAGAGTGTCCTTTGGTGGTGCTTATATTCAGATGTGTTAGCTCTGGGCCAGTAATAACTGAATTTTTCAACTTAAATACCTTTCAGCTTAGTACAGATCTATGGAACCTAACTTGTACTTAAGTAGGGGACTTTGGGCCCAATCCTGTCTCCCTGTTGTAAATTGCCTTATGATGTTATATAAAGAATGCCACTGGTGACCATTTTTAGCTGACAGAAGTAAGCCTGTGCAAAGAGTGGAGAGCAGGGAGGGAGAGAGTCAGAACAGTGCAAGGATCTGAGCAGCCAAGAGATGTGGTGGTGACCAGGAGACACTGCCAATATCAGCACTGCCAATATGCCACACCCATTGGATTTGCACCAGCCAAAGAGATGCGCAAGTCCATAGGGTAACAGGGGGCCTATCCAGATTTCCTTACTGGAAGCCCCCTGATTGCCCTTCCCACAATAGGCTATACTGCATGCCTTCACTGCACAGCTGCATCAGCACTGGTGGTGGAGGATATGCCTGGACTGTTATTGTGTATTAATTCTTAAGATTTTAGAAAGGTTTAAAGGAGATATCAAAAACAGACAGGTGCTGTCAACGGCATATCCAAATTGGCTCTTCAGTATCTTGAACTTCTAGTGCATTTTTCAGGGTACTGGAGCATAACTCTTTCAAGTTCTAAATAATTTTACTGCTTGAGGTACGGTGTGGCTCTATGCCAGCCTGTAAAGAAACCCAGTATCATCAGAGACATACTATCCTGTTTTGATAATCTGCAAACATACCATATTTAACTATTCCCGATATCTATGTCAAGAAGCACATCAATGGATCTATCATCGCAAGTACCAACAAAGGAGTGGATATGGAAAGGAAAAATAATCGGGATTCTAAAGCAGAGTAATTTGGTCCTCAAAAGGGTTTCAAGGCCAAAGAGGATATCTAACTGCTTAGTACTAAAAGTAACAAATGACCTTTGTCCTTTCATTGGGAGCAGATACTTGTAAAAGAGAACTAAAGTAGGACTGTTGACTGGTCAGTTGGAAGGATTTAGCCTATAGGAAACAGCACTGGATTCCCATATACAGGAGGGAAATCTATCTACACAAAAAGTTTACATTTTCAGAGGATTCTATTTCCATGTGTCTCTGGGGCACAGAAGACTGAGGAGAAGAAATGTCAACATTCCAGTTACATTTCAACTGTCATTGCTGTCTCTGGGACAGATAACAGGCCAGGCTGAGAACAGTCTGAGGGGGCAGTTGAGGAGAGCCATTGAGGAGAGAGATAGCAAAAGTGCAGCTGAGAGGCTGGAAAGAGGGATTTTTTAAAACTGATGAATGTTGTTATATTGTACCTCCAAAAGTGACAGAACTTCAAGAAGTCAAAAAAGTCATGCAACCTTGCTGCACCTGTACATGCTTCATATGTGCTGTATATGAATATGTATATGACTGAGTATATGTAAAAACTGGAAGCTTGGAAGGCATTACCCCAGACAGACACAATAAAGAGCCGGATTAAGGGCCACTTTTATTAACTATTTAAACATAAAATTAAACAGGGACTGCTCTAACAATAGCTGTGCGGTCTAAGGGGATGCGGCTCTCCGCATAGTTCCCCATCCAGATGTTAAACCTGGTAAAGAGCGTTCCCAGCCTGGCTTGTGGCATTCCTTGAACAGAGTTCAAGGATGCCCGTCTTTGCCAACCCGAAGGTCAAGGTAGTCAGATGCGCAGCCACAGGCTGACTGGTCTGACACTGCGCCTAGGTTTCCCATCCAGGTAAGGGGGCTCATCAGACCCTCCCTCTGGAGCCGGCCCAGCATTACGGGGAGGCTTCCTCACCCCCAAACCCTTGCTACCTAAGGCTGCACACCGGGACCTATCCTGCCTATATCCGCACGACTCCTGCCCAAAGTGACCGGGTTAAAACAACCAATTGGAATTTTTTAACTCTCTCCCCTTGTACAGCTCAGGGTAGGTGAAAAAGAATGCCACCAAAAGGCCAATCAGGTGGCATCCAAAAAATTCCTACCCGGCCCCGAAGCAACCAGCTAATCTTGAGCTGAACTAGAGGGAGGGAGGGAGGGAGGGAGGGTGGGGGATGTTCGCCGAGCCCGACTGCCTTCCCCAGGCAAACTCGCCCGGGAAAGGACTGGCTCCGCCCCCTTTTGCCCTGTTGCAGCCAATGGCTGCAAAGCACCTATGCCCAGGCTCTGCAGCGTCTGCAGAGGGGCAAAGGAAGCCCGCGCTGGAGGCGCGCAGGCTTCATTCCCTGAATCCAGATCGTATTATGACCATGCTATGAAGGATTCCATCTAGAAGAGTTCTATGAGCTGCCTATAGAACAACCCATCTCATAGAGTTGTGAGGACAAAAAGGATAAAAAACTATGTAAGCTGCCCTGGGCATTTGCATTAGCATAGGAAAAGCAAAGTATAAACCAACTAGCGAAAAGCATACCCGTGTTGTGGGAGTAAAATTCCCCCATGCGAATCAGTCCCCCCTGCGCATCAACCCCCCCTGCGCATCAACCCCCCCGTGCGCATCAGCCCCTCCGTGCGCATCAGCCCCTCCGTGCGCATCAGCCCCCCGTGCGCATCAGCCCATCAATCCACCATGCACAACATCCCCCATGCGCATCAACCCCCATGCACATCTTCGCATATGCAGCATCCTCCCCAGCACAACCTTTTCCTCCGAACAACGTCCCCCCAGTGCACCAGGCACCAAGCACTAAATTGGCTGGATGTTATTCAACCTCCATGTTAAGTATAGGATGAAAACACATTGCACCCCTTTTCAGCCCCTTAAGGGTTAAATTTCTCCACATGGGTTCTTGGGTGTTCATGTGACAGAAGGAACTCCCTCCCCAAATTTCATGCTTCTAGGTCCAGGGGTTGGGGCAGAATGTTGATGAGTCAGCAATTTTCAATGCAAAGTATAGGGAGGAAAATGCATTGCGCCCCTTTTTACCCCCTTCCGGTTAGAATTTCCAAAAACTGGTTCTTAGTGCACCCCTCCGTCATGGAAGGAACACCCACCAAATTTAACACTTCTAGGCCCAGTGTGTGTGTGTGTGTATGTATGTATGTATGTATGTATGTATGTATGTATGTATGTATGTATGTGTGTGTGTGTATATATATATATATATATATATATATATATATATATATATATATATATATATATATATATATATATATATATATATATATATGAATGAATGAATGAATGAATCCTTACTTCACCATGGAAAATGAGCCATGCCAGGTTCAAAACCCATGTTGCTCTCTGTGAATCCTAATGGAATTATCCTGGCTGACAATAATATAGTGATTAGAATGAGTTGAAATAGCACGGCCTCATACAACGAAATTAAAGGCATTCTGATGCTTCACTTTATTTTGTGCTAAGGAAACTGATTTGTTAAACAGAAGTCTGAAAAAAACATCCACAATTTATAAACTGTCCAGAAATGGGACTAGCATCCAGTATAACTGCCTTGTCTTGGCCCTGCCTCCTGCTTCCTGTGGGGGAATGCCTGCCTCCCACTTCCTCCCTGTCACTCCTCCCCGCTGATTCGGAACTCAGCCAGTGCAAACTCACCCCTTCCCAGGGCCCATGCCAACAAAAGGAGGCTGATGCACCTCTGTGCACTAGCCCATCTCCCCGCAGAGTGGTGTGAAAGTGCTTTATGGCACTTTTGTGACACTCTTTAATCAGCACGCCCAGTCAGCATGCCCAAATAGGCATTTCGGATTGTGCCCTAAATTATACTGCATTAATATTTAATGGAATGATCCAGAAAAATGCTTCCGTTAATGGAAACTCCCTCCAAGTACAGACAAAACGCTTTGCACAAATGAACCTTTGTATGCATGGAATGCCTTTCCATTATCAAAGTGAGTTTCAAGGAATAGAGTGAACTTCTGTTCGCTAAAATGGTACTACGAAAACTACCCCAATACATTTATATTTATTTCACTGTAATACCGCCTTTCTCCAAAGTACCCTTAATTCTGATTTTCTTATATACATAGTACTCCAAAAGCAAAGAGAGTTACTGAGTTCCATACAGTAAACAGAATGATGGGAAGATTCTGACATATTTCTCCAATTGTGCTTTTGCAATAGAGCAGTATGTATAGAAAGTATAGGCTAACTGATTTAAGACAGGATCACAGAAAATCAACTTTTGAGGATACCCAGCAATTTCTCTATGAGCATCACTTTATCTGCCACTGGCAAAATGAAATTTGAAATTGCTCAATTGGCTAAAATGAAAAAGAAGGATTTGATGAGGGAGCGGAGTACAGAAAATGAATAGTTTATTGCCATTTCGTACTATCTGAACATTATTAAAAATCTTGTCTTAAAACTATTGCATATTTAATAACAATTTAATAAAAACATTGACTTAACTGTCTTTTGTAAAAAAAATAAAGAGTTAAGACAATGAAAGACCACAGAATTTTAGAGAGAAGGGAAAAGGCAAGAGAACCAAGTATAGATCACATGAAGGCCTTGAGTAGTTTCCAGACCTCTTAAGTGAGAATGAATAGTTGCTTTGCAGTCGGAAGATATACCGATAAGCTAAGTAACTGCTAATAGACTGAACTTCCCATGACATCCACTGAAAGAGCTGGTAACACCCAAAATGTCACCACATTCTTACACACCATGTTGAAGGAGATGCAGAAGCAAACTGTAGTACTCAACTCAACTCAACTGAACCTTTATTGGCATACAAAAACAATACAATTGACATCAAAGTAGATGTGTAAAGGTACATAAATAAGATCACAAACTGTTAATATGCTTGAAAAAGTTGGATAGATAATAAAACCATCCTGTCTGACTCACTGACATACTCCTTCTCAGGAGTAGTACTGTCATACTGTAGTACTCAAAAGTTATGTATGATTACAAAACTGTGGTGGTGTTCTCTGCGTAAGATGGGATTTTTGTTAAAACACGTACAATTCAATACCCTATAAAATTACGATTATTTATTGGATCACTATAAAATTTTGTACAAAAAAATCTTCTGGGGCATGCATATAAATTGTCCAGACAGACACTATAGCATATTATAAAGTTCATGTGATCAAAGGTATCAGGAACTGCAAGTTTATGGCTGCAATCCTGAAAACTCTTTTCTAGGAGTAAGACCCACTGAACCCAATGGGACTTACTTTTGAGTAGACATGTTAGGATTGCACCCTAACCATGATTACTTGGTAGGGAATCCCGTAGATGGGACAGTCCAATCCAACATAAATCCCCATGTCACAATGCATCAGCAACAGCAAGGGATAATTACTCTGTAGATAATTTTTGGCTTCTGGAGGTCTCCTTGGAGTAATTAGACATTTGGGGAGAATTAGAGTTGGTGGATCTTAAGCTTAGCACAACTGTGTGTCATTTCATCCATTGATTTGGCACAGCCTAGCAACAAGATTGGGCCATCTCAACTGGTATTGTGTCCCATTCTTTTCAGGTATTCTGGCTTCCAGCTGTCTCTGTGCCTTTCCTTCCCAAAATATGTTTTGTTCTAAAACCAACTGCTCAGGTTGTTGTGGAAACGTTAATAGATTGCCAAGCTGTTAAATGTCAATAAAGGAAACGTTTTTTTTCTTAACTAGGAGGAATCAGGCCTAGAAGCCACACTTGTATAATAAAGGGAAAAAAAATATTAAAATCAACATTTTCTTCAATAACTAGAATCCAAACTTTCTGTAGCAGAAAGCCAGGACCAGTTATTGTGAGTTGCACAGCATCTGTTGTCCCTCTAATGCGGTATTAAGCTCACTGAGAAGTGTTGCAACACTGTAACATAGAATCAACAATGCGACCTGCTGAATTGTTGGTCTTAGTGAAGGGAAATATAAAACTTAAGATTCTAATATAAAACATTCATATATGCATGTGTTTCATTTTAATTCAATGGGGTCAAATGGCATGAAGATTTCCATACTAAATATGATATCTGATAATAAAGTTTGTTCAAATTTCCATAGAATTTCTTGCCTAGTTTCCCTGGTTTCCCAGTTCTGGTCAATGTGACAGGGTGATCACACTCCTCCTTTTGCATCCAGGCTTAGGACTGTACTTGATGGAGTTTCAGCAATCAAATAATGACCTTGCATCAATCAAAAATTCATACTCTTCAACTGGTGGAGGAAAGTGTCAGGTGTGGAAAGCTAACCATCATTGTCTGCATATACTTCAAATCTACATTTGACTGTATTCACTAGTTCACCCTGTGGAGGATGTTGGAAAATGAGCACTTGCCACTGAAGATTATCCAACTTCTCCAACTATCATACAGTGGCTCAACCAGCACCTTGTGGATCCAAAATGAATTATCCAAAGAATTTTATTATCCAAACAGGAGTCCACCAGAGATGTAACATCTCCCTTGCTCATTAATATTGTCACTGATGTAATCAGGAGAAAAAAATCGAGGGTACAAACAATGTAAACAATTTCCTGACCAACTTGATGTTTGCAGACGACAATACCATATTCACCAACACATATGCAGAGGCCACAACATTCTTTACTCCCATTACCGCATTACCCAATCCTATGGACTTAAAATCAACGTGGTCAAGACCAAAGTTATGAACATGGATCACAGGTCAATGTTAACCTTGATGGAGTTCAAACTGAGCGGCTCCAATAATTCAAATACCTTGGATCGCTGATGCAGGAGAAGTGGCATCTGCCACCAATGTCCACAACAGAATTGGCCAGGTGACAGCAGTATTCACCTCATTCAAATTGTACCTTTGGAAGACGGCAAACACTTCCAAAATTCTTTTATTCCAATCACTGATCCTATCAATTCTCTTGTATGGGTCAGAAACATGTACTTTGCTCAAATCAGATACAAATAACTTCAAGGTCTTCCAAATGCGATGCCTGAGACAAATCCCAAGTGTCTCTCTTTGTGCCACGACAATACAGAAAAGGTGTAACCATCAACCTTCAGTCAAATAACAAATTCAAAAACCAAGACTAAGATGGTCTGGTCATGTCTGCAGAATGAACACCAATCTGCTGCCATATAAGCAACTCTGACAAGAGTGACCTCTTCAGTAGAATGTCTAACAAGCAGAACCAAAGAAGACATGGCTTAAACTTATTGAGGAAGACCTAAGGAACCAGAAAGTGACCACTGATGAGGCTAGAAATACCACCACCAATCACAAAGATTGAAAGTATATTGAGAATGACACACAGAATTTACAGTAGGATATTGGCTGAGAGGACGACCCACTTCCCAATCACCATAAAAGACAAAGATACTAATACAAAGATAGTGTAAGATAACTATGATGCAGTTAGCCACTTGCCTAAGATACGAAACACCATCCAGTGAGTTACCCTACAATCCAGAGTAACTACGGGAGCGCATAAGAGACATTTATGTTGACATAGTTACCACACCAACTAGTGAAAATCTATGGGAAATTCATATTGCAATCCAGAGTAAATTGTTCTTACACCAGAGCTCTGGATTGCGCCCTAAGTGATGGCATCATTATCCAGCCAATGCAATGCTCACTATCACAGCACAAATCATGCTTATAACTTACTAGTGAAAAGCGTACCCAAGTTGCGGGAGTAAAATTCCCCTATATGCCATCCCCCACAGTGCATCAATCCCTCATGCACATCAATCCCTCATGTGCAACATCCCCCATGCACATCAGTCCCCCATGTGCACCAACGCCCTATGCGCACCAATGACCCATGTGCACCAACGACCCATGCGCATCAAACAACATCCCCCCACTGCACCAGGTACCAAGCATCCAATTGGCTGGAGGTTGGTCAGTCTTCCATGTTAAGTATAGGACAAAAACAAGTTGTACCCTTTTTCAGCCCCTTAAGGGTTAAATTTCTCTACATCGGTTCTTGGTGGGTGTTCAGGTGACAGAAGGAACACCTTCCCTGAATTTCATGCTTCTAGGTTCAGGGGTCGGGGCAGAGCATCCCTCAGTCACCAATTCTTCAATGCAAAGTATAGGGAGGAAAACGCATTGCACCCCAATTCAACCCTTTCCGGTTGGAATTTCAGAAAACCGGTTCTTAGTGCACCCCTCAGTCATGGAAGGAACACCCACCCCAAATGGAGGAGTCCAGAGGGGAATGGAGGAGTCCAGAGGTACAGGTGAATTTTTAAAGGAACAGAAGGAGGAAAGTTATTACCAGTTTTTCATTGGCCCTGCTTCTACACTTCTAATATCAGCCTGACTTGCAGAAATTTCCAAAACTGAGCTTCTTTGGCATGGATAATAAAGTGATGGGAAAAGAAAGCCTTGCATGGGTAAGTCCTAGGAATTACGCTTCTGTAAAAGTCAGAGCGAGTAAAAGAGTTGGAAGCCTTAGGGTGGATGGTACAGAAAGAAGTGTGGAGGAAAGATGAACTGAGAAGAAACTGCTTTGGAAAGACAGAATAGAAATTAAAAACCTAGCACAGAAAATGCAAAAGGTTGTTTAACATTCAAGTGTTTAGAGGCAGATTCCCAATATCTATTCAGGGAATAATACTTGATCAGAAGAAAATGCCTTCAAGCACCTCTTTTTACTTGAGTCATTAAACAAGCTCGGGTAAGCTCTCTTAGCAAAGGGGAGGCCACAGGCCATTAACAAGAGTACACTCGAGAATGGATGAGTTCCTTGAATACACTAAAATACATTGACATTTTTAATAAACTCTGTGACTGCAATACTACTGCACTCTTGTGCAGCATCTAAGTATCTTAAGCCCTTCTTTGGAGGCCTGAAAGGCCTGCATCACATAACTGCTTAGCAGAGAAAAGAAACTAATTGCAGTACTGTCAGAAGGTTAGAGGTTAAGCACTACACTCCAGCAGAGGGCTATCTAAATGGTCCTAGACTATGTGTTCAGTTGTTCATGTGAAGAAATTGTTATACCAAAATGTGGCCAAAAAAACAGTGAGAATGTCATGCTTCAATAAGATCACTTTTTGTAAACATTTACAAAAAGGAAGAACTCAAAGTTTTCAAGGGAATTGGTGTTTGTGCATCAACTGGTGGTATTGGACAACGTGACCTCGCCAATAAATGTGACAACTCAAACTGGACTTCAATTTGACCTTACTTTGACTTCAATTTGAGTCACTGTTTATAAGTTTTTTCCCCAGTTTCTTTTTTATAGGCATACTAATATGGCAATTCATTTTACATCAATATTTAGGCTTTGCCTTATTTGGGGTTTCAAATAATAAACATGTGTAATGAAAAATGGCTGTTTGTGATCTCAGTCTTAGGGACTGAGATCTAAGGGCTGTGGGTGGCGCAAGTGGCTAAGACACTGTGCCTGTTAACCAGCAGGCCAGGGTTTGAGACCCGGGTCGGCCCCACAAGACAGGGTGAGCTCCTGTCCTTAGCCCAGCTTGCGATGCCAGCTGGATCCAATCATATTGGCTTTGCCTTTCCATTGGACTAATTCAGTGGCGTAGAGAGGGGGGATTTGCTGCTTGGGTAACAGCCTATCCTCCATAACAATCTAACCCAGGCTTTCGTGCTTTGCATGCAGCGTATGCAGCGCTGAGCACGATACCATAGTCTCTCAAGACTGACGGAGGCCTGCTTAGGGACTAGTAGAAATGAATTTCTAACACGTTCATACAATACTAAAGGTGCAAGATACAGTACTAACGGATGAATGCAGCAATTCTGAAAGATCAGAAACTATAAAAAGGGCATCAAAAACATTCATTTAGGGCGCAATCCAGACTAACCACGGGGAGTCTTTGCTTTGGTGTAAGAACAATTTGCTCTGGATTCCAATATGAATTTCCCATAGGTTTTCACTAGGTGATGCAATAACTACGGGTACACGTAATGTCTCTTATGTGCTCCTGTAGTTACTCTGGATTGTAGGGTTAGTGCTAATAATATTCCTGCATGCTACATAAAGGAGGACTACAAAGAATGAAAATATTCAAGTTTAAAAAAACCATCTTGAAATCCAACAAAACCAAAACTGTTCAAGTGCTGCCAGGGTAACACCTATTTCTCACCTGTTTGTAACAGATCTTAGTTAAAAGCAACAGATCTTAAAACAGTAATTTGTTTGCAATGATTGCTCTCCAAAGCGCACACTCTTCCTGCAAACTGCAGAACTTTAATGCAAAAGTCAAAACAGGACTAAAGCTTTTTGCATGTTACAAACAGCAGAAGAAAGAAAGACAAAACAGAACCACTGCAGGTCAGCGCTCTTCAAGATCACATGTTTTGTCATTTGCCCCTGATATATTATTCAATGAGAGTTTTCTTTTGGCCTTTCTAATCTGGCACGCTGATCATGTGTCTTGGACTCTTCCCAGAGTACCTGTATATATTATTCATTTTTTCTCCTACGTTCTACTTGGAACACAAATAGTGCACAAAGCAGATGACAGAAGACAAGCTGCAGACCACCTGTCAAAAAAAAAAAAAGACTTAGGGCACAATCCTATGCAAGTCTACTCAAATAAAGTCTCAATATAGTCAATGAGGCTTACTCCCAGGAAAGTGTGGACAGGACTGCAGCCTTATAATACCACTACAGTCAAAGAGGATTTCACTGAGAATATGATTAAGACAGCTTAGAAACCAGCTGGCTGAAGGCGATCTCTATTACCGCTGATTACTTCTTTGCGACTCTTCAGTTTTGTTTTTCTTAAATCTTTTCCTTTCCCATACAAAAGCCTACTAAGCTATCTCCTGCTAGGAGGTTTACAGACACCTGCTTCTCACCCTCTCAGAAATACAGATACAGGAGTCTAAGCAACTTAAAACAGCCATTTGTATAATTAGTACCATAATTTTCAAATAAAGTGGAACATAGTGATGGAAAACTGTATTCATTCTGCACAGATGCATGCAACAAGCACAGGTTATTGTTTTGAAGACATAATAGGAAATAGAAATCTTCTATTTTCTTTGAAATATGTTTCTAGACATGACTCCAGAGAAACTCCTACTGAATCCGGTCTCCATTTCAAGTATTGAGAATCCATGCTTTCCTTCTACAAAAACGAGCTTAAGGAAGCCATGGGTTCACGTACTCTCCACACGAGAGCAGAATATAAATATTTGCTTTATCTTTGAAGCACAAAGCTGCTTCAGACTTGACGGACGCTGATTGGTTAACTAATTAGAATTAGAACAAGCCAGGATATCAAATCAGGCTGCAACTGTGGTTCATTGGAACAGTCTCTTGACCTGTATTACTATGATCCCTAAATCTAATCAATGGATCAGGCAGGCAGGTTATATTGTAAGGCATAGAAATTCCTAAAGGAGATGTAAACAAGCTTATCTGCCCACTCCTCCTTGCTTCTGCAAGATAAGGTCAAGGAATGAAACTTATCCAAACACAGAACAGATATAAATTATTTAATTGGATAAAGTTGGCCCTCTCCACTAGTGCAACAGGAAAATGTTTTCTTGAAAAAATTTCTAGGCCAACATTGGACTCATTTCAGACCCAAGTGCTGAAAGATGGAGTGAACTCCTGTCCCAATTCCTACCAACCAATTCCTACCAACCTAGCAGTTTGAAAGCATGCAAATGCAAGTAGATAAATAGGTACTGTTTTGGTGGAAAGTCCCTTGTGGGTTCTGGGTGACAGTTCTGGGTGACAGTCCCTTGGGACAGGCCGGCTAGGTTTCCCCAGTGTCATGTCAATCATGGTTTGAAGACTTGAATCCAGCTTAAGAAGTTGTTGGACTCTTTTAAGGAGCTGGCATTGTCTAAGATTTTGGTGGCTACCAACTTGACAGCAATTCTGCTTCCTGTATTGACAAAGGAAAATTTGCACTTTTTACTTGGTTAGGTTTGGCTTGATATTTTTCCGTGCCTATAAGGCAAGATTGCAAATCATGTAAATCTAATACTGTATTAGACAAGACATGCTCCGTGTAAAGTAATTTGTGCTTGGAGCTAGAATTAATTAATGATGCCTTTGAAGATTTAAGTTCTGAAGGTTGTTTTACATATAAAAAAGAATTTATTTGTAGTAAAGTTCCTATAAGTTTGCCACAGAGTGGGAGCAAAAAGTGGGAATGCTTATTGGGTAATTATTGTCAATTCTCATTAAAGCTTATATTAGAAACAGGGACACTTCCATCACACTTTTGGGGAAATAGAAGTGCTGAAGGGTGCAGTCCTAATCCTCATTTAGGCTGACATAAGCCCCAGTACAAGTCCCATGTTGGGTGGGTGTGTCACAAACTATGCCTCTCCTGGGAGAGGGTTTGGTCTGTGCATAGACATGTACTTGCCTCCCTACACCGCCACTGGAAGACCAATAAGTTGTGCCAGCCTAGGTTAGGATTGCACCAGAAGTCATCTTGAAGCAACACAGGTTCATTAAAAACATGATCAATGTATCTCATGCTGGGTGACCAAAGATATTATCACAGCTTCTCCTCACAACTGCCAGCAATAAATCAAACTACTGTCTCCCTCCACTGCTGAGCTCTTCAAATTATTATTTGGTGACTTCCTCTCTTCCTGAAATAATACTGTGTTAATCAGATACTAGACATTAACAGCACAAACCTATAGCAGAGCTGGTGGAGGAGGAATAAAGTTTGGTGCGTAAATAGCAAACACTCTTTCCAGCCAACTCTGAAGTTCTTTCAGCCTGACACTGATACAATGCCATTTTTGTGGCCAGAACAACAAAACGTCCAGTTGGCATCTGTAGTTTGTGGAAGGAGTTGGCATTGAGCTCAAAGGGATCTAATATGTTTCCTATCAGATTTTCCATGAAAAATATTACAATTCCTGTAAATCAAAAGGAGAGGAAAAGCAAAATCCAACCATAATGAAGAAAATAAGTTAAGAAAACAGAAGCCTTTCTTAGTGAAGGAGGAGGACAATCATTGCCTTTAAAAACAAGAATGAGCTGGGTACAAAAATAAAAATATATGAAATCAGATATTGAGATGGTGAATTAAAAGATCAATTGGTATACTATCTGTTATACTGGTATAACAGATAGTATACCAACAGATAGTATACCAACAGTTTATGAAGATTATATATTAAAGTGTGCTATTTTAAATTATTTTCAAAGTATAGTGTACTGTTACTGTTGCGGCTTGTCGAAATAAAATTTTAACAAAAAAATACAATCATAACAGTGCACAAAAACAGAAAGAGAAGGGTAAAGACATATCTGTGAAACTGGACTGAAAACCTTTGTGGTGCTGTACAAATTGTGTTCAGTTTCAGGTTGTTTTAACTAGTTTCATTTCTAAATGGCCAACCTGTGTAGAAAAACCAGATGCCTAGTCAGATTCCTGAAGGAAAGACAAGTGAATTATCTTTTCCCTTAAAAAGTGCTGGTTCTGCAATGTAATAAGGACCAGAAAGCATCTCATTCCAATTTTGCTGGCTATAGATACTGAATTTATTCTGGCTGTAAATTTGAAGATTTCCTAGTAAATAACTTCCTGGTTTAAATACCTGATTGCTTCTAGTATTACTTGTGAATTACAAAAGATCAACTGTGGTAACAGTACCTAAAACAAACACTCCAGGGAACCGAAAGAGAGCAGCAGCCAAAAAACCGAGCAGTCAACCCAAGATCGGCAACCAGGGAGGACTGGATGAAGGACCAAAAAGTAAGGGCAAGCGGAAGAAACAAGCAACACAGAGACCAATGCACTGGCATCACCAGGGTGGTGTGGGCTGCACGGGGTGTCACGCCACTGGGGGATGACATGTCAGAGGAGTTTGACACTCATCCGGCTGGAACCGGGCATCAGCGTGCCCATTCGGGCCAGCTTCAAGGCGGAGCGACAGCCAGAAGCTGCCACTCTGCCTCAGAGCTGGCCCAAATGGCCGGCTGAGGTGTAGTGCGAAAAGACACACTGCGCATGTCGAAGCCTGTGGACATGCACAGTGCATCTCTGCGCAGCCATTGGGCCTTGCTCCAAGGAGATATGTATAGATACGTAGAGATACAGACAGGACTCAGGAGGACTGCTAAAGGGAGGGGACTTCTGCTATTATGTGCCTACAAACTTTCATAAGATGAAAACCCCACCCCAGCATTTAGGCTTAGCTAACATTATGTTCCAATTACTGCCATCCATTTGAAAGTGATCTTGTTTCCAGAGGAAAGGGAAAGGAAAAGGAAGCAGAAGCATACAGCGGCAGTTACTACCTCTACCTTTTCCTCATGGCTGCACAGTGTAGTCAGCAGACAAGTTGGATCACACATGACAGATGGCAGAAGCCTGTGCAGCTTAACTGTGAAATGCCAAAAACAGATTCCTAATCTGCTCCGTCATGTGCTGAGTGTTTTCCTTTAGCAGATCAACTCTTCGTCACCAGAGAATGGATGGGATTCACAGAAGCAGAGGCAAAAGGTAGACGTCTATTTCTTCAGTTGGTGTTCCATTATCAGGCATTCCTTGTCCCTACTAAGTGGCTTCCCTATTTTAATCGTGTATTAGCAAATGGGTTGAGTAAGATGCCACCCACAAAAGACAATCCAATGATGATGTATAACTGAAAAAAAAGAAATATGCCCTTAAGGTTGAGGAATTGAACTTGATGATATAATGGAGCCAGTCAGCTACAGATCTCACATGATAGACTATAAATAAAAGCTTTATCATTTTAACTCTGGCTTTGTTTTGCTGTAATGTTTATACAATAATAGAGCTTCCTGGTAGCGCTAATCTATTTTTTTTAACCAGAGTACAGAATAAACCTTCAAAGGAGTTTCACTTCATGAGAATGCAGTCTGCTGATCCATTGCTATTCCCTTCTTGCACCCCCAACACACATACCCAAACTTTAGAGGCAGGGTATCTAGACCGCAGAAAAAACAATGTTATTTACAGGTGTAATCTAATTATCAGCATTTTATTTATCAGTGATTTTGTCTCAACACAAATGAAATTGGCTCTTTAAATTGAAAGAAAAACATACCTTAAGTAGCAGTTAATGGCTTAAAAGCAGCCTGCTTACCATGGCAATGTGGCAGGCAATTAAGCTTGCCTGAGAAATGTTCAAAAAGGGTTTCAGGTTTCAGCTGAGAGGCAGAAGCTCCTTTTTTCCATGTGATTATCACATCAATAACCAAGAAGAGCAACTAGGAGGATGTCCCTCCCCTGTCTCCTGATTGGACAGGCTCGCACCCCACCCCACCCCACCCTTCATCAGTCCCCGCGCCACATTCGCAGCCCCCCACTATACCCCATGGCCTCCGGAGCCAGGTCACAGCCTCCAGGCACCCCCTCAGCCCTCCTGCTGCCTTTGCAGCCCCCATGCCACTTGTGCACCAGTTTCACCACTTGCACTCCCCTGCCATTTCTCCTCCACCCCATCACTGCTTCCCTGCTGCTGCCTCATCTGCTACCCTCCACACACACACCCACGGCCTCCTATGCTCCCCCACCACTTCTCCACCAACCCCAGCTCCTCCAAAAACCTGCTGCAGACTCTGGGAAACCACGCCGACCACTATCTCCATCCAAGGTAAGGCCCCCCATCTCCCTTCCCCTCCCCTACTTACCTATCCCACCGCCCTACTTACTTTTCCCACCTCCCTTCCCCTTGCATGGGTTGTGTTGCTGCAAACTCCTTTGAGGGCGTCTTATGTGTATGTGTCACAATCATGTATGTTAAAGTAACCTGCATGTGTTGTGTTGCTGCAAACTGCTTTGAGGGCGACATGCCCAGGTCACAATCATGCATGTTAAAAGGTTTTCCATTTTAAAAGTGTTGAAAAGTACAGGAAAGTACTTAAAAGTACAGGAAACCAATACAAGTATTTTTGCTTTATTTTAACGTCCTACATTTGTCTTACATTTTTGGGGTGTCCTACATTTTTTAACTTGGTAGGGATTTTTGGCTTGGATGACAGGAATTTTGGGGAACTTGGGGGGATTTTGGGTTCGGCATCTGTGGAAGAGTAGAGCCATACTCCTCCATCCTTTTCAGTAGAGCTTGTGTCTAATGTGCTCCTAGTTAACTATGTCCCAGTTTGATAAAGATAGCATAAAAACAAAGTTGAACATGTTAAGCAGCCATCCACATATTTGCTTCTGTCTTGAAGCAGTGAAAATTTCAAACTGGTTCTTATAATGTGTGAATGCAAAGCTGCTCAAGGTTAGAGCAACTCTGATCTGCAAATAAGTGTATCGCATAGAATACCCTGATTTTCCACAGAGCATCTAGAACAGTGGCCCTCAAACATTTTGGCCCCAGGGACCAGTTCTGTGGGGGTAAATAATATTCCAGGGACCACCCCAGGGGTGGGGGGAGAGTTCTGCCTCTGGCGACCTGGAGGGAAGACTTCCCCATCTAGAGCACAGCAGAGTTGCCTCCAGCTGTAAATCCCATTATAACAAATAGAGCTATTGCTAGGTTACTGTGGATAGGATTGCAGGTGAGAACCTAATGTCTCAATGCATGTCTACTCAGAGCAGGGATTTTCAACCTTTTGCACAAAGTCATCCTAGTCACTCTTATTGGGGAATAAGTCTCATTGACTATAGTGGTCCCTGGACCAGGGGTTGAGAAACCCTGATCTAGAATATCATCCCATATTCAGGTAGGAAGGACAGGAGGAAACACATCCATCTTCTATAGTCACCACCCCTCTTCTAGCATCAGCCTTAGACATTTTCCACCCTGGAAATGCCTAACCTTTCCCAGAACAGAGAATGAGCAGAAGGACTTTTAAAAACAAAATCATTATCTTTACTAGAGCACAACAAAGAAAAAAATTCACATGTTGAGTATGGGGTTATATGTTAATTCCGCTAGTTTCTGAAAATACTCACTTGACACCAGTTCCTCATCTTGCTACTTGATCTTATTATGATTCCCTGAAAACAAGACCACCTAGTCTAAGCTCTTACTGCTTTCCCAAACACAAAGTTCACACCACTTACATTCAAACAATGACTCTTATTCCAAATAAGGGAACTTGTTGCAAACTTCCTTCTAGCTCCTTGTTCTGGCTGGTTTATGTTATGGAGACAAGACTAAACAGACCTTCATATTTTCAGTATTAACTATGAAAAGTGAAAAGTTGGTTGTTTGTTTCCAGGATGGAGGGAGGGCAGAAAATTCTACACAGTCGGCAGACCCTTTTGGAGCCTACTGTAGTACTTCACCACTCGGCTGATCGGGTTTCTCCTTAAACCGACTTGGACACATTCAGTCTGGCATAAACAAAGAAGAGGGGAAAAAATGAGTTGATCTCACACTGGTGAGAGGCCAAATTCCCTCCTTTCCCCCTTTGTTTTAGCATGTGCCAATTTACATGGCAATTCTACTACACATAGAGAGTGGCCTTCTTTTCTTCCATTCTTAGCTGCTACGTAAACACAGCAAAACAATCATATATTGCAAAGCCAACAGAAGGGTAGCAGCATCTATGACTGCAAATACCAAACAGGAGTCTTGCAGCATCTTAAAGACTAACAAATCTATTGTGGCACAAGCTTTCATGGGCTTGAGTCCACTTTCTCAAATGCACAGAGGAAAATGTGCCACAGGGCACTTTTTGTGTAAATAAGAACAGCTGTTTAGTGTGCTGCTGCAAAACCTCCAAAGGCACACACAGAGCCATTCCAGGATCTCCTGGTGTCTGTGGCAGACTGCCAAATACTGCCCTCCCTTACCTGGTGATGTGCCAGCCTCTTCTTCTCCCACCCCTGAGCTGGAAAAGGAAGGGGATGCCAAAGGCTGCCCACCACCTTTGTAATGTGAGGACAAATTATGTGCAACTAGGATTGGACACACATGCTAAAAGCAAAACAATATCAGCAGCTTCCATGATCACACCTGTGAAATCCACCTATGTAGATAAGTCATGTTGCTAACACTGATTTAATAGGAAAGTCTACCATCACTTGGAGATGGCCTGTAAGATTATGATTCAGCCAAGTGGTAAATAAGGCATTTAGCAGGTCTCATATCACCCAGTTTTAAGATGCACAATTGTAAGGTCAGCAGTATATCCACAGCCATTGTTTTTCTTACTCCAGAGCTACCCTTGTTTCTTCTCTGCCAAATCTTTACCGAGCTTTTACAAGATATCATAGACCAGTGATGGGCTTCAAAGAAATTAAGAACCGGTTCTCTGCCCATCTGGCAGCCACTTTTAAATGGCTATTTTTAAACTTTATATGTTCTATCTCTTGTTAACAACCGGTTCTATAGAGTAGGTGCGAACCTGCTGGTGCCCACCACTGTCATAGACCTGCTCACACTCCTCTCTCAGCCTCTGAGAGCAGTTTCAATTTTCTCCTTTTACAAGCATGTCCTCATCCAAGCAGTCTTCCCCCTCTTTCCAAACTCACAGGAGGGACTATTTGGAACAGTAGTGCCTATGTCAGCAGTCCCACTAACGCTGTCCTTGGTTGTGGGGGCTTGAAAGAGGGTGCACTTTTCCATCCAAACTAATACAAGCAATTTTAGCAGCAGGAAGCTCTAATTTTTCCTTGTGGCTGTCTCTGGTTCAACCTGAATCAAGATCTTCAGAATTCTGGTCTAGGTGGTTTCAATCTTGTATGGATTGTCCTACTCCAGATGTGGCAGAATTCTTCATCACTTCCTCTTTAGGGTACTATTTGCTCTTTCTATTCTGTATTCTCTTCAGGGATGCTGAGATCCATGACTCAAATCCTAACCAATTTTCCAGTGAAATGCAACTGCAAAGTACAAACACTCCTTTACCTTGAGAAGTCATCTATGACTGCCCCTACCATTGTGGAATGCAGCATACACTCTGTTGGCACAGCTGCATCTGGGCTGGTAACTTGGATAGGATTGGGTCCTGAATCTCTTCATAAATTGGCGAACTGGTCTCAGTGAATATAATCTATCTAGCCCATGCATTTTTTGTGTGGCTGACAAAGCAATTTAGTTGGGCTAGGTCCCAGATATGATGCAACCTCACTATAGTGCAAGACAAGGGACTCCCATCCAGAATGCCTGTACACTTTGAACAATATATCAACTTTGAAGACACAGGACAAAGAAGCAGGGATCATGGGACACAAAGAGCATAAGCCAAATTTACGTATCAACTGATTTTTCCCATAAGTCTACTTGGGACATTTCTAGCCTTGCCTCTAGACATGCTTCTTGCAATTCCAACCCTTTCCCTATTTGACTACAGCCCATATCCAAAAGTGAAATTAAGCCCCTGGCTCCTGAGCAGTTAAGATGACTTTCCATAAGATAACACTAGAGGGTAATATAACTGCGTGGACCTGTAACTGCTATGGATTTTGCCCTACTGCTCCTAATTTTCCAATGAACTAAAAAGACTAACAGAGCAATCCTATGCATGTCCACTCAAAGGTAAGCCCATTATAATCAATGTGACTTACTCCCAGGAAAGAATTAGAATTGTGTTTAGAATTGTAGCCAAAATCTGTTTACTAGTGCAATCTGATTCAAGAACAAATGAAAAGTAACGTGATGGGATTACCCATCTGCTCCTTTGCCAATCCCTCACTTTCAATTTTGAAAGATATTGATTCACAGCAATCACATTCTAATTTAAGTCAATAAAAACTGTACCTTCTTCCAACTTGGGGAACAGCATAATGGTTTAAATTATTGTACACACATATAAACCCCTGTGCAAGACTGGAGTTGCCTTGTGTATTCCAGCAAAATTCTTCTCAATTCACACTAAGAACAGAGTGTAGGCCAATAAATAGCATACCAACCTTGATCTCTTAAATTCCACTTCAAATGTTCTTGTGCAGCAACTTAATCTCCATAAAATATATTAAGATTTAATCCCAGTAATGCTGAATTGATCCAGCCCAATCATGTATCAAAGATGGAGGATTATTTGGATTCAGCCAAATCCTGATGGACTTTTGTATGTATCAAATATGAAAATAATATGCCAAGTTAATTTCACACAGCCTTTTTTCCTTGGATCAGAAGGCATGGATTTAAAATCCTGTGCATTCCAGATGGGAGCACTGTATATATTTTTAACTGAAGCTTGATGTTTTTATAGTAAGTAACCTTTGTTTGGAGTTAACTACTGTAGATCTTGTTGATGATGGGAAAGAGAACAGGGACATACCAATTCTGAAATTGTGTTAATATCCAATCAAAAAGGCACTCTATGCAATTAAAATGCAAGTTTAAAATAAAAAAGAGATTTGTCACTCATCACACAGCACACTTAAATTTTTTAACGTGTGGCCATGGAGAGATGAAGAAATTGGATTAAAGCTCTTTTCTCCTACTTTCCCCAAACTAAACAACTTCATCCTGCTCCAGTAGCCGCCACCATGTGGAGGGAGGTATAAGACACTGCACAAATACAGTACTGATACTTTTTCCTATCACAGCTAAACACAGATTTGAGAGTCTAATAGTACAATCCTAACCATGTCTACTCAAAAGTAAGTCCCATTGTATTAAATGGGACTTAATCCCAGGAAAGTGTCTTTAGGATTGTAGCCTTATTCAAACAGTAAAAAACAGGAAAAAGTCAACCTATCCTGCACCACCTATCTACCTATTGTATTTATATACCGCTTTTCAACTGAAAAGTTCACCTCTCCCCCCCCCATTCTCACATCTGTGTTCAAGATAATGTTCAAGATTGAGAAGATATATTCTGTCACCTGTGTAGTTAGACTTTTAGTGCTAAAATTTTTATGATAATATATCCTGAGGTGTAGAAAGGGGAAGTGTAATTGTTTCAGAACAAACTGACATTAGGGTTTGGCTACAACTAGTGCCCAGAAATGAACTATTTATCAATCTATCTGCTAAGAACATTAATATAAAAGAGTTTCATTTCTGAGTGTTAGTCTTTCCATTCCGACTGAAAAACAGACTGCAAAACAGCCGTGAAGGTTCAAGAAAGAACAAGTCAAAGAGGCATCTTCATAGAATTCATAGAATCATAGAGTTGGAAGGGACCCAGTGGATCATCTACTCCAAACCCCTACCTGTAGCAGGAAATCCTTGTCTTGTGGGGACCCAGGTCTCAAACCCTGGCTTGCTGGTTAACAGGCACAGTTATCTGTGCCCCCAGATGGGGGCACAATACTAGTTCAGACATGAAGACAATGTTTTTACAGCTCTTGGCCATAAGTACAAGGAACCCCATAAAAATGCTTCTTGTAACTTTGGAAAGCTCAAGCGAATAGCACATGGCTTATTTTGGGCTCGTAAGAACCTTATATCTTCCCATCTGCAGGTCAGAAGGGACAAAGTTACAATTTTTCTAAGTACACATTGACTGAAGGCCTGTCTTGGGATGTTAGTTGTGATTTTAGGTGCCCTTCAAGGAGAACGGCCGAGTACAAATAAAATAAAATCAAAAAACAAATTTTTGAAGTGTCTGCCATGTCTGTTATCTCTAATTCTGCTCATCTCCAGCATAATTCACAGCCAGACAAGATGCATAATCAATATCTGTTGGTGGCACAATGGTATCATCTAGTGGCTGTGTGGAGTGGCTACAAGGTATTCTGAGTCATGACCACCTCTAAACATGGGATTCCACCAGCATGCCTTGCAAAGGGGAATCCACAAGCATACCTTGCCAGGCTGTTGGCAGGGAGGCTGGGTCAGCCTCCCTTAAGAATGCAGATTACTGAAGACCTGTTGGAGAAGGTAAGGCCACACAAGGAGCGGAACAGAGTGATAACAAGGCAGAATGGGAAAGGGGTGGGTGGAATGGGGCAGTTACAAAATAGACATGACCCAGGAGGTGGTAGGTTTAATTCAGTGGTACTCAAGCATTTTAGCCTGGGATCTCCTTTCAAACTTATAAAACCAGTCCAGGACCCCCTGTCAAACTTACCAAGATGTTCCTCCATGGCTAATCTGAAGTCTCATTGTGTTCAGTGAGACTTACTCTCAGGAAAGCCCAGTGCTCTAGATTACTAAATATTTTGAATTTGTCTGATTCCTTTTGAAGAGATCTGGAAATATTTTTAAACACATACCAATCAAGGATGGTTAGGTTAAATGCCACAAGACAAAATGAACACAAGTGCACACTTTCTTGCCACATGGAACAACGAACTAGTGCAAAGTTGTAACTAGATTATGAAAAAATGAGGCCTAGAAATCAAATATGACTTATAAACACAGGCATTTAAAGCAATGAATAGTTGCAACTTGCACTAGATGCAAATTACACCAGCAATTAATTGGTATTTGTCATAAGGACACATCGGTTAATGCCTTAAGAGAAACACAGGACTTATACAAGCCAATATCAGTACCAGGGAAGTCCTTGACTTGTTACTTCTGTTCCTCTCTGGGTCTGTCAGTGAGCCTTCCTGCCCTAAGAATCATTACTGCTCCTCTACCTCAACCCACTGGACTTCTTCCATTGCTTCTTTCACCAAGTCTCCCTTTGGCATCAAATTTGCTTTTCCTGTGTTAATAGGAATGAATAAATCAAAGGCGAGTCATTCTGTTGTTAGTGCAGAAAACCCACCTTGTTGATTACATGGTTCACATTAGCAAGTGTCAAGCCTAGGACAGTCAAATGTTGAGCACGCTAAAATCTATCCAAAGGAGACAGACTGCTCATAGGTCACTTAATTCAGTGTTCTTTACACCTAAGCCAAAAGGAGAGAGAGAGGGGGGAAGGCCAATAGTATTTGGAAAATGTCTGAACCTCATTTGTAGCAGCAGAGGAGTGAGAGGTACAATTCTGCTGTCAATTCACAAAACTACATCTTTTCCTCTTTTAATGACTCATACATGTGATTCAGCCATACGCCTCCAGGTGATTTCACTCTGCTGCATCCCAAAATAAATGACATGCATCCTTGGGAAAAGGACCTCTTTGATTCTGCTGAATGAATCACAAATACGTTACAGGAATGACAATGCAAGCCTCGTTCAATTATAAAGCAGTACAAGAGCTTCCAAGCCCTGAATCATGCATGCGTGCACCTCAGCAGATAATATATCTCCCAGTGCCTAGCAGCAGAGCATGGAAACCCTTGAAAAGCACTGCATCCAAGGTGATTCAAAAGGTGTGACTCTTTCACACATCACTGTCATTTATTATTGTAGTTACTAAGTAACAAACATACGTGGATCAAAAATTAACAGTTCTTGAACTTTTACTAGTTGGCCCCACTAATTGCTTGAAGTGTATGCAGTTACTGTATATATTTGGCACATGTTTCCACCAAACCTCACAAATCATGGGCACTTTCTGCCTTCACAACAAGGTGTGAAGTAAGCAATGGCTAGCTCAGGACCATGCAGGAAACTTCACAGCTGAGTCAGGATATGAACCAATGTCTCCTTACTCAATTTCCAATACTTTAAACCACTGGATTATGAATAAAGCCAGTTATCATATTCATAATTCAGTTATCAATTCAATTTCTATAATCCATATTCATTACAATGATTAATCTGAGGAACTATTTCTTTCAAACATCTTTATATCTGAGATACAATGAAAGTTGAAGGATACTAGATCTCTAGAGACCCAGTGCAATCTAACCTCGAGACAAGCAAGGTCACTGTCCTCAGAGGACATCATCAGCCACAAATCAAGTTATTAGATGGAACAGTCTGAAACACATTTCTATTTATTGTTTCTGTCTTTCCTTTGCATTCCCTGATAAGTTTTGCTGGTCTATAACTGGCATAAATTGACCATGGCAGTTCTGTGGCATGTTTTCCTGGTCTCAGCCAACACAACAGCTCCAAACCAGGCTAGTCAGATAAAAAGAAAAACAAAGGTCAGTGTGACATTTAACCTAAACTTCACAGTGTGACCTAATGATTGCTTCCATCATTCATTTTGTCTTATCCTAGACGTGTCTACCTTATGCATTTTTCTATTGGAGTGAACTGCAAGTTTTAATTGGTTTTATCTCCTTCTTATAAAACATCATGCCTGTAATGTCTCATTTCAGGGTTTTGGATCTATTAAGCTACATTAACCTACAAAGATAAACAAAAGGAAGATGGAGTAACATTTTACTAATAACTGTCTCACCCACTAAAGGCTGATGCAACAAAGAAGACCAATATATCTGAGTGACAGGACCATTGCATTCTAGACAACAATGTCCTGGTCAAATAAGTCTGAGAATTTGTGTTTGGGATTTTTTCGTGTCTTGGACATTTTTGTCCCAATATATGTATTAATATTTTTTATTAGATTACATTTTTATTTAAAAAATGCAAAGGGGGATTGGACAAGAAGTATAGGATACATAACATGGGGTTTATGTCCAGTTATAGTGGAATACCGCGCATACAAAATGCCCAGCGACATCCATGACCAGGACACATTTAACCAGAACAGAATCATCCTGCACATATGTACTCTTGTATCAGAAATCTGGATCCAGTTACTGAAAGTCTGCAGTAAGGCAGTACAAAGAATACAATGTGAAGGAAATTAGCAATAAAAGCATATTTACAATGAATCAACAAACGAGTTTCTCTTAAGTCTGCGGAAGAGTATCAACCAAAACACACAAACACACACCAAAGATGAGCTAAATCTCAGGAGGTGCCAAAAATGTGTTTATTAATTCCATGCACTAATTTATTAATATTAATTAATTAATATTATTAACTATTGCACTAATTAATTAAGGGAATTAATGCAAAATGCATTAAAAGATGCAAGAGTGGTGAGAGTTCTTACATATCAAGTTATCAAGTGTCATAGTTGACACAACATGTTGCATCCAGGGGACTATCAATACCACCACCAGCTTTCCAAATGGCAGCCATGGATGAGATTATCATAAATCCCATTGAGTAACTTCTGCAAAGTGATTGGCATACATGACAAATAATTGGAGTACATAACATAATAAGTAACAATTTTGTTATGTTCTGGTTTAGGTGTGAATGCAGCAAGCTATTTGCTGCATTTAAGCTATTAAGGTTGAGCTTACCGTAATTTAAGGTTGACCTATTAAGCAGGAACAGACCAGGATAATTTTTTGACGGGAGACTGAAAGGGGTGCCACTGTTTTCAGTTTTGCCAACCTGTAATTGCTCCTCTTGGAAGCTCAGAAAGCATGCCCTGATCCCAAATGTGACAACTATGCTGTAAAATAAAATAAAGATTTATGTGTGAAACCTATCACAAGGCACACATTGGTCCATATTTTAGACCATGGCTTTGGTTACAAAGCAATACATGGCTCAGTTAATAGCTAAAATGACTTCAAGCTCCTTCAAGCCTCAATACGCAACTAATTCAGAAAGTATTTCTGCACTGGTAATGGCTTGAAAATCACATTATATACAAATAGTGCACTGTTGCTATATGTGGTAGGTATGTATAGGCCAGTGAAGGTGAACCTTTTCTGCACCAAGAGCTGACTGACAGCGCCAGTGCCCAGTGCGTGTGCCTGGAACTCCAGGCAAAGTTCTGGTATGTGCGCTGGGCACAGATGCGCTGCTCCAAAGAGGGGCACAAGGAACTCTGAGCATTGGGCTCAGGACGCTCCCAGAGGCCAACAGAGAGGCCTCTGAGTGTCTGATGCAGCACACGTGCCATAGGTTAGCCCCTACTGGTATAGGCAAACTATTGCCACATGATGATCTAGGGCAGACTGTCATGCACTGAAAGAAATGGAGGGACAATTCAAACAGCTCTTGAATCTGCTGGATTAGCTTACATTCTTGACAAAGCATTTATCCAAACTTAGCATGCTTCAATCTGGACTGATGAACACCAAGCTGTTAAAATACTCACTTTTGTCAGGTGCCTCAAGATGGAACATGTGCTAGAATGGGGAAGCAGCACCATATAATGGTGGTTGGTAAAACACAGAAAAGTCAGAGGTAGAGACCCAGTATTGAAACATTTTTGGAGTTAAATAGGAACAGCTGCTTTCTCTGAAAGTAGCTTTGAAGAGTAAGTTTCAGATCCTTGGGATTTAAGGCTTGATGAAGGAAAAAAAGGCATCAAAAGTGACAATATTTGTTCAGATTCATAGAAAGGCACATCTAGGATTCCAGCAGGACTGCATGTCTATCTTATTGTTAACACAGCCCTGGTAACACAACTAGGATTTCAAAACAAAATAAACCTCCCACTTTCTTAAGGTATTGGAATAAGTATATCAGGACCTGGACAGAGACGCAAAAAAAATTGAAGATTATATTTTGTTTCTTATCAATTGTATTATTTCCATTTATTCTGGATTACCTTCCAAATAAGAAAGTATGTTCGCTTCCCCCCTAACCAGGAGACAGCTTCATCATGATGGCAAAGACCAAGATAGAAGGGGTGATCTGCAACCTCTGGATTCCATAATAGCCAAATGCAAGAGAGTAGCAACAGCATACAGGTATCTTGTTGTCTTATGAGCTCCCTGAGGCATTGGGCAGACTACTGTGAGATCCTGCACGGCTCTTAGACAGCAATGTCCCTAGAAATGAAACAATGTTTCATTAGCTCATTTTACCCAAATTTGACAACAGAAAGTGCAACAACCAGTTATCAGATGAGTGTTTCAGTCTAAATCTCCAAAATAACTTCACTGTAAAGTTCAAAGAGACAGCTCTTCAACAGAAGAGCTTCAAAGGGAATTTAGACACAGCAAAATATGAATTTGAATTTGTAACAAAACATCATCAAAAGAAATGATCAGGTTTTATCACCTTATAGATTAATTTTACTATAATTCCTGTTTAAGGGATCAAAGTGGAGGTAATGAAATACGAATAATAATATTTAATGCATCTCTCGTTTCTGTAAAAAAAAAGCAACCCAGAAAATCTACAAAAAAAGTTTTTATTTACTATTTAATGGAGGGTGCAATGACTATAGCTGCATCTATTGATAATATAGTAACTTTATTCAAACTATAAACGTAAAGGTGTCCCCCGCAGGTTGTACTGCCAGTTGTGTCTGACTCTGGGGAGCGGTGCTCATCCACATTTTAGCCCAAAGAGCCAGTGTTGTCTAAAGATGCTGATGTAGTCATGTGTCCAACATGACTATACGCCAAGACGTATAGAACACTGTTACCTTCCCACTTGCCTATGGTATTTATCTACTTGTATTTACATGCTTTTGGACTGTTAGGTTGGCAGGAGCTGGGCTAAGTATGGGAGCTCACTGCATCTTGCAGTCCTTGGGTCTTGAACTCTGACCTTCTGATCAGAATTCCAGTCAAGCAGTATTCTAATGTCAGCGTTCTAACCACTGAGCCACTGCAGCCCTACGACTATACCAATATATTCAAACTATACCATCTATTGATACTATACCACCAGCCATTTTGGTGGCATCTGTCCAAGAAGAGAAAAAGGGACAGAAAGGGTTTTTTTTGGAAAGAGATACTGTAATAAGATCTGACATGCACATTGCTTTGAAGAAGCCTCTTGTAACACCTGTCTCATGATCCTGCTGGTGATGGTGGTACTTTTGCCTGATCACTGGAATCAGAATGTGAAGCCTCAAGATATCCACAAGAAATATTCAAGGGCATCTAAGTGATCTAGTGTCTCTTAGAAGACTTGAGAAGAAATTAAAGCGAGACAGACAACAAGGCATGCTATTCTACCATTCCTTTCTTGGTCCAGACATTTTATTATTCAGAACAACTCACAGAGTAATCTTTTGACAGAGCTCAATGAAAGCAGCACTTCAGTAGCCTTGTAAAGAATACTAAGATATCCTACATAAGGAAATTGCCTCACTCAGTTTACAGAGACTGTAGAAGAGACAGTAGTCATAGAAGTCACAGGCAAAAGAGAATCCAACAAGGCAACAATTATGGTTTTATTCCATGAGATTAAAGATACTCTGTATGAGAATTAATTTCTCTTGGAGAAAGCATGAATCAAAACCAGTGCATTGATGAAAGCTTTAATCAAAACTGTGCATTAAGAGCACAGTCCTAACCAACTTTCATGCACTGACACAGCTGTGCCAGTGGAGCATATGCTGCATCCTCCAGTCAGGAAGCACTAATGGAGGCCTCCTCAAGGTATGTGAATTACTTTCAAGTTGCACTGCCCTTACTTTAGAGATGTAAAATTAGATAGGATTGCACCCTAACACTTTACGGAATGAGGATTACTGTCCTGCAGCAGCTACCAGCAACTAAAGGCTATTTTATGCATCACAGAGCACCAAATATGGTTTTGCCACACACTGTAACCAAACAGGGAACGTATATTTCCATTATCCATTTAAATTCTTTAATGTACTATGATTTGACTTAATCAGAGTGCCTCTACATGTGAACAGATCATGTGAATGTTGAACCTGGGGTTATGGCAGAGAAATTGAGTGGTTTATCCAGTGGTGGGATTCAAATAAATTAACAACAGGTTCTATGTCCCATTAGTAACCAGTTCTCAGAACCAGGTGCTCATTAACAAAGGGTTCTATAGAACCTGTGAGAACTCCCTGAAGCCAACCACTGTATTTATCCCTCAGCCTGTCACAGGCAATAATAATGCTCAACATTAGTACAACACAACTTCTGACTTAACAAAGCATGTACAAAAATCACATTGACAGCATCCTTACAAAAGTCCTTACTAACTGGTAGAAGGTAATAAAATTTCATCCCACAACAAAATTTTGCTAGTTTAGCACTAAGACTGTGTAACAGGCAACTTCTTCAGTGTTTATCCCATGTGGTGGCAGGGTCAGCTATTCTAGATCAGAATAATTCAATCCACATTTTGATGCAAAGTTGAGGAAACCATAGCAGGCCTTTTGCAAGGAGCCTTTGCTGGGTTGTTAACTTCCTACCAAAGTGATATCTATTCATCTATTTGCATTTGCATGCTTTCAAACTGCTAATAGCTGCTAAGAGATGAAACTAGTGATGGGAGCTCTGATGAAGTTGGGTCCTTAACCACTGATCCGCCAACCTACAAGTCAACAAGTGCAGTGTTTTTAACCACTGAGCCACTGCAGTCTCTCATTAAGACCATGTAGTATTATTATTATATTAAGAATACTGTGGTGCCTTGATTTACAAGCATAATTTGTTCTGGAAGCATGTTTGTAATATAAAATGCTTGTAATACAAAGCAGATTTTCCCATAGGAAATAATGGGAATACAGACAATTCCTTCCACAACCCAAAAATATTCATATAAAAATTATTACAGTTCTGTAATATAACCAGTGGTGGGCCCGGCCTCTCCCAAGATCCAGTTCGCCGGAAGTGGGAGGGGCCAGGCCGGGGTCAGGGGGTGGGGTGGGTTAGGGGGCGGGACTGGGGAGGGGCAAGGGGCGGGGCAACGTCGGCGCAAGCGCAGTGCCTCTACTAAAGCTGGCAGGCCAGCTTCAGTAGAGGCACTGCGCTTGCGCCAACGTCTGCGCTTGCGCAGTGCCTGCCCTGAAGTGGGCAGGCCACTTCTAAGCAGGCTCTGCGCAAGCGCCAACATCGCACTTGCGCAGAGCCTGCCCAGAGGCAGGCAGGCCGCTTCTAAGCAGGCTCTGCGCAAGCGCTAACGTCGGCGCTTGCGCAGAGCCTGCCTAGAAGCGGGCAGGCCGCCTCTAGGCAGGTGTGGTGGGGCAAAAACATGGCGGACCGTACCGGTCCGCTATGTTTTTGCGTTTCCCTGTCGCTGGCGGTTCGCTAGCGGCAGGGAAACAGGAAGATCCGGTTCGGGCGAGTAGGCCCAAACCGGTAAGTGCCCACCACTGAATATAACACAAAATTAAAACATAGGGTGAGAGTTTTCAGGTACGGAGAAGAGAGTATGCTGGCTTTGGTAGAAGTTAGCTTTTGGAAGAGCTGAGCACCTTTTGCAGTTGAGCTCATTTTGCAAAAGGGCAGCTTCTGCAAGAAGTCAGTCTTCGCAGCTTTACAAAACAGGTCAGCCTCTGCAAAAGTGGTCAGGAGGAATTAGCAATTAGCTAAAAATAGCCATTAGCACTTAAGAGCAATTAGCACCTTCTAAGGAAGGTCAGCTCCTGCAGGAATTCATCGTCTGCCTTGTTACCATGGTAATTGCCTTTGTATCACACAAAAATACAGTGGTACCTCACCTAACAAGTGCCCCACATAACAAATGATTCACATGACAAGCACAAATTCCCATTGGGATTGTGCTCCTCTTAACAAGCCTGCTTCACTTAACAAGCTGCTGGCAACCTGAAAGCGACTTGGCTGGGTCATCTGGGGACACAAAAGGCAGGCGCACAGAGAAACAGGAAGCATTGCTTCCTAACTAGCAATGTGCTAGGCAGCCCTGACACTCCGCATGGAGACTGTTCTAAAGGGCTGCATACCAGCCCGCTGCTGCCTTTAACTGCCCCAACTTGCCCCCTTTAACTGCCCCCACCGGCCTCCAGCTTCCAGCAGCAGCCCAGGTAAGTCCCCTATCCTCCATGCAGCCTCCTAAGCATATCTACTGAGAAGTAAGGCCCATTGTGTTAAATGAGTCTTACTCCCAGGAAAGTGTCTTTAGGTTTGCAGCCTAGCCCTACAATCCAGAGTAACTACGGGAGCACGTAAGAGACATTACATGTACCCGTAGTTACTGCACCATCTAGTGAAAGCCTATGAGAAATTCATATTGCAATCCAGAGCAAATTGTTCTTACACCGGAGCAAGGACTCCCCATAGTTACTCTGGATTGCGCCCTAAGTAGACTTCATAGGATCATGCACACTGAATGCATGATTTGAATTCAATTCCAGTGTTTTGTCATCATTTTAACATACAGTTAATATTTTTATATGAATATTTTTGGGGTTGTGGAACCTATTTTCCTATGGGAAAATCCACTTCACATAAAGAGCGTTTCACATAACAAGCATGCTTCCAGAATGAATTAAACTTGTTACATGAGGTACCACTGTAGTTAATCAGTTTCTTGGCTTCTTACTCATTGCTTGTTATTCAAGGCATTGCTTCTTATTCAAATAGAAAGCTTGTTTTACAAATCACTTGTAATTCAATCACTCCTACATCAAGGTAGCACTGTATTTATATACCACTTTTCATCAGAGTAGTTTTACAAAGTGGTTTACAAATAGATAAATAAATTGTTCCCTGTCCCCAAAGGGGTCACAACTGAAAACATATATAGAAGAGTCACCAGCAACAGCCATTGTAAAAACAAAACAAAACAAAAACACCACATTGGGGTGAAAAGGAACAGTTGTTCTCCCCCAGCTAAATATAAGAGGACACCACTTTAAAAGGTGCCTCTTTGCCCAATTAGCAGCAGCAGATAACTTTAGGAAACAAAGTATGATTCCTATTCAACAAATGGTTACCGTAATTATTCCTTGAACCTCAGTATCCAGAGATAATCTTCTAAGGTCCTTCAGCTAATTCCTCTTCAACCTATTCTTTCACTTCTTTCACCAGCAAAGGTTAAACATGTTTTAAAAAATGGATGGCATTTATAAACTGTAACTATGAATTTATTACACTACAAAATGGACCATTTGCAAAGGTCCTTTAGCCGTAAGTGCTCGTTTCTCCAAATCTATCAATTCAACTCTTTTTCACAGGCAAAGATTAAACATTCCCCCAAAGAATTAACGTCATTTATAAACAACAACATTGCACTTTGAGGAGATCTGGATTCATAAAGATTCATGAGGTTATCAATTCAATGGAGCCAATCAGGTGTGAGCCAGATTATAAAGAGAAGGTGGTGTCCAATATGCTTGGCCCACACTGTACTGTGCTTTAAAGGTCATGGCTAGCACCATTAATTGGGTGCGTGAACAAAGGTTATGTTCCTAAGAGCACCCTCGCAGATAAACGGTCACCAGGAGTGTGCACGCATAAACCCCCTGGCTGAAAATATAGCACACACTGTTCGATCATTGGCCCATCATCAGTGAGTGGCAGTTGTTCTCCAACCTCTGCCTATGGCTGGGAGAGATGTTTCTTAGCTTAACCAGAGATTGAACATAAAGAAGCATGTGTTTTACTACTGAGCCATATCCCTCCACAACACTAAGGGAATATAGGAGTGAGGAAAATCAATTATGCACTGGGCAGTTATATCCCTTCTCAATCTCCTTCTGCCTTACCTAAAAAAATTTCCATAAACAGCTTGTTACGTTTGGGAAGGAGCATTACAGTGAGAGTTTAAATGATGTTTCCATAATCAGGCAGAATCTGTAATCCAAGCACATTGGCATTAAAGTGATTCATTTATTCATCTTTACCCCCAAATGCTCCTTTGTCTCTTGCTGCAGCAGCAGCAGAAGCAGCCGCTTTAGTGTAAAGGCCATTATGATGAACTTCAGTACAGGGCGTTCCCAGGGAATTATTGCTCCCAACTGCAAAGCCTAAAAGCAATTGGAAACAATTTCATTAGTGCTCCATTAGAGATTAAACAGGTTGGTCTTTCGACTTGCACTGCCCTGGGCAGTGATCGGAATGCATTGCAGAAAGATTATCTAAAAACCATGAAGTCATATTTACAGGAAAGGACTCCTGAAAGAATAAGAAAGCTTGTGCAACAGTTACATCTATTCATACTCGCCAGATGTGTCCATAAATCAAGGACAGGGAAAAGTCAGGGAAACAATTTAGTCCATCATGGATGCAAAAAAGTGAAGAAATTTATGTTTGGGTACCACAATGCAACTAGAATCTAGCATATAGCTCCCTGGAGGAAAAAGTAGTCAGCATAGAGATATCATCACAGAAAATTAGGATCGTTCTATCAATACTCTTATGCCAGGCACAATCCTAAAGATCAAGAAAACAGTCATCATCAAAGCAGGATTTGTATTGGTTAGATAGCACTCTTGCTTCTCTTACAGACAGAGTGGTACCTTGGTTAACAAGTGACTTGCTTAGTGAGCATTTTGGATAATGAGCAAAATTTTCTTGTAAATTTTATTTGCAGATATGTTACATTAAAGATACCTAGATGGGGATCTGGATAGATAACCGGATAGGGCCCATCTGCTAATCAACTAACTAGAACCAGCGGCTGTGATATGAAAGACAGTAATAGGCATACGCATGCCTACCCATTCACTTTAAAGATGCAAACAGAGACCTGATTTATAGAGCCAAGCAGATTACAGGGAAGGGGTTGCCTGCCCAACCTGTGGCTCCTCCTCCCTTTTCTTTTTTCCTTAGGAAAAGGACTGGAGTAGACGACAAGGATAAAAGCCCAGCACTGGAGTAGAGGACAAGAATAAAAGCATTTTGAGAAGGGTTTAGCACCTCCTAACTATGTGGGTCCATCCATGGGGGCCTTTTCAATTATACACACAATTCCCATTTTATGCATAAATGTGGATGCAGATTTGTGGCAGAACAAAACAAGTCATGTGTAGTTTAGGTCTTCTTCACACACTCAGTGACAAAGGCAACAAAAGGGGATACCAAGCTGAGCGAACCAAATTAAAACAAATTGGAACATCTGTTTTCCTGGCAAAGCAAGGTCACTCTAATAAATGTATCATTACACCACTGTTTCCACCACATCTGCTACTTTTGTTAAACTACTTGTCTGGTCTATGGGTCATGCTGGCACGACTACCAAAACTTACCATGGACTGGAGTACCATACAGTAGCAGCTTCTTACTTGGACAAAGAAGCATGCTATTAAATCCTTGAACAAGAATTTGGAAGGTTATATTATTATTTTTCTTTTCTGCCCATTTTCCTATTAGATGGCTTGTGTAGTAAATAAGAAGGAACCCTGGGAACCAGGCAGTTCTTGGTTCATACCTCCCAGATTGTAATTATACACACATTTCCCTGAGGGTAAGTCCCAAGTCCTACCAGCTTTCCTGTACTGACATAGATGTGCCAACAGGGTATGTGCTGCATTCTGTAGGTGCATGGCAAGTCATGGAGGCTTCTTCATGGTAAGGGAATGCTCGTGTACTGAAAAGTTGGTTAGGACTGAGCCTTAAATCCTGTTAAAGATGAATAGTTTATTTCTGAGTAGACATGCATATTAATGGCTTTTTAGGCAAGTAATTACTACTTTATACTCAGCCCTTCTGACTGGCACACAGAAATCATATGATTGACCTATCTTACAGGTTTATATGGAATATGTGACACACTTTGTGCACCTGGAATGCCTGATATAAATGCTATTACCAATAAAATGTTCACAGAATTATAGTACTTGAATTTTATAACTCATCAGAACACAAAACAGTAGCTGAAAACCACAATAAGTAAATTAAAAGCAGCTTAAACTACTAAAATGTTCTCAATCCTATATCAACTTGATTTTAGCTGTCAGAAGGCAGCCAAAATAGAAAACCGATGATCAGCATTTAGGAACTCATTTAGGGCGATTTTAAGCTTAGCACTTAATATAACTGTTAACTCTAGAAATAACACTGGCAGAAAAGTTTCATTTTATTTACTTACAAGATTTATGAGGTGACTTCCAATTCAATGAAAAGTGCCTAGTGTAAAATACAATGAAAGTCTGAAAAACATCACCATAAAACAATACTAAAAGGGAATTTATTTTCAGCAGTGACATAAACTTACCCTGCCTCCAACTGAGCATATTTCAACAAATCCCACAAGATGCTTCAGAAAAAAAATCTTGTCATTCATTTAAAGACCAAAACAATAAATAGTACCAGCTGGAACAGTTGAGGTGAAAGAATGAGTTTTACTAACTGGGTTCCACAGCAGAAGCCCTGCATCCCCTCCATCAGTTTCACTAAGTGCACAATCCAGAGTAACTACAAGAGCTCTTACATCAAGGTAAGAAAAATTTACTCTGGATTGCTGTATGAATTTCCTATAGGTTTCCACTAGGTGGCACTGTAACTACATCAATGTAAATGTCTCTTATGTCGACATAAGAGCTCCCATAGTTACTCTGGATTGTGCTGTAAACTGCAAAGAAAGGAATGCAGAACAAAATCTTTCCAGTTGTAAACAAAAAAAGGCAAATGAAGGTATTCACAACTCAAGCATGTCTACTCAAAAGTAAACCCATTGTTTTCAATTGGACTTACTCCCAGGTAACAGTGTTACCTTTGATTCAATTTGATATGGATTTTTGTTTATTTTTTCTCATCATAATTTATAGTAGTTAGTATTTTAACTTGGCTCTTTAGTTCTAACCTTACTACTTGGGTGGCCCTCTCAATATCACCTCCATCTGGCGAAGCTGTGTGACTCTCCCGGTTGGGCGAAGTGCACAAAAAATGCCACTGTTAGAAAACTGTCATAAGCACCTAATTAACTCAAATGTAACACTCTTAAAGTGTTAAGTGACATTCATTAGGATGTACAAAGAGACAATAATCGAAAAATCCTCATTCAAAAAATCCTCATTTATTAATCATTCATTAATCATACAGCAAGTAAAACCAAAATCACTGAAAATTAATACCTGCCTCCACATTGCCTTATGTTTTCATGAAAAAGAAAGACATATGAGCATTAATTATGAGCTGAAATGGAAATATAGGCACTGTAGAGTCTATCCCACTCTGTTGGGAAGGTCAGCAGTAGAGATGCTTTGCAGTGAGGTGCAAGGTTGGTAGATCATATTTGCATATGCATATGCATCAACAGGGTCAGGACAGGGTCAGGAACCCCATGAACCCCATGATCCTACCTCAAGGCAAAGAGGACTTGTTCATTAGCATGTGCATAGATAGCAATCAAAGGTGTGAAGAGGAAATGGTCAGTAAAATGCTGGCTAAAAGGAAATAAGAAACTTCCAAAAGTCAGCTTAGGAGGGGCAAAGGTGGTAAAAATTTGCCAGGGGGGTCACTACTGCCTCCAGAAAAGAAGCTGGAAAAATGACTGGGGGGCTTCAAACAGCACCTAGAACAAGGAAGGTACTAGGAGGGGCAGGCCTCTTGGCCATTATGGTGCAGAGAGGGAGCAAAAACAAAATCACGTGGAATTCAAATCCCAGCTTCACCTGACCGAGAGTTAAATCATACAAGTCTCTCCTCCACATCACATTTAATGTCCTTGAAAGGAATGAGTATTATCATTATCATTTTTATATTGCTTTTCAACAAGAGTAGATCACAAAGTGGTCCACAAAACTCACACCAGAAATAGCCACTGGGGGAAAAAATGCCATGTTTGAGTGAGGATGCACAATTGCTCTCCCCCTGCTAAATAGAAGAGGTGCCTCTTGCTAAACTTTAAAAGGTGCCTCTTTATCACAGGAGCAATATGATAGCTGACTATATAATGCGCAAGAGCTGGACATTTGCTGTCCAGCACCTATACTTTAAAGATATGGGGAGTTCATCTCAATTTCTTGCCACACAATATTGTTCCCGTGGAATAACAAGCTAAAGCACAAGCTGTTCATCCATGAAAAGAAGGGACTGACATCAAACTTCATGAAGGCAAATGCTTTTTCCAGTAATGCCATATTACAGACAAATTTAAAACTCAAAACTTTCACTGATAACTATTTGACAATAATGATACACAACAGGATAAATATGCTTCCTGAATTACTACAATGTGGAGGACTGTGGGTACAATCTGAAAAAATTTAGGCTGGCCTAACTCACCTGGCCGATCTTTCTATGACGGTGTGGGGAGGCTGGCGTATACCTGTGCATTAACCTAACTTACTCAGGAGTTGGGCAGAAGCAATGGTGGGATTCAAATAAATTAACAACTATTTCCTAATAACCTAACAACAGGTTCTCTGTCTCACTAGTAACCTGTTCTCAGAACCAGGCGCTCATTAGCAAAGGGTTCTGTTGAAGCTGTGAGAACCCCCTGAAGCCCACCACTGAGAAGTGACATAATGCACTTTTGTGACACTTCCAAGTCAGCATAGGACTTTTGCCAGGGCGTAGGTTGGCCTAACTGAAGATTAGGATTGCAGCCTTACTTATTTTCAGTGTTATCCTAAGTCTGTCTACTCAGAAGAAGTACGTCCTATTATATTCAATGGGACCTACTCCAAGAAAAGTGTGTTTAAGATTTCAGCCTTTTATTAGTAAAACTGTGAAATTAAAAACTAAAATTAAATTAATAAACTAGGAGAATTCGCAGGATTTACTTATTTTTACTTTTCAGGCTTTTCTCCTGACATTCTTTTGCCAGTTCATAACCTCTCTAGCTATAAAAAGATCCTGTCCGTGAATTTGGTTGTTGTTATGATTTGCCTGTATGTTTATTACTGTCACTCATTGAACAGATAGGAAGTGTTGCCAAGGAGACTATTTTGCATCCCACATGGTGTTGCTAAAGCAACATGCCTAAATTAGGTACCAGCTCTCAGAGATCATGTACCACTTTAGCACCACTAGGAAAATTAAACTGTCACAGCATAAAACTCAACTGAATTTGCCCAGTTGGATAAAGGCTTCAAAACTGCCAAATAAATGAGGTTATAGTTTGTCTCCATGCGTACTAGTAGATAATTAGAACAGAAACAAATCAAGGCCTCCTAATTCACAAACCAAGTTTAAGCTTTGCTATATAAATAACACTTTAGTAAGCATCTAGAGGTTGTGGATGCAATCTTAAAATATTTAGGTCAGCCTAACTCAACTGGCCTATCTGCCCCTGGTGGTGTGGGGAAGGTTGGCGTATGGCTGTGCATTGGCCTAACCCTACCAGGAGTGGGGCAGAAGTGTCTTGCTGCACATTTGTGACATCCTCGGATCATCACAGACTTATGCTGGGGGTTAGGCCAGCCTAAGTGGAAGCTAGGATTGCAGCCTCTGTCTCTTCTGAGACTACAGTTGCCATTTGCCAAAAATTATAACATTTGTTCAATTTTTTCTTTCTGGCTGAGGGATGGCAAATGTTAATCTCATTGGGGGCCATTACCTGAACCTGTCCCTTTAGTATTGGATCCTGCTCCAGTGTCCGATTCCCATTCTTCACGGGGTGGGCAATCTAGTGATATCACCATGCCCCACCTGAGATATCTTGGGTTTTGGATGCATCCCACCTGGCAACCTGTTGTGGAAAGAGGCATAATTCTTATTGACTACCCATCATTTCAAACATTGTGGTTTTCTCACTCTTTGCATTTCCATGTAAGTAAATGCCATATGCATAGCTGTGCATGACTATTGTCACCATGAAAAATTTACTATCCATCACCCACACATCTAATGAATGGTGAGGGGTCCACTTCACCGTGCAGTTCCTGCGGCAAAACTGAGTTTTACACAACCTGCACTAGAACAAAGCAATGATACCATCTTGAAAGGTGCCTTTATTCCACCTGCAGTTCCATTGGGCTTCCTTGGCCACAAAGAAGATAAGTCTACTATGGACTAAGCTAGAAATAGCTATACTTTAAAGGCTCCTCCTCTTGAGCTCCTCAAATCATTAAGTAATTTGCTCATCTGAACATCTGTTTTATAGTTATATTTAGTTTTAGTTATATCACTGCTATAATTATTCCTGCTCACTGGGCAAAGAGGCACCTTTTAAGTGGTGCTTCTCTTATATTTAGTAAGTGGAAGAACAACTGTCCCATTTCATCCCAGCATAGTTTTAGCTCCCAGTAGCTGTTTGCTGTGTCTCCCTTTAACATTGCTATTGATCCCCAGACTGAGATCTCCACTGGAAATGGAACCATTTTTCATTCCTTTTGCTGTGTCAACTGCTTTGAGTACTTATTTGCTGAAAAGTATACTGTATAATGTAGCCTTAATGTTTCATATCACCAATGAAATAGCAAATCCTTAAAAATATACATGAAAGTGTCCTCATTAAATATCTGTCTCAGTGTAAGAGAAAACTCAGCTTAAGCTAAAGACTTTAAACTGCTTCTCTAAAGAAGACGGAGGAGGATGTACCAATAGTTACTGTAGAGTTCATGAAGATGCCAGATTTCTTTTGCCTTCAATGAATGCATGACCAGCAAAAATTCAACTCTTCCATATTTGGAGAGGTGATGTTGAAAAAGGGCTGCTCTTCTTGGATTTTTGCTGAAGACACAGGGTTTCACGAAAGAAAACTTTGGGCAGCTTTCATTTAGATGAAAAGGATTTGCAGTAAACATCTTTAGGTGTTTCCCACTCATTTTGATGGTTTTGCACAGAAGTTCCCAGTGGAACCTGCTTGCTTTCATCTTCTTGCAAGTGATGGAGGAAAGGAAAGAAGGGTATTTTATCTGTCGTCTTCAGTCACCTCCTCAAATTTCCCAAGGGAAACAAGCTAAAAAGTGACTATCATCCCAGAAATGTTGATGATGTCACCCAAACTCCCAAATATCTTAAGAAAGCTTGTTAGCTCAATTTCATTTAATCACCCGTCTTCACTTTGCTTAATCATTACCAGATTTTTCTCTCTCTCTCTAGCAAAAGACTTTGCATTCTCCATCCTTTACTGTATCAGGAACTTCAAATAAAGCAACATACAAACACACCATTTTTTGTGTCTCCAGATTTTGTACTCTGTAAAAGACTACCTAAAGGAGAACCAAAATGGTGTAATGTTTTGGGAGTTGAACTTACAACCTGGAAGAGCCAGGTTCAAATCTCTGCTCAGCCGTGAAGCTTCCTGGAAGACCTTCCCACTCACTATCTCTCAGCCTAATCTATCTCATAGAGTAGTTGACAGGAGGTAGGAAATAAATACACCTCTTTGAGCTCTTTGGAGGAAGGACAACAATGTGAAAAATAAAGGTCTATCTATCTACCTATCTATCTACCTACCTATCTATCTACCGCTTTTCAACTTAAAAGTTCACAAAGCAGTTCACAAAGAAAACTGAACAACTAATGGCTAATGGGTCCCTGTCCCAGAAGGGCTCACAATTTTAAAAATGTAAAAGAATACCAGCAGAAGCTACTATAACATACATTGGTGGGGTGAGGGGATCAATAACTCTCCCCCTTCTAAATTAAAGAGGATCACCCACTTGAAAGAGTGCCTCTTGCCCAGTTAATAGGGGCAACTGCTGTCCCTGTGAAAACAAATGGTACTGTGAAAACTGGAAGCTTCCTAAGATCTTGGAGACATTTTTTCCATTTCAAGATATTACACAAGACTTCTAAAACACACCCTGGAAGACCACTTACTAGTGTTTTGAAGACTTTCTCAGAACCACTTCACATATTAAATGGCAGCAAAACTGTTTGTGTCCATAAGAACACATGATAGTATGTAGACATGTCTAATCCTAGCTTCTTGTCATTTGTGTGTTTACGACGTGCACAGTTGAAGTATTCCTATAGTGCTTGTATGTTTGCATTTTCACATTTACATATACAATGTTGCTGGTATCCATTGACAGAACCCTCAATTCCTTTTTACTAATACAGAATCAATATGCTGATTTAACATCCAAGTTTCTTTATGGAAATTGCTACTGTCTACATTTGGAAATAAAAAGCATCTCATTACCTAATCTCTGTCCATATATCTGGCATTGCAAACAGTTCTGCTCTGAGCAAATGTTGCTGCTGCAAGACTGGGAACATGTACAAATGCAAGAGGGTTTATTTCAAATGTGTTATAAATCTTCACACACAAGCACAGGGTGCTTCCCTGTGACATTCTGTACACTTGAATACAGACTTCTTATTCATTATAAGGGGACCCAACAGTGACACACTGGCAGAGGAAGGCTATAGAAAGCAATCACTGGAGATATTGCTAAAAGCTACACTGAACTGTTTCTTCCTCATAATCCTGTTATATTTCAGGTTGGAAGATTAGATAACAAGACTATTTTTAGCTTTCTAAGCGGCTGGCTATGCATCATGAAACCAAAAAGACACATTAAATGTTTCTTATCCATCAAGAAGCTTTCTATAGCCAGATATTTCCCCCTTTATATGGATATTATAAATATATAAAATATTAATATTTCTAATATTAATATAATATTTTATATTTTATTAAAATATATAAAATATAATATCAATATATTTCCATAATAATATTAATATTGATATTTTCTTAAAGCCCTCTTCCTGGTCATACAGAGTGAGGCAAAAGTTGACTTGCTCCCAAATGCAGAGTAATTATGGGAGCACATAAGAGACTTTACGTGTACTCGTAGTTACTGCACCACCTAGTGAAAACCCATGGGAAATTCATATTAGAACACAGAGTAAATTGTTCTTATACCGGAGCAAGGACTCCCCATAGTTACTCTGGATTTTGCCCTTACACTTAGTAGGTATGCACATTACATTTTTTTCACATTTATATATATTTGTTACATTCATATTTGTTCAATATTGTTTATGTACATTTCCAAAATGTAGATAAGGGATATCGAATACTGGTTTGGAATTATTGTTTGGAAAAATTAGATCTAAAATGTGACAACAATAGTGAAACAACTGTTAAGCCTACTTTTGGCCCACTCTGCATATGAACAAAAATCTTCTACCCAAAATCTTTTGGCATACCCCCAAAGCCAGAGTAACTATGGGAGCATGTAAGAGACATTACGCGCACCCATAGTTACTGCACCTCCTAGTGAAAACCTATGGGAAATTCATATTGGAATCCAGAGTAAAATGTTCTTACACTGGAGCAAGGACTCCCCATAGTTACTCTGGATTTTGCCCATACAGCCCAATCCAGAGCAACTATTCCTTGCACACAAGAGGCCTTAGGGTGCCCTATCTATCACTAGGGTGGAGCAACTGCAAGATGCTCCAGCCCAGTTACTCTGGAAGAGGCTTAGGGCAGAGCAAGGCAACATAGGGTGCCCTAAGAGAGGTGGACCTGCTCTGCCCTAACTGGGGCAGCCTAAGCAGCTCAGGAGAGGCAAGTTGAGGGCAAGTTTAGCATTGCCTAGGGCAGAGCAGTTTCCCTGTATCCAAAGCCTGTTTCAAGGCAGAAATGCCCTCTTCCAGTTCCTCAGAGATATACCACCTCAGGAGCAGGTATAGTAATGAGTAGACCCATAGGGGTCCATGATAAGGCCTGAGTAAGAATGGTAGTGTTGACCAAAAATCTGAGTTCTTGGCCAGCCTAGCTGCAACCCCTGCCTCTCAACCTCAGGATATGGCAGAACTATGGCAGCCCACTAACCTCAGGATAAGCAGGCCACTCCAAGCATCCATCTTGCACTAGAAGAACTGCAGCTGTAACTGGTTGTCAGGAACTGCTGGGCTTCCTTATAATGTAGGCACCACAGCTGTTCCTTCTTCAGTGTGATCTGAGGGGGGTCTACTCAGGAGCAAGCCCTCCCCAGCTGTCAATGACTTAGCATGCTCTGGAGCAGTTAGGGCAGCCCAGGCTTCCTGACTCTCTGGATGCAGCATAACTTTCTGCTCTGGATACAGAATAGTTAGGAGAGAGCAGTTTAGGGCAGAGCAGGCTGAATTTGCTCTGGATTGTGCCCATAATCTTGTAAATGTAGTTTCCAATCTAAGGGCTGTGGGTGGCACAAGTGGTTAAGACACTGTGCCTGTTAACCAGAAGGCCAATGTTCAAGACCTGGGTCCTCACAAGACAGGGTGAGCTCCTGTCCTTAGCCCAGCTCTGCGACACAGCTAGAACCAATCGTATCAGCTCTACCATTCCATTGGACTAAATCAGTGTCGTGAAGAGGGGGGATTTGCTTCTTTGCTAACAGCCTGTCCTCCATATTAATCTACCCAGGCTTTCGTGCTCTGAAGAGGACACTCCAGCTTTGCATACAGCATCGAGCATGATACCATAGTCTTTCGAGACTGATGGATGCCAATGCTAATTTCCAATCTCCTGTTGACATTTTAGTTGGATAATCACTGGGCTATGTTTGATGTAAAACAGTTAGTGCCAGTTGTAAAAGCCACTCTAGCAGTGCACTGAACAGTATGCTGCTAGGTGCACTGGTGGGAAGGCCAAAACCTTCCTGCTCACATTGTTGGCTATCCCTTTTGCATGGCACAGCAGGTAATTCAGGTGGTCAGCAGGAAAGGCAGGATGTGGTAGAAGAAGGAAGGTTGCTAGAGGGGATGGTCACCCGGCAGGCATACACTGCATCCTTTCTTGCAACCTCCTCATTCACTTTCTTCCTCGGATTTGCATGAGTGAAATTGCTAATGCATGTTCAAGGAGAACCACTGCAGAGTAGGAGGCTTCCATAAGATGACGAAAATTCCCAATTCTCCTCTGGAGCTTCTGGATTCACCCCTTCCCCCCTCCTCTCAATACAGCATGCCTGTACCAGAAGACAGGGAAGATAGGACTGGGCTCTTACATATCTAGAACAAATGGAACCAAACTGTGATTCACACTATGACTGGGTTAAAAACAAAACTCTGTATTTCTTCCTTGTGTCCTTGCTTTCCCTCAAAGAAAAATGAAATATTTTATCTTGAATGAGACAGCCAAAGTAACTTTCTAAAGTATATCTGAAATTTTCCAGCAGCAACTCATCTATTAACAAATCAGCTTAATAGAAATACAATCCGATGCTAAATTAAACAGGTATTATTTAAGAAGATTTGAATTTATCTTAAGATGCGGAAGACTGGAATCTGAGGAGGAAATAACATAAGCTCTACTTCAATAATGGCTCAGCCTAACTGTCAGAAGTGTAGCTCTTACCTAGTTAAGACACTAATACTAATCTCTACACTAGGAAACGAGCATAAAGCTCAAACTGTGTCTTCAGTTGAGTGCTGTTTAAGGGAGACCAAGAAGAGCTTATGCCCATCAGAGGATATTACCTTATCAGGCAGGTTTGAAATCATGTTGACATATGGAAAGTCATTGCAAATTTAAAAGGATCAGATATAATATGACGAGATGTATTTTGTTCAGGTTGAAAAGTGAGAGTTGGGGTGGTTCAGAGAGAAAAATGCATAAGAAATATATATATATATAATTTTTAGATTTTGTGTTTCTTGCTAATCACTTAGGTTTCAAACTGAGAGATGAAACACTTCTACCACCAATTCTGCTTCAGTTCCCTTTTTCAAAATAGTTCCCAAATCCTGGGACAAGAAGGTAGAACCTCCCAATAGGACCCTGTAATGGTGTCATGGTCCTTGTGCAACTAGAGGAATCACTTGGGGGGGATGGACCACACTGGGTGACATGGGCGAGTGTGTCTGAGACATGACACCACTACATACCAAAATATGTAAGACTGCAGGTTTTTAGGAATAAAATCTATCTATAAATCTATCCATCTATATCAGTAGATATTATATATCAATGCAAACACATTGACACAAACCTTAGTTATGCCCTGTTGCTAAGATCAGTACAACAGTACTTGATAAGCAGAAATCTCAGCCTGGTATTTCAATCAGTGGCCTTATGACTAGTAAGTTTATTTTTGTGACTAGTAAAAATGGACTAGTATTGATAATCTTTTAAAAGGCTTTTTAGTGGAGGAATTCATCTGAGAACCACTAAATCATTGAATGATAACACAGGGGTTGAATTAGTTATTGGGGGGGGGAGTTGTGAATAATATTAATTTGTCCCTTATCTTTCATTGAGAATCTCCTCCCCCTGCCCCTCTGATGAACAATACACATTTTGTTATTCCTATTCCTGGATATTTGGGTTGTTGATTCAAAAAATGGCATCAGCTTTGCCCTATCACATCCAGTTTTGGAGATTCAGCATAGCCTCATTAGTGAATGGTGTGAGCCACAATGTAGACTTCCACATGAGAAAGCTGCATGAAGCATCTCTGAAACTAGACACGAGAGGGAAAAACTGAAGCTATTATTTTTTTAAATTGGCAAATTCATCAAATTCACCCCAAATTCATGTAAAACCATCATAAATTTTTCAAAATGTTTTTCAGACCTTCCATTTGCAGGCCTCTGTAATGAGCTTTCAATCTTGAAATCAGTTTAGCACAGTAAATAGGTGACTTGGCTTTCTCAGATGCTTAGGCATTTTAATATGCTGTTGAATTGGCAGGTTGCTGTATACACTTCATCCTTGTTAACTTTCATGACTGCAGCCTGAAATGGCTGATGATCTATGTTTGGGTCCCCTAACCTCAGTTCGGGGGCGAGATGAGGTTAGCAGGCTCAAGACTGAGCTGCGAAACCAGGCTTCTCTTGTTCAAATCTTAGCTTTGCTATGAATTCTTAATAAGTGACTTTTGGATATGCCATACCTTTTCTTTCTCAGCAACCCAGCTGCAATACGGGGTTATAATACTTACTGACCTCATTCGGATCTTACACGGTTGTTGTAAGGACTACCTCAAGAGAATACACATGAACTGCTTTAAATATTTGAAAGTACCTTACAAATGCTAGGTATTCACATTAGGTCTATGAAGCACATACTAAAGCTTCCACATGGGCTGAACCAATAAGAATTTAGAACAGCACTTTGAAAGAAGGATGGTGCAGAATGAAGAAATGTACAATCCCTCCTGCTCTCCAGCTGTCACTTTCTAGCTGTCCCCCTTTTACTTTTTTTCCCAGACCTCAGCAACATTAACCCAGTTCAAGGTACAGCAATAAAATAGAAAAGATGTCAATTTGCTGTCTGATCATTCAGCAATGTCCGACACTTTGTAAACCCATGGACTGCAGGACCCCAGGCCACCCCATCCACTATGGGTTAATTTATAAAATCCATATGAATCTCAGAATTGAAGGTTTCTTAGCATGTTTTAACCTGGTGTATTGACAGTTTTGACCACTTCTGCTATTTCCATGTGCCAGAAAAGCCATCAAATGCAAAATGAGAGCCCAGACCAATCTTCTAAATTCAGGTCTGTCCAAGCTGTGCCTGAATGGAGCACATTACAAACTTGGCAAAGATTCATATTCCCATTCCTGGGAGAGTGAGTTCTCTAGCCTTTCGCTTTTATCACTCAAATATTGACTTACATATGCAGTCTTTCCTGGATTTGATTAGTTTAATAACAGTAACACTCTCTTACTGAGTAACCTTTGCCCAGATCAACCAGTACCTGCTACAGGGGCTTTTAGTGAAGATGAAAAAGAGGAACAGAGAGAAAAGTAAATAAAGCACTGCAATTAGAGAGCTGAGAAAGAAAAAAGAAATATTTGCAGGGAAAGCTCTCAGAAAGCAAAACATGCCAGCCAGAGAAAAAAGAAATTACAATCCTAACTTCCAGTTAGGTCAGCCTAAGACCCGGCATAATTCCTGTGCTGACCTGGGGGTGTCACAAAAGTGCTATTAGACACTTGTGTGCCACTCTTGGGGGAGGGTTAGGCCAGTGCACAGACATGCGCTTACCTCCCTATAATCACCATGGGAAGTCCAATGAATTGTGCCAGCCTAGGTTAGGATGGCACCCTTAGTTATTCTTGAGAAGGCAGAACAAGTGAAGGAGGTTTTTCATTATGGGTAGTAGAGGTGTTAACAACAGAACCTTAAAGTCTGACTGAAAAAAGGAAAAAGCAAACTATAGCTTGAAGGCAAAAATAAATTATTGGAAGATGGAAAGGAACAAACCCAGCAAGACTAGTGTAGGAGGCAAAAGTGAGGTGCTAAAGGAAAGGAAATTACATGTTACACATTCCCACTCCTTTAATTGGTAGCCACTGTTCATTAAGAACTGGAACTGCCATAAAACTAAAAAAAGAGTTGAATCAAAATGTTGAGTTCAGCAGAGACAGTCTTAAAATTGGTAAGGCCTGGCTCCAACACCACAACTCTGCTAACACATTAGCAGGACTGAGGGTAAAGATGAAAAACCAAAAGTTGAAGCCACCTGAGGCCCAAGATTCCACCTATGCGCAGATAGCACCGGTTAGGCTTTTTCCACAGCTGACAAAAATTTTGCAGTGTTGATTCATTCATCTGACCATTCAGAAAAGCACCCATTACCAGCCTCTCTCACACCTAGAGGGTTACTATCCACCTGCCATTGAAATGCATAGTACATTCTGGACTGAATTCAATATGTTCCACTTTAATGGAAACACAATTATCACTTCCTCAAAATTTATCATAAGGCCTTACATTCATATTCACAACATGCATAAGCCAGAAAATCTCCCACAAGCAGAGATTGTACTTCCCCAAATGCCTCTGTTTCAAATCATGGCAAATTTACTTTCTATTCTTATCAACAGCTTTTACTGCTTTGTTTTTCTAATCAGGCACTGCAAAGATAACACTCACAAAGACAGACCTCTTATATTCAAAACAGGACTATTAACATTTCTAGTTTTATTTTTTAGCATCGTACTCGTATATATATTTACTTTCTCCGTTGAGTTCATTCACTTGGAATGATAGATAAGGTGCTGGAAGGAGGAAAAAATAAAAACGAACAAATGAAGAAGGGAATTGTTTAAGAAGCAAACACAGAGATGGAAACATCCTGGCTTAGCTGTGGTATCGTCTGGCCATTTTCATATATATCACCTGTTACTTTGCCACCAGATCCACCATTGTTTTAGCCAGGTATCCACACTATTAAAAAAAAAATTTCCCTTCAGGGATCCTTTCCCTCATCAGGCTGGACAAAAAGAAATGCCTGTATGTTATAAAGAACTGGGGTTAATGTAGGGTGCACATTTAGTTGCCACTGAGCTCTGGTTGGGCCAGTCAGATGTCATCATTACCATTGGTCTGCCGAAACTGAGAATATCCTAAAACATACCCAACACTGTGTGCGGTGCACATGCATGGCCACCACCAGGAAACATTACATTTATTTATCTAGTTTCTATGCCTTGCAAGAGACACACACCATATTATTGTCTTCTGAGACAATTATTACAATTGTCAATAAAAATTGACAATAAAATGACAAATGACAACAAAAAGACATAAAGTAGCGCCTCACGTAACAAATTTAATTCATTCCGGAGGCATGTTTGTTACATGAAATATTCTTTACGTGAAGTGGATTTTTCCATAGGAAATAATGGAAACTCAGACAAGTGGTTCCAGAAGCCACAAAATATTCATATAAAAATATTAACTGGATGTAAAAATGATGACAAAACACTGGAATTGAATTCAAAACAGGCATTCAATGTGCATGATCCTATGAATTCTACTTAGGCTGCAGTCCTAAAGACACTTTCCTGGGAGTAAGCCCCATTTAACACAATGTTTAACACATTTAACACAATGGGGCTTACTTCTGGGTAGTCATGGTTAGGAGGCTGCCATCAAAGATACTTTCTTCTGAAATCCAAGACACTTTCAAAGTGTCCCCCCACTTTCTCCTTCTCTCCATCCTGAGCCTGCCTCTTCCCTACTCCCTTCTGCCTAGCCCTGAGCTGCTTCCTTCGTCTCCACTGCTGTTCTCTCCCTCTGCCCAGCAGATGCCCGGCCACAGGAGGAACAGCATGGAAGTGTTGCTTTCGCTATGGGCAGGCGCTATGGGCAGGCATACTAGGCAGCCCTGACGCATTTTAATAGGGCTGCCAGCCAGCGCGTCTGCCCCAACTGCCAACGAGTTTGTTATGTGGAGCACAGTTTGTTACGTGAAGCAGAATTCTAGAGAAATTTTTGTTTGTGACATGAAACATACTTTACGTGAGGTGTTTGTTATGTGAGGCTCCACTCACTCTATTACTGTCTTCTGCTGAAGCTCCTCTTTCTTGAAGCAACCACTTTGTATACTCCTAGTAGAAGAAGTAGGTGAAAAAACACGCAATGTGCAAGGGAAAAACAACAGCATTTATAATGCCTACTTACTTCCACACTGTGAAACAGAGTGAGCTAGTAAGCATACAGCAGCTAATGTTATTGCTCCGTCTTGCTTGCTGACGCTGACTCACCATTTCCCTTACCATGGTACATGAGTGACGTTATAGCAGTGACAAGGAAATAAAAGAGCAATCACACATTTGTCTACTTTATTCCTATCCCTTATTGGGGAGCAAGAATGTAACCATGCTGCTATAGAAAATTTCCATTGCTTGCTTGAGAAATAAATTGTATTTGCAAAATAAACTGCCAAAACCTGAAACTGGACTTATAAAACCAAACAAAAAAGTCTGCTATAGACATATTAACATAGCTGCAGAATGCTGAGCTAGATGTTCATGCTTATTCATGAGTAAGCAAATGTTTAATGGGTTTTTGGTTGCGTTTATATTTTTGCTGCACTTTGGTTTCCCAACCAATTCAATGGTTTGGTCAATTCTGTTGCTTCAGGTTGCTTCGGTTTCCTCAATGTTGCATCAAAACGCAGCACAGATGATGAACAGACAGCCTTACTCTACCATCCAGAGTAACTATGGGAGCACATAAGAGACATTTACGTCAACGTAGTTATAGCATCACCTAGTAAAAACCTATGGGAAATTCATATTGCAATCCCGAGCAAATTGTTATGTTGGAGCAAGGACTCCCCATAGTTACTCTGGATTGCGCCCTGAATTTGTTTGTGTTCAAATGTTAAACAACTATAATTCAAGTAGCTGACTATGGCTGCAATCCTAAAGACACTTTCCTGAGAGTAAGACTCAGTAAACACAATGGGGCTTACTTCTGAGTAGACATGGTTAGGATTGTGTCCTATGTAGTTTTGCTTGTGTGTGTGTGTGTGTGTGTGTGTGTGTGTGTGTGTGTGTGTGATAGCTACAGGAATTTAAATATTAATTTGGAATTAAAAACCATAACACCACTATAAGTGGGACCATTTAAGTCCCACTATTTTAGGATAACACCACTATCCATTAAAACTTAAAACCATTTTAGACTGCCTCTACTGATATGGCTATATCAAGTATTAATAATGTTAAGTATAACTAATTCAATACTGCATTTTTAAAAGCCCGTCTGAAACATCACACCATATAATGTCCAGTATTTTAAAGTACCATATTTGTGTTATCACAATCTACTACTACATTGTCATCAGCTTCTCCACACTCTTTTTCATTAAGTTTTATCAAAAGCACACAGAAGAAACAAACTGAAAGCAGGATATTCATTTCTATCAACACCATACAATTACTGCAAAGCTTACTGCAGCATGCGTATTATCTTTAACTCTCTCTGGATTGGACACATTCATCAACATCTATGCAGAGGCCCAGGCTTTGTTATCAGGATAGTGATCCATACGGTATGCCAAAAAACCATGAACACTTCAAGTACTTCAACACTAGTGTTCAAAAAATAAGAGAACTGAAAGTTCACAGGTGAGCATTTCAGGTTTCAGAGCAAGACTGGGGTATGAAAAATAAAATGGCAGCTATAGGCTTAATAGCTTGGCTTTTGGATAGTTTATTTAAAGAGCATTTGTAGTACAGTGGTGCTTCACACGTTCTGGAGGCATGCTCTTTAAGTGAAACGCTATTTAAGTGAAACGGATTATCCCATAGGAAATAATGGAAACTCAGACGATTGGTTCCACAACCCCCAAAATATTCATATAAAAATATTAACTGGATGTAAAAATGATGACAAAACATTGGAATTGAATTCAAAACATGCATTCACTATGCATGATCCTATGAAGTCTACTTAGGGTGCAAGCCTAAAGCCACTTTCCTGGGAGTAAGCCTCATATAACACAATGGGGCTTATTTCTGAGTAGACACATTTAGGAGACTGCAATCAAAGACACTTTCCTGGGAGGCTTACCTGGGCTGCTGCTGGAGGTTCAAGGTGGTCGGTGGGTGCACTTGGGGGCAGTTAGGGGCAGCTTTCTCTGGCTCCTTCAGGCAACTGCCCCCAACTTGGGGGCAGTTAGAGGCAGCAGTGGTGGCCGGCAGCCCTTTTAAAAAGCCTCCATGCGGAGCATCAGGGCTGCATAGCAAATGTTCCCATAGCACGCATGCTTGTTAAGTAACGCGGAACTTGTTATGTAAAGCAAGATTTCTTGGAAATTTTTGCTTGTTATGTGAAATGCTTGTTAAGTGAGGTACCACTGTAGTTACTTTTTAAAGCTTATCACTCCCAGATATACGAGTTCTTTTAGAATCATCAAATGTGGTCTGAAACATTGTTGGTATGTCTCATCAGAAGACCCCATCAGCATTATCTTTCCTCCTCCCCCACCGCATAGACATACCCTTTTAAGGGAATGACTGCATTTTAATCCTACTCAATTCAGTTCCTACTGAATCACATTTAATCATAGCTTCATCCTTATCTATTTGCAACTTATTCATAAGGAGCAAATATGTCTTTGGTAGCAAACTTTCTAATATCCTCAGCAAGAAGCCTTATACTTTCAACCCACATGGTTCACAAAGGTAGTTCATGTGCTCCAGAAAGTGTATTTGCTAATAAAAGATAATAAATGCCTCTAATAATGGCACAACTGATATTGGTAATATAGGGTCCAACAGGTAATATATAGTCCTTGAGGAGGCCTCTGTGACTGTCCTTCAACCACAGGGCTACATGCACGACTACGTCAGTGCTGGAAAGTTGGGCCCTCTTTTTAAGGGTAAGCCCAATGCAAATGAACCATAATAAGCTTTGGAGGGAAATCTCCAATCTTCCCAAGAGCTACTTTGAGGTCCCATTTTGCCTGATTGAAACTACACCCAAGTTCTTAGTCTCAATAGTACCTTATCTCATCTACGTACTGACCCCATTGGTACATGGATAATAATAGATAGATGTTTTCTTCTAATTCTCAAATACTGAAAATAGTTGATGTATTGCCAATCAAATTATAATTGGATATTGATGGAAGCTATACAAGAGAGTGGCAAAGATATACTTGTGGTTCTGACGGCTGAATTTCCAGGTCTCTTAACACATTTGCCACATACGGTAACTTCCTTCCACACTATGGTAAAAATATGGTAAAAAAAGTTCAAATTCAAGTCAGTCTTCTTATCCATGAATTTGGAACTCTTTAGATTTGACTAATGGTGGGTGTTCCTACCAATGGGGCAGGACCAACCTATGTCCCAGTCACAAAAGAAGCATATTCCTGTTATGTCTGGGAGGCTTTTTGAGTTGTGTATTGCTTTCCCACATTTCAGAAAGCCTGTCTGAGGCTAAGACACATTGTCTAAGGCTACAGTCCTAATCACACTTTCCTGGGAGTAAGTACTATTGAACTCAATGGGACTGGCTTCTGAGTAGACATGGTTAGGGTTGCATTGCAAGTGATATACTTCCTGTTTTTCCTCTATGTTGCACATGGGCTCCCCAAGTCATGGAATACCTGCGGACATGACCAGAGATGCCCCTATTAGCTACAGATTTCAGCTTTCACAAGGATTCCAGGAAAGAACCCCTGCACATGCCAAGTTCAGGATGTATTTTAAACCTTCAGAATAGAGCCACCAGAGGAAGCTTGGCCAAAAAGCTGAGAACAGACTGGAGATGAAGACCATATGCTTTTGCCTACCATCTCATGCCCAAGGAACAATGAACCAATCTTCATTGTTTTATTTCAGTACTGAGATCAGAAAACTACATTCTTCCATATTTGTGTGTGTGAGAGAAAGTGTATGAGTGTTTGTGTGTGTGTGTGTGTGTGTGTGTGTGTGTGTGTGTGTGTGTGTGTGTGTGTGTGTGTGTGTGTGAGAGAGAGAGAGAGAGAGAGAGAGAGAGAGAGAGAGAGAGAGAGAGAGAGAGAGCGCAAGAATGCGCACAATTAAAGAGGTTTTCGGAAACTTCATCATCTTCACATCTTCTTTGCATGATTACCGCCAAAACGGGGTCCACTTGTTTGGCTAGAGATAAACATCTAATAAATAAATTGTCAGCACTTCCAGTTTCTGTTGAATTAACTGGCAATTGATGTTACAGCATCTTCAAGCGTCAAGAAAAATGCATATTAAGGCTGCAATCCTTAAGACACTTTCCTGGAGTAAGAGCCACTGAACACAGTGGGGCTTGCTTTTGAGTAGACATGGTTAGGATTGTGCTCTAAGTGGAATTATCTACTAGACTGTTCTACAGTCCAAAAACATGGCTTTTATAGTAAAAATAGTTACAAGTTCAAACACCAAAAAGCTCTAAGATATTAATGGCCCAATCCTATTCAGTTTCCAGTGTGGCAATGCAAAAGGCACTTGCATGGCTTCTGCTGCATCATGTGGGGAGTTTTGGGTGCTGGAAGTTTCTTCAAGATAAGGGGACATTTGTGCTCTTGCTCCAGAGTAAGCCCCAGCAGTCTCTATGGGTCAACCCAGAACTGACAGTGTAATCGATGTTGACATGGGCAGGTTCATGATACCCATGAGGTCAGAATTCTACATGTTCCAGTTTCTGCCATCTGCTCCATCGTGAACTGCCTTTGTCCCTGTCACAGTTTCATTAAACCCACCCATCCATCTTAATACCCACCACTGCTGGCTTAGCTCCTTAGGTCTATGGGCACAATCCTAACCATGTCTACTCAAAAGTAAGCCCCATTTTGTTCAATAGGTCTTACTCCCAGGAAAGTGTCTTTAGGATTGCAGCCTATGTCTCTATAGATCCACTGGTGTACAGACTTCCCACTATTTCTCTAGCATGTTCACTGCCAAATGTACTTTATAGCTGCTTTATGACAGCCTATGCCAGTTACACATGAAACACATGTTCCACCAGCATGGCAGCCCAACAGGACTGGAAGGATTCCATCTTAACGTTTGACTCACAAAAACAAAACAAATATTGGATGGTTTCATGTTGTGTGCTCATGAAATGCTAAGGCACAGTCATATATTAACGTTTAACAGACTATTAGCACGAGCATTTTAAACTTTTAATTGTGATAACTTATCTTGTGTAAAACTTATCTTAAACTGCAGGTTCCATTCCTATTCATGTTTAAACAAAGGCAAAACAAGCTAAGTTAATATTCAGGCATTATCAGAATATGAGATACCTTATATTCTCTGGTCTATGTGTAAATTCTAACCTTTCACTTCTGATAGGACCTTCTTGTAAAGCTTATCTTAAGTTGAAGAATCCAATTATATCTTTGCTGAAAATTTTAATCTAACTTAAAACCTGTGAAGATGATTATGAAGGGTTTTTCAGACTATCAGAGTTGTAGAGGTTTACAACTGTTCAGCTCTCTTTTTAAATTCTAAACATTTATCATGCTGGGCTGGCTTCATGGCTAGTTGCAAATTCATTCCCAAGTTTCCCTTACCTAGAGAAGGGACACATACCCTACAATCCAGAGTAACTATGGGAGCACGTAAGAGACATTACGTGTACCCGTAGTTACTGCACCATCTAATGAAATCCTATGGGAAATTCATACTGCTATCCACAGCAAATGGTTCTTACACCGGTGCAAGGACTCCCCGTAGTTACTCTGGATTGTGCCCTTAGAGCACAATCTTAACCATGTCTACTCAAAAGGAAGCCCCATTGTGTTCAATGGGTCTTACTCCCAGGAAAGTGTCTTTAGGATTGCAGCCTTAGAGGACAATCCTAAACATGGCTACTCAAAAGTAAGCCCCATTGTTTTCATTTGGTCTTACTCCCAGGAAAGTGTCTTTAGGATTGCAGTCTTAAATCCCCCCTCTCTGATTTATCCGATTTTCTCCTTCTCTCATCCCTTCTCTGCCCTCCTTCGTGTCTGCCACCACTACCTGCCTTTGTTGGACAACACCTGTTTGAAACTCTGGAATTACACATACTGTACTTGCCTGTTGTTCCTCAGCCTATTCTGCTTTCACTGAACTGAAAATAGACTTTCAAAGTACACTTCAAATAATTTGCTTTGTGTAGCTTGCCCATACTTTTATTGAGTAAATGGAAAATTTATTCTTCTGCATCACTTCCACTAACATAATTCAAAGGTACACAGTTTACCAGCATCAAATGATGGTGCATTAAAAGTCCCTTAACAGCATAGCAGCTGTAAGTCTGCCATTTTTCATACTATTTCACTTACATTTTGAGCATTTGCACACTTTGCAAAGGAGATGCTTAATATTAGATTCTACATTTAAAAAGTCATCATTTCATGTGTTCATGATTTATAATCATAGAATGCTAAAAGTAATTTAGTCTGCAATCCTAAAAGCACTTTCTGGGAGTAAGCCCCATTGAAATCAATGGAGCTTTCTTCTGAGTAGACATGAATAGGATTGCACTGAATATAAAAAGACCTGCTACCACTATGACAGAGCTATATCATAATTCCATAAGGAAGCACATCACCTGGCAAGCTCACTAGGCCTGCAATCCTAAACACACTTTCCTGGGAGTAAGACCCACTGAACAAAATGGGGCTTCCTTCTGAGTAGACATGGTTAGGATGGTGCTCTAATTTGTATTAGCATCAGTGACAATTTCCTCTGTATGGTCTTTTTTGGATAACCACCTTAGGAAAAAAAGAATATTAATTGCCTCCCTTGAAAAACAATCTCATCAAACACCCATGCAGAACATAAACTTGTACCAAATTTTGAATATGGACAGTATTTAACTACTAAAATGTTTTGCCTTCTCCTCAAAAGAACATTTACTTTAAATGCAATGTTCTTCCTTTTTTTAAAAATAAAATATATGCAAATTACTTTGAACATTTTGTAGTGCAAGAACCAAGATAAAATATTTTAAAAATAAGTCTGAAATAAATTACAATACTTCTGAGATTAAGAAGAACCTTTTAACATAATTTTAATGGAAATATATAAATACATGGGATAGAAAAACAAGAATACAAAACACTGCTATTAACAGAACAGAAAGAACAAAAAAGCAAAATGCCCCTCACTGATAATCGTTCTATATCATTCTAGTGCCTATTCTCATCTTTGAAATAAAAGACATTATTGCACAGACAAAGAGGAGCTGGTTCCCGTAACTCAGCCTGTCTCACAGTCATGCCTCGGGTGATTCAGGTTGTGAGAGATATATTAAGCCTCTAGGATGTTATTCTTCCTCAGGGTTCTCAGTCACTGGCTATACATATCTCCCAGTTACATAGAGATCCAGCCACTCTATATCCTCATAACTCACAGGCAGTGAAGGAAAATGTTTAAAAGAAAGATACTGTACTGTAATCACACTTTTTAGGTATAAAGTCCGCACCTGCCTGCTGCAAACTGCCTCACCTTTTAGTTAATCAGCTATTAATTTTTTTCATTTTCTTTGTAAACCGTTTTGTGAACTTTTTAGTTGAAAAACCGTATATAAATACCATAGATAGATAGTGTGGTATCTACCAGGGATTTCAGGGGTGGCTAGAGAAGTAGAACTGCCTCATCGTAGTCTGAGGAAAAGTTCTGAAGACACCCCATTGGCTTACATCCAACAAGGCTCTCTTTACACCCAAGAAAGCAGGTATAAGGGGAATCTCACTAGATATTTATTTTATTTTTATTTATTTATTTGTATGGCAAAATACTGCAGCATAATATGAAATTCACATACTGGTATATAAACTACAGTATATGAGCATATGTCCAGATCTAAAGCCAGATATCTAAGTTATTTAACCATTAGCAGCAATGACCTCAAGTTGGTTTAATTCCTGCAGGGAGCCAGAGTACTTTCAAAGGGGGCATTCAATTGCAATATGATATCATGTTTGTGGGACATTCCCGCAGTCAAAGTTAGGATTGTCAACCAGTCCTCACTTGCATTTCTAATATTGGCATCTGCCATGGTTAGTGCAAATCCAATTGAGTGCTGTCCAATTCTTTTTTGGGAAGATCAAAATCATAGGGAAGCCGTACTGAATCAGGCACTAGATTAAATAAATCTGGATTAGAAGTTGCCCACTCTTGGTGCCATCCTGTCTCAATATCAAAATCTTCTTGCCACCAAAACTAGTTGCCACCTCATTTTCCATGACGGATTCCAAGATCTATCTCTAAATAACTGATCATGAAAATCCTCATGTATAGATAATAGTTGGTTTTCCTCACTCTTCTGCCACTCTGTTTAGTTGTCTTCTGGAAGTAGTATATTAGATAGTACTGGTAGCCAGTTGGAGGATATTGATTTAATGATCCCAGATATTAATCTCATGGTATGGCTGAGGTGCATATCCACTACTTTTGTATGGGCACCTTATAGCCACCTAGAGCTACAGCACTCAGCTGCTGAGTATGCCAAGGTAACAGCTGATGTCCCAAGAACTGAGGCCCTTCCACCTCATCTGGTGGAAATTCTGCTCTGAGTTTTTATTTTGCTCTGCTCTGAGTTTTTATTTTGTCCATACACTGTACTTTTCCCTTCAGATGTAAGGACAGCCTACTTGGGTGTATCCAGACAAGGCAAAAAAAAAAGCAGGCCTCCGTCAGTCTTGAAAGACTATGGTATCATGCTCAGTGCTGCACACGCTGCATGCGAAGTATGAAAGCCTGGTTTGGATTGTTATGGAGGATAGGCTCTTACCCAAGCAGCAGATCCCCCTCTCCATGCCACTGAATTAGTCAGTGGAAAGGCAGAGCCAATACAATTGGATCCAGCTGGCATCGCAGAAATGGGCTAAGGACAGGAGCTCACCCTGTCTTGTGGGGCCGACCTGGGTCTCAAACCCTGTCCTGCTGGTTAACAGGCACAGCGTCTTAACTGCTTGTGCCACCCACAGCCCAGACAAGGCAGCTGTGGTGTTTTTCCTTGGACTACAACAGGACGGTTCTGCCTTACCTGCCATCACCGCACTACATGTCCTTTCTATCTATGTGCATAGTTTGTGATACAGTAACACAAAACTAAATAGTTTTCCTATGTCCTTTATGGCTGTGCACAAAAGGGTTTTTTTTTTTTACAGTAGCATGTTCAACAGCAGAAATTAAGAGAACCCAATGTAGATACAACCAGCCAAATGCTATGCTAGTAATTGCTTCTGTCCCTCTCAAAAGTCATCTTGATCACTTCTACCAATATGCTGAATGGAAAAAATGATTTGAGTGTACCTGAAGAGCAGCTATGCAGGAAAATGTGTAATAAATTGGTGCATGGACTCAAAGTAGTCCCTAAACACCTGGTGTGGCAAACAGTGATCACACACAGCTCTTGTCCAAGATGGATAGGAGAAGGTAAAGGCAAAGGTGAACTATCATGTAGAAGTGCTTTGTTATTATTGTACCAACCAATAAGCAAATCTAGCACAATCCTAACCATACCTACTCAAAAGTAAGCCCTACTGTGTACAATGGGTCTTACTCCCAAGAAAGTGTCCTTTGGATCGCAGCCATAGTCTCTTAAGCTTTTTCAAAATTCATGCAACACTATAAGCTGTTACTTTTAGGGGTTTCTACCTAGTCTGCCCAGTTGACTTTCTGATCCTCCTCTGATTGGAGTATTTGGTGGTCACTGCACAGGCTGAATCCACCATGACTTCCCACAGATTTCAGGTGCAAAGTTCTGACAACTTGAAAAAAACTCAAATATACAAGTACCAAGAACACAAATCATTCTTTGAGCAAGATGCAAATGAGTGAAACACTACAAAACATCTGCAAGTTTTCTGCATTCTTAGCAGGCTTTAGCCATCCAAAAGCAATCTTCATGCCAATGCCATCAAAACCTGATGGTCTTCAAAGGATATTTCTAATACAACACTTATGGAATTGGAATGTGGCTGGACTTCTCTTAAGAGAAAGCAAAGCAGTGGTATGATTTACAGAGCACAGATTCTGTCTGGAAGATCACAGGAACTTCAATATATGTGGATTTATACAAGCTTGGAGCATTTTCTGGCTTTATAAGGGTAAGCAAGAACTGACACTGTGACCAGGTACCAGTGAGATCATCCCTACAGAAGAGTAAAAAGGCCATCTTTTGAGGATAACTCAGATTCAGAGACTACCCAAGCTTAAGATTCTTCTGTATCTTCCCCAGCTTGAAAGACTGCTTGAGAAACAAGCTAGAGTGAAACACACCTTCAGTTAAAATATACATTCCTAAATGTTAAATGTAACAAAACAGTGTGACATTCATACTTTTTTGTGCTGCTGTGCCTCCAAAGCATTTTACAGGAACCTGTCAAATCTAATCAAGCTTGTTTATTCTGCATGTAAATGTAGGACCTGAGGCAATCTTCTCTCTCAAAAAAAGACACAAAAAGCACATATTGTCCCTGGCAGTTACTTGGCTGGGTGTTGGGCTTTTTTTATACAACCAAGTCTAGTTAACTCTTCATTTCAATCATAATGATTTGACTGCTTTGTTGAATTTAAGCTATGCAAGAACCATTTTGTTTGTTTTGCCAGCATGAGTGACAAAATAGCAAGCCAAACCTGCCTAAACCAGGATGGGAATGGGCACCAAAAACCCAGGGATGCCAGATGAAAAGAAGTGAAATCAGGTGACTCTATAAACCGTTGTCTTAGATATCTCTATGTAAGCTAATAACAAATTTGGTTTGCATCCGTTCATTTTGTCTACAGATTATAAATTCTGCTTAAGGTTTCACCAGTAAGATTTCCAGTTGACAGCCTTGTTCTTAAGATAAATCCTTGCTGGCAGTTTACAATTGAATACCAACTACTGGAGCATCGTCTGTGCTTTCATATTTCCGTTGATAGGGAATGATGGGTCTCTCAGTAGGGTTCAGCTACCCTCCCCACTTCCTTGCACGTCTAATTTTAAACACAGCAATTGTCTGCCCTGAATTTTTGTCTGACTCAGTCGATGCCAGGGATTGTATGTCTTCTTGCTCATCATCTGCAGAACTAGACAAAAAAGTATTGCTGATAATGCTGAGAATATGCAACAGCTTCATCACATAACCAGAAAACTGCAATCCAGAAAAAATGCAATATATCTGCATGAATTTCAACATATTAGATGCAATAGGGGGATTAAATCATGCATTTCCCAACAACTGATCATCCTTTTACAGTTTTTCAAGTTGAACACATTTGAAATCCTTACAAATACAAATAAAAAATCTCACATGAAAATCTAAAGAACAACAAAATTGTGGCTAATGAAAAAAATCAGCTGTCTTCAAGCCTAATCCCATTCATGTCCCATTCAGAGTCAATGGCATTTACTCCAAGAAATGTTTGGATAGGGTTGGGCTGTCAGTCCACCTTTTCGCAACAGGCCTTGGTAATATTCTTGGCCACTGAATGTGATATAGATTACATTGTACAACAAAATGTAAACTAAACAAGTGTAAGAAAACAGACCGAAATGCTTTCTCAAATAAGAGACTGTGGCAATGATCCAGAAACCAATTAACTACCGCTGCCCACTAGGTAAAAAGCTCTTAAAGTGGTATCTCTCTCTTATATGTAGTAAGAAGAGAGCACCTGTCCTTATTCATCCTAATATAACAAACATCCTTCCCAGTGGCTGTTTGCCCCTTGTGCCTTTTATAAATGGTGAGTCCATTTGGGTCTTTGAACCATTTTCTCATTCTTTTTGCTACTTCAGCCATTCTGTGAACTTTTTTTGTTGAAAACCAGTGTATACATATTCTAAATGACCAACAACTTAGGATGCTTCAATTTAAGTCCGTTTCATCCCATTCATGTCAGTGGAACGACTGCAAATGAGTTTAATAGATTTGTGAGTTAGGCAGCAAATTTTGCTCTGAGATACTTAAATGTACAACAGACAAACAATCATAAAACAAACCATAGTGATTATGAGGGATTCAGTCCTCACATCTTCAGGCTATAATCCTTTGTACAATTTACTGAACTCAATAGGTTTACTTTCAAGTAGCCATGCCTAGATTTCCCTGCACAACTTGCAAACACTTCTGCTGAGAGAATTTACATTTTAAAAAAAGAAAAATTAAGAAATCTATGTTAAAATAATCATAATACTGTAATTAAAAGGTATGAGCTACAACCGCAAAGATAAAAATAATACCTATAAATGTATCTAAAATCTGTCATTCACTAAATTGGATCCTCCCATTCTAAAAGCTGACATTTCTGGGGTAACCAAGACAACAGCAGCTGCAGCACATTCATTCAGAAGTATAACACTGAAAGCTACTTATATTACTAAGCATCTCTATCCCCCTTTTATCATGAACCCTCCTTAACATGGTATCTCCCCTACAACCAACTGAAAAAGGAGGTGGGATGTAAACCCTTCCATCACCTCAGTTCTCATCATGTTGCCTGCAGACTCCCTTTTATTTCAGGATGCTTAATTCCAAGTAAATATGCACACAATTGCATGTCCTATATGCTCAGACAAATCAGGGAATCTCAATTTCTGTCTTCGTACAGGCGTGTGCAAATACCTCTGGGTACATCAGAGACTTCTGCACCTTGTATATAGGGAAAAAAATTAAAATTAAATCAAATTGCAGAAGAGGATTCTCAATCGCATACCTAAAAATCACTGGGGTGAATAAACCACCTTATTTAGTGGAGTGAGGAAGACAAGGAGTGCAGTTGTCCAGCTCCATTTAGCAACCCTGGATCAATTACAGAGCAAAGTGCAAGGGGGGGAAGCTATTCAGGTGAGGGCAGAAGAGGTAGCTTAACTGTGATGAGGATGATGAGAAACATAATGTTCCCAACTTCCCTCCTGCCTTTGAAGGGAAAAAGAGGGGCTACATCCAGCTTGGCACTTCAACCCCACACATCCAGACAGAAAAAAGGATGAGTCTCTTACCTTTGAGGTGCTGGTGATGGACCCTGTGGAACCGGCTTGGGTTGCTCCTGGGCAGCGCTGGGATGCTGGAGAAGCTGTTCCCCATGGCATCAAAAAGGCAGCCAACAGCTGGAAGGGGGCAGCAGCTGGAGGACTCTGTGGGTTTGTGCCTCTGGTCAGGGCGGGGAGGGGGAGGAGGGGCTGGTCTCTCTCCTCCTTCCTCCTCCTCCTCTTCTTCCTTCTTGCTGTCACTTTGGATCCAGAGCCCCCTTTTGCGTGGTCTTCCTCATAGAAGGTGCCTTCATCCAGGCTTGTCTTGGCTGGTGTTGAGGGAGCAGCTGCTGCCTGGAGGAAGAGGAGGGTGAAAGAAATCTGTTCCCTTCAGGTGGATTCCCTAAGTAACCCCCCTTCTCTCTCTACTTCTCCCTTTGTGTCTCTCCCTTACCCCAGCCCAGTCCCACACCCCATTCCCAGTTGCCCAGCTTATCTCACTCCACAGACTTCACCTTGCCCAGGCAGTACTAGGGTGAAGGTCCTACAGCACCAAGGAGAAGGTCCTCCAGCAGGCTGGGTGCTGAGGGAGGCATGGTCCTGCAGCCAGCCAGACCCCCCTGACTCCTCCTCTAGCTGGACTGCATCCCCTTCCTCTGGTTGTTATGGTGACAGCTGCTTACTCTGCCTCTTCACTTCAGGGACCAGAGACAGTCACGTGGCTCTCCAGATGTGCCACCTCTGGAGGAGGAGGAGGTGGGGGAGAGGGTGGCTCCAACAGGTAGGTCCCTCCTGGCAGCACCACCACCCCCAGGTTCTCCTGAAGCCACAGCTGGCAAGCAGGACGTTGTGTGCAAGGAAGGCAGGGGTGCATCTCTGCAGGATCCCCACAGGGCCATCCACAGAACAGCCCACTGCAAGCTTCTCCTTGAGCTTGCTCTGCTACAATCCTAACCACACTTTCCTGATGGGAGTAAGTACTATTGAAATAGTGGGACTTACTTTCGAGTAGACATGCTTAGGATTGCACTGTTAGGCAGTCTGTTAGTGTTGGACAAGAAACTCAGGAGGGGGGCTCAGGGGAGTGCTGGAGCAGCTGTGCCAAAAAACAAAAAATAGGACAGAGGTCTCCAAAATAGAGGACTAATAAGGAAAATATAGGACATGACAAAAGCTTAGGAATATTGCTCTCACATAGTTAATTCAGGCAGTAATACTATGCATGTCCACTCTGAAGTCAGCCACACTGAGTTAAATGGGGCTTACTCCCAGGTATACTTAGGATTGCAACCTTAAATTGCTTTTTTATTAAATTTAAAGCCATTATATAAAATTTATTACATACCACCAGAATTTACCTGTCGTTGTGGAAGTAAAAGTCTGTGGAGTGAGCCAAGCTGGGCAACTGGCAATGGAGTGTGGGACTGGGTTGGGGTGAGGGAGAGACACAAAGGAAGAAATAGAGTAAATTTTAAAGGGGTCGGCCCCACAAGACAGGGTGAGCACCTGTCCTTAGCCCAGCTCTGCAACGCCAGCTGGATCCAATCATATTGGCTCTGCCTTTCCATTGGACTAATTCATTGGCATGCAAAGGGGGGATCTGCTGCTTGGGTAACAGCCTATCCTCCATAACAATCCAACCCAGGCTTTTGTGCTTCACATGCAGTGTATGCAGCGCAGAGCACGATACCATAGTCTTCCAAGACTGACGGAGGCCTGCTATTTTTGTGGGCAGCAGGCACCAGACATACCTTCCAGGCACTACTGGGCAGCACCAGGCACTGGGCATCCCTGCGAGGTACCAGGCACTGGGCACTAGCAAACCCCAGGCACAAGGCACCACCAGGCAGTTGGCACCACCCAGCAACACTGGGCACCAACAGACACCACCAGGCACCAAATTGGTTTTTAGTGGGTTCTTACGTCACAGAAGGAAAATGCTCCCCAAATTTCATGCTTCTATATCAATGGGTTTGGGCTGGGCATTGATGAGTCAGTGATTTCGTTGATGTTATGTAAAGGGACGAAACCACATTGTACCCCTTTTCACCCCATAGGGTTTGAATTTCTAAAAATCGGTTCTTAGTAGGTGCTTAACTCATGGAAGGAATACTTATAGCTCCAGGGGGTTTTGGCTGGATGTGGGTAGGCCTGTCAGGCTGCAATCCTAATCTCCAGTTAGGCTAACATAAACCCCAGCATAAGTCCTGTGCTGACCTTGGGGTGTCACAAAAGTGCCCCCCAAATCACCCCAGAACAAAATCCCTGATAATTGCATTGACCCTATGGAAACTTAAATGGAGCCATATTATGCTTTTACTCATGAGTACTTCTCTCACAAGAAGTTTTCTCACAAGGAGAACTTATCTTAGATTTAGAGCAGGGGTGTCCAACCTTTTAGCTTCCCTGGGCTGCATTGGAAGAAGACGAGTTGGTTTGGGCCGCACATAAACACTAACAACTTTTTTAAAAAAAATATTGGACAAAATGTAGGCTGTCCTATACAGTGGGGTCTCACATAAAGAGACATGATTTGCTCACATAATTTGTTCCAGAGACATGATCTTTAAGTGAAATGCTCTTTAAGTGAAGCAGATTTTCCCATAGGAAACAATGGAAACTCAGACGATTGGTTCCACAACCCCCAAAATATTCATATAAAAATATTAACTGGATGTAAAAATGATGACAAAACACTGAAATTGAATTCAAAACAGGCATTCAATGTGCATGATCCTATGAAGTCTACTTAGGCTGCAATCCTAAAGGCACTTTCTCGGGAGTAAGGCCCATTTAACACAATGGGGCTTACTTCTGAGTAGAAATGGTTAAGAGGCTGCAATCAAACACACCTTCCTGGGAGTCTTACCTGGGCTGCTGCTGGAAGCCAGTGGGGACACTTGCGGGCAGTTAGGGCAGCTGCCTCTGGTACCCCCAGGCAACTGCCCCAAGTTGGGGGCAGTTAGAGGCAGCAGCGCTGGCCAGCAACCCTTTTAAAGAGCCTCTGTGTGGAGCATCAGGGCTGCATAACACAAGTGCCCATAGCGCACTAGCTTGTTAAGTGAAGCGGAACTTGTTATGTGAAGCAAGATTTCTTGGAAATTTTTGCTTGTTATTTGAAGCGCTTGTTAAGCGAGGTACCACTGTAATTTGTCTACATTTCTTAAACCTTGGAGTAAGGCTGCAATTCTGAAGACACTTTCCTGGGAGTAAGACCCATTGAACATGATGAGGCTTACTTTTGAGTAGACATGGTTAGGATTGTGCTCTAAGTCACACTGATTTTAATGGGGCTTACTTCTGAGTAGGCATGATGCATAGATTGTGCAGCAATCCTCTCCAAGCTAAACCTTGGAGTAAGTCTCATTGATTATCATCGGGTTTTCTGCTGAGTAGCCATGCATAGGATTGGGCTCTCAGACTGCAACTTGGGAGTAAGTCTTATTGACTTTTGTGGGGCTTACTTCTGAGGAGGCAGGATGCATAGGATGGGCTGTGATCCTCTCTAAGCTTGGAGATATGCTGCAATTCTGAACACACTTTCCTGGGAGTAAGACCCATTGAGTACAATGGGCCTTACTTCTGAGTAAACATAGTTAGGGTTGCAGCATATCTCCTAGGTTAAGCTTGGAGAGGATCACAGCCCATCCTATGCATCATTGGGCTCTCAGACTGCAAGTTGGGTGTAAGCCTCATTGACCTTAACAGGGCTTACTTCTGAGTAGGTCTCAAGGGCAGCTGGGATAGGCTGAAGCTGCTTTGGGGGGATGTGGGTGGGTGAGCACTGCAACGTCTGCAGGGGCCTGAAGCGCTCTGAGTGCTAGGAAGGCAGGTAGGGGGAGGGGCCAGGCAGCCCAGACCAGCTTTGTGGCGGCCGCCCAGGGCAGTGCACAGAGAAGCACACAAAATTTGAAAATGGCTGCTGCCACAAAGCAGGTTTTTCCAATGGTGGTGGCCAGCTTTGCAGGAGGACCCTCGTCCTGGGCCGCATGTGGGCCCAGGGCAATGTGTAGTCCAAGAGGTCATGAAGTTTGGACACGACTAAACCAATGATGGGATTCAAAGAAATTAACAACTGGTTCTATGCCCATCTGGCAGCCACTTTTAAATGGCTATTTTTAAACTTTATGTGTTCTATCTCTCATTAACAACCAATTCTACAGAATAGGTGCAAACCTGCTGTAGCCCACCACTGGACTTAATGACTGAACAACAACAATGAATGAAAGAGGATATTTTTACTATCTGCTCTCCTGGTAAAGTCATTGCCTCCTGGCAATGGCACTATTCTTCCCCCAGTGCCATTTTACAATCCTGCTCAGTGTCACCCAATACACCAGCCTGGATCCCATGGGGAGGCTTACCAGGTGGCAGTGGGTATTAGATGGCATCAGTTGACACTAGTTCACTACCTCATTCCCAGGCACTGTCGATGGGATATAGCTGAGCTGACACAAATGCTTCCCAAGGCATGTGAGAGTGAAGCCCTGGAGGCCTTTGCTCGCCCCTCTAAAGCTGGCACAGATACTACAGTAAGTATATTGAAAATGCTTACATCACTCAACTCTGGCCCTCACTAAATAATTATAATACAGTACAAAGTTGCAAGAGCTGATACCAAGCTGAATTAAATACCAAGCTGATTATAGAAAATCAGATCATTCCATGGGAAAAATGTTTATTAAATGTTAATGTTATTTTTAAGAGATCACAAGCCTTCTAACTATTATAGATCCTTTGTATTTAGTACAAAGGTTATTTTATGGGACATTTTATGGGGCACCATGATATTTCATGTATAGCTTTCGTATCATAAATCAAGGCAATTAAAGAGAGTCAGTTCAGTGCTGTATTTTCAGGGACAGAGAGAGATAGATATTATTGTTCTGGATTTGGGGATGACCTGAAAGGTAGCAGGAGAATAATAATAACATGTAAATGTGCCGCCACAGACAATCCTCACCAGCAGCCCTGTGAGGCAGGTAGTTGTTGCAGGCAGCTTGTAGAACTCTTCTCTCCTACATGGAATCCTTCATGATGTAGTCATCACATCTGGTATCAGGAACTGCCTTCCAGCTTCCAGCAGGAGTTTTCAGGTCTCATGACAGCTTTATCAGCTTGCAATCTCCAAACCAGGAGTTGTCCAGGACCTTCCCCACTTAGCTATATTCAGCAGCTCTGTACTTAACCACCAGGCCACACCTGCTGCTGTAAGGCTGTAAGTTATAAGCCTATGAGCACAATCCTAACCATGTCTACTCAAAAGTCGGTTCCATTATCTTACTCCCAGGAAAGTATCTTGAGGATTGCAGCTTTGATACAAAGGGTTTTTTTTGAGAACAGTGGTCTATCTTCTGAATTATAAAATAATATCTGTAGCATTCAGCACCAGGCAGGCCTGGTGATTTGTTCAACTGTGTGTTATTTTAATCCTTTTCTGTCACTTCTGAAGAAGCAGCAGAAAAAGAAATTACCGAACTAGGATGGGATGGAAAAAAGAAAGCATGTGAAGATGGAAGAAAAAAGCTGCTGGCACAAAGCTATAATACTGTATCCTTAACAATCATATGGTCTTGTTGTATTTACTCAGTATAATGTTAGACTGGTGCAACTGTGGTGTAGCACAGACATACAATATCCACTATGCCAGCGTTTCTCAATGTGGGGGTTGCCTGGAGCTTTCCTGGGGGTCACCTAAAAGCACCTGGTGCAGGGGGCCATGTGGGAAGAGCTGGCAGAAACGCTGGAACCGCTGCAGCTGGAAGAAGCTGATAAGAAGCAGCTCAGAAGGAGCCTCTGAGCAGCTGTGAGACAATGTGGAGCCTTGGGGGCGGGGAGGATTGCAGCCTTAGAGCCTAGTTCTATGTATGTCTACTCAGAAATCAGTCCCATGATAGTGAATGGGACTTACTCCTAGAAAACAGTGGCTGGCTCTGCTGCCTGAGATCCCAATCCTATGGAGGCCTCCTCTCACCCAGGTACTTACCTTCCCATTCTTCCCTCCCCTTTCTTTCTTTCCTTCCTTCCTTCCTTTCCTTCCCTTCCACCCACCCACCCACCCTTAGCTATGCCACATCCATCTACCCACCCACCCACCCACCCTTAGCTATGCCACATCCATCTGTCTTCACAGTCACCCCCTCTTAGCTATGCCACATCCATCTATCTATCTTTACGTATTGTTTTTATGATTAATCACTATGCTTTAATTATGTTCAATTTGTAACAATGAAAATACATCCTGCATATCAGATATTTGCATTACTGTTCATAACAGTAGCAAAATTACAGTTATGAAGTAGCAATGAAAATAATTTTATGGTTGGGGGTCCCTACAACATGAGGAACTGTATTAAGGAGTCACAGCATTAGGAAGTTTGAGAACCACTGCACTATGCCAACATATCTTTGGATTCTTCTGGTGACTTCACCCAGTGGGTGTAACTTGAAGAAGGGATTGTACTCATAATCACTAGCTTTAGCATATTGCTTCCAAGTAGACATTAAATAAGTATTTCTTTCGATCATCTGAGCCCACTTGGCCATAAGTTAGCCTTAAAAAATGTGAAAATTAAAGCCACAAACACTTAAATCAGCAAGTGCAAACATTTGTTCTCAGTCTGTGCATTATGCATCCTGACCAAAAACTCAGGACATTTTGGATCAATGTTGTGTACAAAATTAGTGAGGTTCTTGGTGTCTAATTCCAGTGAGGGAGAAAAATAACTTAGAGATTCAGAAAATTGTTTTCTGAGCACAGTTTTGCCTTTTCTTTTCAACTGATGGATAAACCCTGCCTAGCCAATTTCTCCCCACAGGGTGTCAAACATATTTGCAGTGTTCCTTTGTCTGAAACCTCAGTAGGGATAACGGAGTGGAAGTTTCAGGGAAAAGTAACAGGGAAGGGACAATTGGACTGGATAAATTCTTGGACAAATCCTTTGAGGAAAACGCCATCACAGTCATGAGGGATGTGTGTAGAAATGGACAACCTCAAAATGCCAGATGCAGGGAAGGGCATCTGGATGCAGGTGCTATATGTGCTCCCTGAGGCATCTGGTGGGCCTCTGTGCGATATACGAAGCTGCACTAGACGGGCCTTTGGCCTGATCCAGTGAATGCTCTTCTTATGTTCTTAATTAAGTGCCTCCCAAGAGGATTACCAACCATTCAATCTCCAGAAACATGGAATGACATGGAATCTCCAGAAAGCAGTGTCATTTTTCCAGGTGACTCCAGAAAGCAGTCTGTTTAGATTTGAACTTAATACAATTTAGAAAGGCATAAATAGTGACAGAAATAAAAAATACAGGTATAGAAATGGGGGATACTTGGCTTGGCAGCACAACATGTGAACAGGATTTTGGAGTCGCCGTGGATCACAAGCTGAACATGAGTCAGCAGTGTGATGTGTCTGCAAAGAAGGCAAATGCCATTTTAGGCTGCATTAAGAGGACTGTAGCTTCCAAGTCGCGAGAAGTTATAGTTCCTCTTTATTCTGCATTGGTCAGACCTCACCTTGAGTACTGTGTTCAGTTCTGGGCACCTCGCTTTAAGAAAGATGCAGCCAAACTGAAGCAAGTCCAGAGGAGAGCAACAAGAATGATCAGTGAGATGGAAGGGAAGCCCTACGAGGAAAGGTTAGGGGAACTTGGGATGTTCAGCCTGGAGAAGAGGAGGCTGAGAGGAGACATGATTGCCCTCTTCAGATACCTGAAAGGCTGTCATAGGGAGGAAGGGGCTCATTTGTTCATAACTGCTTCTGAAAGCAGGACTAGAACCAATGGGTACAAACTGCAAGAGGGGAGACTCTGGTTGGATATCCGGAAAAAGTTCCTGACGGTGAGGGCGGTTCGGCAGTGGAACAGATTGCCAAGGGAGGTGGTGGACTCTCTCTCACTGGGAATCTTCAAGAAGAGGCTCGACGAGCACCTGTGGGGGATGCTCTAGGGGGAATTCCTGCTGCAGGCAGGGGGTTGGACTAGATGACCTACTAGGTCCCTTCCAACTCTATGATTCTATGATTCTATGAACTGATACAGTACCTACTATCTAGATCAGTGATTTTCAACCTTTTTCATCTCATGGCACACTTAACAAAGCACTGAAATTGTCAAGGTATACCATCAGTTGTTCTGACCATTGACAAGGCGCACCAGACTGTTCAAATCCCCCAATTTTCCTAGTAATGAATGTCAGTCTCCAAATTCCTGTGGCACACATGAGGACTATCTGCACTGGTTGAAAATCACTGATCTAGATGAAATGAGAAGGTTTTCAGTTCATGTTTACTTTTTCCATATATGAACATAATATACTTGGAAGCTTGTGGAATAATTCTACACTAAGTTTGACTCATTGCCACGCAATTTCACGCTGACATGCTCTGCTGTACAATTCCATGATTAATCAACAGTCATATTTATTTAGTTCCCCTTTTCCATTTTTATTCACCCTTCCTCCAAAGGCCTTCAAAATTAAAGTAACTTTTCAAAGGTTATATGTAGGAGGTTATATAGGTTATAAATAGGAAGTGAAAGGAAGTTCCAACTGATGATCTAGTCAACTAAAATTTGATTGTCACCCAAAATACACAAACTAACTAGAGCTGGAATCCTTTGCACACTTACCTGAAAATTAGGGCTGCAATCCTAACCACACTTTTCTAGGAGTAAGTACTATTAAACACAATGGGACATGCTTCTGAGTAGACATGCTTAGGATTGCACTGTAAGTCTCATTGGCATGTACTTCTGAGTAGATCTGAATAGGCACGTGCTGTATGTGACCTGGCTATTCCTTCACAGATGGCATTTGATTTGGGAGAAGTGCTGCTCTTTGCCAGTTCAAGCAAAGTCCAGACTTTTTGCAGTTGGTACTGGTCAAGTCATAGAGGTCAGCCTGGCAGATTCTGGGGTGCTAGAATTCTAGGATGGCTGCCTCAAACCAGATAATTTTGGACACAATCATGGCCAATTTAGACCAGCATAACTCACCAAGCATATCTTCCCTTGGTAGTGTGGGATGTCAGTGTATGGCTGTGCACTAGCCTAAGTGAAGGTTAGGATTGCAGCCTTGGTTAAAAATTGATGCTCTTTGTTTTGAAAAAGGCATCCAGAACATGATTATGACTTCTGATCTACCAGCTGTCCAAAACAAGAGACAAAAGTTTTAAAAGGTACAGCTTTTAGAGTCTGTATAAGAGGCAGACTTGAATAAATGGAAAGAGGAACTAATAGACAAGTTTTGCTTTGTTATGCTGTGCAACATTAAATTGTGCACTTAGAGCACAAGCCTAACCATGTCTACTCCAAAGTAAGCCCCATTGTGCTCAATGGGTCTTACTCCCAGGAAAGTGTCTTTAGGATTGCACCCTAAGTAATCTTTCACAGGTTCCAAGTTCAATCCCTGGCAGTACCACATGGGCTGGAAAATTTTATCTGAGACATTTTATCTGGGAATTTTATCCAAAATTTTATCTGGGAATTGCTGCAAGTTTGTATGTGCAGTACTGAGTTTGGATGGACCAAATGACTCAGTATACAGCAGATTCATAAATCAGATGACAGTACAGTGTCACAAGCAGGGAATAGGACATAATAAGTTGTCATGTACCATATCAAGAGCTTTATTAGACAAGTGACTGGCAGTGCTTTGTAAGACACATGTTAACATGTAGACATTGGGGGAAATAACTGTATGTGGGGATTTTGTATAGTGGCAAGTAACACTGCTATATAATTTGGTGGAGAAAGGAAAAAAGATTAGGATGAAGATATAAAAGAATTTACTTTGTACTGTATTTAAAAACAAAAAGGAGAGCAATGAACATCATACTCACACTCCACTCTATACAGGGAATTCTATGGAGCCCTGGGAAAAGTGATTAGGGAAGTGTCATGGGATCCAAAGGCGATCTTGGTCCTCCTAATAAGAGTGGTGAAGGAGTCCTAAGGGTCCATAGTCAGCATGGAGAATGGAAGACACTTTGGCTGCAATCCTAAAGACACTTTCCTGGGAGTAAGACCCATTGAACACAATGGAGCTTACTTTTGAGTAGACATGGTTAGGATTGTGCTCTTTGACTCCAAGGTAAGTTCAACAAGGTGGGTTTATGTAGAGTTTGTTTCAGGCTTAATGACAACTGACATAGATGAACAGCAGAACAAATACAGGTCTGTCTCCGCCACCTTCAGTCTCGAATGATGTCTCCTGGGAAGAGCCTTGTCCCCCCTGGGCCTAGCCATGTGGAGGTTAGAAGCCATGGCAGGGGCAGGGCACTGATGCTCCAACCACGCCTCCTCACTTTGTGCCCAAGTCTACTCCCCACCTCATTTCCACTCATCCCTCTGGGTTTCTCCTCCCAGGTCCTGTTCTGGGTCCTTCTAATTATGGGGGGTCTGGTCTTCTCCACAGGTACCAGCTTGGATCAGGATGGAACATGATATCCCTCACTGAAGTGGTTCTCCTCAAGTTTTGGCTGGGACTTGCCTCAGCCTGCCGTTCATCGTTAGGCCCTTGGCCAGCTCCTTTCAGCACTACTGCCTCTTCTTCTGGTTCTCCCCTTTCCTCCCACTTTGGTGTTCCCTTCTATTCCTCCCCCTCCTGCTCCCCCCTCCTGATAGTGCCTCACCCCAAGTTAAGAACACGAAGGGGTGCAGGCATAGTCTCTTCCAGAGGATTCTTCCTCCTCTCCACAGGAAAAAAGAGAGGAACTCCTTGGAAGGGTAAAGGGCAAAGCAAAGAAGGAGTAAACAAATCTCCATTCCAATTTGGAGAATTATACTCCATATATACCGTATATGCAGTCCAACTTTGTTCTGCATTGATTTTTATGCATAGATTTGATTCAATGGAAATGACTACTGCAAATGAAAAGGAATTTGCTAATCCCTACAGGAGGGGGAAAATATATCTCTTTAAAATCACAGGTTTTTTTAAAACTGCTTTTCTTATTGTTGTAGAGACAGTCAGGCTAGCAATCTTCCATTCTTCTGCTGAGCTAAGCAATTTGCATTTGTAATTATTGACTACCTCTATAATGGCAAGAAAAGCTATTTGTAAACAATTGAAAAAGGATACACTATTTTTTGAACACTTCTTTTATTTAATATATTTTTTTATTTCAGCAGGAAGTCCCAGAATCAAACCCCTTATTGAGTCACAACATTGAGAAATGGAGGAACAAGAAATCTGGAAGTGGGTCTTTATTTTTCCACTTTCTCAATCCATGGATTTATTTTTAATCCACTATTTTTATTTTTAATCAACTATTTTTAACAGCACCCTAGAGGATAACAAGGGACATCCTGTACTGTATTAAGGGAGTGGTCACTTGGTTTCATGCAAGGATGCCCTTCCAGCCCTATGGCTCTGCAGATTCTTGGCACCAACCCAGTAATTAGCCACACTGCAGGTCTTGCTTTCCAGGTAGGCACCTAGCACCAATTACAAGTATATAAATGCATGTCTCTTGCATGCCTTAAATAAAAAGGAAATGAAATAAAATATTGACCATGTAACACTAGCCAATTTGTCCTGGGGGGAATTCCATGCAAATGATTGCTCTAATTATGCTAGAGCAACCTGTTTTCTAGGTCTGTATTTATGCTGATTGTACTACATAGTCTTGTTCTATTCTACTTTGATGGAGCAAAAAGCATTATTTGTGGGGGAAGATGAAGAATGCTACTAATTGACCTGTTAGTTATTCATGGAGACAAATATTTCTCTTTGACCTAAAATGTTCTTCACATTTTTAGGTATCTGGCACCCAGAAATACCCAGCAAGCAGCAGCAGCACACTATGTAGTTTGTAGAGACAGAAATAACCGTGCAAGGCAGGTTGGACAGGACCAACCAGCAATGCTGTTTGCTTCTTGAAATCAGATAGCATCCATTATATATATCAGATGCATTATTTGTACCCAAACAAATGGCCCCAAGACAGCTTAGGATAGTGTATCAGTATATCAAAGAATCTTGCCATTCTTTTTACATTCTGCTCCCATAAAGCTGCTGATCTTGGTACTTATTTGCATATCATGTAAAACACCCCATCAAGTATTGCTGGATGCTTGGGTGGACTGTTGGATCAATACAACATCTTGAATGCACATATGATATTAGTGAAAGGGCAGGAAAAGACATTGAACAGGCACGCCTTATGATCAGGGTGACCATATGACCGGGTTTTTAGCCTCCTGTCTGGGTGTCCTACATTTTGGCTTCATTTTGAAACTTCGCGATAGTGCACATCATGCATATGTCACTACCTATCCATGCCATATGTCATTGGATTTGTATTGAAGAGCAGAATCCAATGCAAAAATCAGGTTGGTGATATCTCCTTCCTATCAAAAGTTATAGTCAAAACACCGAAAAACAAAAACAAAAAATACACTTTTTGGCAATTTTTTTAAGTGGGTAGGAATTTTGGCCTGGGATAAGGAATTTTGGCACTGGGGTTCAGGAATTTTGGCTTTGGAGTTCAGGAATAATCTGGTCACCCTGCTTATGATGACCCTCTGAATCATAACTGTTACATTAAACAACTTAAACAACTGCAATCAGCAATGGAACAACTATAATCAGAAATGGAACTTAACACTATCATTTGTCTTAAGATAGAGCTTTCTTATTAAATCTGATACAGTGTTACACTATATTAAAAGCTAACACCACTGTGTCCTTCAAAAATGGAAAGAACAAGACCAGTTCAAGCAGATTTTCTTTGTGGTTGACTGCACAAGAAAATAAGTTAACAGTTCTGACATTCTTGCTTGAAGCCACAAAAGTGCAGATGCAGGGTTAACTGGCTTCATGCTGCATACAGTGAACATAGCTTGAGGGGCATCCAGAATTTGGAAACTGTGTGAGGCTGCAAACCTTGATGCACCAACATCAAAATAATGCTTACATGCTTAAGTGCATTACTTTTTAAGGAATACATGCTTAAAAAGCCATTTCTGCCCAAAGTTGCATGGACACAACAGAGACTGAATGTACACCTGCGGACCAGGCATAAATGGGGCATGTTCACAAGGAAGACAATGAAGATTTTTTTTCAAAGACATAAGGTTAAAAAAGAGGACATGTCCTGGAAAAAGAGGGCATATGGTCATCAATATGCAGGTGATTTTGAGCAGGGGAAAATGGTGAGAAGACAGAAAAGGTTTACGTAATCAGTTCAAACCTGCAAACTCTGGAGGCTGACTTTGGTCAAAACCAAAAACGTCAGGGGAAGGATATATATTACTAGCATAACTTATATAACTAAATTCTAAAGCTGAGCTTTATTCTATAGCTGAGCTTTAGAATAAAACAGATCATTGCTCTAAATCTCCTGTCTCATGAGTTGAAACCCAGATATTCTCCATAGAAATAAGTCATTCTTAAGTTCCATTAAAATCAGAGAGGCTTACATTATTCATAACTAACTTGTCTCATGAATTTTGATGTGATGTAACTACAAACGAGATGTTACTTTAAGCACATGATTGGGACTCAGGTCTCCCATGCTGTGGTTGGGGTTCCCAGCCTTCTAGGAGTACTCTGGAATCTTTAGGACTCAGCATCACACTCCAGAGGATGACTTACCCTACAATCCAGAGTAACTACGGGAGCCCGTAAGAGACTTTATGTGTACCCATAGTTGCTGCACTACTAAGTTAAAACCTATGGGAAATTCATATTGCAATCCAGAGCAAATTGTTCTTACACCGGAGCAAGGACTCCACGTAGTTACTCTGGATTGCACCCTAAAAGGAATCTTGGAAATTTTAACAGGGCCTCCTGGAAGCTTAATGACATTATGGGCAAAATCCATAGCAGTTATGGGTCTACGCAGTTACATCACCCTCTACTGTTATGGAAAGTCATCTTAACTGCTCCGGAGCAAGGGGCTTAATTTCACTTTAGGATATAGCCATAGTCACGTTGGGAAGAAAATTCTCCTGAAATTGCTTTAGTCAGATTTGGCAATGCTACTTATGGCCTAATCCAAAGAGGCATTCCAATGTAGCTGTTATTTACAGAATGAAAAACAAACACCCAACCCCAATCACATCCTTAAAGCCACTTCTTGTTTGACTCTTAACTTTTTTTGGACTGAGGCAACATCTTTGTCTGAAAAAATTGCAATGGAGAACAACTGTTTAAGTCTATAGAAGCACATTCAGGCCTATAGATTCAGGTATATGGATGCCTATGTAATTTTGCTTGATTTAATACGCAAAGCTTCTTTCACAGGGTTAAGAGAAAAAAAGGCTGGAAAGAAACCAAACATGATTATAAATTCATATAGCAATCAAAGGTACTTGCACAACTGTGTTCTATTTTCACTTGGTCTAGTTTCTCCATCTCTCTGTAATATAGACAATCTGATTGATAGAAACACTATAAGATCCACACAGGCTTCAATCCAATGGAGGACAGTGTTATTTATATAACATGGTTGCATCAGATTGTTGTGCTCCATTGAATCAAAGATAATGTATTTTTTCAGGGGATTCTCCTTTGATGAATATACGTAGCTGTGATTGACCTGACTCTCCATTTTATAATATCAATTTGCCAGAATTATTATGTTGGGTCTTAGAAAACAAGTCCTCAGGGAATATTTGCTACTAGCATGGTGTATTGGATCAATAATGTTTGATTGTGACCTTTACTTTAGCAGTTTTGTCATCCATCAAACCAGGCAGAATCTCCACATAAGAAGCAGTAAACATCCAAGAGTTAATTCAATCTACAAATGAAAAAACCAAGAACAATTGTATCCACTGCTGTACCTTTGCAATTGTGCTGCAAAAGAAATCCAAAATAATGTGTCACAGAAGGAGTAAAATGTGTCTGCCTAATATGATCTTTGTGACACTATTGAATTTTTCATCTCTTTACTTACAAATCTTTAATTTAATAATTTAAAGTTTTAATGTTTTTTACTGTTTAATTTAAAAGGGCCCAGGTTCAATACTTGACATCTGTAGGGATGACACAGAAGAAGTCCCTATATGAAACCATGAAGAATTACTGTTAGCCAGTGCAAACAATACTGACATTTTTGACAGTGCAATACTGACAGTGCAAACAATACTTCAGGGACAAATGGACTGACATTTTTATAACTGTTGCATGTTTCTTATGTTTTTGCCCAAATATCCTCAGAAACATGTCACTTTTTGTGTCATTTAAGGTTTTTGTGAGATCAGCTCAATCAGCTTTCTTCCACCCCCTCATTTGTACTTTTGCATTTTACACAGTGAGGCAATTTCCAAGAACAGGTAAATCTTGGGGTTGGGAATTTGTCACCTTGATCATGTATGTTGTTGGGGATCTGATAAAGGAACATAAGTGTTTCTTAAAGCCTACTGATAGTTTCTTGAATGGGCAATATATCTACAAGTCTGGAGACTGAAATCGGTGCCCTGAGTATGTGTGGAAATAGCTTGAGATGCAGAAGTTATTTCTGTTTGGGAACCAAATGCAAGCTGTGCTATCTGCTTATAGGAGTGCATTTGCCTTAACAGCATTCTCCTCATATTTGGAAATAAAATAAATATTGTGAAAGCATCATAATGTGTTCTTCTGTGTTCTCAGCCCAAGTCAACATGGGATTCAATTCCAAAGTGATGCCCAAATTTCATGCCCAAATTGGATGGTGTTCCCTGACCGGTCTGCAGGTGTGAGTTTGGAAGTGGGTGATTTCTTAGACTGCAATCCTAAGAGCACTTTCCTAGAAGTAAGCCCCATTCAACTCAATAGAACCTACGTTTGAGTAGAAATGAATAGGATTGCATTTATAATAGGGTCACTGCATGATGAGGGCACCCCACCATCAGCTTGTAGGGTTGACATCAGTTGACAAAAAAACTGATGGTGTACCTTGACAATCTTGGTACCTTGTCAGTGTGCTGTGAGATGAAAAAGATTGAAAATCACTGTGCTAGGGTGTAGAAAGCAATATTACTGAATGTTTTCCATCTCTTGATGGGCTTCCTCATAATGCAGTTAACCTCACCATCCCTTTACTAGATTGAAAAACTCAATTTGTCTGTTCATGCTTGAGGAGAAATGCAGTGAAGAGCACACAATTCCCCAAAGCCAAGAGATACGATGGGTTCTTTCCCATAATTGTCAAGCTACACTAGTGATTTGCAATCAGCAAGCCAGGTCAGTGTCTAGAACCTACTACCATCGCACTATCTTTTGTTTGATTTTTCCCTCCTATAAAAATCATTCAAGTGTCTTGGCTAATCACATTCTTTGGGAGAGATACCGTAATCTCAATTTTAATGAACTTTTGTTGTTTCACGCATAGGGGAAAAAGGAGACAATGTTTATTGGAATTTTTTTTAAAAAAAACTCTTGTAACCCTTAGATGCCCATCTGGATCCAGAGTCCAGAAATGCAAATTTATGCAAATTGGGCTATTTTTAGATGGGCATCTAAATTTCCATAGTTGCCTGTAATGTGCTGTGTTTTGCCAATGACGTAATTTGTTTGATAGGGAAGACAGGAGAGGTATTCAGGGGAAAAAAGATTTCAGACTGCATTGCAAAGGATATTCACATATTATTATTTTGGGCAAACTACTGCTTTAGGGCAATAGGATGAGCAAAAGACTAGTGACTGAGCTAAGTTATGACTGAGAGCACAAACCTAACCAATTTAGGCCAAGTCAGTGCACTCATCTCACTCTTCCCGCAGTGGCATGGGGAAGTCCACACATGTGCATGCACTGGCCTAACCACTACCCCAACAGTGCTGCAGATATGCCTTATGGTACTTTTTGACACCCCCCCCCCCCGCTAACATGGGACTTGTACCAGGCCTAACTAGGGGTTAGAATAGGACTGTCAATCATCTCTTCCTGTCAACACCCAGACATCATGTTTTGTGCCAGCTGAGGTTTTTGAAGGTCTTCAAAGGCAGCTTCATATTGAGATCACTACAACAATCCAATCTGGATTGGGCTAAGGCCATTGCGATCAAGTTCACCTGAGACCCCAGATGAACTTGTTTTGAGCTCCAGAATGGAAAAAATCTATGTGCTTAGCATAAGTATGCTTGTGTCCATCAATGAACAGGTATTCTGCATCTAGAAAAGAGGAAAAGACAATCTGGTTGCCCTCCATCAGCCTGGTTGGAACCAGTTCTCACATGTCTAGCTCCCAGATTTGTGTGGATCAAAGTGTGTGGATTGAACAAGTTGTAATAACATAGAACAAAGACTAATGTCTGTAGTCTGGAATAGGAATGGGCAAGAACAGCATTTCAGATAACAGGTTTCTCTTGGAAGTCCACAGACAAGCACAAAGGCAATGGCTGGCCTTCTCGTTCTTGATCCCTAGCAACTACAACTACAATTCAGATGTTTTCATAATGGTTACTCAGTGTGTAAACTAGTAAATTGGCTACATTTATAATGCTCCTGAAGAACAGCTGCATGGTTTGCAGAAAAGCTCACTCTCTAAATGGCACTTCAAGGGAGGGGTTTGAAAGGTGACCTGAAACTCTTGAAGGGAAAAATTGGCAAAAAGCATAGCCAACTTTGGGAATCACTAACCAATGGTAAGTAAGAGGGATATATACAATGCAAAACCAGAGAGGTATGTATCCTGCCATTGTTACATGAACCCATTGCCTACCAACCCATTGATGACAAGTCATCTATCTTTTTTCCCCCCTCGAGATTTAAATACTTGTTACTGAAAATCTATTAGCAATGAGACTTTTCAATACAGTTCCATTTCTGTTTGCATTCAGGAGAAGATAGGTCTATGAGCTTTGGGGCATTTTGTAGTATTCTGCTTCTGCTATTGTTATAACAAATGGTCCCTTGAAGACTAATAAATGTATTTTAACAGAAGTGTTCATGGACTACTAAAGCACACTTCGTCAGCTCGATTATCATCATGTTGAATCTGATGAAGTGCGCTCCAGTCTGCCAAAGCATAGGCTAAAGTGTGTTTCTTAGAAGTTAAGTATTGTTATCTCATCCCCACAGCCACTTGGCTGTGCAGCAAGTGTCAGCAGAACTGGCTTGATTTTCAGAGCAAAGTAGCAAGCACTAGCTTAAGATTTTAAATGCCAAGTTTAATCAGGTACAGGAAAAAATGCTTGAGTTCTGCATAAATTTATGGTTTATTTACATGGAGAAAACATCTCATGCCTGGTGAATTTTGGGAAAACACAGCACTAAGCAATAACAGGTGCCTCATATTTTCCCTCTTCTAACAAGATTGTGTTTAGTGTTACGGAGATTTAATTCTACAGGCAAATGTCACTCTTAATTCCAGGCTGACAATTTGTGTGCATTGCATGAGAAGCAAACTGTAATCTTGAAATGCATACTTTACACCATGCAGAGACAGGGTAGTGTCTCTTTTCTCAGCAGTGTCTTATTTGAATAATCTATCTGACAGTCCTGTTTCCCCCAGAATTCCTACTTAATATACATATTCAGAAGTGTCACATATTCCAAAAACAGATATCACCAGATTAGCATCCTGTGGCACTTTAAAAAGAGTTCTGTTTACCATCAATAATCTAAACCAGGCTTTGCTGTTTTCATGAGGTTGCAGAATTTTCGATACCCAATTTCCACAGTGCTTAAATAGAATAAGAATTTGAACAAACTACATACCATAAATATCTCCAGAGTAACTAACAGTGCAATTCAAACATGTGGTGGAATAGGCAGACTGGCTTATCCAGTGCAAGGATTGGGACTGCTCTTGCATTACTGCGGGAAAGGGGAGGCTTGTTTCCTTTCCCATGGAAGGGCTGCAGCAGCCCCAGTAGGTTTACTCAAACTCCAGCACCTCTGGAGAACTTCTGGCTGCTCCATGCTGCCCTCAGACGGAAGGTTGAATCTGTGCATAACAGCTGGTTCAAGCCTGACATTCAAGTTGGTATTATTATTGTGGATGAAACTCCAATCCACAACAAGCAATCCATCACCATACAGTACAAACACTGAAGAAATTACCTTTTTGGTATTAATGTGGACCCTTGACCCATTTGCAACCATTACTAAAAACATAAGCAGGAGCAAGTAACAGTCCAAAAATTCAAATTCATTGCAAATGGTGTCCATTTTATAATGATTTCAGCCTTCCTAGTGCAGAATAAATGTGCAAATAATAACATCTTGATGGAATTAGAAGTATCACAAATGTTTAGCAGGGGCAGATGAGACTGTTTTTAAGCAAAGTGTTGGTTATTTCCAGTACATAAGGTTGGGTAGATCCAGGTGCACATCTGTGTGTGCTCAGAAGGAGTCAAGGATAGGGTGACCAGATGCCAAACCCAAAATTCCTGAACCCCAAGGCCAAAATTCCTAATCCCAGGCCAAAATTCCTACCCGCTGAAAAAAAATTGCCAAAAAATGTATTTTTTTGTTTTTTGTTTTTTTGTTTTTTTTTACCATAAGTTTTGATAGGAAGGAGATATATCAAAACTGATTTTTGCATTGGATTCTACTCTTCAATATGAATCCAATGACATATGGCATGATGGGGTACTGTGCGCTATCACGAAGTTTCAAAATGAAGCCAAAATGTAGGACAATCCCTACAATCCACAGTAACTACGGGAGCACGTAAGAAACATTACGGGTACCCCTAGTTACTGCACCACCTAGTGAAAACCTATGGGAAATTCATATTGCAGTCCAGAGCAAATTGTTCTTACACCAGAGCAAGGACTCACCATAGTTACTCTGGATTGCGCCCAATGATGCCAAAATGTAGGACACCCGGACAGGAGGCTAAAAATCTGAACAAATCCGGGTTTTCCGGTCATCTGGTCACCCTGGAAATAGCAATAATAGGATGCATTATACATCAGCTTGAATAACTAAAGAGATGTACCCTCCAACATGATAACTAGCAGATAAAAATAGGGGACACCTGCATCATTAAATCAGCCTTCTTCTCATCCTGAAATCACACCCCGAGTCCTTTCTGCTGCTCTACTGTTACACAATGCAGAAGAGCCTTAATAGCCTCTCCAGCACTTATTATAAAAAGTACAAGAAGCATTTGAACCTTGCATACTACATGGTGGTCATAAGATCATAACTGGAACCCTGCTGAGAGTTCCAATAGGATATAAATGGAAAAAGCCTGCTGAGCTCCTCCCTTTACTAATGAAGGTCACCCCCATCCCATATAAATCCATTCTTTTTCAAATTGTTAGGAGATATGTGGATGCTCATCTTTAATTACATAAGCAGTTCCATTTTGAATATTATTCTCTCTTCTACTTCTGCTTAATGTTACCCTTTTTAAAAAAATGCTTTTCATTTATTTAAAATGGTTATGTACGTACTTAAACATTAGCCATCTCCCTTATCATCCTTTTTGTTGCTGAAATACGTATTATTTAATTAGGTGTGTTTGGGTGGGATATTGGAGTCATATCTTGTTAAATTTTGTTTAAATTTAAATTTACATCATTTAGTGATATGTGATAATGGTTCTGTTATTATTGTATTTATTAGTGTAGCAGTTCCCAAACTTTTTAGTACTGGGACCCCCTTTTTAAACGACTCATGAAGCTTTCTAGACTCATGAAGCTTTATAAGACTCAAAAAAAGTTTAACTTCACCAGCTTCTCGTGTCTCTATTTTTTCATATATGATTATGATCAGGGCAGGGATCACATTTTTGGAGTATTTGGAATATCTGTTCATTGAATCAGAACCATTCTCGTGGTGTTGCATTTCTTTTAGCATTTCAAAATGGACACAGTTGCCTACTCATGAGTAAGCATCATGTGTGGCTCAGTCTCACTTTCCTTATAGGACATACAGTACATAGCAGAGGATGGCAGGCTTAACTCTGCCACACATAATGAACCCAGGAATACAAAAGCTATAAGAAGAGCCAAAAGCCTATCTAGTCCAGCTTCCTGTATCACACACCACCCACCAGATGCTTCAGGGTGCACAATGCACATATGATACCTGCATCCAGGTACCCTCCCCCATATCTGGCATTTTGAGGTTCTTCATGTATACACACACCCCTCATGGCTTGTAGCCTGTGATAGTCCTTTTCTCAAGGAATTTGTACAATCCCTTCTTGAAGGCACTGGGGTTAGATGCCATCACCACATCCTGTGGCAGGGAGTTCTACAGAACAAGTACATGCTGGGTAAACAAAATTTTTCTCTTGTCTGTCCTAATCCAACATTCAATTTTCTTGGATGTCCCCTGGTTCTGGTGTTATCTGAATGGCCTAGCTAGAGCGTGCGCAAAGCACTCTTTTGCAGGGAGCAAGCTTTTATGGTGGTGTGCATGCTGATCTTCCTGTCCCTTTTGGATCAATTCCAGGCAGGGTGGGAAAGCAAAATGGCAGCAAATGAGAAAGGGAGGCCAAAGGTGTACAGCTCCTTGCACATGTACAAAGGCTTCCTTTGAAACCTACCATTTGAACGCTTCTCCTTATGTCACTGGCCACATGCATTTGTAGACATGTTCCTGCTGCCTATTTTGTGCACACACTGGCATGCTATGTAGGCAGTATTTTGGATCACTGGAAAGAAAACAGGGCTTGCAGACAACCACGGCACACTGCTTGGGCAAATGCTTGTGTTGCATTGACACACCACTGTTTTTAAACCTGTGATTTGCAGTGGCTATTCGTGAGTCAAATCAGTGTATTAAAAGAGTCCATGTGTAACAAGGTTGGACCAGTACTCCTAAGTTGATGAGTACCAGCACCTTCCCCCCCCCCCCCAAAAAAAAATTATTACGTATAATTGGGGACCTGCAAAAGGTGAGGTTATTTTGGGATAACACCCCTTTGTCAGGAAAAAATAAGTTCACCTTTTGCAGGTCCCTACATATAACGTATTATACTGTATATAGTTTACTAATAACAAGAAGACTACATGCTCACAAGGAAAAGGTGGGTAAAGATTTTTTCCAGGACGCAATTGTGAAAAAGATAGAGGACATTTGGTCACCCTGCACCCTGTCAGGGGAGGAGGCCTTGTGGAGGGAGACAGGAGGAGGCCTGAGCCAGTGTGGGGGAGGCCTGGAGAGGTGTGTGTTGGAGGCCCAGCTGAGGAAGGAGGCAGGTTCTGACTGCGGAGAGAAGGGCGGAGACGTGGTTGAGGCTCTGGGGCTGCTCTGGGGAAGCTGCAGGGAGAAGAAGGGATGCTGGACTCTCCTTCTGCCCCTCAAAGTGAGGCTGGTTGGAGGGCATCTGGTTCAGGCCCCTTTGCCCCCCTCTTGTTCCTTTGCTCCCCTCAGTAGAAGCATAGCTAGAGGGGGTCACAGCAGGGTTCTGGGCTGCAGAGGGAGCAACAGGGAAGGCCAGAAAAGAAGGGTCTGCTGGACTCTCCTGTTCCTGGGAAGGGAAGGAACCCTGTGTTGTTCTTGAAGCCTTTTGGGGATCCTGATCTAATCCTCCCCACAGGCCTTTCCTTCCCTACCAACTGCCAAAGCAAACCCTCTGTTCTCATAAACTCCTCCTCCCCCGGCAGAGTCAGTGCACAGTCAGGGCAAAGCTCCTCTCCCAGCCAGCACTGCCTCCATCTTGCACCACTTCTGCCCTCAAGACGTAGAGCCATTAAGGGGCTCCTCAGTCTCCTTTGTAGGCATTCCCCTCAGGTAGTGGAGAGGAATTCAGACAGGGTCATGAAGCAAACTAAAAGCTTAAAGGAAACTCATGTGTTCTCCATTCTCTCCCTCACAGGCAGAAGATTCAGAATCTGAAGTGAGGGAAAAATTTGGAGGAAACAAAATGGCAGCCCCTCATCTGGAGCAGGTGAGGAAGGTTTGAGGGGCCTCCTCTTTTGACATTCTCAGCCTTTTCACCTCAGACTGGGCCACTGCTATTCCTCCCACTTCTTTTCTTCCTATTAACACCCTAATTCTCTCCAATTCCTGTCACCCCGAATCTCCCCCTCCTTCTCCATACAAACTACTTGCATCCCTTCTCCCCCTACTGCTTTCCCCTTTCTGCTTCTGCCTCTCTCCTCCACCACTTTCCTCCTCCTTCCATATAAAGCCTCCACTGTGTGTCCATCTTGGTGGGCAGGGTTCCCTGTATTTCCTATCCAGATTTCCAGGTTTTTCCTTCCATGGAAACTAAAGTGTGCTTCTACCCTTGGACTGAACTCTTTGTCTGGACTATCTTGTAAATAGGACATCTCTGCATTTTTTTTCAGAGCCCCGTTTCATTTGGAGAGGTTGCCCTGTATTTTGGGGGTAAAGAATGGGCCTTAATGACTCCATCCCAAAGGCAGCTCTATGACTGTGATGACTGAGAATCACAAAACGTGATGTTTGTGGGTAAGGAGATCATTTGGCTCTTAACCGATCCGTGTCCCTGACAGTACTGATGTCTCTGCTCCACTGGATGATGCCAAGGAGAGTTGGTGATCAGGCTGCAGAACCTGCATATAACTTCTGTGACACTTGATGTCCCTACATGCTTCTCTTATGCCCAACCCAGATGTACAGATCCTGAGGGGAGTTTCCAGTATGGGATGACATCGAGTGCACTCCTAACTAATTGAGGCCAGCCTAACTCATGGCATATCTTTCTGTGAGGGAAGGTTGATAATGTCCAACCGCCCAACAAGTAGGGCCCTGGGCAAAGTTTGGAATAGGTTTCCATTGCCAGGGAACTCATGGGACATCTGGGGGGAGCAGCCTGAGTCAGGTCTGTATGTGGGATCTATGTGTGGCAGAGTGGAAGGTGTGCCTTATCAGTGTTCTAGTGCTGCTCCCCATCAGCAGCTTGGGAAAGTTAAAGTTGCACAAAAAGACAATAGATTCCATTGAGCCAGTGGGTAGCAATGACTCCATTAGTGATTGTGAAAGAGCACAATCCTAACCATGTCTACTCAGATGTAAGCCCCATTGTGTCCAATGGGTCTTACTCCCAGGAAAGTGTCTTTAGGATTACGGCCAAAGTCATCCCCTCTCTGTAACCCTCACACCAGCCATGAAGGTTTTCAAAGGTATAGTACAGTTCAGTACTGTACAGTATTTTCTTTATTGCAGTGTTGTGTGTTACTGTATATTACAGTGCTTTGTCCAGTGTTATATTGCAATGTTTTGTTAATCATTTTTATAAACAATTCATATTTTTATATGAATATTTTTTGGGTTGTGGAACCAATCGTCTGAGTTTCCATTATTTCCTGTGGGAAAATCTGCTTCACTTAAAGAGTGTTTCACTTAAAGAGCATGCCTCTGGAACGAATTAAGCTCTTTAAGTGAGGCGCCACTTTAGTTCTTTTCCCAGGAAAGTATGGTTTGGATTGCAGCCAATTCAAACACAAATTAACTGGCAGTCCCTTGAATACCAATTGGAGCAGGTGGACATGTTTTGAGATCATTTCCCTTTTGTTTGGAATCTCCTGCATCCAGAAGTGTGCTTGCGAGTGAGACCAGGAGCTTTTTAATTCCAATATTTAAAATGTTAATTGCAGATGTGAATAATAAAATAAGAAAATGAATCATTGTATAAATGAAATTATTATATTAAGTAAAATGATTTTATTTAATATTTTATTTTATTGCTTTTTGTGTGTATTTAGTTCTTTGGTACTGGATGGCCTCAGAGTGATATTCGTATCTCCTTTTATACCTATGATGACAGTGCGCAGATATTTGCATCACAATCAAGGACTGCAAAATCTCTAGACATGCATGTTTGATGTATGCAAATGAACTGTGCACAAGTCTCCAAAGCATGATTGTGAAGAAACGTGTGGACAATGCACTGGCAGTCAAGAGTCATAATTTTGGACTTAGAGTATAATAAGTTTGCTGGCTGTATATTCAGCAGCCTGCACCTTCTCTCTTCCTGCCCTCTTCCTCCTGACTCACTGAGATGTACACTGGCCACTACATGGGGTCCCAGGATATAAAAGGAATTTCTCCTGTACGCATGCTTATGTGTGATTGAAAAGCGCACCAGATAATGGTCTATAGGAGGACCTGGAAGCAAGTCCGTAGCCAGGTTTGTAGAATTGGTGAGGTGACCATTTTTTCAAAAGGGGGGATTTATGCCACGTAATACTGGTGTGGAAAATGAAAAGGTACATAGATATGGGGAATCAAACACCTGGAACTCACCCAGTTTCATGAAGAGAAATGTTTTTGGGTGGTTTTGAAAGACACATTCATTGTAACAATAATTTCCATAGAATAAATGCATCCATGTAAATAGTCTGTATCCGTTTACTTAGAAATAACATGCAACTTATTTTTCATTTTGCACACCAACATGATACACAAACTTGCATCCCTACAAAAGTTCAACACATCAGCAAGAAAAGTGCAGTATGTGATGTATGTACTATTTACTTGTACTAAAAGCCTTTCATTTGCCAATGACACACTGCTGATGCATTGATACAAAATAAAATTGATTTGAAAATGGTTTTATGTTTTTGCAGATTTTCTGATTTGAATGACATAAAGCAATGTTATGTGATGTGATGTGCTAGAAGATATATCCATAGTATTGTTTATAACTGGAAAAGTAATTTATTATCTTCTAGAAAATACCTTTAGCAACATAAAATGATGTTTTGTGTTTTGACTGTTTTTATTTGGTTATACTATTTTAAATACAACACAACAACAAAAAAAACCTCTATCTTAATAAAGACATTTGCAAGTAAAGGCAGCTGTGGCTTTTCTGGACCCAAGTTCTCGTCAGATAAAAAATGCATTTGAGATTTTGAAAAATAGTAATATAAAAAAATACTATTTTTTTCCCTACAGCGTCTGTTTGGAAACAGTTTGGAGGAAAGAAGGAGATTCATTTTTCACAGCAAAAAGTCAATGAAGGAGAAAAGCCCTGTAAGTGCCAAGAGTGCAGAAAGTCTTTCAGTCAGAATGGTGAACAAAAAATCTACCAGAGAGGCCACACTGGAGAGAAACCCTGTAAGTGCCAGGAGTGTGGAAAGTGCTTATGCAGACCTTATGATGCACCAGAGAATCCACAAAGGGGAGAAACCCTATAAGCGCCAGGAATGTGGAAACAGCTTCGGTAAAAATAGTAGTCTTCTTATCCACCAGAGAACCCACGCAGGGGAGAAACCCTATAAATGCCAGGAGCGTGGAAAGAGCTTCAGTCAGAATAGAAATCTTCTGATCCGCCAGAAAACCCACACAGGGGAGAAGCCTCATAAGTGCCAGGAATGTGGAAAGTGCTTTAGCAGGAGGAGAGATCTTATGAGCCACCAAAGAACCCACACATTGGAGAAACCCTATAAGTGCCAGGAGTGTGGAAATAGCTTCAATCGGAATAGTAATCTTCTGATCCACCAGAGGATCCACACAGGGGAGAAGCCTTATAAGTGCCAGGAATGTGGAAAGAGCTTCAATCAGAATAGTAGTCTTATGATCCACCAGAGGACCCACACAGGGGAGAAGCCTTATAAGTGCCAGGAGTGTGAAAAGAGCTTCTCACACAGTGATAGTCTTATGATCCACCAGGGAACCCACACAGGGGAGAAGCCTTATAAGTGCCAGGAATGTGGAAAGCGCTTCAATCAGAATAGTAGTCTCATGATCCACCAGAGGACCCAGACGGGGGAGAAGCCTCATAAGTGCCAGGAATGTGGAAAGTGCTTTATCAGGAGGGGAGATCTTATGAGCCACCAAAGAACCCACACATTGGAGAAACCCTATAAGTGCCAAGAGTGTGGAAAGATCTTCAGTCACAGTGGTAGTCTTATGACCCATCAGAGAACCCACACAGGGGAGAAACCCTGTAAGTGCCAGGAATGTGGAAGGAACTTCAGTTGGTATAGTATTCTTCTGATCCACCAGAGAACCCACACAGGGGAGAAGCCTTATAAGTGCCAGGAGTGTGGAAAGAGCTTCAATCGGAATAGTAATCTTATGATCCACCAGAGGACCCACACAGGAGAGAAATCCTATGAATGCCAGGAGTGTGGAAAGAGTTTCAGCAGGAGTAGAAACCTTAAGAGCCATCAGAAAACTCACATGGGAGTGTAAATGCCAGGAGTGCGGAAAGAGCTTCAGTCAAAGTGCGCTTCTTATGTTCCACCAGATAACCCACGCAGGGGAGAAACCCTGTAATTTCCAGGAGTATGAAAAGGGTGCAGTCAGAATAATAATCTTATGATCCTCCAGAAAACCCACACAGGAGAGAAAGAGCTTTAGTCATGTTATGCACCACCTTATAGTACAGCACTAGAGAATGACCTCAAGCAAGTAATTTTTGCAGTTTTTGTTTGAAATGTCAAGTGTTTTGCTTGTTCTTATTTTTCAAAATATAACATTGGCCAAAATTGTCCTCTCATTATTTTCTCGTTTTCATGGTATGGGGCTTAAACTTACTTTCCCTGATTTGAAAGTGCCCTGCAGGCTAAAGGGATTTCACTTAGGGGCCAAACTGTGGACCCATTCACTCAGGGCCCCATCCTCACATAACAAGTGTTGCTTCACTTAACAAGCACACTCACTGGCAGTTGGGGCAGACGCGCAGCCCTTTTAAAAAGCATCAGGGCTGCCTAGCATGCCTGCCCATAGCGAAAGCAACACTTTCACGCTGTTCTTCCTGTAGCTGGGCATCCGCTAGGCAGAGGGAGAGAACAGCAGTGGAGAAGAGGAAAGCAGTTCAGGGCTAGCCAGAAGGGAGCAGGGGAGAGAGACTCAGGATGAAGAGAAGGAGAAAGTGGGGAGACACTTGGAAAGTGTCTTGGATTGCAGCTTCCTAACCATGTCTACACCCAGAAGCCCCATCGTGTTAAATGGGTCTTACTCCCAGGAAAGTGTCTTGGATTGCAGAAGAAAGTGTCTTTGATTGCAGCCTCCTAACCATGTCTACCCAGAAGTCAGCCCCATTGTGTTAAATGGGGCTTACTCCCAGGAAAGTGTCTTTGCAGCCTCCTAACCATGTCTACCCATTGTGTTAAATGGGTCTTACTCCCAAGAAAATGTCTTTAGGATTGCAGCCTAAGTAGACTTAGGATCATGCACATGGAATGCATTTTTGAATTCAATTCCAGTGTTTTGTCATCATTTTTATATGCAGTTAATATTTTTATATGAATATTTTTGGGGTTGTGGAACCAATCGTCTGAACTTCCATTATTTCCTGTGGGAAAATCCACTTCACAGAAGGAGTGTTTCACATAACAAGCATGCTTCCAGAATGAATTAAACTTCTTATGTAAGGCACCGCTGTATTTCTCTTTTGGTCTAAAGCTGGTTTCCCGCATCAATCACCATCATATGGTGATCTTTTAACATAGAATCATAGTATCCAGGAAACCGGTCCGGATATCCCTGTGGAGTGCGTTTGGGTAAAGGTTAGGGGAAAAAACAAGAAACAAAACATTGTGGTGGGTGTCTACTATAGACCGCCAGGCCAAGGAGAAGGAGTAGACAATGTCTTGGAGCAACTGGCAGGTGTTGCAAGGAAATATGCGGTAGTAGTAATGGGGGACTTTAACTATCCAGACATTTGCTGGGAGACACACTCAGCCAAACATGGAAACTCCAATAAATTCCTGATGGGCCTGGAAGATAACTTCATGGTCCAGAAGGTGGAGGAAACAACAAAGGGAGGGGCCGTCCTTGACCTGATCTTAACTAATTGTGATGAACTGATTGACCGGGTCAATGTGGTGGGAACTTTAGGGGAAAGCGATCATGAGCTGCTGGAATTTAGAATAATGTGGGAAATAAAAAGAGTGCAGAGTGAAACTTATATGTTGGATTTCAGGAAAGCTGATTTTAACAGGCTTAGAGGAGTCATAGGTGGGATCCCATGGGTTGATGATCTAATGGGGAAAGGGGCCCAAGATGGGTGGGAGCTCCTTAAGAGGCAGCTTCTACAAGCACAGTCAGAAACAATTCCCATGAAAAAGAAAGGGGGGAAAAACCTGAAAAAACCAGGTTGGCTCCACAAGCAACTTGGGGATCAGCTGAAGTTAAAGAAAGAGAAGTATAGGGAGTGGAAGACTGGAAAGATCACCAGGGAAGAGTACAGGCAGATAGCCCGGTCTTGTAAGGAGGGGGTCAGGAATGCTAAAGCTCAGTATGAGCTGAGGCTGGCCAGGGGAGTCAAGGATAACAAAAAGAGCTTCTTTAGATATGCCCAAAGGAACAGGAGGAGAGACGAGGGGGTGGGGCTGCTCCTGGACAAAGATGGACAGCAGGTGTCTGGAAACCAGGAGAAGGCAGAGCTGCTCAACTCCTACTTTGCGTCCGTCTATTCTCAGAAGGAGGGATTTGCAAATGGGGGTGCAGGATCATTGGCTGATGCGGGGATGTGCTCGCATCCCCAAACAGATAATGAAAACATGGATGGTGCAGAACAGCAGATTAAGATTGATAGAGAACTGGTTCGAAACCACTTAACTGGCCTAAATGAATTCAAGTCATTTGGACCAGATGAGCTGCATCCTCGAGTTCTTAAGGAACTGGCAGATGTCCTTGCAGAGCCTTTGTCGATCATCTTTGAGAAATCCCTGAGGAGTGGAGAAGTGCCACTGGACTGGAAGAGGGCGAATGTAGTTCCAATTTTTAAGAAGGGGAAAAAAGAAGACCCGGGAAATTATAGACCAGTCAGTTTGACTTCAATCCCGGGGAAGATACTAGAATAAATCATAAAACACACAATTTGTGCACATCTAGACAAGTACTCGGTGATCAAATCAACCCAGCATGGATTTACCAAGAATAAATCTTGCCAGACAAATCTGATCTCCTTTTTTGATTGGGTTACGAGCTTACTGGACAGTGGCAATGCTGTGGATGTCATTTATCTTGACTTCAGCAAAGCATTTGACAAAGTCCCACATGACATTTTAATTGGGAAGTTGGAAAAATATGGGCTCGACGAGGCAATTGTTAGGTGGATCTGCAACTGGCTCGATGGCCACACTCAAAGGGTTTTAGTAAATGGGTCTGCATCAACCTGGAGATCGGTTTCAAGTGGGGTACCCCAAGGCTCTGTCTTGGGCCCAGTCCTCTTTAACATTTTTATCAGTGACTTGAAGGAAGGGGTACGAGGGAGCCTGATCAAAATTGCAGATGACACCAAGCTGGGAGGAGTAGCAAACACATCAGAAGACAGGAGAAACCTCCAGGAGGATCTGGATAAACTGGAATCCTGGGCTGTAACAAATAGAATGAATTTCAACAGGGAGAAGTGCAAGGTTCTGCACTTAGGAAATAAAAACCAAAAATACAGGTATAAAAAGGGGGATACTTGGCTTGGCAGCACAACATGTGAGCGGGATCTTGGAGTCGCCGTGGATCACAAGCTGAACATGAGTCAGCAGTGTGATGTGTCTGCAAAGAAGGCAAATGCCATTTTAGGCTGCATTAAGAGGACTGTAGCTTCCAAGTCGCAAGAAGTTATAGTTCCTCTTTATTCTGCATTGGTCAGACCTCACCTTGAGTACTGTGTTCAGTTCTGGGCACCTCACTTTAAGAAAGATCCAGTCAAACTGGAGCAAGTCCAGAGGAGAGCAACAAGAATGATCCGTGGGATGGAAGGGAAACCCTACGAGGAAAGGTTGGGGGGACTTGGGATATTCAGCCTGGAGAACAGGAGGCTGAGAGGAGACATGATTGCCCCCTTCAGATACCTGAAGGGCTGTGATAGGGAGGAAGGGGCTCATTTGTTCATAGCTGCTTCTGAAAGCAGGACTAGAACCAATGGGTACAAACTGCAAGAGGGGAGACTCTGGTTGGATATCCGGAAAAAGTTCCTGACGGTGAGGGCGGTTCGGCAGTGGAACAGATTGCCAAGGGAGGTGGTGGACTCTCTCTCACTGGGAATCTTCAAGAAGAGGCTCGACGAGCACCTGTCGGGGATGCTCTAGGGGGAATTCCTGCTGCAGGCAGGGGGTTGGACTAGATGACCTACTAGGTCCCTTCCAACTCTATTATTCTATGATTCTAGTGAACCCTGGGTGCAAGAAGGTGATGCCACCTGTTCTGCCAGACCATCTGTATCAGATACACTGATTACTTTATGGCTTGGGGAAAATGTACTCCCAAAACATCCTTTCTGTATTTCCATACAATAAATCCCAGTCCTAGAAACCATAACTTGGAGGAAGGGATACGGGGGAGTGTGACGCGGGCTGTCCTGAGTAATATGGGTGGAAGGGGAAGACTGGTTGACAGGTGGAAACACTCCCAAGGAGAGGTCGGTGGGGAACATAGGCCATGGCGATTCAGGTGGGATGTTTATAACTGTATCTTTATTGATGTCCATACTAGATGGAGGCACTTCTTCTTAGTTTCAGTTAACACGCAACATAGGCCAACGGGCCAATACTCACAACAGAGCAGAACAGGTAAGTCAGGTAAGTACAAGTCACCAAGCATCAACACTTCTCTTATCTCTTCATTCTCCTTCCTTCCCCTTTCCTCTCTCCTCTCCCGCCTGTCCTTTCCCGCCTCTTCTCTCCCTTTTATCTTTCCAGATCCCCCGCCCCATGCCCGGTTCCCACCAAACAGGTCTCGGTGGGGGCGGAAGTTTCCACCATCAGGCGGGCCCTTCAAACAAGTCAGGCCTCCAAATGCTTCCCTGTCGGGGAACCTCTCCGACCAAGTCCATCTGGGGGGCTTGTATTTCCCCCTCTTTGGTCCCATCTCTCTTCTACCTTCCTCTGGTTTAACCACTTCCTCTACGTCTTCCTCGATTCCCCCCCAGTCTCCCGGTTGTATAGCGTCCAACTCCTCATCTCTCCTCCTTTTCTCTTCAGGGGGTGTCATAACACGGGGAACCCGATAAGGTCGGCAACGGCATAGCGGCTCCCCTTCCTCTTCCTCAAGCGACATCTCCAGCCACATGAGGTCCTCCGCCAGCTCTTCCTCCTCCATCTGGCGGGGACCTCCACAGGGAGTCTGATCAAATTTGCAGATGACACAAAGCTGGGAGGAGTAGCAAACACATCAGAAGACAGGAGAAACCTCCAGGAGGATCTGGATAAACTGGAATCCTGGGCTGTAACAAATAGAATGAATTTCAACAGGGAGAAGTGCAAGGTTCTGCACTTAGGAAATAAAAACCAAAAATACAGGTATAAAATGGGGGATACTTGGCTTGGCAGCACAACGTGTGAGCGGGATCTTGGAGTCCCTGTGGACCACAAGCTAAACATGAGTCAGCAGTGTGATGTGTCTGCAAAGAAGGCAAATGCCATTTTAGGCTGCATTAAGAGGACTGTAGCTTCCAAGTCACGAGAAGTTCTAGTTCCGCTTTATTCTGCATTGGTGAGACCTCACCTTGAGTACTGTGTTCAGTTCTGGGCACCTCAGTTCAAAAAGATGCCACCAAACTGGAGCAGGTCCAGAGGAGAGCGACAAGAATGAACAGTGGGATGGAAGGGAAGCCCTACAAGGAAAGGTTGGGGGAACTTGGGATGTTCAGCCTGGAGAAGAGAAGGCTGAGAGGAGACATGATTGCCCTTTTCAGATACCTGAAGGGCTGTCATAGGAAGGGACTCATTTGTTCATAGCTGCTTCTGAAAGAAGAACTAGAACCAATGGGTACAAACTGCAAGAAAGGAGATTCTGGTTGGATATCCAGAAAAAATTCCTGACGGTGAGGGCGGTTCGGCAGTGGAACAGATTGCCAAGAGTTGTGGTAGACTCCCCCTCACTCGGGATCTTCAAGCAGAAGCTTGACAAGCACCTGTCAGGGATGCTCTAGGAGGGTTTCCTGCTGCAGGCAGGGGATTGGACTGGATGACCTTACTAGGTTCCTTCCCACTCTATGATTCTATGTTTAGGTTCATCCCAGGAAGAGGACAGTTCAGTGGCAGTGGTGATCCCCAAAAACCAACCCTCACTTCCAGCCAAATCCTTCTTGCAAGTCCACATGGCTTGCACTGGTGATATCTCTAGTGTAAGTCCAAGATGACCCATCATACTAGTAGGGGCTTATCCCAGGAAATCTCCTGTATGTGTGTCTGTGTGTCTGTGTGTCTGCATATGCATGTATTGATCACTTACTACACACGGTAACAGTCTTTTCATGCCACACTAATAGTCAGAGGGGCCTTTTTGCAGGGATACAGATTGTACAGAGATTCAGAGTTTGTCAGATGGAAGGCATGGCACTAGATCTTCTACCCAGCTGTGATCCAGGGCTAGACCAGAGGGAAAAAACATATTGCTACTTGTACATTGTGAGTTCCAAATGGCTGGCTGTGAGTAGGCATTTCATAAGGGCACTTATGTGCACAAATATTGGAGCGAGCACAATGTTATTCTGAATGGAAGTGATAGCAGTTTGTTTGCATCATGTTACTAGATATGATACAGCTCAATCCAAATTTGTGCTGAAGCAGGAGGGCCAGCATGCCTGCAGTGTAACCTGTGCCAGTTTGGGGCTGCTGCTGTGCTATTGTCAGGCAAGGGGATACTGTTCCACTACACCTTGGTAATGCAGCAGCAGCCCTAATCAGAGCCTCTTGGATCTGCACCACAGAAAAAAAGCGGTATGTAAATACTGTAGATAAATAGATATAAATACTGTAGATAGATAGATAGATAGAGAGATAGAGAGAAAGAGAGAAAGAAAGAAAGAAAGAAATCAGTGATAGATAGATAGAAATCAGTGGCACAAATCCAAGGAGACAGAACAGCCTGGAGCTGCTTTACGCTGCCCAGGAATGGGGCTAAATCTGACACAAGCACCAGGTCCTAGCCCCACCTCCTGCTTCCCCCACACCTGCCCATATCCCTGCCTACCCTCCCCCCACTTCAAAACACCACCCCAGTGTCTGGCCAAGCTCTGCCAACTTACTGGACTCCTGGACCACAGCTTCCTCCTGTTCCACAACTGGACCACAGGCCTCTTCTCCTTTTCGGGTATTGCAGATGTGCTTTACAACACTTTGTGCCACCCCTGGATTTGCACAAAGAAAATGCGCACCCTCAGGATTGCTTCCGAGTGTCTTGTGGACAGGTGGATTGGAGCATACATGCTGGCAGCCAAAATAACAGAGTGCATTTTTCTAATACACAACAGTTTAACATCACCTCCTTGTGGCTTAAACTGGTACTGAATAAACAATGGGAAGTACTGCACTTTTAAGTGTCATTTATTATATTACTAGCGAAAAGCATACCTGCATTGCGGGAGTAACATTTCCCCATATGCCATCCCCCCACGGCGCAACTTCCCCCCATGCGTATCAACCACCATGCGCAACTTCCCTCCATGCACATCAACCCCCCATGCGCAACTTCCCCCATGCACATCAACCCACCATGCGCAACTTCCCCCATGCGCATCAATCCCCCATGCGCAACTTCCCACATCTGCATCAACCCACATGCGCAACTTCACCCCATGCGCAACTTCTCCCATGCGCATCAACCCCATGCGCAACTTCCCCATGCGCAACATCCCCCATGCGCAACATCCCCCATGCGCATCATGTCCCCATGTGCAACTTCCCCCATGAGCAACTTCCCCAAATGCGCATCAACCACCCATGTGCATCATGTCCCCATGTGCATCATGTCCCATGTACATCAAACCCCCATGTGCATCAAACTCCATGTGCATTAACCCCCATGCGCAACAACTCCTCATGCACATCATCTCCCCATGCGCAACATCCCCCATGCGCATCAAAGCCCCAATGCGCATCAACCCCATGCGCATCACACCCCCATGTGCATCAATTCCCAATCGCAACATTCCCCATGCACAGCATCAACCCCATGCGCATCTTCCCATGCGCATCAATTCCCCATGCGCAACATCCCCCCATGCACATCAAACTCCCATGTGCATCAACCCCGAATCGCAACATCCCCCATGCGCAGCATCAACCCCCCCATGCGCAGCATCCTCCCCAGTGCAACCTCTTCCTCCGAACAATATCACCCCACCGCACCAGGCACCAGGCACCAGGCACCAAGCACTGAATTGGCTGGATGTTGGTCAGTCTCCCATGTTAAGTATAGGACAAAAACACTTTGCACCCCTTTTCAACCCCTTAAAGGTCAAATTTCTCCACATTTGTTCTTGGTGGGGGTTCTTGGTGGGTGTTCATGTGACAGAAGGAACTCCCTCCCCAAATTTCATGCTTCTAGGTCCAGAGATTGGGGCGGAATGTTGATGAGTCATCAATTCTTCAATGCAAAACGCATTGTGTCCCTTTTCACCCCCTTCCGGTTGGAATTTCTGAAAACTGGTTCTTAGTGACTCCCTCCATTACAGAAGGAACACCCACCCCAAATTTCATGCTTCTAGGCCTGGCAGTTTTGGCAGGGCGTTGATGAGTTAGTAATGATGATGAAGATGAGTTTTATAAAACGCGTTGCGCCCCTTTTCACCCCCTTCTGGTTGGAATTTCCGAAAACTGGTTCTTAGTGGATCCCTCCATCATGGAAGGAACACCCTCATCAAATTTCATGCTTATAGGCCCGGCAATTTTGGCTGGATATTGATGAGTCAGTGAAGATGATGAAGATGCCTTTTATAAATATAGATTAGTGAAACGTGTACCCGCATTGCGGGAGTAAAATTTCCCCGTATGCCATCCCCCCACTGTACATCAATTCCCCATGCACAATAACCCCCCATGCGCATCCACCCCATGTGCAACATTCCCCAAGTTCACCCACCCCATGCGCATCATCTCCCCATGTGCATCATATCCCCTTGTGCATCAAGCCCCCATGCGCATCAACCCCCTGCGCATCTACCCCCATGCACATCGCCCATGCACATCAAACCCCCATGAGCATCATCTCCCATGCGCAACATCCCATGCGCACAAAACCCCCATGCACATCAACTCCAATGTGCAACATCGCCCATGTGCAACATCCCCATGCGCATCAGTCCCCAATGCGCAACATCCCCCAAGCGCAACATCACCCATGCACACCATCTCCCCATGCGCAACATCCCTCAATGTGCACATCAACCCCCATGCACATCAATCCCCATGCGCATCAACTCCCACACGCAACATTGACCATGCGCAACATCCCCCATGCACATCAGTCCCCCATGCATATCAGTCCCCCATGCGCATCAAACCCCCATGTGTAACGTCCCCCCTGCATAACATCCCCTATGTGCAACGTCCCCCATGCACAACATCCCCATGCGCATCAGTCCCCATGTGCATCAGTCCCCATGCACATCTCCCCATGCACATAAACTCCCATGCACATCAAACCCCAATCACAACATCCCCCATGTGCAACATCTCCCCATGCACAACATCTCCACATCTCTAATACACAACAGTTTAACATCATCTCCTTGTGGCTTAAACTGGTACTGAATAAACAATGGGAAGTACTGCACTTTTAAGTGTCATTTATTATATTACTAGCGAAAAGCGTACCTGCGTTGCGGGAGTAACATCATCAACCTTCATGCGCATCAACCCCCGGCGCATCATCCCCCCATGTGCATCAACTTCCCATGCGCATGAACCCCTATGTGCATCCACCCACCATGTGCATCTTCCCATGCTCAACCCCCCCATGCACAGCACCCTCCCCAGTGCAACCCTCCCTCCAAACAACATCTTCAGTGCATCAGACACCGAGTGCCAAATTGGCTGCATGTAGGTCAGTCCTCCATGTTAAGTATAGGACAAAAACACGTTGACCCCTTTTGAGCCCCTGAAGGGTTAAATTTCTCCAGATGGTTCTTGGTGGGAGTTCAGGTGACAGAAGGATCCCTCCCAGAATTCCATGCTTCAGGCCCAGCAGTTGGGGTGGAATGTTGCTGAGTCAGCAATTCTCAATGCAAAGTATAGGGAGGAAAATGCGTTGCGCCCCTTCCGGTTGGAATTTCTTCCAACCGGAATTTCTTCACCCCCTTCCGGTTGGAATTTCTGAAAACCAGTTTTTAGTGCACCCCTCTATCATGGAAGGAATACCCACCCCAAATTTCATGCTTCTAGGTCCAGCGGTTTTGGCAGGGCGGTGATGAGTCAGTGAGTCATCCTTGGTGCGTGCGCAGTGCATCTTCTGATGCTGGTCGGTGCCAGAAGACGCACTGTGCAGGCGCCTCCCCAGCCCCGCGCCCGGCCCCGCCCCTGACCCTCCCTGACCCTGGCCCCGCCCGCTGACCCCCCCGGCCTGGCCACACCCACTTTCGGGGAACGTGTTGTAGGGCCAGGCCAGGCCCACCTCTGGTTCCCAGGGATACGAATCACAAGCGGTCCTAGAGGCGAATGACACCACAAGGTCTTCATATTATTTTTAGCACACTATTTGTTTGGATCTCTATCTGACCAATAATTTATGCCTAATAAAGGTTAATGAAATGAAAAATGATTTACAACAGTTAAGCAATATATATATATATATATTAGCTTTTATTATGTTGTGTCCTACATTTTTTTGAGTGTCCTACATTTTGGGTGGTCTTGTCCGCTTTTGTGGTTATGACATAATGGTCATCCTCAGTGTGCCTCACCTACTTCCTGGCTTTTGTGACTCCCAGCCCTTACGCTGAACCTGAACAAGGTCACTGTGACTGGGCAAGGAAGGCTCCTCTGCCCATTAACATGGAAGAACTCCATCTACGTGGCTCTGGAGAAGAAGCCTGGGAGGCCTTGTCATGCTAATGACATTGAAGGGGAATCCAAAGTTTGTACACACATAGGCAGGGGCCACTAAAGACTGTGTGATGAATTTAAAAATAAGACCGAAGCAGAACTTTCCCACAGTTATCATTTCTGTTCCCCTCAAACCTCAAGACAAACCCACCATGTCTTTCCCAAGGCTTCTTCTTCAGGTGTAAACGACCTGTATGGGGCATGTTATAGCTGCCCAATATTTAATTACAGTAAAACCTTTGATTGAGGGCAATTTGGATTGAGAGCGTTTCGCAAGACAAGCAAACATTTCTAATAATTTTTTCTTGCAATAAAAGCAATGTCTTGCATTATGAGCAAAAAAATAGTCCTGGCCAAGGTACAGCCGGTTTCGGTGCTCAACCAGCACCTGCTCAGCCTCTCTTTAGAGATCAACCTATGCATTTCTACTCTAAAGTAAGCCTATTACAGTCAGTGGGCTCACTTATATGTAAGGGGGGCAATGGAAAGAAGGCAGGGAGACCTAGGGCAAAATCCAGAGTAACTACAGGGAGACCTTGCTCCAGAGTAAGAACAATTTACTTTGGATTCCAATATGAATTTCCCATAGGTTTTCACTAGGTGGTGCAATAACTACGGGTGCACATAAAGTCTCTTATGTCCTCCCGTACTCTGGATTTGGGGGCTGGCCTTTCATATCTACTCTAAAGCAAGCCTTATTATAATCAGTGGGGATCACTCCTGTGTGGGGGGGGGGGCAATGGAAAGGAACCCAAGAGTCCTAGCCTTGTATGTCTACTTTAAAGTAAGCCTTACTAGAATTAGTGGGGCTCATTCCTGTGTCAGGGGGACAGATTGCAGCCTGAGTGACCTAAGTGCAATCCTAACCTAGGCCAGCCTAACCCATGGGTCTTCCAGTTCCCATGGTAATGTAGGGAGGCAAGTGGATGTCTGTGCACTGACCTAACCCTCCCCCAGGAGTGGCGGAGAAGTATCTTACAATACTTTTGTAAGGTGAATACACTGCAGCCTATAGTGGGGGAAAGTCATGGAGGCTTCCTACAGGTAAGGAAACATTTGTTTTCTTAACTCAGGTATGCATTGTAGTTGCATCAGTGCCAGAAAGTATTTTGTGTTTTCTGGACCTTGTTTTCTCTTTCACATAGGGTGCAATCCTGAGTAACTATGGGGAGTCCTTGCTCCGGTGTAAGAACAATTTGCTCTGGATTGCAATATGAATTTCCCATAGGTTTTCACTAGGTGGTGCAGTATCTACGGGTGCACGTAATGTCTCTTACGTACACCCGTAGTTACTCTGGATTGTAGGGAAAGTTAAAGAGATACTGGCATTAGAACCAGTTCTCTGGGAAATTATAGGGAGGAGACCTGCAAACAAATGATCTCATTTGACTAGCCTCGTTTCTCACAATCACTGGTGATGATTCATCATTGAACAACCCAGAAAGACAGTGCAAGGGAAGGTTATCCACAAATAATTTTCATTTTCTATGGTGCATTAGCAACAATCCTCAATATTGGAGAGTAAATAGTACATCATATCTCAAGCTGCAGTTCCTTGGCATACAAAAGAGTTCTCTGCTTGAAAAAGGGAGGGTGTATAATACTAGGAAGACTCTTTTCATCCTTTTTTAAAAGCAGGATAACTCGGCTATAGGTCTCATTCTGATCCAAGAGCATATGGATAAGAAACGTGGCAGGAGCTATTGTGCAAAGATGACTGTAAAAAGAAGATTCTGGGTATAATGCCAAGAAACACAATGACGTTTGTGTAAAAGGAACATTGAAAAGGCCATCTGTGCAAAATTTACTGCTTTACTATTTACTCTTTCTGCCCATTGTCTTCCTAACTTTGAACTAAAGAGACTTGTTAGAGCAAGCTTGCCACCAGTGCCAAAGAGGGCTGCCAAGACTAGACCAGCCAGTGCTTCATCCCAAGGAGACCCACAATTCTTCAGAGAAAAGGCCCACATCAACACAGCACCATGGATCGATTCCGGATGATCTTCCAGTACTTCCAATCCAATTCAGAATCTGTGACTAATGGGATCTGTGGGCTGCTAGCACTAGCTAGTGTAAAGATTTACACCTCCTTTGACTTCAACTGTCCCTGCCTTCCTAAATACAACATGGCATATGGCATGGGAATAATGTTTGTCCCTCCAGTGGTCCTTTTGCTCTGTGGTCTTATGGTTAATAGGCAGTCTGTGGTGATTCTTGAAGAATGGAAAAGACCTACTGGGGACAGGAAGAAGAATCTGGCCATTATCAGGTGGGGGATTTCAGTCATAAATCTTTTAGTGATGTGATGCTTTAGCTTGATTCCCCTTTTTTGTCCTGCCTGCTTGTAAGATCTTTAGTTCCATTAAGTTATTCATTTAAACATTATGTATAATTCATACAGAACTTTTAAAAATATATTACAGCAATCTCATGAAATAAGTCATTAGAATTCCCATTTATTATTATAATTCCCAAATCTGAAGCTTAGTGGTATGTCCATATAATTTGTGGCAAAAGTGAGATTTTAGCTTGCATTTTCTATGCATTCTAGAGGTAGTCCTGGAATAGGATTTCTTGCATTTCAACAAGTTTAAAGGAGATAGGATATTGTTTGGAACAATAGCTCGAGGGTAGAAGATTTGACCTTATCACCTGTATTATTTTTCTAGTTGAAACTGTCATCCCTGTCCCCCCACCAAGATTCAAATATCTGGAGGGTCATTCCAATGGGAAAATGGCATGAAGCAGAAATATCAAACATGCATACACTCCTCAGTCTCAACAAAAATAAAATTCATGAATCCTATTCACAGATGTCTGTGTCATGTCCAACATGTTCCTTCAATATTAGATTTTCAATATTAGATTTTTATCAATTATCTTTCATGAGTCAGTCAGATTATGAGCACAGCTGCTCTGTAAATAACTTCACAATAAAAAAAAACCATCAAAAATTGTCTTCCAAATCTATCTGTCTACAGAATTTATATACTGCTTTTCAACTAAAACATTCAGAAAGCGGTCGACAAAGAAAATGAAAAAAAATTAATAGCTAATGGGTCCCCGTTCCAAAAGGGCTCACAATCTAAAATGCAGCAGAAGCCACTAAAACAGACATTGCTGGGGTGTGTAGGGCCAGTTACTCTCCCCCTGCTAAATAAAAGAGGAACACCCACTTGAAAGAGTGCCTCTTGCCCAGTTAGCAGTTAGTTTAAAATCCAGTTTAAAAAAGAAAAATTACTATCTCAGATCCCTGCATTGTGGAGAAGAGCCTGAAATTCTTGAATTTCCATAAGGGAAATTCTTGAAAACCGAAGGGAAATCATGAATTACTAAGAGTTACGAATCCAGTGGCTTTAGTGATTTTTCTTTTACTTTTTCAATATCTGAGTTTGACAAGATAACAGCAGGTCTCAATTTCATTGCACACGTACTTCACAGTTCCCTGATGCCTGGTTGTGAATGAACTGCATAGACAGCAGCTTTCGTTCAGACAGCTAATCTCCTCTGCCAAAGCGTTGTTGCACCTAAAGTGTTAAGCAGATGAACATGTGAGTTCCCTAGACCTTAGAAAGCATTTTCTTTCACATTTTTAAGGCGAATGTTTTTGTCTCAGCATCTGATCTCAAAGTATTTAAAAGGAAAAGAAATCCCTGCAATGCATTATATATGCTGACAGTCAGTCTGCCCTGATTTAAAAGCAAATCCATGGTGCATCTTAAATGACAGGGGAAGTAAGAATGGGCTTGACCTCTTACCATAACCAACCAGGGGAGCCACAAAATCCTCACAAAAATCCTGTTGCCTTATATAATTTTTAAGTTTGCAGCCTAATGGGGAGCCACAACCAATGGCCCAATAAGTCAAGGGAGATCTCAGCTGAAAAAGTTCAGGAACCAGTGATATATGGTAAGGCAAAGAGCAATGAAATCCATCTTTATTTCATAGAAACTAATGCAACAAAAATGGGAATTTTCAAGTAGCTGGTAGGACAGAGGCTTAATCTTCACCCATCCCTAGTATTGTCCTGCAAATACCTCCTGATCATTTTTATTCTGTTTTTTACCCAGTCAGTTTCAAAGATTGGAAATTAATCTGACATCATTTGATGTGAACAGTGATCAGAGCTCAAGAATAATAACTCCTTCCAATAATAACTCAGAAAACATGTGTTTGCCAAGGCAATATATTATTTTCCCATTCGTGTGAAAGTTCAGGATTATTATTATTTTGTTCAGACAGCTGAAGTTCAAAGAACAAAAAAGCAGGCCTCCGTCAGTCTTGAGAGACTATGGTATCGTGCTCAGCGCTGCATATGCAGCATGCGAAGCACGAAAGCCTGGGTTAGATTGTTATGGAAGATAGGCTGTTACCCAAGCAGCAAATCCCCCCTCTCCACACCACTGAATTAGTCCAATGGAAAGGGTTCTTTTCAACAGCAGTAGTTCTCCAAGAAGCTTACATAGTAACTTAAATCAATAAATTCCCCAAAGGGGTGACAGACTCAAATACAGAAGAGACACCCAGAATAGACACCATGCTGCGGTGAAGGACAGTTGATCTCCCCCTGCTAAATATAAGAGGACACCCCCTACAATCGAGAGTAACAACGGGCGCACGTAAGAGACATTTACATTGACGTATTTATGGCACCACCTAGTGAAAACCTATGGGAAATTCATATTACAATCCAGAGTAAACGGTTCTTACGTTGGAGCAAGGACTCCCCATAGTTACTCTGGATTGTGCCCCCATTTGGAAAGGTGCCTATTTGCCCAGTTAGCAGGGCTAAATGTTTTTTCGATTGAGAAGAGTCTTAGGTCCAAACTAGATATTTGGGGCAGCCATGTGTTAATAAACATATGTGCTCCAATTGTCTATAAAATGGGGTAGGAGTCTACCAAACGAAAATTAGTCAAACCTCTTCCATGTTACTGCTGCTTTTAATCACTATGCTGCTTTTAAGATATTTTACTCCAGCCCCAACTCTCAGAGTATTATGTCTGTTCCATTCCTTAAGCTTGGCCTTGGCTTCCACACCCCTAATGATTTCTGTTTTCTTATCCTTCTTCTCTTCATTATATCGGTTAATATTTTTCCTATAAAGTTTGTGCAATCCTTGCAGGGGCATTTTAAAGGTTTGTGAAAATGCAATATGATTATCACCTCATTTGTAATTTCTTGTACAACCAAGCTCTGTGATGGAGCACCAGCTTCTGTCCTTGACTGATACTAGCTCAATGCATTTCTGTGTCCCACATACAGGTTCATGTGTTCTTCCATCCTGCAACGTGCCATGATTGCCCCTGCTGTCTGGATCATTGTCACCCTCCTTGATGGGAAATGCTTTGTCTGTGCCTTCAGCAATTCCATTGACCCTGATAAGTTTTCAGGCTTTGCCAACATCACTCCTTCCCAGGTGCAACTCTTACTCTCCAAGGTGCCTTGCAAAGATGATGAGCTCATGAGGAATAACACTGCCCGTAAGGCAGTGTCCAGGTACCTCAGATGCTGGTCACAGGTAAATAATGGGCTTCTATTGCACTTCTGCCCTGTAGTTCCTATTCCTGCAACTGAAGTAAATTTGGTGTGATTCCTCCAACTTCACAATACTTTCTGGCTTCATTATTAGAGATAAGAAACATCATTTTATTTATTGATTTATATCTTATAGAGTAGGCAAGCACCACAGATGAATTATAGGACAGGAGACACCAAGTAAGACACAAATCTTTGGGCCAGTAACCTTCTCTCAATCTTTCCTGACACAAAGGGCTTGATGAGGAAAAAAACAAGCTGTGATAAGGGTTGGGAGACACAAGTGGGCTACAACTGGCTGTGTACTCAGAATCCCAGCCTGCCCAGGTGGGGGAAGGACAGCAGTGAATCCCAGGCCCTCCAATCCCTGGAGAGAGGAAGGGAGGAACATTTGGGGAAGATAATAGGGGGGGAAAGGCGGGAAAAGTTAGAACCCAGCATGGAAAGGAGGTGAGAGGTTGCAGAGTGTGTAGTGTGGTCGAGCCAGGAGCAGCCAAGCCAGAGGATGCTGAGTAGAGTGTTGGTTCTGGGGAGGCCTGCAAGAGAAAGAAAGAGACTTTAGAGACTCATTTACACCTCCCTGGATGAGTATATAGATGTTGACTCACCTGTTTACCATACCTGTTTGGAGAACCTGCGTGCTCAGTTGCACTGTTTTGTACCTGTAACCAAGAGAGTAACCTGTGAGAAACCAATATGCTTATGAGCCTCCTCTGGAAGTAAAGCAAGCTTCTGTTCGGTTACTTGCCTATGTGTGTCTCCTCCTTGGGATCTTCAGAGATGTTGGAGGTTGATAGTGATGCAGATACCGAGGTGGCCTCCCCTAATGGAATCCCTGTCACCGAGAGAGGGTCAGGGCAAGCAAAGGGGAACAGGGTACACCGCACAAGCCTAAAATTTTGAAGCTATTTCTTCACTGCGAGTGCTTTTGAAATGTTTATAATGATACTAAAAAACCCAGGAACTCTTTTATTTTCCCATACTTCATGTCTTAGGGTGCAATTCAGAGTAATTACAGGGAGTCCTTGCTCCGGTGTAAGAAATATTTGCTCTGGATTGCAATATGAATTTCCCATAGGTTTTAACTCGGTGGTGCAGTAACTACGGGTACGCGTAATGTCTCTTACATGCTCCCATAGTTACTCTTGATTGTAGGAATATTCTCTTTGCTTGCACAAGTCTTCTATGCCTCCAATCTTTCATCTCCTGTTTCTTCTTCCATGCCTTCTAATACTGCCCCTTGGGTCTAAGACAATTTTCCCCTCGCTATAAACAGCCAAATCCAATAGAGTACCTACACCAACAGAGCTCTGAGTTCACTGCCAAGTTCACTTGCAGTGTCATAAATGTTGTGTTTGTACAGTACGCTGATAACACCCAGCTCTATCTCTCCTTTCCTTCTGAGTCCAAGGAGGCAGTTGAAGTCCTGAATCGTTGTCTGGAGGCAGTGGGGGACTGGATGAGGGTGAACAAGCTGAGATTAAATCCTGATAAGACAGAGGTTCTCCGGGTCCGGAAGTCCTCGACTCGGGTAGTGGAATATCATCCCATTCTGGATGGGGTTGCACTCCCTCTGAAGGAGCAGGTTTGCAGCTTGGGGGTTCTCCTGGATTCACAGCTGTTCCTGGATTTCCAAGTGGCAGCTGTAGCTAGGGGAGCCGTTGCTCAGCTTTGGCTGATCTGCCAGCTGCAACCATAGCTGAGTCGCTCGGATCAGGCCATGGTGACCCATGCCCAAGTGACATCGAGATTGGATTATTGTAACGCGCTCTATGTGGGGCTGCCACTGAAGACAGTCCAGAAGCTTCAACTAGTTCAGAATGCAGCCGCCCGTGTGGTTGCTGGGGCTTGTCGGTTCGACTCTGTCGGGCCACTGCTTCAGCGACTACACTGGCTGCCCATTCGTTTCTGGGCTGAATTCAAAGTGCTGGTCCTGACCTTTAAAACCCTAAACAGCTCAGGTCCGGGGTATCTGAGGTATCTTCTTCTATACAAACTGACCCGTCACCTAAGGTCATCTGAGGGGGCCCTACTGACTGTGCAGCCACTAAGAGATGTGAGAGGTGTGGCAGCCTGAAATAGGGCCTTCTCGGTGGTAGCACCCCTGCTTTGGAACTTCCTCCCCTTAGAACTGAGGAAAGCTCCTTCAATACAGAGCTTCAGGCGGAGCCTTAAAACCTTTTATTTTAAAAAAGCTTTTTAAATGGGGCAGAGGTTGGGGGCAGTTGTTTTATTGTTTTATTTATTGTTTTTAACAACTGTTTTTAGACTGTATGTTTTAATTATTCTGTTTTTAGCTCAATCTAATTGTACTTTAATGGTGTTTTAATCTCTATTTATGATCTGCTTTAATGATGTTTTATTTTTCTGATTGATGTTTGCCGCCTTGAGCTCCCTCTTGCAGAGGAGGAAAGGTGGGATATAAATAAATAAATAAATAAATAAATAAATAAATATTGTACACATCGGGCCTCTGACACAAACTGCAAGATGCTCTGTGTGTCTGCCAGGGACGGACCCAGCAGGTAAGGTGTTGAGAGGGAATATTATGGGTGACAGGGGAGGCTTGGGAAAGAATAAGGCAGAGTGGTGGGAGGGGGTGGATCTCGGAGGCACACTGGGATCCTCTACCCATTTCTGACACACTCCATGGACTCTCCATGGACGTATACCAGTAAAATAGCTGGCATAGATCCAAGTTGAACAACAAGATCCAAGATCTTGTTGATCCAAGATCAACAGCTAGAATACCTAGTGTGGTAAGTTTTGCTTACCTCTTCCAGGCCATCTGGTCATTTCCCATTGCCACTACAGCATGCAGGGTGGCTCTGTCCAGATGGCTACATAGTATAAAATGGAGGAAAGTGGGATTGGGCTACTTACCACAGCTCTCTTTCATGTTCCTCTTTAGGGCTCATGCCTTTCACATAGCATCAGTCCCCTTCCCTCCATGCGCATCAGTCCCCCATACGCATCAACCCCCCAAGCGCATCAACCCCCGTGCACATCAACCCCCATGTGCATCAAGCCTCTATGCACATCAGTCCCCCATGTGCATCAACCCCCATGCACAGCATCCTCCCCAGTTTAACTCCTCCCTCCGAACAACATCCCCCACAACGCACCAGGCACTGAGCACCAAATTGGCTGGATGTTGGCCAGTCTTCCATGTAAAGTATAGGACAAAAACACATTTTTTTGTTTGCAATGTGCAAACACATTGCACCCCTTTTTAACCGTTTAAGGGTTAAATTTTTCCACATTGGTTCTTGGTGGGTGTTCATGTGACATAAGGAACATCCTCCCTGAATTTCATGCTTCTAGGTCTGGGGGGTGGGGCAGAGCATCCCTCAGTCACTGATACTTCAATGCAAAGTATGGGGCAGAAAATGCGTTGCACCCCATTTCACCCCTTTCCAGTTGGAATTTCCGAAAACTGGTTCTTAGTGACTCCCTCTGTCACAGAAGGAACACCAGCTCCAAATTTCACGCTTCTAGGCCCAGCGTTGATGAGTGAATCAGTCAGTGCGCCAGTGATTTTTTCTTTTATATATATAGATGATACTAAATGGAAGTCTGAAGGTGCCTGAACTGGACTACAAGAGCATCTGAAAGAGCCTTTGCAATGTTCTTCCAGTACTATGTTCTGACATTTTTTAGCAACATTGTTGCCCTCCTAGATTTTTCCCTTTGTGGCTGAATTTGATGTTTTAGCTATAACATTCACAGTGTCCTGATTATATTTCCTATACCCTCTAGGCTATTGGCTGGAGTATATCGCTGACTCTGATTGTGATTGCTTTCCTTGCCCGGTCTCTCAGACCCTGCTTCAATCAGGCTGCTTTCTTGCAGACTCGCTACTGGAGCAACTACATTGATATTGAGCAAAAGATATTTGATGAAACTTGCTGCGAGCATGCCCGGGACTTTGCGCATAAGTGTATCCTCTATTTCTTTGAAAGCATGCAGAAAGAAATCAAACGACGGCGGTTCAATGCCCACAAAGAAAAAGAGGAAGACAAAGAAGGGGAGAAAGATCGCTTGCATGGAATCACTGACCAGCAGCAGGTGAACAAACTTCTCCAGATGTGGTATTGCAGCAAACCACGGCTGGATTTGAGTCACGCAACACTGAGACAACCCTTGAGCTTAGGAAGAACATCTACATCATTGTCTGACAGCATAAGTAACAGGTGGTACCTCCAGCCAGGAGACAAGTCTACCAAGCAAACAGATGTTTAAAAGGAAACTGACACTGAAAATATCAATATATGTCTCTAATATATAATTAGATAAATCCTGTGCAATATTTCTCAGCAACAGGACTATCAGCTGAACAGAAATAAAGCAATAGTTGATTATAATAGTGTTTATTCTGGCTCGTTTTAACCTGTAATTCTATTTCAGTTCATTGTGGGCTCTTTTTATCTGCAAATGTGTATTCTGTATACATAAATCAGAACTCATAGGTAGAGATGAGATGTCAAAATTACCATATAAAAAAGAATTCAAATAGAGTCTCAAATGTAAGGTTTTCTTGTTGCTAAATATATATATACTGTAAGATTGTGCTGCTGATTAGAAAATTAGTTTTTTATTGACCCAGAATGTACACAGACCAGATTATATTAATATTTTCCTAACCAAAGTTTCACATTGTTTTTTCTTGCTGCCAAACTATATTTGGCATGGGTTCTGATCATCCTATATCATCTATTACTGGGGGATTACAAGAAGGGAACATATTGTGAGGCTGAAAATATCAAAAGAACATTTATATTTTTAAAAGTAAATAAAATTCTTAGTGTAATTCTTGATTACTTTGATGTCTTGGCTTCTGAGAAACAAAATATATTTATGAGAATAAAGAGGGCAAGATCAGGCACATCATAACTTCTGAATAAATTAACAATGAATGTTGATATTTAAATGTCAGCCTCTCTGCAGAAGTGATACAGAACAAGGCTGAGGCTGCAATCCTAAAATCCATTAAGGCCGGCATAAGTCCTCGAATACGTCCTGTGTTGCCCTGGGGTGTCACAAATGTGCCGTAAGGCACTTCTGTCCCACTCCTGGTGGGGGGATTAGGTATATACCAACCGCCCCACAACACCATGAGAAGATATACCAGATGAGTTATTGCACCCTCAGCTCCCTTACACACTGGGAACTTTAGTTAATTTAATTTTTAAATATACATAATTTGGAGAGTGCAGAGTTTAAAAGAATCTGATCTATATTTACCATGAACTTTAACCAAATTGACTATTTTCCTAAATGGGCTGCTGATACATGAGGTCTACTTTGCATTCTGATTTCCATGGAAGAGTATTTTTAAAGTCTTCCAGGCACAGCAGAAGAATACAAATGCAAAGGAAGGAAAAGCTGTAACTGAGCCAGATATCCGTTTCAGCTAGTGACTTCCTGCTAATATTAGGGGCATCACATCATTGTACTCCTTATTTTTATTTCTGTCTTATTTTGCTGTAACATAGGTGAATAAAAGCACTGTGTATTCATTGATAAAAGGAGACAAGTATGTTATATTCTCTATTATTATATTATACTGGTGGTCTAGCCTCAGAGATGAGTGCAGATGGAATGTTTTATCAGAATCTCTGTAAGGCTCTGCTTGTGCTCCAGTTAATTCCTACCTAGGTTAACAAGCTGTCCAATCCTACGATCTCTGTTGGCAGAATATGTATTTCTGCCAGCTGCCCAAAACAGCTTGTAAAGAGTGCTCCAGCAGCACAATAAGTAGGAACTGCCTGACCACCACTGGAAAAGCCAGAGCCTTCTGGTGCAGGTGTGGGAAGTGAGAGGGAATGAAGGTGGAATGAGGTGGTGATGGGACAAATGGCATGAGGAATGGGCATATCAGGCATGGGAAGGGGCAGATTCAGTAGAAACATTAACCACTGAATCTTGACCCATTTCCCAGACTTACCCTACAATCCAGAGTAACTACAGAAGCATATAAGAGACATTATGTGCACCCATAATGTTACTGCACCACCTAGTGAGCATGTTACTGCACCACCTAGTGAAAACCTATGGGAAATTCATATTGGAATCCAGAGTAAATTGTTCTTACACCAGAGCAAGGACTCCCCATAGTTACTCTGGATTGTGCCCTTAATCTGCCTGCATAGATCAACTTGGGACTTTTGTCAGCTATTAAACCGGCACAGCTCTAAATTGATCCATAGCAGCTGGTGGAGTCACCCTAAGTAGGTTTTTTGTCACATGTCCCCAAAAAAACAGTCCCAATTTTGAGGGATTGTGTTCACATACTGGCAAACGGGACAGAGGGTCTTGTCTTGATTTTGTGTAAGAGAATTATGGCAACCGTATCCCTTAAGGCAAGGGAACAAATGTTCCCTTACCCAAGACCAAACTCCTCTGTGGGGTATACTGTAACATTAGCCACACTGGTGGTGTTGCGTCTCCAAGCAGGGAGTTAGGATTGAACTGCTACTGTCTGTATTTGTAGCAAAGAGGCTCAAAACAAGTTCTGTGAAATCTAGGGCAGTTTCCAGGAATGATTTTTAAGGAGAGCGGCACCATTGTTTGTCCCCTCCTGAAGTTGCAGAGCACATGTGATGATTTCCCAGGAACACCAATATTGCTGTGGTAATGAGCTTTCCCCTAAAACCCATGGCATGCCAAGAAGAAACTAAAATTGCACACCTTTTTGAGAAGGCACACTGCTGTTGGCAGGGGGCTCACATCCTTCTTATAAAAATGACTCTCCAAACTCCTAAGGCACACTGATATGATGTGTGGTACATCACACACCCATCCATAGTACATCAGTGTTCTGCAGCACAGTAGTTGAAAACTGAGCACTGTATTCTCTTTATTCATTCACTTTCACAAAAAGCTCTATGGGAGGGAGAGACTTGTGATTCTATTTGTGCATATAAGGAATTGAGTTACAGTAATTGAAATGAAGCCTTAAGGGCTACTATGGAGCCAAATACCATTTACAACCCTATATTCACCAGAATACATGAATTTACATGGGATAAATCTAATTGAAATTATTTCTTTGTTTCTGGGCAAAATAAGAAAAAATAGCATCGTGCAGTAGAAATATAGCCAACAGATGCATAGAAAGGTATGCCCTCCTCCTCCTCCTCCTTCATGTAACAGAGCCCCACCCAGAGTACAATACAGAGATGGATTTGGGGTTGTCAAAAAGAAATCACTAAAGAAGAAAGAAACCAGAAAGCCACTTATTTCTTCTGTTGCTGAAGCCCCCTTTCACAGAATGGATCATCTTTGCATCTCCTTTCTCTTTTCCAGCTAAACCTATAAAGGTGGGGCACAATTTTCCCATTTTCTGAGGGTTGAGGGAGGAGCAGGCAACATTTGCAAACAGACTCACGGAAAGCAGTAGGAACCCTTTTCCGTCACAAAGTCAGCCTGCCCGGTACAGATTTTAAGAAACTGCTCAGAGAGCCCCACAAATGAGTAAAAGCCTGGATCTAATAGACTTTTCAAAGAGAGAGCGCGATGAATTCTACAAAGAGAGAAATGTTAGATGTATTCAGGCATGCCTTATCTGACAATGGCACACAATCTTTCACAAGAAGGAATACAGAGCGGCTGGGAGGAACAGAGATTCACAAATACGATAAAGATGACCAGCCATTTTCTTTGAATGGCAACAAGGAAATGGAAGAAGACATTTTCTGAGCAACTGAAATAGGTAAAGCAGGTGAATACAGACATTAAGAAAAAGAGATATTGGCAAGATACGCTGGAGGTTTTTTAAAAAAAATTATTTTCCAAGGCAAAAGAAAAAAGATTTCTGTTTTCATTCCAGCAAGAGGGTGTTCATAAAGTGAAAGCAAAAATGGATAAATTCCGAATGATTTTCCAGTTTCTCCAGTCCAACCAAGAATCATTCATGAACGGCATCTGTGGTATCATGGCTCTTGCCAGTGCACAAATATATGTGGCTTTTGACTTCAAGTGCCCATGTCTACCAAGTTACAACCTGGCCTATGGGATGGGTATCCTATTTGTACCACCCATGGTTTTGTTCCTGTTGGGGTTCGTGATGAATAACAATGTTTCCATGTTGGCCGAAGAATGGAAAAGGCCTATTGGGAAAAGGCAGAAAGACCCATCTGTCTTGCGTTACATGTTCTGTTCAATGGTCCAGCGGGCTATGATCGCCCCTGCTGTGTGGATTTCTGTCACATTGCTAGATGGGGACTGCTTCATATGTGCCTTCAGTACCTCCGTGCCTGTAGAAAAGCTGGGGAATGACAGCTATACTGGTCTGACTGAGAAAGCCCTGAAGAGGATTCTGGCCAGAATTCCCTGTGAAGACATTTACGATGGACATGAACTTATTTCCAGGCATGTGGCGGTCAGGTACCTGCGCTGTATCTCACAGGTAAGCAAAAAGCAATTGTAAGAACCTTCTTGGGCTTACCTGGCATTAAAAGCAGCCATTATATGTGGTTCCAGAGAATGAGAGACTCAATATAGTAAAGACACACATGCTTCTTAAACCACTTGGTATTTATGCATCATGCTAATTTTTTCCACAAGTAGTTATTACTTGTGGAAATGCAACACATTTATGGAGAAGTTGCTGTTCTCCATTTCTCAGGAAGAAAACCATAATCTATCTTTGTTCTCTTTATCCTGTCACTTAAAAGATTATGAAAAGGATGCTCTTCTCACATTATTGTCACGGCTAATTTTTCCTAATGCAGAGTACAGTATTGTAATTAACACACATATTGTGTGTTATACAGTGTTTATCACAAATGTATATTGACTTGATACCTTCCTATAATGTTTTAATTATTTTCAGTATGTATGAATTCCAGAAGACAGATGAGAAGAGGAGAGATGAAGTCCTATAATTAAACTCTCCCCCCTTCCAAATGATTTTATTTGCAAAGCAAAGATTTTCAAATATATCAAATGACCCCAACCTCGACCTTACAGATCAACACAGTCTCTTCCTGTTGATGCTATGTTCCATCTATATTTGTTCCCTGCATCTTATAAAGGATGCAAATTTCTTCCGTGTTATCATCTGGGAATTAGGTAAACACTGCTTTAATAACCTGATTTGGATATCTGTGTTGCCAGCAGATACTGCCATCACTCTGTTGAGTTTCAGTACTTCGTGTGCTATGGCTATTCTCCGTAAAATAACTTTAAGCCAACACTGGCATTAACACTTACAGGCAGCAGAAATGTATCTAATTCAAGTGAATGTGGGTGCATTTCTAATTAATTTAGGCCCACAAAACTCACCTGTCTCCCCATTCCTGCAATGGTGTGGGGAGGCCAGGCCAGGCCAGGCCAGGCAGCCAGCACATTTCTGTGCACAAGCTTAACTTTCCTAGGAGTGGTGCAGAAATGCCTTAAGGCACTTTTGTGACACCCCCAGGCCCGTATGTGCTGGCCTAACTAGAGGTTAGGATTGTACAGCATGTTTCCTTTCCCATGCAGTGTTTGTTGTTTTTAAACTGGCTCTGTAGGTGAGAAAACAGTTATATATTAATATTATCTGATTAATAGATCAAAATATATTATTTATTATGCATTTAAAAATATCTAATCACAGTTCATCTGACTTCTGTTTAACATTGTTGTTGTTCCAGTGTTTTTGTATATAAAATCAAAGCGTCACTGACTTACTGACGCACTTACTCACTCACTCACTCACTCATCAACATCCAGTCAAAATCACCAGACCTAGAAATGTGAAATTTGGAGATGGTATTCCTTCTGTGATGGAGGCACCCACTAAGAATTTTAAGAAATTCAAACTGGAAGGGAGTAAAAAAGGGGTGCAATTTTTTTTGTCATACTTAACGTTGAAGAATTGCTAACTCATCAATATGCAGCTCAAACCCCTGGGACCTAGAAGAATGAAATTTGGGGAGGGCATTTCTTCCATGACATAATGTAGGAACCCACTAAGAACCTATTTTTAGAAGTATAATCCCTAAGGAGGTGAAAACAGGTGCAATGTGTTCTTGTCGCTGTACTTAACATTGAAGACTGACTGATCAATTCCAAGGTCCAACCCCTGGATCTAGAAGCATGAAATTTTGGGGGTGTATTCCTTGTTAATATAAGGACCCAGTAAGAATTGATTTGGTGCCTGGTAGTACCTGCTGCCTGGTTTTGCCTGCTGCCCTGTGTTGCCCACTGATGCCTGGTGGTGTTCGGTGCCCAGCAGGGACTCTCGGTCCTCAGCACAGATGCCTGTTGTCTGCTGCCCACTGGTGCCTGCTGCCCATTGGTCCCCTGTTGTGCCCACTGTCCACTGGTCCCCTGCACCCGCTAGTGCCCAGTGCCTGATAGGGATGTGTAGTGTCTGGTGGTGCCTGGCACCTGTGTCTGGTTCCAGGTTTCTTATGCCCCATGCCCAGGGTGACAGATGCCCAAACCTCAAAAGGAGGACAAGGTCATGGATTGCTCTCAGCCTGGCCTTTCTGGCAGACAATGGATCGTTTGCCTACTCATGAGTAAAGCCATGATATTAGGCACTTTCATTTTCCAATAGAGCTCAATGCATATTTTTATTTTGTTTTGTGACCATAATGTTTGATAGGAAGGAGATATTTTAAAACCGATTTTTGCATTAGATTCTGCTCTTCAGTATGAATCCAATGACATATGACATGATGGGGTATTTCACACCATTGCAAAGTTCCAAAATGAAGCCAAAATTGAGGACAATGAAGCTTAGAGGACATGCAGACAGGAGGCTAAAAAAGAGGACAAATCCGGAAATTTCTGGTCATATGATCACCCTGGGCCCAGCAGAGATTCCCACTGCCTGATGGTCCTCAGTGTCCAAGAGAGGTGCTAGGTAGAGCTAGCTGCCTGGTGGTGCCCACTACTTGCTGCTGCCCGTTGGTACCGAGTGCCTAGTGGTGCCCATTGCCCACTACATGGTACTTCCTGGTGCTGCATGCTTCCCAATGATGCCTGGTGCCCAGTAAGGGTTCCTGCCAGTCGTGCTGCTGCCTGCCACTGCCCCAGGTTCCCCCCAGTGCCTGGTGCGTGTCAGTGCTCAGCGGTGTCCACTGCCTGCTGGTGCCTGATGACCGGTGCCAGTGTCTGGTGCCTGCTGATGCCCACCTGTGTCTGCCAATGTCTAGGCATGCCCAGGGACCACAAGTATTCTTGATATTTTACTCTTGCAGCAACAGGAACATTCTGCTAGTACTGTATGTTATATTTGCCACCAGCTAATTATTCTAATTGGAAAATACACATCTTTTTGAAAATGAAAGCCCAAAGGTAAAACTGCACATTGAAGACAATCTGAAAAACAGAAGTTGCTCGTGTGAAACACAGAACTTACCTTGTAGACAGAGACTGCAATCCTAAAGACACTTTCCTGGGAGTAAGACTCATTGAACACAATGGATCTTACTTTTGAGTAGACATGGTTAGGATTGTGCTCTAAGTCTGGGCGCAATCCAGAGTAACTACAGGTAGTCTGGTGTAAGAACAGCTTACTCTGGATTGCAATATGAATTTCCCATGGGTTTTCACAAGGTGGTGAAGTAACTACGGGTGCACATAATGTCTCTTACGTACTCCCGAGTTACTCTGGATTGTAGGGTCTGTGGTTTAATACTAGGAACAATGTAGAAGCTGCTGTGACTGTGGTTCCTGTTACATTTTTGTCAGGGCAGGAGGAGGGTAAAATAGAACAAAGAGAAGCTTTCAAATAATGCGTAGCATACTTTCTGTTTGATGATTTGATCTGGTTTTCAATTTAAAACTCAAATGGTTTGATCTGGTTTTCAGTTTAGTTTCACTTTCACTAATCCCCAGATTATAAACCTATACAAAGCAGAGGCAGAAATTAGCCTGAAGCAGAACCAAAAACAAGACCAAATCCTAATTCTTTCCAGACCAGACAGAACTGATTCCATAATTTACTTTTAAACTTTTTGCAAGGTAGTACTGTAAGTCCCACTCCAAAGAGAACAAGGTAAATCTAACCCACACGCAATAGATGAGAGTGTTGGATTGCTGCAGGAATTAACCAGATTACCATATTTGCAGTTCTTCCCACTTTTGAACGACTTGGAGATGTCCCCTTCAGATAGTGAGGCACAAAGAAGAAACCTTTTACCAGTTTGCCTCAGGTGGAGTCCATCAATACCTTAACACAAAATCTGATTGTTCCTTTCCCGTATGTATGTCTGTGTCTAAAACTAATGCAGTAATGGAACTAAAGTAATATTGTTACTTCTGTAGCTTTTCAATCTATATACAGTGTATCTGGGAATTTAAAATTAAAGCCGACTAGCACTGATCTTGCTAAAAAGTATTTTCAATTGTATGGAACCAATCATTACAAAACAAAGTCAGTTGCCTCTGAATTAATGTAAGGGCCAGTTCACATATGACAGCTGCCCCCCCACACTGAGAGTATACAAAACTGACTGGATAAACGCCTAAGAGCACAATCCTAACTAGATCAATTCAAAAGTAAGCTCCATTGTGTTCAATGTATCTTACTCCCAGGATTGCAACCTTAGACAAGCTTTCACCACCATAAAAATCACAACACCTTTTTATTTGCTGTACAATGTCTTGTGATGGGGTGCCAGTTTACACAAATGATGCTCCCATTTAAGCATGATTATGAATGAATTGGTTTCCTAACAAAGTCATGGGGGGGGGGCTAACATAAGTTGGGTACCAGCCTGAAGATTCCCAGACTTTTGAAGACTCAGTTATCATTACAAAACTACATTATACAGGGTGAACCAAAAGTAGGTTGGCAGTAGGTGGAATAGGGTTTGTTTTAGGGTTATATCATTTACTGTCCACCTACTTTTGTTTCACCCTGTATATTACATAAACTTATACAGATATCTCTTGTAAGATGCCCTTCCTGATCCCAATGTAGTATGATCTATTATGATTGGTTTTTTTCTTTCAGGCCATGGGCTGGTCTTTTGTGCTACTAATGACCTTGTCAGCCTTCCTGGTGCGATCCTTACGTCCCTGCTTCACCCAAGCTGCCTTCTTGAAGAGCAAATACTGGTCCCACTACATTGACATTGAGCGCAAGCTTTTCGACGAGACATGCACGGAACACGCAAAAAGTTTTGCCAAAGTTTGCATCCAGCAGTTCTTTGAGGGCATGAACACTGACCTGGGCATGGGACACTCACACTTGGCAGAGAAAACACCTTCAGAAGCTGGAGAAGAAAAAGAAAAACTCTTGGGCATCCTGGATCAAGGGACCATGAACAAACTTCTGAAGAACTGGCACAAATGTAAGCCCCCTCTGTGCCTCAACCAAGGGGTGCTTCAGAATGGGAGTTGCTGGGCAGGAGAAATCATACACCCTCCTAAACCACCAAAAAGGGAGTATGTTGCCTATTACAGCAAAGTTTGAAGAAAGTGTGAATGGAAGAATACAATGCATGTACCAGTGATAACTTTAGAGAGTCATCAAGTCTTATGAAGCACATCTTGCAGGTGTTCAGAAGTAATTATGGCTGCATCCAAGAAGTCACTGCCCAGAGGAAGACCTGAAGAGAGGAAGGCAGCAGAAGCAAATGGGTGGACAGAGTTGGGCACCAATCTATTGCCTCAGGTAACTTATTCAACTGGCCTATGCATGGGCCAGCTCTGACCATCCCTCTGAATTTGTCTTGGCAGCAAGCAACATCCAATTCAGATTTGAAAATTCCCAGTAAATACAAAGAGATGTACTTTTTATTTTTTAAAGACAAGTAATAGTGATTCTTTTTAATGGAGAAATGTCTATTGATGGCATATCAAAACCCAAAACCAACAATTCCCAAGGCCTATTTCACCGTGTGAAAAATAATTGGGAAGAAACCAAAATCCCAAAGCCAGTATTCGTGTAAACACTAGAGGGTGCCATAAACCAGCAAGAAATTCCTCAGTGCAGCAAACAGGATTTATTATTGCTGCTTTTGTTTTACAATGCGCTTGCTTTGGCTTTTATGTCAAGGCTATGAAAAATCTGTTAGGAACGAGAATGTGTGTTGAAAGATAACACAAAAGCAGACTGAAAGAAACGGTGTTGTTAGGACAGTATTAGGCTAACTGGGAGAAGCAAGGGCTACATATTGCAAGTGAAATTAATGTGCAGCTGCTTCTGGGCTACTTCCACAGATTCTGCCCATTCATAAACATAGAGTAGCTATTGCCTCACAGTTTCATGTGGCTGCTGAGAGCTTTTTCTCCACACTTTCTTGAGAGTAAGCCCCACTGACTATGATGGGAGTTATTTCTGAGTAGACATGCATAAGATTGAACTCTGGCCTTTGGGAAACACCATTAATGTTAACTTTGGCATGCTGAATGAAATAAGTTCGACACCCTTGCTTAGGCAGTTCCTCTGACAACATGAGGAGACAGTTCAGGGAAAGCCTCCATTTGTAGTGATAGCAAAACTCCTCTGGAAGTTTTTTTCCCGCCTTCAGTGGACCCCACAGAAGGTAAATGAGGTAAACGACTGTTGGTAAATGAGGAGGCTGTGGGGCAGGGTTTTGCAACATCTCAGATATCAGATATATTGTTTTGATTCTTGCTTTACAAGGCTTATGCTCAGTGGAGGCTGTTGAGACAAGTTTTCTTTAAAAACTTGAGCATGAAATATTTTTATATCTTTGTCAAGTCACTGAGATCGGATGTGGAAAAAGACTGAAGGCGAGAACTTGTAGCTGTTACTCGTGTCTTTAAGGTTGCACACAATGTGAACTTTGGGATGAGGCATCGTTTTAGCTGTCACCGAGGTGGTAAACCTGTTTTGTGCCTATGACACTTTAGCTTTGACAGGAGGTGACGGTTACTCACATGACTGACACATGACTGAACGTTCCTCCACACTAAAAAAGCCTAATCTATGCTCTGACGTATAGAGCCTGTTTGGACAATACATGCAAAGGGCCCCACCCCACACATAACAAGAGGCACAAGCATGAACATCCCGCTTCCTATCCCAGCAAGCTATTTAACTTTGCCCATTCATATGTGGGGCAGTTGTCTGAACCACCCCAGCAAGGATTGAAATGAAAGCATCATTTCATTAGAATCTGAAAGGTTTGAAGAAATTGCCTTCTCTACAATTACGCAGCAATATATCATTTAAATACAGTTAAAATGCTGCTTTAGTGTATATTGAAATGTAAAATGTACATACTTGGTTTTGGTTTAACATGACAATGGTTAAACATCATACAGTGCAATCCTAAGCATGTCTACTCCAAAGTAAGGGCGCAATCCAGAGTAACTACTGGGAGTCCTTGCTCCGGTGTAAGAACAACTTGCTCTGGATTGCAATATGAATCTCCCATAGGTTTTCATTAGGTGGTGCAGTAACTACGGGTGCACGTAATGTCTCTTATGTGCTTCTGTAGTTACTCTGAATGATAGGGTAAGTCCCATTGTGTTCAGTAGTACTTACTCCTAGGATTGCAGCCTTAATAACAGCACAATCCAGAGTAACTATGTGAGCTCTTATGTTGATGTAAGAAAAATTTACTCTGGATGCTCTATGAATTTCCCATAGGTTTCCACTAAGTGGCACCGTAACTACATCGACGTAAATGTCTCTTATGTTGATGTAAGAGCTCCTGTAGTTACTCTGGATTGTGTTAGTGAGTGTCAAACTAAACACAATGTGATAGGTACCTGTGCAGTCTCCTGACATTGTTTTGGTCCCATCCTAATGGGGCCAGCAATATGTGTTCAGTTGGTGGTGATAAGACTGCTACGAAATAAGCAAACAGAGCATTTGGTATACCACATATGGCACACATTTTGGGCTAGTTCTATATATATCTGAGGTACGTTTCAGTAACCAGGTACCTGGTAATAATTGAAAATAGGTTAAAGAGGCTCAAATTGAGAACTCTGAGTGTTTAATTTTGTTCTCATCATTATTGTGTTCATAGCGTCCTCACCAATCCAAGAATCCAAGGCAAAAAATGTTACATGGATAGCATATTACAAAGTAACCTGAAAAATTAAATCATTCAGGCTTGTAATTATTGCCTATTGTGTGTTAATTACCAGTACACTTAATATACTGAACATTGTGGAGCCTAACAATAAAATGTGTTGATGGATTTTTCCTTCATCAAATAAAAATGTTTATGTATATCTTCAACAGTGCTGTGGATGTATTTTTTCTTTAACAAGATGTATCAAAGACATATGGTAAATGAAAAACAGTAAATGTAGTCCATGTCCCAGGCCTGGTACTCTGACAGCGCAATCCTAAATGGCACTGCAGTAGGCAGGCAGAACAAGTTTTGGGGCTGCTCCTACCACAGGGAAGTATAGGCTCATATAGCAGCCCCAATAAGTCTATTCAGCACCAGCCACCTTAAGCACCAGACATCCCTACTGGGCACCACCAGGCACCGCTGGGGAGTGGGCACCAGATACCACTAGGCATCCCTGCTGGGCACCAGGACCTGGGTATCACCAAGCACTGTGCGTTCTTACTAGGCACTAAGCACCAGGCACCACTGGGCAGCAGGCACTAGTGGGCACCATTGGGCCACTGAATGGCACTGGGCACCACAGGGCAGCAGGCACGACCTAGCACCTGGCATTGTTACCAGGCACCTCTGGGCACCACCAGACAGTGGGTAATGGATAGAGGCCACCACTGGGCACCAGGTAACATTGGGCACCAGGCACAACTGGGCACCAAATTGTGATGTGTGTCCTTACATCACAGAAGGAATATGCTCCCCAAATTTCATGCTTCTGGGTCCAGGGCTTTAGGATGGGCATTGATGAGCCAGTGAATCAGTCAGTTTTCAATGTTAAGTATAGTGATGAAAACATGTTACACCCCTCTCCACCTCCTTAGGGTTTGAATTTCTAAGAATAGATTGTTAGTGGGTGCCTGCATCACAGAAGGAATATCCTTTCCAAATTTCAATGAGTCAGTGAAACAGTCAGTGACTCTTTCATTTTATATATATAGATGTACATTATTCAATTGTATTTTTGGGGGATTTTTGCTATAATTTCACTCCATTTTTGTTGCATTTTTTGTAAATTACACATCCAATGGTATATATTTTGATTGTATTAGTCCTAACAACTATCATTTTAGCAATTTTGGCTGCTAATAGTGTCACCCCGTTTAAGGGGGGAAACTAGGGGCAGGCTAGCTATGCCACCAGCTATGCATTGCCCTAGAATTCCTCTTCTGTTTGGAAACCAGGTTCACCCCACTGACGAATTACACACTGCAAATCCTGTTTTTTTAGTATATTTGCATCTACCCTTTGATTATGAACCACTGCTACTTCACCCTGGCAGAGGTAAATAATTTTTTTTTTAAATAGCTCCAAAAATCCATTTTAAAGTTATAATCTAGACAAAATCACTTCTGACTCACCATTTCCTTTTCAGTACTATGTGCTTCCTTCGTCACATGGCAGAATCAAAAGGCTGCCAACAAATAATAAGCAGTTAGCAATGAGATAAACATGGTACAACTCTTACAAAGAGGCAGCCATATCTCTTTTGATTTATCTTTCCAATTAGTTGCCTGTCTCAAAATTGCACTACATTTGTTCTCCATCTCTGTCCTGTCACTGTGCTTTGTGACTCACCTGGAATATTACCTTAGGCTGATATTCAAAACAGAGTTACAAGGGAATAAGCCTGAGTGAATATTCAGGCTGCAATACTATCCACACTTTCCTGGGAGTAAGCTCCATTTACTACAATGGGACTTGCTTCTCGGTAGATAGGCATAGAATCTGAAAGTCTAATTTATCTTAGGCTTGCACTGCCAGTTATACTTTTCCTTCAAGCAGAGTTGCTTGTAGAATACCAACATTTCTTTTAAAATGGGAAGAGATCAATTAAAACGACATTGCAAGTTTTCTTAAGATATCTTACATGCCTCCATTTTTAGGATTTTTTGAAGTTTAAGAACGCTAGTCTGGCAGGAGAGCAGGCAGCAACGTGCTCTTGTTTAGTTCAAGAGGTTCCACGCCATTAAAAAATAAATCTGTGTTATAACAGCTTTAAGGGAAAACAAATAATTTAAAAAGACATACCCTACAATCCAGAGTAACTACGGGAGCACGTAAGAGACATTATGTGCACCTGTAGTTACTGCACCACCTCATGAAAACCTATGGGAAGTTCATATTGCAATCCAGAGCAAATTGTTCTTACACCAGAGCAAGTACTCCCTGTAGTTACTCTGGATTGCACCCATAATGATTAGACAGCTTCAATGTATTTTTGAGAAACTCTGGGGCAGCAGTAAGTGTCACTAGATATCAGGTATTAGAGGTAATCACTACAGAGATCTAAAAATTTCCTGAATTGCTTTCATTAGTCCCTGGAATTGTATTGCTAATTTTGGGAGATTCCCAGAGAGCCCCTATTCCCAGGACCTATCTGAGAGACAGTACATGTCCAACCTTGTTATACATGGATTTTCTTATATACAATTTCACTCAACATGAAATGATAACTGCAAATGTGTTTTAAAAACAGACAGGCAAAGACAGGGCCCCTTTGCATTTCTAACTGCTGACTGCCTCTCTACAACAGTACAAAAAGCTGTTTTTTAAACAGTTGTAAAAAGATGTCCTTTTAATTTTTATAAACTGTTTTTATTTAACACATTTTGGGTATAAGCAAGGAGTCCCAGCATCAAACTTCTGTGGCGTTTGTGGAGGAATAAAAAAACCCTGGAAGGGAATTCAATTTATTGATTGTGTTTCCTCTAATTTTCTCTAACAGAGGATTGATTTCTCTAATTTTAATCGATTTTTCCACTGATTTTTTTAATTTAAGAATTTTTTGTATCCACAGGAGATCTGGAAGAGAACCCTAGTGGATAATAAGGGACACCACCAGTGTCATCTCACTTTAAGGCTACACTCCTATGCAAATTTCCCTGGAAAGAAGTCCTATTGTCAGCACAGCCAAGCTAACAGCGCAGACAGTCTAACAGCACCTATAGAGCAGGCACAGATCCAAGCACCGCAGAGTTGTGCCAGCTTGCTCAAGAACAGGGTCAGGATCTGGCACAAATGCCAGGTTCTGGCCTTACCCTAACTCCTCCATCACCCACCCACAAGACAGCCCACCACTTCCTGCCCTTCTGCCCCAAAACACATCCTCCCTGCCCACCCCAGTTCCCGTGCCAGCTGCATTTAGTTAGGGCAAACTTACCTTTTGTTGGCACAACAGAAGCTGCATGCAGCATCTGTTTGGGACAGTATATATTCTTATGCTAGCCCAGCTGACACCTGAGGAGTTGCAAAAGTGCTTTATGGCCAGGTTGACCATAAGCCATAACCAAAACAAGAGGACAAACCCCCCGCCCCCCAATGTACGACATTCAAGAAAAATGTTGAACGTAAAATAAAAGGTCAAAACACTCATATTTATTGCTTCGAAGTGAACAAGATTACAGCCTCAGATACCTTTCATATTTATATTTATCTCAGATTCTTTGAAATTCAATTTTTAATGTTTATTCATTCATTTTAAATTATTGCAAGCGTCTCTAAGTGAAATGAGCTACATCTTTAAGTGAGGCTTGATATCACTAGCCAAACTCTAACATCACTCCTGCATGTGGGTGTAATGGCAAACTCCATTTGATTATTACTCACATTATCAGCATCTACACAGCAAAAACAAATGAACAGAACAAAAAAACCACTGTAACACTAATTTGTTCAGCACTATGGTTACCAGAGTCTTCCCTATTTTAAACATGACAAAGAATTCTGTGTTATATAACTTATTGCCACATGAGCTTTCCCATGTAATAGCTAGATGAAATCTGATGAGATAAGCATGGTGATGCCTGTTCAATTCTTGTAGAAACATCCCTTGCACATAAGCAAGCATTACTGTATTTTGGAGCTGGAGGAGTTGTTGAAGTTTCAGTTAGCTCAGCCTAGACAGCTGAAGGCTTGAGTCCCTCCCTTCCTTGTATGCTAAGCCATCTTGATCTGGTTATGGAGTGCTTCATTTTTTCCACTAACGTATTTGTCGTTTTTTTTTCTCCGTTAAAGGCACACTGTTTTTTCTGAAAAAGTCAGAATGATAGTTTTCTTTCTTTTTTTCTTCCATTGCTCCCTCCCTGTCTGAACAATCCCCACCCTGGCTGAAAGTCTTTCCCCTCCCCTCTCCCATGAAAAAATCAGGCCCTTTGCAGCCGATAGAAGCTAGTAGAAAGCAACGCACCATCCAGTCTTTTTGAACTATTTCATCTGTCAGCAGGAATTTCTTCTCCCTCTTCCTATTGAGAGCAGCCAGATGCACCTGGAGATTCAAAAGACTCACAAGATCAATTGAAGGAACTTAGGAAATTTTTTTAATGATTTCTTGAAGTAAGTGGTGCATGTTTTCCTCAGCATTTGAACAGTGGTTTTGGCAGCCCAGATGTTGTTTGAAAGTAAATATATATGCCCAACATAGACAATATAGACACACCCTCCTTGCACTGCCGGGAGATGGAGAGTTCCTATTATTAGCATTTTTAAAGGAAGGAAATAAGTTTGCTGATGGCCAGATGTTAGAGTTAAAGAACTAGAGTTGATCAGATTCACCTCCTGTTTTCTCTGGCTATGAAGTTACAAAATTATGATGCAGTCATAATTGGTGGTTCCAGTTGCTGTTACTATGTATACACAACAGTGTACGTGTACTGGAGTTTTATTTCACTGAACCAAACAACCAAGGTTTCATTTGGGATTTGACAACACCACCATGGGGCTTCAGGTAACACCAGCTTTAAAACAACTGCAATTACATCTGCAACGATTGGAAAACTAGAGGATGGAGTGGACATTTTTGCAGTAGTTAGGCCTGATACAAGGGGGGGGGGGGCTCTCAGGCACTACGATGACATGTGAGATTCCTTTGTATGTCTTCTTTTTTAGCAATTAAGTTCCAATGGTTTAATAGTAATAGATCTACAATTGCATGTTTCTAAACTGCTAGGCTGGTAGAAACTGGGCTAGAGAAGGGAGTTCACACCAACTTGCAGTACTCGGTTTTGAACTCCAGCCCTGCCGACCATAAGATCAGCAAGCACATTGTCTTAACTGGTAAGCCACTGCAGCCCTATAGACTATCAATATACCATTTTAATAAAATGAAATAACTTTTAGAGACAAAGTGAAACTTAACTGCTGAAAACAAAAAACAAAACTAAAAACAATCCAGATTCAGAAAACAACTTAAATATAAGCCAGGCAACTTAAATATAATCACTCTGTGAACCAGCCAAGTTTTGACTGCGTACCAAAAAGATAAAGAACAGGAGCTATTTGAGTCTGAGCGCAAATAATAAAGAAATGTGCAATTAGTAATTCTGTCACTTGAGGGCATTTATAAATGTACACTGTACTTGAAATAATAATTAATAATCCTCTCAGTAGAAGGTGTTCTGTAGGCACATTATGTACACATGTTAAATGTAGTAGACTGGGTACACTGGTTAGAATATATAACTTTGTCACCAGTTGATTCCAGTGCTGTTTGTTAGTCAGTTTTAATTAATCAGACCATAACTATTTATTTATTCATCACTTTGTCAGCCAAGCACTTGTAACTCAGCCCAACCCATCCAGACTAACACAGTGAAGTCATGCTGCACTTCCATGATGATAATAGTAGCTCCTGTTCAGTGTTAAGAGTCAGTAGGAGCAGACACGGTATTATTTACCTGCCTCAAGCTCCTATTTTAAAGTTGATCATGAAGATGAATACAAATTGTGAGTTACTTTTGTCAAGACTATATCCTCAGCTAATAATTGTGGTTCTTCATTGTGAACTCCAAAGAATTCTGGCAGTACAGTACTTTAGAGAGTATGGGTGAAGGTAGGCAAATTTTAATGTTCTTGTGTGAGAAGGGGGAGACGAAGGAAAACAGATGATGAATCAATGTGAATTTGAGGGGACTATGTAGGCTAAGTAAAGGAATGCCTCACACCTTTTTTTAGTATAATTAATAGAAATTTCTACTAATTGGTAAAAGTTGTTTATTTTAAAAATATCATTATTATTAAGTACTATTTCACAGTCGCCAGGTGTTTGACTGGACTTGGCTCTATTGGGATTCGGTTCCTATCCAAGGAACTAAGAATCACAAAGATATCATCTCAATATGTGTGAAGTTTCCAGGAGTACTGCTTTTTGTAACTGGGCAGTTGTGATCTTCTGGGGACCCATTAAGTTTAAATGTTCCTGGAGACTTAATGGAATCACTTCAAGAGCACCTATTATTATTGGAATAATAATAATTCCCAAATTATCTGAATTTCTGTCTGTAGATCCTTATACTGTGTGATTATCTCATGTTCTTTCTCTTGAAGCCAATGATCTCTGGGTATTACTACTACTACTACTACTTTGTGTGTCTGTAGAAAGAAAGCCACCTCATGAGAATGACCTCATGAGGGGGAGAATGACCTCATGAAAATGATCCTCTGGGGGGATCCTAAAATTCCCAAGAGATCCAGAGATCCCTTTGAAATATTGGCTTCAAAATGGATAGCCTCTTGCAAGCAGAGCACACCTTTTTCCCAATTGAATTTACCCAATTATTTGCATTCCCAATATGAATAACATAAAAATCCCTATGTTTTTGTCAATATGTTATCACTCCTAATGTTACAACCATGATTTTTTTGGGATGGTAGTGGAAGATTACCTTTTAGTATGTGTGAACAGAAATGCTGAAACCCAAGTAGGACCCTATTAAGATAGTGTGTTGTGATAACTTAAGAGATATGGGGAACTGGTAGTTTCATAGTTTATGTGTGTAATGTGCAAGGATTGTTACTGTGCATTCTAAATAGGTGCAGTTGAAGTGTATGCTACTATATTTACCCCTGCTAACTGGGCAAGAGGCCCTCTTTCGAGTGGGTGTTCCTGCTTTATTTACGGGGAGAGTAACGGGCCCTACACACTCCATCAATGTCTTGTTCAAGTGGCTTCTGCTGGTGTTCTTTTTTGCATTTTAAATTGTGAGCACTTTTGGGACAGGGACCCATTAGCTATTAATTAGCTGTTATTTTTTTCATTTTATTTGTAATTGCTTTGTGAACTTCTTAGTTGAAAAGCAGTATATAAATACTGTAGATACATCTCCTGAGTTTTGGCAAGTGTGTCACTCACTACTGCCAGATTCCCTTTCCTAACGATGATGCTCTTGTTGCAGCTCATGAAAGACAAGAGGACCAAGACAGCTTGTTGCTGTAGAAATCTTCTCCACATCACAACACTGAAAATCCCAATTGGACACAGAAAATAAGATGGCAGCCTTCATAACTGAGAACTTCCGCTTCCTCTCACTCTTCTTCAAGAGCAAAGATGTGATGATTTTCAATGGCCTGGTGGCCCTAGGAACTGTTGGCAGCCAGGAACTTTTCTCCATGTTTGCTTTCCATTGCCCGTGTTCCCCAGTCAGAAATTACATCTATGGGTTGGCTGCCATAGGTGTGCCTGCTTTAGCCCTGTTCCTTATTGGTGTCCTCTGGAACAAGCACACGTGGAACCTAGTATCGGAATGCCACAAACGAGGAACCAAAAACTTTTCAGCAGCAGCATCCTGCTTGATCTTTGGCTCTGTCATGGGGAGGGCTGCAGTGGCGCCTGTCACATGGTCAGTGCTCTCACTGCTTCGCGGTGAGGCCTACGTCTGTGCCTTGAGTGAATTCATAGATCCCAGCTCTCTGGCTAAGTTTCCACTTGGCTTTGGAGCAGATACCATGGCCAGGATCCCTTGTGATGAACTGCCAGCAAACTTGACAAGATTTAAGGATGACATTACAAGGCGATTAAGATACGAATCTCAGGTATGGACAATAAAGGATTATTACCACCCCTAAGGGATACTACCTTGCAGTGATGGTGGGTGGTGCAGTGGTGGTGGTTCAGTTGTTGTTGTTATTACCATTTGTTATTCGTACTTCGCATACAGCGTCAAGCACAATATCAGTCTTTTGAGACTGATGGGTGATGATGATGTGGGAAATGTTGGGTGATGTTGGATGTGGGAAAAGCTCCATGTTGGTTGAAATATGGAGAAAAGGGCCAAAACACCATTTTTAATATCTACACTTTGAATTCTTGAAGTGTTAGTGCAGTGTACTTCATCAGCATCTTCTTGCTGTCTTTTCTTGCAGCTTCTGAGGTCAGAAGGTTGCCACCTACCATTACAGGGTTATTATGATGACACAAGAAGTAGCAAACTGAGCAAGTAGTAATGATGGGTTGAGAGATCGAATACTAGGAAGGGCAGAATCTGTAATGGGACCCAGGTATATTTATTTATTTGGGCTGTGGCTCAAAAAATATTGAAGAGCATGTTCTAGAACATAAAATGTGCAATCACTAATTGTAGGGGTTTATATTTAGATAATATGTCAGTTCTGTATTTGCAGCTTTGGGAATAGTAAAAAAAATATGTCTGCACCTCTTCCTTAGATTTCTCTGTGCATGTATAATTATGTTATAGCTGAAGACTGTACACGGAGGGATTTAACTGATATGGAGAGGAACAACCCTGGATAAAGTCCTTATTACTGTATAAGATGCATAGATCTTCATTTTTCTGTTCTTGTAAAGGTTTTGGGATTCATTTTTCTTTTGGCAGTGCTGTTTCCATTTAAAGATATTTTTTCCAAAGTGAGGCTGCTTTTGAAAAGCATTTAGAATTCATTAACTGGTACAAACAGGAGCAGCTGTGAAAGCCCAGATCTAGGAGCATGTAACTTTGATTTATCAGGTTATTTCCAGGCAGTTTAATGAGCTGATGATCACCTTTAAAGCCTTACGAGGTTTGGGATTGGGTTATTTGAACTGTTTTTGCAATTCATTACAATGATTTTATTTTTGTTTTTAGTATTACTTTTGTTTATCATTATTTGAGTCATTACACTATATTTTAACCGATCAGATCTCCTTAGGGTCCTGTTTGGGTCAAAAGGTAGGGATGAAATATCTGTATGGTGGATAAACAAACAAGGTGGCGCAAGTGGTTAAGACACTGTGCCTGTTAACCAATAGGCCAGGGTTTGAAACCCGGGTCCCCACAAGACAGGGTGAGCTCCTGTCTTTAGTCCAGCTCTGCGACGCAGCTGGAACCAATCATATTGGCTCTGCTGTTCCATTGGACTATTTCAGTGGCGTGGAGAGGGGAGATTTGCTGTTTGGGTAAAAGCCTATCCTCCATATTAATCTACCCAGGCCTTCATGCTTCGCATACAACGTTGAGCATGATACCATAGTCTTTCGAGGCTGATGGATCCCAATGCAAAATAGATATGCTGGCTCTTAAAATGTACATTGAAATCTTCAGGATTCCAGATGCATGATTAAAAAAATGTTATGATTAAAATTTAAAAGTTGGTACAGTGGTATCCATGGGGAATCTATTCCAGGTTACCCTGCTGACACCAATTTCTATGGATACTGGAGTCTGCAGAAAGCCCTCCAAAGGAACTACCATTTGCAACCAGAAGCACCTCTTGAAGGTATATAAAAAGCATATCCTTTTTGCTGAGTCTTTCCAATATCTCCAGAAGGCATGTTGATGCTCTTCAAAAGTGGGGATTAGCACCTACAGTGAGTCAAACCCATGGATTGTAAGGGCTAGGTGCAGTTATTAATGATATATTTATGTATTTCCCAAAGGAAAAAATGGCAGTGTTTCTTCTAGTGTATGTTCATGATGCTTTACACAGGATGGCCTTAAGCTTAGCATTTATTCAGATCTGCTCAAATAGTGAGTTCTTATCTGCAGCTGCATATAAGTCCATCTTTCTTTTAAAATGAGTAGATGGGAGGCTGATGAATCAGAGCCCTTAGCTCAATACACTACACATTGACAAAATTGTTATTAACCATTGTGTCTTTCTTTCCCTTCAGCTCTTTGGGTGGATGCTCATTGGTGTGGTCGCCGTTCTTGTGTTTTTGACCAAGTGCTTGAAACACTGCTGCTCCCCACTCAGCTATCGCCAGGAGCTCTACTGGAATCAGTACCGCTCCAACGAGTCCAAACTCTTTAACCGCACTGCTGAGATACACTCCAAGATCATGGCTGCCAACAGCGTCAAGAAGTTCTTTGGCTTTGTGTACTTAGATAAGGAGGAGAAGGAATTAGTGCAAGAGTTCACTGTGGAGGATCCACAGCCCAGGACACAGTGGGATGCTATCACTGGGGTCTATATCTATCGGGAGAATAAAGGATTTCCTCTCTACAGCCGTCTTCATAAATGGGCCAAAGTTGTGATGGGTAACAGCTTAGGTCCTGACAGCCAGGAAATGGCCTTTCTTGCCACCTAACAAGAGCATCCAGCCCTTTTGGTACCTCCATACTATGACTCCATTTTACTTATTCAGCAACTTCTCAGGGGATGCATTTGTTGTGGTCTTTCAAGTGACACCCATATTCTACATCTCAGCTCAGGAGTTGAAGGAAAAGCAAAGACCAACTGTAACTGCGAGCACAATCCTATCCATGTCTACTCAAAAATAAGCCCCATTGTTTTCAGTGAGTCTTCCTCCCAGGAAAGTGTCTTTAGGATCACAGTCTGTGTCTACGAGGGAGCCATAATCAAAAAATGGTATCTAAAGGAGGTGACACATCTAAAGGAGGTGCATCTAATGTATTTAAAGGAGGTGAGCTTACCTGTTGGATGGGAAGAGGTAGCGTTGGATTTGCACACGTAAATCTTTGCACTGATGTTGTTATGCACAATAGAAGATGAACTGAATGTCCAGTCTCCCAAATGGTGAAATATTGTTTCTTGTTTTAACATAACAGGGACAAGGTTGTTAATCAGCTTTGTGTTTATTAGTCTCTCTTATTGATTTGCCTAATATCTGTAGATGGAACGGAACCATCCTGGTTGACTCAGTACCCAATCTGACCCCTCTCTACTTAGAAGTAATTTCCATTATAGTCAATGGAGATTACTCCCAGGAAAGTGAGGAGTGCAGTCTAAAACAACAGATACTGGTGTACTATAGGGAATTGTGCACCACAAACATACTGGTCTCATTATTTTACCTTTGGGTGTTACACTATCTTGCACTCTTATCCCTGGCCTCCAGCTGCAGCCATCAACTGTGTCCACATGGCGGGTCCATGGCTTCTGCTGGGCTGAAATGTCCCTCTGGAGGTAAGAGGAACATTCTCCTCACTTGCATAGGGGTTATGTGGCAGTGAGAAGGGACACGGATCTGCTCTGCAGATAATATCCATGTTACACGTTTCCTTTGGAAAGATTAAAATGACAGAATGGAAATCAAGAAGAGGATATTATTGTCAAAGAACAAGGTTAGAGAGGTGAAAGTCTCAGAATGTTCCTGCTCCCAGCAAGGGGCAGCTGCACTACTCTTCTGCTTTACCATTTTTAAAGTGATTTGAATATGTTCTTTAATGCACAGGACTCTACTCTGGAAAAAGAAACCAGAGGTATTACAAAATTGCATCCAGAATCCTTATATGCATTTATGGCCCTGATGCATTACTTTCCTGAGCTGCAGTGCTGCACTATATTTATGAAAGATGCACCATTGTTTCCCAGCATAGGATTGTCTTTACTTTCCTTGCTTATATACCTCAAAATGCTGCATTGTTCCTATTACACTGAAGCCTACCTACATACTGCTTAGGTTCTAGGGGTCTGCACTTAAGTTAAAACATCTGTAGCCTGAACCATCTGACTCATGTAAGCCCAATGCCACCTGCCTGCATCAAAGCAATACCAAAGAATGTACTGTGATTAGACAAAAGCACTGACACAACCATCTTTACCTTGGGCACCCATATCATCTACAGTAGTGTTGCTCAAAAAGTGGTACTTACACCAGCGGTGGTACTTTATGTGGTATCTAGTGGCACACAGAGGATCCCCAGGATGGTCTTGCCTGGCAGCAAGACCAGCAATGCAACATGACAGCAGTAGAAAGCTCAGCTTGGTGGGTAGAGCACTAGGATGTGCTTTTTTGAATGCTTGAAAAATGCCCCCTTGTCGCAATAAACTTTTTACCAGTGTTTGTTGCAGCATGTCTGGCTTCCCACTACAGAAGTTACTGTTATGTCAACCTTGCCAGTTATTTCCCACAGTACATCCAAAAGGTGGACTGTGTGAAGTGGTATAGTGGAGGTCAAAGTTGAAAAATGTTGGTCTAGCCTTTCCTAATCAAGAATATGTGTGTGACATTTAAGGAAAGAGGAAGCATATGTATGGACTAGTACAGCCACTACTGTGGATGAGAATGAGACAGACTTGATAGTAACTAAGCACTTGCTACTTTAATCTAAAGCCAGAGCTGAACATGATTTTCTGTCTAACTATGATTTTCTGTCTAACTTTAAGAAAGATGCAGTCAAACTGGAGCAAGTCCAGAGGAGAGCAACAAGAATGATCAGTGAGATGGAAGGGAAGCCCTACGAGGAAAGGTTGGGGGAACTTGGGATGTTCAGCCTGGAGAAGAGGAGGCTGAGAGGAGACATGATTGCCCTCTTCAGATACCTGAAGGGCTGTCATAGGAAGGGGCTCATTTGTTCTTAGCTGCTTCTGAAAGCAGAACTAGAACCAATGGGTACAAACTGCAAGAGAGATTCCAGTTGGATATCCGGAAAAAATTCCTGACGGTGAGGGCAGTTCAGCAGTGGAACAGATTGCCAAGGGAGGTGGTGGATTCTCCCTCACTGGAGATCTTCAAGCAAAGGATCGATGAGCACCTATCGGGGATGCTCTAGGTCTAGGAGGATTTCCTGCTGCAGGCAGGGGGTTGGACTAGATGACATACTAGGTCCCTTCCAAATCTAGGATTCTATGATTCTATGTATCTGACCTACTCAGCAGATGCACTAGAAGCAGAGGTGACTGTACTGATTTCCCTTCTGCTCCATAATATTGTGTGTACAATAGGAAATTGTGCACTACAAACATACTGGTCTCATAATTTTATCTTTGAGTGTTACACTAACTATTTTGCATTCTTGTCTCAACCTTGGCAAACAGCTGCAGCTATCAACGGTGTCCCCTTATACAAACATCCTCAAATCAAGCTGCAGTTAGCTGTTGCATTGCTTTGTGCTAACTGAGTTATCTACATATTTCTTTGTCTTCAATATAACTATGTACGTTTCCCAATTAATTTCAAGATTCAATGCAAGGAACCATTTCTCACACATTTCCCCCCATCCATACAATCTTTCTCCTTGCTTTTAGAAGTTATGGGAAGTCACTGGTGATCTGGGATGGCGGCTTTTACATTTCAACATCAGCACAAGACTTTTCATTTGTACAAGCCATTCAGATTTCTGTGGTTTTATGAGGTGTTTTCTCATTTGGCTTATTGGTTGTATATTGCTTTTCTAATATAGTATTTTTACTGATTCCTGTTCTATTGTTATTTGTATTTTAATATGCATGTTACTCTGACACATTATGTCTGAAGAACAGGATAGAAATTTTGTACAGAAATAAATATAATTATCCTTTGAAGTAGATCAAAGAGCTTTTCTAGTAAGATAGCAATATTTTAACAGAATGTTGTTCATGATAATCTGAAACACTCCTCCTTTTATTTATATCAAAACTTGTTTCTGTCCATTTAATAAGCAGAGCTATCCCCCATATAACATCAAGGTAATGGAGTGCTTTCTGCCAGTGATTAAATTAGAAACTTAAACACATACACGCACACACTCTCAAATCCTTTTAAATATGAGCTTCTTAGGAAGGTACAAAAAGTATAAACATTTACAAAGGATGAGTTTATAACAGTTCTTCATGACTGATCTGGTCCTGACCCAACTCCATCTGCTGTTAAGAAAATGTAGCAAGGAGAGATTCTCTTCTTCCTGCAGCTCTGTCTCTTTTACACTGTGAAGAGCCAGCCAGCCAGCAAGATCCCAGTCTTTCTGTTCAAGAAGTTAGCTCTCAGCAAGGCTGCTCTTGGACTCCACATATTCTAGTGCTGCTGCCTTCACAGACTGGACTGTTTCCGATGTACCATACTTCTTCTCGTAGTCCAGGTAGCGCTTAAAGAAGAACTTCATCTTCTTTGCTGCTAGGCTTAGGTGTATCACTCGCTCAAATATTTCACTGTGGGGGAAAAACACAATTGCTCAGAACACTGTTTTACCACATACTTGAAAAAATTAGTGTTCCAGTTAGAATGTATTCTTAATGTTGACCTGGGGAAGTTCCACTTCTTTTTTTTCAAAGCCCAGCCCTCCTTCAGAAATCATTAATCAAAGCCAGAATACTATCAATGAAAAAGCAGCAGAAAGGGCAAAAGATGATTTGAGTGTGAATCTTATAAGGAAACATTAATATTTCCAGCACCTGAAAATTTTTCTTCAGATTATATAATTGGGTGGGCTCCAAGTTTTTGCATGCACATCATCCTTTGAAAATTATATGCCTTGAATGGTACACAGATCTCTTTGGAAAATAATTGCTCTGCAGATATGAAGCACACTTGGGGCTTCAGAGATCAAGCTTTTGACACATACAGAGACCCCTGCCATCAGATATGGACAAATGGCACCATTTATAGCCTCTGTGCAGCTCTGTGACACAGTTAGGATGCTGAAATGCCAAGATGGTTTTCCAAAATTGGTCATTTTCATGGCCTCTGCTCCCTCTCCCCTGAGTGCACTGATCTGTTCAAACCCATGTTTCTATTTAAAAGAGAAAGGCATTTGTACCAAAAATATTTTCCATTATAAAGCAAGGAAGGCAGCAGAAAGCACAGTGGTGTTCTCTGCAGTTCTATAATCACAACCTCCCTCTGCTACACTTCTCTGAAATCACTGACTAACTTGCAGGAGTTCTGAATTTCTGGGCAGTCATTTGATAACTACAGTTTGTGGTTCAGCACTGGATTGCAATAAGCCATGGTATCCTGTTATAAAACTTGAAAATTATGGATTCACTGGTCCTTATAATCAACATCAGAGAACACATGCTCGGTATCAGTTTACAAGCAAGCAGGTATAGAAGTCTTGCAGGGAAATTCCACACAGAAGGCCTAAGGTAAACTCTCTGAAGACCTAAGGTGGATTCCCTTGTTGCAGCACTATTCAGCATCATTATTACAGTAGCTCTCAAAAATACCTTTTTGAGAAGGTATCTTTTACCTTCCTCTTGAATTCAGGACCTGTCCTTTCCTGTTGTTTTCAGATATTTTCCTAAAATGTCTATAAGTCTGACAGACCAACCCTATGGCTGTCTACTCAAAAACAAGTCCCATTATATCCAACAGGGCTTACTCTCAGAAAAGTGTGAATAGGCTTGCAGCCTGTCTTCTTTCCCATGCAGTCACTTACCGAACTTCTTTTTGGCTGCCGTGTTTTATCATCATGTCTATATAGACTGACCAGATGTCTGTGCGCTTTGGATATGTGCTCAGGGTGTTCTCAAAAATGGCCTTAGCGTGCTCTGGATCGCCATATTGAAATTCCATCTGTGCCAACTTCGAAATCACATCCACATCTGCAACAAAACAAAACTGCACTTTAAAATGTTTTTTTCCACTGGCTTACACTATCTATAATCAAGGTTTGAGGACGTGGACAAAATAACTGCAGTGTGCCATTAATAGGAAATTCTGGGTCTCTTGTTAGGAAATTCTAACTGAATTATGGAAGGTCCCCTATTCTTCCAATTCTGAAAATTTTAAAAGACATTTTTGGGGATTCATAAGAACTTTAGAGGGAATGTGCTAATGATGGCTATTGAGATTTTAAAACCACCCTATGCTACCATTTTTTAAAAATATTAGTCATGGGGTAGATAAACCACCAGAGACATAAAACAAAAAGGTCCTTACGTTCTTTATCTGGCAGGCCCTTCAGTGCTCGTGGAAGGAGCCTATGAGCTGCCTCCAGTTGGCCTCTCTTCAGGAGGAAAGAGGCATATTTCACCCACACAGACTTTTCCTGACGAAAGCGCTTCAGCATTGTGTTGTACAGCTCATCAGCTTGCTAAGACAACACAGGAGAGAAGGGGAAGGATAACTTTACATCACAGAAAGCAGAACACCAGACTGTAGGTCTCAAGGGAGTGAATACCATGACTGCTTACCAAAACTGAAAAGTAAGCAAATGAGTCTCAAAATGTTATGCAGGTCAACAAACTCTTCCATATTTATGAACCGGCCAACAACACACACTGTACATATTAAAAAAACTCACTTTTGCAAATGGTATTTCTTTGTCTGTTTCCAACCACTACCTTCCAGCCACTTTAGATATTATTACTGGCTGTTCCAACAGAAGCAGAGTGACATACAGTAATGTCCATGGACTTAGACAGTGAGGCTCAGCAGAAGAAATGAACAGACACAGCTTGCAAACTACTTCCTTCCATTTCCTCAAGTTTCCAGTTTTAAAATTCCATCCCTTTAACATGCTTAATCTGGTCTCTGTGACTCAACATTTGCCTCAGGAATGCCAACGGCAATGCCTAACCATTTCAAGAAATTTTGACTTTTTTCAAAAGTAAAAACACATAAAACATTCTATCAAGAATGACAAAAATGGAACATTTATTTAAGCATAAATATGTAAGTGTATTTAAGCATGCTGCTCTAATATCTTCTGAACGCAACTTTTGCTGTCTTGGTCATGAAGCATATGTTGAAAACCCCACAGCAAGAAACAATGTCCAGATACTTAAAGAGCCAGGTAAAGAATAAGCTGGCCGTCTAATAAAGTGAGGCCAAATCCCAGTCTGATATTTGCACAAGAAGGAAGTCCAAGATTTGAGTTTAGGCAAATTCTTTCTCGGAACAGACAAATTGTCCAACCACAGAATGAAGAAGCTCAATGCTCTTGCTTTCCTCTTGATAACAATAGAATGACTGGGGCTCACCTTGTGTTTCTCAGAAGCAACATAGATATCAGCCAACTGTTGGAAGACCTTCAGAGGTTCATTGTACTGAACGGCTCTTTCAAAGACTTTCATCAGTGCTTTCTCTGTGCCATACATGTTCTCCAGGTTCAGGAGGGCTACCCACACATTCAACTTCTCTTGCTCTTCTCTGAAAGTGGGGAAGAAAACAATCATGAATGAGACCAAAACACAGCCTTTTGCATAAGAGTCCTACTCAAACACAAATGGAAGGACAAGCAGACACCTGGGCATTGAACACCTGGATTCTGGCCTTATACCTTCTCCCTCCCCCACTGGCCTCAGAGGAAAGCAATGATCAGGATGCTCCTAGGTTGAAAGAATGTTTTCTGAATGGCAGTTTCAGCACTAGTGACTTAGGTGGATTCACCTAAGCCTTGTTTTTTTAAATTTACCTTGATCTTAATGGCCCACCACACTTCTGTAATTCTGTGGATTGGGGGAGGCATTATCACAGTGCTTTGCAAACTCAGATGTGACCTATTTTTGTACCAGTTCTTTGGTATTCACCTCTTTTACATATTCCTCCCCCCCCCCGCCCCCACATCACAGACTTCACTTAGGAGTGGAAAATGCAACTGCAGTGGCTGGAAAATCCATCAGAATTCTGACTCCAGAGCCAAGTGAAACCACATATCCCAGAGTACAAGGAAAACATTTCACAGTGATGATTGTGATTCCATAGGCTCCATTCATCCATGTTCATTGATTCAGGGTAAAACCAAGCTGAAACTTGACAGGTACTAAAAAAACAGACATTCACTATTTCAAGGTAATTCACCTAAAAGAGATGGTTTTGAGAGCCCTTTCTGCCACGGCTCTGGCTTTGTCTATCTCTGTAGCCTGCAGATGGAAGGCCATGTACTGCAACCAGAGGATGGAGCTGTCAGGATTGCCAAGTAGCAAGCGGTCAAAGTCATCGGCTCCCTGGGGCTGCCAGTTGGGATCCATTAGAGCAGCTTCTCGCTTGGAGAGTTCTTTTTCTGCCTTCTGTTTCTCTAACTCTTTTTGCTTCTTTGTCTGCTTCTTTGACTTCAAAGAAAATAAGAAAATGAGAACTGGAACAGGGGATGGCATAAACAACCCACTCAAAGCTGTACTTCATGTACTTCATGGACACTGAAGGTCCTGTGATTTCTCCAAAATGGTTGGCAGAGTTGGTCTTAGCTTATATGACATTGTCACATAATAGATTCATGATACCAAGCCCTGCTGCCACAATGAGATATTTCTCTCAGCGGTAGGTCAGCTTCTTTGCCTCATGCTGCCTGGCCTTCTGGGTCAACCACTTGGCTAAACTAATGCAGTTCCCTCCCCACCTCCAGTGTGTTTGGTGTTCCTCTCATATTGCCCCTGAAATCAAAACACAGCCATAAGCGTGGAAATGATGAAAAGCAAAAGGGAGTTTAGGGTTAAGAGGCATAACTTAAATTCTGTATCCATCACTTTTAGCTGCAAATACAAACTTTTTTCAAATAATTTCCTCTTCAGTGAATCACTTTCAAGAAGCCAAAAAAATTCTCAAAATGCATATCTCAACACACAGACAAATGTTTGCATAATGTAACTTCTGGCATGTCACAAAGCTTGAGGGAAGGAAACACAGACCCTGCTTTAGCTGGCCTTGTTTTCCATTGATGTGTGATAATCTCTTAATTTTACAAGCAGGGCAAGATTGATTCTCCTAAGTGAGCAAGGCAGGACTCTTGCCAAAGCTAAAATCTAATAAACAAGATGGTATACAAGACTAGATACTGCACCGTGGACTGCATTTCTTCTTCTTCTTCACTGTCAGAGCTTTCATCCTTCTGTTTTAATGCAGCTGCATCCAGAACATGTAAATCCTCTCCCCAGGTAAAGTTAGTTGAAACCTTTAGTCGTGGAACCTCCTTTTCCTGTTGAAGAAAATAAAGGTGCATATTTAAAACAAAGTAGGAAAGAACCCAACTTTAAATGTAAACATGTCCACATAGCCATGTCCAGATAGCCTCTCTCTTCTTCAGTCCTTCACCTTAGGTTTCCATAAACATTTCTCATCCTCATCCTCCTCCTCTTCCTCCCGACAATAGACCTCAACACCACTATCATCCTCTTCAGTGCAACGGACTCTCTTCATTTTTCGCTTCTCTACCTGTCATTAAAACAAAGTAAATCATAACTACATTATATTAAAAAGAAAAAGTTTCACACATACATGGATAACAGATTTGTTTAAAAAAATAAACAAAACTATGGAATACGATAAAAATTGCCTGCCTATCTCCAGTTCAAACAGGCCTGAAGTCCCTCCAAGGATACATTTAGCATTTTACCTCATCATTTTCAAAATACTCATTTTTTCGCTTTTTATTCCGTGGGAGACCCAGGGACTCTGGAAGTAGGCTTGGTTTCCCAGTATCTTCTGGAAGGACTGAAAGTTCCACATGGTTCTCTTGCTTATCCTTCCTGTACAATGATTGGAAAACAAGATTAAGAAAAGAGAGAAAAAATTGGCAGAAAGAGATTGTTAGATATATACAGTACTTTATATTCCTCTTTTATTGAGGTTGACCACAACCTCAAGATAAAAATTATAATCAACAATTTATAGATAAGAAAACAAGACCCAAACCCTTTTGTTCAGCCAGAACCAGCCAGCCTATAGCTGACATATTAAGCTTCCTCCCTCCCACCTCAAACTCACCACTCTATTTGATGAAACATCACACCTACCTGAGAACTTTGGCAGTGAGAAGCTGGCCTACATGTATGTATTTTCCATACAAGGACTGATCTGGTATGAAGAGTGAACTGATGTAATGCAGTGGGATTCGACACACAATAGATTCAGATAATCTGTCAAATAAAGTCAATAACAATGTCTTATTTTAACACAGTAAAACCACACAACTCACTGCAAGAGTTTTCCAGAACTAGACTGAAACCAATACTTGGAGTAACATAAAATAGCAGGACATATTATGCAATAACTGGTACCCTGCATTTTCAAAAGTAGAGATGAGAGTTTAAATAGCAGGAAAAAGGTACTCCAAGATTCATTTGTGGATTTGGAAAAGCTTTGGTCCTTATAAGCTTGGAATCGTGCAGCACCTGCTTTGTCCCTAGAGCAAATCCTGGGCATTAACAGATAACAGTAGGGAAAGGCTTCTACCAGTCAACATGAAAAATAAGGGGCAAAATGGACTGATTCAGTAATGGTGGTTTTCTATGCTAACTCCATCAGGTTTTGTAAAAAAAAAAAAAAGGTTGGTGCCATTCAGCAGTACAAGGTGATGGAGCACATGTGTTCAGGCATATAACCAGTGGTGGGTTTCAGGGAGTTCTCACAGATTCTATAGAACCCTTTGCTAATGAGTGCCTGGTTCTGAGAACTGGTTACTAATGGGACATAGAACCTGTTGTTAATTTAAGCTATTAGGACATAGAACCTGCTGTCAATTTATTTGAATCCCACCACTGCATATAACATTATAGAAATAAGACATCAACTGTTCCTCTACACCCCAAACTTTCTAGCAACTGTTTGCTGGTGCTGTTGCTTCATCTTTTTGTTTTTTACAATTGTGGGTCATTTTGGGACACAGAATGATTTTTTGTTATATAAACCAATTAGTGAACTTTTTCATTGAAAAGCAGCGTATAAATATTCTTATTTTATATAACTAGATTATATATCAATAAAATCAAGCTGTCCCATGAAAGTATAGCAAATTTTTATTCTTTACAACTTGAAAATGCTATCACACTTCTGCCTCCTAGTGGATGAAGAGGAGTCCAGCTTTGGCATCACAGGCTGGTAGCATGCAGGCAGATTGGCTCCATTTTTTACAATTTAGGGAAAGGGTATGCAAAAAGGGGGATTTTTCCATCCCCTTAAAAGTGATAGAGTAGGGAAACCTTCACCACTCATTTGTTAAAATATCAAAGGAATGCCAGTGGATCAGACTTGGACTGTGAAGTACACAGTACCCTTCACTGTACTCAAGCCATTATTTATTATTTAGAAGACACTTCTAAATCAACACACAAAACAATCAGCTTCTAACAATCAACACACAAAACTCACCCAAAGAAGACACCTGATGGTGTGACAGATTTTACATAGCCTCTGATAAGTTGACCTTCCTGAATATTATCAAGGCATACAATTTCTGGGTCTTCCACTTTATTTTGGCTCTTGGGATTTACCCTACAATAAAAAGAGAGGAATGAAATATTCTCCTGCTAGCCAGATAAAGGACATTCAAACTGCAGGAGAGCATTGAGATATAAATCTGAGCAGAAAAAATACTGGTGATAACAACTATGCCATAACTATAGCAAAATCTACCTTTTACTGTTGAATTCACTATAGCCTATAAAATGATTATTTACATTTTATATGGTAATTAAAAAAGAAAATCTTTGGTTTTTCAGCAGAGGAGAAAAGTTTATAGACATGAATGCAATGTATGAAGTGGAATCTCTTCATTTTTTGACTTTACAATTGATTACTGACCCTGAAAAGAAATCAGGGGACACCAAGCTGTTCAACTAGAAAAAAAATGCAATTTTAAAAACCACAGTGCAGATAATTTTTGAAGCAGCATTTTCAGCCCAAATATTCCCTCACCCCATATCAGAAATACCAGAGACAGAATATCTGTGCCACTGTAAAATATTTGTGCAATAGGCTGCCAAGTTCGAACTTCAAAACTTCCATTCTATTATTCTACATTTAGTGTGTAACTGGATTCTGTACCTGGATTGCCGGAGGGACACTTTTACTGCATTGTCTTCAATGGAAAGAATATAACATCTATATGAATAAAAGAAAGTGGAACGTTTATACAAAAAAGTGACCACATCACTATATGAAAGAAAGGCAAAAAACTAATATATACTGTAGGTGTTTCTAGGCATGGACTTTGTGGGACATAAAGAGATCTGTAACATTTGCAAAATACAAACTGATGTGAAAATAGCTTATGTACAAAATGATCTATACATAGTAAAGAACTATCTTCAGATTCTGACAAACAAGAAAGAGGTCACACAAAATATTCTGCAAACTGAAACGTAGTGCAACATTTTCCAATGAGACCAGAATACTCTGAAGATGTTAAGCGAAATGTTCTTATCCACAGTATTTCTGCAAAGGCTCTTACTTGACAATTTTTCCAGCACTGAAGCTTTCCAGCGGCTGCTCAACATACACATCGCTCAGGTGGAAAAGGCTGACTTTGCCTGTCTTTCCAAAGGGAAGTGAGATGCTCAGGCCGACATTAGGAATCACCTTTTTCACATAGCCTAGTGTGATGGTTCCTTTCTCCAGAGAATAAATTCCTGTTCACAGATTAATGCAGAATGAGTCAGATACTGCACACCAAGCTCTCCTTTTATGCATCCCTCTTATACTATCAGTATGTGTGAGGCTGTTAAATATGACACAAACTACTTTCCTGATCACCACTAGTGAGCTGGACCTGATGTCCTGGTGAATAATACTGTGCACATCTTTAATGTTTATTTGCTGCAACTCAACTAGCAGTAATGGTTTTAGCAGTGCTTATAACTTTCCCAGTGGCTGGCACATGTTGAATGCCTTATTTCCCCATTTGGAATGGATGTGGAAATGATCCTCTATATTCCAAAGGGTAAAAAATTAGATACTGTCAGGAGCCAGTTGCTGGAAAAGCTATTAATTACTCAAGTACAATCCAATTCAAAGCAACTTTCCATTACTGATCCAACCATGCCAATGCATGGGTCATGCAGAGAGACCTCCTCAAGGTGCAGGAATATTTTACCTTGAGGCTGCATTGAGGCTTTATTAGTGCGAGAAAGTTGGTTAGGACTGGGCTCTAAATCTATTAGAGGCACAAAAAATAAAATTTTCAGCTTTTAAAAAAATAACATGTTGGAAACATAATCAGTGCTTCTCAAACCCTGCTGAAGCTAAAACTGCAGAAAAGAGGGATGAAAACGAAAAAAGCAGTGCTGCCAATGACATGCATGACATGGAGAAGAGTTTAACTAGTGACCAATAACTTTTATCACCAAGGTTATAGTAAACTGACTGTATCAGACCAAAAGGGTATCTTAGTTATTCTCAGACTTTGGTTGAGAATAGGTTGCTCTCTCTAATGACGTCTATTGTCAAGAAAAGGAAAGGATTGTGATAGGTCTCCAACAGCAGAAAACAAACAGTGCATTCATGCACTATCTCCTTGCCTGAAGTACAAACCCTAATATATGTACTGATTATTACTCTCTCCACTTATTTCGGCCTCAGAAATTGGCCACAAAAACAAGCCCCTTGACTAAACATGGCAACCGCATAGTTGCTGCTCTCGGAAATGTGTATTTTACCAATTATTTTTACTGAGGGGTACCTTGTTTAAGGGGTCTGCAGGGACAATATTGCATAGGGTGTTCCCATGTACTGTAGCCTTTTCAATTTATTAACAAGACAGAATGCACAACTGGATCTGTGCATGATGTTGTGACTGATAATGCAATGAATGCTTCAGAATGCCACATGAAACCTGATGGATCCAGGTTGCAGTGTAAATATGGAATGTTAGACTCTTAACAGGGAGAAAATAAGTGCTTGTGAACTCTCTTTCTGGGATCTTAATGCAGTGGATTTTTAAGGCATACCTGTCAGTGACAGAAAGAGCTTAGTCTCCGGGATGTCAAAATCAGTCACAGTAGCAGCTAAAGCTTGTCCATTTTTGAAGTTTTTTTCCACATATTTCAAGACCTGATGGGAAATGAAGATAATTAGAAGAGATATCCTGCTATACTATATACTAATCAGAACTATACCCTGCATAGTTCATAATGGCTGTAAATTAGCTGATATGCAAGTCTACCCCAAAACACAAGCGCTTCATGAGAAAATTCTAAGATCATCAGGATTTAGCCTAAACTTCAAGTCATTTATTTGGCAATGATGCCTATAACAAGATTTTACCCATTAGTACTTGCTTTCAGAGGAAAAGAAAGCAAGGAAGAAACATGAAGCTCCTGTGTAGTCAATTCTGACTGCAACAACTCCTCTTACATAGTTGAGCTAGAAGCCTCTGTGTGCCTTTATGTATCTTCTGGATTCTTATAAAAAGTGGAATTAGTCAGGACAACACTTTCCAAATATAATAATCTCTCTACAATGTGATATGTTTAATGTTCCTGAACGTAGCCTCCTGCTTATAAGAGCCCAGTGCTCTTCATTTCTCTAATTGGAAGTAACATTACTTACCTTGGGGTTAAGGGAAAGAAGCAACTTGGGAATCCTCCCTTTAATATTAGGCGAGATCTCCACTTCCAACCAATTTTTGATTGCATTGTACTAGGGATAAAAATCAGGAGAGAATCATCATCATCATTTTTATTTCAATCCCGCCTTTCTCCCAAGGGACATAAGGCGGCTTATAAACAACACATAAAACACCAAAAATGAAATCCAATACATTTAAAACAAGCATTTTAAAACAATAAATAAAAACATCTACATTAAAAGCTGATTAAACTTAAGTAGTCTTCTGGCAAAGGGAGAGTGTACATCCGTGATCATGCCAGCCTATATAAAACACACCTATACACGCACCTATACCAGTGTCAACCTCATCACTCTACATAAAACCAGAAACAAAAAAGCTTAGAAAGTGATAAATAGTTAAGGTGTCCCCAGCTGGTTTCTCCGCTGGTAGTGACGGACTCTAGGGTGTGGTACTCATGCCCCATTTCTAGGGCCATAGATCCAGCACTGACCAAAGATGCCTCTGTGGACATGTGGCCCACATGCACATGGAACGCTGTTACCTTCCCACAGAGGTGGTACATATATATCTATTTTCATTTGCATGCTTTCGAACTGCTAGTACCAGCTTAAAAAAAACCTGATACCTTTGAGAACAGGTGTGATTTTTCAGCTTTTATTCATGCATATATCTGTATTTAAAAATATTTCATTCTCTGCATCCAATGTGGCAATTCACCCAAAGTAGTAGTAGCATTCTTAAAAAAAATTACTGAACAAACTTTTAAGAAATTCCAGGCCTTACCTTCTTAACAAAGCATGTTATTTTCTGCCCAGCTTTGAATGGTTTCAACATCTTTTCCAGACTGTCCCCCTCATGACTGAGGTCTGTGTTTTTTTTCCCATTTAGCTCACTGATAAAAAAAAGGTGAAGCTGTAATCTCTCTAGTTTTATCTAAGTCCAGTTACAAACTGAAAGACTGATTTTTCAGTGGAAGGTACTCCAGTTACTCCAACTGCTCAAAATGTTATTTCTTTACTTGTAGAACATGGTAGATGCTACAGAGTGGCATTCAGTGAAGGGAAGAGGTAGAAGCGTTGTGTTCCTTGTAACAATCAAATGCAAGGGCCACAATGGACAATCTAGAAAGGTATAATAACTGTTTAACTTAATAGCCCTACAATCTAGAGTAACTACGGTAGCAGATAAGAGACATTATGTGTACCCATAGTTACTGCACCACCTAATGAAAACCTATGGGAAATTCGTATTGCAATCCAGAGCAAATTGTTCTTATACCAGAGCAAATACTCCCCATGGTTACTCTGGATTGCGCCCGAAGCATAAAAAATGCTGGATATTCATAGACATTTGCACAGTTTAAAATAATGGTTCATAACAATGCTGTAATTATGCAATAATTAGGTATGTTTTATAATACTGATGAAGTGTTGCAGAATCTTAATCATCAAGCGTGTTTTGGACAGTCTCTATAGCTACATATATGGAAGGACTTAAAACTTACTTCTCTGCCCTCTCCCAATAACCAGCATTTCCTGGTCTCAACTTTTCTACCTCCTCCCTTCACTGAATACCATTCTGTAGCATATCCCATGTCCATATTCTACAATAGTGATTTAGCATTTGAAGCCAGAATGATTAAAATTCAGAAAATCAATCTAGTTCTAATGTTTATTTTTATATTGTCTCAAATTAGTAGGTTCTCATAGATGTAGAATTCTTAGGTTATATTCAAAATTCCTCCTTTTATTTTATTCAAACTATTTAGTGCTAACACAAGAGAAGTGATTTTCTCAAAAGCACCTTCAGTTTCAGAAAAATTTAAAGAGACTAGTTTAGAAGGATAGTATTTTAATGTGTTCTAAATTTTTACATTAACAATACTAAAAATCCTTCATACCTTGGTTGGACACTGAGTTCAGGAAAGGTATGGATGAAGTGGGGGTGGGTGATGGGCAAATACCTGGAAAAATAAAAAGATAATTTATCATCCTTCTGTGGTATAAATACCCAGATCCAAATATATTCAACAGCTTTTGTTTTCAGTTATTTTTTTATCAAGGTCACCATGTTTCCACAGAATATATAACTATTCACTCAGTCCATTGAAATAAAAGCCACCAGAGAAATTTACTCAGTCTAATTGCATTGTACTAGGGATAAAAATCAGGAGAGAATCATTTCAGAAATCAGATAAATTTCAAGGGAGAAAGGAAATGGTCTCCCAATTATTTCCCAAATGCTTCTCGTTCCAAGTTCTCTCAAATCCAATGACAACTTGGCTTTTTGAGAAAGTCTACACTATAAATACAAGATCCTATCTTGTCTCATCTCACTTCTTTTTGACTGCAAAAGGTTACACTCACAAGTTCCCCCTTGTGGGGAAAGGCGGGATACAAATTGCTTAAATAAATAAATAAATAAATAAATAAATAAATAAATAAATAAATAAATAAATAAATAAATAAAAGCATTCAAGTGATATTTAATAATGGCTCAGATTCCAGAAAAAGCACCTTTAAACAACAAGACCAATCAGGCTTTACGTTCCATTCATATAATATGCAAGTAGCAGTTGGGCAACCAGTTCCCACCTAATCTGCGATCGTTCAGCTTCTGAAATGTTCCCAATTTTCTTGAGACTCTCTCATATATATTATGAGAATACTTCTGGGCATGGGACAAAGTTGCATAATATGATATACTAAAAAAACACTGTATAGCTGTAATGGAAAAAATATCACATACGAAACTGTATATACCTAAACTAGGAAAGTTTTCCTCACCTATGAGTTTTGATATCTCTGCCCCCAATGACACGAGCAGTCACCTTCTGCCCAACTTTTAGCTTTGATGTTGGAAAGCTGCCTATGGGAACATCATCCAGGATATGGGATGCATGAATGGAACCTGTTAGATTGTTATCCATTGTCACTAGGACATTCGTAGCTTTGACAGACTTCACAGTTCCATGGACCTCATCTCCTAAGCTCAGCGAGTGCTTCACCGTGAACGATGACACCTCCAGTGTTTCAGACTCACGTCGTGACCTGATTACAGCCTTTCTCTTTGTTGTATTTTGCACAGCAAGTAAGAGGCCATGGTCACCTGCCTGTGTAGTTTTCAGAACCACCATGATTGACTGTCCCACCTTCAATTTTTCAGAATCAAATCGGAATGTGTCATTGAGGTGGGAGGCCACAGGGATGGCAATCAGCTGACCTGTTCCTCCCAATGAAACAACGGCATGTTCTGAATCTACATGCTGCACAATGGCTGGGTGCTGGGAGTCTTTGGTTAACTGCAAAACAAAGCAAGTCACTTTCAGATATTATCTATAGATGGTACTGAGAGCATTGCAAGCAAGCAGAATTTCTATCATTAAAACATTACAAAAAGATGCATTTCATTGCACTGTTTTTACACACTCCCTGGTTCTCCAAAAGCTGTGCATTTCTTTGCTCTTCATCTTTCTTTCCATAATCAGATACACATTTATTTATCATGATGCATCAAAATAAAACTATTCAGGATTACCATACCTTCTTGGGTTTGTGTGACAGCAGCTCATCACGAAGAGATACATAGACCTTTGATTTCAGGGAATCCACATGGAGGACCACAGCTCTTGCTTTTTCACCCACAACAATATTTTTGCCTTGAAACATCAATGGAAGATATTAACTTGATTAAATTTGTACTTTGGCCAAAACAAAGCAATTAATTTTTTTCCCACCAAGAGAACTTATTTAAGCAGCGAGTAGCAGAGTTGCAAAAAAAATGTTTACACAGATCCCACACACACTCCTCTGTATTCCCAATTGACGAAAAATGCCACCCTTTGTACTCAATGAACTATTTTACTCTTTCGATATATCCTACCTCCAAGATGAGTATGAGTGGCCATTACGGTCAACCCAGAAACAATGGCGCCACTGAACAAGGCTGAACCATCTGCCTCAACTTCATGAACCACGAGTTCCAGACTTTGTCCAAGTTTTAGTTCACAGAGTTTCTCAGCCACAGTAGAATCATCTGAACATGTGGAGAAACAGAGTTAATAAGCCAACTGAAGAATCTCCACTTTTAAAGATACAATATGATGAGGTGGGGAGCAATGAAATCTTAGTTTTGGGTATTTCGATGCACATCACAATCAGCCATACTGACAAAGTTTGGCTAAGACAAAATCCATAAAGCATTTTAAAATAGCAGAAAATCAACCTGCATGATTTAAGAGTGCAATTCTAGGCTGGAACAACTCAATGGTCTTCCTTTTCCCGTGGTGATGTAGGAAGGCAAATGCAAGTCTGTGCACTGGCCTAACTCTCCCCAGTAAAGGAACCAGAAGTGTCTTATACCACTTTTGTGACATTCCCAGGACTTGTGCTGGGGCTTATGCCAGCCTGAGTGGAGGTTAGGATCGGAGCCTAGATGTTTAAACCAAGATAGAATATCCAGGGATTTCAGCTTTTTAAAAAAAAAACTTTTAAAAGTTATGGATCTTATGACTTTAAAGAACATTTTGAGATAAAAAGTGCTCAAAGCTTGTACGCTGAAACAATGTTTCACAAATCCACTGTTAGCACATGGCCAGCCTGAGGCTCTGAGAAGTCTTCGATCTTATCTTCAAAGTCTTTTACCTCTTTTACACATGACATTCTTAATCTCCTGAAGTTCCTGAAAGTACTGAAGTAGCAAGGAGAAGCTCTCGGAAAAAGGATCTCCAGAAGCACAGTCAGACAGCTTCAAGGAGAGGAGGATGCGCTGCTTTTCTTCATCAATGCTGGTTACCTTGGCAAGCACAGTCTGGCCTATCACAAAGTGGTCCTTGGTGTCTGTCACAAATTTGTCACTCATTGCCTATAGTGATCAGAGACAGAGCTACTCAATATTATTCTTCACAGCTAATTCACTATCTTGAAGTGTAGAGGAGGGAAAAATACTTTCCAAACAGCAGTTTATAGGCAAAGGGTACAATCCAGAGTAACTATGGGGAGTCCTTGCTCCAGTGTAAGAATAATTTGCTCTGGATTGCAATATGAATTTCCCATAGTTTTTCACTAGGTGGTGCAGTAACTACGGGTGCACGTAATGTCTCTTATGTGCTCCCGTAGTTATTCTGGATTGTAGCGAAACTGCTCTCCAAAGGCTGGCTCAGGGACTGCTCTATATTTCCACTACTTCACATTGTCTCTCCCCCCCATTACATATTATTCAAGAAACATCAAAATGAGGCAGAAAAAGTGACAAATCCTCTATTGGTTAATTTTTATCTTCAAAAGTTTGCAACTCTTTGAAGAGGAATATTGATATTTTTATTCTACTCACACAGCTCTAACAACCACTACCACAAAAATTTAAATAGTAAAATGCAAAATCTTTAATGCATTATATTTCAGTGTTGGCTTTCCAACAATGTAAGACAAGTCTTATTGCTGTACCCCCATATCTCAGCTAAGAGAGCGTGGCTTGCCTCATGAGAGCTCATGGTATAGGTGAGAATTCAGCTATTTCAAAACACATTCTGATTGCCTAATTTTAATAGCTTTATTATCAAATTTATTGCAATGGCTGTACCTCGTAAAATGCATTTGTGGGCAAGAACGTATGATTTTGGGCTGTCCTGAACTTGTCATCATAAAGTTCCTCTCAATAGAAACTTTTAGCAGGAACTTTTACATGGTGCAATGCCAGAACATGGAAATATTTTAACACAAATGTCTCAATAGTGGTGAAAAAACAATTTTTAGTAGGACAGGGGAGACAGCCTTACCGACTTGGGTGCCAGTCCTGTCACCCCACAAGGGAACTCCACAAATACTCCATAGGGCATGACGTTTCTCACAAAACCAGTTAGCAGAAGCCCAGGCTCCATGTGCTTCGCTTCTTGTTCCTCTTGAGATGCTAAAATAACTGCTGGCTTCCTGGTCAGGATCTAAATAAAGTGTCAAGGAAGAGAATAGGAAAGAGGGCAGGTCTAGGAGCTGGCTTTATCAAAGCAGGCAGGTTAGAGGTACCTTCACTGTATATTCTTCCCCCACTCTTCATACCTTCCCTATACGGATATTCAATTACCTGTACTATGCATATTAAGATTGTTCTTTGTTATCCAGAGTTAAGGTCCAAGACAGGTAGGTAAAGCAATAGCACTTCCTACTTACAAATAAGAAATAACATTGCAAAGCATCTGAAAGCTCATTCAATTTGAATGAAGCTACTTGAGCTGCTCAGTAATGCACTGAGCTGCAAAGTTTATTTTAATTTCACTCTAAAGTGTAGAGTCTGTAACAGTTGGTATACCGCCAGTGCTCCAGAACACTCTTGGTACTCCAGCGTTTTTCCTCTTACAAGTGAAGCAACAGAACACTGTGAGGGAGAAGGCATCACCACCTATAGGACTCAGTCCATTCAAGCCCATGTATGCAACATTTTTCAGCTGTGAAGGGATTCCAATACAGTTGCAGGCAGCAAAGCTTATGGGGATTATCAAGCAAATACTACAGCACAAAATGCTGCAATTTTAGATTAAAAATAAAGAGACAAGGTGCTTAACCAAGAAAGAATTCCAAAGGATACAATGTTGCTTCCCTTGTCATGGAGGCACATCACGCTGTGAAGAACATCATTTTCTTTGAGCCAGTGCCACCACAGTTTACAGAGTGAAACATGGTCGGAGAGATGCATCACAGGAAGATAGGCAGCAACATTATCTGGTAGGATTGCAACCTCTAGGCCATCTTCCACCTTCTTCAGGATTTTCACATCAAAAATCTGAGGACAAAGCAAATAATGGGAGGTGTTTTAAACAACCATGCCATAATGCAAAATTCCCAGAATTATAATGAAGCCACTTGTATCATAAAAGACAATTGATGCAGAAGAAAAATATGCAATAATCTGACATAAATTAAGGCCCAAGATTTATAGTTTTTAGATATACAGTATACAACATCAAAAATTATTTAAACCAAATACAACTGCTCAAAATTTGAATGCAGAATATTGAACTGTTTTAGGACTATATATATTTAGAGCACAATCCTAACCAAGTCTCCAGCACCAAGATAAGGACAATGCAGTTCTGAGATAAGGGGAGAAACAGTGCCTTATCTTGAAAAGGCCTCCTTACCTTGACTGCCCCCAAACTTCAGGACACAGTACATACCCCACTTGCATGGCTGTTTTCAGTGCAGGAAAGTTGGTTAGGATTTGGGCCTCAGTTTTACTTTTCCTTCTTAAGGCAACTGAATTTTTGCTTGATTATCTTAAACTTTCACCATAAAGTGGCTATAAACAATGTCACATCACATTTTTTTTTAAAAGTGACTGAGCACTGAATTATAGATTTAAAAAGGCCACCACTTCAATTATATAGAAGGGTCCACTGAGCTTTTTTTCCTGACCCTTTCTAATAAAGGAGATTGAAAGCGCCTATCACCATCAGTGGAATTTACATTCCCAAGAAAGGAACATCTTTCAGAGTAAGGTTACCTGTCCAGTTTTATATGTTGGTTCTCGTTTCTTTAATATCTTTTTTCCTGGACTGTTCTCGGTGAAGGCATGATTGGTCAGTTTGAATGACAGCAGCAGTCTCTCCTGCTGAGGCTCACACTTTAAGACAATCACTTTCACCACCTGTTTGGCAAAAGAGGAAAACAGAAATGATCTTAACATATTTTGACATTCATGGGCAGATTTTATGACACATTACAGTATACATACTTAAAGACACGCAAAATTTGTGTTTTAAGTTTGTGTTCTGAAGACACACAAAATTGCTATACTGTCCTCAGCATTGACCAAATTTTGCCTTTCACCTAACCATTCTGGCTTCCTATCTGTGCCCTAAATTCTACTTCATTTGGACAAAGTTTGGAAATTCTGGAGCTTTGTGTTGGATTCAAGTCTCTGGATTAATATTTGTGGCAACTTTTTCTTTGGAAAATGTCTTTATAAGTCATTTTCCCCTACTTACCAAATTTCCTTAGACATTTGAAATATTCCATAATTTCCTATATAGTACTTTCATAACTAGGCATACCAGGAGCCTGAGAATTAAATACTAAGATTGGCTTTATGCCCCCTGCAGGCAGCCCAGCCCAAACCTATCACAGCAAGGGACTGTTTTAAGACAGAAGGAATAAGGTTTTCTCCATCCTCATATAAGTCTCAAACTGCACAAGTTTCTTTACTTGGATGCTGAATGGAAACATGTTAGTGACCAGAGATATACTGCATTTGCACACCTGCTCTTGTCTATAATGAGAAATCAGAGATACTTTTTACTTTTACCCAACACTTACCTGGCCTTCACAGAAGGCTTCTTGAGGATTAGTCATGGGCATTATACCAGGATCATTCTTGGGAACAAGGCCTTTGACATCATTGTAGAACTTTACAATGCAGCCGAACTCCCTGGCACACACAATGAAGCCATGAGTAATCAGACCTGGCTTTGCATCTTCATAACTGGCAAGAATAGGGAGTGACGAACCAACTAGTGTCTTCTTAAGTGTCAAAAGGAGCTTCCTTGCTTCAGGATTGGAAACAAGAACCTGAGACAAAGAGACACTGGAATGATATATGTAGACGAGAAAATGGTTCCCTAAACCAAGATGAGAGGAACTATAATCCAGCATTCCAGTCACATTTTAGGTTTTGAAAGCACCTAATGTCTATGTAACCCAAGACCCTCCTTACTGTTGTTACAGCTAGCCAAGTTTCCTTTACAGGAAGAGCTTACCCGGCATTTGACAGTGGAGCCCTCTTTGTATTTCTTCTCTGGATGCTTCAAAAATACATCTGCCAGATGCAGCGGTGGCACCAAGCCCTTGATGTGTTCAGTCACCTTGATTTGCATGCCAAAGGGCTTCATAGCTAAAACTGTGCCCTAAAGCCCCAAATAAAGATAATATATCAGGAGACAATGCTACAAACAAGGGGTGGAAGGCAGTGATAATTAATACGGTATACATACTAAGTAAGGGAGGGATATTAATTTGAAGCATTAAACACCACCACAATGTATTCACCTTATGGAAGCTACTGATCTTTAAACAATAGCTGAAATGGTGATTGGTAGGCTCTGCTGAAATAAACAGCATTGTTCTACTGAGGTCCCAGGCTGAAGTACCATCCAAGCAAACAAGAATTTATTTGAAAAATAAGACAACTTTTTTGGAAGGGGAAAGGAACTCAGAAATATATTTTGAACAAAATTAGACAAAATTGTTCTGTATAAAACTTCTCATTTGTTCTGTATAAAAAACAGGTGACCAAGGACTGCTGTATATGATTTGCAGTGAACAACAGATTTTTTCCTCCTTTGAACTTACCGTTATCACTTGTCCTGTATGAATATCATGGTATCGCAGAAATGGGGCATCAAGAATATGCCTAAACACATTTTAAAAAGAGAAAAAAACTGATCTGCATTAACTAAAACACAAGAAGTTGTGATGGAAAAGAGACACTTTTAGTAGAGTCCAAAGTAGATAGGAAGGAGGTGGGAGGTGTTTCTGGGGGAGGGGTGGGCAGGAAGAGGTCAGGCGGAGGGCGGAAGGCCGGGAGAGGATCTGCAGTGACTTAACCTGAGTAGACCCACTGGGACAGCTATAGCTCTACAACAGGCAAGGAAATGAGCCTCCCCTTCCCTGTGGTGATGCAGTAGCAGTCTCAAAACTTGCACTGGATACAGGACAGGTATTCCAACTTGCATGTTCCAGTGCAAGTTAGGTTTACGCTGTGGCTTGTAAAAGTTTTACATATTAAGAGAGAAACAGTGAGACAGGGATCTTACTGCCTGAGAGACAACAACAGCAGATCCTCCATAAGGCTGTAGTCAATGATGCGGCATTTATGCTTGCGTCCAGGTTGAAATGTCTCAGGCTTGAAAGATCTGGGAGAATCTGAAAGATGTTTTACCTAAAAATATTTTAAAAAATTATTTTTTACAAGGATTAGTTATTAGATCATTTTCCAGCTTATTATCAACCTTGCTGTACTGTGGAAAATAGTACCATAAGTCCAAGAAGTCCGATTGATGAGCACATTCTACCAAACAATATACAACAGGACACCCTGTACTAGTGAAGGAGTCCCCACCTTCACAGCTGCTATATAACCACAGTGTTGTCATGTAATAGAGCAATGGTTTTTGAGCACTTCAACCTAGGACCCCCTTTGGAGAATGACAGGCTGCCCCCTAGAAATGATGCTGTGGCCAAAAGTGAGATCAAACAGGAAGTTACATCACTGTGACATCAGTCCTCCCTCCATAATTACTCAGAAGTAAGCCCTATTGTTTCAAGGAGACTTATTTGTGGGGTGAGTTAAGGATGGCTGCATCTGGAAAAGAGGAAGAACAAGCCTATCCTTGGCACTGGGTCCTACCTCTGGCTCTCCTGGCCACCTAACCGCTAGCCCAGGTGACCTCTGCTGCACGCAGAAGACCCTGGAAACCTGAAGCATGCACTGCATGAAGGCTACCTGCCGTTCGGCTTCAGTCTCCAAAGTGAGTGAAGAGCGATGAGGAAGCCGTATTGCTTCTGAGACTGTAGCCAGCAGGGCGGGAAGGTGACAGGATCCAGCATACAGAAGAACTTGGGATGCTGTACTGGAGGTTGCCCAGGTCCTGTGACCCACCTGCCCAGCTCCCTGAAGCAGCACTTCTTCTTCCACTCAGTTCAGGATCCAGGTGGTCAGCTGTAGGACCTGAGGAACCTCTGCTTGGGGGAGTGTAGTTGAGTGGGGTGGGTGGGCAGCAGAACCCAACAGACAGGGACCTGGAGTGAGTAGAGGGCGAGGGGGAAGCCACAAACACTCCACAGCCAGTCCCTCCAGCCAAGCTTGGAAAATCATGGTGCCAAGTGCCAGATTTCAAGCCCCTTTTTGCAGCCCCGGAATTGAAGTAGCAATCCCCACTCTGAGAAGCACTACTACAAGAATCCAGAAAAATTTAACTAGGGTCATAGTCACAATTGTATTGGATAACACAAAATATATTTATTCCTATGAACCCATTAATGTACCTAGCACTTTAACCGTACAAGAGGCAAGTCCCCCATCTCTCATTAAAGGGTTCATTATATCCCATCCTTTAACAAAGGTACGTCCAACCTGCCTATATAGCAAAGAGTCTGCAGAGAACATGAAAAGAGGGATCTATGAAGACAAGGGAAACTTTCCCAGCTACATGAAGGAATCTGCATACAGATACTTACATGTGCGAAAGCTACAGCGCCATCATCCAGCTTGAATGTAACACCAGCTTTTTTATGGAAGGCCATCACTTCAGAATCTTCTATGACCATGCCAATACGATTGCTGGAGAGTTGACTAAGCTGGGTACCAGGACGAAGAAAAACTGGGCGCAAAGAGAGGCGTACTGCCTTGGAAGTGGGTTTGATAAAGAGAATGCAGGCTTTCACCTTGAAGAAGTATAAGAAAGAACATGGTTTGTGTGTTTTGTTTTTCTAGGAAGAAAAATTTCCTAGATTTAAGATTGAAGATTTTTCTGGCCAGCTATAATCCACAGTTGTGTAGTTATTCGTGGGTTTTCTAGTCATTGAAAAAATTGATTTTTAGAGCCTCATATTTTGCCATTTTGTTTTGTTGGCATTGTCAAAGGCAAAAACACTGCCTTTGACAATATTACACAGATAAATACACAACAGTAGTTTCCTAAATTGTTGGACAATTCCAGTTAGTGTGCTTCTGAGAATATATTCAAGAAAAAAAAATTCTAGTTCCATAAATGTTTGGAAGAATTTAGAAATATTTCAAACCCATTCATTCCACAGAAGCCCATGGCACATTTGAAGATTTACTGTGCCTACTTACAGTATGATTGGGTGATAAGTTCTTTGCTTTTTCAGGATTCAGGTGCATGAAGTCCACAGTTCCAGTAAAGGAAGAGAGAAAACTCAGGGAAATTCCAGAAGGTGTCACCTAGAAACAATTATAAGAACAAGAAAAGGCAAATCTATGGGCTTCCATGACAAAACAGCCTTTTGCACCTAGTCATGTTTTAAAAGCTGGTTGTCAAAAATTATTAATTCATAATAATGGTCTCTGCCTGCTTGATGAAGGCAGCAGATTGAATGTGATCTCCAAAAGGGAATAGAGAGGGCAGAGTGAGAGTGGAGAACAAAAAATCTGACCCATATGCGGCAATCCTAAAGACACTTTCTTGGGAGTAAGACCCATTGAACACAATGGGGCTTACCTTTGAGTAGACATGGTTAGGATTGTGCTAATAATCAGAGAAGTTCTCATGTGCAGAACCCGTCAAAATGAACAGGAGCTGTCCATAAGCATGACAGTGCTCCACTGCGACTTATTTTAAGAAGACTTGCACACAAGACCATCATGGTGGAAAGTGCTCTCTGTCAATTAGAAAAAGGAGGATTTTTTGTCTCTGGCACTAGATTTGGATTTTCTTCTTCCAAAGCCTTGAGCCAGCCCTGCCACTGAATGAAAAGTGAAAAGGAACCTCTAAGTGACTTGGAAGTGGGTCTTTTAGAGATAAAAAAAACCTTAAAGCAGGCCTCCGTCAGTCTTGGAAGACTATGGTATCGTGCTCTGAGCTGCATACGCTGCATGCGAAGCATGAAAGCCTGGGTTGGATTGTTATGGAGGATAGCCTTTTACCCAAGCAGCAAATCCCCCCTCTCCACGCCACTGAATTAGTCCAATGGAAAGGCAGAGCCAATACGATTGGATCCAGATGGCGTCGCAGAGCTGGGCTAAGGACAGAAGCTCACCCTTTCTTGTGGGGCCGACCCGGGTCTCAAACCCTTGCCTGCTGGTTAACTGGCACAGTGTCTTAGCCACTTGCACTTGAAAATGGCACTGTTGGATCAAAAAAAAGGACAAACCTTTTTTCTAGAAATAACCTAGTCCAAATCTAGGACTAAGAAACCCTAAATTTTTTTTACTTAATGGGATTTTAAAATTAGACCCCAGAACCTTCTGGAATCTGCTGTGAATCAAATTCACCAGGGTTCCACTGGACTCTGAAACAGAACCTATTTAGAGACATATACCAAAAGTAGCTAGAAATAATCAAGCAAATATTATTCAGACTGTTCACAGTTCTTAAAACCAGCATCACTAGATTCTTGAATTCCACTGCAAACCAGCCAAGAAAGCATGAACAGGGAAGTTCATGAATGGTCATGAACTTTGACCGTCCAATCACAGTATTTTAGTAACAAAAGGTTTACCTTCTGAACCTGAGCTTTCACCACCAGCCCAGGTAGCAAGTTGCTGAGTTCCCAGTTTTGTTCCTCTGTTGCAATGGCTGCAGCAACCTCAGACTGGGTGATGGTCATGCGAATTATCCTCCCGCTGTTCTTTACATCATCAATAAGACAATTCAGGTATTGGCCTATCTTCAGTTCAGTCCCTAGTAATACAGCACAGACCTCTATTATTTCTCATCCCCAGAACTTTTCCATCCCATTTCTGTCAATAGGGTTGCATTTCTTTGTCCAATTTCTTAAATGTCACCGATTCTATACGTTCATCATGTTAAAACTTTTGTGTTAAGCCATGTTTACTTAGAAGCCAAATTTGTGTTAAGCCAACTACTTAGAAGTACATCCAATTACAGTCAATGGAGGTTACTTCCAGGAAAGTGTGGATAGGATAGTAGCTTTACATATCTAAGGAATTGTTGGTTCTACTTCCAGCTGAGCATGCAACATAACTACAAAGCAGTTATACCTTTGTTGGTTGACTGGAGATAATTCTGGGCTTTCTGAAGAGGAAGAAATGCTTTTGCTGCCTGGATGCCAATGTCAATGAGGTACCCATGATCTTCTATGCTGGAAACGCATCCAGAGAGCAGCTGTTTGGAGAAGACAGACACATTTAGACATTTTAAAAGGCATTATATCATTTTGCTCATTGTACCCACTTCCTCCTCAAATGCTATGGCACAGTATCTTTTAAAACCAATGTCTCCTACCATGCCTGGTCTTAGAGATGCAGTATTCAAAGCCTTGTTGACATCTTTGGGATTAATTGTTAGCTGTATACTTTTATATCCTGCAGCAGTTCTCTCCACACTAACCACAGCACATCTGAGCAGCATTCCTGGCAAAAACAGGTCTGAAAGAGGGTTCAAATCCTGCAAAAGATAATTTATGTTTAACTCCTTCAACAAGATAGTTGAACATCAGTTGTGAAATCTACTCACTGGCTACAAAAAATAGTCTAACATGATCTGATGCAAAGACCTTAAAGGTCCTTTTGTGGGCAGAAAGGAAGGTAATAAAAATATACAAAAACCCATCACACCCCAAACTAGTTTCAGTGAAACCCCATCTTGGTTCCATTCTGGAAGTTTCCCAAAAATCAGAATGGATACAAATTGGAAAAGTGCTGTTGCACCTGCACCAAAGACAAGGATGAGGCAGACTGCACCTGTGCAAAACCACAGATGCGGTTGTTCACAAGTTGGGGATTATATGTATATTTGGTGGAATTGACAGGGTTTTCCAGTGCTAACCTCACAAGTCAGGAACGTCAAAGAGATACAACAGGGCCCTCCATCTCCACCTTTGAACTATCATTGAAAATGTTTTCACTTTATAAGACTTTATAACATGAAAAAGGATGGACTGGGCTGACCTATTAACAGAAGAAACCTGTTGGATGGTTGGGATGTACAGAATTCACCACCAGTCCAGACTATGTCTTACCTCTAAGTTCTCATCTGTGGCCACTTGCTCGCTCAGCATTTTGTTATAGGAATCACATATGCGTGTCGCTTGTACATATCCAGTGAGACCATTTGGCAAGCTGACCACCAGCTCAAACTGATTAGATTCTTTCACACAACCCAACAAAAGCATCCCCTCTGTGAGTGACTAAAACAAAAAGGAATGAGAAACAATCAGGGATCCCTTTCTTAATCCGATGAGGACGCAATCCTTACCTGTTTAGGCCAGCATAACTCACCTGGTATATCTTCCTGTGGCGTGTGGGGGAGTCAACATATATCTCTGCAGTGGCCTAACTCCCCCAGGAGTGGGGCAGAAGAGCTTTACAGCACTTTTATGACACTCCCAGTTCAGCACAGGACTTATGCCGGTATTTATGCCAGCCTAACTGAAGCTTAGGATTTCAGCCTGAGTTGCAAACTTGGAAATGTATAAACTGAAAACTTCTTGCCACTTTTAAGCAGACTTAAGAAATAGTAGGAAAAATCTCATCATATTACAGTAGTTATCTGCATTGCTACCAGCACCACTATGACAATCAATCTGCAACTGACTCCTACAATAAATTTGAAATACTAGTCTCTGTCACTTGAAAGCAAATAAAGTACAAATTATAGACAAACCTTTGCTGTCAGAAGTTCAAAATCCTCAGTATTATTTTTAACAGCATCTTTCTTCTCAGTCTTACGTATTTTTGGCTTTGGTTGGTCTTCGTGGTTTTTCTTTCTTTTTTGAGTCCTGACTTCATATTCTGTCTATGACAAATTGATATGAAAAGATACACACAAAAATTTTAAATACTTGCTTCTCTAATACGGCTGTGGGTGGCGCAAGCGGGTAAGACGCTATGCCTGATAACCAGCAGGCCAGGGTTCGAGACCCGGGTCGGCCCCACAAGACAGGGAGAGCTCTTGTCCTTAGCCCAGCTTTGCGACTCAGCTGGATCCAATCGTTTTGGCTCTGCCTTTCCACTGGACTAATTCAGTGGTGTGGAGAGGGGAGATTTGCTGCTTGGGTAACAGCCTATCCTCCATAACAATCCAACCCAGGCTTTTGTGCTTCGCATGCAGTGTATGCAGCGCCGAGCACTATACCATAGTCTTCCAAGACTGATGGAGGCCTGCTCCTTCTCTAATACAACAGATAAATCAACTGATGCAAACTAGTGGAAAGCAGGAAGGAGAAGGATACACTAAACAAAGACTTTTTGGGGTGTTGATTGTGATCTTAAATAAGCTTAGGATGTAAGTCTTACTAAACAAAACCACTTCTAATTAAACAAGCACAGGACCACAGATTAAATTAATTTTGTTTAGGATGCAATGAACATTATTTTCCATATATATGTGCCCAGAATACCCATGGTAGATGTGACCATAAGAATACCCATAAGATGTGACCCAGGAAGTACAAGGTCTAATGTACAATATTAATGTCTAATATTAGACAATATTAGATTGTGCAATACAGGATTAGTTGAAGGGCTGTCCTGTTTCGTATATTCACTATCTACATACTTTGAATAAATTATCTTGGTCTATCCTTGGCTGTCTGGCAACTGTTCCACTTTCTTGTGTCTTCTTCTGTGTGCCACCTCGAGGGAAGTTCTCTTCTACAGACGACATGTTTGCCTTCCTACAAGGAAAGCCAGAAAATTAGTTGCATCAACACTAAGAAATGTTGTCAGAATCCATACAAATCCATCCGACTAAAAAACATGAGCATTTCATTCTCTGGAAGAGCTGAATTACACATTACACATATTACACACAGAGCACATATTACACGATAGACTTACAGGTACAACATACGTTTCTTTTGACTGTGTTTGCTGTAATAAGATAACTGAGAAACCATGACCCATAACTGGATTCACCCTCATTGAAGGTGGGTCAGAAAATTGATACCACTATTATTTTCATTAGGCTGCAATCCTAAACACACTTTTCTGTAAGTAAGTCCCATTGAATACAATAAGACTTACTACCGAGTAGAAAGGCTTAGGACTGCACTGTTAGATAACTTGAAAACAGAGAAAGCATATTCACATTACAGCCCATTACAGTCCATGGGGCTTACTCCCAGGAAAGTGTGGCCAGCATGGCAGCCTCAGAGCCCCAGCCTCTGCCTGTCTACTCAGGAGTAAGTCTCATTACAGTCAGTGGGCTTACTCCCAGGAAAGTGTGGCCAGCATGGCAGCCTCAGAGCCCCAGCCTCTGCCTGTCTACTCAGGAGTAAGTCTCATTACAGTCAGTGGGGTTTACTCCCAGGAAAGTGTGGCCAGCATGGCAGCCTCAGAGCCCCAGCCTCTGCCTGTCTACTCAGGAGTAAGTCTCATTACAGTCAGTGGGGTTTACTCCCAGGAAAGTGTGGCCAGCATGGCAGCCTCAGAGCCCCAGCCTCTGCCTGTCTACTCAGGAGTAAGTCTCATTACAGTCCATGGGGCTTACTCCCAGGAAAGTGTGGCCAGCATGGCAGCCTCAGAGCCCCAGCCTCTGCCTGTCTACTCAGGAGTAAGTCTCATTACAGTCCATGGGGCTTACTCCCAGGAAAGTGTGGCCAGCATGGCAGCCTTATTTAGTACCCACTGGAGTAATGTTGAGCTGCAACTTTCCACTGCAGAGCTGAGCACGTGGAGACCTCCCCCCATGTGCATGTCCATGTCCATGTCCACCTCCTCCCCTCCCTGTCCCCCCCGTCCACACTCCCCCCCCCCCGCAGCGTGACCAGCACCTCCAGACACTCACCTGCTTCACTCACACGCGGACCACCACAGAGACACCATTTCCTGCCTAACAGGAAACCCAAGAGAGAGGCTGCGCAGGATGTAGTGGTAGGAAATGCGAGACTGACTCACCCACTCTCTTCATGGGATCCTTGCGGGTAAGGGTCCTAACTGACTGTTTCTTCAACGCCCAGCCAAAACCCCCGGACCTAGAAGCATGGAATTCTGGGAGTTCCTTCTGTCACCTGAACTCCCACCAAGAACCATCTGGAGAAATTAACCCTTCAGGGGCTGAAAAGGGGGAAACGTGTTTCTGTCCTATGCTTAACATGGGAGACTGAACAACATCCAGCCAATTGGGTGCTCAGTGCCTGGTGCACTGGGGGATGGTGTTCGGAGGAAGAGGTTGCGCTGGCGAGGATGCTGCGCATGAGGGGAAATTGAGCATGGGGTGTTGATGCACATGGGGTGCTGAAGCGCATGGGGTGTTGATGCGCATGGGGTGTTGATGCGCATGGGGTGTTGATGCACATGGGGTGCTGAAGTGCATGGGGTGTTGATGCGCATGGGGTGTTGATGCACATGGGGTGCTGAAGCGCATGGGGTGTTGATGCGCATGGGGTGTTGATGCACATGGGGTGCTGAAGCGCATGGGGTGTTGATGCGCATGGGGTGTTGATGCACATGGGGTGCTGAAGCGCATGGGGTGTTGATGCGCATGGGGTGTTGATGCGCATGGGGTGCTGAAGCACATGGGGTGCTGAAGCGCATGGGAGGGGTGATGTGCACTGTAGTCAGTGGTGCGTGTTGCCTGGAGATTACCAGTGGGCGCCACAGTGGTTCTTAGCGGGTGCTTCCATCACTGAAGAAGTGCACTCCACAAATTTCCTGCTTCTAGGCCTGGTGGTTTAGGCTGGGTGTTGATGAGTCAGTGAGGGAATTTCAGTGTTACATACACAGACTGTGTAGACTTTTCTTGGGTGTCCTCTGTGGTGTGGTTGTGATTATGTAGAGCCCAGAGAGTCACTCCAAAGGCCCACCAGATGCCTCGGGGAGCCCCCAACACAAAGAAGGACCAGTCCCTTGTTGTTTCTCTGTTGACTCTACACCTTTTCTACCTCTATGGGTTCAGACAGACCGCCAGCCAATAGGCTACGCCGTTCTATGTGCATCCGGGCAACTGTGGAGGGGCGGGCACAATAGGTTGTCATAGAGAGGAAGTGAAAGACTTTAACCGGCAGGTGAATCACCCAATCAGGCTTTGAGGCGTCGCTCTGCCCCGAAGGGCTGGGCCAATCAGAGGAGAGAGGAAACGGTTACCGGTCGAGCGGCCATCTTGTCAGCGAAGGGCATTGCAGTGGAAGGGAGAGGTGAGTGGGGGCCCCGTTATGGGGCTTCAGGGTCAGCCTGTCTCTTCCCTTCCCATGAAAGTGCGACCCCCGAGCCCTCCCTGGCCCCCCCGGTGGGGACCCCCTTAACCCTGCAGGAGGGGCGGCTGACTAACTCCCAGGAAGGTACATGAAGAGCACAGTCCTTTTCATGTCTACTCAGAAGTAAGCCCCATTGTGTTCTATGGGTCTTACTCCCAGGAAAGTGTCTTTAGGATGGCAGCCTTTGGGGCACAGTCCTCTCCATGTCTACTCAGAAGTAAGCCCCATTGTGTTCTATGGGTCTTACTCCCAGGAAAGTGTCTTTAGGATGGCAGCCTTTGGGGCACAGTCCTCTCCATGTCTACTCAGAAGTAAGCCCCATTGTGTTCTATGGATCTTACTCCCAGGAAAGTGTCTTTAGGATGGCAGCCTTTGGGGCACAGTCCTCTCCATGTCTACTCAGAAGTAAGCCCCATTGTGTTCTATGGGTCTTACTCCCTGGAAAGTGTCTTTAGGATGGCAGCCTCAGTGTGCTTATTGGGCTATACCCAGAGTGTATATATATGTATATGTATATGCCAGAGTATAAGATTCCACCATATTTTTTTGGATTTACAGTATAAAAACAACTTCCTTCTACATTTGTATCCAGGCGAGGAGAAACTACCAGTATATACTTTACCTGAAAAGTGCTTGGTAAGTAGCCGTTATGACCCTGTTATCTTTTTCTTTTGAAATGATGGAGTAATTAAATTGTTCCCATAGCAGGATTTGTGGGCCTATTTCAAAAGGACCTGGGCTGGTTTTTATTTTTGGGGAAAGAATTTTATGGTGTTGCCATAATGGATCGAAGACAAGTCTTGCAGGGTATCTTTGGGCACAGAAAAAACACATCTGGATCTTCTGGGTATTGTCAGGACAGTTAATGCTGGATAAATGTTTTGTGTAGTGTGAATGAGTGTGCTATAATGCACCCAAAAAGAAAGAAAAATAGTTGAGTTTTCAGCAAAAATATAGTTAAGTTTTCCAGTTTAAGAAAATGATTTGAAAATGATATTTAGGGCTTATGGAGAGGTAAAATCAGACAGGAAAGTGACTTTGCCAGATAAAAAAATTCTTCTGGAATTCAAAGATAATTGGCCTATACTGTACTCAGTACTTTGAAGGATATTATTTATATATAATAGTGTGGTATTCTGACTTTGCAGGCGTCTTGCAATGCAGCAAAGTAGAATTTTACACTGTAAGGGTTACACTGTAAGGGTTACACTGCTACCATAAGGGTGTTTCATATCTGTAAATACTGTACTGGGAGTTTAATTTTCTCTTTATGATCAAGTAGATATGTGAAGTTACTGGCAGAACTAATACAATTGGGAATTAGATCATAATTTTTCTAGCCTGTTCATACACACACTCCAGGGACAAACTCTGACCTCTTTTATATTTTTCCCTATTTTACAGTACCCACTTTACCTAGTCTTACTCACAGCAGGTAAGCAAAGCAAGTGGCTTATTTACAGACTGGAATATACGGTACATCTTTTTGTAAAAGCCTTCTTAATGGTCAAGTGAGCATATTAATTTCTGAATAATCACACTATATATGGGGGAGACGTGTCATACATAGGCAAACAATTTAGAACTATCTTTTATAGAACAACCCTGTGTAATGTATGTTTGTGGGTAGCAGTCTCTTCAAAGTGATTAAGCAGAATTGTTGGACTGCTTTGGCAAGGCAGAAGGTACTGCACTGTCCTCAGCATGCAGGCATATTGTCTAGTGCACTTCCTGAGGTATCTGGTGGGTCACTGTGAGATACAGAAAGCTGATCCTTTGGCCTGAAGGGTGATTCTTCTGTTATTTAAGTCTAAAGCGTTTTTTCCCTTCAATTTAGGACCGTTAGTAATGGCTGGGCATGATTCTGGCTCACAACACCAATTCACAGGATTTCAGAAATACTTCAATTCCTATACTATGACAGGCAGAAGGAATGTAAGTGTCCATTTCTTCTTCTTTAGTCCTTAGTGGGCAATTGGGGAGGGGTCATCCTCTCAACCAGTATGCTACTGCAGGTGCTGCTGGATGTCATGCATCATTCACAATGCACTTCCAATGCACTTGGTGATTGATGGCAGTGTTTTTAGCCTTGTTGCTGATCAATTGCTGATTCTTAAATCTTGCTTAACCAGTTTGAGCTGCATCTCTTTTGGTGCTGCTCATTGAACTCTACAACATTTAGGTCGCTCTTGCCAGAGGATCTTATGTGGCAGCCAGTTGGTGTTCATTCTGCAGATGCGGCCAAACTATCTCAGCCTGCATTTTTGAAGAGTACAGTGTTTTCAGTATGCCTCTGAATTGTGTTATATTTGATTTCATATTTTCTTCTTTTTTTAGTATGTGATAGCCACATATACAGGCATTGCACTGATCATCTTGTATTTTAAACTGAGGCCTAAGAAGCAAACACCAGCTGTGACACAGAAATGAGTAAGTGCCTACCTTATTTTACATCCAGTCTTAACCTGGGTCAGTGCTGGTGGCCCACAAATTGCCACAGAAGTCATTGCATGAGTGCTGTAAAGGACTTTGTTGTCCCAGGGAACACACTAAGCTTATCAAGGTAAGGGAAGCAATGCCCTCTATCCTGAGGAAACCTCCAGCATCTTCCATGGCCCAATAGGATACAGCAGTGACCATTTTGGCACTACTTTTACTGTAGTTTACCAGCCCTTTGTTCTCGATTAGGCAGTTGGGTAGCACGAAAATGTCTAAGTATAAGATAGAATGACATCAGTTGTATTGATTCTGATGTCACTGAGCAGATGTATGTAATGTCATCAAATATATACCAACATTTTAGGATCTTAAATATTTATAGCATTTCTAAGAACATAAACTGATAAATTAAACCTGTAGTTGCACCAAACTTACTGTATGTTCTCAAGTTTTCAGCAAAAATTGTTTTTATTTCCCTGACAAATGTGGTGTGGTAGAACAGTGTACTGCAAATGTTAAATGCAAATATGTGGGCTAGAAAATAGTTATGGAAGCAATGCTCTCATGGTTGGTTCGACTTATATTTCATGAAGATAACTTTAATAGAACCAACTATGGGGTATGTATTTGCGCTGTCCTATGCAACTACAGGGTATGTGCTATTAAAAGTCATGTATGATATGGTGACTGGAATCTTTATTCTTTTGGCAGGTTATTAACATTGGATCTACCATGTTGTATTGCTGCAGAAAGAAGTTGATGTACAGTTCAATAAATCATGAACAATGATGGGATTTGTCTTCTCTACAGGTGTAATAATTTCACAAATTGCTTGTGGAGCTCTTTTGGTTAGAGTACACAGAAGGGTACAACCTTACAGCCCATTCATGTTCAACTTTCCAGCTCTGGTGTAGTCACAATGCAGCCATCGGTAAGGGAACACATCCTGTTTCCATACCTTGAGAAGGCCCCAGTGCCTGCCCTCTCCAACACAGGATGCAGTGTATATCCCACCAGCACAACTGCACCAGCTTCGACCTTCAGGCATGAGCCTGAAAGGGTTTCGCCTAAATCTAAATGTAGAGTGCTATCAAAATTGTATTTCTGTACAACTGTCAGTAGAGCTATATAACTGCAGAGTTTAGCAGTGACAGTGTTGATGGTATACAAGTGTTTTGATGAAAGTGAGTGTTGATGGTATACAAGTGTTTTGAAGTCCTATTGCTGAATAATCTTAAATACAAGATAGTGGGAGAAGCTGAACAACTCCACAATATCTTGCTCCAGGAAACTTCATGCTTCAGAGGTTTCACAGCCTGCTACTCGATGGTTTCTTTGAGATTTTAACTAAACTTATAAAACCCTACTAAAACAGCTTCTACTGAAGTTTATAGAAGTAAGCTAAAATTGAATACATACAGAAGAGCTTTTATTATAAAATATCAAAAGTATAAAACTGTACAAAATGAAATGATGGCAGTATGTCTTAAACTAAATAGATCTATTTTTATGGTGGATTTCAATTGCATATAGCAAAAACATTGATTCACTGAAAATGAGTGATAGCAACTTTTTTCCCCTGCTAAAAACTTCCCAGATTCTTTTTTCCTGCAAAACATGGAAAATCTGGACCAATAGACAGGGATTTCTACAAGTCTCTCAAAATCTTTGCTTTAAAAATGCAGGTATCAACTCTCAAAATTTTGGCTCACATATATAGACTGTCAATACCCTTCCAGTCCAAATTTTTTCCCAGTTAAATGCAGTATCTGCATCACTCTGAAGAAGCATCTCTTGTATGCCATAATTTAGGCCTTCTCTGTGCCTTCGAGTAACTTTGCTGAGCAAGGATGAAATGTGGATGAAAACAGTTCTTTTGCTAATAGCAGAACTGGGTGGTTGTAAATCGTTTTTAAGGTAGGCTAAGCTTTGCTTATTCACCTAACATAAATTTAGCAGTCTTTTTTCCCTTAAAAATAGTCCCATAAAAACAGCCATGCCATACTGTAACATCTCCCCAAGGCATTATGACATGATTTGGCATGTGCCATTGGGGGCTAAAACAGCAAGGTGGTGGTAAACATTTTACATTATTCCAGCTGACATGTTAAGTTCATTAGGACCATTCTTCTTGGTCTTCAGTAATGCAAGTTATACTAAATCTTTACACAACTTGTACAATCAAGTCTTGTGGTTTCATGGTTCACTGGGGAGCATATGCCCCAGCAGCAAGAAGCAAATTTCTGCGAGTAAAATGGAGATGTATGATAGGAGTTGATTTGGTCATATATGAACCCAACAGCAAATCCTGGCAGCTTTCAGGCAGGTTTATATGTCCAGTAGCTGTGGTAAAATCATCTGTTTCCAAGTCCTCAAAGGCTTTCACAGCATCCCACAACTTCACTGTGTTATCCATTGAACCTTAAAAAGAAATGGAAAAAACCTCAAGTTTATAGTTCTCGTTGATCTGTTCATCATAGAAGAAATCCAGGGTGGCCCAAAAGTAGGTGGACAGTAGGAGGAATATGGTTTGGGTTAGGGTTATATCATTTACTGTACGCCTACTTTTGGTTCATCCTGTACATCCTATACAATCATCTGCCTAAGCTTAAGATCTCAATATTGCCATCCTAGTAAAACTCACTGGATTATGCAAGCAGCTAGAGGACAGATTGCTGCCTGAGGGCAGAAGGTAGACAGTAACACATAAGCAATTTCAATAGAGGTCTGAGATGCTGTACTAAAATCCAAATATTTGCACTGTTTTTAGCATCAACATTCCCAAACCATGCCAGAAGCAATGTTTCCTAAACTGGGGCATGACCAGAGCTGGATTTAGGTTTGATGAGGGTTATTGAAGCTGTTGAAGGTAATGGGGCCTTTTGTATGTCCAGCTGTCCTTTGTCAACAACAAATTGTTGCCTTTTGTGTTGAATATATGCTGTATGTGTTGAATATATGCTATATATGGGCTGTGGGTGGCGCAAGTGGTTAAGTCACTGTGCCTGTTAACCAGCAGGCCAGGGTTCGAGACCCGGGTCGGCCCCACAAGACGGGGAGCTCCTGTCCTTAGCCCAGCTCTGCGACGCAGCTGGATCCAATCGTATTGGCTCTGTCTTTGCATTGGACTAATTCAGTCCATAACAATCCAACCCAGGCTTTTGTGCTTGGCATGCAGCATATGCAGCGCCGAGCACGATACCATAGTCTTTCAAGACTGACGGAGGCCTGCTTTTTATGCTATATGGTAATTTATGGACCTAATAGGTATCTAAGCCATTTGCACATAACAAAATATGTATTTTATCAAAGTAATTGATATGTACATCCAGTTTCCCTTTAAATTTTTTTGGGCCCCCAAGAGAGTGGGGCCCTAAGTTATCACTTGTTTAGCTTATATGTAAATCCAGCACTGGGCATAACCCAATGCTTGCCTATCACACTGCACAACCTTACTAGGAGCCTAGAAATTGCTTTTGCATCATTTAGATCCTGCCACCCACTACTGTGGCCTTTGCAGTCTTCAGAATGAAACAATTTGAAGTGACTTCTGGTTTGTGCCCACAACTTCTGAGTTGCTTTTGAAAGCATTCTGGAGCATGGAGCCCAATGGAGTGCATCATATGCCCAGCGCATTATACAATACATTGCAAGGGGCAAAAAAACAGCTCTCCATCTCCTTCAATCCACTGTTGCTGTAGCCAGACTTCTTCTCTGCCCCTTCTACATAGGCTTTTAAAATATTTGTACAGAAGGAGCAGGGGAAGGGGAGTGTGAAGGACAACAGAAGTGGCAGTACTACTGGGCCAACCCCATGCAGTAATATAATGACAGCAATAGACAATATTTTAAAGTGCTAGCTATCTATTAGAGAAGATTTAAGCTTCTAAACCAGGGGTGTCCAAACCCCAGTACAGGGGCCAGATATGGCCCATGGCGAGGCTTAATGCAGCCCACAGCAAGATCTCTCATCCGGCCCTCAGACAAGCCTTGTAATCCTCTGGATCTGTCTGTATATAACTATATGTAAATGTATTCAAATTTGAAATGTAAATAATTTTTCTGGACCCCAACACAGGGTCAGGGAGATGTGGCTCTCCTGTCAAAAACTTTGAACACCCGTTTTAAACGGACAAGGAGATTAGAACACAAATCTGAGCTTCTAATTGCGACTCTTAACACATACCTGTTGCTAAGATCTCTCCATCTCTACTGAACCTGAGTGCATAGATTGTGTCAGTGTGTCCTTTCAATTCTCCCACCATCAAACCATGACCGATATCCCACAGAAGCACTCTTCCATCTGTAGCTCCAGTTGCCAAGAATCTTCCATTAGGAGAAAATGCTAATGAATGAACTGGTCCCTGAAACAGCAAACAAAGTCTTACAGGATGAAATCCTAGTTTCTACTTGTAAGCAAACTTGTTAAAATGTAAGTCTTCAAAACTTAATAAAAAACAGTGTTCAATACTGCTGCTAGTATGGCCTGAAATCCCTCTCCTTTAAGAGTGCTTATCCTTATAATCAGTCTTGCAAAAACAAAAACCCACTTGTTTCAACTAACTTGGCTCCGTGGCCCATCTTAAATGACAGCTTGTTCTAAATATGAATTTAGTATTTCCTTACCTGACCCTGTACTAGAGATAAAACACTGCTCTGATTGGTGTGATGCTAACCCAAATAAGGTGGTGCCTCACTTAAAGAGCTTAATTCATTCAGGAAGCATGCTCTTTAAGTGAAACTCTCCTTAAGTGAAGCAGATTTTCCCATAGGAAACAATGGAAACTCAGATGATTGGTTCCACAACCCCAAAATATTCATATAAAAATATTAACTGTATGTAAAAATGATGACAAAACACTGGAATTGAATTCAAAACACTATAATATAATACAGACCACAATTACTGTAATATAACACTGTAATATTCTGTATAGTAAAAAAGAAAAGAAAAACCTTTATGGGCAAGGATGACTGATTTTCACTAAGAGCACAATCCTAACCATGTCTACTCAAAAGTCCCATTGTGTTCAATGAGTCTTACTCCCAGGAAAGTATCTTTAGGATTGCAGCCTATGAGTCACTGGTGTCTTTCTGAGCAACTTTCACAAGGAACCTCTGTGTGTGTGTGAGATCTATCTATGCAAACTAGATAGGCAGTCTGCAATAGTAAAGGGGCCAGATCCTATGCTGTTTACTCAGAATCAAGCCCCATTAAATCCACTGGGGCTTACTCACAGGAAATTGTGTAGGCTGCATTTTGCATGCACAGCAACATCAGAAGGGCAAAAGTCTACGCTGTCTACTCAGAATCAAGCCCCATTGAATACACTGGGGCTTACTCACAGGAAAAGAAAAGTGCAGGCAGGGAAAGTAGTGGGGGGCAGAGGGGGTAAGGGGTCTGTTTGAGGGGGCTGCAGAGGGGGTGCAGGAGAGTATTCCCTCCTACCTTATGGAGGCTGCATAGGCTGGGCTGACCAAGTTCTCTGGCTGCAGGAGAAGAGCAGCCATCTTTGTTCCCCTGATGAAGCGGCTTTTCTGCTCCCCCTGCTGGTCTCTTCCATGTACTGCAGGGGGGAGAAAGTCCCACCTCACTCCCTCAGCCCAGCCAATGCTGGAGAGAGACAGGGAGAAGGACAGGGAACCCAGCCAACTGACACTCGTTATGCAAAAAATGCTCTTTAATCGAAGCAAAACCACACAGAAATTTTAGCTCTTTAAGTGGAACACTCTATGCGAGGCACTCGTTAACTGAGGTACCACTGTACACAAATTGGTGGAAAGCCCAGTGCATACGGGCTGAAGGCTCAGTGGTTAAAGATGCTGTGCTTGTCAATCTGAAGTTGGCAGGTTGAGATCCAAGTACTGCATGACAGAATGAGCTCCTGTTACTTGCCCCAATCCTGCCAACCTAGCAGATCAAAAGCATGTAAATAAACAGCATTCTGTGTGCCTGCTGTTTACTCATGCCTGCTATATGACCACTGAGACACCTTCAGATAAAGCTGGCTCTTCAGCTTTGTAATGGATGAGCATAGCCACTGGAGTCAGCCATGACTAGCAGGACAACCTGGGAGGACAACTTTTACATTTACCAATGTGGACAACTAGTCTTCTCCAAACTTTTGATTGGTTTTATGAGTTTCAACCAACGTTTTAAAAAATACTTTAAAAATGACTCCCAGGACCAAGCATTACTGTATAACGAACATGTCAGTAAAGAGATATTACTAGTGGGGAAATCATATTTAAAAACTTAAAAGCACTGTGACCTATTTTATTTTTTTACCACTGCAGTCATAAAAGTTACAAAAATGTAGTGCTATGTTAGTTGCATATAGTAAAATGTAATTAAGTCTGCAACCCTGAACACTTGGGCCAGCCTATGTATTACTGGGGTGGCCCAATTCCAAGCTGGGCCAATCCAGTTATACCAGAAAGGCTTGGGGCAGTGTTAATCAACATAGGTTGCCCCAAGACAGATGGACCTGGGCTGCCCTAGTTGTGCTAGCCTAGGAAGTTCATGAGAGACATGTTGAGAGCATATTCAGCATGGCGTAGAACATTGCAGATACTCTGTATCCCAGAGCCTGTTTCAAGGGCAGAAATGCCCTCTGTCAACTTCTCAGGAGCAGGTATAACAATGAGTTACCCATAAGGGTCCATGATAAGGCAGAGTAAGAAAGGCAGTGTTGACAAAAAAATCTGAGTTCTTGGCCAGCATATCTACAATCCATGACTCTCAACCTCAGGATATGGCACAACCATGACACCCCACTAAATTCTGGATACAGGACAACTCCAAGCAATTCCCTTGCATCCACTCTCCACTCCAGTGACTGCTGTACTGCAGTCTCATGCTGCAGCTGTTACTGGTTGTCAGGAACTCCTAGGCTTCCTTCCTGGATTCAGCCCAACTTGCTGCAATGGATGCAATCCAGCTGGGCCATTCTCACTGCCCTAACTCTGGATTACACCCTTTTTGTCATTTGTCTTAATTTGCTATTATTTTACCTTATGCCCTGTGAAGATTCTTACACAATTTCCATTCAGGACATCCCAAAGCCGCACAGTCCTATCTGCTGAGCCTGTAGCAATGTAGTTGGAATTTGGGTGAAAACGCGTAGATGTGATATCGGCAAGATGGCCAGCAAAAATCCGCAAAGGCTGGTAGTGATCTGTAGCCCATAAGCTTAAAACAGAACAAAGAATTAAAAAAGCTGATGTCTACAATGTTTCATCTTGATAATATGGGAGGCAATGTTTCTGAAGTGCTTCTAAAGCTGATAAAGGAGTTAACAGGAAAATGATTAGGAGAATAACTCACAGCAATAAAGAGTTCTAATGGTTACCATGGGCAAATAAAAAATCCCAATTAATCCCTCTCTGATAAATTTTTTTAAAGTACATTAAATACGAGAGGTACAGTATTAATTTTTCCCCAGGTGTCAAGCTACATTTGAAAGTACAGTATATGAAGAATCTGTGGGTTGTGATCCCAACAAGTTTGTGAAACCTCATTTCGGCAGTTATAGCATTCTTTCAAATCCTGTACAAGAAAGGGCTCAGATACAGTTAATAATGGTATTGCCTTACCACAACTGAGATCTTGATAGCTGCTTATCTTATCCCACATTTTCTAAGACCAGCCCTGCTGAGGCTGCTACCACGCAGGGTTGTTGTGAGAATTACAAGGTAGGCAGATTGAGTTCCGGGAGGGAGGTGGGATCAGCAGTGGATGCCCAGGCTTTCACTTTATTTTGGTCATGGCATAAAAATGGTGAAGACCACTGTGCTGTAATATTGAATTCTTGAATATTTAAGAGCTTAAAGGTAAAGCATCACCTGCAGGTTGCCCTGCTAATCATGCTAAGGGTGGTGTTTATCCCCGTTACAAGGACAAAGAGCCAGCATTATCCAAAGACATCTCTGAGGTCACGTGGCCAGACACACAGAACACTGGTACTTTCCCACCAAAGTGGTACCTATTTATCTTCTTTCATTTACTGTACATGTTTTTAACTGCTAGGTTGCAAGAACTGGGCAAATAATGAGAGCTCACACCATCTTGTGGTACTTGGCTCTCAAATGGCCAGCCTTCAGGTTGTCAAGCACAACATCTTTAACCACTGAGCAGCCTTTAACAAAGAGCTCAAAAAAAGCAGGCCTCCATCAGTCTTGGAAGACTAGGTATCGTGCTCAGCGCTGCATACGCTGCATGCCAAGCACGAAAGCCTGGGTTGGATTGTTATGGAGGATAGGCTGTTACCCAAGCAGCAAATCCCCCCTCTCCATGCCACTGAATTAGAACAATGGAAAGGCAGAGCCAATATGATCGGATCCAGCTGGTGTCACAGAGCTGGGCTAAGGACAGGAGCTCACCCTGTCTTTTGGGGCCGACCTGGGTCTCAAACCCTGGCCTGCTGGTTAACAGGCACAGCGTCTTAGCCACTTGTGCCACCCACAGCCTTTATCAAAGTGCTATTAGCCCATAAAAGAGAATTATGGGGTTATATTTGGATGTAGGCATTTATCAAGCTGATTCTTACCGAGCCACTCTGTCATGACCACCAGATACAAAGTAATATCCATAAGGAGAAAATTGTGTATCCCACACTGGATAATTGTGTCCTTTATACCCCACCAGACAAGAAAAGGTTAAGAGACTCCACAATCTGATAGTGCCATCCTCTGAAGAAGACAGCAAGTAATTCCTGAAAAAAGGGAATAGAAAAATCATAGAAAGCTAATATTTCCAGTATTATGACTGTATTTCTGAACAAAAGGTTAATACTTATACAGTATACAGTAGTGCTGTTCAAATGTTATAATCAATAATCTTTACAACAGTGTACAATAATCCTTACAAAGTCTTCCAGGATTAATTCTAGCTGCAGCTAAAAAAAACCAGTGCTTTGCCTATGGCCATCTATAAAATTTGGATTTGTGAAAACTTCCAAATTTACATTGTTAGCCCCTGCACTGTCCAGTAAAAGTATAATACTTGGCTGAGATCTGACTCATTTAAAAGTAAGCAGTTTTTAAAATACAGCACAACCCATAATTTTCAGAATCACTTTGTACAAATTTTCATTTGTTTAAAATACAACCTAATGTTCTATTTAAAGAATACAATTAAACGTTAGTATGCTGCCCTCCTCAAAAAATTATTTTACCTATCAGGACTGAAGCTGGTACCATAGACAGGTCCACTGTGACCATATAAAATCTTCAACTCACTTGCTGTTTTCTCATCCATGATCCTTTCTAATACATCATCGGATTCTTTATCTATGAGACTAAGATCTGGAAGAAATATTGAAAGATCACATTTATGCAGATTTCTAGTAAACTGCCTCAAAATAAAAGTACATACAAATGTTTTCCAGAATTTCCAAGCAAAATTTGTTGTATATATTTCAAATCAGAAGTCCTTCTAAAACAACAGCCGTTTAATAGCTTAGTCTTGAATGCTGTTTAACCAGCATTCTACTAGTCTTCTATTTGCTAGGCTAACAAGCTGAACCACTTTCAATATTCTGTCAAGCCCCATTCCAGGATTTTATCCTTTTACTCCCAATTTTAATTTTGTTCCAAATAAAATAATTCAAGTATTACCTACTGCCGATTTCACACTACGTAATTTTTTGGGTGTCACAGACCATACTCTGACAGTAGAGTCAGCAAAGCCTCCTACAATCATGCTAGAGTCATCTGTAAAGTCCACCGCTGTAAGACCCTGTATAATTAAAAAAAAATCAATTTTATATTAGATTTTTTCAGGGGAAAAACTTGTAAACCACTACCCATATCTGTGTGTTTTTAATTCAGAGGCTGGTCCAGGTTTGGCAATAAAAACCTGTGCTAGGAATTGCTCAATGTTTATAGAAAACACCAGTTGCAGGACTACAGATCCCAGCCTTAGGTAAACGAGTAGACAGATAGGTAAACTTGGAAAGTTCACTAGTTCCAGATATTACTATACTGGCAGACAGGACAAATTGTGAATTATCTGAAATTACAAGAGGCTTCTGATACCCAGCTACTACAGCTTGGATCATATAGCTAACTATATGTCAAATGCTTTTCTGTTTCTGTCTGGACTCTTTGGGAAAGTATGGGATTCAAGTCTTTTAAAATAAATTTAAAATAAAGCATATATAGCATGTACATCTGAGACGAGACAGGAACAGAAGATGTTCAGCAGATGTTCACGTATGTGGTTGAATGAAGGAGACAGGCTTCCACTCACCATGTCAATTCCACGAATAGCCAACTATGACAAATGCCTGTCAGATATTCAAATTATAGTACATGCACATGGAATGAACCAACTAGATGTCAGATTAGAAGACAGTTTGATTCCAACCATATTTATTTGGCATTATGCCCCATTTGGTCTAGCTCCATTTAATGTAAGGTTTAAGGATTACAGTCCCTGTCTTACTACAGATCATACCATTTGTTTTAAACTTCTACAATTTCTCCCCAGCATTTCTCCAATTTAAGAGTTTGCCATGTGACAAACATCAGTTCTAATGCATATAAATTTAGATTGTGCTCAACTTTATGAACTCAAGAATTGTTAACTATTAAAGTGGATATCTAATAAGCATTTAGTGAAAATGCCAAGTTTAGGTTTGCATTCTCCCTGCAACCACACTGACAAACATTAATCCCAGTCTTACTACAAAGCTATTTTGTGAACTGGGTCACTGCCCACACTAACCTGGTAAGCATTAAGAAATGTGTAGAAACAGATAGAAGGCAAACAGTCTGATCCAAGACGCACACGCTTAGTGGCTTCCTTCATATTCATTATTTTATCCAGCTTGTCAGAGTCCTTTAACTCAGGAAGAGGGATTCTATATGAAGAATACACTTCAGTCAAAGCAAGAACGCTTTCATTCTATAGACTCATATGTAGTAACTAAAACAGGGTCTTTTCAATTTACCTATTCTGAGGAGGAGCGTTTGGATCTTGCTTTTTACTTTTTGATCCCATGCTGTCTTTTTTTGGCTTTTTCTTCTTTGGCTTGCCTTCCTCATTCTCTCCCTCCTCATCTTCATCATCCAAAGGCAACTCAATTTCTGGTTCTTTTAGTAAGCCAAAAAAAACCTACAAGCAAAAGGAGAAAGTCTTTAAACTAGAATACTACACTAAGAACACAACCTAACCATGGCTGCAATCCTTAAGACATTTTCCTGGAAGTAAGACCCATTGAACACAATGGGATTTACTTTTGAGTAGACATGCTTAGGATTGTCCTCCATGTCTACTCAAAAGTAAGCCCCATTGTGTTCAATGGATCTTACTCCCATGAAAGTGTGTTTAGGATGCAGCCTAATTGGTTTAGGCCCATATCCTAAAGTCAAATTAAGCCCTTTGCGATGGAGCAGTTAAGGTGACTTTCCATAAGATAACACTAGAGTGTGAAGTAACTGCATGGACTCATAACTGCTCTGGATTTGTCCTTTGTGATCCAACTTCCAAATATTACATATTTCAATTTAATTTAAATTTTAAATTAAAATTTTATATATGAATGTTAAATTCTTATTTCTTTTATTATAGTACATGTTATTTAGTACAAAGTGCTTACTAATATAAATTTAATTCAATGTTAATCCAAAACCAATATTAATTTAATCACTTAAATTCCATCCTAACTGGAAAATAAATCTACTGTATAAGTGTTTGGCGTACTGAATGTCTTCTCTCTTCAATATGAATTTCTGCAGACCAAGTAATGCTGAAAACCCAACTACTTATGTTAAAGTGATGCAGAAAATGTGATTAATTATAAATATAACTGATGGAAATTTAAGAAAATTAAGACGAACGCTGTACATAAAAAACATCCCGTCTGGGTCAAGTTCAGAACTAAAACAAATACACAGCAATGTGCATGAAAACGGACTGAACAAGCTATCACTAGTTTCAGCTATTAAAATTACTCTTGACCTAGAGTTACTAAGTGCATAATCCAGAGTAACTATGGGAGCTCTTAAGAGAAATTTATGTCAATGTAGTTTACGGCACCACCTAGTGGAAACCTATGGGAAATTCATAGAGCAATCCAGCCTAAATTTTTCTTACATCAACATAAGGGCTCCCGTAGTTACTCTGGATTGTGCAGTAATTCTTTTCTAGAAGCGGGTAGGCATCAGAAGTATGAATGCACTGCTGTCCCAACAGTGGGCCAACAAGAATTTTTACAGCCCCAAATATTGTGTCCTGTTGAACAGAAATGTATCAGCCTCATACCTTAGCTTTATTAGCCTCCCGTTTAGCCTCGCCCGCCAAACTTCCCACCATAGCATCAATCTGTTGTTTACTGCGAGGCATGCCATCAAATATATCAATGTAAAGATGTTCTTGGACAATATTCCAGATCTGATTGTTCTGTTTTTCCTGAAGGTGTCTCTTCAGGAGCTGATAAGAGTCCCGGGATATGCGCAGAACAAACTTGCTTGTTCGGAAATCCAGCATTGTCTCATTCCCTCTCATGTGTTCCTTTTTAGTTAAGCTAGATAGTATTCGCAAGTCATCATGGTAGTAACATTCTTGATCCCCATGAAACCTACAAGAATATCAAACAGACTTTAAAAATAGCTTGGGAATAATATCCCATATGTAGATGTAATCCTGTAAGACACAGAGCTGTAGAAAGCTATAACACTTCCCAAGGGAAAGTTAGAAAACTACTGCATTTATGCAAATATAACGTGCTTTCAAATCTAATGTGCACCCATATTTTAAAAGGCTTGAGATTTTAAAAAAAAGTTTACTGGCAATTGTAATGCGCAGCAGCAAAGCAGATGCAAAATTTAATTTTTCTGCTACAACGATTAGTAATCTGATAATAATAAGACAATGGGTTTGTGTTTTTTTACTTAATTGCACTACTTTATACAATGTTTGTGTTGCACTTTGACTGCAATATTGTAAAGTGTTAAACTGATCTATACTTATAATCAAAACACTATGTTTACTCAAATTGAATGCACCATCAAATCTAATGTGCACCCTGATTTTTGAGACTAAATTTGGCTGGAAAAGGTAAACACTAGATTCTAGTAATTATAGTATATAATTTTTCAACATAAACCAGAAATTTTTTATTTCTGTCCTTGAACAGCTGTCTTGAACAAACCTACATAATTCCAGAAAGACAACACTACAGACTTTTTTGCTTCCAACTTCACTACATGGTTTTAAATTAAATGAGAACATTCACAACAGGTAATCCTTAGATGACCAACTGGATTTATTGACCAGCAATTATAATTTAAGCAAATTAGGCTATTTTTAGATGGTCATCTAAGGGTTTAGGTAGTGAAATGTATAGAAAGAAAATACAAATGCTGGCAAAGTTTATAAAAAGATATATTACTTTTCAAAGAAGGACTTTGCTTCATTTTCATGTCCATTGTAAACCAGCTCCAAGTACATGTGTACGAAGAGGGGATAAAAAAGCTGCGATAACTCGGCTCGATGACAGTCCAGAGCACATTCAATGAAGTGTTTCAGTCCGCTGTAGTACTCTTCATAGAGTGCTGGGTCTCCCTGCTGGTTGTAGGCAGATAATACTGCACTCACATCTGGTTGATCTTCCACAACAACTGCAAAGCATTAACATATCTAAGTAAATCCAATCCTTTCATCTCTGGATTTCAACACTAAACATTTCAGGATCTCCATGACAAAAAACTTCTGAAGAGATTCTCAAAAACAGGAATGGATCATTCAAAGGAATTGTGCCTTTTGTTGTATAGGAATAGAATGATTTTCCTAGAAGCCAGAGAAATCACAATAGTATGGTTTACTATTAATAATAGTAATAGAAATAGTATGGTTTACTGAAAGCAAAAATCCCAGCATAAAGAAGATTCCAAGTGTTTGGTGCAAACTGTGTTGTCCCAACTGTTCCCCAAAAAGTATAAGAAATATTGTACTTACACAAATCTAATGCACCATCAAATCTAATGAGCACTCTATACTTATACGCAAAATAAGACGTGCCTGTTTACCAGCAGGCCAGGGTTCGATTCCCGGGTCGACCCCACAAGACAGGGTGAGCTCCTGTCCTTAGCCCAGCTCTGTGACGCCAGCTGGATCCAATTGTATCGGCTCTGCCTTTCCATTGGACTAATTCAGTGGCGTGGAGAGGGGGGGATTTGCTGCTTGGGGAACAGCCTATCCTCCATAACAATCCAACCCAGGCTTTCGTGCTTCGCATGCAGCGTATGCAGTGCCGAGCACGATACCATAGTCTTTCAAGACTGACAGAGGCCTGCTTTTTTTTTTAACCATCAAATCTATTGGGCACCCTGATTTTGGAGACTGAAAGGCTGTGCATTAGATTTGAGTAACTACAGTATGTATTATTTAGATTCACAAACCCTACAATCCAGAGTAACTACGGGAGCACGTAAGAAACATTACATGCACCCGTAGTTACTGCACCACCTAGTAAAAACCTACGGGAAATTCATATTGCAATCCAAAGTAAATTGTTCTTACACCAGAGCAAGGACTCCCCGAAGTTACTCTGGATTGCACCCTAAGTAAGTCTTAAGTAAGTAAGAAGTTTAAGTAACTAAGGGAAGAGGTACTTACTCTGGATTGCTCTATGCATTTCCCATAGGTTTTACACTGTAACTACATCGGTGTAAAAGGTCTTGTAGGTACTCTGGATTGTAGACAAAGTCTGTCCACTGTAAACATCTCATTAGTAGAGGTGTTTGAAAATGGTGTTACTCACTTTCCTTAGAGGTAAACCTACTGTGTTCAAGACGACTTGGGGCACAATCCTAAGAAATTTAAGCCGGCCTAACTCACCTGGCCTATCTTTCCGTGATGGTGTGGGAAGGTCAGCATATGTCTGTGCACTGGCCTGATCTCCTGCGCTTATGGCACTTCTGAGACACCACCCGGTCAGCACAAGACTTGTGCCAGGGCTTAGGCCGGCCTAAGTGGAGGTTAGGATTGCAGTCTTAAGAGGGTAAACCCATCTTACAAGAAACGTCCATGAGGACTAGCCTTGTGTGGGCTGCTGTGAAGACTGCTTCTTTAGCATCTCTTGTGAGAAACTGGGTAGACTGACTGGCCAATGAAGACAAGTCTCAGCATTCCATTTCCCACTCCCAAAAATGGGGAAGTCTTCTTCTTCTCCATACATCCTCCCAGACATTAGCTGCAAGCAGCATTACATGCCTTCTCGGAAGGGAGTCCCATAATAGTGAATGCAGCTTACTCCTAGGAAAGAGGCTAGGGCTGCAGCCTCAGAACTCCAGACTATGCCTGTCTACTCAGGAGTAACTCCCATTGTAGTCAATGGAGCTTACTCCCGGATAAGTGTGGTTAGGATGACAGCCTCATCCTATGCCTGTCTACTCTGAAGTAAGTCCCATTACAGTGAATGGGGCTTACTCCCAGGAAAGTGTGGCTAGGAGTGCAGCCTCAGAGCCCCATCTTCTGCATGTCTCCTCAGGAGTAGGTCCCATTACAGTCAGTGGAGCTTACTCCCGGGTAAGTGCAGTGAGGTGGCAGCCCCATCCTGTGCCTGTCTCCTCAGGAGCAGGTCCCATTGCAGAGACTAGTTCTTGCTCCCAGGAGGGCGAGCCAGGCCTGCGCCTTGAGTCTCCTCAGCAGGAGGGTGAGGGTTGGGGTCTCACCTTTGGCGGGGGCTGCGAGGGGTGCTGCGGGGGGCTGCGGGGCCGGTGCGGGGCCCAGGAGGACGTCTCCCGCTCCGGAGAGTGCCAGACCGAGCGCGAGGTCGTGGTTGTCCCCGCCGGGGGCGCTGGAGGGAGCGGTGTCGGCGGCGCCCTCGTCGACCAGCAGCCTGGCCTCCCTGCGGAGGATCTCCTCGGACTCGCGGAGGTTGCTGCGCCTGAGGAACTGGAGCACCGTCAGCAGCGCCTGGCGGTCGGGGGCGGGCTGAGGGGCTGCGGGGGGCGCGGGGGGCGGCCTGGGCTCGGCGGGGGGCTCCGCTTCGGGGGCGGCGGGCGGGGTCGGCGGAGGCGCTGCGGGGGCTGCGCCCGGGGACTGAGGCGGCTGCGGCGGAGGGGCCTGCGGGGCTCCCGCGTCGGGATCCGGCTTGACCGTCACCGCCGCCGCCTCGCCCGGCTCCTCCGGCAGAGCCGCCATGCTGGACGTCGACAGCCTCCCCTCCCACTCGGGCATCCCGCCGGTTTGCGACAGTCAGGGCAGCCTCCCTCAGTGACGCCCGCACGCCTTTGCGACAGTCCGGCACATGCTTTCCGGCTCTTGGGAGTTGGGCGGACCGAGCGCCACGTGGTTCATTTTAAGCTGGATGTGCAAACGCTTTCCCAAAGCCCTTGAAAGACCCGGGACGAGCCTATGAATGTCTGAATCCCATTAGACTCAATGGTGCTCACTCTCAGGAAAGAGTGGCTGGGGCTGCAGCCTCAGAACTCCACCCTATGCGTGTCTACTCAGAAGTAAGTACCATTTTAGTGAATGGGGCTTACTCCCAGGAAAGTGTGGATAGGATGGCAGCCTATTAGAGCTTTACCGGCTGAAAAAGAGAGCTGGCCACATTACCCATAACAAAAACCAAAGCACAAAAAACTCGGTTTCCCAGAAACCCTTGCGGGAATATTTAGGGGAGGAGCTATAGAGGTAGTGGCAGCTCCCAAAAAACTCAGTTTCCCAGAATCCCTTGCGGTAAGATTTAGAAGAGGAGCCATAGATATGATGAAGCTCCCCCAAAAAACTCGGTTTCCCAGGATCCCTTGCGGGAACTTTTAGGGGTGGAGCCATAGAAGTAGTGGAAGCTCCCAAAAAAACTCGGTTTCCCAGAACCCCTTGCCGGAACTTTCAGGGAAGGCGCCATTGGGGGGGGTGGGCGCGAATCGGTTTTGCGCATGCGCGTAGCGTGTGTGGTGGCGGGGGGGGTTGTGTGTGGGGGCGGGGCGCTGTCGCTCTCCTGAGCCTGTGCCGGAGGGATGGAGCCGGGCGAGGCTGAGGAGGAGGCGGAGGCTCCCGGGTGTTCCCGAGCGGAGTCCGCCGTGGAGAGGGGCAGCCGCTCCGAGCGCAGCGCTGAGGGGAACGAGGAGGAGGAGATGGAGGAGGAGGAGGAGGCCCTCCAGGGAGGCGCCTTCAGGGGCTTCGGGATGGAGGAGGCTGAGGAGGACTCGGGCGACGAGGAAGAGGTACCGCCCCTCCCTCTCCCCCTCCCCCTCCCTTCCCACCCTCAGCACCTGAAAGGACCCCCAAGGAGAGTGGAGACCCTTAAAAACACTCTGTCCACTAGTCTACTCAGAAGTAAGTCCCATTATAGTCAATGGGGCTTACTTCCAGGAAAGTGTGGATAGTACCACCAATTTTTAGGTGGTATTAATAATAACACAATTAATAATTTCACAATTAATACAATAAAATTAATAGTTATATTAAAATATTATTAAATTATTAATTAACATAACGTATTAAAACAATAATGTAACTATTAACATTATTATAACTCCCAATAAAACTATTCTTAATTATTAAAACACTATTATAGTTATTACAATTAATTAGTTATTAATACAGTTTAATGATTAAGAGTAATATTATTATTAAACACTGTATTGTTATTACAATTAATAATAATCATTAATACAACTAATAATAATATTATTCTTAATTATAAAAACACTGTATTATTGTTACATTTAAAGCTATTACATTTAATTTCTTAAGTGCAAGCAGGCTACTTGGTGTCTGTTCACAAGAAAAAAGAGGACAGTGAAGATTTTTTTCCCAGGACACAAATCTTTAAAAAGAGGACATGTCCTGGAAAAAAGGGACATGCGGTCACCTTTCCTGACAGGTGGTGGGAGGATAAAAGTTGCTCCAAACCCCTGGAGGAATGAAAGAGTGTTATAGTCCGCAGCAAATGTTCTTCTTTGTATCTTGTATATTTTGTATTTTGTAAATTATGTATTTTATATTTCACAACAACAACCGCTGCTCTTCCTATGATAGGGAGACAGGTTTATATAATTAATTTTAATGGCTTTTAATGTATTTTATGTGTGCAGCCTTTTATCTCCTCAAGAAAGGCAGGATGCAAATAGCAAAATAAAAAAACAACACTGATTGTTCTCCTCTGTAAACTGCTTTGTGAATTTTTAGTTGGGAAGCGGTATATAAATTCTATTAATAGAATTTATACCATTCCAACTAAATGGTTTACAACCAATAATTAGGTTTTGCCTGTACTAGGAAAAGCAATGATTGTAGTTGTTGTTAGGATTTGTATAATGCTTTTCAACTAAAAGTTCACAAAGCAGTTTTCAGCACAAACCAAATAACTAATGCCTCCCTGTCCAAAAAGGGCTCCCACTGTAAAGAGAAGCAAAAGAACACCAGCAGCCAGATGCTAGAAAAGATACTTCTGGGCTGAGGAGAGCCAATTACTCTTCCCCTGCTAAACAAAAGTACCCACTTGAAAAAAATACCTCTTACCCAGTTAGCAGGTACACATGGCATCCCTGTGTTGTCAAAACCAATCTCATGTGTACACATCTCTTCTTGTGTAGTGGTTCCCAATCTTGTCTAGTCCAGAGCAGACCACAACTGACAGACCTGTATTATTGTCCATTTCATGACCCACCAAAAACTGGGGTCTGGATCTGCTGGTTGACCATGGAACCAAACTTTTGGATTCTCTGCCTTTCTCTGCTGAAGGCATACTCTCCATGAGGTGACACCTATCATTTGTGTGGCAATGCTACATAAGATGCTACATGATGCATCTGTCCCTATCCACCAAGTGCAGTGTGTTTGCTTCTCTTTCTTCATGAACACCAGTTTTTCATCAGAGTTTCTCAACATTTCCCCTCAAATACTACTTAGCATGGTCTGTCTACTGAAAGTACTACCGGAAGTATTTGGCAACGATGTTATCACCATTTTTCAATTGGACGGCCTGATGTAATTCAGCAAACACTAGTAAGACTCCTGGGAGGATGGGAGAGTTTATATGAGTGCACAGAAAACTCACACTGGATCTCTGCTTGCCAAGCTTGTAGCATTGCATTGCTGGTTGTGTTGCCAGGTGGTAAAGATCCTGCACATATTGTTGCAAGTGGCTGAGAGACATGGTACTGCACAGAAACTGGGTTTTGAAAGTGCTTCCCGATAGAAAGCTGAGATGCATTGCTGGCATCTGTGGACACAATCCTAAATCAATTTAGGCCACCACAACTTACCTGTTTCATTGATCCCATAGTGGTGTGGGGAGTCTGGCACACGTCTGTGCACTGGCCTAACCCGCCCCTCACTGGTCTACTACAGAAGTGTCTTACAACACTTCTAGGTGACACACCTTGGCCATCATAGCACTTGTGCCAGCCCTACTGGGGATTAGGATTGCAGTCTCAGATGATACCAGGCTTTATCACCAAGACAACCACACACAGTTGTACTCGACATCTGTGCTTAATGCTTGCCTTTTTTTAAAATCCTGTTGTAGAGTTTTATGGGCTGGGGGTGGCACAAGTGGCTAAGACACTGTGCCTGTTAACCAGCAGGCCAGGGTTCGAGACCCGGGTCAGCCCCACAAGACAGGGTGAGCTCCTGTCCTTAGCCCAGCTCTGCGACACAGCTGGATCCAATCATATCTGCTCTGCCTTTCCATTGGAGAAATTCAGTGCCGTGGAGAGGGGGGATTTGCTGCTTGAGTAACAGCCGATCCTCCATAACAATCTAACCCAGGCTTTCGTACTTCGCATGCAGCGTATGCAGTGTCGAGCATGATACCATAGTCTTCCAAGACTGAAGGAGGCCTGCTTTTTTGTAGTTTTGTTAAGTAGACTGAAGATGAGCACAATCCTAACAATGTCTACTCAAAAGTAAACCCCATTGTGTTCAGTGGGTCTTACTTCCAGGAAAATGTCTTTAGGATTGCAGCTGATGTTTTTTATGGTGTTTTTAACTATGGTGTGTTTGCTCTCTATACTTTTTGATTTAATAAGAAATTCTAATTTTAAAAAAATCTCATTTCTTCTTACAGCGTATGATTAATTTATCTGAGCTAACACCATATATAATCTGTTCCATCTGCAAGGGGTATTTCATAGATGCTACAACTATTACAGAGTGTCTTCATACGTGTAAGTAGTATTGTCAAATTCTTGTTTAAAAATAAGGTTTTTACATTATGCAACAATATGCATTTGTTCAAGATCTTAAAAACAGTGCTTTTCTTTTACTTGTTTTGTTGTTGTATGATAAATTTCAGTTAAATTCTGAAAAACCTCATCAATTTGTTTTTCAGGGGTGGATCATAATGTAACATTTGTTTTGATCTTTTGAACCTTTCTACCACTTAAATAATTATCAGTTCCTACTGCTTCTTACTTCCACAGTCAGATCCGGGATTGTGGATCATCATAAGAAATGTTCAGGAATGTGTTGTTTAACTCATGGTCCCTGAAGAGATTGGGACTAGATCCTGAAGTCCAATCAGCAGAAAGTTTGCCAGTTTTATGAAGTAAGAGTGCAAGGGCTGTTCTCACTCATTTACACGACACTTCCTCACTCCAGCATTTCATTCATACTGTCTCTCAGTTGCAAGTGCTTGTGCTGCATATGAATGCATATGATCAGAATGCATATGATCGAAATATGAGTATATCCTCACCGGAAATTCCACTCCTAAATTTTGGCTATGAATTTCCTTGTTCTAAGCCCCATGAATTTCATTTGGAATTTTAGAACAGCCCTGATAAAACTTGTGAAGTAAAATACTTGGGCTTAACTTACTAGTAAGTGTGCTTGGGGTCATGCTGGATTACATTCCCTTTGTAGTACATAGATGCTTGATCCATTAAGAGAGGTCAGTGAGATTTAAGACAAGAGTATAAGGAACATGTCTTTGAAACTTTAGCAACACATGAAAGCAATATAAACTTTATAAACTAGAATAATTTTGGGTGTTAATAGATTTGTAATTCTTAAGAAAGCTCTCATGGAAACTGACCTCCCTAAAATTGTTCTGAACCCAGTGTAAGCTGTGCCTATTTTCACTTCTTTATTTAGCTTTAACTCTGCTTTCTAGCCAATACGTTATTACATATTTATATTATGTTTGGCAATTGTGCACTTTCGTATAGAAGGCAGCAACTACTTATTTTTTATTTACAGTTTGTAAAAGCTGCATAGTAAGACACTTTTACTACAGTAATAGATGTCCAAAATGCAACATTGTGGTACATCAGACACAGCCCCTTTATAATATCAGGTAACGTATCTTAACTATAATTCTATATATGTATTTAGTTTGCCTGTGAAAGAACACTTGTTTTAAGAAAACATTCATAACTATTTAGTCTTTGATTAAATTGGAAGAATTACTGGAATTGGAAAAAAATTTAAGCTGTCCATAAGTTGAGTACAGAAATTCACTGTTCTGTAAAGGAAGCCTAGTAGACCTCACAAAAGTTTTGCTTCACTTTGTTATAAAGCAGCAAAACAGGAATTTTAAGAGGGTTTGCTTCAGGTTGGAAAAACTCATATTGCTGATGTCCTTTGTACTGTTTCTTTCCTAAAGTGTACCAATGTATTTTTGCCAAAGCAACTTCATTACCAAATCTCTGGCAATTATAATCTGTTGGAAATTAATATGCCCATTGAAATTGTTCCAGTATATTCTAGCTCAAAGGGCAAATCATTTTATCTAATCTTTGGGTTGAAAATTAATCAAGAAAGTGAAATTAAATTAAAACTAATTCGCCCCATTAGTTGTAATTAACCTTAAAAGGTAAAGGTGTCCCCCACATGCTCTGTTAGTCATAACTCACTCTAGGGTGTAGTGCTCTTCCCCAGAGTCTAGGGTCATAGATCCAGCGTTGTCCAAAGAAACCTCTGTGGGCATGTGGCCTGCATGCTCACGGAACAGTATTACCTTCCCAATGAGGTTGTACCTATTTATTTAGTTACATCTGCATGCATGCATACATACCCTGCCTTTCCCATGACAAGGCAAATGTCCAAAGCAGCTTACAAAGTGAGGTAGGTGAGGCTGAGAGTAAGTAACTGGCCCAAAGTCACCCTGGAATCTTCATGGCTGTGGGGGATTTGAACCCTGATCTTCCAGGTCTCAGTCCAACTTCCGAACCACTATACCAGTGCTAGGTTTGCAGGGGCTCACCCTATCTTAACAGTACTGGGGTCTCAAGCCACTGACCTGCAAATCTTCAGATTGACAGGCACAGTGCCTTTAATCACTAAGCCAACTGCAGCTCATTAATTTCAGTAGGAATCCTAACTTTCTTACAGACAGAATTCTATGATTGCAAGTCAAACAATTATCTTTTAATTTCCTTATTCTTTATTCCTCTTTCACTAGTTTAGTGCAGAGCATATAGTTCCTAGTTTGATAACTGACTTTTATTTCTGTTCTTTTAGGCTGGATCGACAGTTGCAAGATATTGTCTATAAAATAGTTGTCAATTTGGAAGAAAGTATGTCTATTTTGAGTTTCTTGCTTTGAATTTACTGAGTTTACTGGAAAAAAAGAGTTTACTGGAAAATATGCACTTCTTATTTTAGGTAGTACTTCTTAGCACCTTAGTTCAGATTCTTGTGGTTTATTCTATGGTTATTGTGTGCCTGTAGTTGTTCCAGAAGGATGAACAAAGTTGTGTTTCAAAATACAGAAATCCAAGAACGTCAATCATCAATTTTAAAAAAAACAATTTTGTAGACATGGTTGTAGAGAAAAACTTGAAATATTATGGACAATTCCTGGAAATCTCAGAAGAGGCTAGTTCACTGGCTGACACAACTCCTTGTCAATATCTCCTCTATCGTTTTCTTTGCAGTACGGACAGCTTTTATTTTAATGTCTTTCATTCCTTCTATTCTTCTTGCCAAAATATGCAAGCTTTTATAAATACTGAATTTAGGAAATGACATCAACTAGTGGAAATGTCATACGTGTGTATATGCATAATTTCTTTGGATCGCAAAACAGAGGTTCCCTTAATGGAATTGCACAGTTGTTGTTAAAGTTATTTCTGGCACCTAAATCCAGTCAAGGCTTTTGCCATGGTCTTAATTGTTTGTATTGTATAGTCATAGTTTAATTTATATTTAAGCACATGCAGAAATAATAAAGGTGATTGCTTTAGTCAAGGTTTATTTGAATATAGCCAAAATAATCTTTACCAGTTAAATAGCTATGTGTTGTAGCTTTTGTGTAGAACAAAACCCAATAATTATGTACTGCATATTTTTAGGAGAGAAAAAACAAATGCATGAGTTTTATCGAGAAAGAGGTCTGGAAATACCTAAACCAGGTAAGAGGATAAATACTTTTGGGAATTTAGTAAAATGTCACTGTGTGTGTGTGTGTGTGTGTGTGTGTGTGTGTGTGTATCACCATGAACTGCCATCCTGCTTCTGATGATTATATTTTGCATTCTGCAGACTATGGGAAGCACGATTATGACATGTTAGAGATTTCAGGCTTGGGACATTTCATAATGAGCTCAGGTTAGGTTAAGTTTCTTAAACACTGAAATGCTGCTACATCTAGGCTGGGGTATTGGGTATCTCATATTGTGTTGAGTAGAAATAATTTAGATAGCTAAGATTAGGACTTGCTGAATTCAAATAAACAGCCAGAAAGAAATAGAGGACAGTAGTTGAGAGATGGGAGAGCAAAGACTCTTTGGACATGGGGGTCGTCTTCGAGGGAAAAAAGAAGTGAATGAAGTGGGCTGCTGAGAGAATGCAATGTGCTGTGAAATTGTGAGAGGGGAAAAAAGTAAGAGAGGGGAAAAGTAAGTGGAGGCATCAGTACAGGGGGGAAATGGTACAGAGACAAGAGGAACACTGATTCAGAATGGGCAAAAAGGCAATTTGTTTAATAATAAGTAAATTGAGTAACAAATACTGAGTAAATTGTAACAAATACTTTTTCTGTTAAAGTAGCGGTGTGGTCCTCTTGTGTTAGTAAATTTAAGGTACATGAAAGTGGCCCTTGGAGAATCGTTGTGCCCTTCTGAATTATGTCATTCCTCTGCAATGTGCCAGCTGGTGTGCTATTTAGGGTGATTAATATATTCTCTTATTGTTTCCTTTTTTATATTGTAGCTGTTCCACACTCAGTAGCTCTAAGTAGGGTAAGGCCACGCAAAGTTGTAGGTTCAGTGTTCCGTGTTCCTCCAGAACTTGATGTATCACTCCTCTTAGAATATATTGGGTAAGTGAAGCAGACTTTATTAAATAAAAGTATAAAGACATATTTTTCTGCAAAAAATATAATCATATGAATGTTTTTATTGAAGTTTTAGGATCAGTCATCTTCATGCAGACATGAAAGAGCCATCCTATGATGAAATTTGCTACTCTTAGTTACTCTTAAGTCCTAACCCCTAGTTAGAGCAGCCTAAGCCCTGGCATAAGTCCTGTGCTGACCTAGGGGTATCACAAAAGTCCTATAAGACACTAATGGGCTATTCCTGGGGAGGATTAGGCCGGCACACAGATATGTGCATGACTCCCTACGTCACCATGGGAATGGGAAGACCAGTGAGTTAGGCTGGCATAGGTTAGAATTGGCCCTTAGCTTATTTTCTGAAAGAATGTTGATCTGTAAAATAACAGAAATAATGAAAAAGGCTGATATTTATACAACAAACACATTTATGAAACTTATGAATCCTCTCAAACGTTATGTAAGCACATAACCAAGGAATGAAATTCTCGCTTTTCTCAGTGTAAGTTAAAAATTATTTCTATAGCATTACTTCTATAGATACATCTGTTCATTGTTTAAAATATGTGGTCAGTATAGAAGAATATGCATTATTAAAGAAAATGCATTATTTTCTGAGTGCAGGTATGTCCTCTTATCTCATAAAAAAGCATGTAATCCTGAGACCATCTCTCAAACGTCACAGATTTTTAAATGTATGTATAAAAATGGTATATGAGGTTTTCCAAAACAAGAACTGTGGTGTCATTAGTATGCTAATGATATAGTATGCTAATGACACCAAATCTCTCCTTGAAATTTGCACCCTTCCTCCCTCCTCCCAGAACAGGAGCCCACGGTATGAACTGCTGATATTACTGTCCTGCCTTGTTTTGGGGGTGGGTTTACTTTCTCTAAATGGAGTAATAGACATTCTCCAGACAGGCTTATTTCGTGTACTGTGTTGATGACAACTTGTATGAGTTTCATCTGATTCACCAAAAGTACCCTTTCCTAGAAAAAACCAATCTTGTCATTGCCATTCATATCTTGATACTCATATGATTAGTTTCTATAATTTGGTTAAAATTACTTTTTGAAAGTTGTCTTGAATTTTGAAGGTAATTGGCATTGAATATTTATACTTGTTTTCATCAGACATTGAGAGCATGCAGCACTTGCACCGTTGAAGCTGCACTCATTGCCATGTTGCTTTTATGACGCTCCTAATTTGAGAAGTTTATATTTTACTTTATGTATTATACTTATTGTATTGTATTTACTATTAAATGTACCTGTCATTGCATGAGTAAAATTTCAAGAAAATTTGTGGGCCTCAGGCATGGCTGGGCACCAGCAGGCATTCCAGGGCACTGCTGGGCACCAGGCACAACCGGGTATCACTGCACAGTGGGCAGTGGATATAAGGCATCCCTTCTAGACATGAGACACTGGATGCCAGGCACCACTAGGCACTGCACTTCCTTAACGAGCACCACCGGTCATCCCTGCTGGACACCAGCAGACAACACTAGGCATCAAGCACCATAGGGCACCAAAGAGAGTGGGTACTTGCATTACAGAAGGAATAGGCTCCCCAAATTTCATACTTCTATGTCTAGGCGGTTGGCTTGAGTGTTGATTAGTCAGTCTCCAGTGTTAAATATCAGGACAAAAACACCTTGCCCCTTTTTTCACCCCCTTTAGGGGATATATTTCTAGAAATTGGTTCTTAGTACATAAGAAATACTCTGCCCAAATTTCATGCTTCTAGTTCTGGAAGTTTTGGCTAGGCGTTGATGAGTCAGTCAGTGACCTTTCGATTTAGCATGCAAGTGCACATGCATTTTAGAGGTATTGATGTTACTTCTTTATTTCAGAGCAAATGATGTCTCAGGGAGTTTTAAGGTACAGATTTTATTAACATTTATCTTCTTATATTTCATTTTAATATCATGCTTTTAAAGTTAAGATGCGTTTTGAAAATATGTAACTGTCCAGGGCTATACTGGGCTTGCAAATTCATCATTGCCGGAGAAGAGGAAGGGTTTAGATGCTAAGGATGTAATATTTTAGTCTGAAGAAATAGTTTGTAAAGCACCTTGGAAATAAATGCCACCTGGAAGCAATTAGCCAGATTATTCTTCCTTGGGCTGTGGATTAAACTTTATTCAGAAAGTCAGAGGTATCGCCAAAAACAAAACTGATTCTGAGAGCTTAAGATAAAAAACCAAAATGCACAGGAATGTTATTCTTGCAAAAATTGCCTGTGTTCTGTGTTTTTCACTAAGGTTTAGACCAGTGATTTTCAACCATTTTTTTGTGTCATGGCACACTAACATGGCAATGAAATTGTCAAGGCACACCATCAGTTGTTTTTACCATTGACAAGGCATACCAGGCTGTTCAAATCCTCTAATTTTCCTATTAATTAATGACTCTCCCCAAATTCCTGAGGCAGACCTGTGTGCCACAGCACACTGGTTGAAAGTCACTGGTTTAGACACTGTTCTTCACCAAAAACTTAAGTAAACCTAGCAGCTATGAGATAATGAAGCATATCCTTTGTTTGTTCTTTCTTAAAGACCAAGAAGCAGAGAATGGGAATAAGAGAACAATTTCCATAATGCAGGGAATACACAGTGGAGTTCCCTGGGAATTTATTTTGCGAGTTGTGCATATTAACTTATTCATAAATGTCCTAGAGTTTGAGAAAAGCATGAGATAGCCACTTATGCAGATGTTACCAAACAATACAGAGTAATAAAAGTACATGCACACACGGTGATGGCTGCTGTGCCATCATATTTTAGATGACTTTAAAATATTAAACAATTTGATGGAGGACAAACTTACCAATTACAACTAGTCATGGTGATTATATGCTGTTTCCAGCTTCATTGGCAGTATACCTCTGAATGACAGTTGCAGGATTGAGGTATGCCTTGATCTTCTGTTATGTGAGCTTCCCAGAAGTATTTGGTTGGCCACTTTGGGAAACTTAAAGCTGGACTAAATGAGCATTTGATGTAATGCATCAGAGGCCTTCTTGTAGGGAAAGTTGCTCAGTTTTTCTTATGTTAGCTAAAGAACATTTTATAACGCAACCGTCTGTAGTTCAACAGTAGCCTCTGGATTAAAAGGAAAATTGGGACAGAAGTTTGTGCCATATTTAGTTCTTCCCTTTAGCTATATAAAGAATGAAAGTCCTTCAGATACAAAATCATCCTTAAAAAAGCAATCTGGTGTGCACTGAGGTTATAAAACAGTTCTGACATCTGAGTTCATTTTAAGTGATAATCCTTTATATTCCGTGAGGCATCTTGTGGACTGCTGTGTGATAAAGCTGGAACTAGATGCACCTTTGGCCTGATCCAGTGGGAGCTCTACTTATGTTCTTCTGAGAAGTTTTACTTGGCATAGTGTCTTCATTTTCTGATAAACCTGAGCTGCTTAAGCTGAGTTTTTTTCTTTGCTGAAACAGAGTTACAAATATAGCTAGCTTATTGATTTCATCATCAGTAGTCATAGTTTCTATTATTTGTTATTGTAAATATGTAAGGGGGCATTCCACTCTTAGTGTAAGAGTGGGCTAGACTCCTTGTAAAATAGCCTGATTAGAATTTCCCCCTGTATTATTGAAAACACTAACAGTCTAAAATCTGCTGCAGCCACTGGAGAAGAAGTTTATACGGGTTTCGGGAGAGGCAACTGTTGGGCACGTGGAGAAATTTCTCCGGAGAAAAATGGGTCTTGAACCTGGCTGTCAGGTATGCTATGCAACTTGTTTGCTCCACAAAAAGGGCTGAGGCATATTTGTCTCCATTACCTACATACATCATTTGTTTTTATATTTTTAAAAGGCTACTTCATCATAGTAAGGTTTTCATGAGTCTTTGTGATGTTTGGATTTTCCATTAAAAAACTGGAAAAGCAACATTTACAGTGCAATCCTATTCATGTCTACTTAAAAGTAAGATCTATTGAGTTCAATGGGACTTACTTCCAGGAAAATGCTCCTATGGCTGTGGCAATTACGTGCTGGCTTGGCAAAATAAGGGAAGAAAAATTTTCTTGGGAAGAAAAATCTAAAGCAGAAAAATAAATTTTAAGAAGACAAAACATGATGGGTTATAAGAACATTTTAAGAGAAAAACTTTTGAAGAGGTTTTAGCATAGTTTCAGACAATCCTGTAAAAAGTCAGTTTTGTCAGATTTCCATCCAAGCAAATGTTGGATTTATGGAATGTTCTGATGGAATTTCATGAAACACAGCTTGCTTACATGCTTCTTGCACATGCTGTTCCTTGTTAAATATACTGTTTACTTTTGTTCTCTGATCTCCAACTTTTGCTCTCTTTTAGAGCAGCGGCTTCTTGAGGTGATTTCAGCCAGTCAGGAATTTCGGGCAGTCTGATGTCACATAATCACACAGCGAATTATATTTTACTAGTGAAATGTACCCTCGTTGCATGCCATCCCCCCTTGCGTGCCACTCCCATTGTAAATTTATGTAAATTTATTCAAATTTGAAATGCACATTATTTTCCTGGCCCTCAACACAGTGTCAGTGAGATAATGTGGCCCTCCTGCCAAAAAGTTTGGAGACCTCTGGTCTAAAGGCTAAAATTGTCTTTCCTGATGTTGTGCCATATTCATGAAGCTGTTTTTGGCATTTCCTTATGATATTCTCCAGTAAATAACCATCATTCAAATACTCAAGGTATTTATTGCCCCCTCATGTTAGGATATTGGTTCTGCCACTTCTCCTTTTGGGCTCAATCCGTTCTCCTTCCACTCCCAGTCTCTTCCCCATTATCTCTTCCTTTTCATGCAGTGACTTTCCAGTGCTGGGAACAGTGATTAAACTGCACCAGCAAAATGGCTGCACAAAACAGCTTGTTGCTTTTGCAGCATCCATAAAGGACTTCATGTTGTCAAAATACTACTTCCAAATGCATAAGGCCCTCTCAGGATTGGGGTATAGCTTATGTAGTCTTACTGCTTTATACTTTCAGTTGTCTAATCAATACATTTCTGGTCTTAACATCTCCAAGGTGAATGTCATGATTTGCTTAAGGTCATCATCTCAAGTACTTTATCCCACAAATTAGAAAGAAATAAGCTAGACAGGTTGTGGGGATGCTAAGGTAATTAGTTCAGCTGAAGGTTGGCTATAAGCAAAGGCTGTATGGTCTGCATAGTCTGGCAGAACCTTCTCACTAGGCAGCAAGTTCTTCAGATTGAAGAACAGCACCTGAAGCTTGCTAGATGCAAATCAAGTTGCCCAGGGTTTTTTTTTACTCAATAGGATTAAGTATGTGTCTTCATTAGGGAAAACTTCATTGCGATACCATAACTTTCCTTTTTTTAAATAAAAGTGCAACTAATTCTACTTACGGTTTCCCATGTCAGCTCTTAATACTTATTGGTTCCAGTTGTACAAGCCTGAAGTCGATTTTTGACGCATCTGTCTAATGAGATTCCCTATGTCTTTTGTGGACATGCATTTCCTTGTGTCCATGGATTAATATGTATAATCCCTGACCCTATAGATCCAGCTAAAAATGCTATTGAGAATAAACATCATTTATTTTTTCATTGTAGTTCTGTTCCTTTGGGTTATGCACATCTAAATTCTAGCCTAGCAATTAGTATTGAAGCTTTAGGACTTAAGCCGCAGAATTAGGCATTTGGTATTCCAAGCACTTTGTGGACGTAAAAGGCAAAGCAGCTTTGTAATTATTTAAAACCACTGGAACAGTTAATATCTGGAGCAGAAATCTGTGCACAAGTGGAGTTCACCTCAGGATAGTCCTAGTCAAGTGTTATTTTAAGGCAGCCAAGAATTGCTGTTTTTTTATAGCAAGATACTGTTATGACATTTTGCCTCTTATTTGTAGGGTTAATACCTGAAGGGCTGTCATAGGGAGAAAGGGGCTCATTTGTTCATAGCTGCTACTGAAAGCAGAACTAGAACCAATGGGTACAAACTGCAAGAAAGGAGATTCCAGTTGGAAATCCAGAAAAAATTCCAGATGGTGAGGGCGGTTCGGCAGTGAAACAGATTGCCAAGGGAGGTGGTGGACTCTCCCTCATTGGGGATCTTCAAGCAGAAGCACAACGAGCACCTGTCGGGGATGCTTCAGGTGGATTTCCTGCTGCAGGCAGGGGGTTGGACTAGATGACCTACTAGGTCCCTTCCAACTCTATGATTCTATGGTTAGGTTTCATTTTTCTTTCATGTGCCTGTTATGTTTTAACAGCAGTAAGTTCTGCAAGACTGTTAATGTTTTTAATGTAGTAACACAAAAAGCCATTGTTTCTGTACATAGGATAATCATATTTAATTCAAGCTAATTATTTTTAATAATTTTGCATAGCTAGGAAATAGGCTGGATGGTACTTCATCTGAAATGCAAATGAACAAGTGGCTTGGATTTTATTGTTTCAATTAAGTACTGCTTTGCCATTGTAAATCAGTATATTTTATTTTAAAACACTTTTACCCTACAATCCAGAGTAACTATGGGAGCACGTAAGAAACATTACGTGCACCCGTAGTTACGGCACCACCTAGTGAAAACCTATGGGAAATTCATATTGCAATCCAGAGTAAATTGTTTGTACATCGGAGCAAGGACTGCCCGTAGTTACTCTAGATAGCGCCCATAGTCTGAATTTTTCTTCTTAAGAGACATCTAAAGTAGCCAGCAGGTCAAAAGATTAAAGATACAGAAAAATAATCATAAAAACAACAATCTCCAATAGCCACCATCAACTAAATTACATCAAATCTGAATAAAATAGCCAAAATAAAAAAGCTAAAATAAGTAGATGCACCAAAAAGCTGAAAGTGTTGGATCAAATCTGAGCTTAACAGGAAGGGTGTTCCACAACAAAATTATCACGATAAAGGACAAAATGGAAATAGTGGTAGAAATTATTGCAACTCACTGGTATCAATCGCTTATAGACTTAATTGTTAATGTTTTTGTGATCATTCTGTTTTGCCTTAATTTTGCTACCTCTCTATTTTCCCTTTTTGTTTATCTAGAATTATTTCTCTAAGTCAGCAGTTCTCGGACTTCTTGGTCTCCAGAGCCTATTATATTTATTTTAGTGTTAAATAAGGACTTGGGAGCTCCACTGGTGCATGCATGTGGTCTCAGGGAGTTCCTGACTGCACATGCATGGAGTGGTGCAGCACCAAGCAAGGTTAATACAAAGAGATGGATTAGAAGGGAATTGAGGAAGGAGAGCTGTAAAAATGAGAGGTAGGGAGGGGCAGGCAAGCACACCAGGTAGGGCTACATTATAGATGTGGTCTTGGAGTCCCTGAAAGGGTCTTGGGGTGAAACACTGCTTTAGGTTTTTTTCTGATGTAGTTCTACAAGGGGTAGTGATCTATTTTTCCCAGGAGGGGGCAGGCCACACCAAAGATTTGCTTTATTTTTTTCTAGATTGCTTGTTTCTAGATTCCTAGATTGCAGTGGTTCTCAAATGTTTGATCTTTTGGTTCATAATGGTGGTCTCAGGGACCCCAGGGCTCAAGGAGCACACATTGAGAAATGTAACAAAAAGTACTGGATTTCACCTGGAATGGAATAATTACACAGATTTTGGCTTCAAGAATTGTTGAACAAATGAACACACTTATAGGCAAAACTGAAAAATTGGTTAACTGGAAAAAAACTTATCTCTAGCAAACAAAAAGACAAACAAAAAGGGGTATTTCCAAGTAATTTTTGACCAATAACTTGCCTACTGACCACCTTTAAGTTACTGACAAGAATAATATCTGATGCCATAAGTTCACCTTAAAAAGGTAAAAATGTCCCTCACAGATTAAACTGCTAGTCATGATTGACTAGGGTGTGGTGTTCAGCCCTGTTTCTTAGCCTTTAGAGCCAACGACTATCTAATTGCATTTACATGCTTTCAAACTGCTAGGTTGGCAGGAGTTGGACTATGGACAGGAGCTCACCCTGTCTTGTAGGACCCGGGTCTTGAACCTTGACCTGCTGGTTAAGAGGCACAGTGTCTTACCCACTTGTACCAACACAGCCCTATACAGATTCACTTAGAGAAAAGTTTGTTCTTTACTGAACAAAAAGGAAATGGGTGAAACTTGTTCATTTTAACTTGTAAACTTATTCATTTTAACAAATAAAGTAAAAAAATTCATTAAATAGGATGACCCTATTTAATGTCAATAAATTTGATGTCACTGCAGGGGTCCTCTGGGGGCTCATAGGAAGCTCTTTGCACTGGGTAGCAAATACATTAGCTATATCACTGACTTAGCATGTTACAATTGTGCAAAGGGAATATCTGGCTCTGCTTAGTTACCAATAAGTGATTGAAATAGTTTCCAATAATCAGTTTATCTGGGACTTGTTAGTGTCAAATGAGATACAAATTGCAAATGGCTTGAACACGGCATCCCCCAGATAACTGGCATTCTAAATAATAATGGTCCTATATTTAATTAAGACTGTCTTTACAGAGACAGCTGACCATGTTAAACCAAATTCCAGCCGTACCAGATGAACTTTCAGGTTATTGATTTCAGCCTTTTCTGTAATGTTAAATTGGATGTTAATTTTTAAATCACTGCAAACATTCTGAATAATATATAGCATTTGACACTGAGGTTAATAACTTAGAAAAGGAGTGTACAAAGAAAGCTGAGTTGGGAAAAAAGTGTCATAGTGCTCTGTGTATAGGTGTCCCTTGTTATCCACTAGGGTTCTGTTCCTGACGCTCCAAAAATCCACTTATAAAGAAAACAAAGAAAGAATAGATTTAAAGAACTACTTCCAGGTTTTTTCTTCCTATATTGTGCCTTATTAAAGTACTGTAGTGTCTCAATATCTGCAGGAGTTTAATTCTTGGACTAAAAAGTGCATGATTGCTTGCATTACTACCTATCTACATTACTACCTATCTATTTGAAAACCGATTTGCTGTGCCATTCATGTTGAGTCAAATTGTGTTTACAAATATCCATGTATAGCAAAGTTGGACCTTAACAGGACTTTCAAATTAGGTTTATTCTGTTCAGGAATGTGCTCGCCATGTTTGTAGTTGATTATTACTTATCTCCTGCATCAGCTCTTGATGGGTTTACTCGTATAAAGTTCTTTTCTGAATAGTAGTCTTACCAAATCTTCAAACTGGTTCTTGAACTTGGAAAGGTTTTGTTTTGTTTCTTAAAATTGTTTCCAAAAAAACCTTTTTGTAAAAGACTGTAATTTTAAGACCCTCTGGAAACAACTCTGGAAAGGAAATGCAGGGGGAAAACAAATTGTGTGCTTTGTGAAAAATTCACTGCCATTTGCACTGCATCAGGCTTTGTCAACAGCTTGTCACACATTCTTCTTTATATTTCTAGGTAGACATAATATGTGGTGATCATCTGCTAGAAAACTACCAAACTCTAAAAGAAATTCAACGAGCTCTAGGAAAGAGTGCAGTGCAGGTAAGGTTATGCCAACTGAGGAAAAACTAAAGCTTTATATAAAGTATGCCTTTGTTTTTAAAGTATCTGCTGAAATGGCGCACAGAGGTGCGCGCAGCCCAAGTGCAGCCTGGGGATGGATGCTCCACCCATGCCTGGGTCGCCCTTCCAGGAAGTGCTGCTTCCTGATTAGAGCTGCATGAGGCTGCACAGCCATGCTGTGGAAGTCAGCGGCTGCCCAGGCAGCCATTACCAAGCCTTGCCGGGCAGCCCCAATGCGCCCCAGAGTGCCCTCCCACCAGGCATCAGCAGCCTAGTCCCAGGCTGGTCTACTCAGAAGGAAGCCCATGAGAGTCTATGGGAGTTACTCCCAGGTAAGGTTGGCTTGGAGGACAGCCCCAGAGCCCAGTCCCAGGCAGGTCTACTCAGAAGTAAGCCCAGTAAGTCAGTGGAGCTTATTCCTGAGTCAGGGATGGGGTCTTTGCCACTGCAGCCCAATCCCAGCCATACCTACTCAAAAGTAAGCCCATTAAGTCAATTTTGAGCTGGGAGACAGGAATTTTAGGGGGCTTGTCAGGGAATTTGGAGTTTGGCATATGGTCACCCTGCCTATGGGAAAATCCACTTTGTATAAAGAACGTTTTGTATGACAAACATGCTTCCAGAACAAATTATGTTCGTCTTACTAGGTACCACTGTACAGTATATTGTTTTTCAACACAAAGTGCACAAAGAGTTTATATCAAAATCAACTGATGATGGACATACAATACATATTTTTCATTGAGTTGATGGGAAGGAAGATTTGAACTCCAAAATTTGACAGCCTTGACTATTTGTTGGGATGGTATGCATCTGGAATCGGAGCCAATACCCATCACATACTTGGTAGTGCACGCACATAACACAGAATTGCTGCACTGGGCACACAGCAGACGTTAGATAAAGCTGACCCATTCCCCAATGTTGTTTTTCACATGCTCATCTTTTACCCAAAATAGCAGTCTGAATACAGAAGTCTTTTTCACACAGAGATGGTCCTTTTCTGTCCTGGGGGAGTACACATTTTTTTGTTGGTGCAGTTATATAGTTGATTTTAAAATTGACAATGACTTTTAATCCAGTGATGAATGTGTTTTCAGTAACCCATAAGGGTAAGTTGCCGTTTTTATTTCAGTATCTAAAGAGACTGTAGCATAGTTTTATTAAAGCATTCCATTCCATATTAGAATGCTTCTTAAGTGCTCCCTTTACATAATGATGTATAAGTGCTAACTAAATGCATCTTAGGGCGCAATCCAGAGTAACTATGGGGAGTCTTTGCTCCAGAGTAAGAACAATTTACTCTGGATTGCAATATGAATTTCCCATAGGTTTTCACTAAGTGATGCAGTAACTACGGGTGCACATAATGTCTCTTATGCGCTCCCATAATTACTCTGGATTGTAGGGTTAGGCTGCACTCCAGAGTTAAGGCAGTGAGGTGTGCCCTAGCTGGGCTGCCCCAATTATTCGGAATCCAGAGGAGAAAGTTATGCTGGATCCAAAGAATCAGCAAGCCTGGGCATGCTCAGTGGGCACCAAGTCAGTGGCACCTGGGCAGGGCTGGCTGCCAAGGAGACCCCCCTCATATCACACTGAACAAGGAACAGCTGTGGTGCCTGCCTTATAAGGAGTCCCTGATGAGACTGCCAGGACAGTCTACAGTGAATACAAGGGGCTTCTTGGAGTGGCCTGCTGTATCAAGAGGTTAGTGGGCTGCTGTAGTTGTTCCATATCCTGAGGTTGAGAGGTGGGGGTTGCAGCTAGGCTGGCCAAGAACTCAACACTGTCATTCTTACTCTGCCTTATCATGGACCCCTATGAGTCTGCTCATTTCTATACCTGCTCCTGAGACAGTATAACTGAGGAGCTGGAAGTGGAAGGAGCTGGAAGAGGAGCTGCCCCAAGCCTTTTCTGGCATAACTGGGCTGCCCCATCTTGGACTTGGGCCACCCAGTGATAGGTAGGGCAGCCTAAGTGCACTTCTGGATTGCAGCCTTATATGAAGTATTATTGTGAAGTATCATTTACACCAGAAAGTAGAGTTAAAACTGGCCATTTATTTTACTGTTATTGAATGTATTGCACCAAGTTAAAGTTTTTATTCACAAAGTTGTCTTCAACAATATCTTAGCTATCTAAACAAAGAAGGTTTCAAAGAAGCTATAATCATGATGGTCTGCTTCATATGTACTGGTGGTTCCTATGCAAACTGCTCAGAACTAGGTGAGACCCTTGGCAGGCTTGCAACCAGACTATGCTTACAAAGGACACAGTTCTGCAGATTAGTACCTCTGTGCAAGAAGAAGTCTATGTAGCTGCTATGATTTGGATATCTCTTTAAAATTTACACCCATTGCATCTCAATCAGAATATAACACACTTTGTTCTTGAGGATTTTGTATGAAATTACAAGCAAATATGGACCAAACTCACTTCACACAAACATAGCACACTGTTTCTCACACTCTTTACTTTGCTAGACTCTAGTGTGGTGTTTTTTTTTCTTCCTGTAAAATTACCTTCTATAATACTCTATCTTGGGAATTAAAATTGAAGCCCGATTATAGAGAAGGACTAGATGATTTTCTGCTTCCCAGACATGTCTCATGTTTTATTCTTGTTGTTGTTTTATTCTTCAATGTTAGCCGCCTTGGGCTCCCCCTTATGGGGGAGGAAAGGCGGAGTATAAATTGAGTAAATAAATAAATAAAATGTGTGTTATCTCCCATCAAGGCAAAGTGCACAAACTTGGGATCTGCTACCACTTGGAGTTCTCTGACAGAGGTGTTTAGGATCACACGCTTGCCATTCGCACTTGGCAAGCTTGTTCAGAAAAACATCTCTATCAACAGATTCAGGATCCATGGATTTCATTATCTGTTCTGGTCACCTCTGATCGTGTTCTGCGGGCCAGGGATGTTGTTCATGAGAGGAAGTACTTAAAAGTTCACTTTTGGTTTTCTGAAAAAACAGATGTGATTTTTTAAAGCCATATATTATATGGGCTTGCTGATTACAGGGCCCCCGAAACCAGTGGATTTTATTATCCACAGAGGTGGTGGAATAGAACCCCCATGTATAATAAGGAGCACCCTGTATTTCCCATTCAGATGGTGTTTTCACTTGCCCTGCCAGGGTTTCTATAAAAGTTCTGTAATTTTTGCACCTGCATATTGTTGGTTTTGTAGCTGCATATTATTTCTCCTGGTTTTTCTTCTGCTAACCAAATTAAGATTATTGTCTTACTTTTAGCAGCCAAAAACAGCTTCTTATGAAAGAGGAAACCTGCCTTTTCATTAGATGCTTATGGAAATTTAGCTATGGCAGGGCTGTGCAATTTTCCATTTGCTCTTTATGTTGAATCATTGACTGGTGTGATATCTTTTCTGTTTTGTAGGATGGCTTACTTGTTCTTCACTATGGCCTGCTTCTTGGTGGAAACTCTTCACTTCCATGAATTATATCCAAATCTGAAGAAATACAAATGAACAAAGCATCTTCAATTACGAATTGCCCCCAAAGGTGGTGATCATTTTGTTGGAGGGAATTAAATGAATGTGCCACTGACTGCTCTAGTAAATTAGAATCTGACAAAACAAGTATGAAAAAGAAAATACTGTGCCAGTAACTGTAGCTAACTACTGGTATGTTGTTTGGTACAGTAGGGCTCTTATGTTGTCATCACTTCATAACCTAGCAAGATGGAGTGGGCTAACTTTAAATGATACTTACGTTTTGTAGGCTTGGCAGCTTGTTCCCAGAACTTGAAACCAGCATTTATCTAAAAGATATTGTATATAAACTAGCAGTGGTGTTCTCAGGGACAGTCTTTGGTGTGCAGTGTTTCATTGGAAAACATTTTTCATGCCCCTTAATTGTACACTACTTGGTGTAGAAATCATAGGAGAGATTTTTAGTTGTGTCTCAAAGAAGACACAATTCTATTTTATAAATTACAAGCTTTATATTGTGTTGTATGAGAGCTATAGCATTAAAACACATATCAAATCAGTAACGTGAAAGGAATTGAATAAATGTTAATGCAACACCATATTATCTCACTAACTTAGTGCGGCTTTGACAGATTTTCATAAAAGCTATAGGACTGCCTCCTAGGTTCAACTGAAAATTAAACGCCCCATTCTATTTCTGGTTAGTGGTCAGGTTCTGTTCCAGGGTGACTTCCGAGTAAAGAAACTTCTCTTCCCTGCCACTAACAACCAAAAATTTCATTGGAACTTGCTATCAGCGACTTAATAGCATTGCTGGAGAAGCCAGATCTATTGCCATCACGCTTGAAGAAATGGATGGCAGACTTGTATTACTAATACCATTTCTATGTTGAAACCAGAAGGAGGCAGAACCTTTTTTCTTTTGTAACTTTAGTTTATTATATTCTGATGTTGCTACACTGCCCTGTTGTAAAACTGCATGGGTTTAAAGAAACTAGAGTGATGCATTCATAATGTAAATACAAGTTTTTTAAACCAAAAACGTTCTGCTTGTTTTTAAAACAATGCCTTTAGAAATTCAAACTTTGTTATAATAAATTTGAAGAGATGGAGAGTATTTTAAATGTTTACCTTTGTTTATATTAAAAGAAATTGTAAAAGGGAACAGAACTGATTTTTGTAAATATTTTGTGTACTTTGAGAATATTAAAGACAAAAGATTCCTTTGTAAAACAGTGAGGTTTCCAAATGGTAGAATTCAAAATAAAACTGTCAATGCTGGAAAACTGATGCAATCAAGAAATTAAGGAGCATATTGCTACAAAGATTAAACAAACATTTCTGTTGGGCACGTTTACCATAAGAAGACAGCTCTTATAAGCTCATAAGCTCTTTCCATGTCTCTTAAATTGTGTATAGAATTTATTGTAAGAAAACATTTAAAACTGGTGTTATATTTGCAGAATGGTGTACAGTGGTGCCTGACATAAAGAACTTAATTTGTTCCGGAGGCATGTTCTTTAAGTGAAACACTCTTTAAGTGAAGCAGATTTTTCCATAGGAAATAATGGAAACTCAGACGATTGGTTCCACAACCCCCAAAATACTCATATAAAAATATTAACTGGTTGTAGAAATGATGACAATACACTGTAATTGAATTTAAAACATGCATTCAGTGTGAATGATCCTATGAAGTCTACTTAGGCTGCAATCCTAAAGACACTTTCCTGGGAGTAAGCTCTATTTAATACAGTGGGGTTTACTTCTGGGTAGACATGGTTAAGAGGCTGCAATCAAAGACACTTTCCTGGGAGTAAGCCCCATTGAACACAGTGGGGCTTACTTCTGAGTAGACATCGTTAGGAGACTGCAATCAAAGACACTTTCCTGGGAGGCTTACCTGGGCTGCTGCTGGTGGTTCAAGGTGGTCGGTGGCGGCACTTGGGGACAGTTAGGGGCAGCTGCCTCCAAGCTGGGGGCACCTTTGGGCAACTGCCCCCAAGTTGGGGGCAGTTAGAGGCAGCAGTGCTGGCCGGCAGCCCTTTTGCATCAGGCAGCCATTATGTATCAGGGCTGTGTAGCACGCGTGCTCATAGCGCGCTTGCTTGTTAAGTGAAGTGGAACTTGTTGTGTGAAGCAAGATTTCTTGGAAATTTTTGCTTGTTATGTGAAATGCTTGTTAAGTGAGGCTTTTGTTAAGTGAGGTACCACTGTACTCCAATCAGCAACCTATTTCTCATATTCTGCACCAATCCAAAATTCAGGGCCATGTTTGAAAGCAACTTTAAATACAGATGTGTTGTATATCACATGTAATGATATTTTTAGAATGTATATCCAATCTAACTTGGATATACTGTTGAAAAGCACGGATAACTGTAGCAGAGTATTTCCTTATCTCTGTTGGATACGAGATGATAATATCTTAATTTTAGCTCTCTTGAGGATCAGGACATTTAGATGGTGTTTGACTATAGCACAGAAGTGGAGTAAGCATGACTATGAGATCAAGTTGAGAATTAGAACTTACCTGATTTGAATCTCACCTTTCCGGTGAATTTGTTTTTGCCTCAACTCCTTACCTTTAATTGGGGGGAGGGATTGACAACAATAGGTTTGTTATAAGGACTGCATCAAATATCAATATTTATAGTATTTTGAACACTCAGTTTTGTCAAAACTGGAATATAGATGTGATTACTACTACTAGCAAGAATGATATGATTATGAAAGAGTGAGCTCATGCCCAGGGTGAGATACCCAAGATTGACCCTTTGCAAAGTGTATTTGTAATTCGACCCCTCATAGTGTTTCCAGTTCTTCAGAACAGACATTTATGAGAGGTTGCTATGAGCAAATCAATCCTGAGACATCTGGTGGGCCACTGTGGGATACATCCAGCTGGACTTGTTGAGCTTTTGGCCTGATACAACAGGACTCTGAAGTTCTTAAAGACTCTGCCACTTCCAGAATCTTTTCACCCAATCTGGTTTTAAGAAGTAGGGGAAGGAAGTAGGTGAATCATGATTATTTCCCTGGTAAGGAACCACTGTGATTCTCTTCTGGTCTCTCCAGAAAAGAATTGTATTACAGTGAACCCTAACCACCCTTTCCAGCTCAGTCTTGGCAGTGGAAGCAATAGTTCCAAAGGAATCAATTGTGGGCTGCTATCACCCTGAACTTCTTGAAGCAAGGTGCCACCCAAACTGTTGGGCCCAGGATGGGCATCTTACATTAACCTGCCCGGGGACAGATTTGCTCATGTCTTTGCTGAAGTCTCCATGACGCAAAACCTTTAGGTTTTAAGTGCATTTACATGGAAATCATTAAATGGTAAGCCACTTGGAGGAGGAATTAGTTTTTAAAAAGGTGCCAGGATGTTTTCTTGGTTATTTTTGAAAATATGTATATACTGTTTTTCAATCCAAAACAAAACTCTGCATGATTTATATAGCTAAATACATTATTTTAATGACTACATGATCTACAGTAAGTTAGAACCTTGCAGCTTTATCTGGTACTGCTGCCTCCAGGTCACTAAACATTACAACAGATGCAAGAGCATGTACTAATTGATAGATAAGGGAATCAGCCTATTCTGTTCTCTGATATTTCATTTGTAACTAGATGAAAAATCTGACTCCCTTTCAAATTCTTCACAAATAGTAATGTGTTTGAGACGGAAGTGTCTAGATGTCAGGGTAGCTGAGTACTGTGGCAGACTGCTTTATGATTGTGGCACAGAGGGGAGGACCAATTTTTTTTCTTACAGTGACAAGTGCCATAGACTAAGGAACGATAACAGCTATGAATTTTTTTAATATTAAGTGCACCAGATGGCTCTCACCTAATTTATCAATCTGAGAAGACTGTGAATGTCCCAGCTAAAATTATCTTAGACAACCTCAATGTGCATGTGTGTGTTGCAAGAGAGAGAACTGTTATACTGTTTCCATTGATGTGTGTATAGCAACTAATCTATAAGCTATTTATTCTGCAGCAAATATATTTGAGTGACAGGTTTTGGAAGGGCATTGAGAATTGTTCATACTTTAATAAATTCCCTCACTTTGACTCTTCAGTCCAGGTGAGACCATCAGCTGCTCTGAAGTTTGTCAATCATTAGCATGAGTCCTAGAAATAATAGTGTCAATCAACAAAAATAACAGCTTTAAGACAACTAGAGAAGGCTGTACTAGCAATGTGCTCTTTTCAAAGATATTTCCAAAAGAAAATGCTATCGTAAAAGTTACTGCTACCTTTTAATTTTTTCAGTGTGAAAGTGCCTTGAACTTTTTCTTTCAGATCTATTTCAAACATGAGGAAGTAGAGAGAACAGGAATAAAAGGAATGAAAATATATAGAATGCAAATAAAGAACGGAGACTTCAAAAGACTGATATACAGTGAAAGAACCTGAGCAGCACAATAGCTGGAAGATTAGCAAGTTCCACTAGTTTTATATCAATATCAGAGTTTTATATGTGTTTTTTATTACTGTATTAACATAGTATCTGGAGGCTGCAGGTGTTCAAAATTCCCTCTTCTGCACAGTTTGTAAAAGTTCAGGCACCCTAAAGTTGACAAGTTGGCTACCTCTGGACTAGATGGTTTTATTTTGTGAAAGAAAAAAATTTAAGTGAAGGGGAAATATAAAATTAAGGGGAAAAAGAAGGCAAAGAAGCTTAACTTATTGCTTTGGACAAGAATTACTTAGAAATTGCAAAGTCACCATCAGGTAGCATTATGTAATCTGTTCCTGTGGGCCTGACTTTTCATAGTGTCAGTACAAATATGTCACATACTGTACTGAAGATGCTATCAGCTGCCTTGATTCATTAACCTCATGTTCATGGTATCAAAACAGCACTGCTTTCTTTATTAACTCAGGAATAATGGCCCAGTTTTTAAACTGGGAAGAGGTGTTTCTTCACAGAATTGGTCTTTAACATGAGACATCCAAACCAGCAGGGAAAGCACAAAAGAGAACAAATTGTTCTTCATTGAGATCCATGATGATTCTGATTTTTATCTCAGCAGTTCATGGGCTTGTAAAGGTTGGAAACCACTGGTCTAAGAGAGCGACTCCCCCATTCTCAGGTAGTAGCTTCATCAACTGCTTCTTGCTCCTTTGACTATGGCTGCAATCTTAACCAAATTTCCTGAAAGTAGGGCCCATTGAATAGGACTTAGTTTTGAGTAGACAGGCTTAGGATTGAACTTGGGGCATTTTTCAAGCAAAGCTGATGTTCTAGAGCTGAGCTGTCACTCTTCATCTATCATGGAGGTGCAGCTCTGGCTTCTAATACACTGCTTTTCTTTTGACCCAGCCATCTCCCCTTTACCTTTCCTCACTAGAGCAGGCAGGTTAGTTAATATGTACGATAATCATTTGCAAGAAAAATGACACCAGGAAATTAATATCAGGAGGATTTTACATAGAAATCTTTACATTTTGCATGTAGTCCTGATGGTTTTAATTCTTTGCCTCTTCCCTTCTTTAATCACGCCTCTGACATTAGTCGCAACCACATTATGTTAAATTGTTTTTAGATCAGATGTGAGAATATAAATGAAATCGTAATTGGTTTTGAGAATGAGGAAGACAAGAAATGCAAAGGCAACATGTCACAAAGGTCAAGCAGGCAGTCAAAAGTAATTCCATCTTATTTATTTGTGCCTTATAGAAGAGGAAAAAACATGAACGAACAAGTTCCTATCAGTTCAAGAAATCAATGCAGTGAGAGTGATTGATCAAGATGGTGGTGTTTTTTTGTTATCACACTTTCATGTGGCAGGCTGCATCAGTGCAAATACATCACACAACACCATCCACTGTGTGCAGAAAGCAATTGCTGGCAATTTTAAGGCATTGAAAGAAATTCTACAATAATAAATGCTATATAAAATTTGGCACATTTTAAATAGCAGACCAGAGCTTAGCAGATCCAAAGAAGAATGAGACTATTTTAGGTGAATTCTTCCTTTCTTTTTTTGAAAACTATATGTGAATGTTTTGTCTCTGTGATTTCAATTTTTGTGCTATTTACTGGAAAATACAAGTTTTTTTGATAGTGTTTTAGAAAGGTCAGAATTCAACTGATCAAGTTAGAGCACCAGTTTGTTTACTACACAGAAGTGAAATTGTTTGTGCAACTATATTATTTCCTAGTCTGGCCAGCAAAGCCAAACAAGTGTGCTCTTCCAAATCTATCGGAGACAAGTCAGATGAGCCACTACAATTCACTTGCAAAGTTATTGTGCAGCAGTGATTACATTTTAGAAAACAGACCAATGTAAAATCTCTCAACAGACTGTAATGAACAAAACATTGTTCAGGACAACACTCTATTGCTTTTCATTACAGGTATGTTGGTGGCTGGCATAAATCTGTGCCCAGTGAAAAGGCAAGGGCACTGGTTTTAGGCTGCACATTGTAGCCACAGGATACTATAGTCCTGACTTCCAAAATATTAAGACTGCTACTAGACAACAGAGCAGATCTTTCTTTTTATCCTCCTTTTTATATAAGACTAAAATCTAAACAGTAGTCACACCTCATGTGTGACTATTTTAAGAACAGTGGCATTATTGAGTCTAAACAATGACTACCTTTTATACTGCTGGTTACTAGTATGGCTTGAAGTGAAATGGACAAAATGTTGGCTCATACAATCACAGAAATGGCTGAACATGCATCTACCATCTATTTGACCATGTAGATTTTTTTAAAGGGGAAGAATACACCAGGATCAGCTGGTTCCTAATAGTTGTGAGTAACCCCAAGTTAAAGATGTAGAAGTGCCTTCTCACAATGTGCTAGTCATCACATAACACGAAACCTACTTATGCACTAGTGTAGTAAGATTCATGTACCAATTTCTGTGGGACATCATAAACAAGCTAACACCTTATAACAACAGCAGATTCTACCTGGCAATCTTAAACAAATTGTGCTTCTTTGTAAACTACAGACACCACACAGAGGCAGAAGAAAACAAAAACTGGGATATTTGTTTCCAACCTCTGTAGTCCACAAAAATTGGAAATCAAATGAACTACCATTTTGTTACCTGTCTTAAAAGAAACATGCCAGCTTGCTTTATATCTCACTGGAGAGGTGCAACCTTTAGGTACAGTGACAGAAATAAATCACAACAGCCACCAAGATATACTGTATCAATAGTGGCTATACATACCAATTATAGACCTGGCCCAAGATTGATTGATTTATTGATTGATTGCAACATGCCATTTCAGAACGTCATGTGATGACCCCTGACAACTTAAAAGCCTTGTAAGGCCTCCAGAGCACACCTAACCAGTACTTTAGTTTTCTGATAAAAACCAGAAGTACTGTTTAATAGCACACTGGAGGCCTCAGAAGGCTTTCAGAAGACCTAGGGACACAATGCAGGGCCTCCCACCTTGTGCTATGGTCCCAGAGGGCAAATAGAGGCAGCAGTGGTTGGCACAGCCCCTGCAAACCTCACAAATATGGCACTTGAGCTTTCATCCCCCAATTTGTACCAGGACTGCTATTTACATATACAGCAGGTTTTATCCCTTTGTCCCAATTTCCCCTTTGGATCTTCTCTCTTCATCTAAACATTGTCAAGTTTTACTATTTCTTTAGTACAGTAGAAAATAGTTTTGGCACAGTTTACAGGTTGAGCTTTACTCTCCCCCATTTCTTGTCTATGCTAAATATGGTGTTCCTACTAACTAGTTTAGTGACACATTCAAATGTTACATGTACACGAGCTGATTAAGCACCTTGATTCAGGAAAGACAATTTAAAGGTCAACCAAGCTATATTTTTCCCCTTTAAAGGCCAACTGTACTTAGTCAAAATATTACATTTTTTGGTTGACAATGCTACCCTCCTCCAGGTTTGTTCGTTCCGTTTTCTTAGTAGATGTTACGGTGGTCTCAATCATTTCAGCAAAGGCTTCTGCAACCTGACCAGAAGAAAATTTTGAACCAAATTTAGCTTCTTCTTTTTCCTCTTTTTTAAAAGAGAGAGTGGGGGATATTTTGGAACTGCTGGCTACAGATGAACTGTACATCCTGGGTTGGAAGGAGTAACCTGGGTTGGAGAAAGATGAGATGCTGATGTTTGATGTGGTAAAACGTGTCTCTTCACTCTCCAGGAGCTTCCTGTAATCACCACAGAAAGAGAGATTACCATTTAAGACAATTGCTGACATTCATCCCATTTCTGCATTCCTTAACCAAAAATCTTGGCATCCATCAGTCTTGAAAGACTCTGGTATCGTGCTCGATGCTGCATGCAAAACACGAAGGCTTTGGTAGATTGATATGAAGGATAGGCTGTTACCCAAGAAGCAAATCCCCCCTCTCCACACCACTGAAATAGTCCAATGGAAAGGCAAGGCCAATATGATTGGATCCAGCTGGCGTCGCAGAGCTGGGCTAAGGATAGGAGCTCACCCTGTCTTGTGGGGCCGACCCGGGAATCGAACCCTGGCCTGCTGGTTAACAGGCACAGTGTCTTTACCGCCTGCGCCAAGAACGTGAGGTATGGATAAAGAGCTCCCACAGTCTGCATTTGGTCCCTGAGTCTTTTATTTGACATCCTTGGTCTAGATCAGGGGTGTCCAAATTTTCAACTTCAGGGCTCTTGGACCTTTATCAGCTCAATAGAAGAGAGAATTCTAGCAGGTGCAGCTTTTCATCTCACAGATCACAAGCTACACCTGTAGAAATAACCCCATCTAAATCAACAAACCACAATTGCACTTGACACTAGATCAGGAATGGGCAGACTGGACAATTTTAGGGATCCTGGATCTTTAACTTGTCCCATAGATGACAAGCTGCATCTGCTGAAATTCCAACTTCTATACAATTGTTAAAGGTCCAGGATCCCTATAGTGGCAGAGCTTGCCCAACCCTGCATTAGATCAAGAAAACATCAATAGTACTTAACATTAGATGTTCTTTAGATTCAGATTTAAACCTGGGTCAGTCTAAAACAATAGATTTAAAACAATTGTACAATTCTTTCAGAAGAACTGCTGCTCATTTGAATAAATAAAAAACAAATGTCTGACTTGTTTTTAACTTGGAGCAAAATCCTAACCATGTCTACTCAAAAGTAAACCCCACTGTATTCTTACTCTCAGGTAAGAGTGCTTAGGATTGCAGCCTTACCCTACAATCCAGAGTAATTACAGGAGCACGTAAGAGACATTTATGTTGTCGTAGTTACGGCACCACTTAGTGAAAACCTATGGGAAATTCATACTGCAATACAGAGTAAATTGTTCTTATGCCGGAGCAAGGACGCCCTATAGTTACTCTGAATTGTGCCCATAGTCATGCACTTTACTTGCTTGTTGTCAGTAACTGCATCCTTCTAGCTAGCAAGCAACAAGAAAAGGCAGCGCTCCCAATCATCACTGTTACCTGTATGCTGCTATCTCTATATCGAGGGCCATTTTGACATTGAGTAGATCCTGGTATTCCCTCAAATGCCGAGCCATTTCATTCTTTGTCTCTCTCAGATCATTCTCTAGCTGACCAATGGTGTCCTGCAAACAAGACAGATTAAGACAAAAAAAGCAGTGAGTCTTCAAAGCCAAGGCATTCCCTCTATCTGAAGTCAAGGATAATCATAATATATTTTATTTATTTATATCTTTAAATAATATATTTTATTTATATCCTGCCTTTTCCCAGGGGACTCAATAAAACAAAGCAAGCTACAGATGCCATGTTAATTTGAAACATTTGCTCTGTAACATGGACACTGTTGTTTCACCAGCGAGTGCTATTATTGTTAAACTTCTTTAGGCTTGATGATAGCCATATTACTTTCTAATGAAAAAAATGAGTCAATCAGGCACAAACAAGGACATGCAGGTTTAATGAACATCAAGATATCTACATGAGGACGTCAAAGTTCTCAGTGGAATGTGCATTCTCACCCACAGCTTGCACAACCAGTCTTGGATAACTATGCCAACTAGAGCTAGTTTGGGAAGTATATATATTGGCAAAGTCTTCAACTAGTATGTGTGTATAGACAGACAGACAGACAGACAGACAGACAGACAGACCCTCCAAGGGGCATCTCCATCTCCATAATGGGAGCTGGAGATGCTGAAGAACAGCCTGGTCCTATCCTAGCCATGGCTCTTGCAAAGAGGCTTACATCTGCGCAAAGATGCTCAGGATTGGGCTCTAACCCTACAATCCAGAGTAACTACAAGAAGATGTAAAGGCACTTACTCTGGATGGCTCTATGCATTTCCCATAGGTTTTCCATAGGTGGCATCGTAACTACGTTGGTGTAAAAGGTCCCGTAGCTACTCTGGATTGTAGCCTAAGAATGCCCTTTGCTCCAACTCTTCTTGGGAGTAGGCTCCATTGACTCCAAAGAGGCTTACTTTCTGAGTTGAAAAGTGCAGGATTAAGGATGGAGCACTCTTCTCCACCCCTTTCATTCTGATAGTGGCAGGGTGGGGTGATGGTGGGGAGAGACAGAGCCATTCTAGGCACCAGCGATGCTGATGGACACCTTCCTGCAGGCAATTGGGACAACAGCAGTGCCAACACCTCCTAGCTGTGAGTGCTGGGGTGCCTTGGTGTGCCACTATGCACCATTCTGAGTGCTGAGCTTGGCACTAATGCTGGGGTACCCCTGTTCTATAGCAATATGGTCAGAAAATGTAACACATTCCAAGGAGTCACTTAAGTTGTCTACTAAATATAGCAGTAAGGAAACCACATGAGCCTTTTGTTGGCTCCATGTGGTAAGGAAATATCAGAGGTAGCGTTAGCCATGTTATTCAGTGCAAGTAAATTCTATGCAAGTTTAACCTGTCATTCATGGTAGATACCGAATATGATCCTATGCAGCCTTAGCCCCCCCCCAACTGTATCATTCAGATTCAGACCCTAGCCATACAAGATTATGTCTGAAGACACTCATATTTCAAAAGCTAAGAGCACAATCCTAACCAGGTCTACTCAAACGTAAGCCCCATTGTGTTCAACGGGACTTACTCCCAGGAAACTGTCTTTAGGATTGCAGCCTAAATGTCAAACTGGATACAGTACAGTACTATATTTGCACTGACTTTACATCTCCAACTGAGAGCACAATACTAACCATGTCTACTCAGAAGTCCCATTGTGTTCAATGAGTACACGAAACAATGACAGTAAAGGATTATTCTATTCTATTAATCACAGCAAATCGTGTTTAGGATTGCACCCAAAACCAGAAACCATTTGCATTATTGAAGTTGAATGTTGCTTTCCTATTTATAGTACTTACTTTTCATACAGAACTACTGTATATTCCAAGAATTTGATACAGCTTTAAGGCATTCTATTTGAGGTGGTCACTAAATCAACTGATGGAGCCAATTACTTAATTTAACATACATATACCAAAAACAGAGCTAAAAAGTGTTTTTTCTTTGCTAAGAGGATGGATGCATGCAACACAGAAGTGCCATTCCTGGCAATGTGAGCGAGTATAGGAAGATTACCCTTCTACAAAAATGCTAACTATGAATTTATGAGAACTGTACTCCCATGACATAGAACAAAGACATGTATGCTTAATTCATCGTATTAGAAATCTGTTGCTTAATGTAACCAATTAACAGCATAATCGTATATAAATATACTCAAAAATCAAACATATTATATTCAGTGGGGCTTTCTCTTGCATAAATGTGTACACAGTATTATAGAAGCCTAATTCTATGTATGGTCTCATTAGAAAATTATATTAAGTCATGAGTTTACTTCCAGGGAAGTGTGTGTAGAATTGCAGGTTAAGAGTGCAATCCTAATCTATTTATGACAGCCTAACTCATCTGGTATATCTTCCTGTGGTGGTGTGGGGAAGTCGGTGTATGCCTGTGCGCCAGAGTAGGGCAGGAGTGCCCTATGGTGCGTGACACCACCACTCCCAGTCAGCACAAGGACTTATGCTAGGGCTTAGGCCAGCCTGAATGCAGGTTAGAATTGCAGCCTATGTGACTCAACATTGCAACCCTTTTGGCAAGTATACAGTACTTTTCAAAACAATAGGTGCAGCTTTTTAAAAGCTTTTTTTTTACCTAGCAACTGTCAAGGGATTATTGTAAGATATTATAATCAAAGAACTCCTCTTTTAAGCAGTGCAATAAATTTGATTTACTAGAATGTGCAGGATTAAATAAAGCACTTAAAGGGTAAAGGGTTTTAAAACAGTCAATCAGTACTAAACTGTTGCAGCACTTTTTATTCAGTACCATGGAGAGGGGTTTCTTCATCTCTTATCTGCAGCTCCAGCTGTTCACTGCACCTCCATTTCTCATAGAGAAAGGGATCTACCCTCTTATTACTTTGCAAAACATCATATATGTGGACAGTATTAACAGGAGAGCAGGATCAGGGCTTTGTGACACAATTTACACTAAAGAGCAAAAAATAACTAGAATATTGAAGTGAACAATGACGAAGCTGATAGGCCATGATGGAATAAAGCTGTTCACACTTAATGTTTCACATACTATTATTTTGACATTTCAAAGGATGAAACTACAGCAAGTAGCTCTTCATACTACCCAGTATAGTAACAGACAAAATAGGAGTGAACAGCTTTATGTCACCATGGCCTATCACCCCAAACATTGTTCATTTCAATGTTATGAATACCAGACATGAAAACCTTTGTATTGATGGCTTTCAATATTGTATAAAATATTCTAAATATATATTATATACTGTATAGTATCTCTATAGCTGCAAACCTTAAGGCACTTTCCTGGGAGTAAGACCCACTGAACACAGTGGGTCTTTCTTACTCTTGAGTAGACATGGTTAGGATTGTGCTCTGTATTATATATAGAATTGCGAAATCAACGCCCACAGCTGTAGCTTGCAGAGGTACAATATAATAACATTCAACAGTAAAAAAAACTACCCCCTTTTCTAGCATCTTAACTGCCCTTTTGCCTCCTCTCTTGTCAATGGCTCTCCTCAATTGCCCCTCTTGGCTCTTCTCAGCCTGGCCTGTTATCTGTGCCAGAGTCAGTTAGAAATGACCATTGAAATGCCAATGGAATATTGACAGTTCTTCTCTGCTCCAGAGACACAAGGAAATAGAACCCTCAGCCTTCTGGACTGACACAGAATGTGTGGACAACCCACACACAGGACGAGACTTTTATATATACTCAGATTTATACATACAGTGTAGAAATATATACTAAAAAATTTATAAGGATGCAATCCGAAACACAATTTACTGGGAGTAAGACCCATTGTACACAATGGGGCTTACTTCTGAGTAGACATGGTTAGGATTGCATTCTGTCTTATTGCTCTTGGCAGGGCAGCCAGGAGCTTCATGATGACTGTGTGGCAGCATCAAGAGGTTTCCACCAGTGATGGGAAAAGACCTAATATAATACAGTGGTACCTCACGTAACAGAATTAATTCGTTCCGGATGAAGTTCCTTTACGTGAAACTTTCTTTACGTGAAGCGGATTTTCCCATAGGAAATAATGGAAATGCAGATGATTGGTTCCACAACCCCAAAAATATATAAAAATATTAACTGGATGTAAAAATGATGACAAAACACTGTAATTGAATTCAAAACATGCATTCAATGGGCATGATCCTATGAAGTCTACTTAGGCTGCAATCCTAAAGACACTTTCCTGGGAGTAGGACCCATTTAACACAATGAGGTAGACTTCTGGGTAGACATGGGTAGGAGGCTGCAATCAAAGACACTTTCTTCTGTAACCCAAGACACTTTTCAAGTGTCTCCCCACTTTCTCCTTCTCTTCATCCTGAGCCTCTCTCTCTCTGCTCCCTTCTGGCTGGCCCTGAGCTGCTTCCCTCTTCTCCACTGCTCTTCTCTCCCTCTGCCCAGCGGATGTCTGGCCACAGGAGGAACAGCATGGAAGTGTTGCTTTCACTATGGGCAGGTGCGCTAGGCAGCCCTGACACTTTTTAAACAGGTTGCTGGCCAGCGTGTCTGCCCCAACTGCCAACGAATGTTTTCTTTACGTGAAGCACTTTCTTTACGTGAAGCAGAATCCTAGAGAATTTTTTTTTGTTATGTGAAACTTACTTTACGTGAGGCGTTCTTTACGTGAGGCATCACTGTATATTGACTTAAGTCAAGTCTAGATTCACCATCCCCATGACTCAGCTTAATAACAAGTCATAACAGGCGCTTTCTAAGTCACTGAGCAGCCCCTTCACAACTCTGAAGGACTCAAAGGGCATCTAATTTATTAATTATAAGAAGGCAACATTCTGCCTGCTCACAAGGAAAAGGGGGGCAATGAAGATAGATAGATAGATAGATAGATAGATAGATAGATAGATAGATAGATAGATAGATAGATAGATAGATAGTGACCCTGGAAAGGGGGGGGAATGAAAATTTTTTTCCATGGGACAGAAGGCTACAAAAGAGGACATGTCCTGGGAAAAGAGGGCAGATGGTCACCCTGGAAGAGGAGGCTGATTTTTTCTCAGGACAGAAGGCTACAAAAGAGGACGTGTCCTGGGAAAAGGAGACATGTGGTCTCTCTGCCTGGAAGGCTCTATGGAGGGCTTGGGGCTGCCTGGGTGGGGAGTGGGTGGTGGGGAGAGGGTCCACCTGCAGTGCGGCGGCGTCTGCGCTGTGCCTGTCCTCCATCTCTCGGAGCTGCCTCTCCAGGGAGTCGTTGGCCCCTCGGAGCGTCTCCACCTCGAGGGTGCGCGCCTGGAGCTGCCTGCGGTACTCCCCCAGCTCCTCCCTGCTGGCTTTGATCGCCTGGTGGCTGCGGGCGGCTTTCTGGGTGAGGTCGTCGAACTTGGCCCGGTACCACTCCTCGGCCGCCTGCAGGTTCTTGGCCGCCAGAGCCTCGTACTGCCCTCGGAGCTCCTTGAGGGCTGCGGTCAGGTCTGCCGCCTTGGAGCCGTCGAGGTCCGGGGGGAGCAGGGAGGGCTGCTGAGCCTGGAGGGAGGAGCTGAGCTCGGCCACCTCCTCCGCGTGGAGCCGTCGGGCGAAGGCCAGCTCGTCCAGCAGCGCCTCCACCTTCTTCTCCAGGGAGAGGCGGGCGAGGGTGGCCCCGTCCAGGTCCCTCTGCTGGGCTCGCAGCGCCTGCTCGGCCTCCGCCCGCCCTCGAGCCTCCTCCTCGCAACGGCCCCGAAGGCGCTGCCCCTCCTCGGCCAGCCGCTCCCTCTCCAGCGCCAGCTGAGCCCGCGCCGTCTCCGTCTCCTCCAGCTGCGCCCGCAGCTCCCGCAACTCCCCCTCGAACACCTCCGACAGCCGGCTGGGCTCCGCCTGGCGCTGCCTCAACGCCCCCAACTCCGTCTCCAGCACCCGGTTGTGCTGCTCCAGCTGCCGCACCTTCTCGATGTAACCCGCGAACCGGTCGTTCAGCCCCTGCAGCTGCTCCTTCTCGCTCGCTCGGGTTAGACGGAGCTCGTCGGTGGCCGCCGCCGCCTGGCTCAGCTCCAGGCTCTCCAGCCTCGAACCCCCATAAGCCACCCTCGACCGGTACACGCTGCTGCTGCTGCCGCTGCTCAGCCGGGTGGAGGAAGAGAAGCGCCCCCCCGACGGAGGCTCCCCGAAGATCTTCCTGTAGGAGGACCACAAGTAGTGCGACTGCGACCCCAGACTCATCCTGGACGGCTCTGGGAGGCGCGCTCTGCGGGAGAGGCTTTATAGGCAGGGGCGGTCCTTCCGACGGCTGCGCTGCAGAGAGCGGGGGAGGCTGTGCTGCCTTTTAGGGCGCGGTACACAACGGGAGACTGTCTGGGGAGGGGGCGGGGGCGTAGCTAGAGGGGGGCAAAGCATTGAGTTTTGTGGGAACCCCCCCACAAAACTCAGTGATTTGCCCCCTCTAGCTACGCCCCCGCCCCCGCCCCCTCCCCCTCCCCCTCCCCAGACAGTCTCCTCCTCTGCACCGCGCCCTAAAAGGCAGCACAGCCTCCCCCACTGCAGCACAGCCGTCGATCCGCCCCTCCCTCTATACACATCCCCCAAAACTCAATGCTTCACCCCCCTCTAGCTACGCCACTCCCAAAGGGGGCTGCTCTGGGTGGGATGCTCTCTTGGGGATGCTCAGTCCCTTGCTGTGATGCGGATTAGGCAATGCTGGTCCTCTCCTGCAGAGGTTTGAAGGCTGCCTTGGAGACGTCTAGTACTAGTCCCACCACACCCAAGATGACCAGATGTCCTCTTTTACCAGAACATGTCTGCCTTTTTAGCTTTGTGTCCTGGAAAAAAATCTTCATCCTCTTTTTCCAGGACATGTCTGCATTTTTGGTCTTGTGTCCCAGAAAAAAAAAAATATCTTCTCCTTTTGGAGGGTGACCATAAGTCCTCTTTTTCTAGGACATGTCTTCTTTTTTAGTCTTGTGTTGAAGAAAAAAAGAACTTCACTGTCCTCCTTTTCCTTGTGAGTAGGCAGCATGTGAGTAGGAATTAATAAATTATATGCAATAGTTTTAAATTTAATAATAAGCAGTGCTTTTTTCTAGGAATAAAGATGGAGGTGCTCACCATGAAGATGTTATTTGTGATCATAGACATGTCTACTTGGTGGGTGGGGGCGCAGTGGTGCCAGTACTCAATACTGGTGGGTACCCGCCTGAAAAAAAGACCCCTGATAATAAGTAACATAGGCTGAAATGCTAAAGACACTTTCCTGGGAGTAAGACCCATTGAACACAATGGGACTTACTTTTGAGTAGACATGGTTAGGATTGTGCTTACAGTGTTTAAATGAACCACATGAAAGCACTATCTGTGCTAAAGTAAGCAGAGTTTTAATTACACAAAAGCTATGTATGTATGTATGTATGTATGTACCTTTTATTTTGCCAAGTCTTGAGTTTTTCTTGAGTGTCCTCCATTTGGGGGGTCTTTGCCCTCCTTATTGGTTCTGACCTATGGACACCCTGCACCACCTATTTCCTGCCCTCCCCTGACTTTCCAGGGGGCATGACTTGGGGAGGTGCTGCTGGAGCTGTCCATTTTGCCGCAGTGCTGATGTCAGTCCTTCCCTCTGGTTACCCGGGAAGGCTGGTGTGGCATCCACGTAGCAGGGCGGTGACTGCTGGGGAGACAGACAGACAGACACGCTTCCAGAATCATGAAACACTAACAGACACCTTTTGGCCCAGGATGACCGTAAGTCATCACCATAAAAAAGAGGACAAGAAAAATGGAGGACATGACAGTATAAAAGCTACAGACATTCATGTACTGTATCTCAAGATTGCTTTCACGTCGTTGATTTTTATTGTATATTGATTATTATTAAATTTAAAACTATTATAAATAATTTATTAGCAGAATTTAACCATCATTATGGGAGTAAAATTTCCAGAATATTTGTGGGCACCAGCAGGCACTGGGTACCAGAAGGTTCGAAGGCAGCAGTGGGCACTGGGGGAGGGCATTTTTTGGGGGGGGGGGCACTGGGAATCTCTACAAGGCACTGTGCACCATCAGAGAGCAGGCATCTCTGGGCACTACCATGCAGTGGGCAGTGTCACCAGCAGAAATGATTAGGCGGTGTGTACCACCAGGCAGCATGCACCGAGCATTCCTACTGGGCACTATCCCATCTGGGCACAACCAGGCTATAACATGCAGTGGACAGCAGGCACCAGTGGGCGCCAGGCATCCTGAGATCTGGGTATCTTTACTGGTTATCACCAGGCATCAGGCACTATCGCGTAGTGGGCAGTGGGCACCACCAGTCACCACCAGCCACTGGGCATCACTAGGCACCAGGCATCCCTCCCAGGTAACACCAGGCATCAGGGGGCAATGAGCATCACCATACCCAGTGATGGGCTTCAAAGAAATTAAGAACCGGTTCTCTGCCCATCTGGCAGCCACTTTTAAATGGCTATTTTTAAACTTTATATGTCCTATCTCTTGTTAACAACCGGTTCTGTAGAGTAAGTGCGAACCTGCTGGTGCCCACCACTGACCATACCCTAGTGAACAGTGGGCACCAGCATGCACCTGGCACTCCTACTGGACTGCAGGCACAACCATGCACCACCATGCAGTGGGCACCGGGCACCACTTGGCACCATTGGGCAGCAGACACTAGGCATCCCAACCAAGTGGGCAGCAGGTACCAGTAGGCACCATGGGACACCAGTGGGCACTGCGCATCCTTACCAGGCGGTTATCCAGTGATATGATTCAAAGAAATTAACAACCGGTTCTGTGCCCATCTGGCAGCCACTTTTAAATGGCTATTTTTAAACTTTATATGTCCTATCTCTCGTTAACAATCGGTTCTATAGAGTAGGTGCGAACCTGCTGGAGCTCATCACTACACTTACCAATCCTTTATTCACTCCCACCCTCTCCTCAGTAACCATGCAGCACAGTTGCTGGGCTGTTTCTGTAAAATCCTGAGGCTCTGTGATCCAATCAGAATATTGGGTTGGGCAACTGTGAGATGTACAGTCATTCAGGCTACAATCCTATACATTCTTTTCTGGGTGCAAACCCCATTGAACACAATGGGACTTACTTCTGAGTAGGCATGCCTAGGATTCTGCTGTCAATTATTTTGGAGAGGGGAGAGAAGAAAACCAACAACTTTCTTATGAATTGGTCCTTTAGAAGAGCACAAATCGTAAGAGTGTATGAATGTGGCTTTTGTAATGAATTCTAACAGGACTGAAATATGGATCTTGAATGAAAGTGTCTTCCATTGATTTTTTTTTTAAACCACCCATATACTTCAAAATTCAAACTGACATGCAGCAGTTCCTCTGAATACAACATCAATAGAGAGCACTAAGAAATGCTCTAGTTCTGCAACTCTAGTCTGATTTCATCCCTATCTTGGAACAAGAAGCAATGTTCCTTGGATTGTTTTTATATACATACTAGCAGAATTTACCTGTTGTTGTGGGAGTAAAATTTAAAGATTAGTACGTCATAGCCACAGCTAGCCACCAATGGGCACTGTTGGGCACTGGGTACTGGGTGGTGGGCACCAAAGGGCACTGGACTCAGACAGGCACAGGAGAGTATCAGGGCAGCAGTGGGCATCAGCAGGCATAAGGCAGCCTTAGTGGGTATCATCAGGCAGCAGGCACCACCGGGCACTACTGTGTAGTGGGCACCAGCGGACAGTGAGCACCAGCAGGCACCAGCAGGCAGTGGGCACCAGTGAGCATCCCTATTGGGAACCTGGCATCCCTATTGGACACCAATGAGTACCACCAGGAACTATCAGGCAGCAGGCACCACCGGGCACCAGTGGTCAATGGGCACCACTGGTCAGTGGGCACCAGCAGGCATCAGATGGCAGCATGCACCACTGGACTCTAGCAGGCATCCCTATTGGGCACCACCAGGCACCATCAGGCATCCCTACTGAACACCACCGGGAACCCTCTGGCAGCAGACACCACAGGGCAGTGGGCAGCACTGGGCATCATTGGGCAAGGGTATGATAGGCTGGTTTCTGGTGCAGGCCACACTGGGTGACATGCCAGAGGAGGGTGATAACTGGAGGAGTTTGATAAATTTCTTAAAATTGGTTCTTAGTGGGTGCTCACATCATGGAAGGAATATGCTTCACAAATTTCATGCTTCAAGGTCTGTAACCCCCCCCCACGTGTTTCTTAAGTGTGTGTTTCTCTAAAAACTGATAAGTCCTCTTTCATTTGACCATTATTCCTAATTGCTGTTATTGCAATAGCAATTTAATAATTTTACCATTATTCTTAATTGCTGTTATCGCAAAAATAAACATCTTATTATTAATTATGTACTATTTCACAGTTGCCAGGTGTTTGACTGGAATTGGCTCTACTCTGATTCGATTCCTAACCAAGGAACTAGGAATCACAAAAGTATTGTATCTATGTGTGAAGTTCCCAGGATTGCTGCTTTTTGTAACTGTTGTTGTTGTGTTCTCATTTATTGTATTTTAAGCGCTATTAACTTATGCAATCACATCAGTAAGACCACAAAGTAGCTCTCAGCCTCATGATGATATGCAAATGCTGCATCTTATGTGGACTGGCACAAAGAGTAACATTCTGAATTTCACTAATTAGGAGATGCTGAAATTGACTTTTGAGAGAATGGGATTTAATATGCATGTGAAAGATCTAATCCAGGGATTTTCCATAGACACTTCATTAGATCCTTGATATACAAATTGCTAGATAATCCAGTGAAATATCTATCCTAAAAAGATACTATCCTAAAAAGATAGTAGATACTATCATGTTCTCTGAAGAAACAAATGCATACCTTAGGCAGGGGAACTCCCAAATCTGGCTCTGCTGACAGCCATGAGTGGGAGCATTTTTGCCTAGCATTGACTGCTATGCTAACTGTGGCATTTTTCTTGAGTGTCCTACATTGGGGGGTCTTGTCCTCTTTTTGTTATTATGCATATGGTCACCCTGACCTCCCCCCCCCCACATTTTTCCAGTATGCAAACTGACCATATGTCATAACCACAGCCATAACCACAAAAAGAGGACAAGGCCTCCCAAAATATAGGACACCTAAGAAAAATGGAGGACATGACAAAATAAAAGCTAAAAACATACAGATATATTGGTTAATGTAAACACTGCACTATTTATTATTACATTTAAAACCATTACATATAATTTATGAATTACAAGAAGGCTACATGCTATCTGCTCATGAGGAAAAGAGGAACAAACTGTTCTAACTTTATTAACTAAAATTAATTATAATGAAATCATTTAATAATTAATTCAATAATAATTAAATAAATACATTTAACATAATTTTTTTAAAAAAACCTATAGGGTACCTTGACCATTTTAGTGCCTTGTCAATGTTCCATGACCTGATAAAGGCTGCCCTTAATGAATACCACTCCTTTTTTTCCCACTTGATAAAAACTTGACCACTCCACTTCAAAACTTTATTTTTACATTTAGAAATTTTTTATGTTTAGGAGTGAGATGGGCAATTTTTTATCTGAAGTGCCAAATAAACAGAGTGGGATTTCCTCCTCTTCCTTGTCCTCAAGGTGACTCTGAGAAAGATGCATTCAAATGCAGAGAATTACATTTAAGCTGGTTGTGAATGTCTTTTAGAGCACAATCCTAACATCTCTACTCAAACGTAAGCTCCATTGTGTTCAATAGGTCTTACGTCCAGGAAAGTGTCTTTAGGATTGGAGCTCATTTCTTTAATTCATGATTTACATGTAATAATTAAATTAATTTATTAAGGCTGCAATCCTATCCACGCTTTCCTGAGAGTAAGCCACATTGAACATAATAGGACTTTCTTCTTAGTAAGACAAACTTAGGATTGTACTCTAAATAATTTAAATGTACTTATTATAATAATTCAATGTAATTAAAAAACTGGTGATGTGCCTCAACCTTTTTAGTGACTGTGGTACCAGGAAGCAGACACCAGAGGAAGAGGAGGCTGAGGACATTATGTTTATGGGGTACTGGGATGATGATGATGAACCACCATGTTTCTGCAAGCCTACATATGTCCCAGGGAGATGCCCACCTCCTCTAGGACCTGAGAGTTGGAGAATGGAAAGAGGACTTGGGGAAGGAGCTGATCCCAGAGACAGTGCTGAAGCCACAGGATTGGGCAGAAGGATGACCTGCTGGGAGAAGAAGGTGGCAGCTGGAAGGCCTTGGCCCCCTGGATCCAGAGATAGCCAGGGAAGGCCGCTAGGATACCCCAGGCCGGCTTGCTTGGTGGCAAGAGGTACCTCCGCCCCCTTGCCCTGAGTGGTGGAACCCTCCTCCAGGGAGGGGCATTTGGAGGGAATAAAAGGGGAGGTGGAAGGCAGGAGAATCAGGTGGGAAGGAGGCGAGAAAGGTGGTGGTCAGGAGAATGTGCTTGTGAACTGTTACCTGTTGGTTCCAATTGGAATGTTTACTTACCTATTTGGACTTACCTGTAAGCATGGAGCCTCCTAGATTGGATGTAAGTAAAGATAAGCAGGCCTCTGTCAGTCCTGAAAGACTATGGTATCGTGCTCGGCGCTGCATACGAAAGCCTGGGTTGGATTGTTATGGAGGATAAGCTGTTACCCAAGCAGCAAATCCCTCCTCTCCACGCCACTGAATTAGTCCAAAGGAAAAGCAGAGCCGATTCAATTGGATCCAGCTGGCGTCACAGAGCTGGGTTAAGGACAGGAGCTCACCCGGTCTTGTGGGGCTGACCCGGGTCTCGAATCCTGGCCTGTTGGTTAACTGGCACAGCGTCTTAACCGCTTGCGCCACCCACATTCTGTTGTGAATATTTCATCCATGTCTCCGTGACCTTACTTACCTGAAGAGTTGCACCTGGGTACCTTCCCGATGGAAGGGGGGGTCCACTCCGTCTACCCATATCACCACACTTGGTCAGCATCACAGTGACTTTGGAGGTGTGCACCGAGATGAAAAAGCTTGAAAATCCCTGCCTTCTCTATTTTCAATTGTTGAATCTATTTTTCTTAGATTCATGCTATTTGGCTGCAATCCTAACCTGTAGTTAGACTGGCATATGTAAACCCCAGCACAAGTCCCATGTTGACCTGGGGGTGTTACCAAAGTGCTGTAAAACACTTCTGCGCCACTCCTGGGGGTTTAACCAGTGCACAGACATGTACTTGCCTCCCTACATCATCATGGGAACAGAAAGACCAATGAGTTGTGGCAGCCTAGGTCAGAATGGCACCCTTTGTTAGTTGTCTTGGGACTAGTTTGAGAAAGGGGGCGATAGAAATGACTGAGTAAATAAAAACTTCAGCAAAATGTCTCCTCTCCCCTTCCTATCTTGATAGGCTAATCATAGCTTTCCAATATGGTGCAGTAACTTAGCATGCAAAAAGTGCTACAATTCTTATACATCTTTAACATAACCCAAAAAGCAGATCACACAAAGAAACTGGGCAAACTATACAGGGAGATTTGTGACTGTGGTTAAATCAACCTGGCTGTTCCAGGTCTTTTTTTCTCTTTTTATTATTTTATTAATTTTATTTTTTAAAGAAGCAAAATATTAAAGAGAAAGAAGAAAAAAGGGCAGAAAATAAAATGAAACACATAATAAGAATAAAATTATGAAAATTAAAAGGCAAGTGCAGAACTCTAAATCCACCTTTCTTGAGTCTCAAACTCAATTCACAATTCCAACAAAAAGAAAAAAGGAGATCATAATTGTATATCTACTCATCAATCCATAATTCATTTGACATAATTCTTTTTTCACACAGAAAGTCCATGGCTTCCAATTGTCCATAAAAGTCTGGTTATTCAAGGTTTTTCCTCACATTCATCCATTGTCTATCTTTCTTTTCTTCTCTCCTTCATTTTTTCCACTTTCAGAATTTTAACTTCTCAGGGCAGTGACCATATTTTTTCTGAAAGTATTTTGTATATTGATGATTCTATATTTGGGTTACCATACATTTTGAATGTTCCAGTTTTGTTTAATTTTTGAGCCTCAAGTCCGAGTGTCCCCAAAAAGGCTTGAATGTAATACATTGCCTTTCTTTTCCGTTTGTTTCTGTTCCCAGTCCTTTTCCATAGACATCCTTCTCCAATCAACTTAGGGCCAATCTAAGCAATCACATTGCACCAGTGGTGGGCTCCAGCAGGTTCGCACCTACTCTATAGAACCGGTTGTTAACAAGAGATGGGACATATAAAGTTTAAAAATAGCCATTTAAAAGTGTCTGCCAGATGGGCAGAGAACCGGTTGTTAATTTCTTTGAAGCCCATCACTGCATGGCACATGACATGGGAGAGACTCTCAGAAAGAACCCTAAGTCCAGCATTCCCTGGTGTTGTCCATACTTTCCCTCGGAGCACTTTGCAGGGTCCATGGGCCACTGTCATCAGTTGGGGGTGGATGCAAGCTCTTGTGGCAACTTTTTCCGTCCTTGAGGGTGGGGGAGGACTTGGTGCTTCTGGCAAGAGGGAATAGGGGGGGGGGAGAGACTGTTCATGCATGCATGTGTATTCCATGTCAGTCTTTTCGGTCCAGCACAAGAGTGTTGGATCTGGAGGAGCAGAGTTGGTTCCACCCACTCCTACCCCAATCCCTCCCCTTTTCATGTGTTCCATAACCCTCTACCTACCCTGGAATGCCTTCCCTTCTCCCAACATGCCTTATTGCTGCCTGGAACTCATCTTAGTCCAATGCTGGGCCGGCACAAGAGATCTCTAAATGAGGGTTTACAACACCCAGTGATGGTATGGTGACCATGTATTATAACTTCAAAAGAGGATAAGGCCTCAACTCATTCATGCTTTCTTCAGTCTTGGAGAGGATGGGGTCTTCCACTGTGAAGACTAAGCCTTGGTTTCGGGGTCATAGCTATAGACCCACGATTCATTACCCATTATGACCATTTACAAAAGTTTTCATCGTTCTTGACACAATTAAGGAGATCTTGCGCAACTGAAACCCGTTTCTTTTTGGTCAATTGAAAGCAATTTTGGCACAAACTTGGCAGACACGCATCTCATACCCAAATCTTCTGTGAGAATGGACTGAATAGAACTGTAACTAATCTGCACATCCTCCCATAACTCACAGATGGTGAGTCAACGATTTTCCCTCACAGCTGCATGTACATCGGCTATGTTTTTCTCAGTTCTGCTGGTTGCGGGTCTCCCAGAAAGTTAGTCACTGTTGACATTTTGTCGGCCATCTTGGAAATGTCTGAACCACTTGTACACTCATGTGTACAAGTATGTGTGGCTCATACACTCCTTTCCATACCCTTTCTTCAACTTTGCGTAACTCTGTGTGCAGGTATTGCCAAGCTTTTGGCAAAATTTGATGCAGATTCTCTGCTCAACTTTCTCTGCCATGGTCAATGCGATGACCACGCTACACACGTTCCTTCCAAGCACTGCTGTAAAGAGAGGAAGTGAGCTAGGACGTTAAAACTTAGTATCCATGCACAGTTGAGGTCAAGGTCAAACTGTGCCAAGTGGCTTCTCTGCGTATTTTAGCTCCTTTATTATGGCACCAGTCCTGATACTTACTGATTGTACATATAATTTTGATTTACAAGACGGGTAGATACTGCCTGCTCACTGGGAAAAGGAAGACACCGAAATTTTTCCCAGAACCAACGCTAAGTATGTACAGGATTGCAGCATGTTGATTCCCAGGACTTAGCTGTAGTAGCAGAGCCTACATAGAAAAAGGTTCCACCTTCCAAATTATAAATAGCAAATCTCTCTCCCCCCTTGCTTGACTGTAATACAAAAATCTTTCTAGACTCTGTTGTCAGGTGGTATAAAATTGCAGCAAAAACTGAGCTAAGATCTAACTGGGAAAAATGTTGAATGCATAAGGCGATTCAAACAGTAATCTTGATTTCTTGTACCTACATATTGCCAAAAAGATAACATAGGCTGCAATCCTAAAGACACTTTCCTGGGAGTAAGACCCATTAAACACAATGAGACTTACTTTTGAGTAGACATAGTTAGGATTGTGCTCATATACTCTTTAAAATTCTGAAGTGTAATTAAACATGCAATCTGATAAACAAAAGCTACCTTTCATTGTCAGAATGAAAAACACTGTTTATATTTTCATCATTTTATATTTCAATAATGCAGCCAGTGGCATCACTATGATAGTGTGGGTGGTGCGGTCCACACCGGGTGACGCACCCAAGGGGGTGACGCACATTGGGGGACCTAAAAATTGCAGCTTCATGATGTTGCGTCAAACCCCATCATGTCATATACTGTTGGATTTGTACTGAAAAGAATCCAATGCAAAAATCCATTTTGAAATAGCAGCTTCCTATCAAAAGTTATGGCCAAAATACTAAAATATGCATTGAACTCTATGGAAAGTGAAAGTGACCCATATCTCAGCTTTACTTATGAGTAGGCAAACATGCTTTAGCTCATTGGAAAGGGCAGGCTGAGATGAAACTAAGGACACTAGAATTGCTATGATCCAATGAATGCAGCCCCCACAAATCACCCAGAAGTAGGTTTCTGATGATTGCGTTGAAATTCATTGAAAATGGATGTGAACTGCACAGCTGTGTTTACTGGTGAGTAAGCAAGCAGGCTTTGGTTGGAGTGAAAGGTCAGTCCAGGAGAGTACAATATTTCCAAAATGGTCTCAATCACGGACATTACTAGGGGATTAGAAAGGGGGCACCCTTGAAGGCCCTTGTGACCCAAATGGCTAAAATAATGGTTTGTAGAAATAATCTCATCATTTTATACACTTTTGAATGTGTGATTTACAGCAGAATGCAGTGAAACAAACCACTCTGAAATATATTTATTCTATTAAAATGTGTGGCTAAAAACCCACATAATCAATGGCACGTAACCATGGCCACCATTCATATTTTTGTCCTGCCCAATGTATGGGGGTGATGTGCTGGCCTCCCGCACCAGGTGACACAAACCCTAGTGACACCCCTGAATGCAGAAATGACAAAACAGCCCCCCCCAATGAATTAATGGCACATTAATTCATTAAAAATGAATTCCACCAATTCAACAGTAAAGTTTCAGTGGCTTAGAGCACAATCCTAACCATGTTTACTCAAAAGTAAGCCCCATTGTGTTCAGTGGGTCTTACTCCCAGTATCTATGGGATTGCAGCTTTTCTCTAGCAATTAAACTTATTAATAGTGGGCAGAACTATTTAAAACATGATAATCTTGCATTCAAGCTATGCAGGGATGAACAGAGGAAGCTCTGCGTCTATGGCAGGGATGACGTCACGTGACCAAGTGGTCTTATGATGTCATCATGTGCAGAGTGCATTGTACTCTGTGCATGTGCTCTTTGCAGCAAGCCTGGCCACCTGCAAAGAGCACATGCACATCCTGAGTGAAGCTAGCTGGGAAGGGTCAACCAGGAATAGTCCAGGGAAGCTGGCTGTGAGTGGTACGTGTGCTGCCTGGTTGAAGCTGCACACACGCCCTTCATAGCTGGCTTTCCCAGCCAGCTGCAAAGAGCACATGCATGGCTTCATTGGAGCTGTGCTCCAAATCCTTGCCATCAGCTTCCCTGGCCAGCTGTGAAGGGCACATGCGTGGCTTCATTCAGGTCACACATGCACTTTACATAGCTGGCTGGGGATGTCAACTGCAAAGGGGTGCATGTGCGGCGGGACTGAAGCTGTGCACATGCCCTTTGCAGCTGGCTGGGGAAGGCTGAGTGCAAAGGGTGTCTGCCTTCCCTGCCCAGTGGGGACATGGGGAGATGGACGGGGTGGGTGGGTACACTTGCGCCTGCTGTGGCATACCATGCCCGTGGCATGAGTTATCTCATGCCATACACTTCGTATGCCACTGAGGCTACGTTTGTGTGTAGCTTGGTAAAACTATTCCTTGCTATTTGCTCACTCCACTTGCTGTCTGGTTTCCTAATGAAAACAAAGAAAGCTTTCTCTTAGTGCTGTACACCACAAATGGCCTATGTGCACAGCTCATACATTTTTCAGCATGGCTTATTAAACCAGGGCTCTAGCTACAGTATATGTTTGACCACTTGGCTAAAGTGTAGAAGAGTTGCAAGTACCAATGGGTACAAACTGCAAGAAAGGAGATTCTGGTTGGAAATCTGGAAAAATGGTTGGTGAGGGTGAAAAATGGTTGGTGAGGGTTCTGATGGTGAGGGTGGTTCGGCAGTGGAACAAATTGCCAAGGGAGGTGGTGGATTCTCCCTCACTGGGGATCTTCAAGCAGAGGCTCGATGAACACCTGTTGGGGATGCTCTAGGGGGAATTTCTGCTGCAGGCAGGGGGTTGGACTAGATGACCTACTAGGTCCCTTCCAACTCTATGATTCTATGCTTCTCTCTTGTGAATGTGCAGCTTATGCAGTATATAAGGGATACAGATTTTAGGGATACAATTTAGGAAGTTAAATTTAGGAATTTAACCATGTGATAGCCAAGCTATGTGAACTAGTATATTTAATAGCATTATCACCCAAACCTATTCTGGGCTTACAGTGGTGGATTTCATGATCAAGTGGTGGATCTCAGTTGTGCTGTCGTTTGGTAGGCTGAGGCAACCAGAACAAATAGCCACTGTGTGGGCAACAGCAGCCTACTAAACCTCTGCACTTTACTGCCAGTGCTGCTGGTAAGTTGTAGTAGTGATGGTTTGGGGATGATCATGAGAGGTTCAGGGCAGGGAGAAGGCTGGCCTAAGGGTGGATCTTGGTGGCACTGATATACTTTGAAATCCTATCCCCTTTCGAAGTCTAGTCCTGCCTTAGGAGTCTCCTTGGAATTATTCCAGCAAATATACAGGCCTAGTTTAGACTTAACAAAACCCATTGGTGCCTAGGCAGCCTACAGGGAGCAGTTTTTAAAAAAGGTTTTAACTTATCCTTCCTGGGCAGTCTGGTTACTCTCCCCATAGCATTCAGCATCAATGGATTGGGATACTAGGCTGCAATCCTAAAGATACTTTCCTGGGAGTAAGACTCATTGAACATAATGGTTCTTACTTTTGAGTAGACATAGTTAGGATTGTGCTCTTAGGGCGCAATCCAGAGTAACTATGGGGAGTCCTTGCTCCGGTGTAAGAACAATTTGCTCTGGATTGCAATATGAATTTCCCATAGGTTTTCACTGGGTGGTGCAGTAACTACGGGCGCACGTAATGTTTCTTACGTGCTCCCGTAGTTACTCTGGATTATAGGGTTAGTGAGACAAGCCAAATTATACTGTAGGATCAGGAGGAAAGATTTGGACAACAAACATGTGACGGCCATGTAAATCAGTATTGCTGTGGCATGCAAGCCAACCTGTGGCATGCATGCCTTTGGTGCAGACACTTTCAAAGTGACACACACAAAGTTTCCTGTACTTTGGGGGGAAAATATTTAAATAACTTGTATTCAAAGTGATGGGTTGCAACCCATCATAGGAACAAAAATCAGGACATTTCTCCTAAAGGTAGCAGGTTGGTGTGGTAGTTGGGCGAAGGGCTACTGAAAAAGCTAAGCAGGAAGAGACTTGGATAACTCTTCAATGGGAGACTGAAAGCTGATAATGCTGTCATGAGACTAGAGCCAGAGGTGTCGCTGTTTATAGCTTGCTGACTTGAAAACTGCTTCTGCTTGAAGTTTTCCCTGATCTGCCATGTATGATGGCCACACTGTGAAGATTCCATTCAGAAGAATTCTATGGGCTGTGTGCAGAACAATTACCTACCTCACAGGGTTGTTGTGATGACAAAATGGATTTTAAAAAGATATGGAAGCAATTCCTTAAATAAATTCATAAATAAATGAATAAAAGGGAGTGACCCAGGAATGGGTACTTCATTGGTGCTGCTGCAATTGCAGTGCCATGGGCTTATCCCCTTACCTGAGGATATCTTATCTGCAAGCCTCAGACAAGGGTTAAGATAAGGGAACAAACATTCCTCTGGCCTCTGAGTGTCCCCTCACTACAGGTTCCAGCACATGTTCTGTTGGCACAGCTGCATCAGGGCTAGAATGTTGGATGGAACTGGCTCCTCTATTTTACTTTCTCTCCCTCCTTTCATTGGCAGCCCCCCCCCCCCCGCTCCCATCACACGGGTTTTTTGTGCATTTTGAGTTCTGATTTATGAACGCATGAAAATATTTGCCAACAACAAACTCGTGTACACATGACCCATGAAACATCACACCTCATCAGGCAGTAAAGGACTTTGTCTCTTTGATAACTAACATGATGGCACAGAGTAGCTATGCCCGATAAAAGATTAAATAGAAGACAAAAAAAATACTCCTTAGGTCACTCCCAAACATTTTAACACTGGGCACACTTTTTAAAATGACACTGTTTTGGGATACCTCTTTTATCTTTTTGAACATAGTGGAAGGGAGCACCTTCTGGAATGTTTCTTGATCTCCACATTCATTAGATTGAGACAATTCTCATGTGCTTGTGTTCACCTTTGCTTGGCCATCAGAAAGAACTGAATCACTTTGACAAGAGCCAAGGATAGAAAAGGCTTCTTTTTGAAAAGTTCAATCCATTCATTTATCAGTATTATTTCTCAATTCTAAATCCTCCATGCAATATATTTAGTATATATGCAATACGCAAAAAAATCTGGTATGTGCTGGTATATGCAAAATCCTCTATGCAATATATAAAGATATATTTAGTACATCTGCAATATCTATTGTTTAGTTGTGCATATAAGGAGAGTATACCAATATGGTATAAAAAATTACAAAGGATTTCCAACCAGCACAGAACTACTTATATACCTCCAAATCTAATGGAACAGCTATAACAACAGAATATGCAGAAACATAGAATCTTCCTTGTCTCATAAAAAGAGCTTCCACTGGATCAGGCCAAAGGCCCATCTAGTCCAGCTTCCTGTATCACACCACGGCCCACCAGATGCCTTAGGGAGCACATAAGACACATTACATGTAATAGTATTATATTATTTGTAATAGTATAAGATTATATGTAATAATATTAACTTTAGTAATAAGATACAGCAGAGTCCTAAACAGGTCCACCCAGAAGTAAGCCCCACTGAGTTTAATAGGACTTACTCTCAGGTAAGTGTGTATAGGGTTAGTGTTTTAATTAACCACATGAAAGAAATATACTCAAGTGTTTTTAGCTTTTATTTATCATGTCCTACATTTTTCTTGGGTATCCTACATTTTGGAATGTGTTTTCCTCTTTTTGTGGTTATAACGTATGATTACCCTGCATTCATGCGACTAACTACTATTAGTGCAACTTTGTATGCTATATTATTGAACTATTGAAGGTACAATAATTATAATTTTAGTATAGTTCTTTTGTCACTATTATTTGTAATGCAGTTCTTTTGTAGCAATTACCAATTATTTGTAACTCATTTTCTGTTTTGCTTCTGCTCATGATCACATCTTCAGTTCTACCACTTTCAGTACTACCCTCTGATGACTCCAGGCTTTTTTCCCCACACCCCATTATATCTCCCACATTGTGTGCTATTTTTTACTTTCTTGAAGTCTCTCCTCCAAATCTACCTTTTCCATGAAGCTTTTGCCCAAACCCCTGCACCACATATTCTCCTGCAACTAAGCCGAAGTACCTGTACGTGAAATAATAATGTATTCTATTCTTTAGATATTTATCCACCTTTAATTTCTCTGCTTTACTTTTATGTCTTCCTTGAGTTTGTTTCAAGATTATAAGCACCTTGCGTCAAGTTTGAGACTTACTCCCAAATAAGTGTGCATATGATTTCAGCTTTAAAATGGTTTACGGAGGGCCAGCTGGTTTAAGCTTACAACAAAGTGAGACTTTTGAGTAAAATAGTCAATAAATTATCAACCAATCATGAACTGTTAATCAGAAAGACAAAGTACCAGTAATACAGTATAGTAGACATAGAGCATAATCCTAACCATGTCTACTCAGAAGTAAGCCCCATTGTGTTCAATGGGTCTTACTCCCAGGAAAGTGTCTTTAGGATTGCAGCCAAAATGCTGGACCAGCAAAATGTTGGGTAAATTCAGATCCTTCCCAGTCCCAAAACTCACTGAGTTTGGGTTAATCATTATCATGCACACCTCTTATACTACCTCACAAGATAACTGCAAGGATAAAATGGAATAATCCTGAGTTTGCAATAGGAAGAATGTAAACGAGATTACTAACAATATTTCAGAAACTGCTATTCTTGGGGCTATTTTATAGCCGTCTGATGCAGTGCTATCAGATTGATTCTGATCTGCTTATCTAAGAATTTTCCATTTTTCTGTTGGTTTGTGGAGATTAATTTTGTAAATGAATCACATTAACAAAGGAAAAGATGTAAATTTAACCAACTTTCCAGCATGAGCATAGCTTTGCCAGCAGGACATGTGCTGTATCCTGCAGTTGGGGACAGTCATGGAGGGATCCTCAAGGTAAAGGAATGTATGTTCTGGAAACTAGTGCAAAATGTCCCTGGACTATTATACAACTTTTCCCTAGTGCTGCAAGGTGGTTAGGATTGTACCTTAAGTCTCAAAAGTAGAGATCCTCTGCAAACATGCAGCAGAAAGATTCCTGAAAAGCAACATAAAAATAAAAGAAATATAATGTTTATTGAGCCTAATGTTAACACTTCAACTATGGTCCAATTTAGCATTTACATGTACAGTCGTGCCTCACATAACAAGTTTAATTTGTTCTGGAAGCATGCTTGTTATGTGAAACACTATGTGAAGCGGATTTTCCCATAGGAAATAATAGAAACTCAGACGATTGGTTCCACAACCCAAAAATATTCATATAAAAATATTAACTGGATATAAAAATGTTGACAAAACACTGGAATTGAATTCAAAACATGCATTCAATGTGCATGATTCTATGAAGTCTACTTAGGCTGCAGTCCTAAATACACTTTCCTGAGAGAAAGCCCCATTTAACACAGTGGGGCTTACTTCTGGGTAGACATGGTTAGGAGGCTGCAGTCAAAGGCACTTTCCTGGGAGTAAGCCCCATTGAACACAATGGGGCTTACTTCTGAGTAGACATAGTTAGGAGACTGCAATCAAAGACATTTTCCTGGGAGGCTTACTTGGGCTGCTGCTGGAGGTTCAAGGTTGTCAGTGGGGGCACTTGGGGGCAGTTAGGGGCAGCTGCCTCTGGTACCTCCAGACAACTGCCTCTGGGAAGTGCCCCACCTCCTCCCCTCAAGAGGTAGGATGGCTTGGGGTGGGAGAGGGACTGGGGGGAGGGGCGTCCCCGCCTTTATGGCAAGGGGGGGGTGCTTAAAGTGGAGATCCTTTGCCTGCCTAGGGACTGGGCTGTACTGACCCATGGCCAGGCCCTCCAGTATTGGGGCCCCCTCCTGAATGTCAGTCTTTCACCCCCTACAGCAGGACTCTGGTCCAAGTGTGTGTGTAAGCATGTGACCATGTATATGTATGTACATGTGTGTACATACATTTATGCACATGTATAAAATAAGAATAAGAATAAACTTTATTTGAGTAACCATTTGGTCATTACAAAACAATTCGGCTGATTAAAATGATATGCATAGACAAAATATACATAAACTATTTTAAAATATAGGACCAATGCAAAAAGAATTCGATAAAACTTGCATAGGAAAACAGCTATGCATCATACAGAAAACTTAGGGCACAATCCTAACCATGTCTACTCAAAAGTAAGCCCCATTGTTTTCAATGGGTCTTACTCCCAGGAAAGTGTCTGTAGGATTGCAGCCTTAGACCGTATAGTTTTAGCTTCCAGAGCAAATTTTGCGACTTTTAAGGTGATATCATTATCAACATCACCCAAAAGCCAACATATGAGATCAATAAGTGGTCTATCACTGAAACTGATAATATAGTCAGCTAGGAATTTTGTTCTAGGAGTATCCAGAAGTAGACATCATAGAAGATAGTGTTCAATATCATCAATTTCCCCTGAATTGCACTTACATAATCTAAGGTCATAGGGAGTAGTATTAATCTGCCTCCCAAAAATGCAGACTGCATAGTCTGGAGATGTAAGGCAGAAAAAGCCTTTCTCAAAGTAGCGTTAGTCAGGTTAGTTAGATAATTTTCAAGAACGAAGGTTGTTTTGTAAAATGAAAGCCAATATGAACAAGGAGAGTTAATAATTACGCCAAGGTCCTGCCTCATATAATAGAGGTGTATAGAATCTCTGAGCAAGTATTTAAATCTGGGGGAAATAAATGAAGGGAAAGTATCCATAGAAAAATCAAAATATTCTAAAATAGGCCTGACTAAAGTCCCCCAAGAGGAGAGAGCTGAGTTGGCAATTTGCTCATCAAAACATAATTTTGAGAGACATAAAGGATTCATAGAGACCAATCTGTACCAATAAAGAGCTAGAGCAGTATGACAATGCGCAGTAATTTGGATAAGTCCCACTTCCGCTCTAAGACAGTGTTGACCTGGGAACACCTAGGAGCATACGAATAAAGTTGTTTTGAATAGCTTCAAAACAGGAGAGTTGATAGTAGCCCCAGATTTGAGCTCCATATAGCAGTTGAGGGATGATTTTCTTAGCAAAAACCTCAATTGCTGGGGCCACCAAATTTCCACCCTTCATTCTCACAAAATGGGTTAACATCTGGATAGAATGTTCAACTTTAAGTTTCGTATAGCTGTAATTGGGTAACAAAGAAAGATTTGCATTGAATGTGACTCCCAAATATTTGAAAGTATTTACTTGTTCAGTCGGGGAGTTGCACATGTATATGTACATGTGTGCAAGTGCACCTTTGCACATGTATATGTGCATGTGTGTACATGTGTGTGCAAGTACATGTATGTGTACATATACGTGTGTACTTGTATGTTCATACTATATTTATGAGAACAGTGTGTATACAAGGATATCTATATATCAAGGATATATGTACAGTGTGTACACAAGGATATCTATGTCTGTACAGTGGTGCCTCACATAACAAGTTTAATTCGTTCCAGAAGCATGCTTGTTATGTGAAATGCTCTTTATGTGAAGCAGATTTTCCCATAGGAAATAATGGAAACTCAGATGATTGGTTTCAGAACCCAAAAAAATTCATATAAAACTATTAACTGGATGTAAAAATGATGACAAAACACTGGAATTGAATTCAAAACATGCATTCAGTGTGCATGATCCTATGAAGTCTATTTAGGCTGCAGTCCTAAAGACACTTTCCTGGGAGTAAGACCCATTGAACACAATGGGGCTAACTGCTGGGTAGATGTGGTTAGGAGGCTGCAATCCAAGACACTTTCCAAGTGTCTCCCCACTTTCTCCTTCTCTTCATCCGGAGTCTCTCTCTCCCCTGCTTCCTTCTGGCTAGCCCTGAGCTGCTTCCCTCTTCTCCACTGCTCTTCTTCTCCCTCTGTCCAGTGGATGCCCAGCCACAGGAGGAACAGCGCAGAAGTGTTGCTTTCGCTATTGACAGGTGCACTAGGCAGCCCTGATGCTTTTTAAAAGGGCTGCTAACCAGTTTGTCTGCCCCAACTGCCAACAAGTGTGCGTGTTAAGTGAAGCAACACTTGTTATGCGAGGCAAAATCCTAGATAAATTTTTGCTTGCTATGTGGATCACTTGTTAAGCGAAGTACCACTGTATCTTTTTATGGAAACTTCACAGGGCTCCATTTATTACTTTTTTCCCTAGTAACTGCTTGCAAAAAAATTGATTAACAGTGGTGAGAAACAAACACATTGTGCAATCAGATTGTGCAACCTGACAGATTCTGCCAGTTTGGAGCCTGTGACCCAGCTGGAACAATCCCCACTCTCGACTTGAAGTCATTTAACAATTTTTCATTTGCTAGCAGGTAACCCTCCCCCTTGCGCATGGCTTTTGCCTTAGGTTCTCTTAGGGCTGGTGCACAAAGTACTGGTGGTTTTCCTTCACTATGTCCCTCTGGATATGAAAATGGCTCAGGAAGAAAGAAGCTACATACTTGGAGAAAATGCAATCTTTATGTTATGCTTGAGGGAAGGGGAAGAGGGAAAGTCAGAGAAAACACTGCCTGAGATCCATTTTTCCACATAGAAAAAATGAAATATACAATCACAGATGTGGGGAAATGTAGTGGTTTCTTTCACAAGATTCTTTTCCTTTATCCACCTTAAATAAATGCATAATGCAGCTATTTTCAATCTTTTTCATTTCATGACACTGAAAATGGGATCAGTTGTCAAGCTAACCTATCCGTTTATTTGTCATAATTGACAAGGTACCCTGCACTGCCAAGGGAGAGGCTCACATCTCCCAAAGGCCCTAAGAATAAATGTCCTTTCTCCATACTTCCAAACTTACATCTGGGGATCTTCCATGGCACACCAGTGTACCATGCACAGTGGTTGAAAATCAATGGGGATAGTGTTAAATAGCCTCAAAGGCAGCCATTTCCAGTTACAGTGCCATGGAATGGAGGGTCTGAAAACGTGCCACAATAATTTGGGGGAAGGTCATATATTAGTTAGTAGGGCTATTGTGTGGCTGTGGGTGGTGCAAGTGGCTAAGATGCTGTGCCTGTTAACCAGAAGGCCAGGGTTTTGAGACCTGGGTCCCCACAAGACAGGGTGAGCTCCTGTCCTTAGCCCAGCTCTGCGATGCAGCTGGAGCCATTCGTATTGGCTCTGCCTTTCCATTGGACTATTTCAGTGGTGTGAAGGGGGGGGTTTACTGCTTCGGTAACAGCCTATCCTCCATATCAAACTAACCCAGGCCTTTGTGCTTTGCATGCAGCGTATGCAGCACCGAGCACGATACCTAGTCTTTCAAGACTGATGGATGCCAAGTTATTATGTTGTATATCACAGTTACAAGGTGTTTGACCAGAATTGGCCCGATTGCATTTTGGTTCCTATTCAAGGAACTAGGATTCACAAAGGTATTGTCTCAATATTTTATTATTACTATTACTATTATTGTCCTGGCTACAGGCTCCTGTGACAGGCCTGCCAGGTTTCCCCATGTTGTGTCCATCAAGGATTGGAGGAAACTCTAATCCGTAACAAGCGGACACCATCTCACATGGTAGAAATGCTGAAGAAGTTGCCTTTTTACTATTGCTATTATTGTTTTAACAGTATTTACATACCACGTTTCAACAAAAAGTTCACAAAGAGGAAAAAAATCAAAAACTTGGGCACTGACTCAGGACTTGGGTTTTTTACCCTAAAAATGAAAAGTCTTCAATAGATATGAATCAAGACTTGCTTTCAGGTGTGCTTGCAACTCTGTTTTGTATTTCTGCTTGCTTACTTGCCCCCTTCCCCCCTGCCACTTCCTGGGCTTGACTTGCTTTTCAAAAAGATGGACTAAAGGCAAAAAAAGGCTTGAAAAAAATAGTGTTGGACAAGTTGTGATGGCTGCGCTTATGATTCATGGGCAACTCAAGTCAAGAGGGCAGAGTCAGCACTTAACTCATATCTTAGTCAGTGGTGGGCAGCAGCAGGTTCACACCTACGCTACAGAACCGGTTCTTAACAAGAGATAGTACATATAAAGTTTAAAAATAGCCATTTAAAAGTGGCTGCCAGATGAACAGAGAACCGGTTCTTAATTTCTTTGAAGCCCATCACTGATCTTAGTGCTCTGGCACTTCCCTGTCCACCTGAACTTTCAAAAGGCAGGGAGTATGGAGAGAGGAGCCAAGACTGATGGTATATAGACAGGTGATTATAAATTTTTCCTCAACTATACAGCTTCGCATGGTCTACCATGCGAATTAATTGACATTAATTAATTAATACCATCAGAATTAATTGACAATGATAGTCACACAAGACCATCACACTGCTCTTCGTCCACAAGAAGAGCAGTATTTTAACCACCCACATAAATGAATGACTGGCACTTATTTGAGGAATAAAAGGGTTTATGTTGGACACCATGAGGATTGGGGACAAAGGATACAATCGCTTTCTACACTTACCTGAGAGTAAGCCCAACTGACTATTAGTTTGCCCCATTGACTTACTTCTGAGTTGACATGCATATAGGGTTGTCATATGTTCCAGAACACAAGGATAGTCCGAATTTTGGGGGACAGCATTCACATACTGTGCTGGCAAGTTTGACAGGGTCTTGTCTTGGTTCTGTATAAGAGAATTATGGCAACCCTACATGCATAGGATTGGGCTGTGAGGCTGCAATCCTATCCACACTTACTGAGAAGAAAGCCCCATTGTCGCTTATGGGTCTTACTTATGAGTAGACAGCCATAGGATAGGATTGTGATGTTGCAATCCTACTCATACTTAACTGGATTTGAGATTTATTGACTCTAGTAGTACTTCTGAGTAGACAGGCATAGGCTTGGGCTGTGAGGCTGCAGTCCTACCCACACTTACCTAGGAGTAAGCCCCATTGACTATAAAGGGACTTAGTTATGAGTAGACAGGCATAGGATTGAGTTGTGAGGCTGATTTTCTATCTGCACTTACATGAGAGGAGTAACCCCTATTGACTCTAGTGGGATTTACTTCTGAGTAGACAGGCATAGGCTTGGGCTGTGAGGCTGCAGCCTACCCACACTTACCTGGGAGTAAGCCCCATTGACTTTAATAGTATTTACTTCTGAGTAGACAGGCTTGGGCTGTGAGAATGCAGTCATACCCACACTTAACTGGGAGCAAGACCCATTGACTCCAATAGTACTTACTTTTGTGTAGACAGGCTGGGGCTGAGAGGCTGCAGTCCTACCCACACTTACCTGGGAGTAAGCCCCATTGACTCTAGTGGGACTTACTTCTGAGCAGACGGGCATAGGCGTCAGTGTCTCTCCCCCACCAGCGCCTGGTGCTGCCTCCGCCCCGCAGGCTGAGAGTTCAGCCTGTGCGGCGCTGGAGGAGAGCGTCACCTTCTTCCCGGTCCCTAACTGAGGAGAAGGGGAGGGGATGTTTGAGGGGGAAGTACCGTGGTGGAGCGGAGGGGTCTGGTGCGCGTGCGCGGCCCGAGAGGCTCTCCAGCGCTGCGGCAGTTGAGCGGTGCGGTTTCCTCTGGAGGGGGAGAGAGAGCGCGAGGCGGAGAGCGGGTGAGGAGAGTAACGGACGGACGGACTAGCGCGCGGGCGGCCGTTCGATGGGGGGGGGGAGGAGCGAGACAGACTGGAAGGCCTTGCAGGGAGCCTCAGGCGCCTCCTGGGGAAGGACTGAGAGACCGGTTGACTGGGGGGGGGGGGGGGACGGACAGTCGCCGCAAGCCCGGTGGTGGAGGCACAGCCCTCACTGAGAGGGTGAGGAGGGGCTCTCTGCGCCCTCCTCCGGGAAGGGGGCAGCCCCCCAGTCTACCCTGAGGAGAGGGGCTCCTGCCTTCGCCTCTCCTTCACCCCCAGCCCTGTGGGGTGAGGGGAGAGGGCGAGGTATGGGCTCTGAAAAGTGCCCCCCTCCCCCCAAGAGGTAGGATGGCCTGGGGTGGGGGAGGGACTGGGGGGAGGTGCGCCCCCGCCTTTATGGCAAGGGGGGCTTAAAGTGGGGATCCTTCGCCTGCCTAGGGACTGGGCTGTACTGACCCATGGCCAGGCCCCCCAGGCTTTCAAGTGCTGGGGCCCCCTCCTGCACTTCAGGCTTTCACTCCCTACAGCAGGACTCTGGTGCACTTGTGTGTGTGTGTGTGTAGGCATGTGAGCGTGTATATGTATGTACATGTGTGTGCAAGGATACGTACATGTACACATGTGTACATACACGTGTGTACTTTTATGTTTATAGTATATTTATGAGAATAGTGTGTACTATGCTTACAAAGATATCTGTCTCTGTACAGTGGTGCCTCACATAACAAGTTTAATTCGTTCCAGAAGCATGCTTGTTATGTGAAACGGTCTTTATGCAAAGCAGATCCTTCCACAGGAAATAACGGAAACTCAGACAATTGGTTCCACAACCCAAAAAATATTCATATAAAACTAATAACTGGATGTAAAAATGATGACAAAACACTGGAATTGAATTCAAAACATGCATTCAGTGTGCATGATCCTATGAAGTCTATTTAGGTTGCAGTCCTAACGGTACTTTCCTGGGAGTAAGACCCATTTAACACAATGGGGCTTACTTCTGGGTAGATGTGGTTAGGAGGCTGCAATCCAAGACACTTTCCAAGTGTCTCCCCACTTTCTCCTTCTCTTCATCCAGAGTCTCTCTCTCCCCTGCTCCCTTCTGGCTAGCCCTGAGCTGCTTCCCTCTTCTCCACTGCTGTTCTCTCCCTCTGCCCAGCAGACACCCAGCCACAGGAGGAACAGCGCAGAAGTGTTGCTTTCTCTATGGGCAGGTGCGCTAGGCAGCTCTGATGCTTTTTGAAAAGGGCTGCTGGCCATCATGACTGCCCCAACTGCCAACAAGTGTGCTTGTTAAGTGAAGCAACACTTGTTATGTGAGGCAGAATCCTAGAGGAAATTTTTGCTTGTTATGTGGATCACTTGTTAAGCGAGGCACTTGATAAGTGAGGTATTACTGTATAGAGAAAGAGTTTGCTTATATGAATGTGTGTGTGTGTATAATATACTTTTGAGAATATCTATAACACAGTGTATACAATGCAATGCTGTATATACAGTGCAGTATTTAGGGAATCAAAGCCAAGCAGCATAAGGGGCCAGAATTTAAAACATAGTCTGAGTTGCAGGCCACATTGTAATAAGCAGCCTCAGAGCCAAAACCTATGTGTACTCAGAAGTAAGTCCCAATATAGTGCATTTTAAACTCTCCTGGGCCAAATTAAATGGTGAGGTGGGCTGGATTTGACCTGTGAGACTTCAGTTTGACTGCTTTGATATATAGTGAGTATACTTATGAGACTATCCTGTGTGTGTATATACTCTAATGCAGTGATTTTCAACCTTTTTCATCTCATGGCACACTTAACAAGGCACTGAAATTGTCAAGGCACACCATCAGTTGTTTTCACCATTGACAAGGCACACCAGACAGTTCAAATCCTCTATTTTTCCAATCAATAAATGACTTTCCTCAAAATCCCGCAACACAACTGAGGACAGATTGAAAATCACTGCTCTAATGCATATACACTTGTATATGCTGTGTCTTTAGATATTCTTTTGAGAATATCTATCTGTGTCTATGTAAACTTAGGAGAATGTCCTTTATGTCTAATATTGAGAATATCTGTGAGTATTCTTTCAAGAATATGTGTCTGAGTGAGTATGCTTACAAGAGTATGCTTGTGTTTATCTGTGGATACACATACTGCAAAATACACAGAATTCAAAGAGATTTTAACCATTGGAGCCCAAGGGCACATACAACATTTCATCAGGGAAAAGACAGGTACCCCTGTGGGGATCCTAGGCTTCAGCTTTGTGAATGATATGGACCTTCCTGGGGTTTGCCTGGCTTTTCTCTGAATTACCTCTTTGGAGGGTAGGTGGGTAACCCCATACTTTCTTTTCTGTTGTTGAAAGGTATTCATTACTTGTATGGTGTTAAAAGGCAAGAAATTAATTCCTCTTCAACTCATTACTCTTCCCTATAGACTGGGGAATTATAATTCTCAGCTTCTTGTAGATTGAAGGGTATACTGTAATGTTAGAGGATGGGGGCTAAAGTATATTGTTTATAGTGATTGATTCCAGTCTTATTAATCTCCATGCCACAAATATTAGGATGAGACAAAGGGCAGTGATAGAATTCATTTTTTTGCCCCTGCCTTGGAATGGCTGTGGTGGGATGGCCGGGGGTGGGGATCTTTCTGTAGTATGTACAGTTCTCCCTCTGAAGCTGTGTCTCACTAGCAGCTTGGAAATCTTCCTTCCCTCTTGTTTATTTCCTGAAAGTGCTTTCTTTGCCAGGGTTTACTAAAGGCAAGTGCTTGTTGATTTGGGACATTGGTGACTTTTAGAATCCCCATATAGTTGTGCAATTAAGATAGCTAAATGTAAGACAAAGTGTAGACTGGAACTTTGTGGACTTATTTCAGACTAGAGTTTTAGCAGAAACTTTCCATTTCATGCTAGGTAGGACCTGCTAAAAATCTAGTACCTTTGGCCCTTGCCCTGAACTTGAGCAATAGTTTGGAATGATGACTGGAATGTTTTTTTTCACATTATTTCATTACACAACTGTGATATCTAGTGCAGGAGGAAAAGGGGCAGGGTTATGTACAGACTGAGGCAATTGGCTTGGCAGCAAATCAGGTATTTTAGGCAAATCCTAGACAGCTTTTGGGCTGACGTTCTCTCTCACTTTATTTAAACTTAGATGGCCTTGGCAGGGATTTATATGTCAGGCAGTGGTTGATAACAGCCTGACATACAAACAAGGGAGATATATACATACAAGGGAGATAGCTGCTAAATTTTTTAAAAAGAGTGTGAACGCACATGTTTCTCTTTCCATTGAAGCTCTTAAGAACATCTGTTGAAAATGTTGGGTTGCAACATGCAGCAATCCTGCAGTAGGCATGCATAGACCAAGTGACTTAATGTGTCCCATCTGTATTTTCGTGGTATTTCATCAGTCGTGGAACTGCAAATTAAACTCAGTGATGTTGTAGCAGCTGAGTTTTAGGAATTCCAGAAACATCTGGCCTATTTGTTTTTGCAATAATGCAAAATGTGTCAACATTAGGGACATGAAACAGCATGCATGACCATTTGATACTGAATGATTAGCCTGTGTCTGATGTTTTAATGTTATTGCAAGCTTCAGGATGCAATATGTGTCTTCATAAGTTTAAACTGTGCACATTTAAAGTAAGGTTATAACTTGGATTTGTTTTTTTCAGATTTTCTCTTTTTAATACTGCAAGCAAGAAAATAACTTCTTTCTCTGCTTCTCCAAGTTTGAGTTTACATATTTGGCATTTTGTGGAAAATTATCATTTTACTTGTTCTGCTGTTTGCAGGCATTCTCTTGACTTTTCAGTGGAACCAATAAGAAGGTGTATTCCAGAGGTCAGGGAACAGGGGTGAAATACCCCAATTTGGGTGGTAATGGAATTCCTGGGAGTAATGGACCACCTGGGTTTGCATATGAATGACACAGCCAGGTATGCATGAACAGCACAGAGCAGGGCAGGCATTGCAATGGATTACTCTTAGCACCTAATCAGAGATCAAAACAGACAAACAAAAGGTGTGAATCCCTGTAGGTTCATAAGAAGTTCAGGCTATTGTAGGAGGGGGGGTTGGAGGGGAGAGAGATCAACAGTGACTCAGCTGCGGGGTTACTCAGGGACAGAAATGAAAAGAGAAAGCATCCTCCTTTCTGTTGAGGTGCTGTTGAGGTCTGCCTGTATTCTAAACAGCCCCTGTCCATCCAGCTCCCTCTGGTAAGAGCATTTCATTGCTCCTGTATCAGGATGATCATATCTCATAATCATAAAAGAGAATCCCAAAATGTAGCGCACTCAAGACAAATGTAGGACATGACAAAATTAAAGCTAAAAACAGTGACCTATTTTGCTTTCATGTGAATAATTAAAACACTATGAGCACAGTCCTAACCATGACTACTCAAAAGTAAGCCCCATTGTATTAAATGGGTCTTATTCTGACGAAAGTGTCTTTAGGATTGCAGCCTATATTTACTTATTACATTTACAACTATTACATATAATTTATTAATTACAAGAAGGCTACATGCCACCACACTTTCCTGGAAGGAACACAACCTGACTGTAATGGGCATTAATTCTGAGGAGAAATGCCTAGGATTGGGATCTGTGGCTGCATCTTCTCCACACTTTCCTGGAAGGAAACCCCACTGACTGTAATTGTAATGGTTTGCTGCTCAATAGAAAGGCACAGGATTGGGCTCTGAGGCTGCAATCCTAGTCACATTTTCATGGGAAGCCCAATAACTACAGTGGGTCTTACTTCTGAGTAAACTTGAATAGGTTGGGCTCTCTTTCCCACTCCAATTGAATCCTACACTTGTTTCAATCATTTGCAGCATCTTGTCCTCTTTTTTTATTATGGTCACCCTGACCCCCACATTTCTCCAATATGCAGTGACCATATGTCATAATCACAAAAAGAGGTCAAGCCCCCCAAAATATAAGACATCCAAGAAAAATGGAGGACATTTTTAAAAGCTAAAAACCCTTATATATATATTGTTTTCATGCGGTTAACTTAAACACCATATTAGGTATTAGTACTGTATGTTTAAAACTATTACATATTACATATAATTTATGAATTCCAAGAAAGCTACATGCTGCCTGCTCACAAGGAACAAGAGGACAATTAAGATTTTTTTCCAGGACACAAGGCTGAAATACAGGAAATGTCCTGGGAAAACAGACCATATGGTCATCCTGTCCAATCCAACACTATTTTATCCCCTACTTCAAACTTTTCTTCCAGCTCCCCAGAAGCCACATATTTGATTTCAAATAATTAATAATATTTTTTTCCTTCCTTTCAAATCAAGGGGGTAATGTCCACATACCTAAATATATTTTTGGAGTAAGGTAAAAATGTTCCCCGACCCCTGGTATATTCTGTGCTAGACCAAGACATCTCGGTAAAGGTTGTGACAAGCTAATGATCCTTTTATTCTCAAGTACATGGGATAAGCAGGCAATAGGATCTAATTATGTAGTACATGAGGATGGGATGAAGAATGGGAAGGAGACATATATTTAGTTCTCTGTTCTCTTCTACCCTCACTTTTGTGTACCAGTATATGTAATAGCCATTTGTATGAGTGCTTTGAGTGACTGAGATAGAAGAATCCATCGTTGTTCCTCATTTCGTAAACTTGTAATACCTACTTATGTTGTGGCATTATGCAATTGCATGTGTGCCTTACAGCCCAATCCTTGCCTGCACTACAATAGGCATGCCAACATATGCAGTGCAAGTTAGAAGGTGACAGCCACACAACCTGGAATAAGATGTTATCCCCTTACCTTACGTTACATGCCAGTCACTTCATGAAACCACTTGGATCTGCGAAATCACTGGTGGGCATCCAGGAAGCCTGGTGTAACACAGGGCAGGCTGGGGAGGGGGTTTAGGTCTAAGTTGCTCACGTCTGTCCCACCTTTCTCCTCGACCCAGTCTGCCCACTGGCCTGTCCTCTCAGCCCCCAACTGCCCCTACTTTGTTCCCACTTCATCCTCTCCAACCCTGCCCCCCTGCCAGCCACCTTAATTTGTTGCAAATTTATCTTGTATTGGCAGTATGGGGCCTGTATTAGACCTCCCTGGCCACCACATATCTGTGTGCTGGCCCTTCTGAATCTAAAGTAGGTGTGAATATTCTTTACTGCACAGTTGCAACACTCCTGAGCAGGTGAAAGGGATTTGCACATGCCCAAATGCTCTTCACCATTGCACCGTTATTAAATACTGAAACAAATATAACATTGGAAAGGTTTGTTTATTATTTCTCTTAATATATATCCAAAAATGAGATATTTCCAATAAATTAAACTTAAAATAATTCAATATTTGGTACAAAAGGTGAATAAAATAATGTGACAATAAACAAGAATGCACATTTTCACATCTCTTGGAATGGCCCTGAATGTACAGGCAGTTAAGTGTCAAACATGTCAAGAACAAGAAAAATAATGAGCTCAAATGTTATTCAATATACAGGTTGCCCTCCTTATCTATTCCAGGATACCCATGGATAATGAAATCTGCAGGTTTAGGGGCCCTGTCGTCAGTGTTCTCAGGGCCAGGGTGGCCACATATGATTTCCTTGGCCCTCTGAAGGCCTTTTAAGACCTCTCTTTGTATTTACAAAAAGACTTTTTGTATTTACAAAAAATCAAAAGTGATCTTCAAAGGCCTATCAGAGGCCTTAGAAGGCATTCTGAGAACCAGAGGGCACAGCATCCCTTGCTTCCTGAGGATCTGGGTGGGTCTGATCCAGGGGTGGGCACGGGCCTACTCCCTCCGGTTCGGGAGGGGGGTTCTTCCAAAATCCCTGCTGCTAGCGAGCTGGCAGCGGCGGGGGCCCCCCAGAACTATGGGGACTGGTTCCTTCCTCCCCCCGGCTGGGGGGAAGCAGGCAGGGATGCTGCGCGGCCCCACCGCGCTATTTCTTCTTCCCCCCTAGCTGGGGGAAGGCAGGCAGGGATGCTGCGCGGCCCCACCATGCTCTTCTTTCCTCTCCCCTGCCAGGGGGGCACACAGAGCCCCATTCTATGCAGGTCTACTCTGAAGTAAGTCCCAGTATAGTCAATGGGACTTACTCCCAGGGCAGTGTGGAGAGAGCCTCAGAGCAGCCTCAGAGCCCAGCCTATGCAGGTCTAATCTGAAGTAAATCCCAGTATAGTCAATGGGACTTACTCCCAGGCCAGTGTGGAGAGAGCCTCAGAGCAGCCTCAGAGCCTACCTCTCCCTCCTCTGGGGTGCCTATGTCCTCTTTTCCAGGACATCTCTGGATATCGTCTCCCCAGCCCAGTGCCAACCTCCCCCTCCTCTGGGATGCTTGTGTCCTCTTTTCCAGGGCATCTCCTCTGGATATCTTCTCCCCAGCCCAGTGCCAACCTCCCCCTCCTCTGGGGTGTCTGTGTCCTCTTTTCCAGTGCATCTCCTCTGGATATCCTCTCCCCAGCCCAGTGCCAACCTCCCCCTCCTCTGGGGTGCCTGTGTCCTCTTTTCCAGAACATCTCCTCTGGATATCTTCTCCCCAGCCCAGTGCCAACCTCCCCCTCCTCTGGGGTGCCTGGACTTACTCCTAGGAAAGTGTGGCTGGCACTGCAGCCTCAGAGCCCAATCCTATGGAGGTCTACTCAGAAGTAAGTTCCATGACAGTCAATTTTATTTTTTTATTTTTTTAATTAAAAAACCCTGGCCCTGCTTCCTGACCCAGGCCCTGCCACCTGACCTGACCTGGTCCCGCCCACTTCCAGGGAACCAGTTCTTGGGCCAGGCTGGGCCCACCACTGGCCATGGGTTCAGGGACTCACAGATACTGGAGCCTGAATAGATAACAGATAATGCGGACTTCCGGTTTGACCTGTACATCAAACCAGAAATACGACTAATTGCATTTAAAGGAGGCATGCTGAATCTTGTAAGTGCTTCCACTTCTTAGCTGCTGTGAATAGCTGGTAGGGGTGATTGGCTTAGATTTGAGCTACTGTATAGTGTGTGGTAGGGATAGTTTAACCCTTTCTTCTAGTGCTGTTTCCTCACTGAAAGTCATGCCTCACAGAGCTGCTAATTTCCTTCAGCGCAACTGCTTATTTTCTGGAGGCATATCTAAGATTAATCACTCTATTTTAAAATATAATTGGCTACATATCTAGACTTCCTTAAAGGCAACACTTGAGTGTGAGAATTGATAAGGAAACAATTTAACACTGTCTTGTAATGTTAATGCAATTTAATTATTAAAAATTCTACTCATGCAGTAAAACTGCGTGAAGTAATATAATTTTTTCTTAAGGGGAAAATGTAGATTCTGGGCCTTGAATCTTGTGGTTCACATAGTACATTTATCTGTTCTGGGTGCATAAGATTAAGCAAATAGAAGTGAGATAACCTTGAAAAGTGAGTCTTACCCTACAATCCAGAGTAACTACGGGAAGACGTAAAAAACACTGGATTGCTTTATGCATTTACCGTAGGTTTCCCATAGGTGGCACTGTAACTATGTCAGTGTAAAAGGTATCGTAGTTACTCTAGATTGTAGCCATACTTAAATTACTTAAAATAATGATAGATTACCTGAAGTGACTGCATATTGCTTGTAACGCTTATCTAAAACTTCTATAAGTTGAGAAGATTGGAAACAAGTTTTATGATCACATGTTCTTCTGTCACTGTACACCCCCTTCCCTCTGTATCAGGTTGTTGTGCAACAGTATTTATTGATTTTTCTGTTATTTTCATTTTGACTGCAATCCTAACTACATTTTCCTAGGAATAAGTACTATTGTACACAATGGGACTTATTTTTGAGTAGACATGCTTAGGATTGCACTATTTTTTAGAGTTTGTCCCTAAGCCAGTTTTGGGAAAACTACAAAGTGAAACAGAGTTGAGTCTTGGGTGTTGATTTCTGAATCTGTGCTTTAAAATTGCAGTGACCTTATGAAGAATAGATACATTTTTTCCCAGAGATATATAAACAATTACTTCCCTTCCTGGTAAACATGCTAGTAGCATGAGATTTGTAGTGTATATCTCATGCCCCAGGTTCAGGCTAGAAGATACATGTGGAAGAACTAACCCAACTAAGGCTGCAATCCTAAAGACACTTTCCTGGGAGTAAGACCCATTGAACACAGTGGGGCTTACTTTTGAGTAGACATGGTTAGGATTGTGCTCTAAGACCAAAAAATGTTGCTGAGGTGTTGAATAGTCATTTGGTGGTGGTGGTTGTAACACTGCTACTAATGATGCGGTTATAAGAAACATACCTTCTTATACCATTTTGGTGGGGAATTTTATTTATTATCTTCCTTGTTGAATCACTTGTATAAGTGCACTTGTAGCTGTTTTTTAAGTAGCAAAACTCAGAAATGCTACTCCTGTAATGCTCTACCATTTTATGGGATTTTTTCTTTTTTCTCCTTCATATGCCTTATATTTTCCCTTTCTAGTATTGAGGTGCAATCTGTAGTTCAAGTACATGTCAATGCAAAACTATCCTTTTCTAGCAAGTTTCTTTTCTCAGTATTGGCATCCATCAGTCTTGAAAGATTATGGTTTCGTGCTTGACGCTGTATGCGAAGCAAAAAGTCCTGAATAGATTAATATGGAGGATAGGCTGTTACCCAAGCAGCAAATCCCTCCTCTCCACGCCACTGAAATAGTCCAATGGAACAGCAGAACTGATATGATTGGTTCCAGCTGCGAGTGGAGCTTAATACCAATCTGTTTGTTTGTGTGAGCAAAATCTAAAATACAAATGGAACATGCTTTCACAGTTCACCAAGATAAAGGCTTAGGATGTGATTCATGGATCCCTTGTACTAAAGTTACTTTGTGCTTCCTTTATGTTGAATCGTTTCTATTCCTCTTGCTTCATACAGAAGAGGGTATGTCTGTTCTCAGTTATAAGATTGTTGTGAAACGGCAGTCTTTAGTTTAGAGGTGCTTATAGCTTTGTTGAATTTTATACTTTTTAAAGCTTCTGTTAAGATTTTTGTGAGAATCTTTTGTTGTAAATTGTAGAATAAAACTGAGAAGTTGTATCTTTTAGCCATTGAAATATTGTACAATATTGTTTTGAGAACATTTACTGCCCCCTAGGGGGTGTGATAAAAATGACATAAAGATTCTAGGAAATTGGACAAATACTGTACAGAAAATGTGTGTAAAAATTTAATGCTGATAGTTGTATAGAGTTCTGTTATAGTGTTGTGCTTTGCAGCTCTGGGTATATTTATGAGAATTTTGCCAAGTATATAATTTTTCTGTATTATAAATGTCCTGTTTATTCACTGTGAAGGAACTAAAAAGGCAGCAGCATCACTAATCTTTTGTTACTGCACCTAATTTTGAGAGCTGGTCAGGCTAAAGTTTTGAAATCATTCCAGCTGAAAAGAGGATGTGTACAAAACGGCCATTTATTGTGAGCAACAAAACATCCCAGTTCTAGGTTGACAAATGAAAGAGAACTGTCCTGACTGTTGGATACCTCTGAGAAATTACTGGTTCCCTCATTGTGTGATAAATATGTACATGCACGTATTATTTCTCATCTGAAATATTAGCCTGGGTTTAATACATTGCATTAAGTATTCTGTAGTAAGGATTTCATTGAAATGACCTTCACACTGAATCGTTCTTGGTTGTATTAGGACATTAAACCACAGTAGCTTTCATTCCTAATACATCTAGCATGTGGTAGTTCTATATTTGAAGCTATTTACAGATGTTTAGTTTTTAAAAATAGATTTGTAATTTAAGAAAGATGCCATAGATTTCAGTTGATCATAGTTGATAATTTTGGCTAGCTAGCTGCCTGTGCTGTTACATATTTATCCCACTGACTTATAAAAGTATGTCCAAGTTATTTTTAGCTTTTGTCCTTGATATGTGCTTGAAAAGAAACATTTCGGTATTTAAAGCAAACAAAATATTGAAATGTAGGAAGAAGCTATACAGCTTCTTTACAAAGGCTTTTGATTCTTTGGACTGGGCAGTGTAGATTGATGCCAATTGTTTCAGTCAAGTACTGTAATTATAGAACAGTGAAAGTAGGCAAACTGAACTGGAAGGAAGATGCAGGAGGAAGTTATAGCCACTTTGTTAACTGAACTAAGAATTCTATGATAAGTCTATGAATGCTCGAACAGAACTTTCTTTTGGATTCTTCTCTCAGACGAGATAAATCTAGGGGTGTTAGTGGATAGCTCAATGAAAGTGTTGACCCATTGTGTGGCAGTGGCGAAGAAGGCAACAGCTAATTTTTTAATGATGTAGTACATCAATGGTGAGGCCACATTGGAGAACTGCGTTCTGGTTGCCTCATTTCAAAAGGATATAGTGGAAATGAACAAAGCACATGGGAAAGCAATCAAAATTATTAATGGTCTGGGATACCTTCTGTATGACAAAAGGCTATACCATTTAGGGCTCTTCAGACTAGAAAAGAGGCACATCAGAGAGGACATGATTGTGATATACAAAATTATGCAAGGTATGGATAGATAGAAATCCCTCATACAATCTGGAGCTGGGGGGACATCCACTAAAATTGAATGTTGGGAGAATTAGGATATACAGAAGACATTTCTTTACCTATCTCGTAATTAATCTGTGGGACTACTTGCCACAGGATGAGGTCATGGCATTGCGCCTCAGTGCCTTTAAGAGGGGATTGGACAAATTTCTAGAGAAGTCCATCACAGGTCACAAACCATGCAATCTCTATTTTTGACAAGATTCAGGGGAAAGTATCAGCAAGCATCTTCTTTGCTCCCTGAAGCATCTGGTGGGCTACTGTGATACACAGGAAGCTGAATTTGATGGACCGTTGGCTGATCCAGCAGGGCTCTTACGTTGTTACAACATGGAATCAATTAATCCCTGGAAGAAAGCCTTTTTTCTTCAGGCATTTTTTGGTACTTTTGCCCTTAGCTTGGTTACTTGGTAGGTAATACAGGCAGAGCCTGTATCATATATACAGGTGGTCCTTTCTCAGATCCTCTGCTGATATATAAAAAATATTTTGGATAATTAAATCTGCAATAGTTGCCACATTGAGCCCTCTGAACTTTCCTGTACTTTCCAGAGAGCTTTCTGAAGGGCGGGCAAACATCACCTGCTGCTTCTGTTAATTTCAGAATGGCACACAGTGAAAAATGGTCACTTCTGGTTTCCTGAAGTTGGATATGCACTGACCCTTTTGGTTTCAGAAGGAGGAAATGTAACTCCAGTCCCCTTCAGAAGGCTTAGGTGGAGCCCAGTCTGAGTCAGTGTGAGTCCAGGGCACTCACAGACCCTCAAATGCAAAATCCACAGGTAAACAGGCTGCATGTGTATATTAATTTGCTTAGTTAATAAACTCTGTTGCATGCTTGAATTTATATTATGCAGGTTAATGCATGACAACGGGATGAACCATATCCTTCTCATGGCAAAGAAGCAAGTGCATATGTGCCCTAAACATAATATGAATAACTTCCCATGAATATTTTTATCATGTGATTTTGCTATCAAAAAGGGGAGGTAGAAGAGATTGCATGATTCAGTCCTCTGACTGTAGGGGTGATCTTCATGTAGGATCCAGTGCATTATAAGCATGAACTCTGTTCATTCACCTATCTACTTCTCTTCCAAGGGAAGAGGCTGGAAGCCTGTCAGTGCTTCCAGCCTCCCCCACTGCCTGCTGCGGATGGTCCCCCCTGCCTGGTTCCTGTGCCTCTGGGAAGCTGGCTCCTCTGCTCCGCTGGCTGCGCTGACCATGAGGGTGGCCAGTGGTAGAGGCGAAGCATGGTGGCTGGCCCCAGGCTTTGCCACCACCTAGGCAGCCACTACTGCAGCAGAGCACCTGCCTCTATCCCTCCTTTAACCTAGTCACCTCAGCAGCTCAGCCGACCCCCACAGTGGTTGGTGGAGGGTGCAGATGTGGCAGGTGGCCTCTACTCCTGCTGCCGCCTAAAAAGCATGATTTGGTGTCCTCAAATCGGGATTGTCCCGATCAATCATGACAGATGGCATCTCTAGATTTAATTCAAGTTACAAGAGCTTCGACTTGCCTCAAAACCTAAAGTTTAGTCTCCTTATGTTCCCATGAGAAAAGCGAGGTACAAATGAATGAATGAATGAATAGATATATGGGGCTCAGCTTCAAGATTCCATCTGCTGAAAGGGATTGCCCAAGTCACTATCATTTTTTCGATGGTAGGTAGTCAGTACCGGATGCAACTGAGTTGTTCTGCTCTCTCTTCCCTCTCAAGCTAGTTTAATTTGAGAGGTGCAACAGTCTACACTCAGTTTTAAAAGACAGAGAGGGGAGGAGCAAGGTGAGAGAAGGAAGGACTGCTATGACAGCTAGCAAGGCAGAGAGAGGCTGGGCAGATATTCTGAAAATTGGTATGGCATACTGAATGGGGGTGGTGGTTTACCAAAACAGCCCCTTCAAAGTCAAAATCTCTGATGGGATTTCTTTAATGTCAGACCCCTGGTCTAGCTACTTCTAAAGTTCTGTTTACTTCAGCATCAAATGAAAAGGGCAGTAGCAGCAATGTTGCAGCTTGCAGATCAAGTATAACCTATTTCTAAAGACTGCTGTTCTCAAACTCATTGTGATTGTGGAAAGTTCTTGTTGGGGCAAGAAAATGAAGGAGAATGGGAGTGTGTTTTCATGCTCAGATAACTCCAGATTAAGATGATAAGAATCAAGACTTGAAGCTTGTATATTTACAATCAAAAATGTTTTACAGAGAAAAATTTAAATATTCAGGCAGCTCTGCATTTGTCTTTGTATTCTGACTGATTAAAAAAAACACAAACCTGTACGTTAGACTAGTTGTGTTGTTTCCCAAGTACTGTTGGCTTTATAAAAACAGGAATCTGTTATACAACACTCTTGTGCAATGTTAGTTGCAAACTAAGTAGATTTCTTTATCTGCCCTTGTAGAGTGAAGTGACTATTGTGCCAAAAAGAAAACAAGATGACAACCTCATGGAGTGATAGATTACAAAATGCAGCAGATCTTCCTGCTAATATGGATCGACATGCTCTGAAGAAGTATCGTCGGGAAGCATATCACCGGTAAGATGTGCAGTACAACCATTCCAGTGATGTACAGGTATAACCTAATTATCAGTGTTTTATCTATCAGCGATTTTGTTGAATGAAGGTGGCTGTTTAACTTAAAAGATAAACATCCCTTAAGTAGCAGATGATGGCTTAAAGCAGCATGTGGCAGGCTATTAAGTTTGTCTGAGAAAGGTTCTAAAAAGGTTAAGTTTGGTTTCTGTTTCAGCTGGGAAGGAGATCCCCCTTCTCCCATGTGGTTATCACATCAATACAAAGTGATAATCTCTTCTGAATTGGTTTGCAAGGGGAAGCTTCTGCCTTTGAGGTAAAACTAAGCTGTTATGAAGGGAACTTGATTCATACTGATTCATTGCTTGCCTCATTACTGCAGTAAACTATTGCTTTTGTATATTGAAAATGGGTACCTATAGAGGTTCATGGAACCAAATGTCACATGGTGAGGTTCAGCCTGTATTGCTGGGGAAGTTAAAGTTTTACAAGTTAAGGTTATCTTCGCAAGTCATGAGTCACCTGTCACAACCCTTTTCCTCCATCCTCCAGAAACCAAGAAATAGAACACCGGCTAAACTGATACAAGAAATAATTTACAGAACTATTTACCTGTTTCACTGTTGTCAGACTGCCAGTAATCAAACCAACACTGGCCAGTCATAAGTATAACTTTTCTATTTTAGATAAATAGCAAACAATAGACTTAGACCACAGTTGATAATGAGACTCATGGGCTAAGAACTGTAGAATTTTGGATTTTATTTAGTGATTAATTTAGTTAATTTTGGATTAATAAACTATGAATTAAAAACTAGTGGAAGAATTGAAATACCCACTTCTTGCTACTCCATCGCTGGTAATGAAATAAGGTAAAAAACTAAAAATGATTAGTTGGACTCCATTTTGTGGAGTGGCCTCCATTTTGTGAGGAACTGACTTTCCTGAGAATTCTGACCCCTGATTGACTTGAGTCCATCAGGCAGTTAATTTTGTTAAAAAAGAACAGTTAATTCCAGTTGTGGGAGTCAGTAACATCTAGTTGGAAGACAATAGTTTAAGAAAAGAAAATTGGTTTTAGCTTAGCTATAATTGTTTTCATGTGTTTCTGAGAATTTGATAGGTGTCGAGGTGTAATCTGGTTAGTCTAACAATAAATAATTTTAATTGTAAAGTTTAAACTTCTTGTGTTGGAACTGTTGCCATTCTAAATCCAGTCTTACTACTGGTGATCAGTTAGCTCAGCAGCTTTCACTGGGAACTTGAGTTTAGGACCAAGATAGCTGGAAGAGTTGGTTAATAGCTGAGTTGCCATTCAGTCATCAGCCAGGAGGGCGTCTGGATTAGGGCGCAATCCTTGCTCCAGTGTAAGAACAATTTGCTCTGGATTGCAATATGAATTTCCCATAGGTTTTCACTAGGTGGTGCAGTAACTACGGGTGCACGTAATGTGTCTTACGTGCTCCCGTAGTTACTCTGGATTGTAGGGTTAGTCTCAGTATTATTGCCTGGGTACTTCGGCCTGCTGAATGTTATAGTCAAGCCTCAATTTCCACATTTTCTATTAAAGATTAGTCATTTTGCTTGTCACAGAGTACATGATCATTTTTAGCCAATCATTGCAGGAACCTGAGTTGAACAGAATTATGTTGCATGCATTTAGTTCATGCTGCAAAAATTCCAAGTGCCATTTTCTATAATGCCTGATGGGTCCTGATGCTTTGTGAACCACTAGAATACAGCATATCAGACATATAGTGTCTTTCTGCTGAATGCTAATTTAAGGATGGACTTAGAGCAGTAAGACCTAATTGGAAATTTTTTTTTGTTGCAGAGCCTCAGGTTCATAGCCAAAGTCTGTGGGAGAGGTATGAAAATGTAACATAACACTGCCTTTAAACTATTTTCTTCTAATGTCCCTTAGTCTTTAACTTATTTACACAAACCACAGAACCTTTTTTAAAAAGTCATGTATATTTACATATTTATCGTCTTAACACTTTCAAATAAATCATAAAATCATAGAATCCTAGAATTGAAAGGGACCTAGCAGGTCATCTAGTCAAAACCCCTGCCTGTAGCAGGAAATCCTCCTAGAGGCAAGTGCTCATTGAGCCTCTGCTTGATGATCCCCAGTGAAAGAGAGTCCACCACCTCCCTTGGCAATCTGTTCTTCTGCTGAACTGCCCTCACTGTCAGGAATTTTTTCCAGATATCCAACCGGAATCTCCTTTCTTGCCGTTTGTACCCATTGGTTCTAGTTCTTCCTTCAGAGGCAGCTATGAACAAATCAGCCCCTTCCTCTCTATGACAGCCCTTCAGGTATCTGAAGAAGGTGATCACGTCTCAGCCTTCTCTTCTCTAGGCTGAACTTACCAAGTTCTCCCAGCCTTTCCTCGCCAGGCTTCCCTTCCATCCCACTGATTATTCTTGTCGCTCTCCTCTGGACCTGCTCCAGTTTGGCAGTATCTTTTTTGAACTGAGGTGCCCAGAACTGAACACAGTATTTAAGGAGAGGTCTAACCAATGCAGAATAAAGGGAAACTATAACTTCTAGTGACTTGGAATCTACAGTCCTCCTAATGCAGCCTAAAATGGCATTTGCCTTCTTCGCAGACGCTTCACACTTCTGACTCATGTTCAGCTTGTGATCCCCAGTGACTCCCAAGATCCTGCTCACATGTTGTGCTGCCAAGCCAAGTATCTCCCATTTTATACCTGTGCTTTTGGTTTTTATTGCCTAAGTGCAGAACCTTGCACTTCCCCTATTGAAATTGATTCTATTTGTTACAGCTCAGTATTCCAGTTTGTCTAGAACCTCCTGGAGGTTTTTCCTGTCATCTGTTGTGTTTGCTATTCCTCCCCACTTGGTGTCGTCCGCAAATTTGATCAGGCTCCCCCATATCCTTTCCTCCAAGTCATTGATGAAGATATTAAAGAGAACTGGGCCCAAGAGAGAGCCCTGGAGCACCCCACTTGAAACCAACCTCCAGGTTGACGCAGAACCATTTACCACCCTTTGAGTGTGGCTGTCGAGCCAGTTGCAGATCCACCTAACGATTGCCTCATCTAGCCCATATTCCTCCAACTTCCTGATCAAGATATCATGCGGGACCTTGTCAAATGCTTTCCTGAAGTCAGCATTGCCATTGTCCAGTAAGCTCGTAACCCGATCGAAAAAGGAGATCAGATTTGTCTGGCAAGATTTATTCTTGGTAAATCTGTGCTGGGTTGTTTTGATCACTGAGTACTTGTCTAGATGTGCACAAATTGTGTGTTTTATGATTTGTTCTAATATCTTCCCTGGAATTGAAGTCAAACTCACTGTTCTATAATTTCCCGGGTTTTCTTTTGTCCCCTTCTTAAAGACTGGAACTACATTCGCCCTCTTCCAGTCCAGTGGCACTTCTCCACTCCTCAAGGATTTCTCAAAGATGATCGACAGAGGCTCTGCAAGGACATCTGCGAGTTCCTTAAGAACTCGAGGATGCAGCTCATCTGGTCCAAATGACTTGAATTCAAATGGCATATACATTCTATAATTAAGTGTGTAATTTAATACCTTAAAAATTTAAAATCTAAACAGGACAACCAAATACCGACTGTGGCTGCAATTCTATGCACACTTTCCTAGGAGTAAGTTGCATTGAACACATCAGGACTTACTTCTGAGTTGTCATGTATAAGATTGTCCTCATTCAAAAGAAAATGAAAATCATTGCTGTTCTCTGTTAAAGCTATGGTGTGGTGTTCGGTGTTAATTTCAATGTGTTGTGTGCTTTTGACAAGACTGTAGTATGTTTTAGTTCTATTTAACTTGTAAATTTAGAGACATCAGTGTGCGTGTCATTAGTTATATTATTACTTTGATAATTAAAATTCAAAATCAAATAATTGTCTAGAATCTGATGAATCTTCTCTTATGTCATGCTGAGAGGGTGTTGTGCATAATATTTTGACAGCATCACCCTCTGAAACTTGTTTAACCTGTGTAGTGAGTCTGTGTAGTGACTCAGTGGCTAAAGTGTGAAGTGATTCAATGGCTAAAATATCAGTGGCCTAAATTGCATATGGGGAGAGCTTTTATTTTCCATATGATCTTAAAAAATGCTGAAGTGACAGTTGAAGATTTTAGAATATCACTAGCGGCAGTTGAAGCTTTTAGAATACCACTTGCGAAAATGTACCCGTGTTGCAGGAGTAAAATTACCCCTTATGCCACCCCCATGGTGCATTAGCCCCCAACTGCGCATCAGCCCTCATGCACCTCCTCCCCCTGCGCATCCTTCCCCGTGTGCCTCAGTCCCCCCTTGCGCATCCACCCCTATGCACAACACCCTGCCCAGTGCAATCCCTCCGTCCGAACAACATCCCCCCAGTGCACCAGGCGCCGAGCACCAAATTGGCTGGATGTTGGTCAGTCTTCCATGTTAAGTATAGGACCCACCAAGGGTATAGGACCCACATTGCACCCAAGTATAGGACCCACATTGCACCCCCTTTCAGTCCCTTAAGGGTTAAATTTCTCAACGTGCGTTCTTGGTGGGTATTGTCACAGAAGGAACTTCCTTCCCAAATTTCATGTTTCTAGGACCAGCGGTTTTGACTTGGCGTTGATGAGTAAGTGAGTCAGTGAGTGACTTTTCAATTTTATCTATATATATAAAAGGCATCTTCATCATCATCGCTGACTCATCAACACCCAGCCAAAACCGCTGGGCCTATAAGCGTGAAATTTGATGAGGGTGTTCCTTCCATGATGGAGGGATCCATTAAGAACCAGTTTTCAGAAATTCCAACGAGAAGGGGGAGAAAAGAGGCGCAATGCGTTTTATAAAACTAATCTTCATCGTCATTACTAACTCATCAGTGCCCTGCCAAAACCGTCAGGCCTAGAAGTGTGAAATTTGGGGAGGGTGTTCCTTCTATGATGGAAGGAGTCACTAAGAACCAATTTTCAGAAATTCCAGCCGGAAGGGGGTGAAATGGGGTGCAGTGTGTTTTCTTCCCTATACTTTGCATTGAAGACTCAGTGACTGATGGACGCTCTGCCCCAACCCCTGGACCTAGAAGAGTGAAATTTGGAGAGGGTGTTCCTTCTGTCACATCAAGAACCCATGTGGAGAAATTTAACCCTTAAGGGGCTGAAAAGGGGTGCAACGTGTTTTTGTCCTACACTTAACATGGAAGACTATCCAACATCCATCCGATTTGGTGCTCAGTGCCTGGTGCACGGGGGGGGGGGGGGGAGGTTTGTTCGAAGGGAGGGGTTGCATGGGGAGGATGTTGTGCATGGAGAGGTGATGTGCATGCACAGATGCTGTGTATGGGGGGACTGATGCGCATGGGGGGACCGATGCACAGTGGGGTATGGCGTACGGGGGGAATTTTACTCCTGCAACGCGGGTACGCTTTTTGCTAGTACGTAATAAATTACATATAATAGTTTTAAATTTAATAAGTAACCTGGTGCACAGGGGGGCTGTTGTTCAGAGGGAGGGGTTGCATGGGGAGAATGTTGTGGATTGGGGGCTTTTGCGCATGTGGAGATTATGCGCATGGAGAGGTGATGTACATGCATGGATGCCGTGTATGGGCAGATGATGCGCATGGGGGACTGATGCACATTGGGGGAAGTTGTGCATGGCAGGGTGATGCGCATAGGGGACTGATGCGCATAGGGGACTGATGCGCATAGGGGACTGATGCGCATAGGGGACTGATGCGCATAGGGGACTGATGCGCATAGGGGACTGATGCGCATGGGCGGTTGATGCGCATGGGCGGTTGATGCGCATGGGCGGTTGATGCGCATGGGGGACTAATGCGCATGGGGGACTAATGCGATTGGGGGTGGTGCACATGGGAGGTTGATGTGCATAGGGGACTGATGTGCATGGGGGGATTTGAGCATGGGGATGTTGAGCATGGGGCGGTTGATGCACATCAGGAGAAGTTGCACATGGAGCGATGATGCGCATGGGGACTGATGTGCATGGGGGGTTGATGTGCAGTGGCATATGGCATATGGGGGGGAATTTTACTCCCACAACGCGGGTATGCTTTTTGCTAGTATATATATATATATTAGAATCATAGAATCATAAAGTTGGAAGGGACCTAGTAGGTCATCTAGTCCAACCCTCTGCCTGCAGCAGGAAATCCTCCTAGAGCATCCCCGACATGCTCGTCGGGCCTCTGCTTGAAGATCCCCAGTGAGGGAGAGTCCACCACCTCCCTTGGCAATCTGTTCCACTGCCGAACCACCCGAACCATCAGGAATTTTTTCCGGATATCCAACCGGAATCTCCTCTCTTGCAGTTTGTACCCATTGGTTCTAGTCCTGCTTTCAGAAGCAGCTATGAACAAATGAGCCCCTTCCTCCCTATGACAGCCCTTCAGGTATCTGAAGAGAGCAATCATGTCTCCTCTCAGCTTCCTCTTCTCCAGGCTGAACATCCCAAGTTCCTCCAACTTTCCTCGTAGGGCTTCCTTTTGATCCCACTGATCATTCTTGTTGCTCTCCTCTGGACCTGCTCCAGTTTGGCTGCATTTTCCTTCAAGTGAGGTGCCCAGAACTGAACACAGTACTCAAGGTGTACAAGGTACTCAAGGTGTACAAGGTATACACAATACCCTATTATTTATATACAGTGCAGTGTTTATTGTATGATTAACCGAAAGTATGATTTTGGATGACAAAATTTTCTTTTTTTATAAGCTTACAGTGGTTCCCAAACTTTCAATACCAGGACCCACTCTATAAAATGACATTCAATCAGACTCACCCAGCTTTATGAGATTTAAAAAGTTAACCATAGGTATCCTTTTCACTACAGTGGGGGGATCACCTCCTGGAGGTATGAGCTGTGTGTTCATTGGATCAGAAGCATTCTGGAGCCTTGTTTTCCCCTTTGTCTGGCTTTTAATAAGCCAAGACATGTTCACCTATTCACAAGTAGATGCTTTGTTTCTGTTTCTATAGGGTTCAAAATATTTATTTTGTCACAATATTTACCTTGTCAGTTTTGCAACCCAACAAAAACTGAGTCATGACCCAGTGGTACCTCCCTACCTGCAGTTTAGGGAGCACTACTCTAATGTATTTTAGTGGACACTAAGAGCAAATTCAGGAAAGATAACCCACTAAAAACCATCTTGGCCTACAGTTGGGAAAGGTTTAGTTGTACTGTACGTTGTTTATTCTAAGTAGTATGCACGAGTAGGTTTAAAGTTAAAATAGTTGGTCATATAATATAACCTCTTGTAGTCTATTTTTAGGAAACGCCTATGGTGTAAACAAAAATAGAGAATGAATTATTGCCACCTTCCTACTGAAAAGTTAATAAGATGCTCCCTCATTCTATAAGCAGAACTGATGCCATGAATTTCAAAGTGGAAGTATATGAGTAGGATGCTGCCTTCTTTACCCCATTCTTGTTCCTTTTATCTGGGTTAGGGATAATTGTGAGACTGGTCCTTCTGTAGGAGTAGTCATGCAACATGATTGTAGTTAGACAGGAAGGAGGTTTAGAATGAGACACCAAATTGCTGTGATGTCTATTTTTTAACTCTGAGGGAATACTTCTAGTCATCCTTTGGATTGTTGAATGCATGCAACTCTTTGGTGTTTAACAGCTGTGACTAGTAAAGATTAAACAATGGAAAAAGTTGGGTTTCCATTCTCTCTTGTCACTGGCAACTGCCAAGGAACAGAACTCAGGTATTTGCATTTATTTTATTTTATATATACTTATGATTAATGAATTGTAATATTCCATGGGTAGTAAGACAAAAATAGCTCTTCCATTACAATGCATATCTTTTGCTGGTGACTATCTTTAGATACAGATGTGACATGATACAGTCCCTCCTTTTTCCTTTTCAAAGGCAGCTTTTCATTTGTGCAGGGCACCTGGAAGTAGGCCTCTACTGAATATTAATTGTGACTCTACACTTATTTTAACTTCATTTTGGATAAATTTTTTCTGTCTCTATCGCTGTTAACTTGTCTGAGTCTGTGAAGTACTGTGACCAAAGGGGGAACAAAATGGTATAGTGAATTTACCAGAATTTATTTTGCCTGCAAAGAGAATCCAAAACATGCATCTGTATACGAACCAAATGTATGTTTGATTGGAACGTCTTCTGTTTTTCAAAGTAATGGCTTCCATTTGGAACATCCTCTTTGCATTACATGTCAGAATTAGTGATTCAAATATGCATATTCAAAATATGCATTTGTATCTGAAATTTTGAACTGAAAATTATCATTATCTTTTTCAGAAGTGATTTCTGGAAAGTTGCAATCCAGGAACTTTAGTATCCTTTAAAGATAGAGTTGAATAGCAAACACTATGATTTTCTTTTACAGATACACTTGTACATTCGTTGTAAGGGCAATAATTATCTTAAATGTGTTATTTTTCAGTCTGGTACTTATATAGATGGAAAACCATCTTGTATCATGTAGTTGAAAATGCATCTGAGCAAATTAGGACTCATTCTAACAGATGTATTCATGTTCATACAAACATGTTGAGACCGATGATGAATCTACAAGTTTTAAGTAAATGAATTGACTCTTGGTCTCATTTTCCTGTTCATCAGGAGTGAGATGGGTGAGAATTTTCTTATTAAGCAATGATTGAACATAGAGAAATACTTCTATAATGATTAGTTATATTTGTTTCAAAAGAGAACACTGTGCAAATGTAGAAAAGCTAGTGAATTGGAAAACTAGGTCACAGCATTGCCATCTGCACACATAGGACCCTGTTGTACACATTCAGTAACATTTCTGCTATTTCCCAGGCACACAGTTTAATTCTTGGAGATTTACAGGCAACTGGCTTAAAATTTTGCAGAACTTTACAGTTTAACCATTTGTGGAAAGCAGACTAAATGATGGTTTCTCCCTTGTGTGTTTCTTGGTGCAGGCAGAATTTTCCCTGACACTTGGTAATTAATGTTAGGCCTCTACCTTACTTTTTAAATACACTAAAAACTTCAAATCCAGGTTGATTCAAGGTTAGTGTGGTAAGTACCCTTTCAGGATATTTGCAGTCTTTTCAGATACTACTAAAAGGGTTCAACCTTTCATGCATTCCCATCAAATAGAAGAAAAAAGAGGTAAAAAGGTTGAAAAGCAGTATATACATACTGTAAATAGATAATATTGTATTGGCATCTAATGGCAATCTTCAGTTGGTTGCCTATCTTCCGCTCTTGAAAGTGATATTTTTAACTAAAAGATGATACATTTTATCTTTTTTCTATCAATGTGGATTTTACAGTCTGTAGAAAACTGCTGTTGAAAGAAAGAAATTTCCATTGTGTCTATAAAGACACTATTATATTGTTGAATTAAAATAACTAAATATTGTATGGCATCACACCTGCTTTTAAAAAAATTAGCTGGGTTCATAGTTTTGCAAATTCATGAGAAGCATATTCCTGTAAAATCCAGACTTGCTGAGCACAATATGGAAATTTGGAGGGGAATTTTTTAAAAATTGTATATACTGTAGTCAGTTTTTTGGACAACAAAAAATTAAATGCCCTTCTCCTGTGATAATGAGCATGGTTTCTAACAGAACATTACTAAAATAATCAGAGACAATAACATTGTAACAATCTCATGCTTGTTCCTACAGTCTACTAGAAAAAGATCAGAAATTCTCAGATTGTCTGTGTGTTTAGATCAGTAATGATAAATATTTAGACTTGGTGTCAGAAGATGAATGAGAAGTAATTATTTACATATTTTAAAAATAATAAAATAAAAATAATTATATGGTGTGATGCGAAGTATTATATAAAGAACGTAAAATAATTTAAGAATGAAATATAGATAAAACTTGGTTGTTTTCAGATGTTGTGAATGCTGTTGTGTTACCCAAAACAGTGTGGTGTGTAACTCAAAATGTGGTGTGTGACTTTTGTCACTTGTGTCAGATGTTCACCATCACTGATCTAGGATATGATGCTGGTATCTAAAGTGGCAAGGAAATTAACTTTTTGGCAAGGAAATTGGCAAGGAAATTAACTTTTGCAAAAGTTTAAAATATTTGAATATTTGTGGCTAAGGGTGCAGTCCTAGCACAAGTCCCTTGCTGGCCTGGGGATGTCACAGAAGTGTCATAAGGCAGATCTGTGCTACTCCTGGGGGTGTTAGGCCAGTGCAGAGACATGTGCTGGCTTTCTCACACCACCGCAAAAATGTGGAGACGGGTGAGTTGTGCTTGCCTAAATTGGTTAGGATTGCATCCTTGTATTCTGATTATAAGAAGCATTCTAGAGCTTTAAAACTATATTTAAACTCAGCCTTATAACAAACTATAATTGTTCAGTCTATAGATGTGTGAAGTGTGTTTTCACAGTTCTGAAAGATGCCTTTTCATTTTCAGAAATCTGTGGAATAAAATTCAAAATCTGTGGAAACAAATTCAAAAGATTTGTGCTGTTTCTCTATTATATCTTATAATAGACAAACCATTTAATAGTACCTTTTGTACCATTTAAACAATAGCCCACATCAATTCTTCCCAAACAAAATTGGAAGATCTCATGTATGAGATCTCATCTTGTAAATAAATAAACGGTAAATTCTGTCTGTCCATCTGTGTGTCTGAAACGTCTCTAACTCAGGCCATACTTGTTCTACAAAGACATTTTTTTACCTTTCTGGAATCAGGATGATCCTGGGATTGATCAACATCCAGCATTGGAATTTGGATCTGGTCCAGATCAGCAGACATGCCATTTGAATTCAAGAGACAGTGTATTTTTCTCATTAGTTTTGGACCAGTTTTTACCACCTAGGGAAGACCTCTTTCAGCTTTTATGTTGTTAACTCCTGTAGTTAACAACGTGTTAGCAATGTGTATGTGGGAAGTTTTTGATTCCTTAAAAATTTTATATATAAATAGGGTGAGCATATGTTATAATTAAAAAAGAGGACAAGGGCCCACAAAAATGTAGGACATCCAACAAAAATGCAGGACATGACAAAATACAAACACTCATGCTTTCATGTGTTAATTTAAACACTGGGTTACTTATTAAATTTAAAACTATTATATGTAATTTATTACATACTAGCAAAAAGCGTACCCGCGTTGCAGGAGTAAAATTCCCCCCGTACGCCATACCCCACTGTGCATCAGTCCCCCCATGCGCATCAGTCCCCCCATACACAGCATCTGTGCATGCACATCACCTCTCCATGCACAACATCCTCCCCATGCAACCCCTCCCTTCGAACAAACCTCTCCCCCCCCCCCCCCCGTGCACCAGGCACTGAGCACCAAATCGGATGGATGTTGGATAGTCTTCCATGTTAAGTGTAGGACAAAAACACGTTGCACCCCTTTTCAGCCCCTTAAGGGTTAAATTTCTCCACATGGGTTCTTGATGTGACAGAAGGAACACCCTCTCCAAATTTCACTCTTCTAGGTCCAGGGGTTGGGGCAGAGCGTCCATCAGTCACTGAGTCTTCAATGCAAAGTATAGGGAAGAAAACACATTGCACCCCATTTCACCCCCTTCCGGTTGGAATTTCTGAAAATTGGTTCTTAGTGACTCCTTCCATCATAGAAGGAACACCCTCCCCAAATTTCACACTTCTAGGCCTGACGGTTTTGGCAGGGCACTGATGAGTTAGTAATGACAATGAAGATTAGTTTTATAAAACGCAGTGCGCCTCTTTTCTCCCCCTTCTCGTTGGAATTTCTGAAAACTGGTTCTTAATGGATCTCTCCATCATGGAAGGAACACCCTCATCAAATTTCACGCTTATAGGCCCAGTGGTTTTGGCTGGGTGTTGATGAGTCAGTGATGATGAAGATGCCTTATATATATATATATATATATATAGAGAGAGAGAGAGAGAGAGAGAGAGAGAGAGAGAGAGAGAGAGAGATCATTAATTACTAGAAGGTTTCACGCTGCCTGCTTACAAGGAAAAATAGGACAATAAAGTTTTTTTCTTGGATACAATGCTAAAAAAGAGGATGTGTCCTTGAAAAAGCTGACATATGGTCACCCTGGTCAATATTTTCAAGTTTGGGGATTTCCACAAAACTGGAGAAACCATACTTTGTGGATACCCTGTTTTGCAACCCAGTGGATGTCCCATCAAGCTTGTTTGAAAGGACAATTAGAGATACATGACAACAATTTGCTATAAATTTGCTGTTGCTCTTCAAAATTTGATTCAACCAAGACTGGTTATGTGTGTTATTTGGTCTGTAGAGTAGGAGCTATGTTCCTTGGAATATAAGAAAGATTTCAGAGGAAGGAAGAAGGATGAATTTTAAAATAACTGCTCAACTTTAAACCCTCTTCTCCATATAAGAGCCAAGGAGACCAAATCTTTACCTTGTTTTGGACAATCTCCAATATGCATTTTGTAGGTGCTGGAATCCACTGTGTAATGATCCTTGCTGGGTAGTGTTGTGTTTTTTGTTTAGTCTACAAACAAATGCACTTCCATATAATTATGGTGTTTTTGTCTTCATTTTTACATACAGTTAATATTTTTATATGATATTTTTTGGGTTGTAGAACCAATTGTCAGAGTTTCCATTATTTCCTACGGGAAAATCCATTTCACATAAAGAGTGCTTCACATAACAAGCATGTTTCTGGAATAAATTAAACATGTTATGTGAGGCACCACTGTACTTTATTTTGGCTTAGGACCGCCCATGATTAGTATTGGAAGGGGAGCTAGTAACCATGAAACATCAGTTGCTAGTTTATTTTAAGCCTGGATGGTGTTCAGTGATTTTGCCATCCTCCTTTATTCCTAGAGCAAATCTTCAGTGAATCATGAAATGTGAAGAAGAACGTGTCTTTGTTTGGTCTTTCCCTAATCTGTTATGATGCTGCTATTACATAACTTTAGATTGTCATATTTAATTCATCTTTTCATCCCCTTCCCGTTGTACCCAACTTGCTTCATTGCAACATGAGATGGCTTGCTTGGAAACTGTGACTCCTAGAGCAGCATGGAAAGTTAAGGGTAAAACATGCTAAAGCCAGAGAAACTCTATTCCAAATAGACTTGTGTAGAACAGTGATATCCAGTGACTTGTTAAATTAGCCACAGATGTGTGCTCTCTACTGTTTAAGGAAATATGCGGCATGCTCAGTCTTGTTTCAGACATACTGCTATTCTAAAGTAAAATCAACAGAAGTGAAATTGCATATATATGAAGCTAGGCAGCCTTCAAGAAATTAGGTAATGTGATCAGGCAAGTTGCTGAACTGAACGGCTGCAAATTTTACAAGAGGAGTGCGTCTGAGTGAGATGAGGTAAGCCTGCTAGTCCAGGAATATGATAGTTTGACCTTGGATGTTAACAGTTCGTTGCTCAAATGTTCACTTTTATAACTTGGCTTGTAGTAAGAATAGCTAATGCTTAGTACTTTTGTTTAGGAAAAAATATCTGACCTCAAGAAGCACTTCGCAATTCTCCCCTTTTTGCATGTATTGTATTGGTTGTCTTCTTTTTTTTGTATTCTACATTTTTCCCAGTTCTGTGTACATGAATTGGTAGGTTATTGTCCATGACTTGTTAGCATTTAAAATGGAGCATCCTCCCCAAAAATGAAAGGTGTAACAATGTAAACTAATAGATCTGCTGTTTTCTTCGTTACTGCTGTAGGCATTAACTACGGTGCAGTCTATTGCTCCGTTCATTGGTGATTAAAAATGATTTAATTTAGATTTAATCAACTTTGTCTTGTTAAAGGATGTCAGTTGCTGCTAGTGTTGTGTACATACTGAAAGGCAGCTAGTATTTTAATGAGCGTTTCTAAACAGAGGATTTCTTTGTATTTTCTTATATCTATAGTATAAACTAGGCAGGTTCAATCTTTCCTTTGAACATTAAGGCTTCTTATATGAAAAAACTGGCTACTTTTAATTTTGACTCTAGGCTTTTGGGAAGTCCAGAAATGACAGAACTACTGCATAGTTGGCAAATAGAATAAATGGTTGTCCAAGCAAGGGCTTAACACAAAGGCAGCCTTTTTCTCCCTACCACCCTCTTATACACTCATTGTTCCCAGGAAATGCGTAGCTGTTCCCTGGCTAGTACAGTGCCAGTTCTGGAAGGAAACATGGGCAGGAAACATGTGGACTGTGATATAGTGCTCAGGTGAGTGGGTTGGCTGACTGCTGGGTGTTGGCTGGATTTAGAGGTGGTTACTCATTGCCTATTGTCAGTGCTATTTTTCTGGAAAATAGGTGCTGGAACTCACTCACCTGTGTATGCCTGTGTTTGTCTATGTGTGTCTATGCGTTTGAGTGCTGGTACTCACCCACAGAGGTGCTGGTACTCCCTTCTGATGTGTTCCCCCTCAAAAAGTCCTGCCAGCTTGAAAACACTTGAGGGCATAACGAGAGTTAGTAATTCCTGTGGTACTATAGTTACTGTTAGGTTATAAAACAACAGAGAATACTGGGCAGATAGAGATAAACAACAAAAGCCTAAAAACTTTCCATTTAGAAAAAAGCTTTTTATTGAGGCAGAGGTGGGGAATGTATTGTTTTTATTGTTTTTAACTTATGTATGCTTTTAATGTTTTTAATTGTTTTACTGAATGTTTTTCATATGTTTTACTGTTAGCAGCCTTGAGTTGGCTACAGCTTGAGAAAGGTGGGGTACAAATTTACTAAAGCAGGCCTCCGTCAATCTTTAAAGACTATGGTATCGTGCTTGGCGCTGCATACGCTGCATGCGAAGCACGAAAGCCTGGGTTAGATTGTTATGGAGGACAGGCTGTTATCCAAGCAGCAAATCCCCCCTCTCCACGCCACTGAATTAGTCCAATGGAAAGGCAGAGCCAATACGATTGGATCCAGCTGCGTCAAGAGCTGGGCTAAGGACAGGAGCTCACCCTGTCTTGTGGGGCCGACCCGGGTCTCAAACCCTGGCCTGCTGATTAACAGGCACAGCATCTTAACTGCTTGTGCCACCCACAGCCCTTACAATAATAATAATAATTAAAAAAAATAATTTTCTTTGGAAGTCCTTTCTGGAGATAATAAGACAAACAAGAACTACTGTTATTTTTATCAAAGAAGGAGGCTACAGAAGGAAAAGACAGTTATAGTGTCACATAAGTTAAGCCTCAGAATATCCCTGTTGGTTTGTTTACGGGATTTTTATTCTACCCTTCTTGGCGAGGCTGACTCAAGGCAGCTGACAAACTTTAATAACCATACAGTGGTGCCTCAAGAAAAGAGCTTAATTCATTCTGGAGGCTTGCTCTTGAAGTGAAACGCTCTTTAAGTGAAGCGGATTTTCCCATAGGAAACAATGGAAACTCAGACGATTGGTTCTACAACCCTAAAAATATTCATATAAAAATATTAACTGGATGACAGTTAATGTAAAAATGATGACAAAGCAATGGAATTGAATTCAAAACAATATAATATAATACAGACCACAATTACTGTAATAAAACTCTGTAATATTCTGTACAGTAAAAAAAAAAGAAAAACCTTTATGGCCAAGGTTGAGTAATTTTCACTAAAAGAGTCACTGATGTCTTTTGGAGCATCTTTAACAAGGAACCTCTCTCTCTTTGTATGAGATCTATCTATGCAAACTAGATAGGCAGTCTGCAACAGCAAAGGGGCCAGATCCTATGCTGTCTACTCAGAATCAAGCTCCATTGAATCCACTGGGGCTTACTCACAGGAAAGTGTGTAGGATGCAGCCCGACTCTTTCCAAGTTTGCATGAAGAGCAAGAGCAGAGGGTCCAGATCCTATGCTGTCCACTTAGAATCAAGCCCCATTAAATCCACTGGGGCTTACTCACAGGAAAGGAAAACTGCAGGCAGGAAAGGTGGTGGTGGGGGGAAGAGGGGTGGTTGTAGTGGGGTCCTGGCAGCGGGGCTTTCTTGGGGGGAAGGGTTTGTTTGAGGGGGGCTCTAGAGGGGGGTGTAGGAGGAGTTTTCCATTCTACCTGATGGAGGCTGCTGTGCAGAGGCTGGGCTGGCCACATGTTTGCTGGCTACAGAAGCCATCTTTGTTGGTGGGCGGAAGACGCTCCTCTGCTCCCTCTGCTGGCCTCATCATGTACTGCAGGCAGGAGGAGAAAGTCCCGCCTCAGTGCCTCAGCCCAGCCAATGCAGACAGGAGGACAGGGAGCCCAGCCAATGGTTACTTGTTATTTGAATCATGCTCGTTATGTGAGGCAAAACCCCACATAAATTTTAACTTGTTATGTGGAACATTCATTATTCGAGGTGCTTGTTATGCCACTGTATATATAAACATTTAACACATTTAAAAACATTTAAAATTTTAAAAATTATCATAAAAACTGACTAAAAACACAGCAAAAAATACAACGTACCCCAATCTTCCTGTTAACTGAAAAGCTTTTGCACACAAGAATGTTTTTTAGGAACCGCCAAAAACTATGAGGAAGCAGTTCTTAAGTTCAAGGGAAGGAAGATCCAGAGCTGGGGTGCAACCACTAAGAAGGCCATTCTCCTAGTGGCCACACACTTCGCTCGGTGGCAGCATGCCTAGCAGGCCCTCCCCCCAATGACCACAGGAGGCGGGTCACAGGCGCTTCCATTTTAACAGTGTTTATATGTGTCACAAGTGGTTAAGACACTGTGCCTGTTAATCAGCAGGCCAGTGTTCGCGACCCGGGGATTTCCTGCTACAGGCAGGAGGTTGGACTAGATGAGCCACTAGGTCCCTTCCAACTCTATGATTCTATGATTAAGTGGGGGTTACTAGCTTTAGATCCAGGAAGACCTGGTAGTGAACTGAACATCTGTGCTGAGGTCTTGCAGTTATGTAATCAATTATTTCCTTTTTCATCAGAAAATAGCATGTTTCAGCAGAAAGTATATAACCTAGATATGTGAGAGCTGACTTTCAAGATGTTTTGAGCATAACGTTAATTTTAAAATTCACTTGTGCATATTTGTACAGGTGTCCCCTGCTTTCTGCCAGTCTGTTTTCATTGATTCGCTCTTTCGTCAGTCTAAAATATACCCAGTAGCCTGTTTTTGGTTAAGAGACTCACTTTAAAATAAGTATTTTACATGACTGACCACTTCATGGTGATGTTTTGCACCCAGCGCTCCACTGATTTCAACAGAGAAACTTATTTTCAGTTCCTCTTTTCTGTATCAAGAAGTGTTTTGTTCCTTGCCTGGTTTGCTCTTTCCTTAGATTTATGTATTTATAGTCTGTATTTATAGGGGCAGCCAAGAGACTGGCAAGGCTACAAGAAGGTATAAATACTTTCATGTTTGGGGAAATTAAACATTGTTAAATTGTTTAATTAAACTCATTAATTAAACAGCCTAATTGCTGTTATGGAAAACTTTTAAATGTGTGTATTCAAGACCAGATTAGGTAGAATACCAGCCACATAATGTAGACTTAAGCCCTGATTTTATTCATTGAATTATGAAGGCTGAAAGATATTTATTTAATTCAATTATTTCCTTAAAACTTTCTTCAGTAAATGACCCTGATTCAAAAACAGCAGATATTTATTGCCCAAATTTGGCGATGTGTTAATAAATATGTGTTATTTAGGCTTTTGCAAGTGGTATGTATAGTTTTTGGTGGCCATTTTGCATTTACAAGCAGAAAAAAAACTTTTCATAAGTTTTGACTTTTGGACAGTGTTCTGGTCCCGAACTCGTACAATAACTGGGAACATCAGTTGTATTGGAGTGAAGTTGCCAAGTGATTCTGTACCATAGGTTCTTCAGTGTATTACTGATATAAGTACCGTATAACTCTTAGGCTGCAATCCTAAAGACACTTTCCTTGGAGTAAGTTCCATTGGACACAATGGGGCTTACTTTTGAGTTGACATGGTTAGGATTGTACTCTTACTGAACTTGTAAATTGAAATTTATAGTTTACTGGAGTTAGATTTGTATGTTTTATATTTTGGCTAGGATGATTAAACTTTCCCCCTCTTTTGTATTTAACTTCTGGTTCAGTGTGGTTTACTTAAAGTAATTTATGTTTGTTGACACTGGCAAAATTCATTTGCATTGTATATACTTGTAATATAAATGAAAAATCCTAACTTTGTTGTATACCAGACAACAGGATATCTTGCAAAGTTTGATGTTATGCTTATGCAACCAAAAGCCCTCTTCTGAAAACTAAGTTTACAGAGTCCAGTAATAATTATAAGGAAATCTATACAGTATTTAAAATCAAAGACTGACTGACAGACTTCCTCACCCACTCATCAACATCAAGCCAAAACTGCTGGACCTTAAAGTGTGAAATTTGAGGAGGGCTCTGCTTCTTTGATGTAGGCACCAACTAAGAATCAGTTTTTAGAAATTCTAACTATAAAAGGGTGAAAAGGAGTGCAGCATGTTTTTGTACATGTACTTAACATTGAAGAATCCCTGACTCATCAATGCCCAGCTCAAACCCCTGGACTTAGAAGCTTGAAATTTGGGGAGGGTATTCCTTCTATGATGTAAAGAGCCACTAAGAACCAATTTGGTGCACGATGGTGCTCAGTGCCTGGTGCCTGGCAGGGATGCCCAGTGCCCACTGGTGAACAGTGGTGCCTGGTGCCCAGTGGTTCCTACTACTTGCTGGGTCTGGTGCCCACCCAATGCCTGGTAGCGATATGTGGTGCTTGATGATTCTGTATTCCTTCTGCCCTGTGGTCCCATTGGTGCCCACTGATGCCTGATGGTGCCCAGTGCTTGCTGGTGCCTGGGACTGCCTGCTGGTACCCTGTGGTGGTGCCCTGTGGTGCCTTCTGTCCATTGTGCAGTGGTGCCCAGTAGGGACGTGCAGTGTTCAGTAAGAGTACTCACTGATGTCCGGTGGTGCCGGATGCCCACTGGGTACCCGGTGGTTGCCTAGTCCTTGCTGGTGTCCATTGCTGCCCACCACTATGCACTGGTGTCCAGCCATGCCTGGGACCCACAGATATTCTTGAAATTTCACTCCAGCAGTTGCAGTTAAAATTCAACTCGTGCAATAGAATTTTTCCTTCAGTTGGGGTTGCCGTAATTCCCTTCAGCATAATTGGGATGGGACAAAATCCCACAAACCAGTACAAAGGCTTGGGCTGCATATCTACTCAGAAGTAAGCCCCATTACAGTGAATGGGGCTTACTCCCAGGATGCTGCAAGTTGCAGCCTGCGCCTCTATGGGTTCATCTCTCCCTGCCTGACCCCTTATTTGCTGCTGCCTGTGGGCAGCCTTCCTCTCACCTCTGCTGCCTCCTGCTTGCCAATGGATGCAGTGAGGAGTGCACTGCCCTGGTAAGTTCGCTTGTTCCAGGTGGAGGTGGCCAGCTGGGCATACAGAGTTCTCCCTGCTCCCACTTCCACCCACCTCTCCAGCCTCTGGACTGGACAGCCCTGGGGAGTGCACTTGATCCAGGTGCTGGCCAGATAATCTGGTGGTGGTGGAAGGAAGGGGAATGCCGCCCGACCGCCTGTCCCTGGGACAAGCATGTTCTCTAGTCAGGGCTGCCCACTCACCAGCCTGTGAACTCTCCTATGAATGCCCATCTGCAGCAGAAGCCGCTGGCAGTGGAGCAAAACAGGCTGCAATGGAAGCCAGGGGGGTGGCTTTAGGGCTTGGCAGTGGAGCTGAAGGACAGAAAGAGGAGTCAGGGATGGAGCAGAAGCAGTCACTGCTGCCTTGCTGCTACAACCCACCCAGGTACTTGTCCTGGCTGGAACAAGAGCCTTGGCCATGGTATTGCTGCTGAACTTCCTTGAAACCAGAAATCTGGATTTCCGGAACATCTAGCAGCTCTACCTTCAGTCATATACGTTAACACAATAAATTAGGAATTCCTGGTCATTTCACCAAACCTGAAGAACAAATGTTTCATCAGGTTTCATGTCAAATATTTAACCATTTGATTTCTTTCTTTCTACAGGGTCTTTGTGAACAGAAGCTTAGCCATGGAAAAAATAAAGTGCTTTGGATTTGATATGGATTATACATTAGCTGGTGAGTTTCTATGAGTATGAATATATTTTAGTAAGTTGTGTGTAAAATAATGTTTGTCATAAGCCCAATTTTATGTATTTTGCTACAAAAAATGATAATAGTAGGTTGATATCTCTCAAGGCAGCAAACAGTATTTCTCAGTATCATTTATCTTGTATAAAGGGAGATTAGAGTTACTTACAGCATGTGGACTATATACAGTCCTGTTCAGGAGTTGTCCTCCTGAAATGTTTATGTTTGAACTCAATATTAGGGCCACAAAGCTTCTATTGTGGCATAGGTATGTTGTCATTTTTAAAGCTGTATTTACTTGAGTAATCTTTGATTAGAACTGTGACCCATTTACCATGATATGCGCTGCATGGCACCTGCACTTTTTGGATCACTTCTTTCTCATTAGGTGGCATGCATGCAAGGAGCAGCTACAGGTGCATTTTGTGTGCCTCTGATTTGCCCTGCAATTCATGCTGTGTCTCCTATAGCGTGGAGTGGGAAAACATTTTGGATGATGAGTCGGTAGCAGTGGTGGGCACTTACCGGTACGGGCTTACGCGCCCATACCGGATCTTCCCGTTTCCCTGCTGCTAGCGAACTGCCAGCGACAGGGAAATGCAAAAACATAGCGGACCGGTACGGTCCGCCATGTTTTTGCCCCACCGCGCCTGCCTAGAAGCGGGCAGGATGCTTCTAGGCAGGCTCTGCACAAGCGCCGACACCGGCGCTCGTGCAGAGCCTGCCTAGAAGCGGCCTGCCCGCCTCTGGGCAGGCTCTGCATGAGCGCCAGTGTCAGCGCTTGCGCAGAGCCTGCCTTGAAGCAGGCTTCGCCCACTCCAGGGCAGGCACTATGCAAGCATCGATGTCGGCGCTTGCGCAGTGCCTGCCTTGAAGCAGGCTCGCCCACTCCAGGGCAGGCACTGCGCATACGGAGACGTCGCTCACCCCGCCCACGCCCCGCCCACGTCCCCTGACCCCGGCTGGCCCCTCCCACTTCCAGCATACCGGATCTTGGGATGGGGCCAGCCCATCTCTGGTCGGTAGGTAATAGGATGAGCAAATAAAGTGCCATAATTATTCTTTATTTTTCTCCCGGGTTGTGACTACTGTTTCCTGTAAACTGCACAGGCGTGTGGGCACGTATTTGTAACAAAAACCACAAGCAGCTGAAAGAAGTTGCTGCACACTTCACCTTCTTCACTTCTCTTATTTTCCTCCCTTGGACTTCTACCTCAGGCCGAAATCCAGGCCAGTCAGTTCCTCTCTGCCTCTGATTCTCAGAGGGTTCTCATCCCTCTCATTATTATTTCTTGCCTTGTCCTCTTGATCTCCCCACTTCAGGTGTCCAGATGCCCGGAAACCCCCGGACAGGTCTGGAAATTTACATATTGTCCGACCTGTCCGGACATGGAGGGGGCTTGTCCGGGGATGGGGGGTGTATAAAGTGCTTTGCACCACGTAAAAGTGTGCATATATAGCGCCGTCATAACTAACTAGATTCATAACTTGGAACTATTGTAGTAAGATATACTATGTCTCCATGTTCTCTTGGATTTGCACAAAGGATTATTATGTTGTGTCTAATATATTTGATACTTTTACAATAAATGAGCACTTTATATTTATATATTTTATACTATCTAGAAGATTTATGTTGTGCTTTCATGGTTGAATTTCGTACAGTTGTTATATCACGCCGTCCGAGCAGCCAGCTTCGGAAATAGAGGCTGTGCGCATGCACAGAGCCTGTATCCCTACCGGCTGCGTTGTGTAGAGTCACACAGCATGGGCACAGCCTCTATCTTTAAGAGACCACCCGCCCGGTCTCTTAGGCAGAGCGGTCTGTGGCTGCGCACCATCTCTCTGCAGACCGCTCGCCATCCAGGGGCCACTGACGCGAGCGGTCTGCCTGAATTCACTTCTAGATGAAGAGTGGATGGCAAGTGGATGGTGAGTGGAGTGGAGACTCCTGGATGGCAAGTGGTCTGCGGATGGTCTGCGGTTTGCGGACTGTTCTGCCTAAGAGACCAGGTGGGCGGTCTCTTAAAGATAGAGGTCGTGAGCATGCACAACACAGCCGGTAGGGATACAGGCTCTGTGCATGCGCGTAGCCTCTATTTCCGAAGATGGCTGCTCGGACTGCTGCTCAGATGGCTGCTCGGACGATATTTGCACGACGATCCGAGCAACACTTTTATGTGGCGCAAAGCACTATATACACCCCCCATCCCCGGACAAGCGCACCCCAGACAAGGTAAGACCCCAGTGAGTCATTTTTTTAAAATGTAGGGCAAAATGTAGGATGTTTACATTTAAAAAAATGTAGAATAAGGTCCTCCAGAAGTCCGGATTTTTCAACTGAAAATCCGGACTTTTGGGGACACTTGCCCTACATTTTGAGGTCAAGCAAATGGTCAGCCTGCCCAACTTTCCCATTTTTCTCAATCCTTACATTGTCCTTCTTTTCCTTTGAAGACAGTCTTCCTTCAATCCAATTCCCTCCATACTCTCTGCATTCTTTGGCAGCAGCTGTTCTTAAAGGCTGCTACCAACTTCCAGGCCCCTCAGTAGCTGACTGCTGTCAGCTGCACTGCTGGCAGTGTTCCCTCACCTAGCAGTGCCTTGTGATGACATTGCAATAAGCCAGCCTGCACAGTCCAGTCCTGCTTGTTTGCTGAGATCTCGGAGCAGAATTTGCCACAGTTTTTCTTTTTTTCAGATGTTTAAGGATGTTTAAGTTGTGGGACATTACTAATTTGGTAACTAGCATAACTAGTAAAGTTCAACCTCTCTCTGCTGGTCTAAATGTTAAAATGCCCTCTCCCACGTTGATTTGTATATGGCATATTGATTTGCATATGGCATGGTGATTCAAACTGTTTTGGTGTTTGATGATTCAAACAGTTTCAGAGAGCGCATGCATACCAACTTTAACTCTTGGTCTATATCTATTCCTGAAGATATTAATGAGAATCTATTTGCAGAAATCTTTATGTAACAGCAGGAATTTGTAAGATAAAAGGGAATTTATAATTTATTTGCTAAAAAAGCATTGGAAGCAACATTTGGAAACTAATAAAAGACCAGATTTGACTTTTCACCATGGGCCTGGTCTCTAACTTGTCAAATGAGTGGGGGATTCCTGTGTTCTGCTTGAACTAGGATGCCTGAATTATGCTACAAAAGTCCTTTCCTCATATTTGTTGTTGTAAATCTTATGCCTGGCATTCAGCTTGGTCTGTCTAAGTCATTATGATGAGGTCTTTAAAGATACATCTTTTGTTTAGGCCTTCCTCTACATGACATGCTCTCTTCTACATTCAGTCCCCTTTCCATTAATAGTCTTCCTTAGACTTGGACCATAAGCTGTAGGTATGAACAGTATTTTTAAGTTCTGGGGAAAGTGTTTGTGGAAAGATGATTTGGTACAATAGACTTAATCCCTAGTTACTTACACCTGACTGAAATAGACAGTAAAGCAACATGTACATAAATGGCACTATAATTTACTGCGAAAAGGCGTAACGAAAGCTACTTACAGTTGAAATAGAATAATACTTCATAGTCATAGGTGTTACTTTGAAATTTCAAGGACCCCAGACAACCAAGCTCCTAAAATGTTTTCATCTCTGGTTTCTAGTGTTTGTACTAGAAAAATGATTTCTATAACTCTCTGTTCTATAAAAGAGGAATGCATACGTGTCTGAGTTGATAGTTATATTTTGATCAACATTGACTGATCCTTACTAATATAAAGCAGTTGTTCTTCCTTGAGAGCTATTAGCATTGAAACAGGAGAATTCTATACACTGGATAACTTCTGATTGACCTAAAGCTGTTATTTAGATTTGTAAATTGCTGCCATTACCCTCTTGGATTCAGATGTGTACTTTACTGAAAATGCATTTTGGTGGAGGGCATATACATCACGTATGCAGAGCTCCAGATTCAATCCATGACATCTTCAAGTAGGGAAGTGAAAAACTTTTATCTGAAATTTGGAAGATCTGCTTCCAGTTGGCATTGATGGTTAGGATAAATGATTCAACTTGTCATCTTTCTATGTTCCGACAATTCATTATAATATGAAAATTTGTTTAATGTACTTATACATAATTAACTGTATATAGAACATAGTTGTTAGTTTTCTAACAACTTACTTTAGCACAATGATTATACCTTAGCACAGTGGTTTTCAAGCATTTCAGCCCAGGACCCCCTTCTGAGAATGATAATCTGTCCAGGACACCCAAAAGGTGGAACTTGGAAGTGATGTCATGGCTTGAAGTAATATAAAATGGGAAACTACATCAATTTGAAGCCAGAGCTCCTCCATGTCTACTCAAAAGTATGCCCCATTTTGTATAATGAGACTTACTCTGAGGAAAGTATGGATTGCATTTTTAGTGCCCCATTCTTAGTGTCCCATTCCAAGAAGGCAATAACCAGTTTCAGATTTCAAGATAGTGACATTTTCAAGATCCCCCTGAAATTAAGCCATAATTCCCCAAGAGGGTCCTGACTCCTACTTTGAAAAACACTGTGGTTTAGCATATGTAGTACATAATGATCTGGTTCTTAGCACAGTGTAGAGAGAGGTTCAGATATGGGATAACAGTTATAAAATCTGAGTATTTGTATATACTGAATATAATTTTAACACATAATTTCACCATAGTTTAGCTATCTTAATTATCAATAATTATGTTTACATTAGAGGAGTGATGTTTATAATAATTGAGTGGAATTCCAACAAAGGGTCTGTAATTATAATGGCTTTATATCATGTACATAAATTCTGAACCAGATATCAAGTCATTTCTGGTTTGTTGAGAAAAAAATTCTAAATGACCACATGTCCTGGCAATACCTTTTGGTTTTCTTCCTATTTTTCTTTTTGGAAAGACCTTTGTTTATGGTTCCTTTAGCCTCGTAAGCCCATTCTATTAAAGACTGACTATGTACGTTGAGTATGTATTATGTACAGTATGTACTATGTACAGAGAAAGCATATAGGAAAAATATTCAGTGTTTTGCTTTCACTCTTGCTCTTTCTTCAGGTAAATTTGTAGACTTCTGCTTTTCATTTTAAAAAATGTCTTGGCTGTTTTGTGGATTTCCTAGGTAAAGTGTTAAAAATATTTTTGTAACCATCTTTCTTTGAAAGTAGAGCTTTGGAGGCCCAGGGAAAAACTGCAGAAAATGGGAACCCCCCACTCCAGGATTTTAAAAAGAAATTCAGTGAAAAATTAGAGATGTTGAGAAATACCTCCCAAATTTTGAAATGCTTTGTTTTGGAATGACTACCGGTGATTAGAAAATCCATGGTTTCCAAATCCATGCATATGGCAGGCCCGCTGTATAGTTTATTTTCTACATTTACAGTGCTATTCTCTGTATATTTACTCAGGATCAAGCTCCTATTGGAGCTTATATCCAGATAAAAGTGCGTAGGTTTGCACGTTTGGTGCATTTTCAATCTGTGTGTTCTTAGATTTGTCAAAGTATGTAGATAAATCATATATACAGTATTATAATCACTTAAAAATTTTATAAGTGGGTGATAAATGCAGCCACAATATTGTTTCTAATGGGGAAAATAAATCTCTATTTAAATTTCTGGACCATATCTTAAACACTTAAATTCTGTGTGTTATGTTTTTTATATACGTATTTTTAAGAAACAAAAAGCTATAGCACTATCATGTAGTATTGAAAAGTTTGTTGCTAACAGATCCATGGGTATTGGCAAGTCTTAGCACTGTGCTTGTTTGCTGCTGCAATGGCATATTTTGTGGTTAACTAGCTACTCTTGTGTAAGGAAATTTTTTATCGGAAAAATGGCATGGAAGTAAATATCCCCAGATCTGTACTTAGTTGGTGCATGGTTCATTAGTATGTAAAATAAAGACCTTTGATACATTTAACATAATGTATAGTTTGTTACACATGTAACAATATTGGGTTGAATCAGGTTCAGTGGGAGGGGCTGGAAGACTGAGGAAAATCCATTAATGCAAAACCTGTTTGCTTGGCTTATCTAAAAATGAAATACATGTGGACCCTCATTATTCACAGGGGTTCCATTCTTGGAACCCTTGTACAATCCAAATTCTACAATCAAGTCTACTGAGAGCCAAACATGGTTGGAGCCTTGCTGTTCTGAGGAGCCACAGAAGATCCTCTGGAGGTTCTAGAAGAGTTCTTCTGGTTTTCTGGATGTGCCTATCTAGGCTTTTCTGAGTCCCTTGGAGGTTGTGCGTAGAGATCCTAGAGAGGTCCTAGAAAGGCACTGATCCTGTCATCTTTGGAAGAGTCATGTTGGGCTTCATCTGGTTCAGTGGAGGACTTGGTTTGCGAGTATAATTCGTTCTGGAAGCATGCTTGTAATCCAAAACGCTTCTGTATCAATAAAAAATAATGGAAACTCAGACAATTTGTTCCACAACCCAAAAATATTCATATAAAAGAAATTTCAATACTGTAATATAAAACAAAATAATAAAGAAAATACAAAATATAAAGAAAAATAAAACAAATTAATCTGCACTTGGTCTCTCAGGCTGCAGTCTTCCCCCTTACACAGACCTGCTGATTATAGTAGGGCTTACTTTAGAGTAGACATGCAAGGCTAGGTCTCTCAGGCTCCTTTCCATTGCCCCCTTCACACAGGAGTGAGCTCCACTGATTATAATAGAGCTTATTTCAGAGTAAACATGCATAGACTGTTCTCTCAGGAGAGGCTGAGTAAGTGCTGGTGGAGCGCCAAAACCAGCCATATCCTGGCTGGGACTATTTTTTTGCTTGTATTGCAAGGCATTGCTTGTATTGCAAGAGAAAACTTTTTAGAAATGTTTGCTGTCTTGCAAAACACTCAATCCAAAATGTTCTCAATCCAAGGTTTTCCTGTATTCTGAATCATTAGGTTTGTGTGAATATTAAAACATACTTCTGTTTCTAGGCAAATGTGTAATTACCCCCTCCTGAATTCTTGCCATTTTGAATTTTTTAATAGTATTTGTACCTTTCTTATTTGGGGTCCACTAAGACGAATTTTTGGGGGATGAAAACTAAACCTGCCAATTAATCTGGAGAACAAAATGCAAATTGGATGGTAAAGATTCCATTTTACTGCTGGCCTGAGATCTATATTGTGCAAGTTTTTTATCCTTGTAGTAGCTTTTACGTCCTCTATATACTCAGACACCAAAATATCAATTTGATGTCTTTTGCAAACATTTTGAAATCTTGACCTGAGACTATTTGTGGATTTGAAGATGGAATTTTGCCAATGGACAGCTACAAACTATGTCTGGTTGAATATAATTTGATCTTTCTGAAGCCAAAGGCTCCAGCAAATACACCCACCTTTGTTGGCACACTACCACTGTTGCAGTTTTAAAGTCAGTTTGATTCTTTCTTTTTGACAGGGGAGTCCAGTGTAACTCCTTCAAGCCTGGAGTGACACTCAGCTTCTGCATCTGCCTCATGTGAGTTAAAATCTTGGCAGCAACATTTTGCACTAGGTGGAGCGGCTGCAGATATATACACACACATTTTTTTCTTTTTCAGGAAAGCTATAGAATTGCTACTGTATACTGTAGATACTCGCTTATAAGTTTATGTCACAAATAAATTGAGGTCAGTTTTGAGCCAAAACTTAAGGAATTTTCTGTGACCCTTGAATCAATTGGGAGAGGGTCTGACTGTAATTTTTTCCAATTTTTATCTGAGGCCAGATCCTGAAAAATAACCAATCAGTAATTGTAACATAAGAAATGTCTAGTTCCTAGTTTATTTAAAATATAGTAAAGGTCATAAAATTTTTTTATTTATTTTTAATATTCTGGTCTTACAACTTCTGAGTAAGTGCACTATAAATGGCATACCTGTAGAATTATTAATAAAATTCTTCTTTAAGGTGCCTGGTGTATTAAGCCAGGGGCTCCACTTAGAACATACAACCTATAACACATAACTGGGACTGTGTGTGCAATTCAATTCACAGGAGAGAGACAAGCAGTGAGAACTGTGAGCATGCCCAGTTACACATACAGTGGTACCTCGCTTAATGAATAGCGAGTGTTCCACATAATGAGTAAAAATTTGTGGGGAGCTTCTGCCTCTCTTAACAAGTATGAGTAGCATAACGAGTGTCCATTGGCTGGGCTCCTCCTCCTCCCTGCGTTGGCTGGATTGTAGCAATGAGGCAGGACTTTCTCCCACTGCCTGCAGTACCAGGGAAGAGGCCAGCAGAGGAGCCTCTTAAGTCGGAGTAACAAAAATGGCTGCTGTGCTCCTGCAGCCAGAAAACATGGTCAGCCCAGCCTCTGCAGTAGGTAGGAGGGAAAACTCCTCCTGCACCCCCTCTGGAGCCCCCTTCAAACCCCTTCTCCCCAAGGAAGCCCCCCTTGCCTGGGGTCCTTGCCTGGACCCCACTACAACCACCCTCTTCCCCCCACCTTCCCTGCCTGCACTTTTTCTTTCCTGTAAGCTCCAATGGATTTAATGGGGCTTGATTTTGAGTAGACCCTTCTGTGCCCTTCTGCTGTTGCACTTCATGCAAACTTGGAAAGAGTCAGGCTGCATCCTGTACACTTTCCTGTGAGTAAGCCCCAGTGGATTCAATGGGGCTTGATTCTGAGTAGACAGCATAGGATCTGGCCACTTTGCTGTTACAGACTGCCTATCTAGTTAGCATAGATAGATCTCACACACACAGAGAGAGGTTCCTTGTCAAATATGCTCCAGCAGACATCAGTGACTCTTATAGTGAAAACTAGCAAAAAGTGTACCTGCGTTGCGGGAGTAACATTTCCCCATACGACATCCCCCGGCGCATCAACACCCCATGTGCATCATCCCCCCATGCGCAACTTCCCCCCATGCGCATCAGTCCATGCCCAACTTCCCCCATGCGCATCAGTCCCCCATGCACAACTTCCCCCCATGTGCAGCATCCTCACCAGTGCAACCTCTTCCTCCGAACAACATTCCCAGTGCACCAGGCAGAGACCACCAAATTGGCTGGATGTTGGTCAGTCTCCCATGTTAAGTATAGGACAAAAACCCCGTTTCCCCCTTTTCAGCCCCTGAAGGGTTAAATTTCTCCACATGGGTTCTTGGTGGGTGTTCAGGTGACAGAAGGAACTCCCTCCCAGAATTCCATGCTTCTAGGCCCAGCAGTTGGGGCGGAATGTTGATGAGTCATCAATTCTCCAATGCAAAGTATAGGGAGGAAAACGTGTTGTGCCCCTTTTCACCCCCTTCCGGTTGGAATTTCTGAAAACCGGTTCTTAGTGCACCCCTCCCTCATGGAAGGAACACCCACCCCAAATTTCACGCTTCTAGGCCCAGCAGTTTTGGCAGGGTGGTGATGAGTGAGTCAGTCAGTCCGTGAGTCAGTCAGTCAGTGACTTTTCTCCTTTATATATATAGACTAGTGAAAGGCATACCTGCGTTGCGGGTGTAACTTCCCCATACAACATCCTCCACGGCGCATCAACAACCCATGCGCAACCTACCCCCATGTACAACCTACCCCCGTGTACAACATACCCCCATGTGCATCATCCCTCATGCGCAACTTCTCCCCACGTGCAACTTCCCCCGTGCGCAACTTCCCCCGTGCGCATCATCCCTCCATGTGCATCATCCCTCCATGTGCAACTTCCCCCATGTGCAACTTTCCTACATGCGCACCGTCCCCCCATGCGCACCGTCCCCCCATGCGCACCGTCCCCCCATGCGCAACTTCCCGCCATGCGCAACTTCCCGCCATGCGCACCATCCCGCCATGCGCACCATCCCACCATGCGCACCATCCCACCATGCGCAACTTTCCTCCATGCGCAACTTCTCCCATGCGCAACTTTCTTACATGCGCATCATCCCCCCATGTGCAACTTCCGCCATGCGCAACTTTCCTACATGCGCACCATCCCCATGCGCAACGTCCCCCCATGCGCAACGTCCCCCCATGCGCAACGTCCCCCCATGCGCAACGTCCCCCCATGCGCAACTTTCCTACATGCGCACCATCCCAATGTGCAACTTTCCTACATGCGCAACTTCCCCCATGCGCAACTTCCGCCATGCGCAACTTCCGCCATGCGCATCATCCCCCCGTGCGCAACTTCCCCCCATGCGCAACTTCCCCCGTGCGCAACTTCCCCCGTGCGCAACTTTCCCCCATGCGCATCATCCCCCCCTGTGCAACTTCCGCCATGCGCAACTTTCCTACATGCGCGCCGTCCCCCATGTGCAACTTTCCTACATGCGCATCATCCCCCATGCGCAACTTCCCCCATGCGCAACTTCCCCCATGTGCAACTTTCCTACATGCGCATCATCCCCCCGTGCGCAACTTCCCCCCATGCGCAACATCCCCCCCTTCGCATCATCCCCCCCTTCGCATCATCCCCCCCTTCGCATCATCCCCCCGTGCGCATCATCCCCCCGTGCGCATCATCCCCCCGTGCGCAACTTTCCCCCGTGCGCAACTTTCCTACATGCGCACCATCCCCCCGTGCGCAACGTCCCCCCGTGCGCAACGTCCCCCCGTGCGCATCATCCCCCGTGCGCAACTTTCCTACATGCGCACCATCCCCCCGTGCGCAACTTTCCCCCGTGCGCAACTTTCCCCTGTGCGCAACTTTCCTACATGCGCAACGTCCCCCCGTGCGCAACGTCCCCCCGTGCGCAACGTCCCCCCGTGCGCATCATCCCCCGTGCGCAACTTTCCTACATGCGCAACTTTCCCCCGTGCGCAACTTTCCCCCGTGCGCAACTTTTCCCCCGTGCGCAACTTTTCCCCCGTGCGCAACTTTTCCCCCGTGCGCAACTTTTCCCCCGTGCGCAACTTCACACGTGCGCAACTTTCCTACGTGCGCACCATCCCCCGTGCGCACCATCCCCCGTGCGCAACTTCCCCCCGTGCGCAACTTCCCCCGTGCGCAACTTCCCCCGTGCGCAACTTCCCCCGTGCGCAACTTCCCCCGTGCGCACCATCCCCCGTGCGCACCATCCCCCGTGCGCACCATCCCCCGTGCGCACCATCCCCCGTGCGCACCATCCCCCGTGCGCACCATCCCCCGTGCGCACCATCCCCCGTGCGCACCATCCCCCGTGCGCACCATCCCCTGTGCGCAACTTTCCCCTGTGCGCAACTTTCCCACGTGCGCAACTTTCCCACGTGCGCATCATCCCCCCGTGCGCATCATCCCCCCATGCGCACCATCCCCTGTGCGCAACTTCCCCCATGCGCGACTTTCCTACATGCGCATCGTCCCCCCATGTGCAACTTCCCCCCATGTGCAACTTCCCCCCATGCGCACCTTCCCTCCATGCGCACCTTCCCTCCATGCGCAACTTTCCTACATGCGCAACTTTCCGACATGCGCACCATCCCCCATGTGCAATTTTCCTACATGGGCACCATCCCCCATGTGCAATTTTCCTACATGCGCATCATCCCCCCATGCGCATCATCCCCCCATGTGCTACTTCCCCCATGCGCTACTTCCCCCATGCCAACTTCCCCCATGTGCAACTTTCCTACATGCGCATCATCCCCCCATGTGCAACTTCCGCCATGCGCAACTTTCTTACATGTGCACCACCCCCCATGTGCAACTTTCCTACATGCGCATCATCCCCCCCATGCGCATCATCCCCCCCATGCGCAACTTCCCCCATGCGCAGCATCCTCTCCAGTGCAACCTCTTCCTCCTAACAACATCCCCCCAGTGCACCAGGCACTGAGCACCAAACTGGCTGGATATGGTTCAGTCTCCCATGTTAAGTATAGGACAGAAACACGTTGACCCCTTTTCAGCCCCTCAAGGGTTAAATTTCTCCACATGGGTTCTTGGTGGGAGTTCAGGTGACAGAAGGATCCCTCCCAGAATTCCGTGCTTCAGGCCCAGCAGTTGGAGCAGAATGTTGCTGAGTCAGCAATTCTCAATGCAAAGTATAGGGAGGAAATATAAAAGTATAGGGAGGGGCGTTGCGCCCCTTTTCACCCCCTTCCGGTTGGAATTTCCGAAAACCGGTTCTTAGTGCACCCCTCAGTCACGGAAGGAACACCCACCCCAATTTTCACGCTTCTATGCCCACCGGTTTTGGCAGGGCGGTGATGAGTCAGTCAGTGAGTGACTTTTCTCTTTTATATATATATAGATTAGTCAATCTTGGCCATAAAGGTTTTTATTTTATTTTTTACTGTACAGAATATTACAGAGTTTTATTACAGTAATTGTGGTCTGTATTATAGTGTTTTGAATTCAATTCCATTTGTTTGTCATCATTTTTACATCCAGTTAATATTTTTATATATTTTTGGGGTTGTGGAACCAATCATCTGAGTTTCAATTGTTTCCTATGGGAAAATCCACTTCACTTAAAGTGCGTTTCACTTAAAGAGCATGCCTCCGGAATGAATTAAGCTCTTTATGTGAGGCACCACTGTAGTTGCAATCTAATTTACTCAGAAGTAGACCATTGCATTCAAAGGGTGCTATTTTTAGGTGGTGGTGCAGTGAATTGTAGCCTGGTACTTTTTCTGATGAAAAGGAGGATTACATCCTGGTATTTAAGAAACCAAACCTCTGCCAAACATTTGCAAAATGAAACAAGGCTGCAGGAGGTCTGGGTGTGATGCTGCCAAAGAGAAAAAAACTTATATAATTCAAATGGAAGTGTTGAGTCCTGGTTTACTTTTTTCTCAGGAGTAGTGAAAAGGTTAAGTTTGGCTCCAGATTTTGAAGTCTTGCTGCCATTGAAACTGATAGCTGTCTAATTATCTCCTCTTGTGGGTGTGGCTGTGGGTGGCGCAAGCGTTTAAGACGCTGTGCCTGTTAACCAGCAGACCAGGGTTCAAGACCCGGGTTTGCCCCACAGGACAGGGTGAGCTCCTGTCCTTAGCCCAGCTCTGTGATGCCAGCTGGATCCAATCGTATTGGTTCTGCCTTTCCATTGGACTAATATCCTCCATAACAACCGAACCCAGGCTTTCATGCTTCGCATGCAGCGTATGCAGTGCCAAGCATGATACCATAGTCTTTCAAGACTGACGGAGGCCTGCTTAATGTCCTCTTGTTGCCTGAACAGCCTTGACTCCAGTGACCTCAGATAAGACTGAGAATGTGATTTACTCCTGATTTATTGGGAGAAATTTCTTGTCTTATAGAGGACTACTTACAGTAAAAGAAATACTACGAATGCATGGTTATCATATCTTATTACATGGCTGCCTATTCATTCCAAATTAGTGACAGGCACTTGTGGCAGGCTCAGTATGTTAGGAATTGCATACTCTTTGATCAGTCAAAGTTTAATACCCACCAATATAAGTTTTTTTTATACTGCAATTAATTAAAAACAAATTTTAAATAATTTCACTTGGTTTTTGTAATTAAAGTTTTGCCCCCTTTGCAAAGCACAAAAGCTCTCAAAGTTGAACATGTCATGAACTACATGAGAATCTCGATTCATACCTTCTAATAAATGCAGCTGCAATACAGTACTTCGGCTGTATTACCCTACATTCATCCCTCCAGGCAAGAGAATCTGCATCTGTTTTGCTTACAACATAACACATTATGCATGGCACCATCATGCCATCGGTTGAATATTTAACATATAGTACTGACACATAGTATTATATATTACTATATTACAGTACTATATAGTAACATATAGTACTATATACACACACGCATCTATATACACATACATACATATACAGTGGCACCTCACGTAAAGTATGTTCCACATAACAAACAAAAATTTCTCTAGGATTCTGCTTCATGTAACAAACTGTGCTTCACGTAACAAACACACTCGTTGGAAGTTGGGGCAGACGTGCTGGTTGGCAGCCCTTTTAAAAAGTGTCAGAGCTGCCTAGCGCGCCTGCTCATAGCGAAAGCAACACTTCTGCACTGTTTCTCCTGTGGCTGGGCGTCCGCTGGGCAAAGGGAGAAAAGAGCAGTGGAGAAGAGGGAAGCAGCTCAGGGCTAGCCAGAAGGGAGCAGGGAAGAGAGAGGCTCAGGATGAAGGGAAGGAGAAAGTGGGAATCTTTGAAAGTGTCTTTGATTGCAGAGGAAAGTGTCTTTGATTGCAGCCTCCTAACCATGTCTACTCACAAGTAAGCCCCATTGTGTTAAATGGGGCTTACTCCCAGGAAAGTGTCTTTATGATTGCAGCCTAAGTAGACTTCATAGGATCATGCACATTGAATGCATATTTTGAATTCAATTCCAGTGCTTTTGTCATCTGCTGCATGTAAAATCCGCTTCACATAAAGAACGTTTCACATAACAAACACATAAATTTGTTACGTGAGGCGCCACTCTGTGTGTGTGTGTGTGTGTGTGTATACACACTGGTATATAATAGTAATATATGGGCTGTGGGTGGCGCAAGCGGTTATGTCGCTGTGCCTGTTAACCAGCAGGCCAGGGTTCGAGACCCGGGTCGGCCCCACAAGACAGGGTGAGTTCCTGTCCTCAGCCCAGTTCTGCGACGCAGCTGGATCCAATCGTTTTGGCTCTGCCTTTCCATTGGACTAATTCAGTGGCATGGAGAGAGGGGATTTGCTGCATGGGTAACAGCCTATCCTCCATAACAATCCAACCCAGACTTTTGTGCTTCGCATGCAGCATATGCAGCGCCTAGCACGATACCATAGTCTTTCAAGATGGACGGAGGCCTGCTTATATAATATATAGTAACTAGTAAGTATTTACTAGTTTACTATTTACTAGTTACTATAGTAACTATTACCTAAAATATCAGCAGTTTGAGAACAGAAGATATGAAAACACTAAAACTAGAATTTACCTGTATTTAGACAATTGTTGCAGGTATATCTTTTATTGCAATGCTGCTGCAATTAAGGCACCCAAATGTTCAAACTGTCAGTCTTAAGTCTTACTTGTCGCTGAGGTCATATTACCCAAACAAGCACTTTCACAGCTTGCAAGAAAATGTCAGGAGCTTGTAGCTCATCATGATATATCTAGAGATGTCTGTGGTGTAGAGTGTTGTGAAAAAAGAGACGTGAGCTCTGTGAATTCCAATTCCATTCCCAGTTGTCTAATTAAAGGAAAACTTATCTTGAACTACATCACAGTAATTGGAGAACATCATTTATACCGTAATCTATTTCCATCCATGAAGTCCAGTATGCTGTCTGTGTGGCCATTTCAAATGTTGAATACAAATGTGGTACAGAAAAGCTGTGTATAGTTATGACTTCTCCATCAACCAAAAAAATGTTTTATTTCATGTTAGCCAAAAATATTTGAGAAGTGAGCTAAATTACTTGTTCCCTAAAAACATAATTCCTATAATTTTTACAAACACACACCACTACCACCACCGACAGAAGCAGCAGTCTCAAACATATTAAAGGATTTTTTGTTTTGTTTTAAGCATGGACAAGTTAATTAAGCCTTGAAGAATCTTGAAAGGCATGTATACAAATGGAAAATTTAACCCCCCTCCCATGCATGGTGCAAGAGTGTAAAAATTAAGGACTACTGTAGTAGTTTCCTGCTCCTAAAGCTTGACAAGCAATACTGTAGAACAGTGGTTCCCAAAGTGGTTGGCCGTGACTCACCATGTGAACCAGAAGTGGGCCATTTCCCTTTATGTACGATGTACTTTACTGTTGATTGCTGCATTGGTTTTGAAAATGGTCTGTTTTTTTTCCTTTCAAGAATGCCTTTGCAAGCTGTGTGTCCGTTAAAGGCATCTTGCTAAGACAGTGGTTCTCAATCTTCCGAATGCCGTGACCCCTTAATACAGTTCCTCATTTTGTGGAGACCCCCAACCCTAAAATTATTTTTGTTGCTATTTCATAACTGTAATTTTGCTATTGTTATGAATTGTAATGTGAATATCTGATATGCAGGATGTATTTTATAATACAGCAACAGCAGGATCTGACCGTCTAGAGAGATAGCAGTGTGACGCTCAGTCAGAATGATCACAGGTCATAACTGAAAAAGAGGACAAGCCCCACCCAAAATGTAGGACACCCAAGAAAAATGTAGGACATAAAATAAAAGGTATAAACACTACATACACACACATACAAAAAGAGGAAAGAGGAAGCCCCATTGACTACAGTGGAATTTACTTCTCAGAAGATATGCAGAAAAGTGGCCTCTGACAGTCCAATCCTATCCTTTTTGCTCAGGACTTGTTCCCTTTTTAAAGCCTTAAATCCTGTAAAAAAATTCCACTGTCCTCTTTTTCCTTGTGAGTGGGAGGCCTTTTCTTTGTGAGTAGCCTTCTTGTAATTAAGAAATTATTTGTCATCAATTATATGTAGGGTGACCATATGTCCTCTTTTTCTAGGACATGTCCTCTTTTTAAGCCTGTGCCCTAGAATAAATCTTCATTGTTTTCCTGACTCCCTGCTGCCTGCTCACAAGGTTAAGGAGGACATTTTCCAAGACACAAGGCTTAAAAAGAGGACATGTCCTGGAAGTGGACATATGATGTCCCTCTCTCTCTCCCCAATGGAATCTCTGGCAAACAGTGCAGGTTGCCATATAGGGGACCTCAAGGGCAAGATCCTGTGCCTTTCTACTCAGAAGCAAGTCCCATGCTGGTCAATGGGCCTTTCCTTCAAGCTAGCCTGAAGTTACACATCCACACACATTCACCTTTATCTGGGAGTAGAGCTATTGACTATAATGAGACTTTTTGTGGAAGGCTGGGCAGTGTGATGTCCTGTTCACTTTTACCTGGGAGTAGGGCAGGGGTGTCTAACTCATTTCATATAGAGGGCCAAAGTGAGCATTAATGGTTCTCCCAAGGGCCTAAGCCTCTCTACTCAGAAGCAAGTCCCATTAGATCAGAAGCAAGTCCCATTAGTAGCCCAATGGGGTTACTCCAAGGAAAGTGTCTTTAGGATTGCAGCTGAAATGTCATATAGCCTACATTACATCCCTGGTTACAGGATGCCTGTTCACAATAAAATGGAGGGAATGGAGATTTATTTCCAGGACAGAAGCCTCAAAAAGGAGGACATGTCCTGCAAAAAATAAAAAACAGGCTTAACCCCCACAAGGGATGGGTCAGGAAATGGGGCTTTAGTAGGAGGGAAGAGAAGTTAAGGAGTATCACCAGTTTAGAAAATAAATTTATTTTTGAATACCTGCTGAGCCAGTTTCAGTGATGGGAGCACTTTCAGCTTCAGGAGCACTTTCAAGGCCCAGGTGCCTGGGAACAGGGCCATTCTGGAAGGCTTGCATACCAGCCAAAGCTTTTGCTTACTTGTGAGTAACAGCGGCTGTGCAGTTTATTTCAATGGGGTCAGTGCAAGCTTGGATGAGGGAACTTCCTCTGGGGTGACTGTGGGGCTGCATCCATTGGATCAGTACCCTTCTGGTGTTCTTGCATCCTCTCAGCCTGCCTTTTCTGACCCCACTCACACACACACACACCCCAGTCACACACACATGCTCTACCTCTGGGGCACATGGGCTGCTGCTGCTGAGGAGGAGGAATGGTTCTATCCAGGCTCTGCCCCAGGCATGCATAGCTCCACACCTCATTATTGCCAATCCTGCAGAGCTGGTGCTGGAGGTTGCGGGGGGGGGGGGGGGGGAAGCTGGGAGGGAGAAGGGAAGGGACAAGACCTTCCAGGAGGCAGGAGGGGGCGCCCTGGAGGTGGAGCCAAGCCCAGCCTAGGAGAAGACAGGAGGAGCAGCCCTCTGCTGCTTGGAGCTTCTCCAGCTCCACAGTTGCCTCCCACTGAGCGGGCGCCAAGGGGGGCGTAGGAGGAGGTGAGGGGACACAGGCAACCCCCAAGAAAGGATTGTGCGACCCCCACTTTGAGAACCACTGTGCTAAGACATCTTGCTACCATAATTGCCAGTATACAGATTCCTTCTACTGCTCCATTGCCCACTGCCAATACAAAAGAGGTGTACAGAAGATTCATTATCCTTGCATAAGCGAGAGAGAAGGAAAACAAACAAGCATTTGAACTTGGGAAATCTCTCTCCTTTTGTCCCCTTCCTCAAACTCAAGCAAGCTTTTTCTAATGCAAGCCAAGAGAAGCTGCCTGCCTGACCAGAGCCTAAAGAGCAACACAAGTAGAAATTTCGCTACTGTTAATTTCTGCATTTATTTGCAAATAATCTGTCTCACTTTCTTGCTTTGCAAGGCCTTTTTGAAAGGTATCATGCTAATTATAATGATTTCCCTGCATTACCACAACCCCATTTGCCCACTACCATCAGCCCCATTTGCCAACTGCCAATACCAAAGTGGTGTGCAGAAAGAGATTTTTTGATATAGTGGGTGAAATTATGTATGTGTACTTGCATGTGTACCTTCATTCCCCCTGTAGGAATTGGAGAGAAGTAGAAGAGTCAAGCACTAGAACACAGAACTCTCCCCCCACCCCAGCAGAGAAAGGGTGCCTGAAGGCTGAAAAGAGCACCCTTTTTGCAGATAGTTTGAATCTTGCCAGAAGTGTCTCTCTGTGTGTGTGTGTGTGTTTGCTTACACCCCTCCCACCCTTCCAAAAAAAAAGCAAGGGAGAAGATTCAAGCACGAGGATCAGGGGAAAATCTATCTCTTTTCCCCCTCCCCATCCAAGGGACCCATGGATAGGACCCAGTAATGATATGTGGAGGATTTTCAGTTAAAAAAAATCTCACCCTATAGGTGAGTATATAGGTAGTTCTTATCTCATGAGTTGACCTTTTTAAGTGTTTTTTTCCAATCCAACCTCCTCAGAAGGCTTCCTGAACATGAAGCCTTATTTTCAGTTCCCATCTGCAAAGCTTTTTGAGGTGGGGGAAGCTGCATGTAAACACCTCAGAACACCTCCCAGATGCAACCAGAATCCCCCATATCTGGAAGGTTTTCTGAGACCCTCCAACCATGAACTTGGCATCAATAGATATTCAAATTTATAGTTGCTGAGCCTTGAATTAAGAGATTGCAGTGTAACAACAAAAAATAGCTCCTTATCCTGAGGTGCTCTTAATCTAAAATTCAGCTCAAAATAACAAGTTCAGTTCACTTATATGTCCTAAGGCTTTGTTTCAATAGTGGAGAAGAACTAAGGGGTTGTAGAATGACTTTACAGAAAATCTTATCCTTTTTCAATCACCAGTTATGTCTGTCCCATATAGCTACTCAGCTATATGGCATTGGACCATGGTCTTTTTGTTTTCATCTACTGCTCTGAATCTTTGAAAAACTTCTCTATATTTTGTCTGTTTATCAAAATACATGATAAAATACACATGTCCTAGAAGCCTTTGTTTTTTCCTGCCAACTTTCAATATAGGATTTGAGCCATCTCAGACAAGTAATTGAAAACCTTTAGCAGAATTACTTTTATTCTGTGTGATTTCTTGCTCTGTTCCAAAAATCTCATGAAAACAGCAAAAGTTCATCCTTGAAATTCTATCAATATAAGAAAAGAGTGGGTTAACATTATAGATCAGGAAGAGTTATACATTTGTAAGCCAGATCATCAAATCAAAAATAATATTAAGCACATTTATATACTGCTTTTCAGTAGTAGTTCACAAAGAAATTAAACAGAAATAAACCAACAGATGGTCCCTGTCTCCAAAGAGTTCACACATGTCAAAAAAATTAGGCTGCAATCATATAGACACTTTCCTAAGGACCATTGAACACAATGGAGATTACTTCTGAGTAGACATGGGTAGGATTGTGCTCTCACCAACGAGGTACTAGCAACAGCCATTGGAAAAGCTAGCATGCTGGGGTGAAGAGAAATATATGTCCTCCCCCTTCTAAAAATAAGAGGGCACCACTTAAAATATCACAGATAAACTGCACCAAAATATCTTCATGTTGCTTGAGTACTGTGGTTATCAATTTTTTTTACCCCAACAGAAGTCTTTCCAGATCAGCTAACTGATCTGAGAACTAATGGAAGCTATTCTAGTAGTAACGTAATGGGTTTAGAGCTGTGGTTTCCAAACATCTTAGAGGTTGTTGCCTGATTAAGAAATGCTAAGGACTGTGGCTACAACTATGATTGGGCAGCAGTGTGCCCCCCTTAGCAGCTTGTTTAATCTTTGATGCATATATAGCCTAATTACCAGTCTGTTTTGCAACAACCAGTGGTACAGCACTGAGTGTGCCCTCCTATTCCAATGACTTCCCCACTTGAGAAAATCCACAGAATATGCTAACATCCTCCACTCCAAGTTGGATCATTCTGCCTGGCCAATAGTGAAGTTGCAGGCACCCCAGCGGGGATGTGCCTGTGCCCTCCGCTTCTGGTCAGGTAGTTCTGCCTGGCCAATAGAAAAGTATACCAGATCCCCAGCTGCTGTGGAACCTGCTCTCCTGGTTCCCAGCTCAGTAGTTCTGCTGGATTGGGAGTAAAGAGGGCAGGTACTCTATTCATTTCCTGCCTGGCAGAACTATTGAGCTGGGAGCAAAGACATCAGCGGCTGGAGCATGCATATGTACTCCCTAGACCAGTGGTTTTCAGCCATTTCAGCCCTGGACCCCCTTTCAGTCTTTGGAATCTGCCCTGGATCCTCCTGTCAAACTTGCTACCCCCAATCCGCGACACAAGACTTTAAAAAAAGAGGACATATGGTCACTCTGCTGCCCAAGTCCCCAAGTTCTTGTCCACTCCACTATCCCCAAACCCCCAATTCTCTCCCACCCCACTGCCCCCAAACTCCGCATGCACTCTCAAACACACATGCACACACTCTCAAACTCTCAAACACCCACAACACAGATGCACACACCTCTTTCATCCCATGCACTCATTCACATACCCACAACACGCATAAACACAAACCCATCCTATGCTCATGAATATGCACACAACTCACACAGGCATACTCCCAGTGGTGGGCTCTAGCAGGTTCGCACCTACTCTATAGAACCGGTTCTTAACAAGAGATAGGACATATAAAGTTTAAAAATAGCCATTTAAAAGTGGCTGCCAGATGGGCAGAGAACCGGTTCTTAAATTTTTTGAAGCCCATCACTGCATACACCCCATGCTCCTGGGAGAACATGGGCTTAGAAGGTACTTCTCAGGGCTCAGGCAGTGCCTCTAGCAAAAAGCCCTTGTGGAATGATGGGGAGGTTGGCTTGGGAGCTCCTGGTGCTTTGTTTTGGTGCATTCCCTCCCCTCCCAAGCATGGCTGCCCCTTCTTTCTGAGAGTAGGCACCCCCTCAAAATGTAGGACACCCAAGAAAAATGTGGAACATAACATAATAAAAACCCTTGTGTATATTGCTTTCATGTGCTTAATTAAAAAACTAAATTACTGAATCTTACATTTAATATTATTGGATTGCTCTCAGCCTGCCCTTTCCACTGAACTATGGCACGTTTGCCTACTTACGAGTAAAGCCGTGATATAAAGTACTTTCATTTTCCCATACATTTTCTATTCATATTTTTTGCTTTTCACTTTTTTGGTCATAACTTTTGATAGGAAGGAGCTATTTCAAAATGGATTGTGTGTTGGATTCAGCTCCTCAAGATGAATCCAATGACATATGACATGATAGGGTAGTGTGCACCATCACAAAGCTGATTTTTTGGGGGGATCTCCAGGACCAAGGTGGTGGTCCCTCAGCCTTTGTGATCTCCTTGGGGCATGATCCCCACCTTGAAGACCACTGCCCTAGACAGTTACACAGGACTGCCTAAATTACTTGCAAAGTACTTCATTGGCTTCCCCAGTGGGGAAGCCATTGGCGTGAGCGTTCTTGGTGTACCATGGTTGATGAAAGCCTCAGACACCTCAGACAGCAACCCAACAAAATTGGGTGACAATCTATTGGTGGATCCTCAACCCACAGTTTGGAAACTACTGACTTAGAGAATGAGCTGCAAATATTGGCTTCATGCACATTTAGGAAGCACTACACATACACTTCTGCATATTTACTATAGAACTCATGTGCATGGCAGTTCACATAGAATGCTGGCTAGTCTGTTAGGCCTCATCATCATCTTCTTCCCTAGTGTTTGTCCCACATAGTGGCAGGGTCTGCTATTCTGGATCACTGTTGCAATTTCTCCCAGTTGTAGACTTGGTCTGGGTGCAGGTGAGTGGCTCTCATGTCACCATACAGTTTGACAAGCCAGCGCTGTTTTGATCAATACTTTGGTCATTTGCCGCTGACTTCCAACTGTAAGTCTGTGCTATTATGTTGTTGTCTGTGCTTACATGTATGTGCATATTATGTTGTGCTATTATGTGCTATTATGTTATTATGTAAGGCTGTGCTATTATGTTGTTGTTGGCTCACAGAATGGCACACAATGATTGAGGAAAATATTGCTGCCAAATGTCATTGTTGTGAATGTGGCCAAAGCAAGTGAGACCACTGATCCACTGTAGCATCTTTGTCTCCATGGTTCTAAGGTGATGTTCAATTTCTTTTGTCTGGCCAGCATTCATCTCTGTAAAGTGCGACCAACTGGAATACCATCTGATAGAGATTTGATTTAAGATGGTCGTTAATCTTCTTGTCACAGAGGACACTGGTCATAGAGTGCCACTTTGCCCATGCTGCATTTACTATTCAGGCTGCCATTAGCAAGGATTTTAGGCCTCATTGTTCCATATGATCCGGGAATCTGTTCTAGGCCAAGAAGAAACACTGTGAAGAATGAATTTTGAATTGATTGCTTGTTATTCTAAACAATTCCTCTATTTGTTGCATTGTATTATATATTTTTGGAAGCTGCTGCTGCAGAAAAATGGGACATAAATTTAATAAGTGTATAAACTACAGGAAAAGATTGATAATAGATCAGCCACCATCTATTGAAATATTTTCATTGAGTAATGTTTGAGGATCATTATAATGCAGTTGTAAATTGTCTCTGGCAAAAGGGACAGAGGCACAGATGTTGGTGCTTCTATTATAATTGCAGTGACTCAGCAAGAAAAAACCTGGAAGGAACTTCTCATAAGATGGGGAGTTTTCTTGGTAAAAGGCTATTTTTCTCTTTGAGCACAATCCTAAAAATGTCTACTCAAAAGTAAACCCCATTGTGTTCAATGGGTCTTACTCTCAGGAAAGTGTCTTTAGGATTGTAGCCTTTTGCTGTTTACTAGCATTTGTGGAGTTTCTTGAGAGTCCATAGATGTTTCTTCTATACAGAGAAGAAATTGTAGTTGCCAAATATTGCCATTAAGTATCTTTGTTGTATAGCTGGGTTTTAAATATTGTTGGAATTGTATATTCTAGGTTTTAGCCTATGCATTAAAGGGAGAGTTGGGTTTTTCATTTTGTCTGCCAATAAATTGCAGATGTCTGGCAATTACTGTGGTAATGCGTTTGTGTGACCCATGGGAATCCATGGGCTGATGGACCAGTTCACCTTGTGACTGGCCCTGAGAAACCTGATTGTGGGTGCAGGGAGGGGTTGGGTAGAGAGAGGGCTGAGCCTACAGGGCAGAAACCATCTGTAGGGCAGCCAGCACCCAAGACTTTAAGCACCTCTTTTACAAAGACACCCTTCCAAGTTTTGGGAAACCTTGTGGAAAATAGTGTGAAAATCCCTGCTTTAGTAAAAAATACACTTCTGGATTAAAATTCCAATAGAATTCTAAATTGGATGAATTTTGTTTTTTACAATTACACTTGTAATTTGCATTTAATTATTTCTCTGTTGGATATTCATTTCATTCCTCTTTAAATATGGATAATCATTTCTGTTCTGACAGTTCTGCTCATACATTAATCTACAGTGGTACCACTTAGCAAGATAAATTTTCCCTGAGAGTCTGACTCAAGTAGCGAGCATTGACTCATTTAATGAGCCAGACTCTCAAGGAAAATTAAAAAAAATTTTTAATTGCCCCCACATACCTGTGGCTGCGGCTGGAGGATGCGTCTGGAACAAATTAAATTAGTTATTGTTATGCGAGGCACCACTGTATTTAGTGTTGATTAAGTATCTGTAAAGTAAAGGTTGGCATATGCCCTGCAGGTTATAATGTTAGTCGTGACTGACTGTAGGTTGCGGTGGTGCTCATCCTTGTTTCTAGAGCCATAAGGCCAGTGTTGTCCAACATGTAGCTCACATGCACAATTAATAGATTTGGTGAACTAGCAGTAGTCTTGAAGAATTTATACTTAAACGCCCAGCCAAAACTAGACCTACAAGCATGAAATTTGGGGAAGGTGTTTATTGGGGTTTGAGTTTGCCCCAAAACAATATTGGTTCAGGCAAGTTGATTCCAGGGTGATGCAATCCTGTAAGATGCTGATGCAATCTGGAAATCCCCTTTCAGCATGACACAGCAAAATTGAAAATGCTGAGTCAGCATCTATATTGGTCACCTGATTTCAGTAGACTATCTGACTGGTGTTTCATTGCTACAAAACTAGATTTAAGAATGCATTGTAATACTGCAGTTTGTATGTTGAGAGGAGTAAATGCTGTTGGTTACTCTGGTGGACTGTGATAAACTATGGACTGATCTTGGACTTACCCTCGGACTTGATGTATGTACTCTGACTGATTTACTGTGTATGACCTTGGACTGTTGCTGGATTTGCCTTCTGCGAGACAATATAACTGCCTGTTATTTGAACCAGCTGTCTCCTGTTTCACTCTGTTTGCCACTGCCCGCATTTGCTGCATAACGCTCTCTGCTAGCCCTGCTCACAAGCAGGGTCTCATCTCTAACTGTTCCTTCCATAATGGAAGCATTCACTAAGAACTGGTTTTGAGGAATTCAAACAGAAGGAGGGTGAACATATTTTCCTCCCTATAAATTGAAGAATACCTTACTGATCATGACCCAACCTAACCCTTGGATCTAGGAGCATGAAATTTGGGGAGGGTGTTCCTTCTGTGACATGACCACCCACTATGAATTGATTTTTAGAAATTTAACCCCGGAGGTGAAAAAGTTGCAAAATATGTTCATCCTATGCTTATTGAAGACTAACTGATCAACATCCAGCCAATTTGGTGCCAGGTGCTTGATTCATGAGGGGAGGAGGAATGGTGTGCTTTGGGGATGGTGAATGGGGAGGGAAGGGTGCTTATGGTGGTAAGGATGTGCACGGGGAGATTGTACGCGGAGGATGGTGCGCATTGGGGGATGGTGCGCAAGGAAGGATGGTATGCATGGGGGATGGTGCACGGGGAGGAATGATGCGCACAAGGGTGTGTGTTGCATTGAGGTGTTAGGGGATCACCACTGCACAGGGAGCGGTGTTGCAAATAGAAAAAAGTGACTGACTCACTGACTCATCAACGCCCTTCCAAAACCGCTGGACCTAGAAGCGTGAAATTTGGGGTGGGTGTCTCCTTCCGTGATGGAGGGGTGCACTAAGAACCAGTTTTTGGAAATTCCAACCGGAAGGGGGTGAAAAGGGGTGCAACACGTTTTCCTCCCTATACTTTGCATTGGAGAATTGATGACTCATCAACATTCCGCCCCAACTGCTGGGCCTAGAAGCATGGAATTCTGGGAGGGAGATCCTTCTGTCAAATGAACACCCACCAAGAAACCCATGTGGAGAAATTTAACCCTTAAGGCACTGAAAAGGGGTGCAATGTGTTTTTGTCCTATACTTAACATGGGAGACTGACTAACATCCAGCCAACTTGGTCCTCGGTGTCCGGTGCACTGTTGTTCAGAGGAAGAGGTTGCACTCGCGAGGATTCTGCGCGTGGGGGGACAGTTGCGCGTGGGGGAAGTTGCACATGGGGATTGATGCACATGGGGATTGATGCAGATGGGGGACTGATGCAGATGGGTGATGTTGCATATGAGGAGTTCAGGCACATGGGGGATGATGTGCATGGAGGAAAGTTGCGCACGGGGGGAAGTTGCGCACGGGGGGAAGTTGTGCATGGGGGGAAGTTGTGCATGGGGTGTTGATGCGCTGTGGAGGGATGAAATATGGGGAAATGTTACTCCCGCAACGTGGGTACGCTTTTCGCTAGTATAAAATAAGAAGCTACTGTACTTTTGAAAGCCCCTTCAGTGTTAGAACTGGTTTGTTTTGTGATGTGGATAAGTTTGGGTTCATGGCAGTACCATTTATAACAGTGAACTCAAAAAGCTCTGTATGAGTATGTAAGATTGATTGTGTGGTTCTTTTGGTCTCTGGCCTGTTTTATAAAGATCTAGACAAGGTGATCTTTTGCTGTTGTGTAAATTAAAGTTATAGAATGAAATACACCAGAAATAAGGTAGAAATACAATGCTATGAAGGCAAATATTAAAAGATGATAAATTCTTAAATTTAGAATGCTTTCAAATTTTCCACCAGCATTTTCCACCAGCATTTTCCACCAGGCTAGATGATAAGCAAAAGAAAAGTGGGAAATTGTATCCATATGTCTTAAGGCACAGTGGTGGGCTCCGGCAGGTTTGCACCTACTCTATAGAACCGGTTGTTAATGAGAGATAGGACATAGCATTGGCATCCTTCAGTCTCGAAAGACTATGGTATCGTGCTCTGATTGGAGGTCCTGAAACAACATCTAGTGTGGCTAAAAAGGCCAATTCAAGAGTGTTCATCCCTTCCACACTGAGGACAAATAAATTCCATCCCCTGCCCAGGCCCCAGGTTTCACTGCTTTCGGGTTTGTCGCTTTGCTTCAGCCTGCCAAACAAGTGTCTCTTCCAGTTGGAGAAGGCCATGCTGGGTCTTTTGCCTCCACGCTGAATGATCAGAGGTCAAGGTTTCCCAGCTGTTGATGTCCATTCCCAAGGCCTTTAGATCCTTCCTGCAGATGTCTTTGTATCGCAGCTGTGATCTCCCTGTAGGGCGCTTTCCCTAAACTAATTCTCCATATAGGAGATCTTTTGGAATCCGACCATCAGCCATTCTCACGACGTGCCCAAGCCAGCATAGGCGCCGCTGTTTCAGAAGTGTGAATATGCTAGAGATTCCAGCACGTTCCACGACTGCGTCATTTGAAACTTTGTCACGCCAGGTGATGTCAAGAATACATCGGAGACAGCGCATATGGAAGGTGTTCAGCTTTCTCTCCTGCCATGCATAAAGGGTCCAAGACTCGCTGCAGTACAAGAGTGTGCTCAGGACGCAAGCTCTATAGACCTGGATCTTTGTATGTTCCGTCAGCTTCTTATTAAGCCATACTCTCTTTGTAAGTTTAAATGTGGCTGCCAGATGGGCGTAGAACTGGTTGTTAATTGATTTGAATCCTATCACTGGTCTTAAGTCTCTCAACAGCCTGCAGTTGGATGGACTCAGACTCAAAATTCATCTTGTGTTTTCATAAATGATGAGAAACTTATGACATGTCTGCATTAACTCTCTTACTTTTGCAACTAGTCTGTTAGGAAATTTTGTAGGGTTTGATACCTTGTTATCTTTTGGTTGGTCCAAATAAAGGTATTGCCTCTCACTGGATTATGACTTTTTTCTAATGAACCAGTGTGATAAGCCACAGTCGTGGCTCTTTACACATCTGTAATATGTTACTATTAAGACAATGGAGAATAGCAATTATTTGTGGTGTAAAATAATACAAGGTAGTGGGTTATAGCAATATAAGTCATAGGAGGAATGGAAGATCAAATGGTTTATATGAATTATCTAGTCATTATTTTCTTTGCAGAAAAAGTTCCCTGGAATATGACAGAATTAATATATTGGTTTAATATATAAACATATTTACATATGTGGGTGTGGTGGCGCAAGTGGTTAAGACACTGTGCCTGTTAACCAGCAGGCCAGGGTTTGAGACCCGGGTCGGCCCCACAAGACAGGGTGATCTCCTGTCCTTAGACCAGCTCTGCAACGCCAGCTGGATCCAATCGTATCGGCTCTGCCATTCCATTGGACTAATTTAGTGGTGTGGAGAGGGGGGATTTGCTGCTTGGGTAACAGCCTATCCTCCATAACAATCCAACCCAGGCTTTCATGCTTCGCATGCAGTGTATGCAGCGCTGAGCACGATACCATAGTCTCAAGACTGACGGAGGCCTGCTTGCTTACATGTTTGAAACTAACCTGACATCTGGCCTTTCAGAGGAAAGTAATTTAATCCATGATCTCTTTAAACACCTCGTGACTAGAAGCTTGATCTAAGATTAGCTTTCTGAATTGTATTATGACTTTCAGCAGGACCAATAGATTTCAGGCTCTCTTCACATGCACATGTCGAAGCAGGATGACCAGATGCCCAAACCCCCAAAAGAGGACAAAGTCCCACAAAATGCCTGACATCCAAGCAAAATTCTGGACAAGTTTTTTTTTAAATATAGGACATAAAAAATGTAGGACAAATGTAGAACATGTTAAAATAAAAGCTAGAAATATTGCTTTCAACACTATATTACTTATTATTAAATTGTAAACCAAAAAGTGTTTAAGTGAACCAACACTGAAGCAGCCAACCTTTCTCAGGCCAGTATCTCCTTAATAAGATCTGATTCCAGAACAAAAAATGGACATTTTACTGATTGAAAACCCATGGTGACCATATGTCATAACTAAAAAAGAGGGCAAGGGCTCCCAAAATGTAGGACATCCAAGCAAAATGTAGGACATGACAAAATAAAAGCTGAAAACACTCATATGCTGAAAACATCAAAATGTTGCCATGTGGAATATTTGCTGAGTACTTGGTACACAGGATCAGGACCATTCTGGAAGCCTTGCAATCCCTGAAATGAGCTTCCACACCTGCCAAGGCACGCTTGCATACTAAAGAAGAGTAAAAGCAGCTGTGAAGTCTTAATGCAGTGGAGTTTGGAGGAGGGACTTCCTTGTGGGTTGCCTGGTAGGGGCTGCATTCATTGGATCAAGACAAGATTTCTCTCAGCCTACCCTTTCCAAATAACTTTTATCAAATTTCCAAATATCAATGGCAAGTTTGCCTACTCATGAGTAAAAGCACAATATGGCTCCCTTTCAGTTCCCATGGAGATCAAAGCAATTATCAGGGGCCTCTTTCTGGGGTGATTTTGGAGTCTGTTTTCATTGGATCAAGACCATTCTGAAGTCCTTGGATTCCTCTCAGCCTGGCCTTTCCAGCGAACTATGGCACATTCGCCTACTCATAAGTAAAGCCACAAAATGGGGCACTTTCGCTTTTCCATAGAGCTCAATGCATATTTTTTATTTTAGGCCATAACATTTGATAGGAAGGAGATTTCTCAAAACCAATTTTGGCACTGGATTCTGCTCTTTAATATGACTCCAACAACATATAACATGATGGGGTACTGCGCACTATCACAAAGTGCCAAAATGGAGGACAATGAAGCCCTTTTGGAGGATACCCAGACTTAAAAAGAGGACAAATCTGGGAATTTCCAGTCATCTGGTCATCCTGTGTAAAGGTGAAATAGGGCAAAGGTGATAATGCTGTTTAGATTTTCCCCAGAGACACCAGCAAATGTTTTATTTGATTCATTCTTGCTGTTGAAATATGAAACGTGCTTCCCTTCTGTAAAAGGTATGTAGTATTAAAAAAAATCTTTTAAGGTCATAAAGCAAAGCCTGAAAACACTCAAAGCAGTGACTTCAGTACTGTATTTGTAAAGTTAAAACTAAATTGCAGAATTAATGTTTATTTCTGCCTTTGCTTTGATTATCTTTGTGCACACCTTATATTTTCTAATTATAATCTTCTCATCTTGTCACAGTGTATAAATCTCCAGAATATGAATCCCTTGGGTTTGACCTGACAGTTGAACGATTAGTTTCAATTGGATACCCTCAGGAGTTGCTCAGTTTTGTCTATGACCCTACATTCCCTACAAGGTAAATGAATATAATCCACCAAAGGATTTATATGCTTTGTGCTGTTTTACAGTGACGTTTTTGCATACTTTTATACAGTAGGATAGAAGCACAATGACTTGCATTTGAAGGTTGTAATGAATTTTTTGACAATTCATATCTTGAAAGAAACCAGCTGGAAAACTGAGCTGCATACTAGGAAGACCTTAATATGTGTCCAGGTGTCCAACCTTTAATCAATACAAGTTCAATGAATTCAAGTACAAATAACATGAAGTTATTTGGAAGAAAAAGAATCTAGATATTTTTGAAGATCTGCAAGGGAACACACATACACGTGTGTGCATACACACATAAATACATATGCACACTCAAATGCCTTCCTTATTTCTACCAAGACATTCTATCCCCCCATACCAATTTTGTCAGAGACTGCTTCTGAATTCTCCCTGAGTTTGCAGAACAGTTTCTGCCCACGGGACAGAAGGGGATTATTCTGAAATGAGGTCCCTTAGAAATCTTCCTGCTCACATGGTGCCCTTCATTGCAACAGAGGCTGCAAAAGAGGCATGTTTATGAAACCTGTTCATGAAGCTAGAAAAAGTTAGAATGATGTTGAGAGAGTTAAAACATTTTGACTTGTGTGCGTGTTTTATTTTTGTGATGTTCAAAATCCATTTTCATTTATTTCATTGAAAAGTGACAATTGTGTAAGAGAGCCTCCCTTGATAAAATGAGATTGTAAAATCACAACAAGAAATATTGTAACACCACAAAAATAAACATGTGAATTGGGTCTAAATTAATAAGCAAAGAAATGTCAGGGCAAAATATGCAATTAATCTCCAAGGTTTTGAGTAGTTTTTTTCACCTAGTTGTTTTTCTGAAGTGTTCTGAAGCCACTGCAAAGGCTTCCAAAAGATAGCAGTAGAGCAGTGGTGCTTACTACCAAGTGGTGCCTCGTGCATCCATGAGGGTTACCTGGTGCCCACTGGTGCCTGATGTGGGTGCCCATTGCCTGCTGCTGATCACTGCACAGTGGTGTCCGGTAGGGATGCCATTCCCTGCTGGTTCCCCTCTGTTGCCCTCCACTGCTCCCTGGTACCCTTCAGTGCCCAGTGCTCGTGGGTGCCTGCTGCCCGAAGTTAGTGCCAGTGTAAGGTGCTTGGGAGTCTGCTGGTGCCCAGCTGTGTCCAGAGCCCACAAATATTCTTGAAATTTTACTCCCACAACAGCAGATCATTCTGATAGTTAACACTACTCCAATCATGTGGAAAGAAGGGTGGGATCTCATAATGTGAGAAACACTGAAACCTTCCTGCACTCCTTCTCCCCACGTTTTTTTTTCGTTCAGATGAGGTTGGGTGACAATTCAACTGAGGAGAGAAACTACAGAGGAAAGATAAACCACAGGTGGGGGAGAGTTCTGCACTTATCTGTGGGCCCCTTGTGGTATTAAATCAGGCACATAACCATTTCTATGTGACTAAATAACAACGGTATTTATATACCACTTTTCAACTTAAGATTCACAGACAAATTTTAGCTACAACCATTATATCTAACTTGATCTTTACTACTGGCTATAATGAACTTGCTCCTGAAAAAGCACTGAAAAATGGCAGATACTACTCAATGACGTTTTGTTCATAACAGTTAACTTAAACAGGTTCATAAATACTTTGCATTTGTATTATGCTTTAGTGTGTTCAGATTGTCACTTCTGAATTATGTTGTTAGTCCTCCAAACTTCTGTATGAGCTGGTACGATAGCCAATTGTATATTTCAGTAGCTTAATATTTAACAAAGCAAGTCTGTTTTGTATCAATATGACAAAGAGTCTTTTACTTATGAGAAATTTTTTGTTTCAAGTTTGTAGTTACTCTGGGGTAAATGGGAAAGCTAAAGCTTTTTTAAAAAGCTATATACCTGTCCTGTTGATGGTATAATTCAGCCATTCTGTTGAGATGAGTTAATTATAAGAGAACAAATCAACTGTACATTTTAAACCAGGCAATGCAGACTATTTTTTCCTCTGCAGCTGAACAAAAGTTCATTGGGACTCTGTCAGCAAAGTGTCCTCCTTAGGGTCAGATTCTAGTTTGGACAGAACATGCTAGAACTGGTTCAGGTATGCCATTCCAACAGACTATCTTTCAAAGTCTTGCTGTTTTGTTATGGCTTGTAGTTCTTTGCTTATATAAATCCTTGCATTATTTATTTGTCAATAGAGGCCTGGTATTTGATTCCCTTTATGGAAATCTATTGAAAGTTGATGCCTATGGAAACATTCTAGTATGTGCACATGGCTTTAACTTCATGAGAGGGTGAGTATTATGACTGCCTATATTTACTTAACTGGGGTATAATCCATTAGATTTGTTGAGACTTCAATTCTATATAAATATGTGCACCATAGGTTTGTGCTGTTAATCTCTTTTGGGATCTCCCTAGACTGAATATTGCCAAGTCCAGCTTTTCTAGTGTTTTAGGGAGATATGAAGAAAAATCTTTCATTGTACGCTAGTAAATCGTATTTAGTTTGGAAACCTAATTGGAATAACTAAGGGAGTTTGGGAGAAATATAAATATTATTGGTTCTGATGATGAGGGAACAGTGCAGTGTTCCCCAGCCTTTTTAAATGGATGTTCATTAAAATTGTATTTAAACTTTTTGTCTCCATATGAGCATGAAGCTCTGGGATGGTGTACTGGGATGGATGAGTAGAATATAGGCTTTCCAGCCCTTCTGATCCCCAAGAATTAGCATCAACTTCCCAACAATTGAAATTCTAGAGATTTTAATAAGTCTTAATTTTCCAGCATTGCTTAACGTTGTGGGAAAAAAAATCCCTAGAAATATTTTCAGTCAAATTGATAACACTGATAAACAAAAAAAATATTTCGGTGGATATCTTGGTATCCAACGTGCGTTCTAAGACAATTGAGACATGCTGATTCAGAATATGCAAACCGTTTGTTTCTATCACCCACCGTTCTTGAGATATCAGACATTAACCAGTTATAGATGTTTAACATAGTATCATGGCAAACAAATGACAAACAGAAGTTTCAGAAGAGCACTTATTATTTCATGTAGCACTAATGAACACATACTATATAGGTCAATCTAAAAAAAGCAGGCCTCCGTCAGTCTTGAAAGACTATGGTATTGTGCTCTGCGCTGCATACGCTGCATGCGAAGCACGAAAGCCTGGGTTAGGTTGTTATGGAGGATAGGCTGTTACCCAAGCAGCAGAATTAGTCCAATGGAAAGGCAGAGCCAATACGATTGGATCCAGCAGGTGGTGCAGAGGTGGGGCTGTGGGTGGTGCAAGCGGTTAAGACGCTGTGCCTGTTAACCAGCAGGCCAGGGTTCGAGACCCGGGTCGCCCCCGCAAGACAGGGTGAGCTCCTGTCCTTAGCCCAGCTGGGTTGGATTGTTATGGAGGATAGGCTGTTACCCATGCAGCAAATCCCCCCTCTTCACGCCACTGAATTAGTCCAATGGAAAGGCAGAGCCGATACGATTGGATCCAGCTGGTGTCTCAGAGCTGGGCTAAGGACAGGAGCTTATCCTGCCTTGTGGGGCCGACCCGGGTCTCGAACCCTGGCCTGCTTGTTAACAGGCACAGTGTCTTAACCACTTGCGCCACCCATGGCACTTACATTTTTTAAAAATTCAAGCCTTGATTGCAAAATACTGTCTGGTTGGCCTGTAATGATTCTTGTATCTCATGTAAGGATAACCATATTTGCTCAGTCCACTTGCTAATTCTAATTCTATCCTCATTCATATGAGACACTTAGGGCACAATCCAGAGTTAGGGCAGTGAGGAGTGCCCTAGCTGGCCTGCCTCAACTATTCTGAATCCAGAGCAGAAAGTTATGCTGAAACCAGAGAGTCAGGAAGCCTGGGCTGCCCTAGCTACTCCATAGCATGCTCAGTAGGCACCAAGTAGACACCTGGGAAGGGCTTGCTCCTGAGACCATCTCAGATCGCAGTGAGCAAGAAACTGCCTGTCCCTGATGAGGAGTCCCTGATGAGATGCCAGTACAGTCTACAGTGGATGCAAGGGGCTTGTTGGAGTGGCCTGCTGTATCCACAGGTTAGTGGGCTGCCGAAATTTTGCCAGGTTGAGAGGCAGGGGTTGCAGCTAGGCTGACCAAAAACTCAGATTTTTGGTCAACACTGCCATTCTTACTCTGCCTTATCATGGACCCCTATGGGTCTACTCATTACTAGACCTGTCTTGAGGTGGTATAACTCTGAGGAGTTGGAGGAGGGAATTTCTGCCCTGGAAACTGGCTCTGGATACAGAGTTACTGTTCTTCCCATGCTAAACATGCCCTCAACATGCTTCTCCTAAACTGCTTAGGCTGTCCCAGTTAGGGCAGCCCAGGTCCACCTGTCTTGGGGGGCAGCCTATCCCTACAATCCAGAGTAATTATGGGAAGACATAAGAGGCACTTACTCTGGATTGCTCTATGCATTTCCTATAGGTTTCCCATAGATGGCACATAACTACATCATTGTAAAAGGCCCTGTAGTTACTCTGGATTGTAGCCTATGTTGCCTTAGGCTGCCCCAAGCCTTTTCCACAATAAGTAGGGTGGCCCATCTTGCACTTGGGTCAGCCCAGTGATAGACAGAGTACCCAAGTGCACTTCTGGATTGTGCCCGCACACATACGCGCGCACACACACACATTGTTTTTTTTCTTTCTTGAAAGGGAAAAAAACACATCATGTTTGACCTCTTTTCTGATTAAAATATTTTGTAAGAGGTCATTTACCTTTTTCATGTAGGTCTTACTCTCTCAGATAAGAGTGAACATAAACTTAAAGAAATGATTATAATCTGACAATTTTTAATTAGGTCTTCTTTTGTCCCCTATATTTTACAGCCCAGAGACCCGAGAGCAGTACCCTAATAAATTCATTCAGAGAGATGACACTGACAGATTTTACATTCTAAACACGCTGTTCAACCTACCAGGTGAGACACTAAATTGAAGTGGTCATATGTGCAATGAGTAAGAAATACAAGTGTTAATTTCAGAGTAGCAGTGTTGAGAGGTCTCCACATTGTTAACACATTACATAATTGATGTTCTCCTTATCTAATCCTACATTTTAATGTATATTTTTAATCTTGCTCAGCCTTTTGTTCTTTCCAGAAACCTACCTTTTGGCCTGCCTGGTTGATTTTTTTACTAACTGTGACAGGTACTCAAGGTGAGTATAATTTTTATATGAAATTGAAAGTACAAATTAATAGTTTGTATTAACCATATTTCCTAATGTAAGTATACAAAGAACAACATAAATTCTCTAGCTTTGACTGGAATTTTATAATGAATGAAAATCAATGAGTGTTTATGTATATCAAGCTCGAAATTTGAGCTTTCTAGTTTCACTGTTCATAAGTGAAACAGTACTAACTTGATTGTGTAAACATTTGATCATTTAGTGTTTGAATACCATATCTGCTCACGAACAGAAATATAAGCAATCCAGTTAACTTTGCTGCAATTTGGCATGGGGTCAATTTGCTTTCAGTTTATATTTTGTGTAGTGTTGTCATTTCCAAAAGTGCAATAGCTGTAATTCTCTCTCCTTACTGTCTGCTACCCTAATGTATGGGACTCCAACCTATAGGTTTTGTTCTTTTTACACAGCTGTGACACAGGATTTAAAGATGGAGACCTCTTCATGTCCTTCAGGAGTATGTTCCAGGATGTGAGAGATGCTGTGGACTGGGTCCATTATAAGGTATTTGGCACTTTGAGGATTTTATTATTGTTTAATGCACTAAAGCTATTTCTAGCTTTTGAATTAATTGTAGTACAATAGTTTGAACACATTTGTTTTTCCATCTAGCAAGTGGAGCAGTGTGGTGATATTTATTTATTTAAAACATTTACACCCCACTTTCCCAAAAGCTTGAGGCAGCTTGCAATACTTGATAAATCTATATACTGTATATATAAAAGAGAAAAGTCACTCACTCACTCATCAAAGCCCAGCCAAAACCGCTGGGCCTTGAAGTATGAAATTTGGGGTGGGTGACTGAGGGGTGCACTAAGAACCAGTTTTCGGAAATTCCAACCGGAAGGGGGTGAAAAGGGGCGCAATGCGTTTTCCTCCCTATGTATTGAAGAGTCGGTGACTGAGGGATATTCTGCCCCAACCCCTGGACCTAGAAGCGTGACATTTGGAGAGGGTATTCCTTCTGTCACATGAACACCCCACAAGAACTGATGTGGAGAAATTTAACCCTTAAGGGGGTGAAAAGGAGTTCAACATGTTTTTGTCCTATACTTAACATGGGAGACTGACCAACCTTCAGCCAATTTGATGCCCGGTGCAGTGGGGGGATGTTGTTCAGAGGGAGGGGTTGCACTGGGGAGAATGCTGTGCATGGGGAGGAGTTGCACACAGGGAGATGATGCGCATGGGGGGCTTGATGTGCATGGGGGGTTGACGAGCACAGGGGGATGTTGCGCATTGTGGGATGTTGCACATGGGGAGTTGATGTGCATGGGGGATTGATGTGTCGTGGAGGGATGACATATGGGGGAATTTTACTCCCACAACGCGGGTACGCTTTTCGCTAGAACGTAATATAATACAAGATTAAAACATTTAAAATCTTAAAACATTTTAAAAACCACGCAACAAACAGTATTACAATTCTAAAAATCCATATATAGGTGGATTTATCCATCTGTAAAAGCTAATGTAAATAAAAATGTTTTTAGGAATTGCCAAAAACTCTGATGATGGGGCAGATTTTAGATTTTTTTAGCAATGAGTTTCATAAAAGTGGTGCCACTGAGAAACTGTGGAAACAGAGAAAGCCCTGCTCCTTGCTGCTTCACCTGTAATTTCCTTCAGCAATGGAACTTTTAACAGGACCCTTTCAGATAACCTAAGAGAATGGGCAGGGTTACATCAGAGTAATCTCCCCCCATACCATGGTCTAGGCCAAATAGTACTTACTGGTACCTTTAAAGGTAATTACCAAATCCTTGAATTCGGCTCAGAAATAAATAGGTAGCCAGTTTAGCTGCTGAAGCAGCATTATCAAGCCATGGAGAGACTTTACAATCATATGGAGTGCCATATCCTGTGTTAGCTACTGTTTCTGGACCAGCTATTTCAGGGGCATCTCCACATAGTCTGTCACAATAGTCTGAACACACAGAAATCATCACAACATGGACACCTGTAGCCAGTTCCAACTGTCATAGGCACAGTTTCAGACAGTGTACAAGCCAATGCCTATGAATTTAGAAGGACCTCCTGTTCTCTGTACCAATTACTTCAGAGAGTACAACTCTATCAGAAAATGTCAAATACCTGTATCATGGGTTTCTGAACCAAGAAGGACTCTGATTTAACCAGTTTATTGGCCCTCATCCAGGCCCTAGTCACCACAAGACAGCACTTTAGGTACTTAGTATCCCGAGACTGTTTTGGTCTCAAAACCAAACTGCTAGCAGTCCAGGATTTGTGGAGCTGGTGGGACTCGATAACACTCTCTTCACTACTTTGCCCCAAAAGGGTAGACTAGATAATGGCCTATAGTAGAGTTGCCATAATTTCCCCTCACAGGACTGAGTGGGAAAAGATAGCAGTAAGCTGGGGGGGCACAATCCTGCATGTGTTTACTCAGAAGGGAGCCCCATTATAGTCAATGGGGCATACTCCCAATTCATGCCTCTGGACATATCTCTCCACAGCTGCTAGCTGGCCAGTGCAGCTTCTCCTCCCCCAGGGCCAGCCAGAGTTGCTCATACACTTCTCCTTCTCCCTGTCAGCGCCTCCCGCAAGGGCTAGGATTGGCATTCCCTGGTCCCAGCTGGGTCATGTTCTTGGTTGGGTCATGACTCTTGAATCCAGGCATGACCAAGGAAAACTGAAAACTGGGGGAATGGTAACCCTAAATATAGTAATCTAAAATAGGCAGATCTAGAGAGGGTTTTTTAAAGAGGGTGTAAATTGCTGACACTCTTTAAACAGCCTTATTAAACTGTTACAGCACTTTTTCCAAGTCTCTTTCCCCCTCCAGTCTTATTTCTGTTTTCCAACACATTAATACTTTCATGATGGAATGAATGGCTGATGTGAGCGGAAGCAAGTGGCATGGTTGCTTTTCTTTATTTCATTAATGCTATGCTTCCCTTCTACCATGCTCAGCTCTTCTCAGTTCATATATTATTCCAAGGTAGCCTCTCATTAAAGCAAAAATTCATTGCATTCAGCAAATACCTGCAAATAATATACATTCACCAAATACCAGTTGAACTTATTTAGCCATAGATTTTATATCTGCGGATTTGGCTCACTGAGAGTCTTCTGTGCTTCAGAAAGGCCTCTGGAAGTAGAAATGCACTTCTAGAAGGCTTAGAAGTATACTTCTGTTTTCTGAAGCTTGTAAAAGACGTGCAGCTTCTGCAGACCTCAGAACAGCTCTAGACACAACTGGAGGAAGGCTCCAGTCTTTTTTGGAACTTCAGAAGGCTAGAAAATCACAGATTTTGTTACCTGCAGTTTTCAGTATTTGCAGAGGATTGCGGGAGGAGATTCCCCATGAATACAGCGGCACCACCTGTATAAACTATCAAGTGACTTCATAGTTGCTCTGTTTTACACTTCAGCCAGTTTTTTAAAATAAAAAAATTGTTCCAATATTTACTTCTTGTTTATATATCATGAATGAGTCCAGGGTTCTCTGCCTCCATGATGACCCTCTGCAGAGCAAGACTCTTGATATATGAAACGATGCAAAGGACTTTCTGTCTCCAATATCACTGGTTCAAGTATCACTGGCACATCATTCTACAGCTTTGAAAGCCAATACTAATATGAAATCTGAGTAAGACATATGCCAGATCATTATTACTATCTTCTAATGCTTTCGCCTGTTTCAGGGATCTCTCAAGGAGAAGACAGTTGAAAATTTGGCAAAGTATGTGGTGAAAGATGTAAGTATAGAGTCTTTGCCTATTTAAAGGAGATAATGATTTATTTCACTTAGTTTAAATGAAGACATTATCCTGTCATTTAGTTATAGAAGGGAGATGAAATATTCTGGTTCCTCATTCAATAACAAAAAATAATTTTATCCAACATTCATTGATAATGATGCACTCATTAATAGGGAATGACTAGTATTTTGGTCTTTTATTTCCTGTCTCCTCCCATTGCTAGAACTGAACTGTTAGGCATCCAATCTTCACAAAAAGAATTTGTTTTCCAAACATAATGAGTAGTAGTGAGAGCATGAGCAGTGAGTTTTGTGTCCCTTGCAGCACAAAGTGATAATCACTTCCCACTTGCTTCGCATTCAAAGCAAATTTGGCATCATTCAAAGTGGCAACATGTGAGACTTGTGAAGGTAAAAGTCTCATTTCAATTAGTAGGTTGTTTTGTATTTACACTAATACCTGTAATTTTAGGGAAAGCTACCTCTACTGCTAAGCCGCATGAATGAAGTAGGAAAGGTGTTCCTTGCCACAAACAGTGACTACAAATATACTGATGTAAGTACCTCCAGAATATGAGTGCCTCCTTTAAATGTTACCTTAGAGCAGTGGTTCTCAATCTTCCTAACGCTGTGACCCCTTTATAAGTTCCTCATGTTGTGGGGGCCCCCAACCATAAAATTATTTTCGTTTATAACTGTAATTTTGCTACTGTTATGAATCATAATGTAAATATCCGATATGCAGGATGTATTTTCATTGTTACAAATGAAATGTGTGTTCTATGCACACATTGAACACAGTGGTATTTATTTCAGGGTAGGCATGCATAGGATTGGGCCCTGAGACTGCAATCCTAGCCACATTTACATGGGAGTAAAGGCCCCCTGACTATAATGGGATTTATTTCAGAGTAGGCATGCGTAGGATTGGGCTCTGAGGTTGTAAGTCAACCCCAGTGCGCGCACAGCTACAACCAGAGGTCTGGCAAGCCTGACCTGCCCCCCTGCACCAGGGGTCTTTAGGCGACCCCCAGGAAACCTCTAGGCGACCCCCAAAGGGGTCCTGGCCCCCACTTTGAGAAATGCTGCCTTAGAGAGAGATACATAACATTAAGTGGTATAACTATTTGACAGAATAGATGGAAACATATGAAACTTGTTTCTTGCCTGCTTGTTAATGGTAATTTGAACCTGGCAACTAGTGCGTAGCTTGATTTCTAGGTTTGTAAAAGAAACACATGACGTCCTGATGGAGAAATATATTTCTTCAATTAAATTATATCAATTTTCTTGAGCTGTCACAGTCAGAAAACTGAGAGATGCAATTTTTCTGTTGTCCTAGGAATCATGTCTAATGCCCTACTTGTAATGCAGGATATTGGAAGATATTTTAATACACAGAGAGCCTATTCTATGTATATATTTTATTTGAATTCCCTTACCGAGGCATTAAATGTATAGTATAGTATTGGCATCCATCAGTCCCAAAAGAGTATGGTATCGTGCTCAACACTGTATGCAAATTACAAAGGCCTGGATAGATTAATGTAGAGGAGAGGCTGTTACCCAAGCAGCAAATCCACCCTTTCCACACCACTGAAATAGTTCAATGGAACGGCAGAGCCGAAACGATTGGTTCCAGCTGCATCGCAGAGCTGGGCTAAGGACAGGAGCTCACCCTGTCTTGTGGGGACCCGGGTCTCGAACCCTGGCCTACTGGTTTACACGCACAGTTTCTTAACCACTTGTGCCACTCACTGGTTAGCTATCCAGATGTTCTGATTATGGGACTTCAGCTCTTCCCCAAAACGGGAGTCTTTCACCCTGTTCGTTAAGAGTTTGAAATCATACCAGAACACAACCACAAAGAAATGAAAGTATTGCTCTCTTACCCAGAAAGAAAGTATTGCTCTCTTACCCAGAAAGAAAGTATTGCTCTCTTACCCAGTTTAGTGACTGCCAGAGTAGACGGTGACATCTCTAAGGAATTTATTTTGGGAAACTTTCAGAGATGTGTTTGAGCCAAATATATCTAACCTTGTGTGTATGAGTGTGTATGGTGGATCCTAGGAAATACTGAGACCTTTAATTCTCTGGAAGCTCGGAGCTGCTTGTGGCAATAGAAGCAGCTTAAATGATGCTTCTGGTAATCCTGTCTGCAAACCATTTAACAAGATAGTTGTTTATTACTTGCTGTAGTACGTATCAGTACGTAGCTGAGAGAACATTATGTGAATGCATCTGTGGATACTTAAAAGTTACTATTTTTAATTTGCTTTGCAGAAAATTATGACTTACCTGTTTGATTTTCCACATGGACCAAAGGTGGGTTATGAAAAAGTTATTGCTAATGTACTTGAGTGTGGGACTTGAGTGCTGCATGAGGCAACATCCTGGCGACAGGCCCCTGTAACAAGCTGGCCAGATTTCCCCATTTCGCATCCTTCATCTAAAGCGGATTCTGCCAGGAGCAGGAATAACGCTAAGAAAATGATTATGATTGGGGCAATGTATGCTGCTTCTTCCTAAAAAAGAAATGAATACAATTCAAGTCCTGGTTCATGGGAATTTGAGAAGTGCCTTTGTAACCCTTTGAAGTGCCTTTGGAAACTAGTTGATTCAGAACCCTTTTAATGGTGGTGGCTCTTATTTTGCGTGGACAGTTATATATGAATTGTAGTTTCCATTTATTTCCATTCTCCAGGGTTCTGGTCCTTGTATTTACGTCCCTTATATAGTGTGGGTCATATGTACCTTAAAGATTGCTTACTACCACATTGTTCTGTCTCTGGCTATGAAGGTTTGAGGGTGTCGTGGGGGTACTCCTCTGTGTACTGTTGGTTGCTAAGGCTCTTGCTATCTTAGCTAGTCCATGTCCTTCAAAGAGGTGTTCAGGCTTAGCAACTCTTTTCCATAGGAGAGTCAAAATGCTACTTCACATTATCTTTAAGAACAACCTGATAAATGTCTTGTGGCAAAAAAGGCACAAGACTTGAGACCTGTGTTGGGAAGTAAGAGTCTCCTGCAGGCGTTTGTATCCACTTTAAAACATTTTATAAAGAAATCAGATCGTGATTTTTCTTTTTTTTAACCAACATTTTCTGAGGCTTGGGGAAGCCCTATAGAGGTTTCCATTATGGATTTTCAAAGATCTGAGTTCCAGCCTATTTCAAAATCACTGAGTCATTTTCAGATCATATGGCATCTACTACTGCTTTCATTTTGTTGACATGCCTGTATATGAGGCCTCCAACAAATATAAGTTTGTATTGTTATTCAGACCTCAAGTATCTTACCCATATTCACCGCTAGTCATTCTGATACATTTCCAAGCTGTACATTTCCCTTGCCATACAATATCTATTTATGCATTGTCATGGTGATGGAAAGCTCACTACAGCTCCTTCAAAATCAGTGGGACTTGGGCAACAGAGGAAAACTAGCATGAACTTCCCAAAATTTTGATACATTCTTGAAAGAAATAAAATCCTTCCTACCACTTTTTGTACAGATTTATGCAGGTTCAAACAGTCAATCCAGTAGTCTTTACCATGTAATGTGAAACTGCTCCAACTGCTATTCACCAAGCTGGGATATACAACAGCTTGCAGAAATTCATAGCTGAATGGAAAACAATTATTATCCACTGTTTTAGCCTCTATAGTGACTATTATTAAAAACTGGATTTATATTCCACTTATCAACTAAAAGTTCACAAAGTGGTTTACGGAGGGAATGAAATAACTGTATGATGAGATTTGGTTCTACAATTCATCACTGAGGTTGCCTTGCTGTGGATTTGCTTGTCACAATACATAATTGTGGTTGGTGGTCTTGCCATTGAACCAGATGCATGTTCTGCTCTATAATGAACCAATTTTGAGTTCTATGCATTTCCTATCTTTTAGTTGTTGTTTGTCTTGCTGTACATGTGAAAATGGTTGAGGCTTTTGGGAAACTTCCCTTTTTTCCTTGCTTGCACCTTCCCTTTTCCTTGTCTTTGTTCTAACTCCACACAAAATTGTGTATAGTGACATTCTGGGCACCCTGTATTTATCAGCCTCTACTCCAGAACTAGAATTAGACAATATAAAAGTAAATTATCACTGTATGTTGTACATTTTGATATGCCTTGATATACAAAATGAGAAGATGCATCTGTTTGTTCTTCTCTAGCCTGGTAGCTCTCATCGACCGTGGCAGTCGTACTTTGACCTTATTCTCGTAGATGCACGCAAGCCACTCTTTTTTGGAGAAGGCACTGTCTTAAGGCAAGTGGATACGGTGAGTGTAATATAGAACACATATTTAGAGACTTTGCTGGAGGAAAATACACCATAGTACACTAGATAGACCAATGGTTCTCAGGCATTTTAGCTCAGGACCCCCTTTCAAACTTATAAAAACTATCTGGGAGCCCCCTGTCAAACTTGCCGGGATGTGACAGCACTTTGATGCCAGAGCTCCTCCATGTTTATTTGGAAGTAAGTCCCCCTGTGTTCAATGAGATTTACACCCAGGAAAGTATGGATTGCAGCCTGTACCCCATTCTAGGCAGGTCTATCCAAAATTAGTCCTATGGTGTCCAATGAGACTTACCCTTCAATCCAGAGTAACTACGAGTGCACGTAAGAGACATTGCGTGTACCCGTAGTTACTGCACCACCTAGTGAAAACCTATGGGAAATTTATATTGCAATCCAGAGCAAATTGTTCTTACACCGGAGCAAGGACTCCCCATAGTTGCTCTGGATTGCACCCTTACTCTCAGTAAGTAACCCAGGCCCTCTCCCACCCCACATTGCTGCCACTGCCTGCCCCACTTACCCCTGCTTGTGAGGAGGTAGCAGGTGGCCACAAGAAAGAGCCCCTTCCTCTTTGCGACCCCTTTCCCTTCCCTGGTGGGTATAGAACATCTGGGGTAGGAGCCTTTGGGTGGCAGAATGTGGTGGGGGTCTATTTGGGGACTGTAGCCGCAGTCCTTCCTTTGGTGCTTGGCACCCGCTTCTCTGAATTCTCTGGAGCTGCCCTGCAGCCAGGAGAAATGGCAGCACTAAGCATCCTTGTATTTGCCATCTTATTGCCACTGTCAGCCCTTTAGAACACATGGTTGCTGGCTGCAGCAGCAGAGCTCACAGTGGTGTGGCCCTTAGCTTGTGCTTCCCCTGCTCCAAAGTGCCCCATCATTGGAGCCGCTCTAGTTAGCAGTGCTAGCCCTGCAGACCATGGGAAGTTGCATCAGGCAAAGCAGGTGGCAGGTAGTCCCAGTTGAACCAAGCACCCACAGAGATGGCTAGAACTGGCAAGGAAGGAGGAGGCTCAGTCTTGCGACCACTACCCTCTCTCATCCCACCGGCCTGGTTGTAGGGGAACAAAACGGGTGAAACCAAGTCTCGTGACTCCCTATGGGGGTGTTTGTGACCCACCAAGGGGGTTGTAACCCCCACTTTGAGCCCCACTGAGATAGACTATGAATGCTGGATTCCTCGTTCTTGTCTTTTCACTGAAATTCAGTAAATTATTAAACCTAAATGTGTTTATAGCTTCTCTTTTTCTTCCTGGGACTGATCTTTGTTGTGTGTCTCATTCCTGTGGTTTTGCCTTAACTGAGCTATCAGTAATCTTGTTCTGTTGCAGCTAAATTCTGATCTCTTAGGCTTGGCCAAGTCTTTAGAATCAGCTGGCTTTACACTACTTCCTAGTCAGTTGTCATTGCCATGTATTGTGTGAAACACAGTGGTATTCAAAGTGGGTTTTGGGACCCCCTTTGAGTACCTCAGGTCAGGGAGATTGCAAGGTGGTGGGATGCACTATCTTGGAATCTGTTACTGGGCTTTCCTGGAAGGAAGTCTCACTGAACACAAAGGGAATTATTCTGAGTAGACATGGTAGAGCTCTGGTATCACAGTGATGTCACATTCCAGTAAGTTTGACAGAAGGTTCCTGGCTGAAATGCCCAAGTACTACTGATGTAACATGGAAGCAAAAGTTAAAATGCTACAGAGGGCAGTCTAATTGGAGGCCACACAGAGGGGTTGAAGGGAAATGTGAAATTAACAGGGTGACCAGATGCCAGACCCAAAATTCCTGAACCCCAAGGCCAGTTTTTCTACCCCCCCAACCAAAAAATCCTACCTGCTTAAAAATTGTAGAACACCCCAAAAAATGTAGGGCACATGTAGGACATGTTAAAATAAAGCAAAAATACTCATATTGCTTTCCTGTACTTAATTTCAACACTTTAAAATTGAAAACCTTGTAAAATGCATGATTCAGACCCAGACATTAAAGAGACTGTAGTAACATAACACAAGACAGTGACTCCAACGTATGTGGTTCAGACCCAGACAAACACAAAAGCATACACAAACATAAACTCATGCACACACTCATACACAAACACAAGCACACACTTACACACAGAGACACACAAGCAAGATATCAAGCAGGGAGGGGGATAGAAAGGAGGACATCTCTGCATCAGGGAGGTGGGATCTGGAACCACCAATAGAAATCAGCAGTGCCCCTGAGGATATGCAGAGTGCAAAAGCAGACTGTAAGGAGCCAGAAGGATCAGGATGTAAGGAACTGGGAAGGAGGAAGCAGAGTAAAACCAGGATCCCCAGGCAGGATATACTTCGCAGGTCTGGAAGTGTAGCAGAACCTGAATTGTTGGGCTGAGGCCGGCAGAGCAGCTGTTTCTCCCTTGCAATTTCTGCCCAGATTGAGGCACTGAAAGGGTTAAGAGCTGGAGAGCTCTTGAAACCTGAGCTGCATGCATGGCTTGTTCCGGAATTCCGGAGGCGCTGTGGGGTTTTCCCCAGAGAAGTCTGGGGAAAGCTGGACATCTGGACACCCTGGAAATTAACTACTTTTTACAGGTCACAGATGGATTCAAAATAAGTTTAGAAGACAGTTCCCAGTACTAGTATGGTATTGGCTATTGCTACTAAGTGGGTACCACTTTTCCTTTGTACACTTGATAGAACTTTGGTATCTGATGCTGTGATCTACTATGTGAGTGTAGCCATTTCTAGAGGACCATAAAAGATCATTTCATACTGTACCATTTTGCCAAGAAATATGTATTCTGAGGTGGGGGAGGTAGGGCAAACTATGTTTTTGCTTCTGTGTTTAGAGTCTCCTTTTGCCTTCTTGAAAAACTATTTCAATGAAAATAGGAGGAGAGATCTTACTTTAATGAGTTTCTTTTATTGTGCAGGTCACTGGCAAATTGAAAATTGGTACTTATACAGGTCCCCTGCAACATGGCATTGTCTACTCTGGAGGTAAAATGAAAGTGAGACAATTCATCCTATATTGGTACCTGAGAATTAGCTTTTCTCTCTGCCATAAACTAGTGATTTGCAAATAACCTATGGGTAGAGGCATGAACCTGAACCTCCTCATACCTGGAAAGCAACATCTTTCCAACAACAGGGTGCATTTCTTGCCCCAGCTTATTTTAAGACTTCTGAGGTTCATTTGGCAATGTTAGTTTAGTTGTATTTTAGCACCAGAGTCCTGAGAGGAACAGACAAGGGAGTAGTATTCTATGATGGCACAGTTAGCCAAATAAGAAATGCCAGTGATCAGGAATTCCTTTACCTAGTCCTTAGCTTGTATGCTCTCAGGGATTCGGTTTTCAACAGCACTTGGGAGGCAATGAGAATTGGTGCGAAAGCCATTTCAGTTCAAATGAGATATTTGAGATATAAAAATGCACGTGCTATTCATCGTATCTGAACTATTTATGTATGTATTAAGACAACTGATCCTTTAAATACCATGTAAATTAGATTCAGTTGTTTTAGTACATGCATGTGTTTCAGATAGGCAAATTGCTTAGCTATACATATGTGGCCTAGAAAATTTTCTGAAGGCCTATGATGATGTAGTTGATATTGTAGTTCTACTGTAAAAATAAAAAGTTTTGGTTTTATAATTTGCCTGAATATAGATTATGTATGTATAGATAATGTACTGGGATAGTAAATGTAGATCTACAAACATAGCAGTCTTGCATATGTAGCTAATTAATTTTACAGAGAGCAGAATGCCTGCTTTTATATTATAGGCCCTCTATTTTGAAACAATTTCTTCTCAGATTATACCTCCTTCTTTCTCAGGCTCCTCTGATACAATATGTGACCTTTTGGGGGCCAAGGGCAAAGACATCTTATATATAGGTGATCATATCTTTGGCGATATACTGAAGTCAAAAAAACGTCAAGGTTGGAGGACCTTCTTAGTGATTCCAGAGTTGGCACAAGAGCTTCATGTTTGGACAGACAAAAGTTGTGAGTAGCAAGCCATTCAACCCAAAACTCTCATTCTTAATTATTGTACTTCCATTTGGTATAGGGTAGCTAAGAAGGAACTTGCTTTGTGCCTCAAGGTTTGCTTTGTTTATATGCCTTGGAATGTGGTGTTTGAAGCCTCCCCCCTTCAAAGTTTTAACATCATGGATCAAAGCAGCTTTCTGCCAGCCATGTTGCTAATATTTTTGGCATTTGCCAGTTATTTATACTGGAGGTAAAATTTTCAACTCCACTTTGTGTGCATTATGGAGTTTTGTAGCTTTAACTCAAGAGTCAGAGATTCCCAAAGATCCTAGATCCTTCTACCAAGGAGTAACCCTCTTCCTTTCCTCCCTCTGCTACACTAAGCTAAGCTTGGAAATTGGTGGTATCACTAACGGGTATTAGCTTCTTCCCCGTACCCCCCAAGGTTGTGTTCTGGTTGATCCAGAAAGTTGTGTTCTGGTTGATCCAGAGTGTGTTACCTGATAAAATAAGAAGTGATGTTTTTAGGCCCTCTTAGGCATTCTGAGAACCAGGAAGGGGATTCTTTACCTCAGAACATTTTCTAGACTTCACCAGAGCACAACGTCTGGTTGCATTTGGGCGGGAGAGATTAGGTGCCCTGATCAATGAATTTGTTTATGCACATGTTTTGGCAGCTGTGGGGATTCTAGGAATGGAACTCCCACAGATTCCAAGGCACCACCTTCCTGTGGTAAAGGCTGCAGATTTCTGTTATAAATCAGCAGGCTTACTCCTGCTAGTCAAGTAGCAAGTGAATTCCCAATCTAGGATCTCTCTCACTGTCATGTCCAGAACGAAATTGTCTGCCAGAGAAGAAACGTTCCCTTGATTTCAGTGGTTAACTTCATCTGTTTGATTTTCTCCATTCAGCTCTTTTTGAGGAACTTCAGAGTCTAGACATCTTCTTGGCAGAATTGTACAAGTAAGTACCACATATACTCGAGAATAAGCCAAGTTTTTTGGGCCCAAAAAGCCTCCTCATCTTATACACGGGTGAACTATCAAATCCCATCATGTCTTATACCGTTGAATTCGTATTGAGGAGCAGAATCCAATGCAAAATTCAGTTTTGAGATATCTTCTTCCTATCAAAAGTTATGGCCCAAAACAAACAAAAAAACAAAAACTTTAAAAAATACATTTTTGGCAATTTTTTAAAGCAGGTAGGAATTATGGTCACGGGGTAGGAATTTTGGCCTTGGGGTTCAGGAATTTTGGGTTTGGCATCTGGTCACCCTGTCCTATGCATGTCTACTCTGAAGTAAGCCCCACTAAGTTCAATGAGGCTTACTCCCAGGAACGTGTGATTAGGATGCAACCTATGAGTTCAAAGAAGGCTACAAGGAAAAGGACCAGTACCAGTACCTGCTGCATTTCCCACCCTAGGCTTATACTCGAGTCAATAAGTTTTCCCAGTTTTTTGTGGTAAAATTAGGTGCCTCGGCCTATACTCGGGTCGGCTTATGCTCAAGTATATACGTTAATTATTCTCCCGGAGAATAACCCATACTGCTTCTTCTTGAGATTTAGGATCTAGAGTCCTTTCATTTTACTGAGAGGCTGCATCATGTCAGTGCACTTCAGATTAACATAACTTGGGCTGGTGGGAGAGATTATCTTTATGTTGGCATGAATTCTCTACTGTAATTTTTTTTATCTTCCACTAGGCACTTGGACAGTAGCAGCAATGAGCGCCCTGACATCAGTTCCATCCAGAGACGTATTAAGGTAATAGTATACAGAATTATTTTTCATTCTAAATTGAAGAGATCGCACATGTGATCAAAAGTCATACCTGGAGATAAAACTATTGTTACTTCTGTTTGACTTTCTGGTCCCTCTCCTTCACCACTGAAGTGAGTGGAAGATCTCCATATTACAGCATCATGGCAAGTGTATCTCTAACATGGTTTTATGATATTTCTATCTATATTTGGGCATGTGTGTATTCTTAATTTAATTTGTTTGTGAGTGGCTTTGTTTTTTGAGAAGCAAGTTAAAAATTCCATAATTAATTAATGCCTCTGATTGTAGAAAGTGACTCATGATATGGACATGTGCTATGGGATGATGGGAAGCCTTTTCCGAAGCGGCTCCCGACAGACTCTTTTTGCTAGTCAAGTGATGCGTTATGCAGACCTCTACGCAGCATCTTTCATCAACCTCTTATATTATCCCTTCAGTTACCTCTTCAGAGCTGCTCATGTGTTGGTGAGTTAAAACCCTTGGAGCTGCATTCTAGACAAAGTTATGTTTGTACTTTCTGAATAGGAATCCTGTCAAAGATTTGCACAAGCCTGAATTACTTCAGGTCATAAAACAAAGAAACTCTCTGACCAGGAAAAATAATGTGATAATCTCCATGTTGATTTCCAGGTTTTTAGCCATTTAGGAACAAGTTCTTTAAAGCCTAACATTTCACCACCTACTTTTGATGGCATTTTCAAAGGCAAACAGGTTGCAATGGCTAAACACACAGGAAAACAGACAATCTAGTAGAAACTAATAGGCAGACACCAGTAATGGTGGAAATCAGTATGCAGCAGATTATTATAGTTGGGCAGAAAAATCTTTGTGGTCGGTGGCATTAATGTTGAGATCCTTTAAAATTGGTGTTGGGGCTCTCCTCCCTCCCAGGAGCCAACCAGTGGCAAGCTTCTGTTTAGCCCCCCACCAGTCGTTGGTCTCCTGCAACCTTCTTACCCATGTGACCAGACATAATGGGAACTGTGCTGTGGTTATCCCTGGAGGGTATTCTGATGGCCTAAAAATGATTTACTGGTTTTAACAAAAACCAAAAATAACTTTTTATGCCTTTTGAAGGCCATAAAAGGTGCTTGGGAAAATGAGGTTCTATTTGAATATGTGCTTTATTTCTGTGATGTGTTTTTTAGTTTGGAGAAATTTTGGAAAATTGGTCCCATTTATTCATTTCTCTAAATTTCATCTCTAGTTTATCTCTTAAAATATTTAAATTTTTTTGCCCTCAACACTATACCAGATGTTTGATGCAGCCCTGTAGCTGAAATACTTGGAAAGCCCTGAGTTAGAGGGCTTATGCAAATCATTATGCAGTATTCAATATTAATATTCAGTATTTAAATCATTGACATTCGGAAGGGAAAGCAAACAGGTTTGTAATACCAATATTGCCTTCAGTGACTCAGGTTGAACTATGCATTGTAAGTGATAGGTAAATTTTTCCTTTATATGAAGTTCCAGTTATTCACCTATAAGATAGAAAACCTTCATTGACAGAGACCTTTACCTTTGTTTCTTATAACCTCAATTTTATTACTTTTAAACACTCGTGTGATAACAGACCTATGCTTGTATATGGTGGCTTCTGTATTTGTGCTGTAGCTGTGATTGAAGAATATTTCACTTTGCCTCCATGCAGATGCCACATGAGTCAACAGTGGAGCACATCCATGTGGACATCATTGAGACAGAGTCACCTATGGCCACACGGAATCGCACTTCAGTTGAGTTCAAAGATTCTGACAAGCGCCATCAGCTGACCCGCTCTGTTAGTGAGATTAAACCACCCAACCTTTTCCCTCAAACTCCGCAAGAGATCACACATTGCCATGATGAGGATGATGATGAAGAAGAGGAGGAGGAGGAGGAAGAAGAAGAGGAAGAATAAGAAAAGATACTTGGATGCACCTCGATACAAAGCATGGCAGTACCAGTGATTGGCAGGAAGATTCCCACGTCAAAAGTCCTGAGGCATGGGGTGGGGTGACAACAAATTTAACACTAGTCAGAAACCCTTTCTTCTTAGATCGGTTAATCTTTCCAAACCTATTCCATACATAAAGAAGTATGCATTAGATAAAATAGGACCAGGCCTGGATGTCTAAGAGCATTGCTCTGGCTGTTGAACATGGGAGTAAAGGGCTGCTTGTGGATCCTTTGTCTCTCCTTCTGAAATATTTCATTTAAATTTCCACCTAGGCATGGTTTGAAATGAGTGCCATCGGTTCTGCTGCAGGCCCAATGACACAGTATCCGTTCATCATGGTACACATTTGACTTTTGGTTTTGGGGAGAAAGAAATTTCCCAGTACCAGTACTGTATGCATGGAAATAGAAATACTTCCAGGTCTGAACCCACCCCTCTTAAGCACAAGTTTGCTTTCTTTTAAACAGTTTGATCTCTAACCTCATTGTAGTATGGTTCTGCTTTTGGTCTTTCTATTTCATGTTGTTTTTTAAAAATGCTATTATGCCACATATTTTTGTTTGTAGTGTTCCTGCTGAGATTCCAAAGCTTTATATTATCTCTATCCTTGGCATGTGGCACATTTGTTCTATGAATGTCTAAAACCAGTTTGAATGTCACATTCTTATCCTTGGCATTGAATTCATTGGCAGGAGATGCTGCAGTGATGGCCTTACTGCTCTTGATCAGAAAAGGAGGAGCATATACTTTGGATGATTTTCTTTCTGTAAGAAAAGAAATTCTTTTTTGTGGGAAAGAAATCCTTTCCGAAAGGATGGGGGGAGCACTCCCAAACTATTTGAGGAAGGAGACAATCTGAGAGTGCCACCTTTCCAAACCCTGGCACCCCTTAAGTTAGTAATATACATGCGCCTATATAGGAAGAGTTTATGTATAAGGTTCATTGGGAGCCATACATCTTTTCTATTTTGTCCTAGTAGTGGAAATGTTGGGCCCTGGACAAAGATGCAGTAGCAGCCTTCTGTAGGACCCTTATTTGGTTGTGGTCTTTATTCCAACTGAGAGTATTTGAAGGTTTGCTCCATTTGTGTCATATCTTGTTGGTTTAGCATGTCACCCTGTTTCATGAGTTCAGGCTGTTGAGTCATCCCTCAGGGAGGACGTCTTCATACAAACAAACTGTATATTCAGTTTCCTGAGTCTATAGCATATCCCACACCATTCTGTGCCATTCAAGTAAGGAAGCCAGAACAGATGTCCTATCTTCAAGTATTACTTTTTTTTTTGAATCACCTGTATGTCATTAACCGTATTCCATTATTAAACTACTTTAAATTGCAAATCAGCAGTACAAGTTGTTGCTGCTGTGTGGTTCTGCATAAGTAATGAATCATGAGGTTTCGTAATAAGCTCTAATGAAGGTATTTGAAATGTTGAAGCACTGTGACCAGCACGTGATATTGCTTTGCTAATAAGAAATACACATAGGATAAGAGGCCATAACTGCAGAATAAATTGTGCTTGAAATCTGTTCCAAGGACAGTAGTTGTAAGAAGTACAGGACCCTGCCACAGATTACTTTTTCAGGAAAGATAGAGGTACCATGGATCTTTACCCAACCCCATTAGCAATACAGTTAAAATACTAATCCCAGAAAACTGGGTGAAATTTAGAAATTGCTCATTAACTAAGGCTGCAATCCTAAAGACACTTTCCTGGGAGTAAGACCCATTGAACACAATGGGGCTTACTTTTGAGTAAACATGGTTAGGATTGTGCTCTAAGGCTGCAATCCTAACCACCTGTGAGGCTGGCCTAAGCCCTTTCACAAGTCCCATGCTGGCTTGGAGGTGTCACAAAACTTCTGTAAGGAATGTCTGTACCACTCCTGGGGTGGGTTAGGCCAGTACACAGACCTTCGCTTGCCTCCCTCCCTACATCACCACAGGAACAGGAAAACCAGTGAGTTGTTCTGGCCTAGGTTAAGATTGCGCAGTTAGACTGCCCAAGATAGAATTTTTCTCTGGACCAAGAGTTTGACTGCTTTCTTGTAAGGAAGTAAGAGCTTTTGTAATGCTACTCTGAGAGTCAACATTGAAAGGTGCCCTACCTATCATTGGCCATAATGCAGTATTCTCGTTACCACCATCCTAGCCTGAGAAGTTTCATTCCAGCAGCTTTCCACAGGATCTGCAGTATGCGGGGCCTGGAAATGATGTCACACAGAATGATTTATTACTTCACTTCTGCTTTCATCTGTGCTGCTACCCACCTCTGGTAAGACTGCAGACAAGCTGGAAAAATAACCCTTTGGTGGTTAGAAAATGTTTTTGGACCTTTCCATGCTGAAAATAGCCAGAGTTCTTCATTGGCTCAATTTTACAGCCTCCTTGACCATGTTGGGAATTATGGACCAAGCTGTTAATGCTAAGAAGAACATGCAGTTCAACTGCAACTCTACAGCTTGTTTCCTTTTTCTGGAGCTGCTTGTAGTGACAGACATCTTTTGCAACATTGTTTACAAAGAGTGAGTGGGGGACATGGTGGGTGCTTCCTATAAGAGCAGCCCATTCTTCTTTGGGGGGAAGGCAAAGACTATAAGCCACTGTTTCTCAAACTGTGGGTCACAGCCATCTTGATCTGTGACCAGATCTCTGGTGGATTGCAATAGGCTGGTAGCCATAATAGAAGAGGGCAGGTAAGCTGAGCATCTTGGATGCTGGTAAACCTGGGTGCTGCTATTTGAATGTTTCTAGTCAGTTTGTAGGGATGCTTCAGGAGTGAAGAGTTGCTGAGGTGAGTCGTCAAGTATGTGAAATGGAGGAGTAAATTACACATGTTGATCTGCAGGTGTGTGAAGTGGTGGAAGAATTAGGGTAGGGGGTTGAACGTTCTGGTGAACTTCAAGAGTATGTTAAATTATCTGAAAGAATTGCAGTGATGGTAGTGGTAGAGCTGCAGCTGTCCTTGGGGAGGGGGAAACAATGTCTCTTGGGACAAGGCTACTTCTACAGTATTCTCGGGGCATTTTAAAGTAAATTGCTTCAACATTTTTCCTTCCTTTTCTTCCATTCTTCTCCACTCACTATTGCCAAATACAGGCGTGCCTCATTAATCCACTAGAGTTCCATTCTGGAACCTTCCGAGGATAAAAAAAATGTAGATAACTGGAAAAATAGATTTGAAGTCTGCTTTCCAGTTTCTTGCTCCTTCATTGCTCCTAATGGGATAAGGGTTTGATTCTGTACTCCCTGCTGATACCGGCATGTATCAAATAAAAGCTATTAAAAAAATTAAAAATATGTTCCTTTAAAATTGTTTTAAAAAATAGCTTTGCTTACTATTGTAAAGGTAGTTAGCAATTTGAAATGCCAAAGACCCTGTTACCTTTCCCTTGCTTAGCTGAGGAATGGAATGATTGCTTGTATGACTTCGACTGCAATCCTAAAGACACTTTCCTGGGAGTAAGAACCATTAAACACAATGGGGCTTACTTTTGAGTAGACGTGGTTAGGATTGTGCTCATAGTTAGATTGTGCTCTGCCTCTACAACAGTAGAAAAGCAGTTTCTAAAATTGTAATTTGCAGTGGCCATTCGCATTGAGTCAAATCTGTGTCTGAAAAATCCATGTTGGATCTGTACTGAGTTTTTTAACCCCAAGTCCCCCAAGGAAACATTCTGATTTCGTAGCCTGCGCCCCTCCTTGTTTACATCATTACATACCTTCTTTCCATTAAAGTTGAGGAGGAAAGCCTTCATTCTACTTATAAACCATTTGAAATCGCTTAGAGTTTGGAAGATACATGCAAGGAATGGTCTCTGAAGTACAGGGTAGAAATTGGTGGCTGGCCTTTCTTTTGCAGCCTTGCTGGTATGTGCCAGCTGGTATGTGACAGTTTTGGAAGCCTGGTTTGGAATTGGTGCAGTAGGAATCCCCCACTTGCAAGTGTGGCTTTGATAAGCTTTTTGCATTTGCTTTCATTTTTCTTGGTTTGAGACTCATGAAATTGTGGCTCTGATAATCTTGAGTTGCTGCCATTCTTTCAACCTGACCCTTATATAATATTTCAGCAGTCCAGGATATTTTGTCATGATTCTAAATAGACTTTTTTCTTGAAATTGGAACAAGACTGAGAAATAACCCAATAAAAGCAAATACTATAGGAGATACTCTCCCTTTAATACAGTCAATACTTGTATCTTCATCACTGGTGTCAGTGAGGGCACTTCCTATTTGATTTTTTTTCCCGTTTTGACATCACCTCCAGGATGTCATTCTCATCCTGGACAGTCATTCTCAAAAGTGGGTCTCATGCTAAAAGGTTTAAGTACTTTAAGGAATTGAAACTGTCCTATTATGATATAGAATCATAGAATCATAGAGTTGGAAGGGACCTAGTAGGTCATCTAGTCCAACCCCCTGCCTGCAGCAGGAAATCCCCCTAGAGATCCCCGACAGGTGCTCATCGAGCCTCTGCTAGAAGATCCCCAGTGAGGGAGAGTCCACCACCTCCCTTGGCAATCTGTTCCACTGCCGAACCGCCCTCACTGTCAGGAATTTTTTTCGGATAACCGGAATCTCCTCTCTTGCAGTTTGTACCCATTGGTTCTAGTTCTGCTTTAGAGAACCAGCTATGAACAAATGAGCCCCTTCCTCCCTGTGACAACCCTTCAGGTATCTGAAGAGGGCAATCATGTCTCCTCTCAGCCTCCTCTTCTCCAGGCTGAACGTCCCAAGTTCCCCCAACCTTTTCTCGTAGGGTTTCCCTTCCATCCCACTGATCATTCTTGTTGCTCTCCTCTGGACTTGCTCCAGTTTGGCTGCATCTTTCTTAAAGTGAGGTGCCCAGAACTGAACACAGTACTCAAGGTGAGGTCTGACCAATGCTGAATAAAGAGGAACTAGAACTTCTCGCGACTTGGAAGCTACAGTCCTCTTAATGCAGCCTAAAATGGCATTTGCCTTCTTTGCAGACACATCACACTGCTGACTCATGTTCAGCTTGTGATCCACGGCGACTCCAAGATCCCGCTCACATGTTGTGCTGCCAAGCCAAGTATCCCCCATTTTATACCTGTATTTTTGGTTTTTATTTCCTAAGTGCAGAACCTTGCACTTCTCCCTGTTGAAATTCATTCTGTTACAGTCCAGTATTCTAGTTTATATCTGACAATAGAATCTGGTGAAGTAGATTAAAGAGGGTAAACTGACAAAAGAGGAGGCCACCACATATTATGCACAATATTACCATTAGGCAAGGATCAACAGCTCGAACTAGAAACACATACATTTCTTATTGAAGAAACCAGGCTGGAATTAAAGTGGCTGTTTTAAAAAAGTACTGTTGCCATATATTGGTCTATCTTTTCCTGTACTCATGTGCTCTGCTACATTCTATGCTGTGTGTGAAACTTCTTATGCTATAAGTTTACGCCGCAGAGAAACTTATGTGAATATTACATTAGAAATACAGGGTGAATGTGTATCTCACTCTGTACAAGAGATGAGACATGTATCTTCAGCTGGTAGTTCAAAGTGGAAAGATGGGGCCTTGGTAGCTTTAGCTGAACTGGCTGTAGATACAACAAACCTGCAACTTTGCTTCCTTTAAAACCTCTCTGTAGGTGACCAGAATTTGGCTCTAGTCACCACTCCAGGCACAAAGCACTCAGGAGCCAGTCAGAACACAGCTTCAGTTGCTGTCATAGGTTTGGATCCAGGGGACTCTGATGAAGCAAGGGCTGCTTATGAACAGGCTCTACCTCAGTGGTGGGCTCCAGCAGGTTCGCACCTACTCTATAGAACCGGTTGTTAACAAGAGATAGGACATATAAAGTTTAAAAATAGCCATTTAAAAGCACCTGCCAGATGGGCAGAGAACCGGTTGTTAATTTTCTTTGAGCCCATCACTGCTCTACCTGTAGTGCCAACAAACTAGTCAGGTACAGTGGGAAAAGAGCCTTCTCATATGTCCACTAAGAAAGCAGGGTCTTTAACACTGTAGTCAATGCATGGGGACCAGACCATAGTTTTCTGTGTCTTGCATATATACCAAAACTGACAGTACCTTTTCATTTTGACAAGGAGGTTATATTTTTTAAAGCTGTATCTCAAAAACATAAATTAAAAATTATTAAAATTTAAATTATTTAAATTAAAAATTTATTACATATGGAAATGTAAGTTGTACTGGCTAGGGGAAAAGTCACAACACTGAAATGGCAACTTGATGAGGGGAAGTTACAAAGATTATCCAGATTTTAGATGTCACTTAAATGGTTTTCAAGTTCACAATTCTGCTATAATTCATCTTTCAGATTTGACACAAGATAATCATAGAAATATGATTAGTAATCTGTGGTGTTTAAAATAAATAGAACTGGTTTTCAAAGGTGCAACTATCCTAGTAGCCTTGAAGGCAAGTGCCATTTTTCCCTCCTGAGTTTTTCTTTCAAAAAAGGGGAGATTTATTCAAGTTAAAAATTTGCTTTGTAGAATAGTATTATTCCTTAATATCCTTCAAAGTTGTAGCAAACCCATCAGCAACCAATTGATTTGAATGTGATCTTCAATCTGCATCCACTCCTTGAATTCCATTATAGAACTCTAAAGCAGAACAGATTTTCTTTGACTTGTAGCCGTTCGCAGGTGCACTTTTAAAAATTTTGTTAGTACTGTCTTCTGTGGTACCAACAGTAAGATAAAGGTATCCTTTGCAGGTTGTCCTTCTAGCCGTGACAGGCTATAGGATGCTGTGCTAAAAACGTGTCTGTGGTCATGTGGCCAGAACACTGGAACCAACAGTGTTCCCACAACAAGTGTTCCCACATTTGTCTTTCTAATGGTGGTTGATTACATCTAAATTCACCTCAGTTGCCATTGCTTTTTGAGCCTTTTTAGCTTTTGGCACACAAGCTAGTACAGATTTTTACAAAAATGGTCAATAGGGAAAAAAGTTTCACCAAAAAAGCATATACAGCAACTCAGCAGAAACAAACACAAAGCCAGCCAAACATGCTGAAGCTTTATTTTAAAAAAATTTATTCAAAAATTTGTGCTTTATTTCAAAAATTTGAATTAAATTAAAATTTTAAAATTTATATTCAAAAATTTGTGCAAAAATTTAGAAAACATGCTGAAGCTTTATTTCAAAAAAATTGTCTAAATCTGAATTTCTCCAAGTGGATCAAGATCTACTTAAATGGTTGTGATCCAGTTTCTGGTGGATCCCATAGAGCTTCCACTGAAGACACAATGATAGATCAGATAACTAGTCGGCTCAAGCCCAGACCCTATTCAAAAATCAGAATGCTTCTAACTGCCCTACAAAAAGCAGATTGCAAGCTTGTGGAAATATAAATATTGAGTGTCTTTCTTAAGCATCAAATGAGTGGTTAAGAGAAGGTGAAAACTGGGTCATATAACTACTCTCATATGTTGAGGTTGTTCAGGAGGGCTGCCTTATTTCAGGAAATCAATCAATATCAGCAGTATTCAGAAGCATGAAGTATTATCCATTATTTGAAACACTGCACAAAATAAATTGTTTTAGGAGCCAAAGAAACCTGGAAGAAACTGTCCTTTGGGAGTTTTCTAAGAAATATTTTAGTAGCTTCTTCCCAGCTACACTAAATTAGTATGTATCCCAAAATGTTAAGTGACTGTTATTACACCCTCTTTCATTAGTACCCAGTGATACACCTGTCATTTTTATGTGAGTAGCCTTGAACTGAACTGAGTAGCCTTGAACTGAGGGGAGGAGTAGGGGGGAATTGTAGGCCAAAAGAAAATGCACTATGGATGTTCAAGTTCAAAAAAGCATCAAAGTAAAAGGCCACACAGGTTGCACTCATATATCACAAAAGAAACATCACAAAGGCCTCTATTTTGAGAAAGACACCTGGTATACTTATTTGCCTTTGCTATTACATATTTAAGAACAGAAACAAGGCAGCTGGGAATGAGGGCATCATGCATATATTTGATGACAACAGAATAAGGAAGTAATAAACAGCAGCTTACAGGATGAGCTGTCATGTCTTGTTGGCTTCACAAGCTACCATTTCCATTTTTGTTCTTAGGCAAAAGAGGGCCAGCTGCTCCTGTAGCTTTAGCTGATGTTTCTTACTACTTGCTACTCTCAACAATAGGACTAGAACAGGGGTTTCCAGTCTTTTTGGCATCTCTCTGACACTATCGGGATAGAAAAAAAATCATAGATACAATCTAATCAGTGTTTTATTTATCAACAATTTTGTCTCAACATGAATGAGGTTGGCTCTTAGCTCCCTTAAGTAGCAGTTAATGACTTAAAAGCAGCCAGCTTACCATGATAATGTGACAACTAATTAAGCTTTCCTGAGAAAGGGTTCAATCTGGCTTTGGTTTTAAGCTGTGAGGAAGACACCCTCCTTCCCCCACATAATTATCACATCAATGCAAAGTAATAATCACTTCTTAATTGCTTTGCGAGGGGAATCTTCTGCCTTTGAGCTGAAACTGTTTAAATCCTGGGGAAATGGACATTAATTGCCTGCCTCATTACCATGGTAAATAATTGATTTTGTATAACATGAAAATGGGTAACCACTGAGGTTCCTGGAACCAAACAATGCAGATGGTGACAGTGAACATGTATTCAAATTTTGAATTTGAATAAATTTACATAAATGTATTTAGAGACAACAAATATATTCAAACAGTGCATAAGCCCCTTCATACCCAGAGCTGGATTGCATGTAGCCACCCTGTCCCTCAGAATACCCTCTGGAGGATTACAGCACTTGTCTACCAGGCCAGAGGGAGGGCACTTACCAAGAGCTGCAAGGAGTTCCAGGGGTTTGGGCACTCTGGACTTGGAATATCCAGGCCAAACCCCGGCTGAAACCACACAACCCTTTAGGATACCTCCATTTTCATTCTCCAAGTGATAATCACCAACTTACATCCTTGTAAATTAAAGCAGAAAAATACGGTGGAAAAAAACACTTAAACAGCAAAGTTCAACAGGAAAAAATCATTTATCTAACAAACTGCTTTTCAATAAAATCGCAAAAATATACAAATAAATCGGGTTCAAAATAAATAGAGATTGGAAATCTACAACACCGCTGTGTAATTTATACATGCCATTGGGATTCAGTGGGCTTATGAAACACTTCTTTCTTGTGCTTTTTTAGGGTTTATAAAAACAGACAGACAATGCAGAATACTGTGGGAGAATCCTACAGTCCTGGAAGAAATGAAATGTTTACTGTAGTACAATTTAGCAAAGATTTCACAAAAGGAGGAATTTGTTTTTATTTCTCCACAAATAAGAGAAATGGGGAGAGGCTCTGAAATGGGGATCAACCGAATTCCTCTAAAGCCCATGAGATGGAGCCAGAGCAGGAATGGATGTGTGGCCTATAAGTTGTTTTAAACTGGAAGGTGCAGTGGGGCGAAAGAGGGAAAGGTTAAGCAGTGATCAGTGATCTTGGGCTTTCAGTTGAACCAGATTGCCATACTGACCTTTGCTAGAAGCACAATCCTGCATGTGTGAATTTCAAGATTTTAGGAGTCAGCAGGTGAATCTGCTGACTTTTTGCCAGCAGGGCCACATCATCTTTCTGATAGTGTATTGGGGGCCAGAAGAAAAAACTTGGTTTAAATTTTAAATTTGAATACATTTACATAAATGAATTTATTATGGAAATTGTGAATGAATGCATTCAAATCAGTTCATAAACACTTTCCAACACACACAGAGAGGGAGGTCTTCAAACCAGTTCATAAGCACTTTCATACACAGAAACGAGGTGTGTGCAGCCTCTCTGGCCCTCAAAATACCTTCCCAAGATGGGAAAAGCAGAGCTCCCTGCACATTTGGAGGATGATAGGGCTTGCCCAAGTGCTGGATGGAGCCAAGGGCCACATCTGGCCTCATTTCTGGGATTTTGAGACCCCTCCTCTAAGACAATAAGATTGCCTGCCTTAAGCCATCTTCCCATTTAGTGAATAAGCTACTGAATAAGATTTCCTCTCTCACAAGTACCGTTTTAGGATTTGGATGCTGCCCTGGCGGTTGTCTTTTCTGTCTTGGTTTCCTCCAAGATTGACTTATAGTCAGAAACAGGACTCTACAGCATGGTGGATCATACCCAGGAAGCAGGTCAGGAGTCACAAAATGTCCCAAATGCTTTGAAACAACTGGCACAAGGCATCATCCAATTTAATCTGTCCCTCTGGGGCCGATAAACTATGAAGAAAAGTGCCTCTCGCTGTCAGAACCTAGCAGAAGTGCCAAGCGTCACCATTTCCTTATATAAGGACCCGGTTAGATGTTATCTGCACATATACTTTCACTACCTTTAAAAAAAACTAGTAACCAGATGAGCAGCATGCAGGTCAGGGTATGTTTAATGCGTGTTGGTCATGTTTTGTTTAAAACCTGCAACCCAGAGGAGGAAACAATTTGGAAGAGCCTGTTGTAGGAGGAGCCTGTTATTAAGAGGCTGCAGGTAACAAAAAACAAGAATCTGGGGAGTCTGCAAGTCACATAGTTTGGCCTAAATCTACATTTCATCATTAACTCACTGTTCACCTTTCCCCTTCCCAACTGTAATAGGCTAATTCAGTCCCAGTGCAACACTCCATGGTTGGACTAACACAAAAGAATTGGCAAATCGAAACAGGCTGATGTGCCTGCATTACACAATCCCATAGGCTGTGGCAAGAAAAAAAATCAAGAGACACTAATGCATTCTGATCCTTCCCACCATTTACAGGGGAGTTACTTGCAATCATGTTCCCATTCCTTCCACTATTAAATTATTCATAACGTTAATTCAGTAAATACTTAGTCTTAATTCAATAAAAACTTAGTCTTGTATGTACTGAAGATTGTCTGTACTTCAAGCACATTGCCAAAAGGAAGCCTATTGGCATTAGCAGCATTACCACAGCAGCTCTGCAGGCACTTGAGTGGAAAGAATTCCAGGTATCCATACCATGACAAGCTAAGAATAGTAAACATTTGAGGCAGAAGTGGGAAAGAAATGGGAAAGAAGATGTGGTGTTGACAACTATCAGCAAAATCATTTACAGCTAATAAAATACTTTGAAAAAGCTGTTTCATCCCAGAACAAGGCAATTCTCCAGAGGTTAAGAGTATTAAGTGACAGAACGGGTGAATGTCACAAGTTCAAAGCTAATAATGGAAATAGTTTTCTACTCCACTGTATTTTCTGCATCATTTTATACCTAATATATTCACAGTAAAGGTAAAGAGCCAAGACAAACCTTCAAGCTGCTGCTTCCACTGAAGTTCTAGTATCTGTAAACAGCATCTCATGACACGGAGTGTTCACTGCAATAAATCCAGCAGCGAGGAGAAAGATGAGGCTAATCATAATTCACCTTCCAGAACAGACTTTTATCAATAATATATAATTGGCTTGCCTTCCACCCATTAGGAAAAAAAACTTTTCAGTCTGTAAAATGGTCCGAGTGAGATGCCATTTCTCTTGCTGACTGAATTATATTGTATTTTGCCAAAGAGAAGGCAATTCCACATAGCAGAGGATCAAACATATTAACTAGGAAGTGAACACCAGGGCATCTTCTGCAATAGTTTGTTTTGCATTCTGACCAAGATAATTGAGTTTAGTTCAGGTACTCTTTTTCCAGTAGTGTCACAAGCATCACACCAACAGAGAGCAAAACAATTAGCACATTCAGGCAAAAGCATTTGATATCAGAACAAGTATTGTTCTGTTTTTCAGTTTAGACAAAGTGTTAGAGTATCATACAATACACCAATACTAGTTGATAGGGCATATCTGAACTGTTATGACTGCTAACATCACCCACTGCATTCACTACCTGTGGCCTAATTTTACATAAAGCAGTCACCCTGCGGAGGCTGCTTCAAATTACAGCCTCCATGAGAAGAGCTGTTTGGCTTCAGTACCTTACCTTGCAGGTTGCCACCTGCCATTCAGATTGCTTCAAGCAGTCACAGGATAACAAAAGCAAGGAGATCCTGTGTGACTGGCCAATGCACAAATACATCTTCTTAACCCTACCTCTGCTTTGGTTAGAACGTACAAATTTAAATTTCCACAATTTCATGTTCTGAGCAGGAAGGGAAAGGACAAGGCTCTACACCAGTGATTTTCAACCAGTGTGCCAAGGGAATTTGGGGACTGACATTAATTAATAGGAAAATTGCAGGATTTGAACAGCCTGATGTGCCTTGTTAATGGTAAAAACAACTGATGGTTGAAAATTTCATTGCCTTGTTAGTGTGCTGTGAAATGAAAAAGATTGAAAATCACTGCTCTACATGTTATCTTCTTCCACAGGACAACAGCCCAATAGGAGTAAAGGTCTGGGGCGCTATCCTTTCTTAACTCATCATGCTTCAGATAATCACCATTACCACCTTGTTCAGAGACAAAACAATTTATCAAATGTACCTCTTTCTATACTGTTTACAAAGCTTGGCAACAGACATAAAAAAACCCACACAGATTCAAAAACATGTACACATCAGGAAGTGTAAAAATTAATTCACATTTTGACTCCTAAAAGAGTCAAAATCTCATTTAAAATATTTTTGGAGCATAACCATTACCCAATTCCAGATTATAAAAGGAACAAAAGCAGGAAAGTTCTTTTCTGGCTATCTTCAAAGAGAAATGGAGACAGAATGAAAGCAGCAGGAGCAACTGGAGAAAAGCCTGATCCAGACAATCAAAATTTTATCTAGACTTGAAGTTTGGAATATTGCCTCAGCTGCAAGAAGGAGAACACTACTGTACCTGACCTTGCATACTCCAGCTCTGTAGTAGGCAGGAAAGTTATCTAGAGATGCTTGGTTATCTAGATCATTCTTTTAAATGCTGCAGATCATACCCAGTTGTCTCAAATGCATACTGACTGGTGAAGGTAGTGATCTCATTTTAAATATGAGAAATACCATTTTTAAATAACCTGGATAATCCTGGCAACCAAGCTAAATTCAAATAACCTGACAGTTAACAGATATTACAGATTACATATTAATATCTGTTGCAGATTAGTGCAGATTAGAGGGCTACGGAGCACAGAATATTGCTCACAAGGAAGCAGACTTTTGTTACCTTCTAGTTTGGCACTGATACTATAAGACTGCAATCCTAACCATCCTTTCCTGTAAGTACTATTGAACACAATGGGATTTACTTCTGAGTAGACATGCTTAGGATTGCACTGTAAAATATTTAAGAAACCAATTTTCATTTTATTGCCCAGAAATATTTACACATTTTAACGGAGCGTTCATCCCTGTATGATGACCTTATATAATGCAGGTTGCCAGGTACTCTTGTGTTCTCATACACAACCTATTCAAGAATTTGTCAGGCTCCAAAGACTGGATTACAACTTTTGTTCACAATTTGACTCTTAAAACAGTAAAAAACCTCATTTCAAATAATTTGAGAAAAGCACTAAATTTTTGAGAGAATTCAATAAGAGCTACTCAGGATAGGCCAAGAGGTTATTTGTGCAGAATTGCTATATCTACAGGATCCACAAAGTTGTTTATGAGGCAAATTATTTTGGAAAGAGACATCCAGGAACAAAACCCTCTTCCCTCTTATTCAAGAAAAATTTCTTTACTCGCTATGTATTGCTTTCTACACACTGCTAATACTGCAGGCATTTCCAGCAGTATTTTACATGCCCAAATTCATATAAAATTTTGGCAGTTCCCAAATTCAAGAGACCTACCTGCACTTCTTTTTAAGAATTAACTACGCCTCCAAAACTTGCTGCTCCCTGAAGAAAAAGTTTAGCACAGGGAGAACAGAACAAAACAATGAGAATAAGTTTTAAAAACTCACACAATAATTATGCTAATGAATGAGAATCCCAGTTTTTCTAGTCACACTAAATGTCATGATTGGAAAAGATATTTTTTTTTCCTTTTATTGGAAGGACTGGATTGCTTCATAGGAATAAAAAACAACAACTGTTTTTTAAAACGTAATTCCTTTTTACATGAGCAACCATGAAACAAAGAAAGCAGTTGTTTCTCTTACACAGGTTAAACTGCCCAGTAAGAAATACTGTCTGAACTGGGGTAAAACTTACTTCAGGAATGCATAATGAGCTATCTGGAAATAAGTGTGTTTCATTCACCAAAGCAAAATTGGGGAGCATTTACACCAAGTTAGTGTCTTGTTTGTCAAAATGCCTCTTCACTGGCGTATAGACAGCCTTACCAGTTTTCGCAGTATTGCAGATAACAAAGGATGAAAGTCACCACAGAGACTGATTAGGCCCCTTTCAAGAGATTATTGCTTATTTTTTACATCCATAATCTTATGAGGTGTATGTCACAACCCAGAGTCACAATAATGCTGTGTGGTTGTTCATATGCACAATGGAGATTGTTCCTCAAAGGACACACCAAAAAATACTCCCGGAGTAGATGTCAGCTTTCTTAGGAATGGGAAGCTGGAAGTGTCCTGAGGATATTCCTGGTGCATCTGCCTCAGTTAAATTAATTGCGTTTTTTTCAATTAAACTCATAAAAGAAAAAAATTAATTTTAAGAATGGTTCCTAAAAAAAGTTCAGGAAAGCAGCAATGCATTCAGATGCTCTTCTCCAATACTGCAGTTGAAACACACTTCACCATATATAACTTGATTTCATACTGAATGAGTTTTGTCAGAACTAGAAATGGATAGAACAGTCCAGCATTCAGAATGAACTTCATTGGGCAGGAATAAAAGCCTCTGGGAGGTTTCACTTTGGCCATCACCACAGTAAATGGCAACTGAAGTATCTTTTCATTCTATCCCACTTCCATTACAATATGATAAAAAAATAAAGGACACACTGACTGTGATTGTGCCTCCGACTGAAAACATAACATGTTTAGGTATGCTCTCCCCACACACAGGAGGTGGCAGAGATTACCACCATTACCTCTTCAGAAGACAGACAATGTCTAGGGTTAAAAATGCTCTATGCAATTTTCTAGAAAAATATACTGTCTCTGAAAAATCAAAAATTCACCTTTATACAGCATATATTATGTTTTCTGACACTCCTTAACTCTAAACATACAATCCTTTAGGAATGCTTGCATACACAATCCCCAAATAACTCCTCCCCTAGAGATTGTTAAACATGGGAAGAGCCTTTTCCATAGGCTCGCAATAGAGATATGCCAGAAGTTCCTTAGATGGCAATCATTTTTGTTCTTTACAAAACAAATACATTCTAGTACCAGTTTGCCATATCAACAAGAGGAAATAGGAAGATAAAAGAAAGACAAAAACAGGGCAAATTTACAAACATTTGGTTGGGAAGGTCCTGCAACATTTGAAACTGCAAAATACTTTTTAAAAAACAAAACATGATCGTTCTTGAAAAAATAAACCACTGCTGTTGATTTAAACTTTTCTCCACACATTCAGAAGGATCAACAATACAGCTGGAAAAATAAACGTGATTCTGCTCCACTAGGAAGAATTTTGCCATTCACCCTGAAGGGGTGGGTCACTGTTCCCAAGCTTGGTTTAGGCAACTTGCGTTTTTCCGTGTCTGTCTCGCTCTCTGAGCAGCCCTTTCTTTCTGTTTCTTCTTTCTGCTCCCAGGAGAGGCATAAAGTCTTTGGTCTCAGAGCACTGGATACAGCACAGCTTAAGCAGCACATACTAATGGTGTTTGCAATCAGGTAGAAGGAAGGGAAAGGGATGAAGTCTGGTCCTGATGAACAAGAAGGTGGGCTGGAGGAAGAGGAAGATACTAACTGTCAGTTCCTAGATGGCCCCATCACTGTGCATACTGTGATTGGACTTGTTATGAGTTACACAATTCTGTTCATTCAGTAGATTTGCCGTCTCATCTGGCAAACCATCATGCAGTTCTGTAAGAGTCAGTTCTATTTTAGTGGTTTCACTGTCTGAGGACTGAGGTGTTTTGTCCATCCGGGATGCCATTAGGGCATTTTGGTATTGCTGCCTTGAGATCTACACCAAACACATAAAGAGATACAAAAGGAGAAATCTGCAATTAATACTGCTTTTAAGAAGGAAATTTCCACCAGGATTTTTTCATGAATCTCAGCCCATCCTAGATTATCCTCTATGCCTCAAAATCAAATCATTCCGACCTCCACCTTTTGGGATGTGATAGAACAAGGCTCATAAATCTTTCAGCAGTGTAGTGCAAAATTTATGTTACAATGTTATTTCGCATGCTGACATGATTAAAAATTACATAATAAAATTTTATATATATAGATGCACATATAATATACCATATATTTATATGCACATATAGCATATATATGCAGAAACCATCTCCTGGGGCTTTTCTGACCTCCAGCCAGCACGTGGTTCCCTCTGCATCCCCCAAGAGGCTTTCCCCATTGCTATGGTGCTGTGGGAGCTGGAGATGCTGAAGAACAGTCTATCCTTGGCATACCTCTTGAAAAGAGGCTTATTTCTGAGTAGAGATGCTCAGGAGTGGGCTCTAAAAATGCACTTTGCTCCACCCCTTCCTGGGAGTAGGCTCCATTGTCTGCAAAGGGGCTCATTTCTGAGTAGAAAAGTGCAGGATTGAGTTCTAAGTATGCACTCTTCCCTGTCCCTTCCATTCAAATAGTGGCAGGGTGGGGTGAGGGTGGGGAGAAACGGCGGCATTCTGGGCACCAGCGATAGTGACGGGCAGCTGCCTGCAGGTAATTGGGACAGCAGCAGTGGCAACACCTCCTAGCAGGGGTTGTGTCACCTGCTGCAGGAGGCCAGCGCATCACCCCATGCAGTGGGCGGGGCAACAACCTGGATGGTGGGCACGGTCACGTGCCATTGCACTGCCTCCACTGGTTTTTTTAGCCATACTTTCTAACAAAATATATTTCAAAGTAGTTTGTTGCACTGCATCCTACTGCAAATTACGCATCCAACACGATGAGATTATTCCTAAAAACCATGATTTTTTTAGCCATTTTGGTCACTAGCAGTGTCACCCCCATCAAGTGTTCCCCCTTTCTAACTACTTATTGCAGTGGTTTTTAGACTGCGGCTTTTAGTGGCTTTTAGATTGCAACCCCCTTTATCGAGAGATAATCTGTCCAGGATTCACTAAAACTGATGTCATGGCTGGAAGTGACTTCATCAGACAAATTAAAACAAATAATAGTAAGTACATTGAAGTTAATCAAATAAATAACCACAACCCACCCCCCAAATTTCGGTAAGGTGTTCCTACGCAACACCCAGTTCAATTTATGTTCTGATATTTAAACAAGTTCAGTAGGATTTGGGATTAAATCAGTTTTAAACCCAGCAAGTTTTTCTTATTTTTCTAGACCAGGGTGATCATAAATCATAATCATAAAGAGGAGAAGCTCCTCCATGAAGGATACCCACGAAAAGCGTAGAACATAAAATGAAAGCTCAAAACCCTTGTGTTTTCCACAAAACGCAATGGAAAAAAAATGGAAGAATTGCTTCCATGCAATTCTGGATAATCTGCAATTCTGCAATTACTGAATTCCATGCAATATTACTGAATATTACATTTAAAATTATTATATATACTTTAATACGTATAATTTATTAATTCCAAGTAGGCTATAGGCAGATTAACTATATGTCATAATCAAAAAAGACCCAAGAAAAATGTAGGATATGAGAAATATACATAATAATTAAATATATAAAATTCAAGTGGTTAATTCAAGTGGTTAGCCAGTCCTAAAGACACATTCCTGGGAGCAAGATCCACTGAACACAACGTCTGAGGAGTTGTGGGGTTTACGTCTGAGGAGACATGGTTAGGATTGCACAGTTTATCGATTATTTTATTTATTTATTTATTTTATTTATATCCCGCCTTTCCTCACCTGCAAGAGGGAGCTCAAGGCAGCTAAAATCAATTAGAAAAATATTATTATTAAAATAAAAAATTAAATGTAATTTATGACATAAAATTGATGAATTACTTGCAAACTACATGCTGCCTGCTCACAAGGAAATGGAGGACGAGGAAGACTTTTCCAGGACAAAAGGCTAATAAAGAGGATATGTCCTGGAGAAAAGGACGTCTTGTAAAAAAATATTTTAAAAATCAAAACTGCCTTTACCCCCCTTCCCAAAAGTATTAAAACACTAGAGGGAAGAGAGCAGGAGATGACGATTAAGTGAAGGGAGAAGAGAAGTTTGGACTCTCACAAAGCTACGCAAATTTTAAAAATTTTTAGAGTTCCCTTTACCTGCTTGAGTCAGTTTCAGTGTTGGGCAGGGGCTGCCTTCTGGAGCACTTTCAAGCTGCAGGTGCCTGGGATCGGGGCCATTCTGGAAACTTGTACCCCCTGGCCTGCACCCCCTTGCACCTTCCACACCAGCCACAGTAGGTCTGCTTACTCATGAGTAAACACGACTGCAGTTTAATTTTCCTTGGCCTTCAATGCAAGGAGGAGGTAACTTTCTCCTTGGGTGATTTTGGGGGCTGTGTTCATTGGATCAGGACCCTTCCGGTGTCCTTGGATTCCTCTCTGCTTCCTCTTTCCAGCAGACTAAGGTGTGTTCACCTACTTACAAGTAAATCTGCTATATGCTAATTTTGAGGCTTTTTCAGTTTTTGGCTTTAACTTTGGCTAGGAAGGTGCTATCTCAAAACAGATTGTTGCGTTAGACTCTGCTCTCCAAGACAAACCCAACAACATATAACATGATGGGGTAGTGCGCATCATCGTGAAATTTCTTTGGGGGGGTCCCACAGCCCCCCACTGCACATCACCCGGTGTGGGCTGCACCCCCGCACACCCCTGGCAACGCCGGTGTCTCCTAGCTGTGTGCGCTGGGGTGCCTTGGTGTGCCACCAAGCACCCACCACTCTAGTGCCAGGGCCCTGTGATAGAACATGATAGTTTTGTTAGCACAAAGATAGTGAAGACGTGCTAAACAAAATATATCCTCAACGGTATCTGATCTTCTAGTTAACTGTGATTATCAAGTTTTTTATATATTTTTCCTCATTTTAAAATATTATGTAGAAGGTGGTTGGACTCATTCTAACAGTCAGTAATAATTCTCATATTTTAGAATAACATGTTTCTCACTCTGTTCTGGATATATTAGCTATAACAAAAGTTTCACATTTACTGTTTAATACTACCTGTAATAGTATTCATGTGAGAAAAATCACCAGGACCGGGTGTTCATATGCCATAATCATAAAAAGCGGATAAATCCCCCCAAAAGTGTAGGAAAAGCTAAAAATTCTCATATATATTCATTCTGATAGTTTATTACACATACCCTACAATCCAGAGTAACTATGGGAGCACGTAAGAGACATTATGTGCACCCGTAATTACAGCACCACCTACTGAAAACCTATGACAGATTCATATTGGAATCCACAGTAAATTGTTCTTACACCGAAGCAAGGATTCCCTGTAGTTACTCTGGACTGCACCCATAATTTACGAATTGCAAGAAGGCAACATGCTGTCAGTTTACCAGGAAAAAGAGGACACTGACATTTTTTCCAGGACCCAAGGCTGAAATTCTGTAAAAACAGGACATATGGTCACCCTGACAAGGACCTACAACTTCCTGAAATGGTGGACTGAGAAATAGGATGAAGACAACAGAGAAATAATTTCTAAGGTCTCCTTCACAGTCTTTTCAAATCACACGTTTTTGTACTAATTGAAACTGATTAATATATTATACAGTTTGCATCTACTGGTCTCAGCATTTTTTAAAATAAATTGAACCCAGAAACCCATAATGCTGATGATACTAGGTACAGATTTTCCATATTACTTTTGTGAAATGCGTTGCACCTTGATGCAAAAATGTCTCTTATCCCTCATCCTCCCACAAAACACCTGGTGTGTTTGAAGGGCACAACGAAGCCTAAAAAAGGAAGCAGCCATTTATTGTTGGCAGAGACAATCTTATGGACTTTTCATTTTCATTAACTATTACATAGTGAGGTGCTAGTATGATTGTCTCTTCATAGGTAGTTCATGTTTAAGCATACAGTGATCCCAAGAGTACAGACGGAGATGGGAAATGGGCCTTGTGCCATTCAACAGGGATTCTTTTGCATGCTGCTTCTTACCCACAAATATCCCTCTACATATCCATTACTTTAGCAAGATCACATTGAAGAACACAATAACAGCAATTGCGACTTGGCCCTGAAAAAGTGGCAGGGGGGGAAGGGTCACTTTCCCACAAGTATTTCCCAGAGCATTTGCCCCCGGTTCCCCCTACGTACACCAGTGAGTAACAGCCATATTTCATGGATAGCCTCCAACCCCTCCAACCTCCTATTCCCCCTTTCTTACCTTGACATACTGTATGTCTGAGATGGCTCTCACTGAGTAGTCTGGAACATATACTTGAACAAATGAGGAGTTCAGCTGGTTGTTGCTGTTTCCCAGCGTTGGAGTCACTGCATCAATGCGATCCCCCCTGCTGAGAGAGTCCGAATGATTCAAGCCACAAGGACGAGGTGGTGACTTGTTTTCAGCTGGTAAAAAAGAGAGGAAAAATACATTCATGCAAGAGATGAAGCTTTAACAAAATTTTAATCCTAGAAACTCCCACCAGTTAATAGACTAGCCTAGCCTGGAAGGTTACAAGCAATAGTCAAATCAACGCATTCATATAATTAGGCAGGTATATTCCCCTTTGTTAAGGCTTCCCTGTGGAAATGGCCTGTTTCTAGAGTTATGCCTCTGCAAGTTACAACTTCAAAACACAAACAAAAACATGTCTTCTAAGAGTTGAATTTTATTGTGTTAAACTTTATTTTTATTTGAACTATAAACATAAACAATCTAACACAGTTAGATCTAATTTTATACCTATTATTGGAACTTTGTATACTTGGTTAGGTTATTTCACATTCTTTGCCACATAAAGCTTTTCTCATTTTACAGCATCTATAAAATAATGAAATGTGCCCAAAAACCAATAGCAAGTTAATGCGGATTTTAAAAGATGAAAAGAAAAAGTTAAATGCAGATTAATGAAAAGACAAGAGTCTGAACTTGGTCTCTAAAGATGAAAATGCTACACTGGGATATCCTTGTATGTGTGGAATTTCTATTCTGGAGCCCCCCACAGATTGCTCCCACAGAAACTGCAGATTGCCCCATAATCTGAAGTCAAGGGGAGCTTCATTAACCTCCGGAGATCCTCTAAAACCTGCAGAGGCCACAGACAGACATTCAAGGGCTCAAACTGGGGACATTGTGGGCCTAGAATTAAAAACACACAAGTTCTGATTTAAACGGAAAAAACTCGATGTCATGTTTTAAACTGCCTCATAAGAAACTCCCCTCGCCTCTGGAGGGGGTGCAGACCTAAGATCCTTGGATACAGGGGACCTCCTGTACTAAAATGTACAAGTTATCTAATAAATTTAATTTCCATGTTAACAGAATTGCCTTGTCCCTCCAGTTGCAATATAGTAGCATTACTACAACAACAGTTCTAGTAAGAAGCCTAAATAGAGCACAGAACATTTAATATCTCTACAGCTGTCTCTGTTCTATACCCAATTAAGGCCACTTTCAATGTTAATTTTCTCATTTACAATTTTTTTAAAAATGAGGAATAATGAACCCTTCTTCATAGTGTTTGTAAAGAACAGATTCCAATACTGAAAAACTTCAGGTCTTTCAGGCAGCGGCCAGATTTCAACCACCTTAGATGTCAGAGCATCCCCACATTACAATGATGCTCATCTGTGACACATGACAATTACACGTTGTAAGGTGTAATTTTTTGTTTAACCCTCTCCCTACACTGCAGCGCTGAATCAGACATAAGAAAAAGCAACAATGGATTAGACATAAGGAAAGGAAATAGTCTGAACCCTTAAATGGTACATATTATCATAAAATCCTTAGTTTGACAATAGCATCAATAGATATCAAAGTCCTGCATTCCACACACTGTATACCAAAAAAGAAAATGGAACCTAATCATCAGGAGTAAAACTCTTGTTTCTCTTTTCCACCACAATGGTGAAAAAAAAGGAATGTCAACTGTTTCTACATGGAAGCTGATGCCACTTAAGAGGGGAAGCAGCCAGGGTCTTTTTAAGGGGGTACTCTCCAGTACTGAGTATCAGCACCTCTGTGTGAGTACTGGCACTTCTGTGGCCCCCCAAGTAGACATGCCTATGATTAGGCATCTTCATGTTGAGTACCCCCACATTCATAACATCTACATGGTGAGTACCTCCACCTTTATTTCTAGAAAAAAAGCACTGGAAGCAGCTATAGTGAACCCACATGGACATATCTTCAGGTACAGAAAAAAAGTTGAGCTGGAGTAAGGGAGGGAAATTTCCATGATGTGCTAGAAGCAATTATTTTTCAACCTTTTTCCATCTCACAGAGACTTTGTCAATGCACACCACTGTAAATATGGTCAAGGCACACTAGTATTATAAGCAAATATTTTATCATTTAAAAGCAGTATAAGACTGTGTTCAGAGTTCAATGACTGCAATCAATCATTGATGAGTGTTTCATTCCTCTATTCTTTTTCTTTCTTCTGAAACAGTTTCTTTCTTCTGAAACTCACACATGAACAGGCATCTCAACCAAGGACTATCTAAGGAGAATCACTGACAGGAAAAACTTGTCAATGTCGCAGATGCTTTTACTCATCAAGGATAAATTTAATGGAATAAAAATGCTTTATTCATCAGTGACAAATTTGAAATTAAACCACCAAGTTTTTTGTCCAGGCTTCTAATGTAGCCAACTGCTTCCAAAAAGCCACAACAGTGCCTCTTTTGGGTTTTTTAGTGCTTTGCTTAGCTTTCATTCATACACTTGCTGACTTTGGCTGTTATATAATAGTGCTGTGTTTGTTTGGATGGGATGCTTGGTGCTGCTGAGCCACCTAGAGTTTCAGTCGGACTTGAAAATAACATGGTGAGGCAAAAAACCATGGTAAAAATTTACACGTTATTTTTGTAAGTAAGATCAAAGCATACTAAGATACCTACTAATAAAATGGCCCTTCCTGAACTCCCACAGCCAAACCCTCTCTAGGGTTCGCATCATCCGGTGTGGAACCTCAGCATGTCACCCCCATGCAGTGGGCAGGGCAACACCTGGATGGTGGGCACAGTTATATGCCATGCCCTGCCTCCACTTATTTTTGGCCACATGTTTTGATAAAATAAATATATTTCAAATTGGTTTGTTCCATTACATTCTGCTGTAAATTATAGATCTAACAGTAAATAACATGATGGGATTATTCCTAAAAAACATGATTTTAGCCATTTTGATCACTAGTGGTGTCTCCATTCTAACAACTTCTCAAACTTTGAGCTTGGATCCACTTTTTAGAGAGGCAATCTGTCAAGGATCTACTAAAAGTGATGTCATGGCTGGAATTGACATCATCAAGCAAATTAAAACAATTAATAGTAGACACATTAAAGTAAATTACAAGGAAAAGCAGCACATTACATACTGCCTGCTCAAAAGGAAATGGAGGATACTGAAGATTTTTTCCAAGACACAAGCCTAAGAAAGAGGACATGTCCTGCAAAAGGAGGACATGTGGTCACCCTGGCTGTAGGCTGCTTGCTTACTAGGAAAAGCAGAACACTACATGCTGCCTGTGCACAAGGAAATGGAGGACCAGGAAAACTTGCTCCAAGACACAAGCCTTAGAAAGAGGACATATCCTCCAAAAAGAGGACATACTGTAAAATATAAAAATAACCTTTATCCCCCGAGGAGAGGGGATAGGAAATGGGGCTTGAGAAGATGGGAAGGCTTTACAAAAAAAAAAAATTAAAGTCCACTTTACCTGTTGAGCCATTTTTGGGGGTACCTTCTGGAGCACTTTTCAGCTCCAGCTGCCTGGGATCAGGGCCATTCTGGAAGCCTTTCTCCCCTGTATTGATCTTCCACACCGGTCAAGCTTACTCATGAGTAAACGTGGCTGTGTAATTTCCGTTTGAATGGAGTCAGTGCAAGCCTGGAGGAAGTAACTTCCCCTGGAGTGACTGAGGGGACTGTGTTCATTGGATCAGGACCCTTCTGGAGTCCTTGCATTCTCTCAGCCTGCCCTTTCCTGAAGCAGCTGCCTGACTGACTGACTGACTGAGTGCGTGGGTGCGCCAGGGGGCTGCGGGTGGAGGGCTCTCAGAGGAGCACTGGTGGGGGGCCCTCAGGAGGAAGCCATGGGGGTACTGGTGGGGGAGCCCTGAGGGGGGCACCAGGGAGTTGCTGGTGAAGGTTCTCAGAGGGGGAGCTGGTGGGGGGGCCCTCAGGGGGGCACCAGGAGTGGCACACTGAGACCCGCTGAGAGGCAGAGGTAGAGCAGTTCTCAAAGCAGTTCTGACTGGGTGCACAGAAGCCCCAGTGCACATGTCCAGGTTTCTGGACATACACAATGGGAAAGGTACACGTCTCTCCCAGTGTGCATGTCCAGGGACCAGGACATGTGCAGTGAGCCTCAGCACACTCATTCAGACCTGCTTCGTGGTGGAGTAGCAGCAGCTGATTGGAGCAGGTCTGAATGGGTGTGCAGAGGTCCAGAGCTGGCTGGAGGAGTTTAAAACTCCTCCAGCACGTCACTCCCAGTGGCACGTCACCCGGTGAGGCCCACACCAGCTGCACCACCCTAGTGATGCCACTGCCCACAGCACACCTACAGACCATTTGTGGCACAGTGGTTGAAAAATGCTGTGTTAGAGGCACAGTGGGTGACAATTGCATTAAACATAGGTAAGCACAACAATCACATACCACTAATACATAACAACACAGGTATTACCCTAGTCCAAAACACATTCTTGCCAACAACAGGTCCATAATAGAGGGGAAAAACACAGTTACAAAGCTAGATGCCAACTCTGTCCCCATATACTGTACATCCAGACAACACTATTACAGAACCAAATAAACTCAGTCATATGATTAGAAGCTCATTCACTTGCTCATGTGCCATCATCTGCCAACAATGTTCTTTTGTTGACTATGCTGCATAGACAGTTCAGTCTCTGCACAAGTCACTAAATGGATACAAATTTATAATAAAAACAGCAAAATCCAGAACAGGGTGGGAGAACATTATGGGTTTCCCAGGACATTCTTTTCCTGACCTAAAGTCACTATTCCTCAGCAAAAAAACTTTAAAGGGAGAATCCAGTATGAAATTGCGGAACTATCAGTAATTTTACTTCTATTAGGCCTCAATAAGTCAATAGTTTCCTCTCCTTCTACAGCTGTTAAATTACTTAGCATGTGAAAGCTGCTGTGAAGGTCACAATTGTGGCTTACCAAAATATATTTAATCTTTACAGAGAATTGTCACAGATTGTCCTTTGCATTGCATGGCAATTTGGCAGATTTGTTCTGTGTGCTCTCTGTGTGTGCTAAGGACAACATAAACATAAAGGACAGCATCTAGTCCACAAAAGCTTATGGCAAGACAAACCTTTCTGTATTAATATACAAAGTATATATTTAGTAAAATTCTTAGTAAAATTAGTAAAATTCTTCTTTACAAAAGCTGGTATCTATAAAACAATCAGAAGTAATTGTATTTTATTGTTTGGTTTTAAAAAATGTTTTTATCTAACCACAACAAGTTTATTTGTTTGGCTAAAAGCCATGACAATTACCAAACAGTTAAAATGATAAATTACAAAAGAACAATAAACTTATAAAACAGCAGAGGAATTATGTTTTTATCTAGCTATTAATTGTATTTTATTGTTATTTTAAATGTTAACTGCCTTAGATGTCCTTTCTAGGAAGAAAGGCAGGATTAAAAAAATCAAACAAACAGTAACAATCACATATACTCAATCCTTATTCATTCCCAACTGAATTGCAGCCAAACAATTAATTTCCTAATTAAAATAGATTTTGTAGTCTTCACCCTCTTTCAATGACATTAAATTTAATTAAATTGGGTCTTTTTCTTTGTTAAATTAAGGGATAAATATTAATTAATAATTTGAAAAAGCAAGCAGTTGTTGAAAGTTAGAATTGGCCAGAAGATATATTAATTAAAACCTTGTGTTATTTATTTACCCTTTTAAATTTTTTATCCACTTTTCTCCTGAGAAACATGCAAACTAGATTTCAACAATTTAAATATATGCCATCTGTGACTTTTAGTTCCAGAAACCTCTGTGGAGACAAATTTTCACATTATACAAAATCAGTTGTTTACCATGTTAGGTAGGCAGGAAATGAATCAATATGAATTAAGTTCCCTTTCAAGGGACTTAAAACAGCTTAGACCAGTATAGAGGCAGAAGCTTCCCACTGCAAAGCAATTCAGAAGTTATTATCACTTTGTGTTGATGCAATATCACATGGAGGAGGGGAGGTACCACTCCTGGGAGGGGGTTAAGCATACACATAGATCATGGGCATACACTGGCCTCTCCACTCCATTTCAGAAAGATAGGCCAGCTGAGTTAGGCCGGCCTAAATTTCTTAGGATTGCACCCGTAATGAATAAACACACAAGCAAATAAAATACAATAATCATAGCACCAACAACAAAAGCATGTATCAAGTACTAAAGACTAAATCCAAAAGGCTTGCTAAAATAGATATGTTTTTAAAGTTTACCGGAGGCTTCTAAAAAGGAGGAAACTAAAGGGTCTTCTTTCAAACTGCCATATTTCTGTAAGTAATCACAAACCTAAACTGTTTATCTAATTTAAATCCCAACCAAGTCTATGCCTACCTAAGGCATATTATGGACAATGAAGCTTACTCTGAGGAAAATATGGATAGAATTGCAGCCTTCGAGCCCAATCTTAGGCATGTTTATGCAGAAATAAGTCCCATTATGATCAATGGCGCTTACTTCCAGGAAAGCATGTACACAGGAAGGCAACCCATCACAACCCACACATGCAGGCAACCCATCACAGCTAGCCAGCTAACTCAACTGATAGCTGCAGCAATGGGAAGGAGTCGGGTCACCAGTATGTAGTGGTGCTTGTGAACTTTTCAAAGATCTCTGCTGGGGAGGCTCTGCGTCCCCTGCCTTCCACACACTGCACTTCCCTGCCCTGAATACTCTTAAAACTACTATAATTTATAGTAGTAGAGTATACTCTTAAAACTACTATAATTTATAATTAAGATGTAAATTTTGAATAAAATCACATACCACCATTCCTGCACTTTCTGCACTTCTATATTTGGAAAACCCCAAAATCAGCGAGAAAATAAAACCATTTTCTTCTCCCTTTGTCCATCTGATTCTTACAAATACCCTGCAAGCATGATTATGGGTGTAATATGACAAATGTGGGAGGTGAATGTGGGGCAGTTGAATGGCTGACCCCAGGATGCCATCGGTTAGCAATGCTAGTGAGGATTGAAGCAGGCCCTTTCTAGCTTGGCCATAAGCCCTGTGCAGACTCAATACAGTCTTCTGTACTCCCTGCCGATGTCCTCACATCACAGTGCAGGAAGCCAATGGAAGCCAAAGGACTCATAAGAACTTCTCCAGGAAAGCTCTGCCCACTCTCTGCATCCTCTGCTAGGAAACTTTCCACTGAGCATGCAAGAAGAGCGACTGGAAAGAGTGGGTGGCACAGACAAAGTGTTGCACACACATTCAGACATTCCCCCTGCTTTCTCAGCTGTTTTTTGGGTTGGCCTGGGAGCACTAGCCAGCCAGCCCATTCATAAACTCATCACAGATCATCCTCTCTGGCCCTCATGTATGCTAGGGTGTTCACACACTTGCCTAGGAATGTTTGGTGTGGAGGCTCTGTGGGCAACAGCACCCACCCCTTACAGCCCGCCCAGGGAAGGGATGTGAATGCATGAGATCTTCTTGGGCTGCTGCCACCGCCATCCCCTAGCCTTCCTCACAACCTGGAAGTCCAAAGGGCCTACAAAGTCATACACACAGCTATGGCAGTGGGTGACTTTCCCTTGTAGTGTCCTGTGTTGGTGGTGCTGAAGCAGCCTGACAAAAGTCACATTTTTGGCAGGAGGGTCATATCATCTCTCTGTCACTCTGTCATTTCAAATTTGAATAAATTTTCAAATAAGTGTATTAGAAACACTCTTATTTGCCTGGAGGCCAAGACAGAGGGGTTTTGCTGTGGGCTGCATTGAGGAGAGCCGCAGCTAGAATCTGGCTGCTGGGCCAGGGTTTTGACACCCATGTTCTAATCTAGGCAGCAGGAAGCAGATGTTGACACTTAATTAGTAGTATAATATTAGAAGTATTCTGAAAACAGAAGCAAGCAACTCAGAGACTGATGTATTTTTGAGAATCACTGAAGTCTCAAGGGGGAACCTACTCCAGAATGCCTTGTCCTACAGGATCATCCAAAAGGTAGGGAAAACTGTTCCATATTTAATTGCTTCTGTTGATCAATGATTTATGCTAGCCTCATAGCATAATCTCAAAGGGCTCCAACCTTGTTCAATTCTGAAGTCTACACTAATTCCAAAACATCCTGGTCATAAAGCCCTTACTTGGCCTAGGACCAAAGTAGGAGCATCACCTCCTTATGGATCAGATCTGCCAATGAGGTTAGCAGAGGAGGTCCTTCTGTAGGTGCCACCACTGTGGCCATTAGAGGTTTGGCTGGTAGCCAACACTGAAAAAAGACACCTTGGGATCCCTCTGAACAAGGGTGGAACCCTGGAGTCCAGCAGACATGGGAAAGCAGCCAGTGGTCCCCTTGAAGCTCCACAATGGGGCTTCTCAAGACTACACTGGTTGTTTTGCCAACGGTGTCTTGAGAAACTATGTGTTGGGGCTTTTAGCCCAACACATAGTTCAGGATACAGCAGAGGATATAATTGTTTTTGAATATGGGGTATAAGAAGGGGTGGGGACAGGCCGGTTCTGTCCAATTCTGGGGGACCGGATCTTCCAATCCCCCTGCCGCTGGCGATCCGGCAGCAGTGGGGGGCCCCCAGAACCATGTGGACTGGTTCGCAGCACAGAGGGAGCTGTGTGGCACCACCACGCTCTCCCTTCCTCTCTCCGGCTGGTCGGGGAGGCACAGAGGGAGCCGCGCGGTGCCACCGCGCACTCCCTTCGTCCTCCCGGCTGGCCAAGGAGGCTGAGCCCCATCCTATGCAGGTCTACTCAGAAGTAAGTCCCATGACAGTCAATGGGACTTACTCCCAGGCCAGTGTGGAGAGGACTGCAGCTTCAGAGCCCCATCCTATGCAGGTCTACTCAGAAGTAAGTCAATTGATAGTCAATGGGGCTCACTCCCAGGAAAGTGTGGAGAGGACTGCAGCCTCAGAGCCCTATCCTATGCAGGTCTACTCAGAAGTAAGTAATTTTATTTTTTAATTTTTTAAAATTTTTAAATTAAAAACCTCCCCGGCCCCACCCCTTAGTCCTGGCCCCGCCCACTTTCAGAGGACTGGCTCTTGGGCCAGGCTGGGCCCACCACCGGGTATAAGTGTTTTCAAATAAGCCAAGTCACAAATGAGTGAAATACCTTTTTCCTTACAAGTAGTACCCATCTTATGTCTGTTCTTCTGAAACAATGAACCCATTTGTTTCTTAAATCCCTCACTTAGAGGTCCTGCGTTACACTTCCCTTTTTCTTCATGGCAGACTTTTAGATATTGAACAATTGCTATCATATTCCCCTCAAACATTTTTCTTCAAGACCATTATGCCCGTTGCTTCACTATGTTTCCTGTTATACATCTGAGATTTTGAATTCTCAATTCTCAGGCTTTATAAATAAGATTTGACAGTGCTGAATATACCCTGGCCAACGGCTAAGATTGTCAGACTTCCCAGTTCAGGGAATTTACTTGCACATTCACAATGCTTTTTGAAGAATGCCCTCCCAGACATGCCAGCAAGAGGACTGTCAAAAGGAGAGCAAGTCACCAAGAGAAACTCATGCAACCCTGTAAAGAAAGAAAGGCCTTTCCTGATACTGACCAGGAAATAAAACCTTGCTCTTTATTTAAAGGAAGGAAGCAGTCAATGTTGGTAATTAAGGAAAAACTTTAAACAAGCAAATATAGGTGCATCTTTAAATAAGTTATACTGTACTTTTGTTTCAATATTCTTTTGTTATTAACCGATCGCAAAGGAATGCTCATTCTACCTACCTGACAGGAAAAATCCTCTCCTGCATTCCTCCAATTAGAAAAAAAGGTATGAGATAAATAGAGACTGGTCTGGTTAGATTTGAAGTTAGTGTAAAGTTACAGGTAGGGTGATCAAGAATCATGCACATTTACCTGGAGTACCTGCTGCTAATAATTCTGTTCTGCTGACAACAAAGGTACGAGACAGGGATAAGGGAACTAGAAGAGGGAGAGAAAAAAAAAGATGAGATCAGGACTAAGGAGAACACCAAAGGGGAAGATCAATTTTCACACAATGGAGAAAAAATTCAAATTAAAGAAAAGTACAGTGGAATAAACAACCATGAAAGAGCGATCAAAATATTATTCGAAATGATATTTAAAATTCCACAAGTCAGCAGACTACAGATGCTCCCCCACCTTCTAACCCTAATAGATAGTGAAACCAATTGGGAATAAAGGTAAACCAGCACTTAACAAGAACAGAAGTAAGGGTACACAGCAAAAGATGTCATGGTAGGCCATTTCAAAGAAGTGAAATTTCCACACATTTATCCACTCTTTAAGGCTACAATCCAGAGTAACTATGGGACCTCTTACATCAACATAGTTACAGAGCCATCTATGGGAAACCTATGGGAAATGAATAGAGCAATCCAGAGTAAGTGCCCCTTACATATTCCCATAGTTACTCTGGATTGTAGGGTAAGTGTTTTAAAAGAACAGAGTATTAAGAGTACCTCAAGCCCTTAGGCAACAAAGCTTTGCAAAAATCAAACATCAAACATATTTTTGCCCTCATTTTTTGCCAACAGAGAAAAGGAAACAGGCAAAGAAGGGCCTAAAATTCTACTGAGCATTCTGATGTTCTACTAAGCAACCTGGTTATCAAAGGAAGCAAGATGCAAGACAACAGTGAATTCATCCTTTATGAATTCATCCTACTCAAGCAACTCCAGATGCATACTCCAAATGCTACCAAAGATAATACCCAGACAGTTACAGTAAAAAATTTCAGCAAGAAAATAAGCCCCGTCCCACAGATACTTTATTAAATATCCAATTATGCACATATGTGGGCATAAATTTTTTCCACATGATACCATTCACCATACCAAGTAGATCCCATATTCTTCCATCCATCTGTGATCTCTACCAGTGTGTTCATGCACACACATTCCAGTGTCCACTCACTCCACAAATACCCTTCACCATCCCTGTCATAAGAAAATCAGGCCAAGAGATCACCTAGTCCCGCTTTCTGAAGCTCGCAGAGGTCCACCATATATGCCTCCGGGGACACTGACGACAACAGAATATCTGCATCCTGTTGCTGCTCCCTCCATAGTGGCTTTTTCTGAAGTAGCTCAGTGGGGAGATTCCTGAAAGCAAAATCTCTCAGCTCCCAGCATTCGCTTTGCTGGCCCTTTAAAGAGTGGTAGTGGGGTTGGAGTATGAGATAAGCCTTTCCCATCCTCAAAGTATATGAGAAGACGGGGCAAGCTAGGTGGAGGGGGCAAGCAGGTAGTGATTATGAAGGAGATTATGGCCCAATCCTATATTTACAGGCTGACATCTGAGTGCCTCTTCTGCTCATATGGTGTTCCAGCAGGAATATTATAATACTTTTTGGCACACATTCATATAAAAAGTGGGTCAAAGCATATATGATGTTCCCCCCAAAGCTCCAAGCACCTCTATAATACTCACTGGCACATATTCATATAAAAAGAGGGTCAAAGCACATATGATATTCCCCCAAAAGGTCCAAGCACCCTTATAATACTCTCTGCCACATATTCATATAAAAAGTGGGTCAAAGCACACATGATCTTCCCCCCAAAATCCAAGCACCCTTATAATACTCTCTAGCACATATTCATATAAAACGTGGGCCAAAGCACTCATGATCTTCCCCCCAAAATCCGAACACCCCCATACGTGTTTCCTGCACCTGTCCCAAACACATGGAAGTGGATCAAAGCAGGCACAGTAATCCCAGGAACTTCCAGTCTGCCTGGCCAGCCTGCTGTTGCTGCTGCAAAATTTGCTGAGTGACCATTAGAGGGCAGTGGCAAGCACCCTTCCTTTGCTTTTTTCAGGCATGTGCTCGACACTGCCACATGGTGGCCAAGCTAAAAATTACAGGCACCAAATTTAAAAAATTTTAAAGCGCAAAAGCACTTAAAAAGTCAATTTAGGCTGCTTTTTCCACTCTAAAAGCCCCATTTCCGGACATGTCCAGGCATTTCCGGCTTTCTGGGAATCCCTGAGCAGGTAAGACTACAGGAGGGCATGTTGGAGGATATGAAATTGCTAGCACAACTCTGAGTTTAAATCTGATTTCATCTTATCTCTGGAGCCGTCTGATCCGCACCCCCTCTCCAAAACAGCATGCCTATTTTTTTGTGTGGTTGCACCAGCATATGGGGAAAAGATAAAATTGGATCCTCAAATACTTTAAAAATAGGCATAAGGTAGCAACAAATAGGAAAATGAAAGGCAAAGCAAAAGCAAGTTGTCCTGTGAAGTGGTGATATAGGAGTGATGTTAAATCAAAAACTCAGGGATTGTCTCATGCTATGCTTTAACTAACTTAGTATGTGGAACAGTGCAAGCCTATGCATGTTGACAAAGAAATCCTGTTGCGTTCTTTGGCGCTTATTCTGTGGAACATGAACATAGATAGGATTGCAGTCTAAGATTTGATTTATTGTTGTGTTACCTATTGTTGTGTTACATTCTGCTTCCAAGAAGTTTTACATATAGGGCCAATCTCAGGTAGCAGATTGATGGGGGATACCTACCACCGCTTACCCATTTGCTTTCATTGCTCTTCCTCCCACTCCTTGTTTTGAAGTGAAGCTGAGGATGAAAGATAAGAGGACAAGGAGCGGAGTGGAGATCAAGTGCACCACTGAAAATAAACCTCTAGCTCACCATTCTCCTCCTCTCTACATTTCTTCTCCTGCTCCATTTGTTTTCCAAAACAGGGAGTTGGAAGATATGGCATATAACAATGTAAAGGAGAAGCAGCATTCAACATGCTGCTTTCAGACATAAGGTGGTCTTACATATAATATGCTGTCCATATTATATATAAGTTAAAGGTGTCCCCCGCAGTTTGCCCTGCTAGTCATGACCAACTCTAGGAAGAAGTGCTCATCCCCATTACAAGGTTGAAGAGCCAGTGTTGTCTGAATAAGCCTCTGTAGCCCTATGGCCAGAATGACTGAATACCAAAGTACACGAAATGCTGTTACCTTCCCACAAAAGTGGTACCTATTTATCTGCTTGATTCACATGCTTTTGAACTGTTAGGTTGGCAGCAATGTGCAATTGATGGGTACTCACTCCATCTTGCAGTACTTGGATCTTGAACTACTGACCTGCCAACCTTCAGGTCAACAAGCACAGTGTCTTTAACCACTGAGAAGCCCTCATTCATATATGTAGTGAAAGACAAAAATGTGAAAACTGATCATGCAGGCAAAGATATTGTAACAATCTAGTTCTGTTAGCAAAGTGCAAAAATCTAGCAAACACAAGCAAACTCCACTTAATGTAGACATCCACAACCTCTCAAAAGTAGGATTACAGAGTGCAAATTCTCAACTCTGCAAAATGTCACCTAAAAACAGCAGCATCTCACACATTTTGATTAGGAGTTCTGGACTCTAATAGGAAAAATTAACTTATTGACAAAAGAAGCTGAAGACAAAAGGTCTTCTGTAAAAAACAAACTTGTCAAAATAGGATAGTCAAATATGATTGCTCTATCAAGGTAGAAGATCAAGATTTTATAATAGATTCTTTTTGTAAATATTTTGTAGCAGTGGTGGGCCCAGCCTGCCCTAACAACCGGTTCTCTGGAAGTGGGCGGGGCCAGGCTGGGTCAGGGGGCAGGGCCAGGGGCGGGGCGGGGGAGGGCATGCCACCTTAACCCTTAGTTTACCAAAAAAATTGTATCACTTGTGACGGCATCAATCAGTACTAAGCCCCTGGGTTCTGTGTAATTTATTCCTATGCATTACACTTTGTTAAGCTCTCAGGGGGAATGTGTGCCACAATTAAGAACATAAAAGCATAAGAAAAGCCTCCACTGGATCACACCAAAGACCCATCTAGTCCAGCTCCTGAATCACACAGCAGCCCACCAGCTGCCTCAGGGAGCACATATGACACTTGCATCCAGGTGCCTAATACAGCAGACCCTACCACAAGTTCCACTGGTGGTACTCATACCACTGGTTGAGAAACACTGATCTACAGTTTAGGACCAGAGTCTGTGGTGTCCCCTCTGCAGGCTGAGGTTTGCCTCTAAGCCCCTAATTAAGGCTACAATCCTGTCCAGACTTTCCTGTAAGTAAGCTCCATTTTAACTGTGATAGGACTTACCAGTACTTCTGAATGGTCATACATAAGATTTGGACTCTTAGAATCCCAGCCTCTTGCTGCAATATAACACTTGCATCCAGGTGCCTCAGTACCAGCAGACACTACCACAACTTTCACAGGTGATAATCATACCTGGGCAGGGGACGGAATTTATTTGTCCTCAGTGTGGAAGGGATGGACACTCTCACATTGGCCTCTTTAGTCACACTAGATGTTGTTTCAGGACCTCCAGTCAGAGCACGATACCATAGTCTTTCGAGACTGAAGGATGCCAATAATAATAATAATAAAATCATACCACTGGTTGAGAAACACTGATCTACAGTTTAGGACCAGAGTCTGTGGTGTCCCCTCTACAGGCTGAGGTTTGCCTCTAAGCCACTACTTAAGGCTACAATCCTGTCCACACTTTCCTGTAAGTAAGCTTCATTGAATATAATAGGACTTCTGAGTAGTCAAGCAAAGGACTGAGCTCTTAGTAACCAGCCTCTGGCTGCAATCCTATTCACTTTCCTGAAAGCTCCACAGACTCTAATGGGACTTACTTCTGAGTAGCCAAGAATAGGATTGGGCTCTAATGCTGCACTCCTCTGCACACTTTCCTGGGAGTAAGCTTCATAGATTGAAATGGGATTAATTTTTGAGTAGTCAGGCATAGGATTACAAGCTCTTAGAAACCAGCTTCTTTCCAGGGAGTAAGCTTCACTATTATAATGGAACTTACTTTTGAGTAGACAGTGATTGGGCTTTGAGGCTACACTCCTATGCTCACAGGGGAGTAAAACCTACTGACTTTAATAGGATTTACTTCAGAGTAGGCAGTGGACTGGGCTCCTGGGGGTGCAGGATGGGAACTGCATACTGCCTGCTTATAAGGAAAAGGAGGACAATGAAGATTTATTGTGGTCCTGGAAAAAAGTATGGATAATAAGAAGACTCCATGTTGCCTGCTCATAAGGAAAAGGAGGAGTAAAAAAAGGACCTGTCCTGGGAAAGGAGGACATATGGTCACTCAGTACTTGCTTCTGAGGAGGCATGCAAAAAATTGGGCTCTGATGCTGCCATCCTATCCACACCTACCTGGAAGTAAGCTCCATTGACTAGGATGGGACTAGGATAGGATTTACTTCAGAGTAGGCAGTGGAGTGGGCTCCTGGGGGGGCAGGATGGGAACTGGGGCTATTTCTTCAGGTACCCCCCATACTTCCTGCCCTCAATCTCTGGTGGAGAGATTTCTCAGAGGGGCAGGATAAGGTGGGGAGATCTCTTGGGGGGAGCAAAAGGTCTACAGTGTGGATAGGATTGCAGCCTGAGCCCAATCCTAACAGTGTCTACTCAGAAGTAAGTACCATTCAAGTCAATGGGGCTTACTCCCAAAACTGTGTGGTCAGGATTTTAGCCTTACAGTCCAATCCTATGCAGGCTTACTTAGAAGTAACTCTCATTCTAGTCAGTGGGGCTTACTCCCATGTAAGTGTGGATATGATTGCAGCCTCAGAGCCCAGTCCTAATCATGTCTACTCAGTAGAAAATCCCATTATAGACAGTGAGCTTACTCTCAGGAAAGTAGACTGGGCTGGAGGGAGAGATCCAATCCTCTGCCAATCTCCTCAGAAGTAAGTCCCATTATAGTCAGTGGGCTTACTCTCAGGAAAGTCTGGATGGGAAAGTAGCCTCAAATGCTATGCTACTCAGAAGGAAATCCCATGATAGTCAATGGGAATTGCTCCCAGGAAAGTGTGGCTAGGATTGTGGCCACAGGCTGCAGTCCTCTACTCTACAGTGTGGCTTACTCCTGAGTAGTACTGGGTAGTACTAAGTAGTTCTCCAGGCCTAGTACTGGGCTGCAAAGGCAACCAGGGAAGGAGGGAGGCAGGCAGGCAGGCAGGAAGGCTTGCTGCTAATTACTCACCTCAGCCTCCCAGACCTTTGTATGCCAGCCTCTCGATTCCCTCCCAAGGACCTCTTAGTAAAGCTGCCCATCAAATGCCTGATTCAAAAAACAGCATCTGCAGAGAGGCTGCTCATTTGCATGTGAGTACCCAGCATGCTTTGCAAACTGCACCAGAAAATAACTTCTGAAAACTGGCTAGAAATAAAGTTTTTAATCAAAATAAGGTATTTAGCAAAGTCAGGATTCCTGAATAGCCTCAAAGGTTTGGGGCATTAAGGATTTACTAACCCTGACTTTAAAGCATGGAACTAACAGTAATCCAAACACCCCCCAGTTCAACAGTCAGAGTCTGAATGTGCTGCAATGGTAAAAGGAACAGACTGTTTGTATTTTAAAATTAAAAATAACCTTAGGGAGGGAAGGGGGGGGGAGAAGGGGAGGAAGGCTCAGAAGGGGAGGGGGGAGGGGGGAGGGGAGCTTCCAGAGGCCCTTTAAGAGAAATGCAAACACACTTGCATGCAATTCAAAGATGATGGCCCCCAATTAACAACCAGTTCGCTAGTCAGCCCCTAATTAACCACCTCTACAGAACGGTCAGAACCAGCATCAGCCCACCTGTGTTTTGTAGCACTCATCTCCACAACCAGACTCCAATGTTAAAGTTACCTTCACTTTAGACTGTGTATGCTAATATGCTGCTAGCATGTTATTATTTACATTAGGTTTCAACCAACACTAGATTCATTAATGTTCTCATATCCCAGAAACTGCATATTAGTTCCTGAAGGATTTCCGACATAGAACTAACCTGGGGATGCTGTGAGAGCCATCACTCCATAATAAGAAAAAGCACCCGCTTCAAATTTCATTCCTTCTTTTCCAGCCTCCACTTCTACTTTCCCCTGTTGAGAAAAAGAGGAAATACTTGTAGCTAGTTGAAACCATGACCTTCATGCAGTTCTGGATAATTTCCACTTCAACACTCAGGAGTAGCTTTCAATGTTGTTATCAATGTACACAGAAAAAATGAAAAGCAGTAAATTTTACAAAAAAACAAACTCACCAGGTTACAGAGGATGAGACTTGTGATGGTTTTTTGTTACTACTATTATTATTTTTCTTTTTTAAAGAGTGCTTTAAACAAAGTTATCTGTATCAACATGAAGAGCCTGAATATACTATTAATTTACTAAAATTAATTGTTGGCTGTGGGTGGCACAAGTGGTTAAGACGCTGTGCCTGTTAACAAGCAGGCCAGGGTTCGAGACCCGGATCGGCCCCACAAGACAGGGTGAGCTCCTGTCCTTAGCCCAGCTCTGAGACACCAGCTGGATCCAATCGTATTGGCTCTGCCTTTCCATTGGACTAATTCAGTGGCGTGGAGAGGGGGGATTTGTTGCTTTGGGTAACAGCCTATCCTCCATAACAATCCAACCCAGGCTTTCGTGCTTTGCATGCAGCGTATGCAGCGCCGAGCACGATACCATAGTTTTTCAAGACTGACGGAGGCCTGCTTTTACTAAAATAAATTAGGCATAATGGATATTTATAAATACACAACATGGTCTTTGGCAAGATATTCAACTGCCATTACTTGAAAGGGTCAGACGAGTCTATTTAGCACTCACAGCTTTGTACGCTTGTCATTCACCAGGATTTCTTACCACAGAAAGAATCTGTGCAAAGCAAAGTTTGAAGTGGCCACTACAATCAATGGAAAAAGGTGTCTAGTCTACTTATATTTCCAGTCTTAATAGAAATGACAAAGCAAGCAGATGTAGCTAATTCCAGAGCTGTAACTTTCCTGGTTTCAATATACCGGTACATCTGTAGATGCCATTTTAAAAAGCTGTGTAATGTCACTGTGACTTTTGGTTTCATGTGCAAAAATATGTAAGGATGGCACTGCACCCCACAACAAGGGAAGAGAACAAAGAGATAGTAGCAAGTCAGTAGGTGGTGCTGTTTCATCAGGAATATTGTAGTACTCTGTTCAGTTTCATAGGAAGTGCTAATTTTCCTTTCCCCTTTACTTAATCCCTACTGATATTGCTTGCTTTCCAACATTTCCCAAGCAATTTCAATTTCAGTCTTTTTGACTTCTGAACAAATTGGGTTTAACACATGATTGCATGTGTTACATGCAATCAGCATTGTACCAATAGCATTGTACCAACAATCAGCAATGCAACCAGCACTGTACCAACAATTTATATTTTTATATATATATATATATATATGAATGCAGAACCCCAGGCAGGATATAATTCAAAGTGAGGATGTACTGGTGATGGATGCTAATAAATAATTATGAGCTTGACCTGTAAAATTAGAATGAAGTAATCAACAGGCTTGTTTCGCTGATAGAGGTAGTATTCAGGGGCTTTCTTGTTCTTCTCATCATACTTCACCTCCTGAATGACATTGGGATGTTTTAGTAGTCTTAGGAGTATCTTCTCAGACATCTGGGATGGGCCAAATGCTTCAACCTCTGAAGACATAAGAACATACCACAGATACTCAAGTATAAGTTTATCTCACAGATAAGTTGAGGGCACATTTTGAGCCAAAAATCATAGACTCTTGGAAAAGTTGGTTTATGCAGAAATTCAAGGAAAAGGGTGAAGAGTTAGGAGGACAAGAGAAAAAAACTGGAAGAAGTACAACTTTAATGTCCTCAGGTCTTATTGGACACTTCTTAAGGATTTTGTGGTTCTAGTAAGAAATATTGGATGCGAAATAATAGTATATCAATGGGATAACTTGTGGATAAAAATGTATATATTAAGTTTAAAAACAATTATTACAAAATGATATAAGATAGTATTGTACACCAGTCAAATTAGATAAAATTTATGAAAATGTATTTAATTATGATATTTACTTAAAGACTATTCTATGTTAAATATTGAAAAGCCTCAGAGATGTTTTTAAAGGAAGTTAAAGATATTTAACTTTGTTGAATTGTATATTTTTCTTAAAAGAAAATTTCATAATCTTTTTAGGAATAATTGGAAATCACTCATGGATTTTCTATGTGTGAAGAAGAAAATGAAAAAAAGAAATTATAAATCTGACAGGTTGAAAATTGGTATATAACTTTTTTAAAATCACCCTCTCATTTTTCTGTTCTGCTCTGTTGAAAATGTATTTTAGATTAAGATAAAATACTGAGTATGTCATATGATTTTGTAGAAGACTTTGGTTGCAATCCTAATCTGCAGTTAGGCCAACACAAGTCCTGTGCTGACCTGGGGGTGTCACAAAAGTGCTGTAAGGCACATCTGTGCCACTCCTGGGGGAAGAGTAGGCCAATGCACAGACATGTACTTGCCTTTCTACATCTTCATGAGAACAGGAAGACTCCATGGGAACGGGAAGAGTTGGGCTAGCCTAGGTTAGGATTGCGCACTAAAGAAATGTAAATTGAGAATTCTATACTTGCCACACAATTGCCAATATGTTTTTCTTTTTCCCTTTCTTTTTATATGCTTGTTTCTTATTTTTTTCTATATATAATTTCCAATATTGTTTTTAATAGTTATGTTTTATTTTATACACTCTTCTTTTTTCTTTTTTATATTTTTTTCTTTCTGGTATAATCAATAAAATCTATGTAGGAAAAGGCCAAAGCCTGAAAATAACATGACAACAATTGTTACCTAAGAAATGTACAGTTTCTAATTGATTAAATATACAGTGCTACATTAGTTTACAAGTGACTTGGATTAAGAGCAAAATTTTCTCAGAAATTTAGAGGATGAGTACTTCTGAGGAAGTTTGGAACATGCTTCCATGTTGCGGGGGGACCTGGGGGAAGCAGCCTGAACCAGGTATGGGTGTTGGATATGTGTGTAGCAATGGGGAAGGTGTGCCTTATCAAATTTCCAGTGCTGCTCCCTATCAGCAGCATGGGAATGTTAAAGTTGCACAAAAAGACAAAGATTCCATTGAACCAGTGGCAAGCAGTGACTCTATTAGTGATAGTGAAAGTCATCCGACAAAATAAATCTCCTCTCTCTTGTCTTCCTCACACCAGCCATGAAGGTTTTCAAAGGTACACTACAGTTCAGTACTGTACAGTATTTTCTTTATAATAGTGTTTAATATTTTATTACTGTGTTTTGTAATTATTTTTACATACAGTAAAAATTTTTATATAAATATTTTTGGGTTGTGGAACCAATCATCTGAATTTCCATTTTTTCCGATGGGAAAAATCTACTTTGGATTAAAAGTGTTTTGAATCACAAGCATGTTTCTAGAACAAATTATGCTCGTGAACCAAGGCACCACTTGGTTGTGTATATGACCTGTATAATAAAAGGTCATAAGATACATTTTAACTGATTAACTTTTTAAATTCTAATCTTCACAACGTTTCCCTAAACACTATCAGAGTAAGTGCATTATAAACAACATCCTGGTAGTAACAGTAATCAAATCATCATTCAATATGTCTGGAGTGTAAAGCCAGAGGCTCAGCATATATCATACAAGTTATAACACGTAACTGGGAACGTCCAATACAATTCACAATGCAAACACAATCAAAAAGGAATGATTGTGAGCAAGTGAAGCTACACATAGGGATATATCCTAAAGTGAAATTAAGCCCCTTGCTGCGGAGCAGTTAAGATGATTTTCCATAAAATAACACTAGAGGGTGATGTAACTGCGTGGACCCATAACTGATATGGATTTTGCCCATAGTTGCAACCCTAGTTTACTCAGAAGTAAACTCACTGCTTTCCATGGGTATTACTCTTAAGTAATTGTGAACTGAATTATAGCCTGGCACTTTGATTCAAATGGAACAAGGTTTACATCCTGTTGTTTAATAAATTAGACTTCTGCCACATATTAATAAATTAGATTTTGCTAAAGAGGAGGAGGCTTGCTTGATTTAAATGGAAGCCTTGAGTCCTGGTTTATTTTTGCCTCAGGAGCAATGAAAAAATTAATTTGGCTGCAGCTTGTTTTGAAGCATGGGCACCATGGAATTTGATTGCTCTGTCTATGCTACTGCAAGAACCCTTATCCGACCAAAAAAATAAGGCCAGGAAATGATTTACACTTGATTTATTTATTAGTATTGGCAGAAATTTATTGTCTTTAGATGAGTATATAAGGTACATTGAGATGAAATGTGAGATAAGCAGAACCTGCTGAAATTCCCTCTTCCATACAAGTGTTAAGGGTTCACGAGCTCTAAAGTGGCCCAGCTAAAGTGGCCCGATCCCTGATCGAAATGAAATGATATTTAGCCATAAATTTCATTATTTGCTTTTCACAGGTCTTGATGCTTGATGTATATTTAGCATACCTACAAGAAAAAGAACTGAGCCCAGTTCTCAGTTATGCCATTTCCAAGTTTATTTCTTCTAAGAATATGTTTGATAGAAGACATAGACAAATTACATGAGACAATATTTGGAGGTCTGTGTACAACCCCTCTGAATTCTTTTATTCAGTGAAAAGCAATTGCTGAAAGTTGCAATCAGAAGAGGAGGGCAGGTAGAGAAACAGCAGTTAGGAAAATGATTCTGAGATTTAGAATGACTGGCAGTGAAAGCGACAATCAACATTCCCTCCCTGCCCCTTTGCCATTTGTGATTTCAGCAGCAGCTTTTCATTAAACAAAACTTTAAGGAAAAGTCATGTATGATTCTGTGTAACAAGCAGTTTAATCCTGGCAGAGCAATCCCTGCTTGCCCATGAGCTAGCACAAGTCCCTTACACTGACTCCTGACTGTTGCAAATGTGCTGTAAAGCAATTTGTGGCTACTCAACAGGCTGAGCCACTGCATGGATGTATACTTGCTTGTGATAGCTGCACCAGCCCTGGAAATGGTGAGTTTGTGCTGACTCAGGCAGGATGATACAGGGTGGGAGAGTGTGAAAGGAGGGAGAGGGAAGGCTGAATAGAGGCAAAAAGAGAGAGGAACAGCAACCTGAGAGACTGGGCCAAGGAGTGAGGTGGGACTGGCCATGGCAACACAGGTCTGGATCCAGCCCACCAGTATTACACAGGTGGCTCAGATCTCTGCTCACAAAACTGCAGGCAGAGATTCAAGTGGATTAAAGGGATTCAAGGGGATTAAAATCCTCTTACTCTGAGTTATGCCCCATCCCACACTTACCATGTGCTAGATTCAACTCAGGCCAGTCGACCTGCCTGTTCCAGCACAAGTTAGGATTATGCCCTTAATCTAATTAATTTACACATAAAGTGTGGACTTTACTAAGTCTGCAATCCTAACCTCCAGGCAAGCTAGACTAAGCCCTGACATGTGCCCTGTGCTGTCCTGGTGCCATAAGACACTTGTGTACTACTTGAGTACACAAACATGCTCTTGTCTCCTTACATTACCATGGGAATGGGAAGACAATGAGTTGTGGATTAGGAATGCACCCTTAATCTTACTTTCCAGATCCATCTCAAAGTTATTTGTCCAGTCTAAGTTAATGTCTCAGAGAGTTTGTGCTGATATGGAATACAGAAGAGAATCAAGGAAAAAAATAATACAACAGTGGCATTTATGTCCCACTCCCTGCCAAACTACACTGTCCCACCATCTCACCAGACTCTTACCAGAATCAACTAACAAACCAGCTGTTGGATACTGGAGCGATCAAACTGTGATAAGCCACACTTGCCTGTTGCTAGGAAACGGTGCATTGCCAAGAGCAATTGCGGTGAGATTTTAACCTTCATTTCGCTGTCTGTCTGTTTGAAGGCAGAGAAGTCCTGCTTTCTCTCCCGATGGGCTACTTTCTTTTTGGTCTTGTTATCAGCTATAGATGGAGAAATGAAATAGTTATATCAGAATCCTGGGAGATAGTGTTTAGAAATAGGAAATGCACACAGCAATACTCCATTCCCAAATGAATTTCAGAAATTATATGCATAAATGATAAAGCTTCAAAAGCAGAAATTCACACACCCATGTGACAGCTCATTCACTCAGGCTGCCATGCTAACCCCCAGTGAGGGCAGAACAAGTCCTGTACTGACCCAAGGGTGTTGCAAAAGTGCTAAGGATTTTTATTAATAAGTGCAATATATTAACTGGTGGACACATTATTCTGCACAGAGCGGCGCAGGAGCCTTACAGACCTCTTGCTTCAAATCATGGAGAAAGTTCCACTGAAGTTAACTGAAAAAGGGACTGGTGGCGCGCACCATTTTAGATCAGCAGAACTCACCTGTCTCACTATTCCTGTGGTGGTGTGTGGGAAGGCCAGCGTATGTCTGCACATTGGCACAACCCCCCAGATTAGTGGAGATGTGCCTTACAACACTTTTGTGACATTCCCAGGCCAGAACAGGACTTTGTGCTGGCCTAACTGAGGGTTAGGACTGCAACCCAGATGCAGCAAATAAGCAAGTTCTTTCCCCTATGCCCCCTCTTTATAAAAGTTATGGTGGGGTACACAAGAGATCACGTAAATAAGGCAAACTTGCTTTTTGCATCTTCACCTTCTTATCCAAGGAGAATATGCACAGCCTCTGTGGGCTTCAGAAAATCCACTTTGGTCCTCTTGGCCAGATCCTCAGATATAAAAATCTGGATAAATGGACTCAACCAGGATTTCAAAAAGCCACAAGATCAGTATGCCCAGAACCAATGGACACAATCGTGTACACATCTTGGGAGACACTTTCAATCCACTCAACCTTTGTACATTATTGTCATCTGTCCTGCTGTAGCAGTTTGAAAGGACAATAAAAGACTGCCGTGGCAGAAGACTGTGCCCAAGGGGACCGAGCAGAAGTCAATCTTCTAACAAAATGTGTAAAAAATTTCCTGTGATAATACAGGTTGTGTATAATAATTGATTTCAATTTAATTAGGTCTAAATTTTTCTTACAGTTCTTAAGCAATTTATATAAAAATGATATAAAGAAGTGTATTAAAAGAGAAGTTCTCTACTGGTTGAAGGATAGAACTCTGGACGTTAATACTCACTGTACAGATCTGTTTCATCTAGTATCTCAGATTTGATGATCTCTTCAATTACATCTTCCAAGGTAACAATGCCCAAGACTTCATAAAAAGGATCCCCTTCCCCTTCATTGTTCACCCGCTGCACTATAGCCAAGTGAGATTTACCTGCACAGAGTGGTAGACCAAGACATTAGAATTATAGCTCAATACCAAAAGAGTCACTCTCACAGAGATACAGAACATCATATGAGATGAATCCTGCAATATGAAAGCAGATATTTAAAGCAATAAAGTCCAATCTATATACAATCTAAAAATGTTATCTAGTGTAATTGTAAACAGACTAAAGACATGTACAGGCAGAATAACTATGTAGCATGTTCAACAACTCAAGGACTATTTATAGTATTTCCACCCGTATAAAGTTCTTATCTTAAGTTCAAGTTTTTTTTCCTTTTCTTCAGTCTTATGGTAACTACCAGCAGCAGCCGTCTCCCTTCAGGATGTTGTGCTATGCATTTCCAGAATAGTCAATGGCATGCCAGAACAGTTTTCAAAGAATTACTCCTGTGTGTAAATGGGTGACATCAGCAAAACATTCTGAGAATGATTTACTATAGTCTAAGCATGAGGAATCTGTGATGTCAGAAATAAATCAGACTTGTTTTTAAATCAGATTTTTTCCCATCTGCTACCTTTTCCATAAACAGTATATTGTGCAATATTTTTCACTTTTTCAGAGTGATGAAATCAATCGGACGCTGAGTTCTAGAAAAGTTCAAAAACATTGTTCACCACACTGAGTAGGTAATAGCTAAAAACAGCAACTCCTGGACACCATTTGCAGTATCTTCTTTGGTTAGATTTATTCAGTACAGTATGTCAAATGAATCTTTCAATTATACACAAATAGGAATGTCTCCAAGCCCAGTGAGTCTGAATTCCCTTTTTACTTTCAATAGCAAATGTTTTATGAAATGAATCGTTATATGTCTCTCCAGTAAGTACTTTACCAAGGTAAATCTAGTTTTTAGCAATACAGTAAATTGCACATAATTTTTTACAATACAGTAAAAAATACAGTAAATTGCAGAATTTTAATAAAGGAATTGCCCATTTTCTGACTTTTTTCATCCCTGACAAACCGCTCTTTCAACTCTTTTCATATAATCAGAATTCATTCATTCAAAACATACTCCAATCTTTCAACCTCTGTCTTCTGGTCTAAAGGATAAAATTGATGTTGATTTTATATGACACAGTGATTCAAACAGTTTTGAGTGTGAGGTTGAGTGAGAGAAAATGTTGAGGTTGAGTGAGAGAAAATGTAGGTTTAGGTCTATTCCCATTCTGAAAGGCCTTAATGAGGGTCCATTTGAAGGCATCTTTGTGTGACAGGAGGAATTTGCAAGATAAAGACTACAATCCTATCCACACTTTCATGGGAGAAATTCCCACTGACTATCATGAGGTTTACTTCTGAGTAAACCTGCTCAGGATTGGGTTCAAAAAGGGCATTTTCAATTTGCTAGCTAAAAAAGCTTTGGAAGCAACATTTTTAAAACTGAAACACCAGGTTCCATTTTTCAACCATTTCCATTTTTCAACATTATACTGGTTCCTAAATTGTCAAATGAATGGGGCAAGTTAATTATACAGTAAATTGCACAGAATATTAGTATCAAAGAGCTAACTAAGAAAAAAATTAAACAACTGATCAAAATCTAGTTAGCTGCGAAATTTCTTCGATGTTCAGTGCCTAACATGTCTATATATACATCAAACCACTTTCACACAGCAAACCTATGGACACTTTTTCTGGAAACACCCCTTCCCCAAATCAATAGGGTTTATTTCTAAGTAAATACCCATAATTTGGATGCAAGATTACTAGTTTCCACAAGCTTGGAAAAAAATCAAAGCGGTTTCATTTGACTCTTTCTCTGACAATAAGAATTTAGTTCAGGAATGTGGAATTTACTAAACTAAAAAGCATTCAAACTATCCTGTCCAAGTTCAATCATGCTCAAAGAATGATGATTTCTTGGAAAAATTAGGTCAGGGAAGGGAAATTATCAACAACTGACATAAATACAGCATCAGGTCAAACCAATTCAGTTTGGTAAGCTTCACATCTGCTTTCCCAGGGACTCAACATAAGCAGTTAAAAACAAATTCTTTGTGAATGCTGTCTGTCGAACACTAAATTCTTTTTGCTATTCCCAGCTTGTGATCATTTAAAAGGAATTTTCCAAAGCAAGGTCTAATATTAGACTCAAAATGAAGTTTCCATTCCACTTACACGATATTCTCACCAAAGTAACTACTGCATAATCTGATTGTCTTGGAGCTACTCGTTTAGATGCAGATGGACATACTTTAAATACCAACTCCACAACACCAGCAAGACTTATCTTGAAGGGAACTTTTTTTAAAATGAGAATTATTATTAGAACAATAATTTACATTTTAAAATTATGAACATACTAATAAACTGAGTTGAGGCTCAGAGGATGGTCAATTTTCTTCCTTAGAAAATGTCTTCCATTAGCATTCTAGCTCTAAGGAGTTATGTTATGACTTCAAGGTCTATATAATTTCTAATTTCTACTCATAAAACCAAAATAAAAAATAATATTTTGCCAACAAAAGAATCCAGAAGTGCAAGAAATGAAGTTATAATTGATATTTCCATATTTCCAATGTGCCCAATATGACACAACTTCTCTATGTCCACATTCTAACAGCCTCTATATTTTTGTTTTTAATTTCACAGACAATGCATAACACAGAAAAGAAATAACAAATTGTTACCTGGATATTATCAACCAAGTTCTTTCTTCCCACAGATGTCTCAAAGAGTCTTTTATATTTTATCTAAACGAAATAAATCTTGAGTTTGGTGGTCATAATTAACTTGTGTAAATCAGAAAAAGGACCTGCTAGGTTAAGTGGTGGTTTGTACACTAAAGTCTAAAGTCCCAGTTTTCTTCAGGAAAAAAAAATCTGTTTTTGCTTTCCTTTATGAAGCATAATTTCTTGCCAAAGTGAAGTTGCCAGCATCATTTGCTTTGTTATGGAATGTCATCTCCTTTGGGCATATTTTACTCAATGTAGAAACAAGAGCTTTTTGGAAGGACAGGATGTCAGGAAACTAGAAAAAGAACAGGCACTATTTCATCTCCTTATGTACCATCCACAGAGCAGCCTTTCATAACTGAAGCATATCTTGTGCCAAATTAATCTTGGCATGGTTAACAATGGCAAAAGTTGCCCATTACAAGGTGTAACTGAGAAGAGCATGCAGTTCAAAAAGAGACCTGATAGTCATATCCAGTTCTTTTACTTAGAAGTCGATGCCTGCAGCAAGTGATAGAACAGCACTAGACACATTAGTATTCCTACAGAGAAATATTACAAGCTGGTATTAGACAGTAGAGAACCAGCTTGTTGCAACAGGGCCTGTCACCTCTGTCACACACATATGTAAATCTATATACAGTATATAAATTTGAAGAGTCACTGATTGAGTTACTGACTCTTTAATGCCCTCCCTAAGCCGCTGGACCTAGAAGTGTGAAATATGGGGAAAGTACTACTTCCATGATGTAGGCACCCACTAAGAAGTGATTTTTGGAAATTCAAACCATTAAGGGGTGAAAAGGCATGCTACTTTTTTTGTCCCTAAAGAATCGCGGACTGATCATGCCCAGCTCAAACCCCTGGACCTAGAAGCATGAAATTTGGGGAGCTTCTGTGATTCCTTCTGTGATGTAAGGACCCTCTCAGAACCAATATGGTCCCTGGTGCTACCCTGTGGTTCTCCTTACACATGCCTGCAGCCTGGTGCAGAGTGCCCAGTATGAATGTGCAGTGTCTGCTGCTGATGGTGCCTTGTAAGAGTGCCTGATTGTGCCCACCATTGCCCAATGGCCATTGGTACCTGCTGCCCACTGCCAGCTGCCTGGTGTCAATGGTCCCTGGTGCCTGAAAGGGGTCCCTGCTAGTGGTGCCCAGTGCCTGGTGGTGCTAGTGGTGCCCAGTGCCTGGTGTTGCCCAGTTGTGCCTGCTATCTGCTGGCAGCGTGGTAAAGATGCCTAGTGCCCATTGGTGCCCACTGCCTGCTGGTGATGTGGTACCCAGAGATGCCAGGTGGTACTCAGTGCCTATGGACCACTGGTGCCCACTGCCCAGTGCTGCCCACTGCCGACTGGTGCCCAATACTTGCTGGTGCCCACAGTAATCCATGTTGCCTGCCGGTGGCCGACAGTGTCCACCATCCAACATTGACAGTCCCTGGCGTCCTCTGGTACCCAGCATTGCCCACCAATATTCTTTAAATTTTACTCCTGCAAAGACAAGTAAATTCTGCTATATATATATATATATATATATATGAACTAGCTTAAAAGCCAGAGAGGCTTTTAAAGCCAGCTCCTGTGGAGGGTGTTCAAAACTAAAGAGAAAAATACTTTGTCTCCTGAATTCAAATGGCATGTCTGCTTATTTCAGCTGGACACAAATTCCATTGCTGGATGTTCAAGCAGCAGATGAAGGGCAGATTTTTAATCCTGGGATCATATTGACTCCAGAAAGATAAATGTCTATGTAGAGCAAGTGTGGCCCACGTTAGAGGGGTTTCAGACACACAGACAGAATTTGCCGTTTATTTATATACAAGAATGATTGAGCAGTCCACAGAGCTTTGAGATTCAGGGATAAACCATTACTGTTTTTGACCAAATGAAGTTTTCAACCACAGAATGTTTTCATGATTGCACCTATACTGGGATTTCTAGACTCCCCACATTGCTCACTTCTGATTTTTTCCAAAACTTGTAATCTAAATGAAGTAAGTAATTCAGGCTACTTAATGACTAAGGGCGCAATCCAGAGTATCTACGGGGAGTCCTTGCTCCGGTGTAAGAACAATTTGCTCTGGATTGCAATATAAATTTCTGTAAGTTTTCACTAGATGGTGCAGTAACTACGGGTGCACGTAATGTCTCTTACGTGCTCCTGTAGTTACTCTGGATTGTAGGGTAAGTGATGCTTTCAATTTGCCACGTAGTCCAGTGGTTCGCAAAGGGGGAGGAGGAACTCCCATGGGGGTCGCAACTTCATTTCAAGAGGCTAATGAAAAGTTGAGTAACTACAGTCTTAGAATGTGGCTCTCAGGCTGCAATCCATACTTTCTCAGAAGTTAAGTCTTATTGAACACAATGGGACTTACTTCCAAGTAAACATGGAGAAACTTTGGCGTTACAGTAATATTACTTCCTGTTTGATATCTCTTTCAGCTATGACATCATTTCCAAGTTGATGACATCACTTTTGGGAGTCCAGGACAGACTGTAATTTTCAGAAAGGAATCCTAGGCTGAAATGCTCACCCACCACTGACATAAGTAATTCTACTATTAATATGTATATAGTACAATTAATGTGCATGAAAAGGTCCCTGCCACAGGGGCTTACAATCTAGACAGACAAGTGAGGAAGGGGCAGGACGTGGTGGAAAAGTGGTGAAGACTACAATTATTTCAAGTATGTAGGCATAGTTTCAGTTATGGAAAGAGACCAGAGGTGTGTGCTGAAGACTTGAAAAAGGTGGGTTTCAAGTATGAATTTAAAGGAAATAAAAACCATCAAGGGAGTAATCATCAAGGGAGTGATCTGAGAAGGTGTTATAAAGACAGCACCTGAGGGTTTGAGAGCTAAAGAAGTAAAGGGTGGAGGTATATGAAAACAGAAACATAAGGAGAGATAAGGCCATTGAGGACTCAAGGTAAGTACCAGAAGTTTGTTGTGGATCAAGAAATAGATCAGAACAATGCAAGGATGTTAAAAAACATATATGCAAGCAGTATAGAAATCTTTTAGTTGAACTATCAAAACATAGTTTGATGCTAGATTTTTTTAAAAGCCTGTACACTACTATAAAAAAAAGAACACATTCACTTTGAAAGTCTAAAAATTCTAATTGTCAACATTGTCTATTTGTCTTAATTGTCAAAGCTAAATTGTCAAATGTAGCTTTGGCTGCCTCTAGTTTCATTGTCTACTGAAATATATGGCTGTAATCATGAAAATTGTGCCAATAATAATAATCAAATGCTGTTTAGTACTAAGTTTCACTAGATAAAAGGAATTGAATGAGACTGCACAATAAGATCCCAATTACAACAGGGCAAATAAAGCTTTTCATAGCCACTATATTTGTAAAGTTTAATGACAGAATTTTTTTTAAATGGGAATAAAAATTGTCACAACAAACAAAAAAACTACCTCTATTGTACATTGGACACTGTACTGGTCAACAGACCACCCAACCACACTAAAAGAGATCTGTCTTTTTTCATAGTGTTCTTTGTCATGCTTGTGATTTCAACAACATATTGCATTCAAGATGTAGCCTTAGTCTTCAGAACTCATGGAGGATCGGGATGACCACCAATACCATCTGATCCTGACAAGATGCCATCCTTCTTGGAACTTCTGAAAAACTTTAGCAAAACCTAAGAATTCTCTATCACCTTGTCCAAAATCTTAGACATTCTGGAGATTCAACCCAGCTATCCTGTTTTCCAGACTTCATTCTAATTCAGGCACGAAAGTCTCTTTGGTTTATGGTCTATGAACCATGTCTCCAGCAGATCACATTCAATTTCTGTCCTCTACCTTTTCCTTCTTTTAACATTCCTCTGGTGAAAAGGTTGTGATTGTCAGGTCAGTCATATCACTGAAAGAAAAAGAGAGAGAAAGAAATGTAAGTGACCATAAATAATAAAAGCTACATGAAGTGTGACTCAGTTACATCCGAAACATTTTTTAAAAAGAAAGCAAGTGGACATAGTAAGTGGATTAGACCAAGGAATACACTGTGCAACTTGTATATACTTTTCTCCTTGTGGATAGAGATGGGGAAAAGAGGTGGGAGATGGGGAGAAGAGAGCAAACTATGCTTATTTGGAAAGAAAAGTAAAAAAAACAAGGAAAACTAACTGGAAAAGTGAGAAGTAACTGGGTAAAGAAATACTGGTGTGATTACACAGCTGGCAAAATAGTAAATTACAGAATAACTGGGGAATTAAAGAAACTGCACTGATAGTGTGTTCTTTCCACCCACCTTTTCCTCTCTCTGATTATTTTCATCCCACTCATGCATGATAGGTGACAAATCCCTTTTCATATCATACCCTTTTATAGAAGAACTGTCATGATGGCAATTAATGATAAACACAGACAATAAGAAAATGCAGCATAGTTTAGCTTACCAGTAATAAAAGTACCATGAGTAGTGTTGCCTCTTGTGCTGGCCTTCTGTACCCTGGTGCCAACTTTAAAGAAGGTGCAGTGCTGGCTGTCCAGGTCTTAAACTCCTCAGAACTTAGTAGTTAATGCTCTGATCTCTCTCCAGAATCTCAAAGAAGTAGATTCTCTGAAGAAATTGTTTCCATACTTATAGAAAAAAAGCACTCGAAGGTAGAATTAGAACTTTCTTCAGCAGTTGTAACGATTGCAGTTCTTGTAAGCTATGCAGCAGAATACAGTGTGCATTGAATGTTTATTCAACTTTTACAGATTTTCAAGCTCAATAATAGAACCACCTTCAGAGATGCTTTGCAGCCACTGAGTATACTGGAGTTTGGCAAGAGTTATAACAGTTATTGCTGTCCATGATCCTCCTAAGACTGGCAGACAAAGTAGTAGTCACAGTTGTAAATTTTTCCTTGTGATGTTTGTCATTCCTGGACTTCCCCACCAGGTACACCTGCAGATTATGGTGCCCCATATGAGAATAAAAAAACTGATTTTCATCTTACAGTTGCTTAGTAACATACAAGTAGGGCTCCGCTTTCTTCTTTCCATGATCTTGAAGTCGTTTCAAAGCCACTGAAGGGTAACAGACTGGTGGCTCTACTTGACCAAGATAGCCAAAGAATGGAACTTTTAACTCCTTTTGTCTTTATATTCTTATGTCTTTTCCACTTAAACTTTAAATGGAAGCATTTTAAACTTATATCTGACCTGCAGATGAAAAAAATGTCTAGGACTTTTCTGTAGACCAAGATGACACAAGACAGAAGTACCAAGTAATGATCATTCCCACCATATCTCTGTGTCTGATTGGTTACTGGTAGAAATTTGATGGCAAAAAAAATTGCAGACAAAATAGTAAGATTACCCCGATTTTTCATGGGGGTAGTCCTCTACAAATACGAAATTGAATAGATAACTAGTCTCTTAGAAAATATACTATCTGAAATTCGAGCACATTCATTATGATAGCTGAGGTGGGCTGTTACTTATAAAATACAGTAATAAGAAGATAAGTTGAGATAAAACAAAAGCTCTTATCAAAATAAAGTACTCTCAAATTATTATTAGAAATAATTTTTCTTGCTAATAAATATTTCAAATAATTTCTTTCATAGGCACTAGGTTTTCATTCACATTTCTGCCAATCATACACACACTCTCAACATATCTATTTTTTGTGCATTTTAAAATGTCTTGTAACACTATGTTCTTTTTCAAAAATTGGAATTGGCATTCACACTGAAAATTCTAGAATGTTTAAAGAAATCATTAAACCAAGCTTTTTTCAAATTAAAACTGTACTGAAAGCTCCTTTTAAATGGGTATCACAATAGCAACTGGTGACAACTACAGTCATTTGTTCTTTGGCTGCAATCTTAACCTAAGTCTGGAAATAAGTCCTATGCTGACCTGGGAATATCACAAAAGTGCATCAGACACTTCTGCACCATTCTTGGGGGAAGGTTAGGCCAGTGCACAGACATGTGCTTGCCTCCCTACATCACCACGGGAATGAATAAATAATCTAAAACTGGCCCTATTTAAGATATTTTCATGAGGAGACTGAACAACTTAATTTATAATTTCTATATCTAAATTCTAATGCCCTGTGGTTCAGCACACAGTTGAATAGTAAGGATGATTACATAATCTTGGATTTATTTTTAAAGTATGGTCTGAATGAGATACAAGACTATTTGTCTGGTCCCCTAGCATCTTTTGGCAAATTGATTCAATTATTCCTTTAAATATTAGAAGATGGAACTACCCAAAAATTAGAAAATAAAATACAGCAAATCATTAGTACAGTATCAGGCAAATTTTTTTCCTGATGTCGTTTTATTTTCTTAAGCATATTAATCCCAACCGATAAATACTACATACACATGAAAGGTCTTGCACAACAACAACTTACTCATTCAATACAATAGGGTCTCCCAAACTATGACTCAAGAGCCCAAGCCAGGGCTCTCTCACTTGCCCTTGTCTCCATTTTGTAAGCTTAAAGAGACTGTAAGAATTTTTATGATAAGACATTTTAAAGGTAATTTTGAGTGTACAGTATGTGATTTTAGTTTTACACCAGGAATAGTTTTACACTCATGATCTGTAGACCACAAGTCCATGGGAAGTGAACTGCAAGCTAGTGGAGCCCAGCGGTTGACACACATGCTGTGTGTCATCACCATGTTGTGATTGTGCTATCACCATGCCCTTCCATGGCTTTGAGGTCCATCCTCTGCAATGGACCTGAAAGCAAGCACAGTGTTTCATGCTCCCTAGCAGGTAAAGAACGCTGCTTTTCATATTAACTCTGGAAAAGATGTGAGCTGACTATATTTTTTTTCAAAAATCATTATATTTTCTTTATAAATATATCATCCTTCCTTGCAATAATTCTTGATAAAGTCTATAATTTTGGCACATTTTTCATTCCAATTTAGCACTATAAAAACACAGTACAGTGGCGCCTCACATAACAAACGCCTCATGTAAAGTATGTTCCACGTAACAAACAAAAATTTCTCTAGGATTCTGCTTCAAGTAACAAACTGTGCTTCATGTAACAAACAAACTCATTGGCATCTGGGGCAGACACGCTGGCCGGCAGCCCTTTTAAAAAGCATCAGGGCACCCTAGCACGCCTGCCCATAGTGAAAGCAACACTTCCACGCTGTTCCTTCTGTGGCCGGGCGTCCACTGGGCAGAGGGAAAGAAGAGCAGTGGAGAAGAGGGAAGCAGCTCAGGGCTAGCCAGAAGGGAGAAAGGGAGAGAGAGGCACAGGATGAAGGTAAGGAAAAAATGGGGAGACACTTTGAAAGTGTCTTGGATTGCAGCCTCCTAACCATGTCTAACCAGAAGTAAGCCCCAATGTGTTAAATGGGGCTTACGCCCAGGAAAGTGTCTCTAGGATTGCAGCCTAAGTAGACTTCATAGGATCATGCACATTGAATGCATGTTTTGAATTCAATTCCAGTGTTTTGTCATCATTTTTACATCCAATTAATATTTTTATATGAATATTTTTGGGGGTGTAGAACCAAATCATTCGAGTTTCCATTATTTTCTATGGGGAAATCTGCTTCACGTAAAGAACATTTCATGTAACAAACATGCCTCTGGAATGAATTAAATTTGTTACGTGAGGTGCCACTGTATTTTAATTTGAAATGCCACTGTCTTCCATTTTTAAATCTAATTAAGGATGTCCATCCTTATATTCTAATTCCTTTCCTTGGAAAACTGCAAAGTTTCAAAGCTCGATCAAAAATAAATAAAGAAAAATATCAAGTGTAGCAAAGGAATCAAGGTGGCAGGTTCCCATTGGATGCAAATGCATTCAAATTTATATTGATCTTAAAATAATTAAAACTGACCATCTGAATCCAGACTTCAGCTATGAATGAAGAAGAAAGTACAATGGAAAACAATGATGCAGGAAAACTGAAAGGCCAATTTTGCCAGAGAAAAATATTGTGTAAGCAGGAAGGCTCTTTGGTATTGTGATCAAGAAAACCAAAACAACCAAGATAAAATTCCAAAAGACAAATATACAGCAGAAGAGACACATTCTGAATTGATAGGTCACTGGACTCTGAATTACCGGCATGCCTACTATCAATCAACAAATTAAAAAAAATTTATATGATAAAATTTTATATGATTGTAAGTACTACAATTTTGTATGGGAAATACTGGAATAGAAAAATACTAAAATTGAGAGAGAGGGGTGGAGGCCTATATTCTAAAGTGAAATTAAGCCCCTTGCTCTGGAGCAGTTAAGATGGCTTTCCATAAGATAACACTAGAAAGTGACGTGACTGCGTGGACCCATAACTGCTATGGATTTTGCCCTAAGTGTGGTTACAGTTAAAAAAATCACTTGATATATTCATTACAAACATGGTGAAAATTTAACCAACAGGCCAGGGTTTGAGACCCAGATTGTACAAGACAGGGTGAACTCCCATCCTTTGCTGAGCTCCTGCCAAACTAGCAGTTTGAAAGCATGCAAATGCAAGCAGATAAATAGGTACCACTTTGGTGGGAAGGTAACAGCAAACCATGTGCATGCGGGCCACATGTCGGACAACGATGGGCTCTATGCTCTAGAAATGGGAATAAGCACCGCACCTTACAGTTGGTCACAACTAGCAGTATAACTTTTACCTTTTTAGAACACTTTAGGACACCTTTACCTTTTTAGAACACTTAACAAAATATTATAAACTCTTTTTCTATCTTTATAATACCATTAATATAATAGCATTAATTATCCTTCAACTATTTCCTTTATTTCATGAATTACCATATACAAAACAGATGGAAATGGCATATAATATATACATACCTTAATACGAATTTTAATTCTTGGTAAATCTATATATATAAAAAAAGTCAGTCACATACTCACTCACTCATCAACGCCCAGCCAAAACCGGTGGGCCTTGAAGCATGAAATTTGGGGTGGATGTTTCTGCATGGGGCAGGTTGTGCCTGGGGTTGATGCTCATGAGGGGTGATGCTCAAGGGAAGATGATACACATGGGGGATGTTGCACATGGGGGTTAATGAGCATGGACATGTTGCACATGGGGGGTTTATGCACATGAGGGTTTGATGCACATGGGGATTTAATGTACATCAGGGATGATGCGCATGGGGAAATGATGTGCATGGGGAAATGATGCACATGGGGGGTTGTTGTGCATGAGGGACTGATGCACATGGGAGATTGTTACGTATGGGGGATGTTGCGTATGGGGGGTTGATGTGCGTGGGGGATTTATGCACTGTGGGGGGATGGCGTACAGGGAATTTTACTCCCGTAATGCGGGTACATGTTTCGCTAGTTTATTAATATAAATGTTATGAATGTTTGTGCTAATTATTGCTGGTGTCTGTTTTGCAATATTTTTATACAGAACTAGCAGAATTAACGCATCGTTGCAGGAGTAAAATTTCAAGAATATTTTTGTGCTTGGGGCACAGCTGGCCAAGGGTGGGCACTGACAGGTACCAAAGGATTCCAGTGGGCAGTGGCAGCAGTAGTGGGCACAGGCAGGAACTGGGCAGCCCTATCAGGCACTGGGAACCATGAGGCACTGGGCACCCCTACCAGACACTGGGCACCAAAGGGCACCACCAAGCAGTGGGAATCACCGTTGAACCCCAGTTTACCCCTTTAGGGGTTAAATTTCTAAGAATCGGTTCTTGGTAGCTCATGTCATGGAAGGAATATGTTCCCCAAATTTCATGCTTCTAGGATAAGGGGTTGGGGCTGGGTGTTGATGAATCAGCGATACTTCAATGTTAAGAATAGGGACAAAAAGTTGTTGCACCCCTTTTTACCCCCTTCTGGTTTGAAATTCCAAAAATCGATTCTTAGTGGGTGTCAACCCATAGAATCCAGAGTAACTACAGGAGCATGTAAAAGACATTATGTACACCCGTAGTTACTGCACCACCTAGTAAAAACATATGGGAAATTCATATTGCAATCCAGAGTCAATTCTTCTTACACTGGAGCAAGGACTCCCCATAGTTACTCTGGATTGCGCCCAATGTCTCTGAGTACCCTCCCCAAATTTCATTGCTTCTAGGTCTAGTGTTTTTGGCTCTGCATTGATGAGTCAGTGACTCTTCAATTTTATATATAGAGTATAGAAGAAATTTGTGCTAATTCATGGGGAAAGGAAGAACAAAAGAAAGAACAGTTTAAAAAGTAGGGGTTTTACCAGCAGAGGGAGCACAGAATTGCTACCCGACAAAAAGCATTGTGGAACAGAACCCAAATTCAGCATCAAAAACTTCAGTTACAGATCAGTGGGAAAACAGATAGTTAAATTAATACATGTTCAAAAATGTACCTAAAGATAGTAGATGGAAGTGTTTTGAAGGATCATAAGCAACATAATAGATTTCAGCACATAGCAGTGTATCTGGACAAGGATAATTAAGGGTGCAGTCTTATACTTCAGAAACAGTGGTCTGACTGGCACAGGGTACAATTTATGTCCTCAGATGCTAGTTTCACCAATGGCTATGTCATGGACATCTGTGATAATGCAACAGTAACATACTTCCAATGGTAGTGCAACTACCACTGGCACAAACATACAAACAAGGTAAAGATGGAAGGAAAATGCCTGAAATAGAGAAGAGTTAACATAACGTACTGAAGAGATACTTTAATGAAGTGGTACTTATATTTTGAGAGAGCTTTATTTCCTTAAGACTTTGTGGGGGAGAAGCTGCTGGCAGTAATGTGATCCCTAGGATTGCACCCCTATAGGGGTATGGGGGGCTATATACAGGTGTCCTAAGAGTCTGGAGCGTGTAGGAAACCCTGCAAATCAATGGCAGAGTTCCCCATAGCTGGAGTCAAGGTTTAGTTCTGTTTTGCAACCGCAGCAGATTGTGCCTTTGTAATCCCCACCTGGTTTGGCAACAAAGGGGTGAGACTCCCTCCAAGGCTGATTGCTCTGTCACTTCAGTCTATGCCACTGACACATGATAGAGTATACATTCTGATAACTTGCAGTAACGATGTTCCAGCCTTAGCATGCTCATGAGTCTTTGCAGTGTTCAGAATCCTGTGCTAATCTAAGGACTCATTCCTCTAAAAAAAGTAAAGGTTTCCCCTGTAAAGTCATATTTGACTGCAGGGGGGCAGTGCTCATCTCCGATTCTCAGTGTTTGGAAACTGTCATTGTCCTGGCACTTCTGTGATCAAGTTGCTGGAGCAAGTAGGAGCCACAGAGGTGGCAGAGGTGCCACAGCTATGTGGGCATGGAATGCAGTTATTTTCTTACATTTGCATGCTTTCAAACTGCTGGGGTTTGCAGGAGCTGGGCTAAGGACAGAATCTTACCCCATCTTGTAGTTCCCTGGTCCTCAACAGCCGACCTTCCAGTCAGCAGGCATGATGTCTTAACCACTGAACCACTACAGCCCCATATCTCTATTATCTCCCATCAAATCAGCCTTAATATGTTAAACAGGTTCCCATATTATCCTGACTGTAGTGCATATTTTTCAGCTTTCTACATCCAACATAATGGAAGGCATCAGAGATTTCTACAGTCCCTTTTAACTAGCCACCATGCAGGTGGCAATTAGAAGTCTCTGGGTGCAAACTTCCCAATTTAGGCCAGCATAATTCACCTGGCATAACTTCCTGTGTGGAAAGTGTGCACATGCCTGTGAACTAGGCATATTTTCTAGAACAGAAAATATTGTTTTTATCCAATGGAGTTTCCTAGAGATGGCGAGGGAAGGGAAGTTCTCTTCAGGATAAGATTGTAGCCACGATCCACCATGGCGTTACATTTGTTGCCCTGAAACTTTGTTATTGCCATTGCTTTAAAAATGGCAGAGCAGGTCACACAACAACATATGAATTTTTCGTTGGAGAGATTTGCAATAGAGAGATGAGTAAAAGAGAAATTATCAGAGAGGTTCTGTGGAATTAGGGCTGCCATATGTTCTCCAAAACAGGGACAATCCCGATTTCGGGCCATTGTGTTCACATACTGGCAAATGGGACAGAGGGTCCTGTCCTGATTTTGTAGAAGAGAATTAAGGCAACACTATGCGGAATGCATTGTTTTCTGCCAACTGAGAACAATACCCCATCCACCCAAGCAAGGGAGCAGAACATGTGCCAGCCTCTCCACACAACTACAGGAAGTTATTATGCTAGGTGAGTTATGTGGACTAAATTGGTTAGGATTGTGCTCTCAGCCTGTTTACTCTCTAGACAATTCATGAATGGAAGGCTTCAGATAGTCTTTGCTGCTCCTTTAACTGTCCATCATTTTTCATATTAGAGGGAAGTGGGCAATAGGCAACTCTTTGGAAGTATCCTTTCATAGGCAAAGTAAATGACTGAACATATGCTCAAAATTAATCAGGGTATTACAATCTTTTGTGATGGCTCCCTGAGCAATCTATATGCCCTAGCAAACAAAAAACAGACCAGAGGAAATTATGTGAACAGGACAGAAGAAGGTAGTAAATTCGATTATGATTACGAATACCTTTATTGGCATTAAAAGTTACAACCGAACAAAAAACAAAAAGACAAAAGAACAATATCATGTGAAAGGAATTGGGGTGTGGATGGGGGGTGGGGGGGAAAGAGAACAGTCTTAAATTCCGGGGGGGGGGGTTTGCAGGAAAATCTACCGCGATGAAGTAAGGAGGGAAAGATGTTAAGTAGCGCCAACATAAATGCCCTTCTGAGAGATGGATTTATCAGAGTGGTAAAATATTTGGGGGGCTGACCTTGGACTGGACAATAACCAGAAGACAGAGGGGAACATACTGGATTTAAGCCAACAAATAGAGCAGTAAATTCTAAGTAGTAAATTCTAAGGAGTAAATAGCTTTCAAGCTAATTCAAGACAGACTCTAGGAAACAGATAGTAAGTTCTAGATTGGGGTCTCCAAACCTTGGCCCAGAGGCCAGATTCAGCCCACAGCAAATTTGGCCCTTGTCCAGCTTCTGGTCCACAGAGAACTTCTGGCCCACTCAAAAGAACACAACCAAAGCTGTGCTCTGTATGCAAAAGGTGATCTAAGGGCCTCAGAATTAGAGTTCCATCTCTAAAGGATTTATTTAAATTCTATATTTAAATATTTTTTGGCCCTCAACAACATGCAAAATATTTGATGACGTCCTACAGGACAGGTTATACCTGAGGGCGGGTAACTGAAACCTAGGAAAAAAACATCTCCTCACCTATCTTTTGGCCATTATGTTTTATTTAATCAAGAATAGTCTATTTTATACCAACTGAAAGCTTAAAGTAGAGGCATGACTTGTTCAATGTATGGGTTAGACAAACAAGTTTGACTAATCCTAACAAAAGAGGAAATGTTTCTCAAGTTCACACTGGGGCTACATTTTAGTTATTTTTGGAGTAACTGTCTAAAAAAAGGATGCAGATTACACAAGTAGCTATTTTACCTTAGTTGTCCCATAAGAATAAAATGCATTTTTTCCACTCATATTTTCCCATTAGAAAATGTGACAAATATTTCAAACTTTCTATAAAAGCAGCTGCAAAGTATGTATATATAGAAACTTGAGTATTTATGGAAATATGCAAAATTAGAGCAAAAAGGGGGTGGGGAAGAGAGTAAATATGTTTCCAATTTATTATTTAAGCTAGTTTCTGAGCTTGAAGCAATGATTTTTTTCATTTACAATTCAAAAATCATGTGATCAATTCACATTTTTAAAAGTTCAAAATGAAAAAGTACAAATGTAAACAGGGCAAAATCTTAATAACAAATTGTCAAAGCTAAAAGATTGAAGAACTAATTTACAACTATAATAAGAATAGAAACTGCTTGCAATCATAGGCTATTCCATGTGAAAAGCGTATGAATGAAGTGGCTTCTCACGCTGCCCCAGAGATTTTCAGTCTTTAAGAGAAAGCTCAGATCAGGCACTATTACTCTGCCTCCTCATTGTTAAAGGCTAGAAATGTGTACGTCTGTCATCACTTTATCTGGAATCATAAGTGCAGAGGTGAATTGATAGCAGTCAACCAAAGATGGCTAGATGAGAAACAGAATAAAATGGAGAATATGTTATCATAACCTCAGGACAGATCTGAAAATACACTCAAAAACAACAAGAAATAAACTATTCAGAAAAAAGGGCATGTTTACCCACATCCAGAGCTACAGGTGTCCCTTGTTATCCACTAGGATTCTGATCTGAAACCTCCCATGGATTAAAAAAGTTGTGTATAAAGAAAACAATGGAAAAAATAGGTTTCAGGACCCACTTCCAGGTTTCTTACTCCTCCATTGTACCTAATGGAATAAGGTTGTGCCTTACTATCTGCAGGGATTTGATTCTTGAACTAAGAATGGAATGGTTGCTTGCATGACTGCCTCTCCACAACAGTAGAAAAACAGTTTTTTAAACTGTGATTTGCAGGAGCCATTTGTGTTGAGTCAAATCCATATATAAAAAATCTGTGGATAACTAGGTTTAACCTTTATTTCTTTTCAATACAATATGCCTTCCTTACTTCTATATGCAGGTACTTCTTTATGGTACTGCTTTGGAAAGAACACACGAATCTTGGAACAAATCCTGCGGCCTTCCTTACCATGTTATGCTGCAGATACTATGCCAAGCCAATAGGAATTGCCTAAACATGAAACTCATCAAGGCCCAGTCAAAACCGGTGGGCCTAGAAGTGTGAAATTTGGGGTGGGTGTTCCTTCCATGACAGAAGGATTCACTAAGAACAGATTTTTGGAAATTCCAACCGGAAGGGGGTGAAAAGGGGTGCAACGTGACTGAGGGATGCTTTTGCCCCAACCCCTGGACCTAGAAGCATGAAATTCAGGGAGGGTGTTCCGTCTGTCCCATGAACACCCACCAAGAACCAATGTGGAGAAATTTAACCCTTAAGGGGCTGAAAAGGGGTTCAATGTGTTTTTTGTCCTATACTTAACATGGAACAACATCCAGCCTACTTGGTGCTCAGTGCCTGCTGCAGTGGGGGGATGTTGTTTGGAGGGAGGGGTTGCACTGGGTAGGATGCTGCGCATGGGGGGGTTGATGCGCATGGGGAGATGATGCGCATGGAGAATGAACATGGGAAATGGTGCGCATGGGGGGATGCGCACAGGGGGATGATGCGCATGGGGGAGTTGATGTGTATGGGGGGAGTTGTTGCACTTGGGGGAGTTGTTGCGCATGGGGGATTTGTGTATGGGGGGTTGGAGAATGGGGGAATTTTACTCCCACAATGCAGCTACACTTTTCACTAGTAAATATCATAAAAACAAATAAACAAAATATATTAACAAAGAAATATTTTCATCTCCTTCTCCTTCATGGCTGGCAGGGCAACCTGCCAGGGACCTTTGCCATGTGGAAGCATACATGTGTCACTCTGGGATCAATTTTTTTAAAAAAATCTGTCATAGGTAAGCAACAGAAAACACCTCAAATAGTACTATGGGCAGAATTAAACCTGACAATGATGTTTAAATTAATGCATGTGCATGCCAATTACATCTGGCCCCTGTAATAGTAATCAAAGAAAACAGAAAGACATGTGTTTGAAAACTGGATCATTCAGAGCGATGAAAGAAAAGATATGATAGAAACTAAAATCCAAGAATTATGAATGCTCAATCTGCTACTACCAGTTTGCCTCCTATAATATCTAGTGACTGCAAGATTTACAGTACCAAATATGGGAGATGTTTAAGATGACATTTCACATAACAGTTGCTTGAATTGGATGGAGAAAACTATCCTGTAGGTCCCTACAATCTGTTCATGAGAAAGTCTCCTGAACCCTGGGGACAAATGTAAGCCACCCATTTTCCTTCCTTCCCAGAGTATTTAAAGACTTGCAATTTTCCCATCTTATTTTTGTTCATCTCCATTTTTCCTATAAATAAAGACACTACATAGGACATCAATCTTTCCATCTTTTCTGCTGTAATATACACATACTGGAATGTTTTTCTAGTAAATGATAAGCAACAAAAACCAGCCAGAGACAAAGGATATGGGACCTTAAGCCCAGACAGACAGGGGAGATGGGAGCCTTCACATCTTTCCCAAGAGACAGGTATCTTTTCTCTAGACCAAAAGGTTCTGTTTTGGAAAGAAATGTATCTATTTCTGTCATTTCCCTTAGACTTGCAGTCTTTGTGGGCATGATAAGCAAGCCTGACTACACTGTCTGAGAATGGTTGTTTGGGCCCCCAAAAGTATTCCTAATCTAAATATGAGGCTTTCAAAAGAAAAGCCTGACTGCTGCTAAGCACAAGTCTCAGTGGAATAATACTGTAATAAACATATTTTGCTCTTGAGGTTCTTTCTATAATTCATGATCTAGTAAGTTAGCACTTTCTGTGGCGGTCGAATGCTTCTGGGCCTCAATTCAACACTTGGATAAATCCAAGTACTGAAAATGCAAAAGTAAGGATAATGTGCAAAGTACAGTGTACCAGACATTTAAGTAAAACAGCAATATTGCCAGCTTCTGCTCTTCTTCTGCTTTATGCAAAGCATAGTCTTCCCCTCACTTGCGCATTATCTTTCAAGCTGGTTTGTGTTCCTTGTGATTTTGGCTCCCAAAGCAAAATTAAGTAGCACCCAAAGTGACTTAACCTGCCATTCTTGGCCCCTTCCAGCTCATGTTCCCCTCAACCCACAAGAGCATATGACAATATAGACTAGGGTTTCTTCAAGTATGGAGACCTGCTGGTTGGTTGCAGCCTGGGTCACCTCACTCACTCTTTGTTCCCTTTGGCTTCAAAGCTCCAGATTGAGCTTTTCCAGAAGCAAAGGGAGGTCCCAAAGGCCCCTACCAGGATGTGCCAGGCTGGCGGCTAACTTCGGTTTTGGGAAGGGAACTTCTGGTTTTCAGAGGCAAATCAGTAGGCCATTCTAAGGTCTGCAGAAGCCTGTAGACTGGATCTCCAGGCCAGCATGGCCTAGGAAAAACCTTGGGACCACCCGGGAACCACTAGGTGAATTACTTTGGATGAAACAGGTTGCAGCCCAGTAAAGATTGGAAAGATACAGACCCTTTGTCTTATGCACTGTCCCCAAACAAATTTCTTCTATTTTTACAGAGCCAGGAAAAAACTTCCTCCAAAAACTCTGAATATACATGATGGAAAAGTCTGGCTACTCCAGAGGAATTAGAAATGTAATCTGAATTCCAATACAAAATAATAAAATTTAGCCACGTAGCTTTTTACAAACATGGAATGTAATCAGTTACATTAGTTTTCTTTTTTACTGCCTTAAAAATTATATAACCCGTTCACAACGTTCAAAGATAATGAAAATATTCTGTCACTATCCAATTGTTTACAATAGTAACTATGGGTTAGATATAACAGAATGATTCCTCTATGGAGGCAAGGCACTACTATTCTTCATTAGGCACTACTATTCTTCTATCAGTGTATTCAACTTACACAGGTCTTCATTGAATGAGTAGATTCACCATTCTTACCTCTGCAGTTCCAGAGCACTAGTTTTCACCCCACTTCCATTTTAGCAAAATGCATTTGGACAACACTTTCAGTCTTGTTAACAAGTTTTCCTCAAGCTGTTCAGAAATATTTGAACACACTGAAAACCACAGTAAAGATGAGCATCAGCAGATTTAGATAAATCGATCTGCATGGCTTATTTGTCCGTCAGGGGCAAATACAGGGGCACTCAATCCCCATTCTGCAGCCAACTGCTGGTCCACAGCATCTTGCTAGCAAGGCCACACCAGGCCTGGAGGCTAGAGACCTGTTGCCTGGCCTGCCGAGTTTGCTCTGGGCCAGGAACAAACTGGGAATGTGCAGCCTAATTGCTAGGCTATGCATGCCCAGATCACTCCTGCCTAGAACATACATTCAACCTGGGTGTTGGACCACACATGCCTATATTGCTCCAAGCAGGAGTGATCTGGGCATGAGCAGTCCAACAATGAGGCTGCGCATACCCAGATCACTCCTGTCTGGAGTGGACTGAGCAGGCGCAGCCTGGATGCAGGGCTGCGCATGGCCAGATTGCTCCTGCACAGAGTGAACTGTGCATGTGCAGCCCTGTGCCAGTATGTGTAATTTTTTTTTTCTTGGAAAAAACCTGGGGTTCTGCCAAGGTTGAGTACTTCTGACTTAGGGGACAATCTGACGACATTATGATGAACTATGTTGCCAAAACCAAGTAGGTCTGAATCTGGTCAGAGTCTTGATATTCCCTGGGAACCCACAAATTCCATGGAAAAAAGACAAAGACATCAAGGAAGGGAAGAACATTTGAGGTTAAGAAGTGATGGAATAAAAAAACTTGCCATCCATCAGTCTTGAAAGACTATGGTATTGTGCTCGACGGTATTGTGCTACCCAAGCACGAAGGCCTGGGTAGATTGATATAGGGGAGAGGCTGTTACCAAAGCAGCAAATCCCCCCTTTCCACCTCACTGAAACAGTCCAATAGAACAGCAGAGCCGATACAATCGGTTCCAGCTGTGTAGCAGAGCTAAGCTAAGGACAGATGCTCACCCTGTCTTGTGGTGACCAGGGTCTCAAACCCTGGCCTTCTGGTTAACAGGCACAGTGTCTTAACCACATGTGCCACCCACAGGAAAGCATTTGATTTCCTTAAGTCTAATATGTTCAGGGATGCAATATGTAAAAACATGCAAAAAATCCCATGTTCTATTGTTGAAAGTACAAAAGCATTTTTAAGATATGTAAAAGGGAATAAAAAATGAGATTTGTAGTAAATGAACAAGCAACATGCCTACTGCTGTACATTTTTCTGTGGAATTATGTTTCATAATTGAAAGCATCAAGACTGGAACAATGGATATGATTGACCATATATATATATACTATTATATACATATACTATATATAAACTGAAAAGTCACTGACTGACTTGCTCACTCACTCAATGCCCAGACAAAATCGGTGGACCTAGAAGCACGAAATTTGGGGAGGGTATTCTTTCCATGATGGAGGCACCCTCTAGGAACCAGTTTTCAGAAATTCCAGCTGGAAGGGGGTGAAAAGGGGTGCAACCCGTTTCCCTCCCAATACAGTGGTACCTCACATATCAAGTGCCCCACATAGTGAATGTTCCACATATCAAGTTAAAAATTGTGTGGGATTCTGCCTCACATAACAAGCATGATTCAGATAACAAATTCAAATGCATTGGCTGGGCTGAGGGATTGAGGTGGGACTTTCTCCTCCTGTCTGCAGTACATGAGGAGGCCAGCAGAGGGAGCGCTGGAGCCTCTTTATTCAAGCAACAATGATGGCTGCTCCTGCAGCCAGCAAACATGTGGCCAGCCCAGCCTCTGCAGTTTCCATCAGAGAGGAGGAAAATCTGTTCTTGACCCCCACTGAAGCCCCCCTCAAACAAACCCCTTCCCCAAGGAAGCCCCCCCTGCCTGGACCCCACTACAAGTACCACTCTTTCCCCCACCAGCACCTTCCCTGCCTGCAGTTTTCCTTTCCTGTAAGCCCCAGTAGATTCAATGGGTTTGATTCTGAGGAGACATCATAAGATCTGGCTCCTTTTCAATCCAAGCAGAAGCCATCCTCCTGCTGCTGCTGCTGGCATCCTATGGAAAGAGTCAAGCTGGCATCCTATGCACTTTCCTGTGAGTAAGGCCCAGGGGATTCAATGGGGTTTGATTCTGAGGAGACAGGATAGGATCTTGCCCCTCTGCTGTTGCAAACTGCCTATCTAGTTTGCATAGATAGATCTCACACACAGAGAGAGAGGTTTCTTGTTAAAGATGCTCCAAAAGACACCAGTGACTCTTTTAGTGAAAATTAGTCATCCTTGGCCATGTTTTTCTTTTCTGTTTTACTGTACAGAATATAATAGTGTTTTATTACAGTGATTGTGGTCTGTATTATATTATAGTGTTTTGAATTCAGTTCCAGTGTTTTGTCATCATTTTCACATACAGTTAATATTTTTATATGAATATTTTTAGGGTTGTGGAACCGATCGTCTGAGTTTCCATTGTTTACTATGGGAAAATCCACTTCCCTTAAAGAGCGTTTCACTTAAAGAGCATGCCTCTGGAACAAATTGAGCTCTTTATGTGAGGCACCACTGTAGTTTACATTGAAGAATCCCTGACTGATCACTACCCTGTCCCAACCCCTGGACTGAGAAGCATGAAATTTGAGAAGAGTGTTCCTTCTGAAACATGAACACCCAAAAACCAATGTTGAGAAATTTTACCCTTAAGGCGCTGAAAAGGAGAGCAACATGTTTTTGTCGTATACTTAACACTGAGAACTGACTGTTCAACATCCAGCTGATGCACTGGGAGGGAGGGTTCACAGGGGATGATAGTGTGCATGGAGAATGATGCACATGGGGAAATGATGTTCGTGGGGAAATGATGCGCATGGGGAAATGGTGTGCATGGGGAGATGTTGTACAGGGATGTTGCACATGGGGAGATGTGCATTCAGGGTTGATACACATGGGGAGATGATCAGCGGTGGGCTCCAGCAGGTTCACACCTACTCTACAGAACCTGTTGTTAACGAGAGATAGGACATATAAAATTTAAAAATAGCCATTTAAAAGTGGCAGCCAGATGGGCATAGAAGCAATTGTTAATTTCTTTGAATCCCATAATTGGGGATGATCAGAGGTGGGCCTGGCCTGGCCAACAACCGGTTCCCTGGAAGTGGGCGGGCCAGGCCGGGGTCAGGGCCGGGGTCAGGGCCGGGGTCAGGGTGGGGGAGGCTGCACAGTGCTACACTGCAGGTGACTGGGGCGAGGGGCATGGCACAGGCCCCAACCCTGGCGTACTGCACGTGCGCCAAGGCTGGCGCAGGCGCAGTCGCGTCCTAAAGAGGAAGTGACTGCGCTTGTGTCAAGATTGACACAGGCACAGTGAGGGCTCACCCAGGCGAACCAGTTCGCCTGGGTTTTTGGCCCCCCGCTAGTGAGCGGATCGCTAGCGGTGGGCCAAAATTAAGAACAGGTTCGGGCGATCTGGCCTGAACCAGCCTGGGCCCATCACTGGGGATGATGTGCATATGGGGGTATTTTACTCCCGCGAAGCGGGTATGTTTCGCTACTGTCATGTATAAATGCAAAAAATGATGATATAAATGTTAAGACAGTTATTGGATTGTTCTATATTGATAAACAAGTGGACCAAACATTCATGAAACCATGGGCAGGATCCAGAGAGCAGACTGCTTAAGTAGAAGGCATTTCTACTCATGTCATGTAGGTTTCTGTGCCTCAAATTTCTCTCTGCAAATACAACCTTTTACACCACATGCATTCCAAAGGATTGCTCAACTCCGAGAAGTCACAATGACTATAGCAGAAGGGATAGGGCAAGATGCATGTGGTGTAAAAGGTTGTATTTGCAGAGAGAAATTGCTCACATTTTTCTGATTTCTGTCCCGTATGATTCATTACATCAAATCTGAAGATGAAGAAAAGTGTAAACATCAGAAACTTATGTAGAATGCAAGCTGTTATAGCAAGATGACAAGTGGTGTACAAACATATTATTGGACCACTGTTGCAGTTTCAAAATAAAACGCATACACGTGTATGTAACATACACATTTGAAAACCCTGAAATTCACACTGACCTTTTTTTTTTGCCTTTTCCACTGCTGTTGCAATTTTCCAGCAGTTTAAGCTCGTTTGGCTTAATGACTCCAACATGAAGCTGCAGATGGAAAATGTTGCTAGCAAGTTTGTTCCATTCAGAGCAATTTAAACTGCATTGCTTGTGTCAGGCTCTACCTGTTTTACACTATGAATTACATGACCAAGTGTCACTGACCTTCCATCTTAAATGCTTCACTGGATATGCTACTATATACTGTAATACGTTTATAGCACTGTGTGTTGGTAACCCTACAATCCACAGTAACTACGGGAGCACGTTAGAGACATTTACGTCAACATAGTTACGGCACCACCTAGTGAAAACCTATGAGAAATTCATATTGCAATCCAGAGTAAATTATTCTTACAATGGAACAAGGACTCTCCACAGTTACTCTGGATTGCACCCTAAGTGACATAGTTGCCACCAGGAAACACCACTGCTTCATAGTGGAATGGACTCCCTGACTTCTTTAGAAGTTTCTTGTATAGATGCTCCAGAGCTTAGACTGAACAAGCTCAACAAGCCCAAGCCCCAATTTTTCCTTTTCCTACCACAAAGATAATTCTTATAGGAAAATACTCATAAAAAGTTTAGATTTAAATTGAAATCTTTGCTTCTAAAAAGGTTTCCAGAAGTAATTTTTAACACAAATATACGATTCCTGTAGATATCCTGAATGATACAAACTATGCTAGAGCAACTATCTACAGTATTTATATACTGTACTGGTTTTCAACTAAAAAAGTTCACAAAGCTGTTTACAAAGAAAATAAAAAAATTAATAGCTAATTAATGGCTAATGGGTCCCTGTTCCAAAAGGGCTCACAATCTAAAATGCAAAAGAACATCAACAGAAGCCACTAGGAACAGACATTTCGGGGGAGTGTAGGGCCGGTTACTCTCCCCCCTGCTAAATAAAAAAGAAACACCCACTTGAAAGAGTGCCTCTTGCCCAGTTAGAAAGAATTTCATGCCCAGTAAAGATTAGCACTTTGATACGGCACTAAAATTTTCAAGGCACACCATCAGTTTTTTGACAAGGCAAACTATGTTGCTGGTTGGCACTCACATCTCCCAATAGCCCTACTAATAAATGAATTACCCCAAACTCTCACTATACAGCTATGAGCCATGCATGGCACACCAATGTGCTGTGGCACAGTGGCTGAAAATTGCTATGCTTTCGCAATCAGAGGAGGAAAAGAATTTTTGAAAGTGTCTGGGAACCAAGCTATATGCCTGACTTCCACTGTGGAGGAGAAAACCATTCACACATGCATGTTGATCACTGCAGCATTACTGCACCAAGGGAGCAATGGAGGACAGAGTGCCTCTACCTTTAACCACTGCATAGAAGAGGGAATTAAGGCAGTTTTAGCTCAGCATAGAAGGGTTTAAAAAGCAGCACCTGGCTCAATTCCATCTTCTATGCAATGATTAAAGGTAGAGGCACTTCGTTCTCCTTTCTATATGGTCACCCTGGGTCCACTGGATGGGGTAAGATGAGGGGAATGCAACATCACCATAGTTGTCCTTATCTGATGAATGCCCAAAAACATTTGAGAAGGAAGTTCGTCCCTCCAAACTGATAAATATATTGAACATTACGAAAAATGAAACAGAGGTACGCATTCATGTTTATTAATGAGTCAGCAAATGTATAATGGTTCCTTGGTGGATTTTTTTTACGCACTTTAGAACCAGTTTATCTCCATAGCACTGAATTGCTAAGTTCAATACTGTTGCTCCAAGTTCCTATATTCTCAATGTTCGTGTTTGATAGCATTGGGTTCACTGTATAGTAAAACCCTGGATTGAGAGCGTTTTGCAAGACAAGCAAACATTTCTAATAAATTTGTCTTGCAATACAAGCAATGTTTTGGAATACAAGCCAAAATAAATAGTCCCAGCTGGGATATGGCTGGTTTCGGCACTCCACCAGCACCTACTCAGCCTCTTCTGAGAGACCAGCCTACGGATTTCTACTCTGAAGAAAGACTTTTACAGTCAATGGGGCTCATATAACAGAAGCAATGGAAAGGAATCTAAGACACCTAGCCTTGCATATCTAACCTATAGTAGGCCCTACTATAATCTGTGGCGTTCAGTCCTGTGCAAAGGGGGCAGATTGTAGCCTGAGAGACCTGAAAGACTTACCCTACAATCCAGAGTAACTACGGGAGCACATAAGAGACATTACGTGTACCCGTAGTTACTGCAACACCTAGTGAAAACCTATGGGAAATTCATATTGCAATCCAGAGCAAATTGTTTTTACACCGGAGCAAGGGCTCCCCATAGTTACTCTGGATTGTGCCCTAAGGCTGAAATACTAAAGACACTTTCTTGGGAGTAAGACCCATTGACCACAATGGGGCTTACTTTTGAGTAGACATGGTTAGGATTGTGCTCTAAGGCTGCAATCCTAAAGACACTTTCTTGGGAGTAAGACCCATTGAACACAATGGAATTTACTTTTGAGTAGACATATTTGGATTTTGCAACAAGGGCAGGTTAATTTGTTTTATTTTCCTTTATACTTGGTGTTTTCTTTATTATTCTGTACAGGTCCAACCTTGTTATACACAGATTTTTTATACATGGATTTGACTCAACATGAAAGGCCACTTCAAACCAGTTTTTAAAAACTGTTTTTCTACTATTGTAGAAAGGCAATCATGCAAGCACTCATTCCATTTTTCCACCCCAGAATAAACACCTGCAGATATTTAGGCACTACCTTATTCCGCTAGGCACAACAGAGGAGCAAAAAACCTGAAGTGGGTCTTTAAATCTATTTTTCCATTTTTTCTTTACACACTTATTTTTTTTTAATCCATGGGAGGATCCAGAACGGAACCCTTATGAATTATGAGGGACACCTGTATTATACTAAAATATTGTAATCATTTTCATACGAATATTTTTGGGTTATGGAACAAATCATCCAAGTTTCCATTATTTCTTATGAGAACATTCACATTGGTATACAAGCATTCTGGATTATAAGAATGCTTCTGGAATGAATTATGCTCATAAACCAAGGTACCACTGTAGTTGTCCATATAAGTAGCATGTGAATCGTAAACAGTTGCTTTAAGTTTAATTCAAATAATTGTCTGTTGCACTCTGTGTGTGTGTGCGTGCATGCATGAGTGTGCACATGCGGGGATGCTTGTTTTATTCTTGCAGCCATGTCTGCTGATAGCCACAGACATACAGAGCAATACAGAGTTAGGGCAGTGAGAAAGGCCCTAGCTGGGCTGCCCCAAGTAGGCTGTATCCACAACAGAAAGATATGCTGAATCCAGAGAGTCAGGAAGCCTGGGCTTCCCTAACTACTAGAGATCAGGCTCAGTAGGCAGCAAGGCAGTGGCACTTGGGAAGGGCTTGCTCCGAGGAGAACCCCCCCCTCAGATCAAAGGTACAGTTGTGGTGCCTGCCTTATAAGGCGTCCCTGACAACCAATAACAGCTGCAGCATGAGACTGCAGTACAGTTTACACTGGATGCAAAGGGCTTGTTGGAATGGCCTACTATATCCATAGGTTAGTGGGGTGCCATAGTTGTGCCATATCCTGAGGTTAAGAAGCAGGAGTTGCAGATAGGCCATTTTTTTTTTTGCCAACACTGCCATTCTTATTCTGCCTTATCATCAATTCCTATGGGTCTACATAGATTTATACCTGCTCCTAAGGTGTTATAACTTTGAAAAGCTGGACAAGGCCATTTCTGCTCTTGAAACAGGCTCTGGACAGCATTGAGAGCATGTTCTAGGCAATGCTGAACATGCTCTCAACATGCCTCTCCTGAACCGCCTAGGCTGGCACAGCTAGGGTAGCCCAGGTCCATCTGTCTTGGAGCAGCATATGTTGACTTAGAGCACAATCCTAACTATGTGTACCAATAAATAAGCTCCATTGTGTCCAAGCCCCATTGTGTTTCCTTACTCGCAAGAAAGTGTGTTTTGGATTGCAGCCTTAGGCTGCCCCAATCCTTTTCTGACATATCTGGGATGCCCCATCTTGGAATTGGGCCACCCAGTGATAGATAGGACAACCCAAGTGCAATTCTGGATTGCAGCCATAACAACATATGCACAACCTATAAGACAGTGATTACACTACACAGAAGTGCTTTAAAATAGATAAAAATATTTTATAAACCTCATAACATGGTTATAAAATCCCTTTCAGGATAACCCCTTTTTTAGGATAACGCCACTATCCATAAAAAATAAAAATGTTTTAGATTGCCTCTTAATATTTGTAATATGCTTGTCCAAATAAAAATACTTTTAAAGCTTTTCATGTCCAAATTGCTAGGCAATAGCATTTCAATCTTTTCTAGTGTACCATCATGGCCACCTCTGATGTTTACATTATAGACAAGGTAAGGCATCCGAGCATTACAATAGGTAACATATAGCACAATCCTAACCATGTCTACTCAAAAGAAAGCCCCATTGTGTTCAATGTTTCTTACTCCCAGGAAAGTGTCTTTAGGATTGCAGCCTAAGAGTTCTTAGATTATCCCTTCAACATAGAAATGTTTTGCATTGTTTTCTCCATTTTGCCAATTCATAATTACTGGACTGATTTTGTATTTCCATGCAGGCATTAACTTGCCAAGACTGAAGATAATTGGCATCAATTTCAAATTTGATTTTCATCTCTGGCTTTTTCTCAGTGCCCAGAAAGGAACTGTATAAACATTATCGTATTGTATTCTGATGATTAGAAAATCCCTTTGAAATTTGTATTTTACATGGTCAATTTTCAGATCAGAAGAGTTGACCCAAGAAATATATGCTGCATTCGTAGTAAACAACGGTGTCAATTAGCAGTAATATGCATGGTTTTCGGTTGTGTTCTTTAATTACAGAGAAAAAAACATGAAAATTACTAATTGATTCAATTGACAAACAAATCTTACACACACACTCAGCCAGCCAGAAAGTGAGAAAATGCTCACTAAATCACACACCACACACCACTTCTGCCAGGAAAGGATTGTTTGCTCCCTACAGAGTATTCAAGGCTTACGTAGTCTAATTTTAAGTGACCCAAGGAACAAGGGAAATATTTCCAAGTTATGTAAGTGTTTTTAATGAACTGCCAAAGAAGTCTACTTAACCCTTCTTTTGGTGATTTTTTTGAACTGATTTTTAAGTGTGTTAAACAACAGCAAGAAAAAGCACACACAACAATTTACAGTAAACATAAATCTTAAATCTGTTTTCCACAAAAACAAAACCAATATAGTAAGATAAAAAATAATAATGAAGGAGAAAGAGGTAACCAAAGATATTTAGCTTAAGAAAAAAAGCAGATAAAACAGAGGGAAAGGAATAATAAAAAATACAATAAGGGAAAGCGTGAGATAAGTGGGAGGCCCCAACCATGTTTTATTATTTAAACAAATTTACAAAATTCTGCCAGATTAGATATCTCATATCTACTGTAAGTCACTTTTTCTAGGGTCCCCTAATTTACAGTCATGCCTTGTAAGACAACATAATTTGCTCCGGAAGCATGTTTGTCTTATAAAGCGTTCTTTATACAAAGTGGATTTTCCCATAGGAAATAATGGAAACTCAAACAACTGTTTCCACAGCCCAAAAATATTCATATAAAAATATTAACTGTATGTAATAATGATTACAAAACACTGTAATCAAATACAAAACACCAAAATATAATACAATTACTATATACTACTAAATTACTAAAAACGCAATTACTATAATAATAAACAACATTCTAATTAATATACTGTACAGTAAAACAGAAAAGAAAAACCTTTATGGCCAAGGATGACTTATTTTCACTAAAATAGTCACTGGTGTCTTTTTGAGCAGCTTTAACCAGGAACCTATCTAATGCCACTTGCTTTTGTCTCCTTTTGAGGATTTCATGGAAATGTGACATTGCATTGTTATTAAACATATGCATCACACACACACTCCTACAGCCTTATTTGGGTGGTGCTTTTCTACAAAATTTTGCACCATTTCCCAATTTTACAAACGTTCTTAATTTCATTTGATGTGAGGGATTTCTCCTCTTTATTCTCCTCCTCCTCTGCAAATGAAATCTCCTCCATAACCTTATGTGTTGTTCACAATGCAGATCCATCAATTTGTTCGTTTACAACGAATTTTCTTTGTAAAACTGTCTTACAAGGCAGAATTCCTTAGAAAATTTATCTGGTTTACAAACTGCTTATCTCACAAGGTACCACTGTATTTTATTGATTTTAAAGATGTTTAACCCACCATTCATTCACTGAAGCAGATGCCCAAGGAGACTTATAATTTCCAACTAAAATACACAATATATAAAAACAATATACTGTAGTGGAATTTACCTGTTGTTGCAGGAGTAAAATTTGAAGAATATTTGTGAGCCCCAGGCACAGGTGGGCACTGACAGATGGACACCAAAAGGGACCAGAGGGCACTGGCAGGCACCAGTGGGCAAAGTGGGTACCAGTGTGCTATGGGCACCAGTGGGCACTAGCGAGCATCAGCAGGCACCACTAGGAAGTGGTCACCAGGCATCCATGCCAGGCATCAGGCATAAGGTACCAGACACCAGCTGTCAGACACCACCTGGCACTGTGCATCAGACACCATAGGGCATCCCTCTTGGACGTCAGGCACCAGTGGGCAACACCAGGCAACATTGAGTAGCAGGCACCAAATTGGTTCTTAGTTGGTGCTTACATTACCGAAGGAACATGCTCCCCAAATTTCATGCTTCTAGTTGAAGGGTTTGGGGCTGGGTGTAGATCCATCTGTCTTCAATGTTAAGTATAGGAAAGAAAACACCTTGTACCCCTTTTCAGCCCTTAGGGGTTAAATTTCTAAAAATCAGTTCCAAGTAGCTGCCTACATCACTGAAGGAATACCCTCTCCAAATTTCACACTTCTAGATCCAGGGATTGGGGCTGGGCATTGATGAGTCAGCAATTCTTCAATGTTAAGTATAATGATACCTTGGTTTACAAGCACAATTGGTTTCAGAAAGATAGTTGTAATCCAAAACTCTTCTTTATCAAAGCAAATTTTCCCATAAGATATAATGGAAATACTGATGATTTGTTCCATAACCGGAAAATATTCATATAAAAATGATCACAATACTGTTATATACAGTAATACAAAATAATAAAGAAAATACAAAATATAAAGAGGTGCAAGGCTAGGTCCCTCAAACCCCTTGTACATTGGCTCCCCTTTCCCCAGAGTGAGTACCACTAAATATAAATGGGATTACATTCGAGTAGACAAGCAAGGCTAGACCTCTCAGGTTTCTTTCCATTGCCCCCAACACACAAATGAGCTCCATTGACTGTAACAGACTTACTTCAGAGTAGATATGCAATGGCTAGTCCCTCGGGAGAGGCTGAGTAGGTGCTGGAGTAGTGCTGAAACCGGCCATATCAATGGCCATATCCCAGCTGGAATAATAGCGAGTTAAAATTTATGTGGGATTTTGCCTCACATAACGAGCATGATTCGAATAACAAGTGCCCATTGGCTGGGCTCCCTCTCCTCCTGTCTGCATTGGCTGGACTGAGGCAGGACTTTCTCCTCCTCCCTGCAGAACATGAAGAGGCCAGCAGAGGAAGCAGAGGAGCGTCTTCAGCCCACCAACAAAGATGGCTTCTGCAGCCAACAAACATATGGCCAGCCCAGCATCTCCACTGCAGCCTCCATCAGAAACTCCTCCTTCACCCCTCTCTGGAGCTCCCCTCAAGGAAGCCCCCCTGCCTGGACCCCACCACAACCAACCTCTGCCCCCCACCAACTTCCCTGCCTGCAGTTTTCCTTTCCTGTGAGAAAGCCCCAGTGAATTTAATGGGGCTTGATTCAGAGTAGACAGCATAGAATCTGGCCCCTCTGTTGTTGCTCTTCATGCAAACTTGGAGTCAGGCTGCATCCTACACACTTTCCAGTGAGTAAGCCCCAGTGGATTTTATGCGGCTTGATTCTGAGTATACAGCATAGGATCTGGCCCCTCTGTCATTGCTCTTCATGCAAACTTGGAGTGAGACTGCATCCTACACACTTTCCTGTGAGTAATCCAGTGGATTCAATGGGACTTGATTCTGAGTAGACAGCATAGAATCTTGCCCCTCTGCTGTTGCAAACTCCCTATCACGTTTGCATATATAGATCTCACACAGAGAGAGAGGTTCCTTGTTAAAGATGCTCCAAAAGACACCAGTGACTCTTTTAGTGAAAATTAGTCATCCTTGGCCATAAAGGTTTTGCTTTCCTTTTTTTACTGTACAGAATATTACAGTGTTTTATTACAGTAATTGTGGTCTGTATTATATTATAGTGTTTTGAATTCAATTCTAGTGTTTTGTCATCATTTTTACATAGTTAATATTTTTATATGAATTTTTTTTGGGTTGTGGAATCAATAGTTTGAGTTTCCACTGTTTCTTATGGGAAAATCTGCTTCACTTAAATACCGTTTCACTTAAAGAACATGCCTCCAGAACGAATTAAGCTCTTTATATGAGGCACCACTGTACCTACATTAAGGATTTCATGAAAAGTAAACCAGTTAGTGAACATTTGATTTTAAATATACTGTATTATCTATATATATAAAAATGCTGGTGCCCACTGCCGGTAGCCATGCCCAGAGCCCACAAATATTGAAATTTTACTCTCACAATGACAGGTTAATTCCACTAGTTCTTTTTATATTTGTCGTGAGCAAAGATTAAAAGCTGTTTTCTTTTCAGTTTGTGTAATCAGAATTCAAACAATGGGTTTCCCCCCCAAAACTATTTCACAACCCAATCCTATCCGGTGCAAGTTAGGAGGTAGCTGGAGATCAAGTTACGGTAAGGTCATATTTTTCCAACAGTGACTTATATTCCTCATCAGAACATGAAGCTGCCAACTTGCAGCTTGAGCTTGTGCACACTGCTTAGTCACATTTGCAGAGACCATAAGTAAGTTTACACCTATGGAACATGTGTTTCACATGTGGAATCCTTCTTATAGGATTGGGCCATCAGGAAGTGATTATTTCAAATCCATTCACATACTAAAATTATTTGAAATTTGAAATTATCAAAACTATTTGAAACTAATTATCAAAACTAAAATTATTTGAAATCTTTCTGGCAGCAACAGCAAGGAATCAAAAATTGAACTTGGATACTGCTCCTTGTAGTCAGTGGTTGCAATTTAATAAGTACTGTATAGGTACTTTCACTGTTTGGTATGATACCTATCAAGAATGCCCATTATGTTGCCAATATGAGCCTACAAGTGATCTGTGAAAGCTTTATCCCCAAAGGAACCACTCCTTGTTTAATAATGTGAGCACAGTAATAAGATTAGAGGTGATTCATTTGAGCAATGTGAGTAAATCTGTCTACTAATCCCCCGAATCCACTGTTCACAGCTCAACTATGTCACCCTTTTCAAGCAGAATGAAGTTTAGATACCTTTTAGAAGATATGTTGCAAAGCAAAAAAGAGTATTTCTAAAAAAAGAACACTACCATATTCATATGCATACACTGCATTTTTGTGACAAATATAATGCCTTACAAAATTATCTGAATGGAAAGGGTGAATTTGCATTGCTCTGCATTTATGAAGCCACAGTAACTTCATAATAATGAATTTTTATTTCATTAAATCTTAACATCTCAACTTCTAAACATCTCAAACAACAGAATCATTATCCAATTGCATCATGATGAAAGAAAAAGGCAAACTCAGGACACTTTTTCTGGCACTCTGTGTCAATATAAAGTATTTTGAAAGTAACAGAGACATAATTATGTGAATAGTAAGAACCAATTGTGTAATTGTCATATTTATTGTTTGGGATTTAAAAAATTGAATATCAATGAATATTACACTCTTTCTTTCTCAATTCATTAAGTGCACTAGACACTCTGATTAACAATACTAAAGAGATACTCAGAACCAGCAAAATCATGAGGTCAGTTGAAGTGGTTGCTTCAGTTAGCAGATTGGTAGGAACCTTTGTTTCCATTGCTGCTCCTCTCTCTTCTATTTCTAAGATTAGAAAAGAAGGTGGGACAAAGGATGAAAAATTATGGGGGATGACATTAGAAGGGTCCAAATCTGAAGGACTTCGGCTGACCGTGGCAATACTTCTGATTTTTAAAAGATGCTGCTAATGACTTCAATCCAGAATAAGTGGACCCAGCCACCACACAAGACAAACAAAGAAGTTGCCTTTGCCAGCAGATAAACAGTATGCCAGGTGTCTATGAAAGCGCAAACACCATACTATGTTAAATTCACAACTCTGTACAGCTGCATGGTTGCTTTTTCTAAACTGAAATAGTAACTGCTAGGGAGAGGAGAAGTCAAGATCAGGATTGTGGCATGGTGCAACCTATTCTTCCCCAGGTTCTGAAATAAATCGTTCCTTTCTACAGTGTCTGTTATTTCACTTAGTAGTAGCTGGAATACATTTAACATAACATGTGATTTGGCCCAAAGGCATTGCTGTAATTAAGGTGTAAACATTCTTATACACAGGTCCAAAGGTATAAAACATTCTTCTACAGAGATTTTTATTCAGACTTGTGCCATAACTTATGCCAGCCTAACTGGAGGCTAGGATTGCAGCCTGGATCAAATTATTGATTATTAATTGGTATATCATGTACACCATATGCAGCTGTATGTGTATTATAGTCCCATATCTGTGGATTTAATCACCCACAAATACAGAGGGTTCACATGAGTCACAACAGTCCAGATATGAAATCCAGTGGCCTGATCCAGTGGCCTTTGGCCCGATCCAGTGGGGCTCTTCTTATGTTCCATGATACAGACAATACAATCTGGACAAATAAATATCAACACAGAAGAAAATGAAGAACTGAAGAATTTTCTAATACTGTACAATGACCAGCAATGCTACCCATTCAGGGAACTATCCGTAGTCATTAACATTCCTTTGTCAAAAGCCCTCACCACTTATTCCCTATGATCAAACAAAATCTCCACAACAGTACCAATGAAAAGAAACTAATCTGACACTGCCAACACAGACCTACTGAAACTGTGATTACCCGAAAATACTGTGACCAAAAGAATTCTCTATATCAAGGTTCAAAAAGTCTGCTTTGGCATAAAAGCTAATCCAAAAATTTAGGAACCAGACAAATGTTAAATTTAGGAACCAGACAAATGTTAGCACCAACCCATAAACAAACAAAAAAACCCACCCTAGTTTGCTACCAATGAAGGGTGTACATTAAACACATAATAAAAGCATTTTATTTCCAATTCCTCTAGTAATATGACATCTTGGCAAACGTTAGCATGAGAGTAAAAAGATCTAAGGCCTTTGATGCAGAAATAAAGTTATATCAAGAAGCTCTTTTTAAGGTTAAAATTCATGATACTAAATTTCACCCGGATAAACATTTATCTGGGAGTAAATCCCAATCAACTCAGTGGGCTTTCTTCTGACTAGATGTCCACTAAATAAGTTCTCCCTTCTTCCACCTTCCTTTTTTCCAAGGCTGCTGTAGGGGCTCCTGCAGCAAAGGTTCAGGGAAAAGGCAGGATCTATCAGATCAAAGTGTTTCCTTTGAAAACAGCTCCTCCTCAGTTTCACAAACTACTGAAAATCAGGTCCCAACTGGTGGGTCCCAACCCACAGTTTAAGGACTGCTGTTCTACCCTATTGAACAATGAAGCACTGTAACTTTACCACTCAGGATGCAATACTAACCAATTTTGGCCAGCACAACTCACTCATCTGCCTGTTCCCAACATGGCATGGCGAGGCCAGCACATGTCTATTTACAAGTCTAATCCCCCTCAGAAGTGGTGCAGAAGTACATTATGGCATATTTGCGACATACCCAGGCCAGCATGGGACGTGCACAAGCCTAACCAGGGATTAGGACTGCACTGTCATTTTATGAAAGTTATGTAGCTCTGCATTTTGTAATTTTAAACATGTTCCTTTTTAAAAAATGAAACAAAGAGTCATACCAAAAATCTCCCTACTCTCCTTTGTTTATATGGATATAATCTTCAATTTTCCACTGCAAAAGTAAAATATTGTCTCAAATTTTTGCAGGACAATGGTCCTCCAAACTTCTAAGACAACTATTTCTAATTTTGTTCCTTACCTTTGTAATATACCTTACATATAATACCAAGCATAATAAACAAGCAAATCGTTTACACCTAATGAAAAAAGCATAAGTTTATCTCACAGGTAAGTCAAGGGCAGGTTTGGAGCCAAAAATTATGGAATTTTATGTGATCCCTCTGAAATCAGTGTTGACACTTAGTGTGGTGTTTGACTATAATTTGTGGCTGGAACCTCCCAGCTGTGCTTCCAGTCTGAATGATGGCTCTAAGAGATTTTCATGGCACAAAAGCAGTAAGCAAGCATCCACAGACACGTGCATACTTCAGTCAGCATGCATGGGGATGAGTGTTATGTCAGTGGGACCTTGACTCAAATATTTCAGTTTTTCAGTCTTCCACATGCGTGACTCATGAGTCACTAAAAAGTGTTTTCCAGCTCAAGTCCAGATCCTGAATCAAGTTGCCATCCCTGTCAAATATCACACTGTATAAAATAGATTCAAACAGTTATAAAATAACTCATTAATATTTGAATTCTTAGTTTAACACAATTTAAATGTTTGAACGGGCCTAAAGTGATTGAAGTTACATACCCCAAATAAACTGCCAATGACCCGTAATTTTCAAGGACATTAAGAGAGTCTGGAATTGGTAGAAAATGAGTCATAAAGGCTGACTCACTCGTAAAATCTGAGACTGTATTTTTGTTCTGGAGTCTATTGGCCAACAGGCCTTCTAATGCAATTAATGTTCAAGGAGAAGATTTAAGGAACAAGATCAGCATGCAAGCATTCTTCCCTGAAGCAAACTTTTCTAGCTTAATATTAAAGATGCCTCCAGGCCTCTATTTTGAAGAATGGGAGGAGGGGAGTGGAAAATAAGAAAATCATTCAAACCAAGAACTACAGGTAGACTCTCCTTATCTGCAGGGTTCCAGTTCTGAACACCTCACTGATACTGAATTTCACATGAAACCGAATCACGTGCCGTTCATGGATCCAGTGAGCTCTGGACATGACTGGAGACTTGCCTCCCTGGAAAGAAGCTGGCTATTGCCGCAAATGCTGCTGAGGAAAAGAAGGATAGAGGCTCACAGGTGTCTCCTGGTACTCAGCAGAAGCGAGGACAGTCCAAAGACACTTGGCTCTGGTTTCTCCATATGGCTGTGGCAGCATCTCTGGGGATGAGTATTTAAACAGTGACAGAAAGGAGTGAATTGGAAGCAAGCCAGAACAGGGAGGGAATGGTTCTTGTGAGGAAGGGGAGCTGGGAGAACCTCTAACTGTTCCCATTTCCACAGAGCACCAGGAGACACCTGCAAGATTCTTCCCTCCTTTTCCTCAGCCACTGTGGTGGCTATAGTCAGCCATCCCCTCAGAGTACAGTAAAGCTTAATTTTACCCCCTCTCAAGTCAAATTTGAGTAAAGCTCAAGTTTTACTGTTGACTGTGGGTGGCGCAAGTGGTTAAGACACTGTGCCTGTAAATCAGAAGGCCAGGGTTCAAGACCCAGCTCCCCACAAGACAGGGTGAGCTCCTGTCCTTAGCCCAGCTCTGCGACGCCAGCTGGATCCAATTGTATTGGCTCTGCTGTTCCATTGGACTATTTCAGTGGCGTGGAGAGGGGGGATTTGCTGCTTGGGTAACAGCCTATCCTCCATATCAATCTACCCAGGCCTTCATTTTTCACATGCAGCATCGAGCACGATACCATAGTCTTTCAAGACTGATGGATGCCAAGTGTGTGCCATCAACAGTAAAGGAAACTTTTTTCTTTTCCCCCCTTACTTAACCCATTTTAAAGGTTTTGATTTTTTTAAAAGGGACTCAACATGGGTAACCATGCCCATTCACGTTGAGTCAAATTTGTGCATTAAAAAAATCTGCTAATAAAAAGGGTCTACCTGTACTCTCAAATTTGCTGCAGCTGGTGTCAGCCAAATGTATATTTCAGTAACAGGATAGAGAGCAAATTTCACCAATGAACTATGGTGTGGGTTTTGACTGCAGCAACTGTAACTGAAGTGCACCAAAACTAAATTATCAGAAAAAAAGGAATTTGCACAAAAGTGGTACTGTCATGTTTTAATTGAAGGCTAGATCTACCTTATCACTCACATACACCAATCTAAAACTGAATTAAGATGAAAGTATTCAATGCTGTTAACATTCTATTCCATTTCATATCACTTCAGGCTAAAAACTTCAAACAACCAGCAGGTGCTTATAATGTATTTTACCTTGCACTTGTTTCATGAAAATTTCAGGGTTTAATTCTGCACTACATGTCATTCATTATCTGGTAGGCAATGTCTAACTCTCAGCATCTCTGTGAAGAAACTGATATCACAAAAACAAGATTAAAATGGGAAGTCTCTTCTGTAGCAACATTCAATGAACATCTATCACCACAATTTTCAACCAGTGTTTCGTGGATGGCATTGGAGGGTCATGGGAATTCGGGGAGGGTCATTTATTAGTAGGGCAATTAAACTTGCTTTTTCACTTCACATTTTTATTTATAAAGTACAGAAATGAATCAGAAGGAAAGAGTAAATATGCTTCTAGAATGCAAAAAGATTACAGAGAGGAACATTTTGTCAGGCTTTTTAATAATGTCTATTTACAATACTGCCACTCAATACTTGACAGAGAGATGTTGGAAATTGTTGACCTGAAAGTATAAGGTGCACTAAACGGTAATTATATATTCCAGTAGGTGTAGTCCAAAGTGGTTCAGTGCTAGGTATTACACCCCTGAAGCTGATGCCTGAAAAGTTACTGTTCACTTTTGAGAAAATTTAAAAAACAAAGGAATAAAATAATAAGGTAAGTAGAGTTGCATTATAAACACTTGTTAAATACATACACACGTATTAATTTAGGACCCCAACCGGTTTTTCTAACAAATTGTACCGCAGGTTTCATTGGACCCGATTGGAAGTTTGTGTTAAGTTTTTTACTGGAATTTATTATTATTACTTGAAAAGACTTTCTGAGGTTTTTACTGCTAATGAGACAGTTACAAATCCAAAAGCAGAAAAGTGTTTGAATTTACAGTTTTTCTGTAAATTCCAATTTATACATATCATCCCAGCTGGGTCCAGTGGAAATTTGTGTTGTGTTTCTTACTGAAATTCATTACTTTTACTTGACAATACTTTCTGAGGTTTTTACTACTAATGAGACAGTTACGTACAAATCCAAAAGCAGAAAAGTGTTTGAATTTACAGTTTTTCTGTAAATTCCAATTGTCACATATTGACCCAGGTCAGGTCCATTGGACCCATTTTGCATGGATGATATTTTTAAATTGGAATTTACAGAAAAACTGTAAATTCAAACACTTTTCTTCTTTTGCATTTGTAACTGTCTCATTAGCAGTAAGAAACTATGAAAGTCTTGTCAAGTAATAATAATGAATTCCAGTAAAAAAACACAACACAAACTTCCAATTGGGTCCAATGGACCCGATTGGGACCCTAAGGGTTAAGCATTATTTTAAGACAAAGGCCCTCAGTAATTTAATTAAATTCATTTATTTGGGGCATTTGTATACAGTGGGTCCTCTATCCACAAATTCAGAATCCTTGGATTTGATCCACTGTGTTTTCTGAACCCACAGTGATAACACCAACTGATAAGACCAACTGAGGACCAACCTTGCCAGTTGCGTCTAGGAGGTTTACTGAGGCCCCTGGAAACACAGGAAAGGCACTTCCAGTTTCCACTTTGGTATCCCATGGGGGATCTGGGAACAGATCCTCTTCAGACACTGAGATCCAGCATGTACCACCTTTCACAGTTGTGGTCATGGCACTTTACAAAGGGTAGAAATACTGCAGATTCATCCAAATGTAGCACATTTTAAAAAAATTACAATCCACTCTTTGTCCTTAATAATTTTTGTAAGTGAAAACATGGTGCATCCATGCTCTAAGTCATTATGCCAAATAGTCAATATAGACCAATTCTTTGAGAAGTTATAACAGCTGTTCAACCACAAGCTGTGAAATTCTATAGAAGATATACTTTTAAGAATGCTGATTGTCCAAAATTCTCTGCTGCTTTGGATGATTGTGTATCTAACATTGATGCCAACCCTTCCTCCTATGATTGTTCATGGAAGCCATCCAAAAATGATCTAAGATATTTATCCCATGAAGATCCAGAACTTCTCATATTCAAGGCCTAATAAGTAAAACAAACAATTTATTGAATAAATCACACTTTTTGAAATAAATCCTTTCAGTGAAGTTACCACCCAAACATGACAACAGGTAGTCTCAGCTATCTTAGAGTATAAAAGGAAAAATGGATTAAGCTCATGGAAGAGCTGGATATGAGCTGCAGCAGTCAAAAAGTATGGAGACTACAGAAGCACCTTAATAATGGCATAACCAATTGATAGTTGCATGCTGATATTTCAGCAAACTAGATTGCTCACCAGTTTGTGCTAAATGAGAACCATACTTTAATTTTTAGAAATGTAAATTGCGGTTAGACAGGAATAAAGTCAAGTAACCTTGTAATTCCTTTAGGATAGGAAACCTGGAAGAAGTATTAAGACTTGTAAACATGTAGTTGTATGACTGGCAAGGCAGATGGCATTGATGATTTTCGGGTTGAGCAGATTAAACATTTTGGACCCAAAATAAAGGAATGGTTACTAAATTTCTGCAACAGATATCCAGGTTCCATTCAGATTCATAAATTATATTGGAAGGTTCATATAATAGCCATATTTAAACTAGGCAAGCCACAGAAGATCCAAAAAGCTACAGGCTCATATCCCTTCTTAGCTACTTATACAAGCAAAATGAACACACCTTTACCAAGTAAAATTTCCAGAATATTTGTGGGCTTTGGACACAGCTGGGCAGTGGAAGGCACTGTTGAGTACAAGGCACTGGATGGCAGGCACCAGCAGGCATTGGGCACTGCTAGGCACCGAAGGATACCAGGGGGCAGTGGTGGGCAGCAGAGGGCACAGGCAGGGACCGTGCATCCCTACTGGGCACTGAGCACCAGTGGACAGGTGGCACCATCAGACAGTGGGCATCAGTGGGCACTGGGCATCCCTAACAGGCATCACCAGACACCATTGGGCAACAGGCACCACCATGCAGTGGGCAGCAGGCACCATGATGCACCAGTGGGCACTGGGCATCCATCCTTAGCACCGGGCATCCTTAGTGGGCACCACTGAGCATTGGACACCACGGCGCAGTAGGCAAAGAGCACCACTGGGCACCACTATACGGTAGACAGCAGGCATCAGTGGGCACCGGGCAGACCGAGAAGGCGTTGGGCACCAGCAGGCATCACCCAGCAGCAAGCATCTCTGGGCACCAATGGCATTCCAATCGATCAATTGGCAGGCTTAAATCCAGGAAGCCCTGTCTGGCACTCGCACAACAGCTAACAACTTTAACATCAACATGCAATGGAAAGCGAACTGGGCTGCTGAATGCCCAAATAAAGGCAGTTGCATAGATGACACTGCCCAAAAGTTACCAGGTTTTGACCAGCATTGGTCAACTCTGAACAGGATCCGTACCATACAACACAGTGTCTGCCAAAACTCACTGTTTAAGTGGGGTCCAGCTTCTACCCCTCAGTGTGACTGTGGTGCTTCTTGACAAAATATTCATCACATTTTATCCATAAAGAATTTACACTGACCCAATGTCTAATTTTTTCAATATAGCCCACTCTGACCTTGAAAGGCATGTATTTGCCATACACTAAATGAATACTGGGTATTCCTACTGAACACCATGCATTCTTACTGGGCACTATTAGGTACCAGCAGGCACCACTGCTCAGTGAATAGTGGGCCCCACTGGGTACTATTTATCACCACCAAGCATCTCTACTGGGCAAAATCAGGCAGCACCTGACAGTAGTAGGCAGCTGTCGGCACCAACTGTAGGCAGCAGTAGGCAGCTGTCGGCACCAGCTGTAGGCAGCTGTCAGCAGTTGTCGGCACCAGTAGGGAGTACACACAAGTGGACACACCTACTGAGCACCAGGCATCTCTGCTGGGCACCAGGCACTACTGGGCACTCAGGGCCAGCGGGCAACACTGGGCAACAGGTACCAATGGGCATCAAATCAGTTCTTAGGGGTCCATACATCACAGAAGGAAGCACTCCCCAAATTTCATGCTTTTAAGTCCACTACTATGGGAAGCAGGCTGCCTCCATGCCCCAACCTCAGTGTGTGCAGTCCTTTCCTTGGAGTAAGACCCACTGGCTATAATGGGACGTGCTTCTGCAGAGGATTGGGTTAAAGCTCTGTCCAACCCAACCTTTTTGGGGGCACAGGACTGCACGCACTGAGGCTGGGGCACAGAGACAGCCTCCTTCCCATAGTAGTGCCAATGGTTCTGGCTGGACAGTCTTGCTTTGCTGATCAACACCCTGCCCCAACCCCTGTATTTTCATTCTTTTTGTCTCTTGCCCTCCTCTAGCACCTGTCCTGGGGCTGCAATCCTAACCACGCTTTCCAGGCTGAGGGTGAACACCATGGACTGCGAAGGGACTCACTCCCAAGTAGACAAGCCAAGGATTGCAAATAACATCTTCATGGTGAGTACCCCAAACTTTTTTCAAGAATAAAGCATCATCTATAAGGATCTGAAATATAGTAAGCGTACCCACGTTGTGGGAGTAAAATTCCCCAGTATGCATATCAATCCCCCATGCACATCAACCCCCCCATGTGCATCCACCTCATGTGCAACATCCCCCATGTTCATCCACCCCATGCTCATCATTCCTCCTATGCACATCATCCCCATGCACAAATCTCCCGTGCACAACCCCCATGCGCAACATTCCCCATGTTCAGCCACCCATGCACAACATTCCCCATGCGCAACATTCCCCATGCGCATCAACCCCCAATTGCAACATCCCCCATGTGCAACATCTCCCCATGTGCACCGACCTTACATGCACAACTCCCCACGCGCATCTTGCCTTGCGCAACCCCCCCCCCCACATGCAGCATCCTCCACAGTGCAACCTCTTCCTCCGAACAACATCCCCCCCACTGCACCAAGCACCGAATTGGCTGGATGTTGGTCAGTCTTCCATGTTAAGTATAGGACAAAAACATGTTGCACCCATTTCAGCACCCTAAGGGTTAAATTTCTCCATATTGGTTCTCCACATTGGTTCTTGTGACATAAGGAACACCCTCCCTGAATTTCACACTTCTAGGTCTGGGGGTTGGGGCAGAGCATCCCTCAGTCAGGGATTCTTCAATGCAAAGTATAGGGAGGAAAATGTGTTGCGCCCTATTTCACTCTCTTCTGGTTGGAATTTCCAAAAACTGGTTCTTAGTGCACCCCTCAGTCACAGAAGGAACAATCACCCCAAATTTTACGCTTCTAGGCCTGGCGGTTTTGGCAGGGTGTTGATGAGTCAGTCAGTCAGTGACTTTTCTCTTTTATATAGATTCTGACTTGCTTATCAATCGCTGTCTTGCAGGATGAGCAGTCTGGTTCCCCTCTTTTGCTCTCTAGGAGGCAGCATTCCTGGAAGGAATGGATTGGGAGGGAGGCATTTCTTTCTCCCGAAGGAAGGGCTGGGGGTGAGCGGGGTCTGGGAGGGGGGTGGCAACCCTACAGTTGGCAGACCCCGGAGATCCCCCACAAGCCTATAGCCTCATCAGGGGCACCTGCATTGGCAGCCCAGCTGGTTTTGCACAGCTGGCCCAGCTGGCACTGCTCCTTAGCACACAGGGCTGAACTGTAAAGTGCGGGGCGGGGGGTGGACATGCATGCTTGGGTGGCAGGACCTGGACTTGAGGGAATCACCAAAGCAGCAGCAGCAGAAGAGGTGCCCCAGGGATAGAGGTGTTTAAGTAGGGTGTGTGTGTGTGTGATATGCGTATGAGAGAGTGTGAAAGGTGTATGAGTGAGGGTGTGTGTGTATTTTCTTTACCACAGAACTGTATTTTTATTATATTACAGTATTATAATCATTTTTATATAAATGATTTTATATTTTTGGGTTTTATCATTTTATATTTTTGGGTTGTGGAACAAATCATCTGAGTTTCCATTAATGAACATTTTGATCAGTGTTAAATATTTGGTAGCACTAAAATAATTTAAAAATTACCGTGGTTAGGAAACAAGTTAAGGCTGCAATCCTATGCATACTTTCCTGGAAGTTAGATGCATTAAACTCAGTGAGGCTTACCTTTGAGTAGGCAAGCATAGGATTGTGCTGTAAGATTCTTAAGCAAAAGAGCATTTGCTTAAACTACACAAACACCGAATTGAACTGTGCTGGATGGTAACTTCAAAAATCTGTACACAACACTTTCTAGAATTGGTATTAAGCACAGGAGTAGTACAAGTGCTGAAGACAAGAGGCTAAAGATTAAAATTGCTCAACATTGTTCAGGAAGCCAGCTGATCAACATTTATTATAGTTGTACAAACTTAACAGGGCAGACAAACCATTAAGCCACTGTATAGCATTTTTCCCTTGGCTAATCAAGATGTAGAAGATAAAAAAGGAAAACAATCCACTTCTCCGGAGACAAATTATAACTGTGCAAATGTTATGGCAAAGGTTCTACCAAGCTGAGCAGAAAACCCAGTGCCAAAGCACACACATCTTCTTTATTGTGACTCCAGTGATAATCTGCCACTTTAAAAAAAGAAGCTTTATGAAGGGCATGCTGGATGAAGCAAAATACAGATAGTAAGCACTATTCAGAAGACACATCCTCCTGCGCAATCTCTACCAATATGAAAAAGAGCTATTCCACTCCTGGTACTTACTTCAATTTTAATACCTCTTGTTTTGTTTTTATCATCATAACCTGTGATTATTGTTTATATTTTTCATAAAGTATTAGATCCATGCTTCCAAAACTCCTAAAAAGGATTGGGGCATTGTAGGTTGTGGCTGGGGAAGGAAGGAATCCATGGGATTCCCAGGGGTGCACTGCTACCAGGGATGAGAGGGGTTTTCACTTAACTTGCAGCTGTTGCAATCCTGAGAGGATCTGGAGAGCTTGCTTCCAGTTTTTGTGATGGAAGCAGGCTGACCATATGCCATAACCAAAAAAAGAGGATAAGGCCCCCCAAAATGTAGGACATCCAAGCAAAATGTAAGGCATGACAAAATAAAATCTGAAAACACTTGTATGCTGAAAACACCCAAAATGTTGCCTTGTGGACAGGATCAAATGCTCCTTGTGGACACTCAAATGCTCCAAGTGCACAAAATCGGGACCGTTCTGGAAGCCTTGCACTGTCTGGATTGACCTTCCACACCAGCAAGGCATGCTTGCTTACTTGTGAGTAAAACCCTCACTTTCAAAAGGGTTTAATGAAGTGGAGCTTGGAGGAAGGTTTTCCTTGTGAGGTCCCTGGTAGATGCTTCATTTATTGGATCAGGACCAGATTTCTCCCAGTCTGCCCCAAATATCTAAGGCAGGTTTGCCTAATTGTGAGTAAAGGCGCAATAAGGTTCCCTTTGTTCCCACAAAGATCTATGCAATCAGGGGCAACTTTTCAGGGTGATTTTGGAGGCTCCATTCATTGGATCAGGAGCATTCTGGTGTCCTTCGATTCCTCTCAGCCTGGCCTTTCTGGTAGACTACTGCATTTTCACCCACTCATGAGTTTAGGCACAATCCAGAGCAACTACGGGGAGTCCTTGCTCCGGTGTAAGAACAATTTGCTCTGGATTGCAATATGAATTTCCCATAGGTTTTCATTAGGTGGTACAGTAACTAGGGGCACACATAATGTCTCTTACGTGCTCCCGTAGTTGCTCTGGATTGTAGGGTAAAGCTACAATACTCAGCACTTTCACTTTCCCCCAGAGCTCAATTCATATTTTTAGTTTTTTGGCCATAACTTTGGCTAGGAAGGTGCTATCTCAAAACCAATTATTGTGTTAGATTCTGCTCTTCAATATGAATGCAACAACATATGACATGATGGGGGTACTGTGCACCATCGCAAAGTTCCAAAATGAAGCCAAAATGTGGGACAATGGAGCCAAAATGGAGGAAACCCAGACAGGAGGCTAAAAATCAGGACAAAACTGGGGAATTTTCCGGTCATGTGGTCAGCCTGATTGGAAGTGGTCATTTCCCCCTCTTTTTAGATTATTGAAACAGGATGAGCCCTTTGGAGGACTCCCTAGATTTCCCCTGTATCCCCAGGAGTACAGAGCTACTTGAAGGTAAGTAAAAAAAACTGTCCCCAGCAAACATGCGATCACATCCTGATTCTGACTGTACTCTACATTGTGGGGAAATGTCTCAAACTCACATGACTAATCACTGAACTAGGAGGCATAAGAATTATATCCAAATTCCTACTATTAATTAGGTGACCTTAAGTAAGTCTCTCTCAACCTCAGTCCCACTTCTGCAAAATAAAAATTTCTCACAGAGTAACAGTACAAAGAATGCTGTAGATTAACTCAAATACTTCAAAAGTGATACAAATAGAAAAATTATGATTTTACTTACTATTTTTTTTCTTTTCAGGTGATTTAATTTTAAAGAATTCTGCTTTAGGGTCTTACTTTGGGTACTTTAGAGACTCATTAACCTATAATGTAGTAATGAATATTTGTGCAGTGACAGGTCACCTTGGCAACAAGAATCTGTATTTACCAACCATGGAATTAGCATTAGAAAGTAGCTAACTGGAGAAGTAAAGTGAAAGTTAGTATTTCGCTTAATTTGCTTGTCAGTTTCATCCGTTAGGTGTGAACTAAAAATTAATGGATTTAACAATTCTGTAAAATCATTTCATCAAAATATATCCTATCTGTTAGCACACTGAAGAAGAAAGTTAAATTTCCAAGAGAACGTAAACACCCCAGGAAAACCTCACACGAACCCCAGTGGCACAGTGTTAAGACAAAGCCCTTGCAACCCACTCAATTTCTCTCTCAAGTACTAATTTATTAGTACTCGTTAGAAATGGTTGTTCAACCAGCTTACATTCATCAATTTGAAGTAACTAGGTGTTTCCTTACCAATCTTGAAACATGATGCCCCCACTTCCTCATTAGTGGAACTGTTGTTAGATTGGGCCACTTTTCCCTAGTGAGAGAAGACAGATGCAAAATAAAAATTGAGCAGGTCTGCCTTCTCTCTCTCATCCATTATTACTTCACTACCCTCTTCTTACAGCAGGCCTACCGCTTTCTTGACCTTCATCTCAGACACAGTAAAAACAACCCCTTGCAATTGCTTTGGGAAACCATATACAAACTTCAGTTCATCTGTGCTTTATCCTTTCCTGATACTATCTCTGCAGGTGCAGGCAATACTTATGTACTGTGCTTTTGTTAACTCTCCTTCCTTTTCCATTTCCTGACCATGTTCACCATGCTTCTCAAAAAGCTGTTTAGGCCCAACCAACCTGGTTTCCTTATATATCCTCCCCATGTTTCTTCTCATTTCAGAAATTTGTTTTTCAGAATATCCCATCTTTCCTGGATTGTTTTCCCCTTTTCTAGCAACAGGATATGACTTCCTCCAAGCCCTGTAATATCAGTTTTCTTGAAATCCACTCCACACATCTATCCTTCCCCTTGACACCAAGAATTCCAAGATGACATGATCACTTTCACCCAAAGTCCCTGCTGTTCTCATTTCTCTAATCAATTCCTTCCTGTCAGTAAGGATTAATCCCGGATAACCAACCCCCCTTGTTTTAACTTCTACCTTTGGAAGGAGGGTTGGATTCTGACATAATTTAACCTTCTCTTGTAAAATACATCAACACAAAAAACAGAACATGAAAAATCACTTTTATTGCTCCAGTTCTCCTAGCCAATATATGAAGCTATGAAGACTGAAAAAATCCTGTATGAAAATCCCTGAACTGAGAGGAAGAGATATTCCATTAATGGAAAGCTATTCTCCCTAGCTATTTTTTAACTCTTTCCCTCCCCATACAGGTAAAAAAAGCAGCTACTTGCACACAGACAGACAACTGGGGAAGAAAAAGGTTATAACACAGTCGTAGTGCTTATACTCTGTATTCAAAATGTCCCACAGATTCAACCCCCAACATCCACATGTAAAGTAGACAACAATTACTTAAAGAGCTTCTGCAAGTTAGCTTCAACAATACTGATCCAAGCCACAGCTCATTGCTTAACGAGAAAGCCGCCTGGGCCAATGTGACACTTTCCATTTCACACCACATCTCTTTTCTTCCCACCCCATCATTCCACAGCCTCATGTAGGGCAGGTGCTTCCACTGCCCGTTGCCCCAGATGCCTCTGCATGTAGCGGGAAAGTATTGATCAATATTAGAAGAATATGTGTATAATAATCAACAATACCTATTGGTGTATAGAAATATTGTAATTAGACAGAATAACTTTATTTTGTTTTGAAGACCCTTTGACATTACTTAAAAGATTAGTTACACATTAGCTCTGAGCATGGTATTATCCCTTGAAATGTTCTAAGACAGCAGTTACCAATCTGGGGTACTTGCCAGCACCTTCAGGGGTAAAAGAACTAAATAACATTCAGTTAAAAGAACTGACTAATGGTGGGGAAAAAGAACTGAATAATGGGGAGGAAAGGCAGAACTGTATTAGAATGACTTGCGAGGCTGGCAAAGCAAGAAAACAGCTAGCTGGCTGCAAAAGCCCCACCATCTTCTAATTTTTTGTCATCATTAGTCATCAAAACAGTCATCACTTATGGATCAGTGGTTGAAAACATACATTTGAAATAAGAGCAACTATATAATAAACATTTTGCTAATATGAGGGGTATAATTTATGGAAATAGTGGAACACAAGTGAAAAAAGTTGGGAATCACTATTCTAATACTAGATATCATTCAGTAGAGTCTGTGTAAGCATACACTTTTCAATCAGTAGTATGAATAGTGCATAAAAAATAGTTAGCTGGATCTGCAGCTCACTGGATGGCTGTACCAAAAGGATATTTGCGTCAACCTGGAGGACAATTTCAAGGGGGTTCTCTCTAATACCTGGTTCTCTCTAATACCTTTATCAATGAGTTGGGATCTAGGGACACAAGGCAGCCTCATTAAATTTATAGATGACACCAAGCTGGGAGTAATAGCCTTCAGAAGGAACCTTCAGGAGGATCTGTACAAAATGGAATACTGGGCTGAAATCGGATTACCATTCCGCAGATTTCCTAGAACATTTCTAGGGTCATGACCCGGCCAAGGTCATGAACTGGCCAGGATCAGGGGAACAGCTTCTGCAGGCAGCCCTGGGAGTGCGCTTGTCCCTGGCACTGCCCAGAGAAGCCAGAAGCCCTTGGGGGAGGGTCTGGGGAACACACAGCCCTGGCTGGCCAGCTGCCAGAAGTCCTGATGAGGGAGGCTGGGGAGCACACAGCCCTTGCTGCACAGCAGCCCTGGGGAGATGCGCTCAGATGCACATTGAGAGTAAGCCCCATTGACTATAATGGGGCTTACTTCTGAGTATACCTGTGTAGGGTTGTACCCTGCCCCCCTTAGAGCTTTCTGTTGTCTTGTTGTCCCCCCAGTGCTGTGGGGGGATTATAGCAACTGTAGACTGAAATGAATAGGATGGAATTCAACAAGGAAAAATGCAAGGTTTTGCACTTGGACAACAATAACTAAAGACACAGGTATAAAATGGGAGATACCTGGCTTGGCAGCACAACATGTGAGCAGGATTGTCTTTCTTCATAATTGTCACATTTCTCTTTTGTTCTGAAACGTATCATGCTGATTACAAAAAAAAGATACAGGTTAAAACTTATTCAATAAATTTCATTCATAAAACCGGTTTTTTTAAACATGCAAAATATGTAAAATATACAATGTGGCCTTTGTGTTGACAAGATCGGAGACCCTGCTTGAGGGAAATAAAGGTTGTTTTGAATGAACAGGCTGAACTGTTCCAAACTGTGGTAGAATTTCTACCCTGCAGCAAATTCACCTTGTTTTAAGCCCATCACTGAGTATAATTGTCTTTATCTGACCTAGAACAGGTCTCCACTGTCTTTCTGGGTAAAGAACAACATGGAAATGAACGTTTCCCACAAGTGTAGGTCTCACATGGGTTTCCTTATTTATGAATTTTTTCTCCATGGAATAGCCAAGTCCCTTTCCACTTCTTAATCCATGAATATAGGACTCTTCTATGTGGATTATGATTGTCTGGTTGGAAACACAAGTGGTTGTCCAATAGCTGTGAATTTTGAATCTTCAGAGAGTGAAATGGTATTCTAGACTGCCTCTTTGGAAGGATTTAAAGGACCAGGAAGTTTAGAGATTTGGAAGGGCAAACATCCAAATCTTACAGTAAGCAAGTTCTGTCTGGATACATGCTGACATAAGAAGGTAACGTTGGATTTGACACTACCTAAGGAGGTGTCTTTTTGCACAGATAAATCCCTAGACTGGAGTGAACACATGGCTGCAAATCACACTTGGGTTGGAATTCATAGATGTGATTTCCTTGATTGGTCTGGACCTGAGACTAAGAGGAAACAAAGAACTGCACTGTCTGCAAATCAACCTTGTCTTTAATTAAAGTCATTTCTGCCCAATATTGCAAACATACAATAGGGATCAAATCTGTACACCTGTGGTCTGAGCAAAATTGGGTTAACCATCCTATTATCTGTGGTGAGCAACTCTAGTCGAGCCATGTGTCTTGCCAAAATCTCTGCTCAAATCTACAAGCACTTACCTAAGACAAGCTTGTAAACATTTTGTGTGCCTTAGAATTTTAATCAGCAAAGCTGGTGTATCTAGTTAGCTAAATTCTAAAACAGCATGCTTTAAGAAAGTGCTGTCTGGTTCATTTCAGAAAGAGGTGATCTTTTTTATCACCTCTGTTGTGGTTCCAGTTCTTAGACAGTACACAAAGCAAAAGTGCTTGTACAAGCAAATGGAGAACTTGTTAAAAACATGTTTTCCATAAACTTCATTACAACAACAATGAGGGTGTTGTGGTGTGAACGCAGAGCTGAACGGCAAAACAGTCCTATCTGCAGACATGCACATTCTTGAACACAGTCCTTTACAAGTTTGTAATTCATAATTAATACCCCCAATGAGAAACACTCTTGTGTCAAAGCTCTAAAGCCACAACGAGCTAATTACCGATAAAAGCTCTATAGCCTCAGCTAAGCTTTGGGAATGTCGCTAGGCACAGCAAATAGCCCAGTGGTGAGCAACATTTAAATCCCCTGGATCTTTTTAGTAAATATTCTATAGTTTTGTATTTCTCATTTCTTCTCATACCCCTAGGCCCTCTCACATTATACATCATATACCCTCCTTACCCTGCCTACCCATGTAAGATGTTTATTCACCAGGAAGAGAAATACTCGACTCAGGCACCCTGTCAGCTACTGTTTGGGTTAGAAATTGAAGTATGTCATGAATCAGAAGGCCACAGCTAGTTTATTTTTATGCTTATACAGCTGGAATAAAATTGCATGAATTTAGTGGACAACATACCACAAGTTGGGTTTTCTCAGTGAGACTTGTGTGATTGTCATAACAAAACTAACCCTACAATCCAGAGTCACTACGGGAACACATAAGAAACATTTACGTCAACGTAGTTACGGCATCACCTAGTGAAAACCTATGGGAAATTCATATTGCAATCCAGAGTAAATTATTCTTACATCGAAGCAAGGACTCCCCTGGATTGTGCCCTAAATTACAAAGACTGTCAGCACAAAACCAATTTTCCCTGCTCATGCCCAAGAGTAAATAAGAACATTCCAACTGGGAAAGGACAATACACATACACACATGCACAATATTCAGATAAATGGGATATACTATTTTAAGAAAAAACTGATTTCTTATGTAGGGTTTCCATTCCCCCCAGAAAACCAGGTGGTAACTGGGTTCTAGGGTCAATACCCAGCCAAGGACCCAGCTGGGATTTAGGACCAGGGAAATGGTTCTGCAGGCAGCCCTGGGAGTACACTCCTACCAGGCAGGCGCTGCGCAGCCCAGAGAAGCTGAAGGCAGGGGAATGTCACCAGCCCATTGGCCCAACAGCACCTGTAACAGCACTCTGAAATGTTTGCTGCTGCTGGCTACTCCTCAGGCTGCAAGTTTTTCGATGTGCCTGCCATGTGCCTGCCTCCCCCATATACTAGCAACAGCAAAGCCTGCTACAGAAGATACTAATTCATCAAATACTATTTTCATGGATGGAGTTTCCTCCTCCTCTCACAAAGTCAAGGTTACCAAGTAGGATAGTAATACTAAGACCTAATTCTAACAAAACAGCTTCAATTCAAGGTTAGCTAGTATGATATGAACATTAAGATCTAATTCTAAACCACACAATTTTAATTCATTTTTAGTGCAGGCATTTTTCAGAGACAGGTGAAGCAATGTTTCTTTTTTTGAATTAAACTTCCACAAAAGCAAGTCAGGTTATGAAGATATAGTTCCTTCATGTAGATATGTCACTAGTAATAGTTAAGAGTCAGAAATGCTGGAAAATTAAAAGAGACCGTTTAACTAGTACATTACCATCTCAAACAATGGTTCTCAAAGTGGTTAGTACTTAAGGGGTGGTGGAATTACCTACTGGGGCACAAGACCAAGATCAGTACTATATGCATTTTGAAAAAAACTGTGTGTTTGTCGCTAAGTAGAAATGGCAAAAGAAAAATCAAAGCATAAATGTAGAAAATAAAGTTGTCAATGGATTTAATAACTCACAAACTAGCAATTGCAAGTACACCTAATACGTGAAATTTCTAACTAGCCAAACTTACCCATCATTGCAGAAGGAAAATTTAAAGCATATTTTTGGGCACTGGCAAGCATCAGACACTTAGATCCACCAGCAGACACAAGACATCACATACCACTGTGCACCTAGGTACCATGAGGCAGTGGGCACTGCTGGACACGAGGCATTCCTACCAGGCACTGGCAGGTACCTTGTGGGCACAAAGCAGTACTGGGCAATACAGGGCTATGGGCAGTGAGTAGCACTGGGCAGCAGGCACCCCAAATTGGTTCTTTGAAGAACCAAATTGGTTCCTTGAAGAACCAAATTGGTTCTTTAAGGGTCCTTACATCACAGAAGGAATATGGTCCCCAAATTTCATGCTTCTAGGTTCAGGACTGGGCATTGATGAGTCAGTGAATCAGACAATCTTCAATGTTAAGCATAGGGACAAAAACACTTTGCACCCCTTTCCCTCCCCTAAGGATTTGAATTTCTAAAAGTCTGTTCTCAGTGGGTCCCTACATCATGAAAGAATACTCTCCCCCAATTTCAAGCTTCTGGGTCCAGAGGTTTGGGTTTGGCATTGGTGGGTGAGCAAGTCAAGTCAGTCATGGATTTTATATAGAGAGAGAAGTCTTAGAGACAGATTGAACATCTCAGGAAGGTACATCATGACAAGGCAGGCATGCCTAAGTTTTCCCCAAAACTTTATGACAAATTTTAAAGCAACCAATGCTATCCACAGGGCTGGTGCTATTAGACCAAATAGGCAGCTTCCTATGGAATACACCTCAGCAAGGCACAGTACTAACTTTGAGGAGCATATTTCATGCAGATTTGGTTTTTTTTAACCAAAGTAAAAAATGCTGACAATATACCGTATACTTTTATTTTAAGAAAAATCCCACAAGTGTTTGGATGGAGGGTTGCAAGTATTTAGCTTTGAGTAGAGGACAAAATAGCCTGGAGCTAGCCCTGGTTGATGGCATTAGGGAAGACGTACTGTATTTACTCAAATATAATGCTCACCTTTTTCAGCCGAATTCAGTCTCCAAATTCGTTTCCGGGCTGAATTCAAAGTACTGGTCCTGACCTTTAAAGCCCTTAACGGCTCGGGTACAGGGTATCTGAGGGGCTGCCTCCTTCCCTATAATCCGACCCGTCACCTAAGGTCATCTGAGGGGGCCCTACTGACTGTGCCGCCACTAAGGGATGTGAGAGGTGTGGCGGCCAGAGATAGGTCCTTCTCGGTGGTGGCACCCCGGCTTTGGAACTCCCTCCCCTTAGAACTGAGGAAAGCTCCCTCAATACAGAGCTTCAGGCAGAGCCTTAAAACCTTTTATTTTAAAAAACTTTTTAATGGGGGCAGAGGTTGGGGGGCTTTTGTTTTTTATCATTTTTTTGTTTTATCGTTTTTAGTCTGTTTTTAGCTTTAATCTAATTGCATTTTAACTACATTTTAATGTGTTTTAATCTCTATTTATTACCGTATCTAATTTTAGTGGTGTTTTATTGTTTTTTAATTGTTGTTTGGCCGCCTTGAGTTCCCCCTTGTGGGGAAAGAAAGGTGGGATACAAATTGCTTAAATAAATAAATAAATAAATAAATAAATAAATAAAAGCAGGGTGCGCATTAGATTTGATGTTAATTAGTATTGAGTAAATACAGTATTCTGATTACAGATATAGGGTACACATTATATTCGATGACACATTATATTCAAGTAAATATGGTATATTGGTGACACAAATTGGTGAAAAACTCATCCTAGCAGCAGTTAGGGAGGCTCAAATTACTGTTTTACACAAGTCATCACATAACATAATTAAGAGGATTATTCTTAATAACAATTCAGTGCAAAGATGCATAGATGAAATGGCTACAAATGTGGAAGGTACATGGTACTGTTCAGTGTACTAGGACAACAAAGTCTGATTTACATCTGGATGAGTCAACTTTGCCAGCCAAAGACTCTCTGGTTCTAATTTATGTGTACTTTATAAAAAATGAAAGTTTGACAAGAATTATTTGCAAGGAAACTAACAACAAATACCTAAAGGGAATCAATATTTCATGTTGTTGAGTTCTCCAAAGACAAAGGAAGTCCATGTACTAACATTTGCTCGTGCAACTGATGGAGAAACATCAATGATGGATTGCTACAGTGGATGTGCCACTTACTTGAAAAAGTCAGTGCCAAATATCTTTTACCATTCACTGTGTCATTCACTACCACCAAAAAAAAAAACCTTGTGTACCTCAGTGTCTGCACAAGTCATTATATACTGTCATTACTGCAATGAATAAAATTAAAGCCATGGCTCTCAATGATCAAATGTTCTGAAATCTCAGTATTGAGAATGATAAAGCTTTTGAATGCTCATAGTGAAGTTCACTGGCTATCAGTCAAGTGAGAGAAACTATTTTGCAACATTTTTGACACAGATGTGGGTTTTTGTTTTAATTTTGAAGACATGAATGTTTTGCTCAGAAATTGACTCAAAGATATTAGGCATGACAGTGCTTATTATTCAGAACAGTTTGCAAAGTTCACTGAAATGAATTTGCAGTTGCAAGGAAATGAGGTCAACCTTATTAAGGCCAAATCTGTCATCTCCATGTTTATTTCTTTTAACTCTATTCAAATGCAATACAGGCCATCACAAGATGTACTAATTTCCAAGCTTCTCTGAGCTAGAACAGAAAGGTGAGATACAAGATAATTGCAGAGTTTTTGTTTTTTTAACATTTGGATATGCAGTCTGGTGATTTGAAGATTGCCTGCTGATGGAAATTCCTGATTGGGTGATAAATACATTTTAAGATTCTGAAGAAATTGAGGTAATGTAGAATGATACTGAGCTGAAGTCAAAGTTTAATAAATAGTATCAAGAGTTTCGGTTAGAAAAGGAAACTTCTTGTTTCTATCCTGCTCTGAAATGGTTAAGAAGCTCCTTGCTGCACTTCCAATATGATATTTGGTAGAATGTGGTTTTAATGTGGTTGCTCAATTACTCTCCAAGAAAAGAAATGTTTACAGATTAATAAATGTGTTGATTTAAGGCTTGTGCTAAGTGTTTTAAACCAGAGAATGGGCAACTGATATCACTTCATCATGCCCATCCATCACATTTATTGAACAGTGAGGTAGTTACTAAATGGGATATCAAAGATTCTTTCTAAATGAAAAGCAGACTTTTAAAAGCTTGTATCATTGGATTAAGTTCATCCATTTTGGTTAACTAAATTAATGTCTTAATTGGATTCTAAATAAATGTGCAATTAATTGTTATTCTTTCTTAGTGGGTCAACTAAGCACTGCAAACTGCACAACAGCAGCACAAACTGCTATGTGATTAATGTTTTTATGGCGTAGGGACCACTGGAGATGATTTTATAATCAAGAGGATAATGGCTCAAAAATGTTGGTAACAACTGATCTAAAAGGACATGCATCAAGTCTTCTAGTAAAACATGCTTCTACAGTAGGGGTGTCCAAACCCCGGCCCAGAGGCCCAATGTATCCTGCAGCTAGCCTCAATGCGGCCCCTAGCAAGATACTTCTATTGAGCCCTTGGGGAAGCCTTGTAATTCTCTGTCTCCAATACATTCTTACATGTATATTTATTAAAATTTGAAATGTAAATGGGTATTCTGGCTCCTGACATAGTGCCAGAGAGATTATGTGACCCTCCTGCCAAAAAGTTTGAACATCCCTCTACTATATGAACTATTCCTGCACAGAGAAAGGTAAAGCAGTTACAAACATATGTTCTTCAAGATTATTTTTGACAGACAGACAGACGGACAGACAGACAGACAGACGGACGGACGGACGGACGGACGGACAGACAGACAGACAGACAGATAGGGTTGCCATATTTCCCAAAAAAACAGGGACAATCCCAAATTTGGAGGATTGCATTTACATACAGGCAAATGAGACAGAGGGTCCTGTCCCCAGGTAAAGGTAAATATTAGCTATGGTCCTATGTGTATTTTAAAAGGTGGTCCTTTGCAGGTTTTAACTCTTGCTGGTCATGATCATCTTTAGGGGCAATGTTCACCTCTGTTTCTAAACCAAAGAACTAGTGCTGTCTAAAGAAACATATCCATGATCATGTGGCCGGCATGACTAAATGCCAAGGCACATAGAACGCTGTTTCCTTCCCACCAAAGTGGTACCAATTTTTAAAAAACTGTCTTCTTTCCCAAACAGAAATATTTAGGATCTTCCTCCATTCACACCAGACACAGGGAGTGAACAACTAGAAAGAGAAGACTGAATTGGAGCCCAGACTTATGCTTCACCTCATATTCTTATAAAGTTAAGCAGAATACCAGTACATGGAGAACCTAAATAAGGAGACAGGGCAGGAGAAGCTATACCAACCATAGCAAACTCATTCATAAAGCAATTATGGTCTGAACAATACCCCTATCTACCCTTCAAAAGCACCCATCCATAGCTCAGGCCATGGATGGCATGCACAGACTTTCCTCTGCCACTTGAGAAATATCCTTGGCAGCAAACGACATTATATAGTTATCTCCCACTTTGACAGTTTGTTTTCTGATATTTTGCTCTTTCATCACATTTCAATTACACCTGGAACTCATTCATTCAATGCTTGTTCCACTCTTTCAAATCTCCTCCACCCCTACATTATTTAAAAATTTAACCTTATCCTCCTCCATGCTTTATAAAACCAACTTGTCAATAACCAATGTGACATCCGTTTGGGTAAGAAGATATAGCTGGTGATTATGGTAGATGATGATTATGGAACTGTCATCACAATCAGTCACAGTACTACAGATGAGTCATGTTATGGCTTCATACTTCTACTCCCAGAACTTCGATATATATAGGAATTCTGGAAATCTAGGGAAATATACTAGTAACTAGGTTTTTTTGTTTGTTTTTACATTTGGTATGTTCTAATTCTCTCAAGTGAAAGAAAGAACACAGAAACAGTCTCTCATAAGAATACTGCAATGGACAATCCATCAGGACAAATCTAGTGCAATAAATTAAGGTAATGTCTACAATATCTATAGCCCCCCCCCCAAAGGATAACAGATAAGATTTCATTTGGTTCTAGCCCCAATAAATCTTATCAACCATAACTCAAAGGAAACTGTGACAGTTTTTCAAACCAAGTAGAGGTGCTATCATTTATTTTGCGATGAAAATTATAGAAGTATTAGTGTAAAAGCCCATGGCACAAAATAAATACCTTTTACAGCCTCAAGGAACAGGGAAGCCTAGTTTCAATCCAGGCAAACTGCCAGTTCAGTTCGGAAAATTAGATCTTGATCCAGATCGATTCATGTTTAAAGTAATACATTAGAGTACACTGTCTGAAGTTACATCTCCACCTCTGCTTAATGTGCCTGAGCTCTTTGTTACCATCTCCTGTTCCACTACTGGAATTAAGAGTGGAGTTGAGCTACAGAGGAGTTCTGCTTTGTGTAACCATTATGAAGAGAGAAAAATACTAAGCGCATGATCATGTACATGTGTATACTGTTCTTTAACAAAAGACTTTCCAGTACCATTTAAATTACTAAGATCTCAATTTGGCAGGATTTGGCAAAATTCTTCGACTGAATTAAATCTCCAAAATTAAAGGATATGTGTAATTTGTAATATCTATATGATCAAAGGACAAACAAGCATTACCATTAATGACACTTCTGGAGACGGGAGATAGATGATGAGTATTAATGCATCAATATAGATGTTAGACAACTGTTTATTTTACTCAGAAGTAAGCATTAAGCATTTTAAAAGAAAAAAATTACACATATTTCAATCAGCTGTTCAATTGCATCAGTTCTTGCAACAATACAAATGAAGCAACGTATGAAAGCCCACCAGCTACACAACAGTGAACACCTCTGAAAGATGTTCAACATTAATATTCCTAACTTTTCCATATTAACAATAGCAAAATGTGCAATACGAGGACTTACATGCTACAGCAACTGAACACTTTTAAATGACTAGTCTACTCAAAGTGTTTAAAAGAATATAAATCATGTTCTCATGCAGATGGAGATCTATTAGTTTTATTAGATTTTTGTAGAATTAATCACAAAAGAATGTAAACCCAATTGCCAAACTAACCATGCTTATCAACATGTTTTAACATCTATATAATTAATAGCAACACATCTCTAATTTTCACGCTTTGAAATATACATTAATCCACAAGTTAACCTTCCAAATACAACAGTGGTCAAAGCAAAGAGGCTCTTAATGATGCATCAGGTCTCCCACAGCCTGCAGCAGAGTGTCTGTTTACACAACAAAAAGGCTTTAACACAAAGATGAGGCAATCAGTCTCTACTATCCTGTACAGCCAGCCTTTACAAAGGCATTGGACTGGGACAAACATTCACTTAATAATCACATTTGAACTGAGATCAAATCCACACCATATAGCTGATTGCCATCTCCTTGGCCTGCTACCTGCCCAGCCACTCCAGCCTGCACTTCATGAATGAGAACAAGAGCGTCAGCAACCAACCTCCTTCAATAGCACCACTTTTGCAAGGCAGGAACATGATCTGCTGAGTCTTGAAGAACTGGTCATATGAAGGGACAATGCTGGTGGGAGGTGATGAACACACAAAGGCAGGAAGAAAACTTGGGAACTATTTCAGATATCACCTCAGTTATGGAAAAAGCCTAGGTATAGCCACTGTTCTAGAAAAATAAACACACTTTTTTAAGGTAATGACAAATTTAAGTTTAAAGCTGCAGGCAAAAATCAAACACCTAGACCAGCAATTTTTGTTTTTTCTCATCTCTTGGCACACTGACAAGACACTAGCAGATTTCTGACAAGGCACACCACCCTTCTGACTGAAAGTTCACATCCCCATTTGAGCACCTAATATATCGTATTACCATATATTAGTTGCTCAAATGGAAAGGTATTATGCTAATTTCAACTAGTATGCTGTGGATCACTGGTGTGCCCATGGCACACCAGTGATCCACAGCATACTGGTTGAAAATAGCATATCTAGATATTAGATATTTGATTATGGTACCGACAGTGGTGGGATTCAAATAAATAAATAAATTAACAACAGGTTCTATGTCCTAATAACCTAAATTAACAACAGGTTCTATATCCCATTAGTAACAGGTTCTCAGGACCAGGCGCTCATTAGCAAAGGGTTCTACATAACCTGTGAGAAACCCCTGAAGCCCACCACCGGGCTTCACTACCTAACAATTTAAATATTTTGTAACCCTGCAAAATAAGCATTAGGAGGCAAATGATGGCTTTTGAAAAATGGATCCTGATGTCAAAACAATTGGGCTATATTTTTCCACCCTTCTAAATTCATGCCCACTGATATTCTATTCACAGCTACGAACAGATACAGCAAGGCACAAAATCAAAAATTAACTGAAGGCCCACTCCTATCAAACTTTCCACCTCTGGTGCAGAAGTGTCATGGGGGTATGAACTGCATCTTGTGGGAAGAACAATCATTGAGGCCACATCAAAGTAAGGGAATGTTTCAAAAGAATGGCACCATGGTAATTAAGGCCCTGTTTTTGGCTGTGACTCACAAAACATCAGGAGGCAAGACCACTCCTAGCAACATCTGAAAAATACCTCTCTTAGAGCACACTGACTACTCAAAAGTAAGCCCCATTGTGTTCAATGGGTCTTACTCCCAGGAAAGTGTCTTTAGGATTGCAGCATTAGACAAAGAGGACTGTAGATACCTCCTCTGGTGGCCACAAAGCCTTTAAAAACTGGGGAAATCCTATCCTCATGTGCCCTCTTCACAAAATTCTGCACTATATAACAATTTTATACAATGTCATCATATTCAGCAAAGGTAATGTCACCATCAATATTGAATTTTACTAAGCTGGTCTAATATATTATATTGCCTATTTTAGTATGCCAGTATAATTCCATGTGACCTTTGGCTATTCAAGACATTAGATGTTAGCAGAGTAACAGATAGAATTGGGCCTTAATTTGTACTAATGCTTACCCTGATAAAGTCACAAACAGTGCAATCCTAAGCCCATCTACTCAAAAGTAAGTCCCTTTGTGTTCAATAGAACTTACTCCTTGGAAAGTGTGGTCAGGATTGCAGCCAAAGTCATTTCAAGATATTGAAGTTTAGAAATGTCCTGAAACATAAACAGCTTGGCTGGCTTTCTTTCACCCCCTCAATCTCAACTTTTACATAAATAAAAACATCCCTAATATGCCAAAAGATTGAACAAGAAAATAAGAAATTCTGTATAGTACTAATTACATAAATTTTGCAGCCAAAGTGTGCAAATTATCCAGAATATGCAAATTATTCAGAAAGAAGGATTAATTCTCCTAAGGCTTAATTATTTTAAAAATAGCAAATGCAGATTCGAGGTTGTTAAGTCACTTAAGGAAAATCTGTGCTGACCTCTGCCCCGAAAAGTCAGAAAAATACTTCCTGATTTCACAACTGCCTGAAAAGCTGCCTGCTTAAGTAAATCATCACTATGATTTTTATTATAATGACATTAAGAGCACAATCCTACCCATGTCTACTGCCAGGAAAGTGTCTTAAGGATTGCAGCCTAAGGGCACAATCCAGCATTAGGGCAGTGAGGAGTGCCCCAGCTGGGCTGCCCCAACTTTTTCTGAATTCAGAGCAGAAAATTATGCTGGATCCAGAGTCAGGAAGCCTGGACTGCCCTAGCTGCTGCAGAGCATGCTCCAGACTCTGCTCCCGAGTCAGTGACACCTGGGGAGGGCTTGCGCCTGAGGAGACCCCCCTCAGATCACACTGAACAAGGAACAGCTGTGGTGCCTGCCTTAGAAGGATTTCCTGATGAGATCCCAGTACAGTCTACACTACAGTGAATACAAGGGGCTTCTTGGAGTGGCCTGCTGTATGTCCAGATTAGTGGACTGCCATAGTTGTGCCATATCCTGAAGTTGAGAGGCAAGGGTTGCAGATAGGCTGGCTAAGAACTCAGAACTTTGGTCAACACTGCCTTTCTTTCTCTCCCTTATCATGGACCCCTATGGGTCTACTCATTACTATACCTGCTCCTGAGGTGGTATAACTCTGAGGAGCTGGAAGAGGGAATTTCTGCCTTGGAAACAGGCTCTGGATACAGAGTAATTGCTCAGCCCTAGACAATGCTAAACATGCCCTCATCATGCCTCTCCTGAACTGCCTAGGCTGCCCCAGCTAGGGTAGCCCAGGTCCACCTGTCTTGGGGCAGCCTATGTTGCCTTAGGCTTCCCCAAGCCTTTTCCAGAATAACTAGGGTGGCCCATCTTCCAGTTGGGCCAGCCCAGTGATAGTGTAGCCCAAGTGTACTTCTGGATTGTACCCTAAGTTTCATGAATGCAGGTAAATTGAAGCAAGAATAAAGAAACATCTATTTGTCCTTTATTAGGAATTAGCAAAAAGTGTACCCGCATTGCGGGAGTAAAATTTCTCCGTACGCCATCCCCCCATGGAGCATAAACCCCCATGTGCAACATCCCCCCATGTGCATCAGTCCCCTATGCGCATCAACTCCCCATGCACATCATCCCCCCATGCACATCAACCCCCAATGCAACCCCTCCCTCCAAACATCCCCCACAGCACCCGGCACCAAACTAGCTGGAGGTTGGTCAGTCTTCCATGTTAAATACAGGACAAAAACGCATTGCAACCCTTTTCAGCCCCTTAAGGGTTACATTTCTCCACATCAGTTCTTGGTGCGTGGTCATGTCGCAGAAGGAACACCCTCCCCAAATTTCATTCTTCATGCTTTCATGCACCCTGACAAGGTCCGGGGGTTGGGCCACAACGTCCTTTAATCACCAATTCTTCAATGCAAAAATATAGGGAGGAAAACGCGTTGCACCCATTTCCCCCACCCCCCCTTCCAGTTGGAATTTCTGAAAATCGGTTCTTAGTGCATCCCTTGGTCATGGAAGGAACACCCACCCCAAATTTCATGCTTCTAAGCCTAGCGGTTTTGGCAGAGTGTTGATGAGTCAGTGAGTGTATGAATGAGTGAGTCAGTCAGTGACTTTCCTCTTTTATATATATAGATAGAATCAGGAATCTGCTTCACCATACCAACAGACTAGACAAAGCAATTCTGGGGGTGCACTGCAGGGTATTAATTAATGTCCATTCCTTAGATATGCATATCTTTCTTACTGGTGCAGTTTCAGAATTTCAGAACTTTTTTTAAAAACTTTAATATTTAGGAAACTGTGGTGTGCAAATACTTTGTTATAAACTCAATAAGTGTACAGGTGGGTTCCGATTCAGTACCCACTATTTTCAGTTGTCTGCTGATACAGGACACCCTGTACCCAGCCTAGTTGGCCTCATATGGGCCACTCAGATTTGCACCAGTGATTTTGCTGGCAGTATTACTTCAGGTAAGGGGACATAAGTCATCTTGTACCTTTACAAGGGTCATAAGTACTCTTCTTTTACCCCAGCCTGCTCCTAACCTACACTGGATACAGCACATACCAGTCAGCTTGCCTGATCTAGTGCAAGTTAGAATTGCTCTGCCCAAATAAAACCATGACAAGAGAAAAAGTAATCCTTCCTCTCACAAGTGGAAGTATAGTGGGAAAATAAAAAAAACAGAAAAGCAGATCAGAAGCCAACATAGACCAAAACACAATGGTACCTTCAGCACAATCCTAACTTCTAGTTTGGCTATCCCAAGTCCCATGCTGGCTTGGGGTTTTTGCAAAAGTACCATAAGGCACTGTATACCTCTTTTTTTTGGGGGGGAAGGAGGTTTAGGCCAGTGTACAGCCATGTGATTGCCTCCCCACACCAGCACAGGAATGGGAAAATAGGTGAGTTTTGATAGTCTAAATCACAGGTGTACGGAAAGGCCACATGGTTTGTACTGACTTCTATATGGAAATAAACCAAGTATTATAAATAATTTAACATTAAGCTACATAAGTACAAAATAATAAAGAAGAAAGCAATAAATGCTTCATAAAATGTCTAAAAATTTGTTAAAAGTTCAACTAGTATCTGAGGATAATCTCTTAAAGGTGTGATACTCAGCCCCAAAGCCAGGAATATATAGCATACACAGCCATTTAAAGTCGCACCATAGGAACCAATATGAATTGCTGGAGTAGGAAGAGGTGGGATTGAGCTGTCTGGAGCCAAGTGGTCTGCATGTGGTCAAGTTAAATATTAAGATTTAATTTTGCTCTCCTGGATTTTCAAAAACAGCAAGAGCCAGGATTTGCTTTAATTGGGATTTCTAAAAATAACACTTACTACACAACAAAAGCTGTTCAAACAGTTCTGCTAATGTTAGTCAAGTAATAAAGTAGGTATAGTCTGTAATTAGAGCAGGAGATCAAGTTCTCTTCCAAACATGTTCACATTGGCAAGCTTCTAGACAATGTGCCTAATAGCATTTTACTGTATATACCCCTGCTAACTCGGCAAGAGGCATTATTTCAACTGGGTGTTCCTCTTTTATTTAGCAGGGAAAGAGTAACTGGCTCTCCTCGCCCCAACAAAGTCTTTTATAGTGGCTTCTACAGATTTCGTTTGCATCTTTTTAGATTGTGAGACTTTTTGGGACAGGAGCCATTAGTAATTTTATTTTTTCTGTAAACTATTTTGTGAACTTTTGTTGAAAAATGATATAAAAATACTATTGATTGATTTTATAGGAACATCCATCATGTGCATATATCTTAGAGAGCTGTATAGCTGATTTCTGCAAACTTGAGGAATTCATTACTTCAACTGCAGCTTTCATTATTTCAACTCCATCTTTTTCACTGATATGTCCTTGCACATCTTGGCTGTGCAATCTCATGACAACTCTGACAGGAGCAGAAGTATTTGGTACATATAGGCAGGCACTTATGGCAGTTGTCCAAAATTGTCATCTGTTCATTATTCTGTCCAATACCTGAGAAAAAAATACCTCTATGCCTCACAATTCTATTTTGACCAAGGAATTCATTATTTCAGAACTATACATCATTGCAGATTAAATGTTTTTTTCTGTCTTCTCATAGTTGAATGTTTTTGGTAACAAGAGTCTACACCAAATCATTTTTTCTATCTACCTATGTCACATGAATTATTGCTAAGCCTAAAAAATGGCTAAGAGCATAATCCTAACCATGTCTACTCAAAAGAAAGTCCCATTGTATACCAGGAAAGTGTCTTTAGGATTGCAGCCTAAGCCTACATAGTGTAGCAAATACAGAATCAGTTGGTGGAGAAGTGGGTAGAATGTTCATTGGGTTCATTCCAGAATTCTCAATGGATTAAAAAAATTGGTGGACACCATATCAAGAGAAAACAGAAGAGCAAAAACCCAGCAAGGGGATCTTTAAAGCTATTTGTCATCCAAGAATGCATTAGTATAGATGCTATAATGAATTCAGTCATGGGATGGGCATAGATCAGTGGTTCTCAAACCTTTAGTACCAGGACCAAAGTTTTAGATTAACAACCTATTGGGACCCACTGGAAGTGATGTCATTACCTTGGAAGAGATGTCATGGCCAGAAATGACATCATGAATCAGGAAAATGTTTAACGATTAAGCCAGGATTAATCCCAACTGGCTATCTTTGTTAAAAGCATATATTTAGTAGCCTGTTAAAAGTACAGATATTTAATATTTCCCTAAATGCAGTCAGAAATCATGGTAACATAAAGGCTAATATATTTAAAATAAAATATTGAAATTGAGACCCAATTGAAATTGGCTCGTGATACACCCAGTAGTTCCCAAACCACAGTTTGAGATACACTGAGTTGGATAATGGAATCTAATGGAATGATTCAATTATCCATATCTAGTGGTTGAATGCATTATAGCATCCATACCAATGCATTTCGGGGCAACAATGGAGGAACAATAAACTCGGAAGGGGATCTTCCATGCTCTGGGGTCTTGTTCCTGGGAATTCACACGTTTCCTTTAATTGTGGCAGTGGACCTATCTGTCAAGAAGGACCACTGCACAACACAGGAAGCCTTCCAGTCTTGGCAGCACAGGTATGAGCACTCAGTGGACTTATAACATCCAGTGTTCTCGTCACTCCTTCGTAGTGGATGAGCAGCTCACGGCTGGTGATACCAATCAACCCCCTCATTTTTGGCCCGCATATGTACTGTATCTTTAACCTTGTTTCCTGGTTCTGATCCCTTCTTTGTCTTCATCCCCTTAGCTTTAGAGTGCAATCTTATCATTGTTTACTCAGAGATAAGTTCATTACAGTCAATGGAGTTTACTCCCAAGTAAGTGAGGTTAGGATTGCAGCCTTAGTCTTCTTTGTCCTATAACTTTCAAATCATCTAGCACCTCTTTGTCCTTTGTCTTATATCTTTCTCCCATATAGCTAGCTTACCTCTGATATAGGCTTAGATGCAGTGAGATGATATATAAACATTACACAAGTTCCTACTCAGACCAGCGCTGGCCTGAGAGGACTAACAGAACAATGCCTTCCCCATTTTCCCAGAGACTTTCCAAAAGATTTAAGATTTCCATACTTCTAGGGAAAGGGGAGTCAATGCAAGATGCCTTTAAATACGTTTTGCAATAGCAAAGGCAAGATAGGGAGACACATTTGCAAAACAAAGGCAGAAATCAACAGTAAATAAGTTTCCTAGGTGTGCTGCACAGGTAGCATCTCTCTACTCTCATTAGAAAAAGCCAACTGTTGCAATAAAAGATTCAGGAATAGGGAAGAGGATGAGAATCCTAGCCCTTGCTCGCTTCTCTTATAGGGAGGAATGGACACACAGTTGGACACACAGTTCCAACTTCAGCCTCTGAAAAATATCCTCGTACCAAGGTGACCAGGTGCCAAACCCAAAATTCCCCCCTGTCCCCCAAAATTCCTGTCCTCCAAGCCAAAATTCCCACCTGGTTAAAAAAATGTAAGACACCCCAAAAATGCGGGACAAATGTAGGAGTTAAAATAAAGCTAAAAACACTTGCATTGCTTTCCTGTACTTAATTTTTGCACAAATCTCATTACAACAGACCAGACACCAACCAAAAAGGCACATGTTTAAGTGATCCAAGCAGCCATCTTTTCTCAGGCAGGCATGCAGAGGATTGGCCTTTCAGCCTCCTTTCTTTTGCCCCCTTACACAATATAAGCTCCACTGACTATAATACTTTTGAGTGGACACAACTGGGCTTGGAGACCTGAAACATAAGAAGCCTGGAGTTATCCCCACCATCCCTATCCTGAGCAGGTTGCCAACTTTACACCCAGCCCCTGCTCCTCTGCTTTGACAACAGCTGGATGAAAGGCCCCAAACCTGAACAACTCAAACCCTTGTTGTGAATTACATGCTTTTTGTGCAAAGTATATATTTGTGGATCTATCTACAAAGGCACAGGAACAGAGGAGTCTGGTCAGTTGGCAACCCTGCTTTAAAAAATTAATTCTTCCTCCCCTTTCTCTCCAAAGCCAAATTCACTGCAAGGTTTCATAGCAACTCCACTTGCAAGGCTCCCTCCTTCTTCTGCTCTCCAGCAGCCTCAGCTCCCTCCTTCCCTTCCTTGCAGCAAACAGCAAGCAGAGTCTCTCTCTCTCTCTCGCTCTCTCTCTCTGGCAAGTGCAGGGACTGGAGGTGAATGCCAGCCACAGCCATTTTGGAGCATGTCTGGAGCACTTTAGTCCCTGGGAAGCAGGAGGCAAAGCCTGGTGTGATGCATGCTGGGAGATGCAGTTCTTCACTGATGGCTTAAAAGGAGGATTTAGCATGGGGAGGAGGGAGAAAGACTACAATTCCCCTCCCTCCCTCCTTTAACCAGCAGCCTCAGAGGGTCAGTGGGCACTGCAGCAGCCACAGGGAGCTGCAAACAGGCATCAAAGGCCCCAAATCCAAGGAAATGGCTGGAAAGGCCCCCAAATTCTTGACAGAGAGGCCTCTACCAGGAATTCCAGTTCCAGGGCCTCATTTCCGATTCTGTCAGGGAAATTCCTGTCATCTTGTCACCCTGCCTTGTGCATACCTCTTTTGACTTGGCAGTGGGTGATGGGTGTCAGGAATTAATGTACCAGCAGTTAGCAAAATGACCTTCAAACAAGACACAAGCTCCTTAGCTGACCTACCACTGCAAAAAGGCACATCAGGAATGAGAAAGGAATGTGGAAAACCATCACACACACCTGACCCCTCCTCACCCACAGCATAAGGATGGCAATTAGTTGCACTATGGACAGAAGGTGTGCCATCCTCCAGGAACAATAAAGTAATAAAAAGACAAGTTTACTGGATCAAAGCTGCAATCCTAAAATTACTTTCCTGGGAGTAAGCCCGATTGAACACAATGGGATTTACTGTACTTTTGAGTAGACATGGTTAGGATTGTGCTCCAAATCATCTAAGTGTGTGAAGGCAACACTTGCCTGCTCCACTTTATGTTAAACTAGCAAAAAGCGTACCCGCATTGCAAGAGTAACATTTCCCCATACAACATCCTCCCACAGCACATCAACAACCCATGCGCATCAACACCCCATGTGCAACTTTCCCCCATGCGCAACTTTCCCCCATGCACAACATTCCCCCACGTGCAACTTCCCCCCATGCGCAACTTCCCCCATGCGCAACTTCCCTCCATGCAATTTCCCCCATGCGCACTTCCCTCCATGAGCATCATCCCCCCATGCGCAACTTTTCCTTCATGCGCAGCATCCTCGCCAATGCAACCTCTTCCTCCGAACAACATCCCCCCCCCTGTGCTCCATACACTGACCACCAAATTGGCTGGATGTTGGTCAGTCAGTCTCCCATGTTAAGTATAGGACAAAAACACGTTGACCCATTTTGAGCCCCTCAAGGGTGAAATTTCTCCACATGGGTTCTTGATGGGTGTTCAGGTGACAGAAGGAACTCCCTCCCAGAATTCCATGCTTCTAGGCCTAGCAGTTGGGGCAGAATGTTGATGAGTCATCAATTCTCCAATGCAAAGTATAGGGAGGAAAACGTGTTGCGCCCCTTTTCACCCCCTTCCGGTTGGAATTTCCGAAAACCGGTTCTTAGTGTACCCCTCCGTCACGGAAGAAACATCCACCCCAAATTTCACGCTTCTAGGCCCAGCGGTTTTGGCAGGGCGGTGATGAGTCAATGAGTCAGTCAGTCAGTGAGTGACTTTTTTATATATATAAATTAAGCATTGTGCGGGAGGGTGATTGTGGTGATCTTTTCCTCTTACCCACTGCTCCCCCCACAAGAGAAGTCCATTACTTTGGATCTACTGCCCAAAAGCTGAAAAATGGCCTGGCAATGCATTCTCCAGAAAGTATTCTTATTTTGAAAGACATTTAATTTGAATTCTAGAATACATGGATTGTACTGATAATTCATTTTTCAGGATGTAGCCTCTGCTAAATATAGTCACATACATACACACATAGTTTTACTCCACACATTATAGTCACATACATACATACATAGTGTTACTCCACACTTATGTGAGGGTCATAGAACACTCAAAAAGGTGTCCCTGCAGGTTGCCCTGCTCATTGTGACCAACTCTAGGATGCGGTGCTGATCCCTGTTTCTAAGCACAAGAGCCAGCATTGTCAAAAAATGTTTCCATGGTCATGTCACCAGCATGACTATATGCCAAGGCACACAGAATGCTGTTACCTTCTCACTGAGGTGGTACCCATTTATCTACCTGCATTTACATGTTTTCAAAAGGCTAGGTTGGCAGGAGCTGGGCTAAGGATGGGAGATCACCCCATCTTGCAGTACTCAGGTCTCAAACTGCTGACTTGCTGATCTTTAGATGGGTAGACACAGTGCTTTACCAGCTAAGCAACTGGGGGCCTAGAAAACTAAAATAATTTAACTCAAAACCTGTGCCATCGGTGCCTGTACAAAGGGTTGCTGCTACACAAACTACGTACTTCGTGAGCTTTTTTGGGATATATGGAATATAAAAATTTGTAGTGATAGTTTGAGTTGAAGTCGAGTTAAGCTGAGTAACTGGACCACATCTTGATAAATGAGATGAAGAAAATATGTAACCTGTATACCAAACATTAACTTTGTACCATTTACGGATTTACAAATCAAACAAAGCAGACTAGATTCTTTATCACTCTTAGAATCCTCTCACTTCACAAGAAAACAGTGAATACCAATTTCCGCCCTCAGCATTAAACGCTGCTAACATTTACTACAGATAGTTGCTAACTACAGGGCAATTTGGGGATTGCCCAAATGTGACCAAGTAGCTAGATGGATAGGAGCAACAGGTTTTCCTAACCAAAATATCTGGAACCTGTTCAAGAATTAGAACAAGATGAAAGCTAACCACAGCCTCCATACAACCAGCATATGCCAAGTGCTAATACTATCATATGCTGGGGCCTCTGAGAAAGCATTAGCACATTATTCATTCATAAGTGCTAAATGTTCAGTCAATGAAGAAATACCTATATGAAAAACTAGCAAAATGTATCCAGGTTGTGGGAGTAAAATACCCCCCATACACCATCCCCCATTGCGCAACATCCCCTCACGTGCCGTGCCAACCCCCCCCCCGTGCATCCTCCCCCTCCCCCAGTGCATGTATCGGGCACCAAATTGGCTAGAAGTTGATCAGAAAGTCGTCAATGTTAAGAATAGGGGAAAAACACGTTACACCCCTTTTCACCCCCTTAAGGGTTAAATTTCTCAACATTAGTTCTTGGTGGGCGCTCACATGACATAAGAAACACCCTTCCAAATTTCATGCTTCTAGGTCCGGGTGTTGGGGCACAGTGTCCTTCACTAAGAGATTCTTCAGTGTAAAGTTTAGAGAGGAAGACAGGTTGCGCGCACCTTTTCACCCCCTTCCTGTTGGAATTTCCAAAAACTGGTTTTTAGTGGGGAGGGTGTTCCTTCCATCACAGAGGTGCAAGCCATCATAGGATATGGGTGTGTGGGTGTGTGTATAGATAGATGTAGGCAACTTTAAAAAGCCAAATATAGGGGAGGGCACCTGGATGCAGCTCTCAGTTGACTTGTGTGCTCCCCAAGGCATCTGGATAGAGCTGTGAGATACAGAAAGCTGGACTAGAGGCACCTTTGGCCTGATCCAGTGGTGACTCTTCTTATGTTTTTACAATTACTGACAAGTTACTACAGCTTTGAGTTGAGGAAAGGTTTCCTGTATCCCACTGTGTGAGTCATCATACAAACTTGTGTGTAAAAGAATCGGTCTAATTTATTCAGGTTCAGAACCACCCAAGCAACCAAATTTGGCACTGAAATTTATAGGCAGGGCTTTTGTGAATTATGCTAAGTACATCTGGACCAGCATGTCCCAAACTTTTGGATAGCAACCCAACAGTCTTGAAAGCTCTGGCCTATTCTCCTTTAAGGTGCAGGTAGTCAAGAGGACAGCATTACTTCCAGGAACGCCTTCTATGAGCAGCACCAGTCTCAGGAAGGGGGAGCACCACATATACCTCCAAAGGTCTCCCCAAGCATCAGAATGTATAAGAAAAGCTAACAGAACCCAATTCTAGGTTTCCAATAAAAAAAACCAAGTGGATTCAGACTGTGTTCTTTTTGAGGTGTCAACGAAGCTTTTACTCCCCACGAGGCCAACCATGCTCAAACACTTATTTTCCTCACTTCTTGAAAGCTACATAAATGACCAAAAACGGTTTAATGAAGTTGAAGACCTGAACTTGTAAGTGAGGATACAGAAGAACTGTAAAATGAACATCAAGTCAAACTGGTTCGTCAGCTTTTATCTTTTCAGGCAAAAATATATGGGAACATTAGTCACGAATAAATCATACACGTACTAAAACAAAAACCATGTGTCTCAACAATAACAGTTGCTATCCTAGAGATTATTTATCGCCTATGTTCCCTCGTATACATTACTGTTTTAATATTTAAAATGGGGGCAATTTATTCTCAGTCCCTTTGTTATTGTATACTAAAGCAACATTCTCCAGACTCCATTCTCCAGACTGCATACAAGCTGGATGATTCTTGGTTCAGTAGAAAAAAAACCCAAAGTATCTCAAGCAGGATACTACCACCAGTTATGTTATGCAGAACTTGAAAAACTAGCACTGCAAGACTTTTCTCATTTTGTGTCAATACTAATAAAAGTATTAGTACCATCCAGCTTTTGGGTGTCAAGTATGAGTTCTTATTCTAGACAAGATCTGTTCATGTTGCAGATGGAAGATGGGGGTAAGCATACTAAGCTAAACTCCCAATAATATGTCTGCCATACAGTACAACTCTAATTTATTGCCACTCCAAAATAACATCTGAGGATTTATTCTGGTAAGTTACATTTTGATAAAATGTAGCATCAGAGAATTTCCACGCTTTATGTTTTGGTTTATCTAATATTTTCTCATATTGTCTACAATAGCCAATGGTTAAATATAATGGGAAACTGTACAAGATGGAAGTGATGGTCACTCATTTAGGTGGCTTTAAAATGGGATTAGACAAGTTCATAGAGGACAATTTTAACAGGCTATTTGTCATTATGGCTGTGTTCCCCTCAGGGTAACACCTCTTGTTGTGGATCAATGACATGACCTGGAATATGTCTTTTCCCCTCTCTTTACATCTATGTTAAAGGTACAGAAGAAAATGCTTATGGACAGGCTCTTTTGTTTTAATAAACTTCAGGTTTTTTGTTTATAAATAGTAGATTTACCTGGAAAAAATGGCACTATAATTGGACTGTTTTCTCAATATGTTTCTGTTTTTCAGAAGTTTTCCAGAGTTGGGTAATTTTGCTTTATTTTATAATATGTCATTTGTTTTGGAATTTTTTTCTAAAGAAGGGTAGCAAAGTTTGAATAGTTAGGATGCTTTCATTACTGGCAGTAGTCTGAAATGCTAGGTTTGAATTTGTTGCTAAGGCTGATGTTGAAGTGGATATGTGTTCAAAATAGTTTTGCAACATTTCTCTCTTCTAAATCATCATCCTCATGTTTTTTGCTAGGAGAAAGATATTTAAGTGCAGTTTTCAAGAATAGCCTGGTTGGTCTCCAAAAGTAGATGAATTTGAGCTCAAGATCAATTTAGATGTTTTCCATAGTCCAGATAGTTTTTAGATAAATAAAAATCCAGTTCAGTAGAGAAATAAATTACCTGAGCATTATACATTTAGCCTGCAATCTTAACCACTCACTCTTGGGAGTAAATACTATTGAACACAACAGAACTTCTGAGTAGATATGCTTAGGAGTGCACTGTTAATCTTAATAAAAATTTCTTATAACAAAATAAGCTAAATGGGATAAATTTTAGGATAGTTGTCTTCTTCAGAGGTATTGCTCTTTCTAAAGATGCTCTTTAATTAAGCCATTTCTGGCCATTTACCAAAAAAACCCACCATTTCTCCTACCTCTCACTCACTCCTTTGCTTTGTAAGGTTTCACTCTTTCCTCCTGCCTAGAAACCACAAGAACTGACGGCCTAACAGCAGGGTGATAATATGACTATAAATTCCCAAAATATGTCTGGAATTTTTAGCCTCCTGTCCAGGCTTCAATTTTGGCTTCAATGTCCTACATTTTGGAACTTTGCAATGGTGTGCTAAACCCCATCATGTCATATGCTGTTGGATTTGTATTGAAGAGCAGGATCCAATGCAAAAATTGGTTTTGAGATATTTCCTTCCTTTCAAATGTTATGGCCAAAAACTGAAAAAATAAAATATAGAATCATAGAATCCTAGAGTTGAAAGGGACCTAGTAGGTCATCTAGTCCAACCCCCTGCCTGCAGAAGGAAATCCTCCTAGATCATCCCTGACAGGAGCTCTATGGGAAAGAAAAGCTCACCACATTGCAGCTTTACTCATGAGGAGGTGAACATACCATAGATTTCCAGAAATGCCATGCTGAGAGGAATCCAAGGACACCATAATGGTTTTGATCCAATATACAGAGCCTCCAAAATCACCCGCAAAAAGCACCTGATAATTGCACTGACCTCTATGAGAACTGAAAAGGAGCCATATTGAGCTTTTACTCGCAAATAGGCAAACTTGCCTTAGATATTTTGGGCAGGATGAGAGAAATCTGTTCCTGATCCAAGAAATGAAACCCCTACCGGGCACCTCACAAGGAAACCCTTCTCCAAGCTCCATTGCATTAAACCCTTTTGAAAGTGAGACTGCACAGCCTCTTTTACTAACGAGTAAGTAAGCATGCCTTGCTTGTGTGGAAGGTCAATCCAGAGAGTGCAAGGCTTCCAGAATGGTCCTGATCCTATGCACTTGGAGCTCAGCAAATGCTCCACAAGGCAGCACTTGAGTGTTTTCAGTATATGAGGGTGTTCAGATTTTATTTTGTCATGCCCTACATTTTGCTTAGATGTCCTACACTGGAGGGAGCCTTGTCCTCTTTTTTTGGTTATGGCATATGGTCATCCTGGATGAGTATCATGTCTGCTTTGAGCCACTTACGTGTGCACTGTTGGTGAAAACAGGTCTTGCAAAGATGTTTTCAATTCAAAAAGTAGTACTATAGTGTTGAAATTAAGACAGGAAAGCAATACGAGTGTTTTTAGCCTTTATTTTAATAAGTCCTACATTTATCCTACATTTTATTAGGTGTCCTATATTTTTAAGCATGTCAGGAATTCTGCTTGGATGTCAGGTATTTTGGGGGACCTTGTCCTCTTTTGGGGGTTTGGGCATCTGGTCACCCTGCCTAACAATGAGTGTGAAAACTTCATCGTAATGTCTTTGATTCCCCTTCTTGGTTCATGTACCATTATCCACACATCACTAAAAGCCTTGACCTGTGTGTGAGGTGTCTGCATGTTCCGTGTCAAGCAGGCTGAGGGTTCTAACCCCATATGTCTCTGAGGCAGAGAAGACCGAGAGTTATATTCCCATTTCAACAGTCATTTGTAACTGTATCTGGGACAGATAACAGGCCAGCCTGGAAGAGACAACAGAGCCAACTGAGAAGAGAGTTGGCAAAATGGCAGTTGATGTGCTGGAAAGGGGGATGGTGTTTTTTTTTTCTTACTGATGAATACTATTAAACTGCAGTGGTTCTTGAACACTTCAGCCTGGAACTCCCTTTTGAGAATGACAATCTGTCTGGAATCCCCTCCCCTGAAATGTCACAGCTGGAAGTGACATGAAACAGGTAGCAACATCACTATGGTGCCAGAGCTCCACCATGCTCACTTGGAAGTAAGTCCCAGAGTATACAATAAGACACAGGAAAGCATCCTGAATGTCCAATTCCAGGATGACAGCAGTCAGCTTTTCATGACCCCCCTGAAATGAAGTTACAACCCTCCAAGGGGTTTTGACTACAGCTTTGAGAACCACTGTTAAATTGCATCACCACAAATGACAACTGCATCCTTTTACTAGTGAAAACAAAATATTACACTAATATTCTGGCGACAGTAGGATCAGTAGGATTTGTGTCACTTGGTGCAGGAGGCCAGTGTGTCATCCCCATGAAGGCCTTCCTCCCCTGCAATGGGCATGGCAACACCTAAGGCAGAGGGTGTGACAACACATCTTCACCTTGCCCCCTCTGTTCTTTGGCTATAACCTTTGATAGAATATATTTCCATGTCATTCTACATGAAATTTATGCAGCAAATGATATAACATGATGCTATTATTACTAAAAAAAAAACCATAATTTTCCAAATTTTGGCCAGCAGTATTGTCACCCCTTCTGTGCACATCACCCAATGGGGACTGCACCCTCTTAGAAATATCACTGTCTAGCTTTCTTCCTCATTCCATGCCAGTTCATCGAGTTCATGAGCCATTGCACTTGACCCTTGCACAAACAATCAGTTTCTCCCATGTGAATAGGTTACAGGTGTTACAAAGCATGCTAGGTGATATGTCAGGTTACATATTTTTCCACTGCTAAAGCAACACACACAATAGAAAGGTTCTCATATGTTGTTGATAAAAAACATGATTGCATGCCTCTGTGCATGTGCAGAACTGCCTCTAATATCCACTCTATTGAATCTTTATCAGCCATGTGTCTGTCTCTAGCGGAACTGTTACTATATAGATGCTGTACCACCAATGAAGTGGATTAGGACAAAACAAGAAATTACTTGACTAGAAAAGAGAAAGCTCAGACTTTACTTTGGACTGGCTGACCTACACCATATCTGGAAAACTGGAAAAACACTCACCTAATCCACCTACAAAATAAACTATTCCCTTGGTCCATTATTAAGGAATGCAATATGAAGCAGGGCAGCATACACATATACATTCTGTGCATTTACATTTACATGCTATATTTTAGACTACAAATATATCCACAACATGCCATGTCATTCTAGCTAGCTGACAGCACAGACCTATTTGTTTGCTTCATGACCTATTGTGAACCTAACTCAGGTGTGCAACTGCTCAGACCAGCAATTTTCAACCCACGTGCCATCGCACTCTGGTGTGCTGCAGAAGGTCTGCAGGTGTGTTGTAAGGGTCATTAATAGGGCATTTGGGGGGATTTGAGCCCCTTTATTGGTAGGCCAAGTGGGGATTTGAGCCACATAACAGAAGCATGGAGTGCTTTGTCAATGGTCAAAAAACTAATAGTGTGCCTTGAAAATTTTTTCACCTTGTCAGTGTGCCATGAAATTTAAAAGATCAAAAATTTCTAGCTTAGACAAACAGCCTCTGAAAAACAAGAGGCCAGTGACATAACTGGGGGGCAGGAAGAAATGAAACAGAACTCTGGAGCCAGGAGCACCTCAAATATTTTATTGCAGTCAAACAGTAGGTGGTCAATTAACCAGACAATATTGATTAGTCAAACGTCCGGCATTGTTACCCTATGTGAGTTAAAAAGGAGTTTCCCTCTGAGGAAAGGGCCAACTTTGTAGGTTAAAAAAAAGATTTGCCAAGATTTGTCATCAACACATGAAGCTTCTTGGAGCCAAATTTTTTGTTAGCATTTAATGGCACCAAGGACTGTGCCCTACCCCCTGAAAGAAAATCTCCCCAAATCATTTACCCAAAGAAAATCTCTCTCAAAGCTACTACTGATTATGCTGTGGGAAAACAATAGAGGTCAATATTTTACAAGTGTTCTTTCCCACCCTTCCCCAATAATAATAGTGTACAAGGAGGGATTTTCATCAAGAAAATGATACTTGGGTAAGGGTTAAATACTCTGTCCCCAGTACCCTGGTCCACATCCAACTGCTACCTCCTCATGATTTTTTAAATCTCAACAGAAAAACTTTTAAAGATCTTATCATGAATCTTCCTCAGCACCTCTAGTTTGGCCTTTAGTAGTTTGAACTTAGGCTGCTAACACATGGAATCCTAACTGACTTAACCCTGATCCACTTCCAGTTTTGTTAATTAACACCGAAGGTAATACTTTTATGACATATATGATAGCACTTAACATTCTGAGAGGTCATGGTGACAAATGCTTCATAATATTTTTCATCTTTCTCTCCTTCTCCATCATTATCACAGCACCTTTTCTCTTTAAGTTGTGTTGTGCACACATCAATTTATTCACCACTATTCCGTTTTCATCTATTTTCCTCACCCTTGCACAGATCCAGCTGTTCTACAGTTTCACAAAGATATATTTGATATTCCAGTCAGACAAGAGTGTCTGCATTGATCTACTGTACAACCATATTTGATATATTTCTTCAAAAAGATAATGCAAGAAAAATCCGAAGAACTACCTTCTATTTGAAAATTGCTGGCAGGTGCTGAGGCTGAGAGGAAGAGGAAATATGAATTCATGGTGAGGCACAATTTAAACCTATGAACCCTACAATCCAGAGTAACTACGGGAGCACGTAAGAGACATTACGTGTACCCGTAGTTACTGCACCAGCTAGTGAAAACCTATGGGAAATTCATAGGGCAATCCAGAGCAAATTGTTCTTACACTGGAGCAAGGACTCCCCGTAGTTACTCTGGATTGCACCCGAAGACTCAATTCACTGTTCTTCTTAACCACTGTCCAATCATTCCTAAAGTCCTCGTTAGCAGGTGGGAACCACACAAGTATTTGTGGAGGCGAAGGATTGAAGTAACACAATCGCCAGGTTTGCACTGCTGCCATGCATGAGTGGGGGCTTTACTTACCTCCAGCCACTGCTGGAGTCCTGGGAGATCTGAGCTCTCTTGCAAGGCTCCCTGAGCTTGTAACAATGAACAAGGGCACTTTCAGTTTGTGGCTGCAAAACCAAATGAGGACTTTGCTAAGGTAGAAGAAACACAACAGCACTACTCAACATAAGGAAGTTATCCCATTTTGATAAGTATTTTTGTTAAGTTTCAGTCTTGCTCATGAGTTAAAACTGTCAATTAAAGCTTGTTTTTTTAATGTAGGAAAATTAAAGAAGGGATCCCCAAACAGGAACCTTATCTTGGGCTCTCAGTAGCTCTCACTGTGCAAAGTTGTAAATATCAGCACTGAAACATTCAGGATAGAAGAAGTCACTGATTCACATAGAAAATTGTTTGCCATAGCACCGAAGTTGCTCACCACTAATTATAAACCTGCAGTTGATCAAGTTTGGCCTTCCACAGCCTCCTTATAAAAAACGTCTGCTTCATACTGCACGTTAGAAGGACTAACATTGACTCTTTGAGGACAAAGGTTGAATAGAATACTTTTCTCTAACAACTTAAACAGGTATAGGAGGAGGGGCAAAGTAGGAAAACACCATAGGTAGCAAAAAAAAACCATAGCTTACTTTTACATTCTCAAAATTGTTCCCTGCCAGCACACAGTCCAGTTGAGACTTGGTATCAGAGCAGTGTCAGCAGTTTGCCACGATGATTGCTGACTGACAACTTGATAAAGTTTTGCTTGATCTTTATGGTGTTAAGTGACGACAGCTTCATTTTTATATCCTTGTCAAATATTATACCAGCATAAAAAACAAATCTGATAACCCATTTCTAATCCCTACCAAAGAATCTCAAGCTACACATTCAAATGTTTATAAAGGAACACAGTACATTAGTGGTTAACTGAAGACCACAAAAATGATATTGAGGAATTTTCCTAAGAAGATTGTTGACTACATTTAAAATCATTTAGTAGAAAGAACTTCCCATTTTCATTTACGAAGTTTTTTGTTCTGTTATTCCTTTGTGGCTTCATCTGTCACTGAAGTGGCTCATAAATCCTATTCTCTGCAAAAGGCTTTTGCCACAAGATTTGGAGATACATTGGGCTAATCAAGGCTCTCTCAATCTCTCTCTCCTTCCCCCTTCTAACTTTTAGGCAAATCATAATTTGCTGTGATATCAAACTATATTGCATACAAAAAGCAGGCCATCAGTCTTGAAAGACTATGGTATGGCATCGTGCTCGGCACTGCATACGCTGCATGCGAAGCATGAAAGCCTGGGTTAGATTATGGAGGATAGGCTGTTACCCAAGCAGCAAATCCCCCCTCTCCATGCCACTGAAATAGTCCAATGGAAAGGCAGAGCCAATACAATTGGATCCAGCTGGCGTCGCAGAGCTGGGCTAAGGACAGGAGCTCACCCTGTCTTGTGGAGCCGACCCAGGTCTTGAACCCTGGTCTGCTGGTTAACAGGCACAGCGTCTTAACCACTTGTGCCACCCACAGCCCAACAAGTAGTATGCAATATGCAGTTCCAAATCATGGCTTAGCTAACTTCAAGTTCACTATTTGATTCCTTTCTATAGTTTGCTGTAAATGTCAAAGCTATAATTTGTGCATATCCTCCAAACCAAAATTGGAAATAATGATTTGAAATGGGTTGCAGGAGATTTACAAAATATAGGCTGCAATCCTAATCAAGGCTGGCACAATTCATTGGTCTTCCCATTCCCATGGTGATGTAGGGAGGCAGTGCATATCTGTGCACTGGCCTAACCATCACCCAGGAGTGGTGCAGAAGTGTCTTAAAGCATTTTTGTAACACTTCCAGGGAAGCACAGAAATTATGCTAGGGCTTAGGCCAACCTAAGTGGAGGTAAGGATTGCAGCCACAGTTGCTGAGTGATGCAATAGCAAACTATGACTTGCCTGAACCTAGAGGGAACTGGTCAGCATCAGTCTAGGTCAGCTAAACTATAATTTGGCACTACAGTGGTACCTCGCTTAACAAGCGTTTCACATAACAAGCAAAAATTCCTAAGAAATCTTGCTTCATATAACAAGTTCCACTTCACTTAACAACCAAGCATGCTATGGGCACGCATGCTATGCAGACCTGACGCTCCACATGGAGGCTCTTTAAAAGGGCTGCTGGGCAGCGCTGCTGCCTCTAACTGCCCCCAACTTGTGGGCAGTTGCCTGGAGGTGCCAGAGGCAGCTACCCCTAACTGCCCCCAGGTGCCCCCACCGGCCACCTTGAACCTCCAGCAGCAGCCCAGGTAAGCCTCCCAGGAAAGTGTCTTTGATTGCAGTCTCCCAACCATGTCTACCCAGAAGTAAGCCCCATTCTGTTAAATGGGGCTTACTCCAAGGAAGGTGTCTTTAGGATTGCAGCCTAAGTAGACTTCATAGGATCATGCACATTGAATGCATGTTTTGAATTCAATTCCGTGTTTTGTCATCATTTTTACATGGAGTTAATATTTTTATATGAATATTTTGCGGGTTATGGAACCAATCATCTGAGTTCCCATTAATTACTATGGGAAAATCTGCTTCACTTAAAGAGTGTTTCACTTAGAGAGCATGCCACCGGAACGAATTAAGCTCTTTATGTGAGGCACCACTGTACATGTAAACAAATTTACATGCAAAGCCATCATAGCTGCTACTTAAATCTATGCTTTTAATAGTTTGTAATATCAGAGACGTCCGACTTCTAGTCTTACTTTTCTAAGTTATTAGGTAAGCACCAATATATCAACAAGGAAACAGGAGAAAAAAACTGCAAGATATAGCACTCATTTTGTATTATTACTTCCCATTATTATTTTTTAATTTTAGGAAAAAATCCAGGACCTATTCACCAACATGTTGTACTGTTGACATAAAGTACTGCCATGTCAGGTAACCTTAGTACCTCTTCTTACATAAACACTTCACACAGCAGTTCAGGGTAGAAAGCAATCTATTGAAGTTAGATAGGCAGCATGTAATTAGCCTATGGCATTTAGCCAACACTGAATTAACTAGAAGTACATACCATGGCTACATATGGAATGCCGCACTGATTCAGTTCACCAATTGAAAGTTCATTTACAAAAGAAAAAATGTTACCCTTCTGGGGAATCATGTCTTCTTTTTTTGAAAATGGCAAGAGAGAGATCTACAATTCCACCAACTGTAGAATAAGATTTGTCTGTGTACACTGCCCCATTCTGGATACTTGGGGAAAAATTACAATTCTATAATTTTTAGACAAAGCATTTCACAATTTGTTGCTTCCTTCTATGACAAGACTACAATAATTACAGCTTAGAGCTAGGTGGAAATATAAGGTTCATAACTGGCATTATTGCCCTTTAGTTTCCTAAAGCAGCTATTTCCCCAACTTTGGGAGACAGTGGACCACTGAGGCAAAAATTAAAATTGTCATAGACCACATGCAACCCCCCAAACCTTCCCACAAAAAAAACATTTAAATCAGCAATACAGGCAGCTCCCATTATCCACGGGGGTTCCGTTCCCGGAACCACATGGATAAGGATAACCATAGGTATTTAAAACCTGAATACCATCATGAAGCCTGGACTTGTTTAAAGGTCATTTCAGGTTTTCAATGAAAACTGGAAGTTCCAGACTTCCTGCCTGCAAATGCCAAAGGCAGATGTGCACAGCCTCTACAGACTTCAGAAGAGCCTCCAGAGATGAGTGGAGCACCGCTTCCCTCACTTTCAGAGACCTGCAAATGAAGAAATCTGTGGGTATCAAAACTAAATAAATTAGAAAACATTTATTTAAAAAGTATTGTTTATAGAGAAGATTTGTGGTTTGCAGCTTTTGTAGCTGTAGATGGTCCAGTCCATCACTCTCTGGTGTCCATTACCTCAACAAGATGCTGGAAGTTATCAAGAACTATTTACTAAGACCTCACAGACCACTTTGCAGCTATGAAAATCTCTGTGTGAAGCTTTGATTTTATAGCAGCATCCTAGTAGTGTATTTGTAACTTCAAGCATCAATTTCTGCCTATATTTCAAATATTTAGATATTTCTGTTTCTATACTTGTATTGGTACAGTATTTTGTTGTTCGCTTGCCTCAAATAGTCAAAACACTAACTGCTTATTAACAGCTTTCAACAAGAAGATATTCTGGGATTCCATTTATAATGTCAGTAACAATGAAAAAAGGAAGCACAGATCTTTAAATCAACAGCCAACTATTTATAACAGAACAGTACATATTAGCACAACTCATTATATAAAGTGCAAAATAGCAGACACAACAAATAAAGTGTAACTAATAAAAGTGGAACACTAGTACTTAAAAATGGCAGTTTCTTGCACTAATCCTGATGAAACAGACACAAGGCAACGAACAGCTCACATATTAATAGTGATGATAGTTGTGTATGTTGAGAAAAATTCAACTAATAACTAACAATTACAAAATGGGCAAGGACCATCTACAAAAGTAAAAATAAGATAGCCATAGATGAGTCTGAAGAGCTTGAGAATGTACTGTTTTCCATGCCTTTCCAGGGTCGCAGGGAGGCCTCTCCCTTCACCCCTAAGCAGAGGCAAAATTAGACCAAGAAGCACCTGGGGCAAGGAAATATGCCATGTCACAATATGAATCATCTCAATTTACACTGGAAGCCACATATTTCCTTGCCCCAGGTTCTTCTTTGTCTAATTGTGCCTCTGCTTAAGACTGATAAATGCGACCAAAATTATGTCCCAAATCATAGCAGAATCCTGTTCAACTCATTTCAACTTAGTTCTCAGTGTGCATGCTTAAAAAAAAGAAGCAGGCCTCCATCAGTCTTGAAAGACTATGGTATTGTGCTCGGCACTGCATACGCTGCATGCGAAGCACGAAAGCCTGGGTTGGATTGTTGTGGAAGATAGGCTGTTACCCAAGCAGCAAATCCCCCCTCTCCACACCACTGAATTAGTCCAATGGAAAGGCAGAGCCAATGCGATTGGATCCAGCTGGCGTTGCAGAGCTGGGCTAAAGACAGGAACTCACCCTGTCTTGTGAGGCCGACACTGAAATACCAATGCAAATGCATTTTCCGAATCCTTTTAAGTATCTATAAGTTGTGATCCACTGAAACGTATCATTAAATTCAGTAGGATTTACTTCTACATATGTCTATATAAACATACACAGGCTGCCACTACCTCATCTAAGAGTTTGTATATTTCAAATATTCTTCTTTGTTTAGCCAAAACCAAGACCTTTTTATTTAAATTCTCCCCAATCAGTTCATATCAGCTTCACAAACCACCCTCAAAACATGCTGCTTTCTTTGACTAGGTTCTCCGTTTTAGCACAAGCAAGCTATTTGTTATTCTTGCAGTCATATTTCTTTTTGAATTTAATTTCATAGCTAAGGTTCACTGCCAAAGCTAAAGGAACAATACCAATTCACAGTAACATTCCCCACGCTGTGAAAAGCAGAACAAGCAAAAAAAGGCATGTAACCAGATGAAACTGGATGACCTTGGCAGTCAGACTTCAGTGGCCAGCTGAATTGGGGCCATTAGCCATGTGCTGGTAGCTTGCAGCTCATTAGTGTTTTGAATTTACGCTACTGTGCGTAGCTGGCAGGCTGCAGTTTGGGACCTTGTCAAATCTTTGTGCAAGTGCCAGGTCACACTTCCCAGCACTTCACAGCACTGCAATTGTCCACCTTCAAGAGTTAGCTTTATGAGCTCAATTAGTACAACTAGGAGATTCAAAATAGGAAGTTTAAATCAGCAAGAAGTAGGCTGGGAATTACAATACTGCTTCAGAATCATAACATTCTCATTTTTTCTCTTTTGCTTATGTATTAATGGAGTATGCAAGCATTCCAGGATCCCTAGGAAGATAGCATTATAATTTGGTTACATCTGTAGTATATGTGCAATTTATTTATATGTGATTTTGTCTCAAAGTGAATGAGATTGGCTCTTTAAACTGAAAGAAACATCCCTTAGGTAGCAATAACTTAAAGACAGCCTGCTTACCATGGCAGACTATTAAGCTTGCCTTAGGAAAGTTGACAAAGGGATCAAGTTTGGTTTCAGGTTGCAGCTGGGAGGGAGAAAGACAATGTGATAATCATTTATGAATTGCCTCTGATCTGAAACTAAACTGTTTTAAGCCATGAGGCCCCACTGAGCAGCAGGCATCCCTACCAAGCAGCTGTTACCACTTAGTATCACCGAATTGATTCTTAGAGGTTCTTACATTACAAAAGGAACATGTTCCCCAAATTTCATGCTTATAGGTATAGGGGCTGGACGTTGATCAGTCAGTGATTCTTCAATGTTAAGTATAGGCACAAAACGCATTGCACCCCTTTTCACCCTCTTCTGGTTTGAATTTCCCAGAATCAGTTCTTAATGGGTACCTACATCACAGAAGGTCTCTCCCCAAATTTCATGCTTCTAGGTCTGTAGATTTAGGCTGGTGAGTCAGTCAGTGACTCCCCAATTTTATATGTATAGATAAGGTAGGTTCCCCGCACAACTTAATGAAATTCTTATACAGTGGAGTCTCACGTAACAAACGCCTCATGTAAAGTATGTTTTATGTAACAAACAAAAATTTCTCTAGGACTCTGCTTCACGTAACGAACAATGCTTCACGTAACAAGCAAACTCGTTGGCAGTTGGGGCAGGCAGGGGCTGGCAGCCCTTTTAAAAAGCCTCAGGGCTGCCTAGTGCACCTGCCCATAGTGAAAGCAACACTTCTGCACTGTTCCTCCTGTGGCCAGGCATCCGCTGGGCAGAGGGAGAGAACAGCAGTGGAGAAGAGGGAAGCAGCTCGGGGCTAGCCAGAAGGGAGCAGGGGAGAGAGAGGCTCAGGATGAAGAGAAGGAGAAAGCGGGGAGACACTTTGAAAGTGTCTTGGATTGAAGCCTCCTAACCATGTTAAATGGGGCTTACTCCCATGTTTAACTCCCATGGTAAATTTTTAAATGTTTAACTCCCATGTCAAATGGGGCTTACTCCCAGGAAAGTGTCTTTAGGATTGCAGCCTAAGTAGACTTCATAGGGACATGCACATTGAATGCATGTTTTGAATTCAGTTCCAGTGTTTTGTCATCATTTTTACATCCAGTTAATATTTTTATATGAATATTTTGGGGGTTGTGGAACCAATCATCTGAGTTTTCATTATTTCCTAGGGGAAAATTAGCTTCACGTAAAGAATGTTTCACGTAACAAACATGCCTCCAGAACGAATTAAATTTGTTACGTGAGGTACCACTGTAAATACCAGTCATTCTGAATACATTTGTACTCCAAGATCTGAATGTAAACATTCAGGCAGACAAAAATGATTTCCAAACTCTTCTTATCACAAGAACCTAAATTTCTAGAACCCTTTTTTCCCCACCAGGTCTGGACCAGTACCAGATACTGGAATGCTTCATACCACTCTTAGACAATGAAATATTAAGATTTAATGTTGCAGTTTTGACCTGGTAGTCCTAACTTCAGCAAATTCTTGACCTTATTCATCTCCATTTAAATTTGCAGTTTTTTGAAGCTGGTAACAGCTTCTGTATCAGTAATAAGGGCAACAATCCAATTTCATCTGAGGTATGACTTTTAGATTTGAAACTGGTTAATGTGCATTCCCACTAATCTGAAAGTGGCACAGGTTCCAATGAAATTGGACCACAGGTTCCACGATGAAATAGAGGGGAAAATGTCCTACAACCACTTCCACCATAACTGCACAAGCTTCAACAATTGTATGCAGAACCCTGCCTTGAAAAGTAAAGGGACACAATAGCTCTAACAATGGTAATCTCACAGATGACAAGCTGCACCTGTTCAAGTTTAATTACAATTGTTATACATATTGATACAGTTCCAAGATTCCTGAAGTGACGCAGCTTTCCTATCCCTGATCCAAGGCAATGGTTCCCAACCGTTAGGGGCCCATGCACCACTGAGTCAACAAATGGATCATGTAGATGGAAGTGGATGATACCATGAGGGATTACTGGTAGTTAGATTATCTATCTTACTAGATAAGTAGTGAATCCCCTGTCTGATAGTTTATTGGAGATGGGCTATGAGAAAGGTTAAACTCTACTGTTCTAAAATTTAACAGAAGCACAGTAAGATTAGTAAAACCACTCTTCAAAATTAGGCAAAATAAAATACCATAGCAGGTACTTATAAATACTCAACAGTGTTTGGCACACATTTATATTCAACCAACACGGGCTATTTCCAACATTTGAATTCACTAAAGCAGCATGATGTACATGCCTTTTCTGTGAAAGAGGTTATAAATTCTAATAGAAATCTTGTAGTGTAATATAGTAACACAGAGGAAAGATTTAAAAAGCAAATGCAAAATCTCTAGTTCTACAATTGCAGAAGATAATGAAGAACACTCAGAAACTCTTGCATAGCAGAGCTGTAAAGGGCACAGGGAAAGCTGCTGTACATTGAACAGTCTGTGCTAAGTGTGCTAGCTTTACAATATTCGTGTCAAAACACAAGGCGTTTCAAACTGAATTCTTAGAGCAAGCTAGAAATAGAAGGCTTTGGATTTAAGATCATACATGCTGAGAACAGCCAGTGAAGAAAAATGAGAAGAAAGAATGCCAACAGTTTTAGCCAAAGCTCAGGCAAAACAGGATCATTAAAAACACACTTGTAATTGGAATGGGGCAAGTGAAGAACTGCCCACTGGTTTCTTTCAAAACTAAAGCTCTTATGCACGCCCATATGCAGACCTCAAGCCAGGTCACACAGATTTTTGTAAATGAACACACCCAGATTATCTCATGAGACAGCTCTTCACACAATTCTTAGGTCAGCATTTCTTGACTAATGGTACACCAGTGGTACATCAATAGTGATTGAAATATTTGCCAGTAGTAAGCAACCACTCCAACCTTTGCCAAGTTTCTTGCAAGAACTATGCAATGAGATTTTGCTTTTTCTTTATATGGCCGATGGGTCAAGAAACTAGTTTCAATGATAAAAAGATCAAGTTTCTCAAGTCTTTTTTGTCTCTCCATTTCATTCACATTTCAAAAATACATTATACATAACTTACTCATTAAGCATGTATAGATTTTTTCCAATAAAATTATGTCTTAAAATGTACTTAACCCTGATTGCCATGGGCTAAATGTACTTAGCCCTGATTGCCATTGTAATTTTAGATATTGGCGGGTACATAAAATAATTAGAATGCTAAACGTTCCATGGGATAAAGGTTGAGAAACACTGTACAGGCATTGATGGTCTGTGGAGGGAGAAGTAAGAGCAGAAGCTATCTTAGAGCAGTGCCACTCAAACTGGGGGTCTTGACCCTCCAGTTGGTATAAAGGTCCCTGCTTCCTTTAAAGGCAGGAGAAGGGGGAAGGTTATCTACCTGCAAGGGGACTGGGGGGCAATTTTCTGCCTCCCCAGGGGTCCTTCCAGGTCATGCCATAATCTTGGGTTCTGGGGAGTCCTGCAGATCAGTTGGCAGAGCTTCTCGTGGCTGGAAATTCAGATTTCAGTTCCAACTGCATCTGAAAACGTTCCCCCATTTCTACCCATAGGGACCTATTACCTGCTGATCTGCAGGGCTCCCCAGACTTTGGCAAGACCCGTGGATAGGCAGAAAATTGGTCCCCCATTCCTCTGCAGAAGTGCAATTCTGAGGATCATCTCTGCCTTAGCTCCTCCCTTGCAAAGACTTAGGGGAGAGTAGGAAATCCTGATGACTTCAATATGACTTACTCTCAGAATAATATGCATTCTATTGCTGTCTTCACCAGCATTTCACATCTCTCAACCCTATCCTCTCAGAAGAAAAGCACATAGCATTCTTACATACATGGCTGCATACACTCAATCACTGCTTTCCATAAGGATCTATGGATGGGCCATTAATCGAACTTTATTATTAGAAGATACAGGTGGACTCCCTCCTAAAACTAGGCAGAGGCAGCAGCAACAAAGGAAGGTCAGAAACAATCCACCTTTCTGCAGCTTCCATGATTAGCAGTTGTACCCACAATTCTAGACTTTTACTGCTGGGAGGAAAGTTTATCTGTCATGACCCGATACAGGATTATCTTCTTCCTAGAACTTGATGCCCCAACTTCACTAACTTGGCATTCATCCCCATGACAAGCCCCAGTCCCATAGGTGAGAACCATTATTCTTTAATTTATTCTCTTCTCTATTATATGCATTTGATCTAAGACCAAGGTCTGGTCTAGAGTGCAGAGCCTCAGTTTGCCTGAAGAGCTAAAGGTTGCTGGATTGAGATAATCGGAAGTCAGATCCAAAGCAAGACCTTGAAAAAGCAGCTGTTGAAGCCAAGATTTTCCATCTGCTTTCCAGAGGGAGTGAAGAAGCTATCTCAACTGCCCTTCGTGTGAGAGCCGAAGGAGAAGTTTGTCAGCCAGAATGTCAGACTTCGGAGTCCAGTAGTGAAAACCAGACTGTGAACGTAACATCTTGAATGTAGCCGGTTCTTGAAAGATAGAACCACCCTGTGTCTGTAAAAATCCCTTTGGGGGGTTTAGATCCACCTGTCTATGTAAACGGCTTTGAATAAAGTCTGAGGAGCAATCCAAAAAGACCAGAAAAGCTGTATAGAAATGCTTGTATTATTATTATCATCATCATCATTAATTGGACCAGGTAGATGTTGCTTTTTTATTTCAGCACTCATCAAATAACTATATAAAGGGTCCTATCCAACATTCCAGCACTGATGCAGTCATACTGCATTTTGTGCAGTATGTGCTGCATTTTGCAGTGCAGAGGGGTAGTTAAGGAGGTCTCCTCAAGGTAAGGGAATGTTTACCAAGGGCCTTATTATGGCTGCATCAGTGCTAGAAGGTTGGTTTTGATTGGACCTTAAATTACTGAAACTATTAGACATGCAACAGAAGCACAGCCTCCAGTTTTAAAGTACAAAGACACTAATTCCTGCCCTCAAACCAGTCAGGGGCACATACTAAGCAACTCTCGGTGTCAATCAGTTTTTAATATAGTTTTAATGGCTCACACAATTAATCCTTAAAGCACTGAATGTTAAAACTTGGAGCAAGCTTTTGTTCCCGTATGTTTCCATTCTGATCAAAAGCAAAATGTACTTGCCTTGAAAGTTAATTCAATTCCTTGTCAATAGTTTCAGATTAAACAGATAACCAGTATTATAAAACACAGAAACAATAGCAGAAATGGGGTGTTACTGATACCGAGGTATTTGAGCAATTATTTTTTGGAAGCCATTTGACATACTGTTTCAGGAAAGGAACATTTCTAATTTCAGCAATTGGTCAAGAATTTACATAGATAAATTTTAAGTTACTTTATAAATTAATTTACTTTATAAATTTGCTTTATAAACGCTGCCTCTCTTAGCACAAGCAAAAAATATCTAATCGGAACAATTTAACTAAAGAAACATTTAAGCAACATGGGACAAATCACTACTTAGAAAAGTCTGTGAATGCCTATAAGGAAAACCTTTAAAAAGTATTATTACCATCAACATTTATACCAATAACGTATATTTCCAGAACATTACTTACTGCCAAATCCTATTGTCCACTAGCACCAGTATAGTGGCTATGGTGTCACCACTAGCTACAATAAAATTGTGAAGAGTTTTTTGACAACATTTGAGTAAGAAGTGCCAGTGGGAATGCCTGCATCTTCCCACTGGTGCTGAATCCAGTCCTATGGTCACCAGTAATAGAAACACGTAAGAGCTGAACTGTGCAGCACAAGAATGGGGGTAGAGAGAGAAATAAAAGGTGAGGTATGGTAGAACAAGGGGTTATTAGGAAAGGAGGGGACTTAGGCTGCAATCCAGAGCAAATTCAGCCTGCTCTGACCTAACTGCACTCTCCTAACTATTCTGTATCCAGAGCAGAAAGTTATGCTGAATCCAGAGAGTCAGGAAGCCTGGGCTGCCCTAACTGCTCCAGAGCATGCTAAGTAATTGACACAAGGGGAAGACTTGCTCCTGAGGAGACACCCCTCAGATCACACTGAACAAGGAACAGCTGTGGTGCCTACAGTGGTGACATGACTCTGCACATCACCTGGTGCGGAAGTCTGTGCGTCATCCCTGGGATGCGCCCCCCCCACCTGGACTGCACAGTCACCAAAGTTGGCGCCTGCGCAGTTGTTTCTGAAGCCAACTGGCTTCAGAAAGAGTACTGCGCAGGCACCATCTCTGACACCTGTGCAGTACTTTTCTGAAGCCTTTTGGCTTCGGGGGAGACTGTGCAGGCGTCAGAGTTGGTGCCTGTGCAGTACTCTTTCTGAAGCCATTCGGCTGCCGCTCCGCCTCCTGAATGAGGCCGAATGGCTGTGTAGAGGCACGGACTTTCTCTGCTCTAAGGAAGTCTCCTCTGAAGCTGTTCGGCATGCTCAGTGTGTTTCTGCGCAGTGCATCTCAGATAGCCGTTCAGGCCAGCTCCTCAGACAAGTGTCAGCTTCTGGCTGATTCTCCGCCTTGGAGCAGGCCTGAATGGGTGTGCTGACGCCTGGGGCCTGCCAAAGGACAGTCAAACTCCTCCGGCACATCACCCCATACGGAGCGCATCCCCAATGCAGCCCACACCAGCGGCACCAGTCTGGTGACGCCACTGGGTGCCTGCCTTATAAGGAGTCCCTGATGAGATGCCAGTACATTCTACAGTGAATACAAGGGGCTTCTTGGAGTGGCCTGCTGTATCCTGAGGTTTGTGGGCAGCCGTAGTTTGTTCCATATCCTGAGGTTGAGAGGAAGGGGTTGCAGCTAGGCTGGCCAAGAACTCAGATTTTTGGTCAGCACTGCCATTCTTACTCGGGCCTTATCATGGACCCCTATGGGTCTACTCATTACTATACCTGCTCCTGAGGTGGTATAACTCTGAGGGCTGGAAGAGGGCATTTCTGCCTTGGAAACAGGTTTTGGATACAGAGTAACTGCTCTGCCCTAGGCAATGCTAAACATGCCCTCAACTTGCCTCTCCTGAGCTGCTTAGGCTGCCCCAGTTAGGGCAGAGCAGGTCCACCTCTCTTAGGGCACCCTATCTTGCCTTGCTCTGCCCTAAGCCTCCTTCAGAGTAACTGGGCTGGAGCATCTTGCAGTTGCTCCAACCTAGTGTTAGATAGGGCAACCTAAGGGCTCTTATGTGGACAGATTAGTTGCTCTGGATTGGGCTGTTAGTCAGTGGAGGACCCTCCATCATATATTAACCCCTGTCCCCTTTATGAAGTTTCTCAGACATGCACCAACAATTGGTGCAGATCAAAGAAACCCCACTGGACAGACTAGAGTACAACACTCCAATTACTCCCTTACTCTAAGACTTCCAGCCTGCCCAATTTCAGCACTGGATACAGAGGACTGGGATTTCCAATAACTAGAACAAAAATTCTAGTAAAATGGAAGTTTAAATTTGGCAAAACCAGATTTGTTTTTTTAAAAATTCTACATCTATTATTCCACTTCAATTTTCTTTATAACTTATTGCCGTAGGGTGCAATACAGAGCAACTAAGAGGGGTCCTTGCTCTGGAGTAAGAACAAGTTACTCTGGATTGCAATATGAGTTTCCCACAGGTTTTCACTAGGTGGTGCAGCAACTACGGGTGCACATAAAGTTTCTTACGTGCTCCTGTAGTTACTCTGGATTGTAGCCTTAGTGTCATTGAAAAGCAAACGTAATTGACATAAAAATAAGAAAAACAATACAAACTTCAGAATTAGCTACTTTATAATTCAGTTCTGTATGCTCAAGTTCTTGCAGTTGAGAATTTATAATTCAAAAGACCAGCAAGCTATATCTAGACTGAGAATCACTCATCTTTATGATCTCCAGAAAAACTTTCACTGATAATGCAATAGCTGGCTGCAGATTACAAACAAAATGCAACATTTAAAAAAATAACTGGCAGTATTTCCCAACCAAAACCTGTGATTGATTTATATGAATCAAAACATTAAAAGTTGGGAAAAGCTAGACTAGTGATGGCAAACCTTTTGGGCTTGGAATGTTAAAACTCAGAAAATGCCTAACCTGAATCATGCTGGCTGTGCACGCATGCACAAAGAGAAACAATTATTTACAAATTATTTTTATTTTAAAAAATACTCTCCGATCATGTTGTTGCCATGTATTACGTAAAGGAATATCAAATAATTACAAATAGGAGTAAACAAAATCATTGGCAAGTGTTGGTGAATGCCAGCATGTCACCCAAAATGTTGTGGTCTGTCATCTTTGATATGCTTGTCATAGGATCACCATTACTAAGCCAGTTTATACTGTAAAGCAAAATCTGTATGTGTCAACCAGTCAATGCTCTGGAATCTAACCATCAGAGTTTATTATCTAGAAATCAGAAACCTGAATGCAAAAGTTCAGCTACTGTAAGTGCAGAAATTACCTTAAGAAGAGGGTAACTCCAGAACAATTTATTTACATAGTTTTAGAGCAAATGCAACTCTAAAGATGATTAATGGGTCAGACTATGTTGCACACGCAATTTGGCCTGTGGCACTCCAGTGAAAGAAAATACTTCATATATTTGGTTCATGAAAAATAAATGCTTCTTTAGTTTTTAACCTGCTCAAATCCAACAGATTCAGGTGCATTACAAAACACAACTGTGAAACAGAACTGCAAAGTAACTACTGTAAGTACCCTTTCCCAATCCAATCCTAAAGACAAATGCAAGCCAGCAGAATTTTTATACAAATATTCAAGTTGGGCGAGTTCAAACTGGAAAGAATTTCCATAACAGATGAGAAACCACCATATATGTCTTTTTATGCCCTTGATGACCGAGCTGATAAACAGATGATATCGGGAAGGCACTGTCCTTGGTGATTTTCAGAGAGCATGCTAATTCACAAGGATGCATTGAAGTCAGAACTAATGTGGACCAAAGACATGTCTATGACAAGTCTCAAGTTTCTGCCACAGTGGAATACAGTCACATGTTTAAGGGAAATTATACCTCCTTAGAATTCTTCCACTTGAAGTGAACATCCAGTTATTTTAAAAGAGAACAAAATTGCACACCAGTGCCTACAAAACTTACTGAAGGATAACATGCCAGTCCTTCAACCAGTTGTTGGAAGGATAACTTGATCCATTACAACAGAATTCTTATACAGAAGACACTTGTGTGTGGGAATTATAAAACTTAAATGTGGGAAGATGCACATGAAGATCACATGCACATGAAGATCACATGCACATATGAAGTGGAGAACTGCAACCCATGATGGCTTCCCAAGTGAAAATCTAAGTGAATCTATGTCAACTTGTAACAATCTATGTGCACATGTTATGTTAATACCCACAGAGAAGTATCCATCTCAAAATACTGCAACTTATGAATGCAAAATATTGTTCTTTCCTTAAGAAAGTGTTCCTTCTATTCCAGACACAAAATTATTGATTTGAATACACAGAGATCAGTTTTAAAGCCGTTGTGCAAAGGAAAAATGCTAAGCTGAAATTAAAATGCAGCTGCCAAAAGCTATGAATTAGAGTGCTTGGCAAAAGCACTAAGTAAGCAACAGTCCAACTTTGCCAAGTGCTACTTACATCTCATACATGCATTTTCCTTGAATACAAGCACAACAAAACTGCGATGCATTGGTTTTGCCTGCCCAGTTACACATGTTTTGTATCTACATGTGCACCTTGAGTCCATAAATTCACAAGACATCTGCCCAAAAACACATTCATATTTTTAAGTAGTTAAGCATACATGCAAATGCACATTTAACAATGTAAATATGAGAAAAGACAGCAGAACACAGAGGTGGACCACAGCTCATGCAACATACAAAATTCACATTGACACATTAGCTCTTCAATAATAAAACAATATATAACCAAGCCCAAAGACAATAAGGAAGCCAACTGATTAAAGCCTATGATTCTGAGTGGGAAAATTTGCACCATATAGTATTGACAGGGCTGGCGTCATGGGTTGGCACTTTGGTGCAGAAGTTGAGGCCCCTGAACCTTGAGAAGGCTCATCAACAATTCCTGATCTGGTGCTATTCAGGATTGGGCCTTCTAGTTTGAATGCTTCCCACCACGTGGAATGCTTCTCCCCCCTCCCCAGTTATTTTAAAAGAGACAACCTGCAAAGACAACACCACCTCCTCCTCTTCTTCTCCTTCTCCTTTCCACACAAATAAAGAGCAGACAATGCAAGACCTCTGATTATAAAAGCAGGCAAATAAGCACTGGTTGCACGAAGCTTATACCACTGCCCTTTCCCCACTTGACACAGTGAGAAAGAGTGGACCCACTCACTATGCATAGAGAGGGCCCTGGCAAGTGAGTCAGCAGGAGCTTGAGGCTATAGCTTCCCCCCTCCATCCACTCAGCCTTTCAGTCTGGGTGGTACTGTGAGGAAGAGAGGACCAGCCACTCCATCCAGAGGACAAGCAAAGACAAATGAAAAATAGCAGCAGCAGCAGCAATTCCTCCGTTCACCTGACCTCGCTTTCTTCTCTCAACATCAAAGGAGGCTTAGACCCAAATGCTGCCCAGAAACTGCATGCAAATAAAGCAAGTTAGCAGCTGCTTTCTGAAGAAACCACCAGCCTCTGCCCATTTGCTTGCCATCTGTTTTATTAAGTGGCAAAGAGGAGTGGAACCTTTGCCCACTCGCTTACCCCTTTTCATGGCAGCATAGAGGATTGGGTCCTCTGGACCACAACGACATTGGCATGGTACACAGAAGGAAGACATAAGAAAATGTGGATGCAGCAGCTACTCCCAACTCCCTTCTACCTCTGTAGTAATGGGTTTATTGAGCCTAATCCCACCACCCAAAGGAAGAAGGTAGACAAGCAGCTTTGCAGCAGGAAGAACCAATTTTCCTCACTTCACATGGAAGACTGAACCAGTGAGGATGCTCAGTAAGAATAACTCTAGAAAGTAGCCACATCTTCCACTCTGTCTAGACCAGTGGTACTTGGGCATTTCTCCCCGGGACCCCCTTTAAAATTCAAAAATCTGCATGGGAACCCCTGTTAAACTTGACCAGGATTTGACAACATTGATGCCAGAGCTCATCTGTGTCTACTCAAAAGTAAGTCCCACTGTGTTCAATGAGACACACTCCCAGGAAAGCCTAGTTTCAGATTCCAAGGTTGCAAATTCCACCTTCTTGCAACCCCCTGCCCTCCAAATTGAGGCCGCAACCCCCAGAGGGGGTTCCAACCCCACTTTTGAGTACCACTGGCTTAGACAGTATGGGAGAGAGGACTAGGAGTTGTTAGGGAGCACTCATCAAAACTGTGTATTGAGCTCCTTAGACCTGTGTATTCAACAAACCAAGAATCTCATCTTTCATTTAAAAGATTCTATTTGTTTCTAGCCTTTAATGTTTGTTTTCTCATTCCCCACTCCCACCACCACCATCCCACCTTTTTTGAATTCCTCAAGCATGGCATCAAGCTTGGTGTCATTGAAGACAAAGTGCAGTGGATGGTTATAGAAACGGGTGATTGTCTTGAGTGGAGTGCAGTCATCAGGATCCACAAAGGCCAAGTCTTTGACAAATAGAAGGTCCACAATATTGGAGCGATCCCCTTCAAAAACAGGGATGCGAGTATAACCACTCTCCATAATTTCAGACATAGTGTTGAAATCGAGCACAGCCTCAGCGGTAATCATGAAGCAGTCTCGAAGCGGGGTCATTACATCCTCCACCGTCTTTGTGCGCAGCTCCAGGGCCCCTTGGATAATGTTCAGCTCCTCCTTGACCAGATCATTGTAAGGGTCAGTAACCCTCAACATCTCAAGCAGTTTCTCCCTGTTGTAGACAGTGCCAATCTCCTGTCCTAAAACACAATCCAGCAGCTTGCTGACCGGGTAAGAGGCAGGGAAAGTCATCATCATGAAAAACTTGGTGAGGAAAATGGTGTTGGCACCTACGGCAAGGCCGTGCCGGGAACAAATAGCCTGTGGCACAATCTCACCAAAGATGACGATACCAATGGTGGAGACCACCACAGCCACCAACCCAGACCCAGCAATGTCATCGAGCAGGATGGTGAGCGTGGTGTTGACCAATACGTTACCCAACAGGAGCGAGCACAGCAAATAGTTGCCCTGTCGGCGCACAGGCTCGATGCGCTTGGCGTAATTCTTCTCTTTCTCCGTCCCGCAGTTCTGGACGATGCGCAGCTCCATGGGGTCAAGGGCCATGAGCCCTAAATTGAGGCCGCTGAACATACCCGAGAGGCAGAGCAAGAGGGAGATGAAGATGACCTGGAGCCAGAAGGGGAGCAGGAACTTCTTCTCCTCCCCGACTATCATCTTGGTGTCCTCTCCGTCGTGGTAGATCCAAGTGGTCTCTGTCCAGGGACCCCCGTCGGGGCCTAGGATGGCCCCGGAGGCACTGCCTCCCCCAGAGGAGCCCCCTGCAGGGGGGGAGGAGACGGAGGTGCACAGGTAGTAGGACTTGCTCTTCTCAGTCTTTCTGAGGGGCTTGATCTCGATCTCGATGATCCCTGAGGTGCGACGGTTGAGGGTGATGTAGGGCCTGATGATGATGTCTGAGGTGCGGATGCCGCACCGTTGAGGGGCCGGGGAGGCAGCAGCGGGTGCGGGCGCTCCTTCTTGCCGCCTTCCTTCCCCTCCGTCCCTGCGACGCTCGTGTTCGGTGAAGGCGATGCGGGACCAGGTGTCGTTGTTGATGTTCTGCCCGTAGACCCTCAGCTTGACGTGGGTCCTCTCGCTGACCCTCAGCGCTCCCCCTTCCATGAAGGAGACGTCGTCGGTGTCTTCCAGCCGCAGCCCGATGATCACCGTCTCCTCAGAGTCCGGAGCTTCGGAACCGGCGGCGACAGAAGCCGAGGAGACCGCGGCTGCCGGGGGAGGCTGCTGCTCGCCCAGGGAGCTCCTCAGCAGGACCAGCTGCACCAGCACCAGCACCAGCCGCCCCCGCGCCGCCCCGCCGCCGCCGCCGCCCCCCGCCCTGGACAGCAGCCCCGCGGCCATGTTCCGTCAGGGGACCTCACCGCCGCCGCCACACATACCACCGCCTCCCCCGCCAGGGCTTCATGGGGCTGCCGGTGCGCGCCCCTCCAGGGTTGACAAGCCACTGACGGGCCTCGGCCACGGCGCTCCCACCCTACCCCTCACAGGGAGGGAGGGGGGAAAAACGGGCCCCGCGCGTGCGCACCCACCAATCAGGTGCCCGCAAGCAGGGAGCAGGAGGAAAGGCACCAACCAATCAGAGAGCGCGCGAGCCAGAAAAGGGAGGGGGAGGGAGCCCCGCAGGCACCTGCCAGCGTCTCGCGGTTCTCCCGGGAGGGGGGATCTCAGCGCGCGCCCCTGCAAGTTGCACCAAGGAAGGATGAGTGTGGCTGCAACCCTATGCACGCTTTCCTGGGAGGAAGCCCCATTGACTATAATGGGCTTACTTCTGAGTAGACTGCACAGGTTTGGGCTCAGGTTGCAACCCTATCCAGACTTTCCTGAGAGTAAGGCCCATTGACTATAATGGGCTTACCTCTGAGTAGACTGCATAGGTTTGGGCTCAGGTTGCAACCCTGTCCAGACTTTTCTGAGAGTAAGGCCCATTGATTATAATGGGACTTAATTCTGAGCAGACATGGACAGGTCTGGATTTTCCACACTTTCCTGGGAGTAAGCCCCACTGGCTGTAATGGAACCAGCTTCTGAGTAGGCATGCATAGGACTGGGCTCCCAGGTTGCAGTCCAATACATACTTACCTGGGAATAAACCCCATTGACTATAATGGTCTTGACTAATAGGATCTATACCAGTGGTGGGCACCAGCAGGTTCGCACCTACTCTATAGAACCGGTTCTTAACAAGAGATAGTACATATAAAGTTTAAAAATAGCCATTTAAAAGTGGCTGCCAGATGGACAGAGAACCGGTTCTTAATTTCTTTGAAGCCCATCACTGATCTATACGTATAATAGACATGCATAAGGCTTGCCAGAGGCTTGCCTGGGAATAAGCTCCATTGACTGTAATGGGACTTAATTCTGAGTAGACATGCATAGGTCTGGGATCTCAACATGCAGTCCTATCCACACTTTCCTGGGAGAAAGCACCACTGGCTGTAATGGAACCTGCTTCTGAGCAGGCATGCATAGCACAGGGTCTCAGGCTGCAATCCATACTTAAAACTGGGAGTAAGCTTCATTGACCACATTGGACCTGACTTTTGAGTAGGCCTGTTTAGGATTGGGCTCTAAGATTGCAATCAGCCACATTTGTCTGGGAGAAAGGCCCACTGAATAGAATAGGACTTACCTCTGAGTAGACATGCATGAGCTTGGGCTCTTTGTGTCCTCAGTACTGGCCAATCAGAATGGGGTCACTTTGTGTTGTGATGGGAATGGAGGAACAAAACAGTCTACTAAGCCCTCACTGCTACTCAGCTGGTATTTGCAAAGCCCAGGTTGCAAATACCTCCAGGTTTGGTATTGTATGTCCTCAGCAATCTACACCTTATGGGCAGAGTGACCATATGTCATAACATAAAAGAGGACAAGGCCCCCCAAAATGTACAACACCCAAGAAAAATGTAGGACATGACAACATAAAAGCTAAAAATACTCCAATATATATTGCTTTTATGTGATTAATAATTTAAATACCATTACTCTCGTATTATTAAATATAAAATTATTACATCTAATTTATTAATTACAAGAAGGATACATGCTGCCTGTTCACAAGGAAATGGAAGACAATTAAGTTTTTTTTCCTAGGACACAAGTCTTTAAAAAAGAGGTCATGCCCTGGAAAAAGAGGACATATGATCATCCTGCTCATTGGGTTCCCAGTGAAGGACTCACCCAGCCACACCTTGCAGTGCAGTACAGTGGTAGCAACCTCCACAGCTGGAGAGTAGAACTGGGTGATCAGCAGCAATTCTCATCCTCACTGCTGCACCACCCAGAGGGCAAGCGAGGGACTGAGAGCCCAGTCCTATGCAGATCTATTCAGAAGGCTCATATAATTAACTATTCCATATCATTTATTCCATGTAATTTATTAATTACAAGAAGGCTACATGGTGCCCACTTACAAGAAAAAGGAGGATACTGAATCTTTTTTCCCGTGACAAAAGGCTAAAATCCAGGGCATGACCTGGAAAAGGGGACATATGGTCACCCTGAGAAAGCACCATTGACTACAATGGGACTTACTTCTGAGTAAGCATGTCTGTGTTTGGGTTGTAAGACTGCAGTCCTATCCACACTTAACTGGGATGGGTCTAAGCCCCATTGACTATCATGGGACTTCTGAGTAGACATGCCAAGGATTGGGCGGGCCCTGTTTGCTCTCATCCTTACAAGCACAGCAAAGGGACTCATGTGCAATAATGTGTCAGGAGGATGTTTCCTGAGTGACTAATTGGTGCATGTTAGCAGTAGACAAACTGAACAAGGCACCAATAGGAAAGAGAGGAGAGCAGTGATTGGTAGGGGCCAATAGTAGCTTGCGCTTTCCAGCTACCTCTCTGTCTCCTTGAGAATAACCAGGAAATTCAGAGTGACTCTCAATGTGGTTTATTGGCAAGTGTGCATAACAGAGATCTATTCACAACCTGTTGTGTTTCTCTTACTCCAGACTGTGTGTTGCAAGCATTGCTTTTGCATGCAAAAACATATAAGCAGCAGACTTGTCAACTGCATGTCTGAGTCAGTGAGACCCTGCTTCCTTCTCTACCCTATCTTGAAAACAATCCTTGTGGGGGGAAAACATAAAAAGGGTGCAGGCCATCATAGTGAGTCCTTCTTCTGGCGCTAAAGCAAAGTCAACTAAAGCAAAGTCAACCAACCCCTACCAGGCATCAAGCACCACCATGGAGCAGGTGCCATCAGACAGTGGGCACCGGCAGGCTCTGGGCATGCCTATTGGACATAAGGCACCATTGTGCAGCAGGCACCAATGAGCACCAGCAGGCAATAGGCACAGGCTTGGGGCTGGGTGTTGATCAGTCAGTCTTCAATGGTAAGCATAGGGACAAAAATGTTGCACCCCTTCTCACCCCTTCTGGTTTAAATTGTTAAAAATTGGTTCTTAGTGGTTGCCTACATCACAGAAGGAATGCTCTTCCAAATTTCATGCTTTCAAGCAGTTTTGCCTGGGCATTGATGTGTCAGTGAGTTAGTCAATCAATCAGTTACTCTTCTATTATACATATATATATATATACACCATGGTGGTGTATGTATGTTATCCTCAATCTCGGGTCCTCTACCAGAGGCCTGGGAGTTTGAGGGTTCTGCGCATTATCTTAGCTTTTCCTAGCAATGCGCTTTTCTGGATCGAGTGTTCTGATGTACTTCCTGGAATCTGTTGGAGCCATTCTTCCATCTTGGGTGTCATAGCCCCTAGTGCTCCAGTCACTATTGGGATCACATTCACCTTCACTTTCCACATCCTTTCTAATTCCTCCTTCAAACCCTGATACTTTTCCACCTTTTCATGCTCTTTTTTCCTGATGTTGCTGTCATTTGGTATTGCTACATCTATCACCAGGGCTGTCTTTTGGGCCTTATCTACTACTACAATGTCTGGCTGGTTAGCCAGTATCTTCTTATCTGTCTGGATATGAAAGTCCCACAGGACCTTAGCCCTGTCATTCTCCACAACCTTCAGAGGGGTCTTCCATCTGGTCTTGGGAAGGGTTAGTCCATAGGCTGAGCAGATGTTCCTATACACGATGTCGGCTACTTGGTTGTGCCGTTCAATGTATGCTGTTCCTGCCTGCATCTTACACCCTGCCACAATGTGCTGGACTGTCTCTGAGGTTTCTCTTGTGTGGTAAATCCCCGCTTCTGTGGATCTGGTACTTAGTGCCTGTTCTTATGCTGCCACGATGAGGGCTTCAGTGCTATCTGATTTATTTATTAATTACAAGCATTAAGCCTGTGTCTGTGAGCTGCTAGAGTTCAAGATGCAGGGTAGAGTTTTAAATATATCACAGCACATATGCATATCTGCTACTTTAGTTCCTTGGGCAGCCCAATCCAAAGCTGTGCAGGACTGCCATGACACCAACATGACTGCCATGGCCTCCAGAGCACCCCAGGTGGCAGCTACCATCTCCTCCAGAGAAGGGGACGTTTAGCTGACTGCCAAGCAGTGGACTGACAGCCTCCCACCAGCACTAACCCAGCACAGTGTTGCACTGGACTAGTTCCAGTATTGGGCTAAACCCTGCAACCATGCCTTACAATACTAACATTTGTGACAATGCATGCTGATGGTGAAGCCAGTGCATTGAGCTCAGGATTGGACTCTACGTTCAGTGGAATTTACTCCCAAGTAAGTATAGGATTGCAGCTTCAGTGCTCCAACTCAGAGAAGATTATTTCCCACATAATTAGCCTTGTCCTTGACATCTGGTTTTCTGTATGTGGGATTATTCTGGGTTTTGTGGAGCTTTTTCATGAAAGAGGATTGTGTCAGGTGCAGAGCCCTGACACAAATTTACAACCACAGCGAGAAATAGGCCAGTGTGTTTTAAACATGGCTTTCTATTTTTTTTAATACAGATATAATTTCCTCCTTGCCGCTTTCATAAATGTGCAGATGAAAGGAGCATTTGGAACACTTTTCATAATTTTTGTGGTGTGCATTTTATCCAGCTACAAATTGTATTCTTGTAACTGCCCAGCTACAAATTATATGCTTGAACCTTCAGAAGCTGCCCTAAGAGTCATATTGAAGGGAGCATTGAACATTGAATCTCACATGCTTTGTTTCTCCACTTTTTGTATTTTCTTTCATAAGACTGTTTGAATTACAACTTTTCTTCATGTACATTTTTTAAAACATAAATTGGTTCCCTCTACAAGGAAAAGGGACTAGTATATATTCTGTTCTGAGGAATTCTACAGAGTGCCAGAATTCTTGAACTCAAAAAACCATAGCCATCTGTCGTACAGTGCTCAGTGTGGGCAGGAAGATGTTTTTATTTGCCTAGAATACAATGCTGACAAATTAATGGTAATATAAGCAATGGAATGAGTATGGAACGTGTATAAATGGAACGTGTATAATTTTGAATCACAAATGTGTAATGGAACAATCCCCATCACATTGAAATAAGCAGACCAACAGATCTGATAGTTAGGTGCAAACAAGAAGTGTATGCTAATATACTCAGCTTGCATTCTGCAAACAGAGATATAAATTCCCAACTGTAGTGGAAGCATCCTGTGAGGGAGTAACAGAACATTTTTTGATGTCAACTGTTTTGAATTAAATTCCTCCCATGTCGTCATTAAAGTGGAAATTTGGCACACATATATTTCAGGATACTTTCTTTACTAGTGACATCTAAAAATGGGACATTTTTACATCTAACATTGAAAACTCAGAGCACAAAATTTACCTCATAACTGAGGAAAGCACATGGCATGCATGCTGAAATGAAATGCTGGCTTCGAGGAATTCTTTTGGTCCTTCCCATATTTGCTTTGCAGGGTGTTCCCAGAAAAGCTGGGAATGTGCATTTGTGCTTGCAAAAGGCAAGTTGGTTTTTCTAGCATATGATATATTTTTATTTGCACTCAATACTGATCAAATCTGTTGGTGTGCCATAGTTTTTAATGTGATACATATTGTACTACTGCAAATTTGATTTCAAAACTATACACATTTCTAACTGTCATTATACAGTACCTCACCCTTCTTTTAAATTGTCACCATCATTCTCAAACCAAAACTTTGGTGATACAAATGCACTTGTTTGGCGCTTACTGTTGTTTTTACTTTACCGTTATGGTTGGATGATGGTGTTTTTCCCCCTCTGGAATCCACTTCTTGCAGTAATACAGCTCCCCCTGCTGCAAGTACCAAACAAGTACTGTAAGTTGGATAACAATTTACTGTCTCTTTGCTCCTTTTTGATGCACCAAAAAAAATCATGAAAAGTCATGGAAATCACATGCAGCAGGCACCACATCAGAAATAGTTGTTGTAATGGGCTATTCTAAAGGATTCACATCATGGGTTGGTCAGGCTGGACTTAGAGTTACCTGACTTGGCTAACTCTTAGTTACTTTAGCAGTCATAGTGCCTAATGAATAATCAAGGAACATGGTGCAATCCTAATTTAGGCCAGAGAGAAAAGCCCAGCTAAGCTGGCCAAAGTAGACCATATCCTGAGCTGACATTTAGGCCAAATTCACAGAGTTAGCAGACCTCTAGGCTGGCCTAACTTCTGCAGGAGAAGGGCAGCATGCTCACACTGGGCTGGCTAAATTTTGCCATATCCTGAGGTGGACTGGTGTAGTTGTGCCATATCCTGAAGATGAGAAGCAGGAGTGGTAATTAGGCTAGGTTAAAACCTAGAAGTTTTCCCTTTTGCTCCTATTTTTACTCTTGCTTATCATGGGCCCATATGGGTCTACTCAGATTTATGCCTGCTCCTAAGGTGGCCTAATTTTGAGGAGCTGTGAGGGAGCATGACTGTCTGGAAACAGGCTCTGGATATGGCCTAACTGCACTTTTCCAAGCCATGCTCCACATGCCCTCAACATATATATCCCTGCTGAACGGCTTAGGCTAGCCCTGCTAGGCTGGCCCAGATCTATTGCTCTTGAACCAGCCTAAATAGACTTGTGCCAGCCCAAACCTCCTCTGGTGTAGGTAGACTGGCCTATCTTGGAATTAGGCCAGCCCAGTGAAGATAGGCTAGCCTAAATGCATTTCAGGATTGCAGCCTAGGGGGCGCAATGATTAAATGACAAAGGTTGTGCATTCATACAATGCAAGTGTGGTTTTGCATTAGCCACATTAGCACTAACACCACAATGTGTGAGTGGTTTTATAGGCACTATAAGGGAGAAAAATAGTTTGAAATTTGTACCTGGTTAAAACTATACACAGAGGAATTGTTTTGCATTTGAGTGGAGAATACTGTGATTAAAGCTACTGCACTCACCAGCTGCTCTACTCATCTGTCCGCCATGAGCTATAGCTCATTTATACTATCAGAAAAGTGTTCTTTGTTGTGTTGGGGCTCATCTGCTTCCTTCTAGTTCCTTTCAGTTTAATTTCCGACTTCACTGCTTACTCAGATTCAAGGCTGAAGATAACAAAGCCGCTATCTTGGGGTTTATAATTGTGCAAACAAGCCTTTAGTCACAAAATGTTACCAGTCTGGTTTAGTTACTAGAGCTCTTAAAGCACGTAAGATGTGGCTGTACTAAAAATATGCTGCAGTACCTTTGTTGCTTTCTTATCGGAGTATTTATGAGACTCTATAATAAAGCAATTAAAAATTAACTTGACAGGCTTCAGTCTCAATTGTTCCCTGCTGGATAGATGGTTCCCTGCACCTGATTTGACATTTCTTTATATTTCTTCCTTCCTGGTAGTGGGCATTTAATATTGATAAGGTGAATTCATTTAATAACAGTTTCTTGGCATATGGTTCTTATCTGATCAAACCCAGGGGTTCTTATCTGATCAAAACAAATATTAAAACTTATATGCCAGGAATTATCTATACCGGTATATAAAATTCAAAAATCACTGACTGACATAGGGTGAAATCCAGAGTAACTATGGGGAGTCCTTGCTCCTGAGTAAGAACAAATTACTCTGGATTGCAATATGAATTTCCCATAGGTTTTCCTTAGGTGGTGCAGTAACTACAGGTGCAAATAATGTCTCCTACGTGCTCCCATAGTTACTCTGGATTGTGCCCTTACTCATCAAGGCCCAACCAAAAATGCTGGACTTAGAAGGACCTGCCCCAACCCCTGGACAGTGAAGCATGAAATTCAGGGAGGGTGTTCCTTCTGTGACATGAAAACCCACCAAGAACTGATCTTCAAAAAAATGAACCCTTAAGGGGTGAAAAGGGATGCAGTGTGTTTTTCTATATTTAACATTGAAGACTCTCTGATCAATAAGGTGCCTGCTGCATTGGTAGGGATGGTGCACTGGTGGGATGGTGTACATGGGGGATGTTGTGTGGGGGAGATGTGCATGGCGGTGTTGTGCATGGTGGATGATGTGCTGGGGATTGATGCACATGGAGCTGTTATGCATGGGGGTTGGTGCGCATGGGGGTGGATGCGCATGGGGGGATGGTGCTGTGCATGGGGGGTGGTGCTGTGCATGGAGATTTGATGCCCAATAGGGGGATGATGCGCATGGGGGGTTTGTTGCACATGGGAGATGTTGCACAATGGGGGAATGGGACACATGGTGGATGGTGCATAGGGGGGTATTTTACTCCCACAACATGGGCACAATTCACTAGTAATAAATAAAACACTATTTTATCTCTCAATAAGAAGTTGTTAGAGTCACCATTTGTCTTTTAAGGTTGGATTATGGGTTGTTTAATATATAAATGGATGGAAATATTGATTTAGGACCTAATTTTCAAAAGTATTAAATAAATTCCATTCCTGGTGAGGAAAACACATGAGTTTGCTGAGTGTTATACACAAGGGCTGGCCAAAGCAGAAGTGAATTTTCCACAAATGAGGGAAATGAAGAAATAGAATTGTTAGTATAAAACAGCCTATTTCTCAAAATTTCAGGCTGCATTCCTAACTCCCACATAGACTGGTGTAAGTCCTGGCACAAATTCTGTGCTGGCCTGAGGGGTGTCACAAAAGTGCTACTTCTGTGCCACTCCTGGGGATGTGCTTTGCCTCCCCCGGTATGGGAACACCACCATGGGAACGGGGAGCTGGTGACGTATGCCAACCGGGATTGTTAGTACTGAGCCTCTAGTAAGGGGAATACAACAGCACTATAAATTTGTCTTCTTAATGAAGAAAGAGAACAGCCACTTCCAGTTCATTTTAGAGTAGAGTTGGTAAAAATCTTTTCAGAAATTTTCTCAAGGTTGAGAAATTTTTCCCCCCACTGCCAATGAAGCTATGCAATCAGTGTTGCCTTGATGTAACTGACCAAAGTACTTTCAGTCTACAAGTCTGTCTAGATTTGTTGCAGGGACATTCACAAGCAGAAACAGTGTGTGGCAGAGAGACATGTCTCAAGTGGGATGCTAGCTCTGTCCAGAAAGTTTCCATTGTTGACTGTCGTGCCAAAATAAACAACTTCCATCTAGACTCATGTTCTGGAGAAATGAAACCTAATGGCCATTGTATTTTGTGACAATAAACTCTGCATCACATATTGCATTAAGTTCTTTTTGTCATGAACCTACTTTCACCAGATTTAGGCTGCAATCCTAAAGACACTTTCCTAGGAGTAAGACCCATTAGACACAATGGGGCTTACATCTGAGTAGACATGGTTAGGATTGTACTCTTAATCAGATAGACCTAAATGTTGTTTACAGAAGGAAGATTTATCTTCATGTTTTTTCTTCGATCCACAGTGCTGTTAGGGGAATTTTCATTCAACATCAGTGATCAATATCACTTGTATTAATTCAGTATGACTTTATTATCGTTGTTATTTCTGTAGCATATCCATATACACAGAATGAAAAGACAGATTCTTGCCCAATTGCTTAGAATCTAGGCATTGCTATAAAGGGAGAAACTGCATAGAACTAGAGTAAATGAGAAGCTTGCAACTTTTGCAAAACTTGCAACTTATTATGTCTAATGTCATAACCAATAGATTTCAGTTAGCTTCTTTCTTTCTGCTTATCTTGCTAGATTTATCTTGCTATTCAGTTTCAGTGCAAACCTAAGCATGTCAACTCAGAAGTTAGTCCTATTGTGTTCAATAGAACTTACTCCCAGGAAAATGAGGTTAGGATTGCAGCCTTTGTCTCTTAAGTTAATGGCACTATAAGCACCAGGCTGGGGTGAATAAATAAAACCAAGTTATGTGTATTTTCAGTAATATCACGATTCCCAGTCCATTTTATGCAAAAGTATTCAGTGGAACATTTAGAAAATCCCTATAAGTATCCACTTAACTATAATAAATAATCAGATACCATCACTAAAACATCTGGGATTACCAAACGATATCATATAGCAACATGATGTTTGAAATCAGCTGTTGGACACATATTCTTATGATAGTCGGCTATTGTAGGTTGGAAAATTCTGCTATATGTTGAGTGTTAAAGATGAACATCAGAAAATTTTTTCCATTTGAATCTTGCACATTTCCATCAAGAATATAAAGCTGCAGTTGCAAGTATTTGGTTCCAATCTAACATAGGTTTGTGTAACTTCACTGACTTGGGATGTGTAATGAACTTATTTAAATTTTTATTCAATATTCATAATTGGATCAAATAACTCCTGAGCACCCTCTGCCCAGAGAGCAAGTTGTCTATCAAGGAATTGGGGATAATGAAACAGCAAGGCAAATGCCTAAAAGCAAAGGTGGCAGAAAATGTGTGCCTCATTTTAGAGCATAAAATGTGGTGGTGTTGGAAGACAAGAGGGTTTTCTTCTCTGCCACTGTAATGTCTATGGAGAACCATCCAACTGAGATTTTTTCAAGCACTGTGTGTATGTCCGTATGCAGCTCACGTAACAGAAACGGTAAGTGCTTATCTATGTTCAGGTTGTCCAGTTTTTGCCATAAACAGTTTCTATCTATGAAATCAAATGCTGTAGCTAAATATACGTAGGCCACATAGAGATTTAGTAGGGCCATTTATTCCTGAAGAGGCCAGATGATATAAAGTTAAACAATGATCAATTATGCTAAGACTTCATCTAAAGCCAGCTTGATTGGGATGAATTAGTTGTCTATCAGTAATCCAGTCCTCAAGTTTAAATATAAGATGTTTATTATACATCTTGGCTGCTATATCAAGCAAGCATATTGGCCTATTATTTCAAGGATCTAATTTGTCCCTTTTTTTAAAATATGAAGGCACGTATGCTTAGTTTCCAACCAGCTGGCATCAAGCCAGCATCACTGATTCGTAAGAAGACAATGGCTAGGATCAGCAACCACCATGTAGCAAATGTTTTGTATAGGTCTGAGCAAAGCTGTTCTTGCCCTAGAGTTTTCCTAGGGGCCATTGAGTTGATTATGAAGAATAACCAGAGTAACTACAGGCGCTCTTACGTCAACATAGTTACGGCACCACCTAGTGGAAACCTATGGGAAATTCATATTACAATCCATAGTAAAGTTTTCTTAGGTCGATGTAAGAGCGCCCGTAGTTACTCTGGATTGTGCCCTATATGTTCAACCTCTTTCTCAGAGACGGGGCCACTTGGGTGGAACTGCAATATCCAAATCAGGAGATAGTGGGAAGATGGTATCCCTCTCAGATAAGTCTTCGGAGTACCCAAAAACCTTGCTGTCATGTTTTACCCAGACTTTGGGCAAAAGAATGCATTAAGTTTCATAGAGTGACTCTTGGCCCTTGCTGAAATGCCAAGCACTTACAGAAACAGAAAGCATAGCAAGTGCCCTGGCATTCATCAATGGCCTTTTTACAAATGCATGCTTGAAAGAGGAGTCCTACTGATGAAGCTCTCCGGTAGTCTCAGTGGGTGGGGACAGGATGAAGCATTTCAATTGAGGTTTCATCTCTTTTTAATGAAGGTGAAATGAAAGAGCTGGTGCCTATGAAAAGCTTCTCCAAAGATCGTCTTTGATACCAAAATTAATTAGGTAAAATGTCCCAGCAGGAGTATTTTTTAAAAGTCTTTATGAGAAGCAAAGGAAGTAGGGTGGATGATGCAACGGTCTATATTTAGGCAATTCTTTCCATAATCTTTAATTTGTTTTAGCACAAAACTGTCTCCTGTCCTGTCCAAAATTCAATACTTTGGCAGATTCTTGAACTATTGAGTACTGTCAAAAAATTTAACTATTGATAACTTTTTCATCTTTTTTCAACTTTTTCATCCTCATCATCATTTTTCCATCTTTCTTTGGGTTTGTCAACCCATCTGCAATTCTTCACTGTGTTTCTGCATCAAATATAGCTCAATTAGTGCACCACATTTATTATTTGATTTTTCTCACATTTTTATACCGCCTTCCTCCAAGGAGTTCAGGGTGGCATGACATGGTTTCTGCCTTCCTTATTGAGAAGCCACTCTTATTTTACAGTGGGACCTTTGGGGTTACTTAAAGGCAAGAGTTTCTCCCTAAAACTAACAAACCAAAGGAAAAAAGAAGTAATATACATCAGCTTAGCCAGAGGCTCAAAATATAATGCTTTATGCTTTCAGAGTTATAATTTCTCAGGTGTACATTCTATGCATTATCTTGATAAACTGTGCTGTGGCTTTTCAGACAGTGTTGCATAGCAAAATTCAGCAGCATCTTTTAGGTCCACAGCATCCTGAGGGTGACTGTGTAGAGCCTTTTGCCTCCATCTGCTCCACTAATTTAAATGGATCAGCAGTCTTCTAAAAAAAAGAGTGGAAAGTAAGGGTGATATTCAATTACAGCATTACATTAAGGGGTGTGTGAATGGAGAGAGCATATGCAATCAGTTGCTAGAAAGGGACCCATAACTCAAGGGATGGTGCAAAGCTTTGGGAACTTATTTTCCTAGAACACTGCACTTAGTTGTAACTATTGTGTCCCACCGTGCCTCACAGGAGCCCAGTGAGATAATATTGAGCACAATCCTAACCACGTTCACTCAAAAGTAAGTCCCATTGTGTTCAATGGGTCTTAATCTAAATAGATGAAATCTATTTCTCTTTACCTTGAACAGTTAGCATGGATACTTAAGCATCAAAATCACCCACAAAGAAAATTGCAAGAGAAATACATAGTAAATAGAAATAGAATTGCAATAGAAATACACAGTAGGTGGTGCTGTTGTTTCAGTATTGTAGGAGAATTGTCTCATACAAGCTGAGGCTCCATAACAAAAGCAGTATTTGATGGATATGAAGGGTAGTTTTGTCGTTTTATACCGCTTTACCCAAGATTGTCCAGATATTACACTGGCAGTAAAGATAAATTATTGTCACAGATAATTCTTTCTTTCTGTAAAAAAAAAATTCCAGCATTTTCATTTTTAAGTGCTCAAAAGTAAAAGCTAAGTGAATTCTTCCAGACAACTAAACCAGCATATTGCTTCTATTTACTTTATCGATATACAGTGGTATCTTGGTTTTCAAGCATAAATCATTCTGGAAGCAAGATTTTAATCCAAAACACTTGTATACTAAGGCGAATTTTCCCATAAGAAATAATGGAAACTCATACAATTCGTTCCACTAACCCAAAAGTATTCATATAAAAATGATTACAATACTGTAATATAATACAAAATAACAGACAATTCAAAATATAAAGAAAAATAAAACAAATTAACCTGCACTTAAGGCACAATCTAGTAACTACGGGACCTTTTACATTGATGTAGTTATGGCGCCACCTATGGGAAATGCATATAGCAATCCAGAGTAAGTGCCTTTTATGCTGACGCAAGAGGTCCTGTAGTTACCCTGGATTGTGCTGCAGGTCTCTCAGGCTGCAATCTGCCTCCCTTACAGAGGAGTGAGACCCATTGATAGTAGGGCTTTCCATTTCCATTCCATTCCCAGGCTCCTTTCCATTGCCCCCCCCCCCTTAGATAGGAATGAGCCCCATTGACTGTAATAGGCTTACTTCAGAGTAGACATGCATTGGCCGGTCTCTCAGGAGAGGCTGAGTAGGTACTTGGCAGAAACTGGACAGATCCTGACTGAAATTATTTTTTTTCATGTACTGCAAGACAAAATTTATTTTAAAAAAATTGCTTGTCTTGCTCTCAATCCAAGGTTTTACTATATATTAAGTCCAAGAGTCACTGACTCACTCAATAACGCCCAGCAAAAACCGCTGGACTTAGGAGCATTAAATTTGGACTAAGAACCAATTTTTAGAAATTCAAACTGGAAGGGGTGAAAAGGGGTACCATGTGTTTTCATCCCTATACTTTACACTGAAGAATCCCTAACTCATCAATGCCCAGCCCACACCCAGATCTAGAATCACAAAATTTGGAGATGGAATTCCTTCCATGATGTGAGAACCCAGTAAAAACTGATATTCAGAAATTTAACCTCTAAGGGGGGGGGGAAAGGGGTGCAACATGTTTTGTCCCTATACAAAGGGGCACATTGAAGACTGACTGTTCAACACCCAGCCCTAGCCCCTGGACTTAGAAGCATGAAATTTGGGTAGCATATTCCTTCTGTAATGTAAGGACCCATTAAGAACCGATTTGGTGCCTGGTGGTGCCCAGTACTGTCTGGAATTGCTCAGTGCCTTGTTCCCAGCAGGGATGCCTGGTGATGCCAGCTGCTCACGGGTGCCTGATGGCACCCAGTGCCTGGTGCTGCCCATAGCCCAGTCCACAGTGGTGCTTGGTGCTTGGCAGGGATGCCCAGTGCTTGGAAGGGATGCCCTGTTCTTGGTAGCGGTGCCCACTGGCACCCAGTGGTGCCTGCTGCCCGATGGTGCCCGATGATAACCAGTGTCTGGTAGGGATGCCCAGTGTCCACTGGTGGCCACTTCCCATTTGTGCATGCTGCCTGCTGGGGCCTGCTTGTGGCTGCAGTCCACTGCACAATGGTGCCTGCAGCCTGCTGGTGCCCAGTGCCAAATAGGGATGCCCAGTGTCCATTGCTGTTTGCCAGTGCCAACAGCTGCCCTTTCACTGCCCTCTGTTACTCTCTGGTGCAATTCCACTAGTTTTCTAATACATTTTTTGTGAAGTACCGTACATAAGTGGTTCAGATGGAACAAACAGGATTTCCTTTTTGTTTCATGATTTTATAATGTTTTTAATAGTGTACTTCATATTCTTTTAGTATCTTCTCATTTACATTTTCTATTTTCAGACCTTTTGCATTGTGTGACAGGAAAGAAATTTCCATTAACAACAGTTAAACTTTGCAGTAATATTTCCTAGCAGGCCTCTGTCAGTCTTGAAAGACTATGGTATTGTGCTCGGCGCTGCATACGCTGCATGCGAAGCATGAAAGCCTGGGTTAGATTGTTATGGAGGATAGGCTGTTACCCAAGCAGCAAATCCCCCCTCTCCATGCCACTGAATTAGTCCAATGGAAAGGCAGAGCCAATACGATTGGATCCAGCTGGCATCGCAGAGCTGGGCTAAGGACAGGAGCTCACCCTGTCTTGTGGGGCCGACCCAGATCTTAAACCCTGGCCTGCTGGTTAACAGGCACAGCATCTTAACCAGTGATGGGCTCAAAAGAAATTAACAACCGGTTCTATGCCCATCTGGCAGCCACTTTTAAATGGCTATTTTTAAACTTTATATGTCCTATCTCTCATTAACAACTGGTTCTGTAGAGTATGTGTGAACCTGCTGGAGCCCACCACTGATCTTAACCGCTTGCACCACCCACTGCCCACAATTTCCTAGCACAGGGGTAGAAAATCCCCGGCACCAGTGTTGAGCTCGGCATGTAGAACAGTGCCCTTACCAGCACACCAAGGCACCCCTGACAGATACAGCCAGGAGTGCTGCCACTGCCCCAATTGCCAGCAAGTGGCTGCCCATCACCACCACTTAATTTTTGTTGTGAAATAGTTCTTGTAAAAGAAGGCACTGTTTGTCTTAAAAGGCAGAAATCCTTAGAAATTTTGGTTTGTCTTACAAAGTGTTTGCCTTACAAAGTGTTTGTCTTACAAGGTACCATTGTAGAGGGTAAATTATTTTAGGTCAGACTGTGAATGGTGTTATAGGAAAAGCCACTTCATTTTTTTAGTCTTGCCATATCCTTAGCTAGTTTGGAAACTAAATGCAAGAATAGGGAACAAGGTTAGAGACTCAGGTGCAGATAAAATCACAAGGCCACTACACACCAAGGTTTTCCATAGCTCTGCAAAAATAACACTGAAAAAAATGGTGTAGGACTATATCCCGGAGGATCCACTTAAGAAATGTCTGTTGGAGCCTTGGGAAAGAAGCACAGCTAGAGGTACACCGCTCCCTTGGGCCTCCTAACTTTGCACTTTTAAATCTCCTGAGTGACCCCTCCTCAATAACAATGATTATGTTGACAATAATACTTCAAATGCTTAATTAATTAATTGCTGAACCAATACACAGAAAGCACTTTTTTGAACTTTCACAGTTTAGTCCTGACCAACACTTTAACACTGCTGTAGCCACAATGCTATCCCAAGGTAAGGTTACATCTTGTTCAGTTTTAAACAATAGTTCTGGTTTTCTGATAAAAACTCTTCATGCCCTTCTGAGAGCTTTACAGGGCTTCAGCTGCCCACAGAATGGCTCTGACATGTGGAGACAACAGTGGTAGAGGAGCCAGAAAGTTCAGTGGGCTTTGGGCTTTTACTTCCCAGGACTGTCACTGCAGGTTTGTATACCTGCAGATCACAAAGAATCATGTTATGATTCTGCAGCAGTGATTTTCTGTAGAATGTAGGTGTGCCATGGATGATCCTCAGGTGTGCTGCACGAGTTTAGGAAGAGCCATTTATTAGTAGGACAATTGTGGCATTTGAAACTCCTGTCAAAAGAACGGTGTGCTTTGTCAATGATAAAACAATTGATGATGTGCCTTGACAATTTCATTGCTGTGTTAGTGTGCCACGAGATGAAAAAGGTTGAAAATCACTGTTCTACAGTCTCTAGATCTCCCCTTGCTTCTCCAGGGAAGTTGACTCTCACAATATTAATCATCAAAGCTTATAATTTTCTCACAAGCCATACACTAGGAGGCTGATTATTTATAAAGGTAATTGATCATTGGCTTGAAACTTGGTGGTCAATCCTGCTCTTGCTGAGAAACTGTATTAACTGGGTGGAGGTATTTTTTTTAGCTTAGTTGCACTTAACTGAACAAGAAATTATGCGTTTATTATGAAAACCAAATTACTCGTTTCTAATAATTTTCTTAAACACACTTCAGCTTCAAGCATACCACTGCAAAACTCCCCTTGGGTTCTACTGCTTATCTATAAAATGCCTCTCATGACTCCAGCCTCTCCCCCTTCCCACCATACAACAAAGAGCCGAAGGTTATCTTTTCTAGGACACACAGCTGCTTGGCTTCATCAGATGGATCAGGAGGATGGAGAAAATATTTCTTACAGATAGATCAGCCCCCAAAAGGTCAGGGATGACCGGTAAGGATCAAGATCCAGCTAAGCACCCTGGCTGTAGAAAGATGTCCCTGAGGAATTGGGAATCTAAAGTGTTTATCCTTCCTTAATTTGTTGTAATAGCCTACAGCACAAATTACAGCAACTCCTATAGTGTGCAAAAATTAATGTTCAGAGTTATTTTCTGGGAGCTCCATTGATAAGACTTACTTCTGAGTAGATATGCAAAGGATTGTGGTGTATGTCTGAATGAACATGGGAGTTTTGCAAATACAAATTACATAAATCATATTCCTAGAATGATGCAGAGACTATCTGTGTCAACTCTGTGTCACCATGTAATGCAGGGTGACCAGATGCCCAAACCTCAAAAGGAAGACAAGGGGCACAATCCAGAGTAACTACGGGACCATGTATGAGACATTATGTGCACCCATAGTTACTGCACCACCTAGTGAAAACCTATGCGAAATTCATATTGCAATCCAGAGTATTGTTCTTACTCCGGGGCAAGGACTCCCCATAATTACTTTGGATTTCATCCAAGGTCTTGGATTCCTCTCAGCCTGGCCTTTTCATCAGACAATGGCACATTTGCCTACTCATGAGTAAAGCTGCGATATTGGGCATTTTCACTTTTCCATACAGCTCATTGCATATTTCTGATTTTTAGTTTTTTTTACCATAACTTTTGATAGGAAGGAGATATTTCAAAGCTGATTTTGGCATTGGATTCTGCTCTTCAATACAAATCCAATGACATATGACATGATGGGGAGTGTGCACCATTGCAAAGTTCCAAAATGAAGCCAAAATGGAGGACAATGAAGCCCTTTTGGAGAACACCTGGACAAGAGACTAAAAAAGAGGACAAATCTGGAAAAATCCAGCCATATGATCACTGCTGGTATGGCTGCAGGTACCCCAGATAATGACTTAAGCATGTGGTAATTTGTAGTTTTTACCAAACATTTGTGATGTACTTCTAAAAGGAAGTGAAGGCCCCTAAAACCAATTGATCAGGACCTCTGTCAAACCATATCTCAGTATACAGGCAGAATGAAGTCCATCAATTTGGGTGATGTTTGCAATCAACCTAAATTTGTGTTTGCCAGATACACTTCTAATTTTTTCCCCTTCCCTAAGTTGGGAAATTATGGACTTTAGTTTGATTTTAGTTAGGGATTTTAGTTTGATTTTAATTTTAGTTTGATTTTAGTTTCAGCAGCTTGGGAGAAGCTTTTGAAGCACTTTACCTTTGGAAGTCTGACATGTGATCAGAGTTGAGCTCCCACTTGTTTGTTATGAGCTCGCCAGGTTAAAAGACATTGTTACCCTTGGTGACCAGGTAAATATGGCTGCAATCCTAACCTCCACTTTGGCTGGTATAAGACCCATGCTGACCAGGGGATGTCACAAGTGTTGTAAGGCACTTTTGCACCACTTCTGGGGGGCGGGGAATTAGGCCAATGCACAGGTATATGTCGACCTCCCCACACTGTCACAGAAAGATAGGCCAGGTGAGGTGGGCCAGCCTAAATTCCTTAGGCTTGCACCTTTCTTAGGATTGCACCTTAGTGGATCCCTGGTACTACAGGAACTACTTTTTTGTTATAAACTACAGCAGTACTTTGGATGACAAGTGACAAGCGTTTTGGATTACAAGCAAAATTTTCTCAGAAATTTTGACTGGTTTAGGAGCACTGTCTTGGAAGATGAGCACTTCTTAGATAGTTTAGAATAGGCTTCAATGCCAGGGAACTCATGGGGTGGGAGGAACAGGGGGCGGAATTGGCTTGAGCTGCAGTGGGGTCCTTGGCAAAGTTTGGAACAGATTTCCATTGCCAGGATTTAGGGGGAGCAGCCTGAACTAGGTGTGTGTGTGGGATCTGTATGCAGCTGTGTGGAAGGTGTTCCTTATCAGTGTTCAGCAGGCTGGGAAGGTTAAAGTTGCACAAAAAGACAAAAATTCCATTGAGCCAATCGATAGAAGTGATAGTGATAGCACTATCCATTAGTGCTAGTAAAAGTCATCCTACAAAATCCCTCCTCTCTTATCTCCTTCACACCGGCCATGAAGGTTTCTAAAGGTACCTCCCCAACAGTTCAGTACCATGCAATATTTTGTATTATATTACAGTGTTTTGTAATCATTTTTATATACAGCAAATATTTATATATATATATTTTTGGGGTTGAGGAACCAATCATCTGAGTTACCACTATTTCCTATGAGAAACTCTGTTTTGGATTACAAGCATGCTTCCAAAATGAATTATGCTCATAAATCAAGGCACCACTGTACAGCCTTCAGGCTGTGTTTGGCCCATCCTGCTTGAGACCCTATTCTTTAACTTGGTGGTAAATCTGTATGAGCTGTGCTACCCTAGATTACAAGTGTGTATTTACTGTATATAGAAAACAAGCAAGTCAGGAACTTTATAGCTTTGCTTTTTTTGAGGGAATATTTTTTGAATGGGGGAACAATGAATGTGTGTTTCTTATGTGAGGCCTCATCTGCTCTCTGAAGTGATGCAGCTCAGTTTTGCCATGCCATTTGTCAATAACATTGCCATTGATCTTTTTAGTCAATTCAAGGTCGTTGGGTAGAATCATAGAGTTGGAAGGGACCCAGTGGATCATCTAGTCCAACCCCTGTAGCAGGAGATCCTTGTCTTGTGGGGACCTGGGTCTCGAACCCTGGCCTTCTGGTTAACAGGCACGGTGTCTTAACCACTTGCGCCACCAGAGTGGAATTCACTCAAATTGCTCTGGTTTCAGCCCTATGAAGCAGTGCAATACAGAGTGCAGTTTAGTAGAGGATTTCTTTCCCAACATTCCATGTCCAATTATAAGGTGGCTACCAAAATGATATATTTTGAGTGCATGCACATATGTGTATGCATGTGTGCATGCATTCACATATACAGTATGTAACAAAATTAGTTATCATCTGCAATGCAGCTTTTCATACAGGACACAGCAGTGCACAATTCATGTGATTATGATATTTAACCAACCTTTATTATCCCAGGACTACAGCCTTCACGAGCTGGCAGCTTCTGCCCCACTGGACTGATCAGAAACTTCTTATTGAATCTGGAGTGTTGCAGAACAGTTGCTGTCTCTTCATCCACAACTACCACTTCTCCTTGCTGGATGAAAACACAAAAAGGCATAATGCAAAAGAATTAACTAGCAATAAACAAGCCAGAACTGAACGTTAAAGAACCTGTGTTTTCTTTTTTGAACCTTGTAACCTGTATCAAGCTACCAATCTCTGTTTTTTATCTTTACAGTATATGATATTGATAGATGCTGGAGGAGTGATATAGATTAGGAAAATGGTGGACACAAAAAGGTACCGCTAAACAATTTCTTCCTTGGCATTGTTGCTTCAAGGATACTTATAATTGCCTTTAATGAAAACTAATCCATTGGGAAATCCATTCATAGCTCTCCCAAGTATAATGGAATTTGGTCATAGGTGTGCATAATGGCACTTCTACCATTATTATTATTATTATCATCATTATCATTATCATTATCATCATCATCATCATTATTCTATGCCACTTTTGACAAAGAGTACCTTGAAATTGTAGTTAATGTCAAATTCAAATTCTTTCTCATGTCCAGCAATTCCTCCTTTGTAAATAATTTCACACTGCTGAGTTGACCTATTCTTGGGGATCTTGAAGAGGCGAAATGTAGCAGAAACAAATTGACAGTCACCTACAATAAAAATATTTGGCGATTTTTACAATATTGGAGGCAAGATAATATAATAACCATATTTGATCCAGAGATTAAGCAGGGTGAGGCCAGAAACAAGATAAGCAATTTCCAGGGTTTCCACTATAACACTGATTGTAATTTACTGTACATTTTTAAACGGCAACGTGTTTTTTTCAGTCACTGATTAGGCTCTCTTAAGGATCACAGCTCAGTTGCTTAGTATTCACCTTGAATGGCTGTGACAAATGGACAACTTTGCACAACCTCAGTTTGTAACAATAACAGGATAGAGTTGGTTTGTCGCACAAAGAGGAATATAAGAATTCACAGAGACTTGGTTTGAAGGATCTACAAAATATTGTGACATAAACAAAATATTATGACAGAACTGACAGGAATCTTTCTCATTGAATCAGAGTTTTATTTCTTCCCACCTGGCTAGGGAAGGTAATATATCCAATTAGCAACTGTAGGTTCTGCTCACAAAACAAGGTGACCATATGTCCAGCTTTTCCAGACATGTCCTGGATTTTAGCCTTGTGTCCTGGAAAAAAAATCTTCATTGTCCTCCATATCCTTGTGAATAGGAAGGATGTAGCCTTCTTGAAATTAATAAATTATATGTAATAAACTAAATATAATAGTTTTAAATTTAATAATAAACAACAGAGAGTTCAAATTAACCACATGAAATATATATATATATATATATATATATGTGTGTGTGTGTGTGTGTGTGTCTGTACACACATATATATGAATGTTTAGCTTTTATAATGTTATGTCCTACATTTTTCTTGGATGTCCTACACTTTGGGGGAAACCTTAACCTCTTTTTTTGGTCATGACATATGGCCACCCTGTCACAAAAGCACTGGAGATATAGAGCCCAATCTTGAGCTCCTACTTTTGGTCTTTTGCTGGGTTTGAGTGTTGTAAATGCGCTATAAAGCACACTTGTGGACCCTCTGCGCCACAGCCGTGATAGAACTGCGGGAGCAGAGCTAGCTAGCTGGGTGGCAGAGAGGTGATTGGAAGAATGGGGGAAGCATGGAGGAGGCATTCTGGGGCAGGGAAAGGTGGGAGGAGGGCAGGGAGGAAGTAAGGTAGGGGAGGCAGTCGGGTGGGGTGAGCATGGGACTAGTGGATTGAGAGCCTTCATGTTGACCCATAAAACTCTTGATTCTATGGATACTCCGTAGTGCTCATGATACCATGGCAGCTATTTAGGTACTGCAGCAGTCCTAACGCTCTAATCAGCTTAGTATTGGGCTGTTGGTCTTCTAGAGTCATGGTAACATGCTCTTTCATTAGACCAGATTTGCTCAGTGAGAACTTGCAAGCTTTCCAACTGTGTGGACTATTCTTCAGGAAGAAAGGAGATGACTGGATCTAACCATTTTATATATCCCTGAAAAAGAGCTCTGTGAATCTTACAAAAATTTCAAGAGAATGTAGGAACACCTCTGGCTATTCAGCTGAGTGTTCAAGGCATGCATTCACAATAAGAAACTGGTATCATTGGTAGTATCATTATTCTTCACTTAAACCTTTGACATCTGGGAGAATTGCACAAATATTGAGTGTTTTTTTATCATATCTATCTACAGTCTTAATACACCACTTTTCAACTAACAAGTTCACAAAGTGGTTTACAAAGAAAATGAAAAAAATTAATAGCTAATTAATAGCTAAGGATCCCTGTCCCAAAAGGGCTCACAATGTAAAATGCAAAAAGAACACTAGCAGAAGCCACAAGAACAGACATTGCTTGGGTGTGTAGGGCCAATTATCACACTGCTTGATAGTTGTTGTTTAGTCGTCCAGTCACTTCTGACTCTTCATGACCCCATCGACTGCAGCACACCAGACCCCCCCTATCCTCCAGTAGCTTCTGAAGTCCGTCCAAATTTATGTTCATTGCTTCAGTGACACTATTTAACCACATCATCCTCTGCCGTCCTGTTCTCCTTTTGCCTTCAGTTTTTCCCAGCATCAGGCTCTTTTCTAAAGAGTCCTCCCTTCTCATGATGTGGCTAAAATATTTGTGCTTGAGCTTCAGTATTTGTCCTTCCAGTAAACAGTCTGGGTTGATTTCCTGGAGGATTTGATCTCCTTGCATTGCAAGGGACTCTCAAGAGTCTTTTTCATCACCATAATTCAAAAGGCATCTATCCTTCATAGGTCAGCCTTCTTTGTGGTCCAGCTCTCACAGCCATACATTACCACAGGGAAAACCATAGCTTTAACATCACAGATCTTGTTAGTAAACTGTGGCTAAAGTGCTGTTTCTTCCCTTATGTTTTCAGGTGGTCCCATGTAAAACCTACACACATTCATACGAGTTTTGCAGAAACAGCCACAACTATGTGGGGTAAACAATCGAGTCACACAAGCCTTTTGAAAATCTGAAATCTGGATGCAACACTGATGCAGCCATGTCCAATATCACCTATTCTGGTGAATAAGCATTTGAATTTTGAGTGCAACAGGTCACAAACTATGGTACGCAGAGCTATTTCTTGCTTATCCATCCATATTGTACTTGCCTTCATCACACATATATGACATGAGCAGAAACTCATGCACACACAAACACAAAACTTCAGATGATTTGGTCCATGAAGCAAAGCCACATGTTGCAGATGTATAGGTGATACACAGCATTCTCTTACCCACAATGCTTTCCAGTTCTTTGTTATTGAGAGTTATTTGAGAAGCTGTTACCAACCGAGGTGAAGAGAATCCAACTTCCTCTGCAATTTTGTAGAAATCCTTCCACCAGAGGGCTCCCCCTAGGCACTCACCTAAAAATGGTACATAAAGAAGATACCGTATTTGCTGGCTTATAAGACGCACTTTTAAAATAGCGTGATAGGGCCAATCCTGGTGCGCAGTACCCCATCATGACATATGTCGTTGGGTTCGTATTGAAGAGCAGAATCCAATGCAAAAATCAGTTTTGAGATATCTCCTTCCTATCAAAAGATATGGCAAAAAAACAAAAAAATATAAAAACAAAAAAATACATTTTTTGGTAATTTTTTTAAGTGGGTAGGAATTTTGGCCTTGGGGTTCAGAAATTTTGGGTTTGGCATCTGGTCACCCTGGCAGTGTTGCAATCCTAAGCAGCCTTCCCTGGCTTGGAGACTTGCTCAAGACACTTGTAGATATGCTCAAGACCTGGTCCCTACTTCTGCATGCCTCCGCATCCCTCCCTGGGTTGAAGATTTGCTCCAAAGTAGACATGCACAGTTGCAATCCTAAGCAGCCTTTCCTGGCTTGGAGACTTGCTCCTAAGTAGACATGCACAAGACCTGGTCCCTGCTGCCCCATGCCTGTGCATCCCTCACTCTCCCCTATCTATCAAGATCCCCTCACCTTTCCTTACCTACCTGGATCCCCCCACCCCCAAAAGAACCCCCCCAACTTACCTGCCTTCCTGGACCATTTGCAATGAGATTTGTGCAAAAGTCACAAATCACTGATACTAGATATAATGAGTTTTTGGGGTTTCCAGAAAATTAGAAGAGTGCTTGAAGCTTAAAGTCTTTCCTTATTTGTTAATGACAGTGATAATGGTTCTTAATACCACTGTTGACTTTACATGGTTGAAATATTATTCTTCTATATTTTATTAAATATATTAGTATACCATTTGGCTCAGAATATTTTTTTTCTTGTTTTGCTCTTCTAAACTTTGGTGCGTCTTAGGGTTCGGTGCGTGTAATAAGCCGAGAGATACAGTAATTGACAGGGAGTTTGGAAATGTATAGATCTGAATGTGGCTGGATGGGAGACCAAAAGTCACTGGCAAGTTATGATAACCCTGTATGCCACAAATGGTCTGCAGGTGTGCCACAAGATTTGGGGTGCAGGTCTTTTATCAATAGGGCCATTGGGAAATGCGAACCTCTCCCCAACACCAGCACTGCTCTGGGCCTTGTCAAGTGTAAAAAAATTGATGATGTTCCTTGATAATTTTAGCATCTTATCAGTGTGCCATGAAATGAAAAAGTAGAAAAATCAATGAGCTAGAAAGATAACCACACTGAGAAGGACAATATTGGGAGAATGAAGCATTCTATATGAATAGAATATTGTAAGCACCTCTATAGGGATTTATGGCAGTCTGCCTGTATTTGACTTGTATAAATCTAATGAAAATCTGATGAGAAGATGGTATATACTGGTACTTTTTTGGGCTAATCCAAATCATCAAGTACTGTACTACTTTGTATTTCACAAATGGCAAACTGTTGGGGCTCCAGCAAGATATTCTACCCCTGTATTGTGCTAACCATCAGGTTGATGATGTAGTCTATAGAACTTAAGACTTTGCTTAGTGATACCGCAACAATTTTATATTGCTTTTGTATGCAGGGCAGGGTGGTATCATTATTCTTCACTTAAGCAGTGTCTTGGGGCTGTGGGTGGCGCAAGTGGTTAAGTTACTGCGCCTGTTAACCAGCAGGCCAGGGTTCGAGACCTGGGTCAGCCCCACAAGATAGGGTGAGCTCCTGTCCTTAGCCCAGCTCTGCGACGCCAGCTGGATCCAATTGTATTGGCTCTGCCTTTCCATTGGACTAATTCAGTGGCATGGAGAGGGGGGATTTGCTGCTTGGGTAACAGCATATCCTCCATAACAATCTAACCCAGGCTTTTGTGCTTCACATGCAGTGTATGCAGTGCCGAGCACGATACCATAGTCTCTCAAGACTGACAGAGGCCTGCTTTTTAAGCAGTGTCTTGGACTAGCTATGAATAATTTTTTTTAAAAATGATATGACATTACAATTTGGGGTTGGAGATATTTTCTTCTGCTTCAGCTTATTAATTTGGATGTAAACAGAAACCAACTTTTAGATGGTTCCTCTGATGACCCTTAAAGAATACTACATTGCTCTTCTTCTCCACAGAGCTATGCAATCTATTCTAGTCCACAGATTCTTGTATGTAGGAGTAGATACACAACTGCCACAAAGGAATTCTGCACATTTAATCATGGCCTGAGTATTTATGCTGAGTTAGAACCCACCACAAAGTAAAATAATTTAGTATGGAAATAAATTCCAAACTTCTGAGAAGTGTTACTTTAGGTAAAAAATGGTCCCCAGGAGCATCCCAAGGACAATGCAAATGTTGGCTACAATTTGTATCGCCTCCAGTTCCACTGTTTGGAAGTGGAGGGGGCAATCACTTACCCCACAAAACTCTATGTTTTCTGATGTCCTCTGACAGGTCACGGCTGGCATATACGTCACTGAAATATAGCTCCCCACCTGCCTGAAAGAAAAAAGATGGGGGCCTTTTTCAGCAATAAACAAACAAAGCTATCTCTGCAGAGGTTCTTTAGGACAGAGGAGGGGGGAGATTGTGATGGTTTAAGTCAAGGAAACTGGTTGGTTGAGGTTGTAGCGTCAGTTCCAGCAGCTGTTTGCTGGCATCTGAATTGTTTGCTGTGTATGTGTTGTGTCTTCAAAACCAACACAGTCCACCCAGATAAACTAATTAACCAAGGTCTCTGGAGACAACCCAGGCTTTCTCCTTGTAGGAAAAGTCAACCATCATCCATACTTTGTTTGTATAAACAGAATCTTGCAGTAGCACATTGCAAGGCAACATCCCAGATGTGAACTATTTCTGCCGAAATTCCACCCGGACAAGTTCTGTTGTAGGTGCTGAGCTGAACCAGCACTTTTGTTTCAACGGCTGAAGGGCTTGATGGCACCTTTGCACATTTCCCATTAGCAAGTATGCGTGGGCACATAAGGTACTTCCGGAGGAAAATTCTCTTTTTTTCAGTGGGTGGCAAACATGCCATCACAAATCTGTTTAATATGCATACAACCTGCTCTTGCAGTACCTTTAACACTCGATAGGCCTCCCGAAGGACAGTTCTTTTATCAGGGGAGAGGTTAACCACACAATTGGAGCTAGTTCAAAAAGAGAAAACTCATTGAAACGTTCTGAAGAAGGGGGAAAGGATAGATTTAATCATAGTGGTACAAACTAGTGTATAAGAGAGCAATGTGGGAGCTTGACTCCTTCCACACTGGCTCCTTCCACAGAAGATTTTCAGGCAACTTCTCATTTTCCAAAGAGCCCAGCTGTCTTAACCTACCCCAACATGTAACTGTAAAATGACACAATGGATAAATATACATTTTTAATTAAAAACAAAAATGGTTTCCATCATAAATGTTTGAAATCTCTTTTGGACACAATGTAAACCAGAATGTTTAAACTACAAGAGCAAGCAGAAAGTCTCACTAAAATAGAAAAGTAGCTGTTATCCCAAACAAACATGCATTTCCTAAGCAGGTTTGTCAGTGTCTATGATGGTTGTTTACATGTCAGCTCAATCCTAACTCCTGGTTAGGCCAGCACAAGTCCCAGCACAGGTATGGGGGTGTCAAAAAAGTGCCGTAAGGCACTTCTGTACCACTCCCTTGGGGGCTGGCCAATGCACAGACGCTTGTTTGGCCTCCCCACAGCACTGTGGGAATGGGTAGTTAAGTTGTGCTGACCTAACTTAGGACTGCGCATTGAGAGATTTAACATATGGGAAAGGCCTGTGCTTAACTATTCCGATACCAGCAAATTATCTCTTGCACATTCCTTTTCCAAATCAGTTTGCTCTGAAACAAGGTTTCTTCCAGTCCAATTTTTCCAGGCTTCACAGAGGGGAGCAGGGACATACTGAGGGCACTCCGCACACCATGGCACACTTGATGTCAGTATGCCCCATAATGTCTTGATGTCACACGTGACCACACCCCTGACCCATGCCTGCGCTCTTCACAGGCGGCTGCCTGCAAACTGCACAGGTACAGCTTCAATGGGCATGCCTGTGGAGGACAGAGGACAGAGACACAGGGGGAGGACAGAGACACAGATTCAGTGGATCCACACTTACGTCCTTTGCAGCTGGCTGGGGAAGGCTGGCTGAGAGGGGTGCCTGCCTTCCCTGGCTGGCGTGGGCGAAGGATGCAGAGAGGTGGGCAGGCAACCTTGCACCCACCATGGTATACCATGCCCATGGCGTGAGTCATGCCACATAAACAGTATGCCACTGGAGGGGAGAAGCATTTTTAAATGCCTGAGAGGCATTTGTGAGGAGAATAAGTGGTCACATGCAGTACAGCATGTCCTTCTACTACCAATTCTCTCATCCATGAGCTGCCACCCCTAAGATCTTGCGGTAGCATCGAGACTAATACAAAATTGAGTATTTATGAGCACAATCCTAACCATGTCTACTCAACAGTAAGCCCCATTGTTTCCAATGGGACTTACTCCCAGGAAACTGTCTTTAGGATTGCAGCCTCAGAGATAATGTGTAGTTCTGCTTTCTAAACTTCTGGGCCACCCACATGTTGTTAACATTTATATCTTAAGGGCTCTGGAAATCTAACAGCTTAAATAGCATCCCAACTACTGTATGCTGCCGCCTACCAGACTGCAGAAGAAGTGGTTTTTTTTTAAAAAAATTACCTACATTACAAGATCATAACTTTCATCTTTCAGGCATGCTTCATTTAGTATTTCTATGTAGCCATGGATAAAATTCACATTGGGTTTCTTGTAGCCAAATTTGTTCATGTGATATTTAATGTGCTTCTTCGCCACATCAACCTCAGGAAGGGAAACAAAACAAAGCAAATAATTTAAAGTATGCTAGTACCTAAACATGAGATAACCAGTCCTTAAGATACCATCTCCCTGGAACATTTAGAGCCCAATCCTATGCCTGTCTACTCAGAAGTCTCATTATAGCCAAAGGGGCTTACTCCCAAGGAAGTGTGGATAGGATGACAACATTTGGGCTATAGACCTAATAATAACTAGTAATAACCAGTAATAGTAATAACCAGTACTGTACTCTGCATCACACCTGGAAACAAGTTGGTTAAATAATATATTTCATAACTATATTTTTGTTTTTAATTAATATTATGTATTTTGGTTTGGGTTAATCTAAAGTTCTTACATGACTATCAACGCAATCCTAGCCAACTTTTCAGCTCTGGCATATGCTGCACTTCCAGTTGATGGGCAATCATGGAGACCTCTTCAAGGTAAGTCAGTGTTTGTGCCCTTATGCATGTGCTGGAAAGTTGGTTAGGATTGCATGCTATGAGTCTCATTCACTTGGAACTGCAATTCTGCATGTCTACCTGTTGGTAAACTCAACTGACAGACTTGACCACAGCTGAAGCAGTACCCATAATTTCTCCCCTGTCCCTTTGCTTGCACATGCGTCATCACTGCACTTCTTGTACTTCGCCCACTTTAAAGCAGGTTCAGCGAAGGAAAGTGCAGGGCTCTACTCCAGGAATTTCCTCTTTACCTTTATCACTACTGCCTTCTGGTTTCTGTCCAGTCATTTTGTGAAACATACAGGCTAGGGGAGAAATATGCTGTCAGTCAGAGGTGGGCACTTACCGGTTCGGGCCTACTCGCCTAAACCAGATCTTCCTGTTTCCCTGCTGCTGGCGAACCACCAGCGACAGGGAAACGCAAAAACATAGCGGACCAGTTTGGTCTGCCATGTTTTTGCGCCACCGTGCAAGTGCCAACATTGGCGCTTGCACGGTGCCTGCTTAGAAGCGGGCCTGCCTGCTTCTGGGCAAGCACCATGCAAACGTCAATGTTGGTGCTTGCGCAGTGCCTGCTTAGAAGTGGGCCTGCCCACTTCTGGGCAAGCACCACGCAAGCGTCAATGTTGACGCTTGCGTACTGCCTGCTCTGAAGCGGGCTGGCCCACTTCAGGGCAGGCACTGCGCAGGCGCCAACGTTGGCGCAAGTGCAGTGCCTCTACTGAAGCTGGCCTGCCAGCTTTAGTACAGGCACTGCACAGGCACCAACCTTGCCTTGCCCCTCGCCCTTCCCCAGTCCCGCCCCCTGACCCTCCCCGCCCCCTGACCCCGGCCTGGCGCCTCCCACTTCTGGTGAACCGGATCTTGGGAGAGGCCAGGCCCACCCTTGCTGTCAGTGTAACATAGATCTGCTCCTGCTATGCTCCACACAGCCTGTTCATCTGAAGAAATGGCCAGGTGGAAATTGGCAAATGATGGTAGTTATTATGATAACTACCATGGGATGTTTGCTTTCCTATTTCACCCTGGCAAAGAGGTGGAGTGAGCTTGGAGGGAGAGACATCTGAACAAGACTGCTATAAAGAAGTTTCCACCATTGCAATTCATAATCTGCTAGTCCCCACACAGTACAGGATTGGGTTATGAAGCAAGTAAATAAATGAAGTTCTTTTAAACCTTTTTAAAGGTTTAAACCTTTTTCCCCCTTAAAATTGCACACTTTGGGAATGGCACACGCTAACCTCTCTACCAGATGTATCTTAAAAAGAGGTCTAACAGAAGAGGTTTTAACGGGTGCTGGTAGTTCTTTACCCAATTTCTACTTTTTCCTCAACTGGGGGCATCTGTGGCATGGTCATGTCCTTCACTGTTCCAACCTCTCTGTTCTGCAATGGAACTGACAAGGTCAAGAGCAAACCTTGCAAGATGCTGAATTCCTAAGCTGACTGACAAGGTCAGGAAAGCCTTATCAAGTTTCACAGGCATGCTTTCTCCCAACCCCACCCCTCCTCAAAAAGAGCATGTATGTGCACATCAGAACTGGTGCACACTGTGTCATCATTTAAATAGACCCATCCATGAACAGGATAATTTCTTGGGTGAAAAAGCAGAGTAGAAGTCTAGCACAGGCTTTCAGGTAGGAAAGCTTTTACCTGGCTTGCAGTCATGTCCACCCCAGTAACATGTCCATTCTCCCCAATCAGCTTACTGAGGACATAACAGTCTCTGCCACTCCCGCTGCCCAGATCCAAAACCCAGCAGTCTTCTATGCATTCTGGGATCACCAAGCCACAACCATAGTACCTGGAGGAAAGACAAGCCAATATGATAAAAAACCCACAAGCATTTCTGATGAAGGAAGATTCACAGGAACAAAGAGGAAAGAAGAACAAAAAGATGTAACCACATCAGCACAATTTCAAAACAACCACTCTGCTTGCATCTGTTCCTCTGTAATGCCCCTCAGAAAGGCTGAACAGCCACATTAGTCACGATGCAATCCTAATCTCTAGTTAGGCTGGCATAAGACCCGGAACAAGTCCTTTGCTGGACTGAGGGTGTCACAAAAGTGCTGTAAGGCACTTCTGTGCAACTCCTGGGGGAGGGGTAGGCCAGTGCCCAGACGTACACCAGCTTCCCCACACCACCATGGGAACAAGGAGTGGGTAAGTTTTGTCAGCCTAAATTGGTTAAGATTGTGAAGAACATATATCCAGACATCAGTGACAGAAGTGACAGCACCAGGCACTGACAGGCAGCTGGCACTGACATGTATCGGACACCATGTATCAGGTACCTGCAGCAGGCAGTAGGCACCAGTGGGCAGAGGGCAGGAGGTACCAGTTACTAGGCAGGGGCAGACACTGGTTTCTGGCAGCCACCAGCGGGCCAACATCAGCAGGCACCAAAACATCAGTGGGCACTGAACACCATTGGGCACCACCAGGCACTAGGCATCATTGGGTACCTCAGGGCACTAGCAGGCATTCCCACTGGACACCAGTGGGCATCGGGCATCCCTACCAGGCATCTCCAGGGGGCACTGGCAGGCACTAGTGGGACAGCGGGCATTGGAGGTTAATGGTAAGCACTAGGCACTGGCAGCCACTGGTGGGCAGCAGTGCATCATTGGGCACCACTGAGCATCCCTGCCATGCCCCAGACATGGGTCTCTAGGCACCAGGCACCACCTGGCACCAGGCATCCCTGCCAGGCACTGGGTGCCACTGGCCACCGCACATCCCTATTAGGCACTGGGCACCACCAAGCAACAGCAGGCATCAGTAGGCTCCATTGGGCACCACCAGGCAGCATTGAGCCTCCCTACCCTGGTACCACAGGCACCAGGCACCACCACTACTGAGCAGTGAGCAACACTGTGCAACAACGGGCACCAAAAAGATTATTAGAGTGTCCTTACATCTCAGAAGGAATATGCTCCCTAAATTTCACACTTCTAGGTGCAGGGCTTTGGGCTGGGCATTGAGGAGTCGGTGAATCAGTCAGTCTTCAATGTTCAGTAGGGACAAAAACACATTGCACCCCTTTTCACCCCCTTAGGGTTAGAATTTCTAAAAATTGGTTCTTAGTGGCATGGAAGAAATACCTTCCCCAAATGTCTTGCCAATAGGTCCAGGGGTTTGGGCTGGGCATTGATGAGTGAGTGAGTCAGTGACTCTTCAATTTTATATAAATAGATTGTAGTATTGAATCATTTGCCTTTTAACTTGAGTGCTTTTTCCTGTGGTAATGTATGGCTGTGTGCTTGTGATATGCAACAGGACAGCTAGTAAAGGACAAGCTGTGCCTGAATGTTAAATTAAATTGCAACATCGACCAATTGGGTAATTTTCAATTTTCTGGGCCAAGAAATTTCTCAACCAATACCAGGTATAACCAAGGTTCCCAGAAATCCGGAAATGCCTTTACTAGAAAATGGGACTTTACTGGAAGTGGGGCTCTTACACTGGGCATCCAGGATAAGAGCCCCATAACCAGCATTTTTAACACTTTCACACTTTTAAATTTGGTGCGCCGCAATTTGTGGCGAGGCCACCAGGGGGAAGAGGCAAGACCTTGTGTGCTGGGAGAGCAGATGGAAAAAGGTGCGAGTACTGAGTACTCAGTACAGAGTACTGAGCACACCCAGAGAAAAGCCCTGGACATGACAAAATAAAAACTAAAAACACTGTGGCCATATCAGTTAATGAGCAAAAGAGCGGGGCAAGTACTATGACCAAAATTTGTAAAATTAGCACTTTTGAAGAATAATACTTGGCATCCATCAGTCTTGAAAGACTATGGTATTGTGCTAGATGCTGCATGTGAAGCACGAAGGCCTGGGTAGATTGATATGGAGGATAGGCTGTTACCCTAGAAGCAAATCCCCCTGTCCACGCCACTGAAATAGCTCAATGGAAAGGCAGAGCCAATGCAATTGCTTCCAGCTGCGTCACAGAGCTGGGCTAAGGACAGGAGCTCACCACGTCTTGTGAGGACCCGAGTCTTGAAACTGTAAACCTTCTGGTTTACAGGCACAGTGTCATAACCACTTGCGCCACCCACATACCATCATTAATGCCATTCAACATGTAAGTTTCTTGCAGAATACAATGAAATAAACCACACTGAAATATCTCTATCCTATTAAAAGGTAAGCCAAAAACCCAGAAGGGGTGAGGCCAGAAGCGTGGCTAAGAGGGATGAAGGGAGGTGCAACTGCACCAGAGAACAAGCTTTGGGGGCCTAAAAGCTGAGCTTGACACTAGTGGCTAAAACGGTCAAAAACAGGGTATGAATGGTAATACCATCGTGTTATACATTGTTGGAAAGGTACTTTAATGCAGAATGCAATGAAACAGACTGCATTGGAATATCCATATTCAATCAAAAGTTATGGCTAATTAACCAGAAAATGAATACACAAAGGCCTATGGAACAAAAAGTGGATTTTCTTAACTCAAAACATTTCCATGAGACTGACTGCTCTAAGAGCCAATGAGATATAATTCTGATACTGTATGAAAACTAATATAGTAATATGAATCAGCTCTCATTTCCATATACGTATATCATAATACAGTTTCCCATATTAACTGTGTATACAGTCATTTCTAAGTGGTGCTCCTCTTAATATTTACCAGGGAGAGAATAACCATTCCTTTTTGCCACAGCACAGTTTCCTTAACTAATACGGGACACAATTTTCACTTTTTCACTTAATTAAATTTGATTTTGTTGTTGCGGGGAGTAGGGGGCCAACAAAATCTTCTTCAAGACAAGATAGCAAATAGGTGTTTTAGCTGTGCCACTAGCAGAGCAAATGGATGGTGAAGTGCTGAGGTGGAGAAGGCAGGTTTTCCCCCAATTTTCTTTTTAAAAAATACCCGTGTCATTATTTACAATTGTGACATCACTTCCGGGGCAACATTTTGAGCTTTGCACCAGGCTATGTGGTCATTAACTGTGTCACTGGGTGGGGCAATAAAACCCAGTGCCAAACCCACCACCCATAGTTTTGCCATGCCCAGTACATGGGAGGAAGTACATCGCGGGGGGGGGGGGGGGGCTGTGGTGGTCTGCACACTGGATGACACAAACTCAAGTGATGCCACTGGTAGAAAGAGAATGCATTCCCTGTTGGGCAGGGTAATCTTCCCATGTTCCAAGATGCAACAGATTTATAACTCATATTCCAGGATCTCCATGTTCCATAATGTGATAGATTTATAACTCATGCAATTAGAACTTCTTTAGAAAACAATACCATACTTTGCTGAAACCTCTTCATGCACACACTGTAATGCTTCTTGGACAAATATGGGCAAAGGCCTGGGAACTGTAAGGCAAGCATTGGTTTTTAGATCCTCTTTTTTCTTCAACTCTCTGCCATAGTAGTCCTGAGAAGGAAAAACAGTTACACGTTACAGAGATCAGTGGAAAGTGTTTGGCTTCCTGTTTGGAAAGCAGAAAGCCTTATATTCAATCACTAGAACGTTTTAGTTAAAGCAGAGAAAAAAATGTCACAGTTAAATCAAAGCCAGGAGTTCTGCTGCCGATCTGTGTTTACAATACTATCTTAGATGAAGCTGTGGTATAAATAATATTGATAAATAATGATTGCTAGATTGTTTGATTGCTTGATTGTGTCATTAAATAACTGTTCACTTTTCTATGGTTGCTCTGCCCCATGTTTTTTTTTTTTTTTTTGGCCTTATCCTCTGGACCTAAATTTTATGGAATTTTGTGCTTCTGCCTTTTTGCTTTTGCTTGCAGCCAGGGTGATCGGATATCCTCTTTTTCCAGGACATGACCTCTTTTCTTAGCCTTGTGTCCCGGGAAATAACTTAAATGTCCCCTGCAAGCAGGGTGACCATATGACTGGAAATTCATAGACATGTCCTCTTTTTAAGTATCTGAGTGTCCTTTAAAAGGGCTTGAGTCACCTCCATTTTAGCTGCTCAGTTATGTTCCCTTTAAGTGAGAGTCACCAAAACTGGGCATTACACTCACATACTAGCATGTTTAACAGGGAGAGAACAACTTGCTTCTCCTCTATTTTTCCCAAGAAGCTGTGCAGCCTTCTGTAGGGAGTACAAGCAGGAACCAGCTCCACACTTTTGTGACAAGCAAGAAAATTTCCTGCTTTTGGGGGAATGATGGGCTGGGAAGGGTTGGTATAGATTTGTGCAAAAAGATGTTGCATGTACATGGAGGCTTGGAGTTGATCTGGGGTTTTTTGAAATTCCCCATGTCTGGACTTGCTTACTAAGTGTGTGTGTGAGCGCGCGCGCATGCGTGCATGACACATGTAGAAGCATGTGTAGATGTGAAGGAGCAGCGTTTGCAACAGATGCTACAAAATGCAGGCATAACAGATTGGAGGAGCATTGTTGGCAACAACAGTATATTCTTGCTTTTTATGTAAATGACCTTATGCATCCATGTAAGTGGAGGAGGCAGAGGAGAAACACACACAAATACACAAATATAAAACAATAAATAAATAATCAGAAGCAAAAATTATCCATCCTCTCGCTTAGACAGCACAATATGACACAGCATACCAAAGTAAGTTATAAATGCTTGTCATAGGTGAAAATATTTTACATGTATATGAAAGATGAGGAACAATTAAAAGCTGAAGAAAGGTAAATCAGAAACAAGAAAAAGATAATTTATAGAAACAGATTAGATGCAACCGAAGCACACTGAAGTTTTGCACTTGGCTGTGATCAAATTGATTGGCAAGATGGGCATATGTGAATGTTAGTGTGGAACAAAATTCAGTTTTGGGTGCAGCCAAAACATGACACAGAGACATGCCCAGATCACAGTGTCCAACTCTTTGTGTCTCTCACCTGCACCTCTTTGTGTATCTGCTCCGCCACTGCAAACAACAACAACGAAAAAGAGATGAGGATGCAGAACTGATCAACAAATTGTATTATTAGAAAAAATGAGCTGCGATATGCAATGCCCCATTGTGCAAAAATTGCTGGTGCCAGCTCACCGCTCAGATGTGTTCACACAACCCTTAATTTGTACTAATTGAAGTCTCATCCTGGGGGGAGGGGGTGGAAGAGAAGGATTCTAGATCTCTCACTTCCCTCCTGGTTGAAATCTCTTGATCCCTTAAGAAAAGGCAGCAAAATCATGCTTACTGTGCTTCACTAGGCCCAGCTGCTGAGTCGCAGAAGGAAGAATCTTTGCCCTCTGCAACTGCAACGTCAGTACAAAGGACGGAACTAGGATCAATGCAAATGAGTGTGTTGTTGCCTCAGTGCTTGTTTGGGAAGTCTATGAACAAAGGAACCTATTGACACAGGAAGCTGTGTATGTCTTTTTCTTTAATTCAGTCCTGTTATTTAAGTCACTCTGACTTGTTTCCAGGCATTGAAACATGAAGGTGACTTTGAGTCAGAGGCACTGAAGATGGGACAGCCGGATCTCACCCTTGCAGATAGTAGGATTGATCCACTGGTTTCCCAGTGGCATAGCTTTGTAGTACCTGAACAACTCCCTTTTGCTCCCACTTCCTAAAGGAGAGGGGCCTCTTGCATGGTGCACTTAGGTGCCTGCAAACCTCTGTGCTTTGCATTCCCTAACTATGCCCATCGATGAGCAGTACTTTTTTATGGTGGTGCATTTGTGTGCTCCAGTGATATGAAGAGCAATACAGGTTGAACCTCCTGATTAAAGACATTTGGTTTCAGGAACCTCTGTGATTATCTATTTTTCCGTTATACACAGGCAATTAGTTATCATTACACAGGTAATTATTACATAGGTAACAAGGTAGGCAATGAATCAAGATGAATCAAGTTCCCTTTCAACTGACTTTTAGCTCAGAAGAAGTTCAGAAGTGAGATGGAGGAAGGGAGAAGATCTGTCCCCCAGCTGAGACAGAAACAAAACTGATCCCTTTGTGAAACCTTTTTAAGGCAAGCTGAATTGCCTGCCACGTTGCCATGGGTAAGCAGGCTGCCTTTAAGCCATTAATTGCTACTTAAGGAATGTTCATCTTTCAGTTTAAAGAGCCAATCTCATTCGCTATGAGACAAAATTACTTATAAATCAAAATTACTTATAAATCATATATACAGTGGTGCCTTGAATAAAGAACGTCTTGAATAAAGAGCGTTTTGTATAAAGAGCAAAATTTTTTTTAGAAATTTTGACTTGTTAAAAGAGCACTGTCTTGAATAAAGAGCACTTCTGAGGAAGTTTGGAACAGGCTTCCCTGGCAAGGGAACTCGCAGGCGGGACGAGGGGACTAGCTTGAGCTACAGTGGGGTTCTGGGCAAAGTTTGGAATAGGCTTCCATTGCCAGGGAACTCATGGGACGTCTGGGGGGAGCAGCCTGAGTCAGGTCTGTATGTGGGATCTGTGTGTGGCAGAGTAGAAGGTGTGCCTTATCAGTGTTCTAGTGCTGCTCCCCGTCAGCAGCTTGAGAATGTTAAAGTTGCACAAAAAGATAATAGATTCCATTGAGCCAATGGATAGCAGTGACTCCATTAGCGATTGTGAAAGAGCACAATCCTAACCATGTCTACTCAGATTTAAGCCCCATTGTGTCCAATGGGTCTTACTCCCAGGAAAGTGTCTTTAGGATTGCACCTAAAGTCATCCCCTCTCTGTAACCCTCACACCAGCCATGAAGGTTTTCAAAGGTACAATACAGTTCAGTACTGTACAGCATTTTCTTTATTGCAGTGTTGTGTGTTACTGTTTATTACAGTGCTTTGTACAGTGTTATATTGCAGTGTTTTGTAATCATTTTTATAAACAGTTAATATTTTTATATGAATATTTTTGGGTTCTGGAACCAATCGTTTGAGTTTCCATTATTTCCTATGGGAAAATCTGCTTCACTTAAAGAACGTTTCACAATAAAGAGCATGCCTCCAGAACAAATTAAGCTCTTTAAGTGAGGCGCCACTGTAATTAGGTTACACCTGTACTAGCAATAGCATAGCTGCTGTCAGGGACTCCCATGCCAGATAGACCTTTGCTGGGGGTCTAGACTAAAATATGTAGAAATTCCACTAAAGTGGGTTAGCCTTTTGCTGAAATCCAGTCAAATAAATTAGACATGAATCTGATAAACAAACCATTTCAGTGGTGTAGTGGCTCCGGAGCTTGCCTCATCCATGTGACTCAAAGAAAGAGACCCTTCTTGCTACACCACTGGGTCCCTTGGGGGGAAAAACTTGTCATTCTGTCTCCTAACGATGGTTCTCCAAATGGTTTCTTTATATGTAAGGGACAGAATTGTCACCTGCAATTCTATTCTCTTTATCTGCAAATACAGTGTCCCTTACTATCTACTAGCGAAAAGCGTACCCACGTTGCGGGACTAACATTTCCTCATACGCCATCCCCCCATAGCATATCAACACCCCATGCCATCAGTCTCCCATGCGCAACTTTCTCCCGTGCACATCAACACCCCATATGCATCAGTCCCCCATGTGCATCAGTCCCCATGCGCAACTTCCCCGATGCGCATCAGTCCCCATGAGCAACTTCCCCCATGTGCATCAGTTGCCCATGTGCAACTTCCCCACATGCAAAATCCCATGCGCAACATCCCCCCATGCACAACATCCCCCCATGCGCAACATCCCCCCATGTGCATCAGTCCCCCATGCACTACCTCCCCCCATGCGCTACCTCCCACATGCGCATCAGTCCCCCATGTGCATCAGTCCCCCATGGGCAACTTCTCCCATGCACATCAGTCCCCCATGTGCAACGTCTCCCATGCACATCAGTTGCCCATGCACAACTTCACCTCATGCGCAACTTCCCCATGTGCAACTTCCCCCATGAGCAAAATCCCCCATGTGCATCATGCCCCATGCGCATCAGTCCCCCATGTGCAACTTCCCCCATGCGCAACAGTCCCCCATGTGCAACTTCTCCCATGCGCTACATCCCCCATGCGCATCGGTCCCCATGTGCTACTTCCCCCATGTGCATTAATCCCCCAAGTGCATCAGTCCCCCAAGCGCAACTTTCCCCTATCTGCATCAGTCCCCCCATGTTGATCAGTCCCCCCATGCACAACATCTCCCATGCGCAGCATCCTCCCTAGTGCAACCCCTCCCTCCCTCCCTACAACATCCCCCAGTGCACCAGGCATCGAGCACCAAAGTGGCTGGATGTTGTTCGGTCTCCCATGTTAAGTATAGGACAGAAACACGTTGCCCCCTTTTCAGCCCCTGAAGGGTTAAATTTCTCCAGATGGTTCTTGGTGGGTGTTCAAGTGACAGAAGGAACTCCCAGAATTCCATGCTTCAGGCCCAGCAGTTGGGGAGGAATGTTGATGAGTCAGCAATTCTCAATGCAAAGTATAGGGAGGAAAACGCGTTGCGCCCCTTTTCACCCCCTTCCCATTGGAATTTCCGAAAACCGGTTCTTAGTGCACCCCTCCCTCACGGAAGGAACACCCACCCCAAATTTCATGCTTCTAGGCCCAGCAGTTTTGGCAGGGCTGTGATGAGTCAGTGAGTCAGTCAGTGACTGACTGAGTGAGTGAGTCAGTCAGTGACTTTTCTCTTTTATATATATAGATTAGGGTTCCGTTCCAGAACCTGCCGCAGATAAAAAACAATAGAAAAATAGATTTAAAGACCTATATCCAGGTTTCTTTGAAACCTCTATTGCTCCTCATGGAATAAGGTTGTGCCTCAGTATCTGCAAGGTTTTGATTCTAGGACTGAAAAATGGAATGATTGTTTGCATGACTATGATCTATAGCAGTAGAAAAGCAGTTTTTTAAACTGTGACTTGCGGTGGCCATTTGTGTTGAGTCAGATTCATGTATAAAAAAAATCAGTGTATAACTAGGCTGGACTTGTATGGTGATGGTGCACTGGCGCAGGGAAGCACACAGGTTGCAGAACAGACAGTAGCCTTCACAGGAGCAAAAGGGAAGAGACAGTATGTGACAGATAGGGGAGGGATTGGGATAAATATGTGCAGCCAATTATAGTTATAGTGAGGGACTGGGGTAATTGTGTCCAGCCAATTATACCACCATTGGGTGGCAGCAGCCACTACTGGGCATCCCTACTGAACACTGAGCAACACAGGTATATTTCACTAGGCACATGTGGACAATGAATTTGTGTGTGTGTGTGTGTGTGTGTGTGTGTGTGTTTGCATACACATACATTGTATGTATGTATACACATATACATTGTATACACATATACGTATACACAGACATTCATTGCCCACATGTGCCTTTGCACTATAATTTGTTATGTATTTTGGCTATGTGTTAATAAAAATGTGTTATTTAGGCTTTTGCAAGTGATACTTATGTCTTTATTGCTGGCCATTTTGCATTTGCAAGCTGAAAAAAAGACTGGGTTCCACTTTTCAACAGTTTTCATTTTTGGACAGTGCTCTGGTCTTTAACCTTCCAATAAGTGGGAGTTTTCATAGGATTGCCATAATTCTCTTCCACAAAACCGGGACTGGACCCCTGTCAAACTTGCCAGAACACAATACCTGAAAACTAGGACAATCCCAGTTTTCCAGGACATTTGGCAACCCTAGGGATACATGTAGCACTTATCTAAGCTCCAGCCACTCAGATTAATGTTCTAAAGATGATTAACTAATGAAAGTGTTGGGATAGTATCTTTTGTTTCAAAGACATGTAAATCTGCTCTCAAAAATGGAGTATACATGCTGCCATAAGTGCAAATAAATAGGTCTAAGGCATAAAAACAAAATGCACACTAAGGCATAAAAACAAAATGATTTAATGCTTATTTATGTGCAATGGACAAGCCATAAATTATCCCTCCCACACAAATAAGTGGAAATAATTGAAGATGCTGTTACTAACACATGAAAGGGAAATGCTTAACTTAATTTAAATGCATATTATAGAACCGATCCTGTTTCCAAATCAGTGGCACATTTCCCACTGGTATTCCATTGGCCCAGAACACAGCACTGTGTAATGACACAATCCTAAATGTTTAGTCAGAAGTGTATTCAATAGGGTTTACTTTCTCAGGTGTATACAGGATTACAGCCAGAAACCACCTCCAGCTCCTCTCCAAATCTGAACAGCTTTCTGGTTCTGTTCTGAATTACCTAATGAATCCAAGGCTGCTTAATCAAGAGCCATAACAGCAATCATGTGTCGGAATGTGCTTCAAGGCTAAAACTGACAGCAGATGTACAGACTTAAGAGGATACATTCCAGACCTTTCTTCAGGGAAAGTACACACACATCAGAATTGTTTAGCAACAGATAAATGACACTCAGATACAGTACTGAGGAATGGGGGGGGGGAATCAGTTAAATGGGACAATCTTAGTACCCATCTACAGCATTTTTAGTACTGATGTCAATTGGGCCTTTAAACCAAAATTAGTGTCGTAAGGTACTTCTAACCCACTTATGGGGAGGGTAGGCCTTCTCACACCACCATGGAAGATATGGCAAGTGAGTGAGGCTGGCCTAAATTTGTTAAACAACTTAATTAAAAGCCAAGACATCACCTTGCTGACAAAGATCTGTCTAGTTAAAGCTATGGTTTCCCCTTTAGTAATGTATGGCTGTGAGAGCTGAGCCATAAAGAAGGCTGACCACAGAATAATAGATATCTTTGAATTCTTTGAATTATGGTGCTGGAGAAGACCACTGAGAGTCACTTGGACAGGGTGACCAGATGACAAACCCAAAATTTCTTCCCAAGTTCCCCAAAATTCCTACCCAGTTTAAAAAAATGTTGGATACCCCAAAAATGTAGGATAAATTAAAATCAAGCAAAAATATTTGTATTAGTTTCCTGCACTTAATTTCAACACTTTTAAAATTGAAAACCTTTTAACATACATGATTCTGACCCAGACATTAAGATGCCTTCAAAGCAGTTTGCAGAACACAAGCCACATGCAAGTGACTTCAACGTACATGATTCTTATCCAGACATATAAGATGCCCTCAAAGCAGTTTGCAGCAACACAAGCCACATGCAAGTCACGTCAACATACGTGATTTTGACCCAGACATGTAAAACGCCCTCAAAGCAGTTTGCAGCAACACAAGTCATGCAAGTGACTTCAACATACATGATTTTGACCCAGACATATAAAACACCCTCAAAGCAGTTTGCAGGAACACAAGCCATGCAAGTTACTTCAATGTACAAGATTCTGACATACACTCACTCGCAAACACATACACATAGCATGCACTCACATACATATCATGAACTCACTCAGACACACACACACAGACACATTTATCTTGTGCTTCAAATCCAGGGACAGCGTAGTGGTGGTGGGGAGAGCTGGGCCAGCTGGTGAGGCTGCAGAGAAGTCACAGCGAGAACCACCAGCTGGGGAAGCCCCAGAGGCAGTGGAGAAGCCGCGGACAGAGCCATGCTGGTGGGCAAGGCTGGAGAGGCAGCTGCTGGGGAGGCCTGCTGGCTGGCGAAGCTTCAAAGTCAACAAAGTGGCTGCTGGGGTGTCAGGCCAGCCCACGATGATGGGAAAGCGATGATGGGAAAGCCACTGGAGAAATGGCCTGGCCTGAAAGGAAACTGAGGCAGCCCGGCAGCCAAAGTTGAGGCAGGACTGGCTACAGAGAAACCGCAGCGCCTTGCGCAGCTGCGCACACAAAATTTTTTAAAATTTTAAAAGGGCCAGGATGCCTGGGAATTCTGGAGGGGTTTTTCTCCCTTTCCAGTTAACTTCCCTTTTTCTGGTAGACTCCGGGCATTTCTGGTCATCTGATCAGCCTGCCCTTGGACTGCAAGGACTGCAAATCAGTCTATACTCCAGGAAATCAACCCTGAGTGTTCACCGGAAGGACTTCACCGGAAGCTGAAGCTCAAATATTTTTGGCCACCTCATGAGAACTGAGGACTCCTTAGAAAAGAGTGTAAAAATGAAGGCAAAAGGAGAAAAGGATGAGGGTGACTGAGGCAATGAACATGAATTCATTCTTAGAGCCTGCCTGGAGGTCTACATTGCTTTCGTCCTCTCATGCATTACACCAGCATGCAAAGAATCAAGCTTTTGGCATAACACTTTAAGTCTGGCATAACACTAGCAGTCTTGTGATGACATGCTACAGAGTGATGTAATGCAAAATAGTGATAATGCCAATACTATAACTGCACAAAGAAACCCTCCTTGCAGAAATTTCAAGTAGTTTTCTAGTGCTTATCCATGGTGTGACTGTGTCCTGGGAAAAGATTGACAGGGTTTTGTTTTATTTATTTATAGATGGGATTTATCCCCCCCTTTCCCATGCCAACACAAATGCCCAAGGCGGTTTTCAAAGCTTAAGTTCCTCCTTTCCTGATGTTCTCACAACAGCTCAGTGAGAAATATGAGACCAAGAGTCAATGACTGGTCCAAGGTCACCCAGGAAACTTCATGGCCAAGGAGGGATCTGGAGCTGGATCTTGGTCTCAGCCCAACTCCCTAACCACTACACCATCCTGACTTCATCCCATATTTATTTGATTGAAAATTAACAATGCAAAAGAAGAAGCGTTGCATCCTTAAAGACTGAAAAGAAAATAAGATGTAATAAATAAGATGTGTTCCAAAACTTGGGGAAATATGTCTGGCTCATTAGATACCTTAAGTAAAAAATAAATGTAAACACAAAGAGTTCAGGTCCAACTTTCAACAAAAGGAATATTAACAATGATTAAACAGGCTGCTTTCATCCTCAGGTGAGAGGCACATGCACTCTGTCTTCAAACCTCATGGGTAGGTTAATATCTAAGTGATTTGCTGAAACTAAACAAGGAATAAGTGAAGGAACTTCACAGTCTCTAAAACATGGCATCTCTTATCCATTTCCAGCTGCTTTTCAGTACGGTGCATCTCTTCTCTTCATTTTAGAAGGTGGCTCAGCTGATCACGCAAGTTTGAAGACTGTTCAACACTGTAGAAGAAATGTAAGCATTCAATAGGTATTCACTGAGGTTTGACTTACTGGATGGTAACTGTACAATATGGACCTCTTGTGCAATGTGAAGATGAATCAGATATACAAGAATAAATGTGGGGGATGAGACAAGGTGGACCTCCTGATTTAGCCCACTGATCAGTCCTTCCCGGATTGTCCTGGATGTCTGCCTGGATTGGAATGAGAAATTCTGCACCTACCAACAGACAACTGATGCTCTGTATAGGTTACATGTTCAGTGTCCACCAACTAACTCAAAATGTTCTGGTAGCACAAGCAGGCATCCAGCAGTCTTGAAAGACTATGGTATCGTGCTTGGCGCTGCATACCCTGCATGCAAAGCACGAAAGCCTGGGTTGGATTGTTATGGAGGATATGCTGTTACCCAAGCAGCAAATCCCCCCTCCCCACGCCACTGAATTAGTCCAATGGAAAGGCAGAGCCAGTACAATTGGATCCAGCTGGCGTCGCAGAGCTGGGCTAAGGACAGGAGCTCACCCTATCTTGTGGGGCTGACCCGGGTCTTGAATGCTGGCCTGCTGGTTAACAGGCACAGCATCGTTACCACTTGCGCCACCCACAGCCCTAGCACAAATGCATGGTAGCACAAATGCCATAAAAATTGACAGATATCAATACTAATGATGCCAAACAGTTTGTTCTCAGGACTCAAGACATCACCATGACTCTGAAAACAAGCACCTCACAGCACCTAAAATACTAAGGTGTTATTCCTATTTATGGGTGGCATTTAAATGTGATAATATAACAAAGGGCAGACTGGACTAAACATCTCCGTGACAGAAAAGGAAATGGGGTGGGAGGAGATGACGATGCAGATGGAATCAAGATGAGATATAAGTTGTTACAGTATTCACTGAAACCATAAGATTTTCTGGAAGAATGAATTTGCTCTTAAGTGCAGAGTAAAGGGAGACTACAATTATTACTTGGAACAGGAATCTTTAAGTGATTAGCAGCCTGATCCTAACTTTCTAACACCATGCCAAATGGGGTGGGCGCTGCATCTTGTGGTGGGTACACAGTCACAAAGGCCTCCTTGAGGTAAGAGAATATTTGACAGGAATTGTGCTAATGAAATGAAACAACTCACTTTTTCTGAATAGCTTCTTGCCTAGGAAAGAAAAGAACACAGAAAAAAATTATTGTAAAGAACACAAGTAAGCTGATGTAAATTTTGAACTGTTAAAAACAACAAAGAGAAATATAGGAAAGACAGGTTCTCCGACTTCAATGCCATGTTGGCTATAACTGGATTGACAGCCATTATATTGCTATCAATGATACAAACCAATGAAGTAGAGCTGTGAATAACAATGTCTGGATTTTCTACCCATAAAAGCACTTCAATGCTGCCATCAAACCCCCAAAAGTAAAAGACATTAGTCCTGATCACCTAGCAATAAACATAAGAATCTTAGGGTGCAATCCTAACCTAGGCCAGCACAACTCATTGGTCTTCCCATTCCTATGGTGATGTAGACTCATTGTTAAGCACAATCCTAACTATGTCTACTCAAAAGTAAATCCCATTGTGTTCAATGCAGCTTACTCCCACAAAAATGTCTTTCGGATTGCAGCCATAGGGAAGCAAGCACATGTATGTACACTGGCCCAACCCTCCCGCAGGAATGGTGCAAAGGTGTCTTACAGCACTTTTGTGACACCCCCAGGTCAGCACAGGACTTATGCCAGGGCTTAGGCCAGCCTAACTGGAGATTAGTATTGCAGCCTTGGGCACATTTATTTACAAGCAAGCCCAACTGAGTTTATTAGGGCTCTCTCACTAGAAGCACATTTTGGATTGCAGCTTTTGTGCTTTTATCCTGGAAAATAGATATCAGAGATGCTTTCTGGAAGTCTAGTAACAGAAAACCCATCTTTTAAAACAGTCTTTGACTCAATTTCATTCTAAAGGGTTCCCAGTAACTGGTCTAAAAAGAATCATACTGTATGAAATCTATAGGATTCAGCTGTGCATCTCAGGAGAGACATATATCAAATCCAGATGAAACAATGCATGCTACTTACTGGTACTGTAGATGTGTAGTTATAATGGACATTTTCCTTAAACTCTGCAACAGAATAAAGTACAAAATAAATGCCCTCCTCCACTTTGTTTCTGTCACAACACTTATTACATGGGGGGTATTATATGTTAATTTTATTTCGTATGGCAAAATATAGCTGTCACAGGATTGGGACTGCTCCTAGTCCCTTAGAAGTGGGTTATCTGAAAATGCCCTCACCCAGACCTCCTTAAACACAACACGCTGTTTTCCAAGGAAAGATTTATTAAAATCAGTTTGTTTTACTGGACACCTGTCTGAGCTGATCATGTGAAAAGCGGTACAGAATGCTACATTAAAACAAATAAAGCTAGCTAAGCCTAAGATCTGGAATACTTCAAATTACCTATCCTGGTTGCTTCTTGATAGTTAAGAGTGGCAAAGCTCCCACAGCCCTGCCAAGTCCCAGATGAATAAGACAAAGGAAATAAAAGATCACCCCTTCTTATAGGTAAACACCCTTTTTCATAGGCTTACACTCCTCCCGTTTAGTCTTTCCACCACTTGGGTTACTCCATCTCTGTATCCAATTCTATGTATGCATGTATGCTTGAGAAGCTGGCTTTTTCTCACCAAGTGTGAATTCCTTCTCTGCCCTGTTCCCATACATGAGATGCTTATCAGAGTTGAAACACCAAACACCATTTGGTGTTTTACAATCTTGTCTACATCTCTTTTATCCTGTGTGCCATTTCTGAGTATTCCCTCAGATGTTTTTCGATATGTCCTTATTATCATAAAAAAGCAGGCCTCTGTCAGTCTTGAGAGACTATGGTATCATGCTCGGCGCTGCATACACTGCATTCAAAGCACGAAAGCCTGGGTTGGATTGTTATGGAGGATAGGCTGTTACCCAAACAGTAAATCCCCCTCTCCATACCACTGAATTAATCCAATGGAAAGGCAGAGCCAATACGATTGGATCCAACTGGTGTTGCAGAGCTGGGCTAAGGACAGGAGCTCACCCTGTCTTGTGGGGCCGACCCGGGTCTCGAACCCTGGCCTGCTAGTTAACAGGCACAGCATCTTAACTGCTTGTGCCACCCACAGCCCTTATTAGCATACACAAAGCATATGAAGTCACACAACACCCTGTTTATCCCTTAACAACAGCTGCATCACATAAAATTCACCTATATAAAATAAAATATATGAGCAGTTACTAAATGACTAAACCTATTGCCAAATATCTAAATCATTTAGGGCACAATCCTAACCAATTTAGGCTGGCCTAAGTCACATGGTGTATCTTCTCGTAGTGGTATGGGGGAGATTGGCATATATCTGTGCACTGGCCCAGCTCCTGCCAACCCAGCAGTTTGAAAACATGCAAATGCAAGCAGATAAATAAGTACCACCTCGGTGGGAAGGAACACTGTTCCATGCAGTCATGCTAGCCACATGACCATGTAGGAGTCTTTGGCCAGTGCTGGGTCACAGCTTAAATTGGAGATGAGCGCTGCACCCAACCGCTGCGGTTGGTGCTTATACAGGTAGCAGGACAACCTCATTCACAGCTGTAAGGCAACCTGTCAGGGACCTTTAATTTTACCTTTACCTGACAGTGTATAGTGTTTCTAGGTTGAGGTCTGGAGCAGTATTAGTTCCATCCTCAACCATAAACTTAAATTATGTTCCTTGTTCTGTATTTTGTGCATTTCATACAGAACCAAGGACCAAGTACCCACTTTTATACACAAATTTCCTTACATCTTCTGAGTGCAGAATGGCATCCTCTTGCATCACCATGTTTCTGGCAGCCTGACCTAGGAACTAAAGACATGAAAGCCACAGTAAGAGCCACAAGTTTCATATTCTGGTGATCTGGAGCTGTAGCATTCAGCTATCAGGAGATGGTATCCCAAGCCTTCTCAGGTCTTAGCCATTGATCCAAAACAGCTTTCACTAGTGCAAAACTTGGGTAATCTTTTATGCTCTCTCTAATAAAAATATTTGTTATACAGTGAGGGTATAACAAAGGCCAACAGGAGATCCTCTTTTTCCAGGAAATGTCCTCTATTTTAATCTTGTGTCCTGGAAAAGAACTGAAATGTCCTCTTTGCTCCTGTGAACATGCAACACAGAATCTTCTTGTAATCAATTATTTATAACATCCTTTAAATACAATTATAAGTCGTGTAGTGTTTAAAATAACTACATTAAATCAAAATATGTCTGTTTTTAGTTTTTATATTGTCAAGTCCTAAGTTTTTCTTGAATCCCCTACATTTTGGGATGCCTAGTACTCTTTTGTGGTTATGACACCTAGTCACACTGGTGTAATGGGGGCACGGAGTGAGTGGCAGCAGGGGTGAGGGTGGGCAAATACTGAACGCAATCCTAACCATGTCTACTCACAAGTAAGCCCCACTGTATTCTTCAGGATAGTGTCTTTAGGATTGCAGCCACTGTCATCATGGCAAAGGCAGAATTGTCAGTGGGGTTACCAGTCTCACAGGCATGGAAAAGGTACCAAGTACTTCAAGAAGGCTGAAGACCCCCTACTCTGAACTCCCCATACCTGGAACTAGTAAAAAGCTTGAAGTTGTCACTTGCAGATGTACAATATAACAACATTCATCAGTAAAACAAAAAACACTTCCCTTTCCAGCATCTCAGCTGCACTTTTGCCCCCCTCTCCTCAATGGGTCTCCCTAAAATACTCTCTGCCTCTTCTCAGCCTGCCCTGTTCACAGTTGGGATGTTGACAGTTGCATCCCCTCAGCCTGCTTGAATGACATGGAAAGTTGGCCAGAAGATGTGGACACCCTCACATACAGATTAAATATAAATATAAATATAAATATATATAAAAGCTATCCCATCAGGACAAGAGGACAGTTGGGGTGTTGACAGTTGCATCCCCTCAGCCTGCTTGATTGGCAGGGGATGTGAGTGTGCTCCCTCAGGCACAGGGGAAGGGAGGGGTGCAGAGCCCAGAGTGAGCCCTGCCTCTCCTTCACTGCACAGGGTTCAAGAGTGGAGGAAAGAGGAAGCCTCCCTCAAGGGACTCCGAAGCCCTGGGCGTAAACTACAAGTCCCAGCATGCTCTGCGGCGCCGTTCTCCGCGGGGCGACTGACCTCGGCGCTCCGGGAGCCCTTCAGCACCTGCTTGGTGAGGGCGATGACGTCGGTGCCGCAGCTGGTGGCCTTCTCGGTCAGCAGGCCCTTCACCGAGTGGCCGAAGCGAGCCTGGGCGTCCACTGCGCTCCCCGGAGGAATGGCCGCCATCTTATCAACCTCGCCCAGCCCGCACGTCCTGCTTGTGAAAGGGAGGGACGGAGAGCGAAAGAGGACACTCAACATGCAAACGCAAACGCTCCCTCTTCCCTCCTGCTCCACCTGGACAGTCCTGAGTGGCCACGTGACCCCTTCTCCAGACATCTCCTCAGCCTTTTGCCCTGGAAAAAAATCTCATTGTCCTCCTTCTCCTTCTTACTTAATAATATTTAATATTTATGGCTCATTATTTATAAACAAATAAATGTGTTATTATAAATTAATAAACACTAATCTCATAAATTACATGCAATAGTTTTAAATTTAACAATAAGTAATACATGGGGCCTCGCTTAACAAGCGTTTCACATAACAAGCAAAAAGTTCCAAGAAATCTTGCTTTGTTATGTAAATGAGATTGGTACCTACAGGAAAAACCCAGAAGAGGCTTATGCAAGCAAGAGATAATTTTACTGAAGCTTCAAGACTGCAGTCGGGCAGAGATTCTGCCTCCCAACAAGACTGAGCAGATTGGACACACTTTTTATACCTGGACTGTCACGTAGACAAAACTTTACATAAAGAGATTATTCTGTTCATAACATGAGAGTTTCATACAGAAAAGATCTTATCTCAACTGGTTTCCTGGATGGTGGAAGGGAACAGGACATGGTAAGATCCATGACTACACATTACAACAATGGAGGACATTCGTTGTTATCAAGCACATATAGGTTTTTACATCTTAAGCTTCCGATCTTAAAACAAAATAAAATAAATAAAATTTATTTTAATTTTTAATCTTTTGGGCTTCTGGCATGTTTCTTCACTTTATCTGATAACCAACATCACCGCTGTATTGTTTTCCCTTCTTTCGCAAGGCTACTTCTATTCTGTTCCATTGGCAGGGCTTATTACTAGCGCTTCTGGTCAGGCTAAGACTAGGAACGGGGATTCCCCTAGCAGTTTCCGTTCAGATAAGCAGTCTCAAGTGGCTTAATCAGCGCTGACCGCAATAATGTCCTGATTGACAGCTCCCTGCTGAGCAGGCATTGTGATGTCATAATCCCTTTAACAAGGAGAGAGCGAGAGTTGATTGAGCTTGAGTGGGCTATTGTCACCTTGACCACATCAAAAGCCTGCTGCCAGACTGAGGCATTGTGACGTCATAATCCTTTTCCTAGAGTGCCTGAGAGCTTGATTGATACTTCCTCTGCCTGCCTGCAGCTGCCTGGGGCTTATAGAATGGTATTTGAAAGTGTCCAATAAATCTAATAAATTCCAGAAAAATCTAATAAATTCTTATAAATTCGAATAAATCTAAACTATGGGTTCCTGTCTACCATATTTTCACATAACAAGTTCTGCTTCACTTAACAAGCAAGCACACTATGGGCACGGGTGCTATGCAGCCCTGACGCTCCGCACTGAGGCTCTTTAAAAGGGCTGCCGGCCAGCACTCTGCCCCTAACTGCCCCCACCGACCACCTTCAACCTCCAGCAGCAGCCCAGGGAAGCCTCCCAGGAAAGTGCCTTTGACTGCAGCCTCCTAACCATGTCTACCCAGAAGTAAGCCCCATTGTGTTAAATGGGGCTTCCTCCAGTGGTGGGCACCAGCAGGTTCGCACCTACTCTATAGAACCGGTTGTAAACAAGAGATAGGACATATAAAGTTTAAAAATAGCCATTTAAAAGTGGCTGCCAGATGGGCAGAGAACTGGTTCTTAATTTCTTTGAAGCCCATCACTGGCTTCCTCCCAGGAAAGTGTCTTTAGGATTGCAGCCTAAGTAGACTTCATAGGATCATGCACTTTGAATGCATGTTTTGAATTCAATTCTGGTGTTTTGTCATCATTTTTACATCCAGTTAATATTTTTATATGAATATTTTTGGGGTTGTGGAACCAATAGTTTCCATTATTTCCTATGGGAAAATCTGCTTCACTTAAAGAGCGTTTCACTTAAAGAGCAGGTCTCCGGAACAAACTAAGCACTTTTGTGAGGCACCACTGTATAGTGTTTAAATTAACCCCATCAATATATATATTGATTGATAGATTGATATATAAAAGTATCTTTCTATGTACAATATATCTTATATATATATATATATATCTCTATGGCTACAATCCAGAGTACCTACAGGACCTTTTACACTAACGTAGTTACAGTGCCACCTATGGGAAATGCAGAGTAAGTACCTCTCACATCTTCCCAAAGTTACTCCTGATTGTTCATTCCAGAGGCATGCTTGTTGCGTGAAATGCTCTTTATGTGAAGCAGATTTTCCCATATGAAATAATGGAAACTCAGACGATTGGTTCCAGAACCCAAAAAATATTCATATAAAAATATGATCTAGGAGGATTTCCTGCTGCAGGCAGGGGGTTGGACTAGATGACCTACTAGGTCGTTTTCATCTCTAGGATTCTATAATTAACTGTTTATAAAAATGATTACAAAACACTGTAAGGTAACACAGTACAAAACACTGTACTAAACAGTGGCACACAACACTGCAATAAAGAAAATACTGTACAGTACTGAACTGTACCTTTGAAAACCAATATAAAAACAGAGGTGTGAGGGTTACAGAGAGGGGATGACTTTGGCTGCAATCCTAAAGACACTTTCCTGGGAGTAAGACCCATTGGACACAATTGGGCTTACATCTGAGTAGACATGGTTAGGATTGTGCTCTTTCACAATCACTAATGGAGTCACTGCTATCCATTGGCTCAGTGGAATCTTTGTCTTTTTGTTCAACTTTAACATTCCCAAGCTGCTGATTGGAAGCAGCACTTGAACATTGATAAGGCACACCTTCCACACTGCCACACACAGAGCCCACATACAAACCGGGCTCAGGCTGCTCTCCCTGACCCCTCATGAGTTCCCTGCCCATGGAAGCCTATTCCAAACTTTGCCACTGTGGCTCAAGCTAGTCCCCTCATCCCCTTGTGGGGTACCTTGCCATGGAAGCCTGTTCTAAACTTTCTCAGAAGGGCTCTTTACTCAAGACAGTGCTCTTCACGCAAGTCAAAATTTCTGAGAAATTTTTGCTCTTTACTCCAAACATATTTATTCAAGTCGCTCTTTACTCAAGGTACCACTGTAAATCTATATCAATGAGTGTTTTAGCTTTGGTTTCGGGCATTTCCTCTTTTGTGGTTATGACTTATGGCCATCCTGGTACAATCCTTTACATCAGGTGCAGCCTTGGAGGGAGAGGGAGTGGAAGCCACCTGTGAACCTGTCACACTCCATTTACAGCCCAATCCTGCACATGTCTACTTAGAAGTAAGTTACATCAAATTCAGTGGGTCTTACTCCCAGGAAAGTATGCAGCCTCATTTATTCATTCATTCAGTCAATTAATCAGACCTTTCTCAATTGACTTAAAGCAATTTACAGAGGTGGACTGAACATAAATTTATTTTTACAATGAGATCTGATTTATTTATATTTTACCCCCACCTCTCTCCCCCAAAGAGAACCCAAAGTTTTTTTGAACCCAAAGTACAAAAACATAATATAGAAACTATTTTACGAAGTACAAGATAATATTAGTAAAACATTAAAATAGTGTTTCTTAACCAATGGTATGAGTATCTTCAATGGTACTTGAGGCGGTGCCTGATAAAGCAAGACCAGGAATGATGCAACATTCAGTGTGCAGAGCTCCAAAATGTGTAAGACACTCATGAAAAATATAGGGCATAACAAAAGCTAAAAACAATTGAATGTCTTGCTTCATGTGATTAATTTAAGCACTATACACAAGGCTAAAATCCAGGACATGTCCTGGAAAAAGAGGACATATGGTCAGCCTGAGCAGCCATGCTGTACCATTTTCATAAAGATCTTATCCTTTTGCCAGCTGACTCCTCCGTACTCTTCTACAAAGCAGTCTCCCAACCAGCAGCACGTCCTGCTTAGCTTTTGCAGGTAACACAACAGGTCAAATCTCCAGATCCAGTTCCTTAATTGGGGGGGGGGGTCACAATAAAAATACCCTTCCCCCCTCCCAAAAAATAGATGTTTTAAGCCTGCAGATGCAACCAGAATGTAGCTCTGGATATTTGGAAAGGGTGCAGGAGGAAGTAAGGGGGGCAAGCCCTTGGAGGTGGGTCCCCATATAAAAACATGCTGTCCAGATCTTACCTCAGGAATGCAAGGCAGAAGAGGAAACCCTGAAGGCAGTATTACAACAAAAGGTATAGCCAGATCTTAGGATTGATTTTGTTTTAACCCATACTTAAAATAAACTAACCAGTCTGCAGCAGAGGTTTGCCCCCTTGAGTAGGTGCCCCATCCCTACTCTCATGCCCTGATGGTACCTATAGTGACAGTAGCAACCCCCCTGCTCTGAGGTCTGGCAGCATGGGGCAGCTACATGCAAAAAGAAGTGTGTGAAAAGGTGCGAAGAGCAGCGACTAGTGCCTCCATTACTTGCCTGCCATCTCCTTGTGGAGAAACCCAGTGTATTGTCACTCCACTGGATTAGGCCAAAAAGATCCATTAGTGAGCTCTCTGTATGTCACTGTCATCCATCTCAGGAAGCACACAAGACAACAAGTCAAGATACATGCATCCTGGCTTATTATAACCTGTGATGAGGTTTCCTCCATAAATCTGTCCATTGTAGTTTCAGAACAGCTGTTGAGGAAAGTACGGTAAATAAGCTTAATTCTTGCTAAAATATAGTAATAATAGTAACAAATCAGTTGCCCTATCTCTTGCCCACAAGTAAGTTTAAAGATTTGTGTTACCATTTTATGTGCTGCAGCTTGCGTGTCTTTTATGCTTCTTGGCTAAGTTTGGAAATAAAATTCAAAGTTTAACTCGTCCACAACTATCAACTTTCTTAAACAGATATGACTTGCACTATTTCAAGGCTTCTATGGAAGTCATGCAGAATAGATGAACAGATAATATAGCTCTTGGTGATATGTGATGCATCTGTGCAACTTATCTGGTATGGAGGGGAAAGCAGCCTTGGTTTTGTCATTAGTGCTGAAGATAGTGCAACATATTCCTTGACCATTACCTTGAAATGATTAAGGAAATGAGGACTCCAAGAGATGGCAGCATTCACAGTAATAGAACCTGACATGTGGGAAATCTTCACATCTGCCCAAAAATATAAGGAATGCCATAGAAATTTAGCATCCAGGGCAATAAAAGATTAATGGTTCTCAGGGCCCAATCCTATCCTTGCAGATGTCCTGCATCTTGTAGAAGGGGGGCAGTCCCAAAGGTCTTTTCTAGGTATTGGAGCATTTGTTTTCCTATCTGGGGGTTAACTTTCAATACCAGAACGGATCAGTATGTGCACCAGCAATTGCATTGGCAAAAGTCTGAGTTGACCCAGAAAACTGTCAAAACTGCTCCCTTCCAATCCACCCCATCCTGCCCCAGCTTCTGCCTGTCCCAGCCTCGCCATAATGTGCTTCTCAAAGAAAGTCACATGAATTTCAGTCCAGCTCGCTAACCACCACCCCATCATTGCTCTCAGTATGCTGTTCTGCATCTTTCAAAGTTCAAAACTTATGCTTATAGTTCAAAGTTCAAAACTTCTGCATATATCTACAGTCCCAGGGACTATAGATATGTGGGAGATAAGACCAAAAATCTAACCAGCAGAAACTTGTAGAAGGAGTATTAGAAGGAGTATTCTTACTATTTTTAATAATAATCTATGGTAAGAAAAATTAAGTAATCACAAAGAAAATATCCTGAAAAGAGAGCTGTCCAGCAATGTTATCTCTGCATGTTCTCCAAGGAATGCCATCTTGGTTTGTACTGCTCAAAGTGTTGCAATTTATTCTTGCTCTGTTGGACAAACTTCAGGCCACAGTTATCTTCCCAAACTACTGATTAGCAAGGCAAAAACGAAAAACAAAAACCCAAGGGAAGTGGGTGTAACTACAAGTCATTATAAAGTGACTTTCACAGTTGCGGGAGGATTCTTTCTCTAAATCTTAGACCAAGCCTCAGGACCAATGATGGTTTTCCATGTTTCTCTCCTCCTGATTCTAGCTCTATTTTGTCTTTGGAAGCTAGCAAAAAAGAAGGTGAAGAAGCCCAGGCTCAACCTCCCCCGAAGCCTACCCTCCTTACCAGTTATTGGGAGTCTTTTGCAGCTTGCTGGACACTCTCAACTCCACATATTATTCTTCAGACTGCAACAGAAGTATGGCAGCATCTTCTCCCTCTATATGGGCTCCCATTATGTGGTGGTGGTGAACAACTATCTCCAAGCCAAAGAAGTGCTACTTAAGAAAGGGAAGATCTTTGCTGGCAGACCCCGAATGGTGAGCGACTCATGAGTGTGTGACAGAATGGAATATAGAGTACAGAAAAGACATTCAATATTCTATGGCTTATTCCTCTTTCTACACTATAGTTGTAGTGTAGCTTAATACTCGGCTTAATACTTGCTAGATAATGACAGTGTAATCCTAACTCTGGGTAGGCCAGCACATGTTCTGTGCTGGTTTGTGGGTGTCGCAAAAGTGCAGGAAGGCACTTCTGTGCAACTCTTGGGGGTTAGGCCCATGTACAGTCATGTGTCAGCCTCCCTGCATCACTGTGGAAATGGGGACATGGGTGAGTTGTGCTAGTCTAAACTGGTTAGGATTACGCCCTGCATCGCATTTTCCATCTTTGCAGAAACATCTTCTGAGGAAAGCAAAGCTGTTTTAATTTCACATAGATCTCTGGGTGTTGGTGGAGTTAATGAATGAAATCTTTCTTTTTGCATCATTTATACCCAGGCTTTCATGCTTCGCATGCAGCTTATGCAGTGCCGAGCATGATAACATAGTCTTTCAAGACTGACAGAGGCCTGCTGCTATTATATAAAGTTACAGTATAAAGGGGATGAAAAGAGATAAAGTACTAAGAGCACAATCCTAACCATGTTTACTCAAAAGTAAGCCCCATTTTCTTCAATGGGTCTTCTTACTCTCAGAAAAGTGTCATTAGGATTGTAGCCATAGTTTACGATTACACTTGACACTTTCTGATTGTACAGAATATACTACGTCATTGGATCTTGATCTCATGTTAAGATGGAATGTAGTCAAAACCAGTAGTGTGAACTATAATCAAGTCTATACCTTCTCATGTTTGCTTTAAACTCTGTTGGCTCAATCTCATGAACCCTACATTTATATTGTTGTTTTTGGTCTGGATCAGTTAAGCAGTTCCAATCAAATGTAGTTTGGTCCATGTGGAAATGAGGGCTGTGTAAAACAGACAGTTGAATGTTTGTAAGCTTTTTCTCATTTATTCAAGGTGACTACAGACCTGCTGACACGAAATGGGAAAGACATTGCCTTTGCCTCCTACAGCCCCCTCTGGAAATTTCAGCGCAAGCTCGTGCACTCCGCTCTAGCCATGTTTGGGGAGGGCTCTCTGGCCCTAGAGAAACTCAGTAAGTGCTCAAGTAACTCAGTAACCCTTAGGAAAGGTTTAAGGTTCTCAATTCCACATCTACTACATAATAATTTCTTACTAGAATTATGCAATTGTCTTTCATGGGGTTGCATAAGTAAAGCATTTACTTATAAGCACTTTGTTTTGTTTTGTTTTCTGTATTTAAAAAATAGAAGCCATTGGGCTTCATGTTGGAAATCTGCAGAATTGTGCAAATTGTAATTGTGGAAGGCCTCCCCACATCACGAAACCATTTTTTGTTTGAAGCAGGAAAGCCCAGAAATTATAGGCCTTCTCTAAAAGAAAGTAATCCAGCAATGGGTTTAAAGCAGTGGTGGGATTCCAATAAATTAACACCAGGTTCTATGTCCTAATAACCTAAATTAACAACAGGTTATATGTCCATAGAACAACAGGTTTTATATCCCATTAGTAACCGGTTCTCAGAACTAGGCACTCATTAGCAAAGGGTTCTATAGAACCTGTGAGAACCCCCTGAAGCCCACCACTGGCGGAAGTCACTGTAGTTAATTTGGGCCATGACACTGGGAGAGAGGAGTTGAGTTACTGTTACCTGCATGCACACATGTAGATTAAAATGTGCCTCGATACAAACTCGGTTTACCCTGAAAGCCCAATCCTGTACAGTATTATCTAGTATCCTTCACTGACAGTTAGTGGTGATTGTAAGTATTAGGTGCAAAGTGAATAAGAAGATGAACTGGTCCTATAAATCCTAGCGTACTTGCCACAGAATTTCCTCAGATTACACAACATTTAACAGGAATAAACATGTATGGAAAGAGTCACTTCAAATAGGGGAGGCGTCAAGTTCTCCTGGGTCTTGCTGCAAATCATTGATCAGGTATATGCATTTGTGTAGAGGAGTGCTCCAATGTGCTCCACTCTCATCAGTCCCATCCCCTGGTTATCTGCTGGCCAGCTGGAAGTGGGGCATGTAGGAAATCTGCACAATTGTGCAAATTGTAATTGTGGAAATTAAATTGTGGAACTTTGCATTCAGAAGGTCCCTGTAAAGCAACCTGATTATCCTAGACAGGGCAGGAGAGAGAGAGAGAAGAGAAGGAGGAAGTGCTTATGAGTAGTCCTCCCATCCTCCAACCAATAAATTGTGCTTGCTGTGCATGTATTTTCTGTTTCTAGAAGGTCTATGTAGAGCAGTCCATGTTAGCTTGTCCCCCTCCTCCCTTCATGTTGGGAGGCAGCACTAAAATGGAATGCTCTGCCATGTGCATCTCTGTGTGGCTGCACATTTTAAAAGCGAATACTGGAGGGTCTCAGATGCCAAGAGTCCTTGGGCAATGTCTGATGTGACCAATATTTGATATCAATCCTGCTTCAAAAGGATAATGATCTAACTGCAAAATCCTTAGTTCATGATACACTTTAAATCCCAGGCAGGTCTTTGAAATACTATATTGATTTCTTTTGTGGCAGCAATGAAGGGGTTACATTTTAATAATATTGGTTGTGTTGGAGGAAAATCTCTCCATTGGCATCATTAAAGCTATTAGAAGTTGTTTAGAATGTTTTCTAACCCAAAGAACATTCACTTACCCTTCCAAAACAGTCTAGTAAATGAGATAAACATATTGATTTGGATCATGGATGGGATTCAAAGAAATTAACAACTGGTTCTGTGCCCATCTGGCAGCCACTTTTAAATGGCTATTTTTAAACTTTATGTTTTGTCTCTCATTAACAACCAGTTCTATAGAGTAGGTGTGAACCTGCTGGAGCCCACCACTGTTTGGATACTATAGAGCTAAAGAAACTATAGGGCTATAACCTATGTCTTCTAGCTCAGAAACCAAAGTACTCCTCTTTGCCATCTTTCAAACCTGCCCCTTCTCCATCCTTTGTCTGCCAAGTATGAGTCATGTTAAAAATGGTTTGTTCACTGTTCTCATGCATCTCTTCTTTTGTGATTTTCTTCAAGTTTGCCAAGAAGCCACCTTCTTGTGTGACTTTCTGAGTTCCACACAGGATACTTCCTTGGACATGGCTCCTGAGCTGATGCGTGCAGTTAGCAACGTGGTGTGCTCCCTCTGCTTTAAATCAGGCTACCGTCACGGAGATGAGGAGTTTGAGACTATGCTCCAGTACAACAAAGGCATTGTAGACACCGTGGCCAAAGAGAGCCTGGTGGACATCTTTCCATGGCTTCAGGTAGGAGCTAAAATATTCATTTTATTCATTCTAAAACAGAAAATATTGTTGTTTTTTTAATGGAGTTTCCTAGAGATGACAAAGGAAGGGCAAGGAGGTATCTTCAGGATAAGATTGTGGCCACGATCCATCACAGAGTTACATTTGTCTTGCCCTGAAACTTTGTTTGTGCCATTCCTTAAAAAATGGCAGAGCGGATCATACAACAATATATGGATATTTCCCTTGGAGAGATTTGCGATAGAGAAATGGGTAAAAGAGGAATTATCAGAGAGGTTCTGTGGAATTAGGGTTGCCATATGTCCCAAAAAACAGGGACAATCCCAATATTGGGGGATTGTGTTCACATACTGGCAAATGGAACAGAGGGTCCTGTCCTGATTTTGTGGAAGAGAATTAAGGCAACCTTATGTGGAATGCATTGTTTTCTGCCAGTTCAGAACAATAAATTATTGACATTACAACTGTTTCCTCTCCAGTTCTTTCCCAATAAAGACCTGGCCTTGCTAAAACAGTGTGTGGAAAAGAGAGATCAGCTCCTGCTCCGGCAGTTTGCAAAACATAAAGTGAGTAGTAGTTGGACTTACTAAACTGTAACATGCTGCTGTAGAAAGAAATTAGTTGCCAATAAGTTCTATGCAGGGGTGGCAACCGATTGTGCCAGACTCTGGGGTAGGGCTTAGATCTGGACTCTTGTTCCACTGAACATGGGGGCCTCCTTTCCCTGAGCCATGCCTGCTCACTATCAGACTACAAAGGGTAGCTCCTTCCTCCCTGTTCCTCTCACCCATCTTCAGAATATGAAAAAGCAAAAATTGCTGCCACCCACAGCTTTCTCACAGGTAATAAATAATGGAATAATCATAGGCTGCCAAGGAAAAAAGGCTGTTTCTCCTGAAATCAGGCTACCATCGTGGAGATCTGTCTATGTCAGGTCTGTCTGTCTACCGTATTTATATACTGCTTTTCAACTAAAAATATAGCTAAAGCAAAGTAATGCCTGCCCAGTTCAACACACTAGGATCACTGATTTAGGGTGGAGGCAGTCATTGCCTCCTTCCCTTGTGTTCCTAAATGGAACTGTCATTTTCTCTTATAGACACTTAAGGGAATTTTGTGGGACAAATTATTGGGCTACCATTGGAACGGGGTGATAGTTCAGGTTTGGAAGGAATAGAAGGTTAACTTCACTCCCACCAATGATATTGGACAGCCTGGTATCTGCTGGCAGGGATCTACCTAATGGGAGGAGACTTAGGGTGAAATCCAGAGTAACTGCGGGGAGTCCTTGCTCCGGAGTAAGAACAAGTTACTCTGGATTGCAATATGAATTTCCCATAGGTTTTCACTAGGTGGTGCGGTAACTACGGGTGCACATAATGTCTCTTACATGCTCCCGTAGTTACTCTGGATTGTGCCCTTAATGAAAACCCCTTCCAATGGCTTTTGCAGTCTATGGTATTTGACCTCCCTCTGCATATGGAGAAACATTTCAGTAGTAATGTAGAAATTAGAGCATTTCTAATCCAATGTGACAATCAATTCCTGGGTTTTTCCCATCCTTTCTGATGTCCCTTGCACTGGCCAACAGCAGTTCTGAACTTGGGTCCAATATTCTCCTTTCCAGGAAGAATTCAGTAGTGATTCCGCCAGTGACCTAATGGATGCACTGCTGAAAGCCAAACTAAACATGGAGAATAACAACAGCCATCTTCTGAACAAGCATGAGCTAACAGATGACCATCTGCTAATGACGGTGGCGGACATCTTTGGAGCTGGTGTGGAGACCACCACAACTGTGTTGAAGTGGGCGATGCTTTATCTACTGCACTATCCTGAGGTATCAACTCCTGTAGTCCTGCCGAAATTCTTTGAAAAGGGAACATGACAGTGAGTTGTGGCACAGGAGATTAAATTGGACTGCAGTGGGCTAGAGCTATTGTGGGGCCTGAGGCTTTCCTCAGGGGAAGGGAAAGCTTTGCTCAAGTGCTGTGTGGGGAATTGGTGCTATTTTGGAATTTATGTCACCTTAACAAAACCAAGGACAACAAAGCCATCCTTGCTTGTGCCCATAGAATATCTTTTAATTTTGCTTGTGCCCATAGAATATCTTTTAATCTTTTAACTTTGCATGGCATTTCTCACTATTAACAAGAAATGGCTGCCAGGGCCAGCCCAGCAAGGAAGCAGACTGAAGTGCTGCTTTCAGCATTAACTGAGGTGGAACAGCAGACTGAAGCAGGGTGGGCACAACCAGTTTTATCAGCTTTCTTCAGTTAGCCAAAGCAGTAAAGGAAAGGAGAGTGTATTGCAGATATCCTATCCTATTCTGAGGCTATTCTGACTTTTTAACTCTTCCATCCTCCTCAGGTACAGAAGAAGATCCAAGAGGAACTAGATCAGAAAATTGGTTTTAACAGACATCCCCAGCTCAGTGACCGGCTACACTTGCCATACTTTGAGGCTACCATCAGTGAGGTTCTGCGTATTCGTCCTGTCTCCCCACTCCTTATCCCACACTTGGCATTGGAAGATACAAGGTAAAGTGTGAGATTTACTGCAAAGATAGGTTGAAGGTGGATCATCACTAATGCTCCACCAACCCTTTCCACATTGTAAGGGTTTCCTGTGGTTTCCTTTGGTTTCTAGTGGATAAACGTCCATGAGACACGAGTGTAATTCAAGAGGGGATTGTTGGAGCAAGACCACAGGCTACAGCAAGTGCTGTCCATGTAAAGATGTCTGGTCTTAACCCCTTAGCTGATCTCACTGGGAACTGTATGCCTGCTTGTCAAATAGACCCTTGATAGAGCAGGTTCCCAGGGCTGGAAAGAAAGGATGTGTCCAGCAGAGAACCCTGGCAAACCAATCTGGATGGCCACCCTGGCTTGGTTGCAGCAGTATTAGAGTGGTCACTGGGGAATGTCTGGCCTTCACATCCCGTGAGAGCTCTTACCTGCTAGGAGTAGGACTCCCCCTTGTTTCCTCTTATTCACCTGCTCTTTTCTTTCTTGACCCCCTTGTTTTTCTGCTCCCCTCCTTTCCATCTCCTCCCGGGACCCATGCTGCTAGGACTCATGCCTCCCAACAACAATTTCATGGACAGTTGCCTCTTGAAGGCCTGTGATGTTCCACGTAAGCCCTCCACATCCTTACCAGTGAGGCAAGTCTAGCAGTTTCCCTCAGTGAGGGGAAATTGCTGAAGTGATTTGGTCTTTCTGCAGGATTGGGGAATATGACATCCCAAAGGGAACTCGAGTTGTGATCAACCTCTGGTCCATTCACCATGATGAGAAAGAGTGGAACAATCCAGGAGAATTTAATCCAGGTGGGTGAGTCATGAGTTCATTTCAGGGGGATCATGAAATGCTGGGTGCCGTCATCTTGGAATCTGGCACCGCGTTGCTGCCACGTTGGGACGGAGCACTCAGGCTGCAATCCATACTTTCTTGGGTGTAAGTCTCTTTTGACACAATGGGACTTACTTCTGAGTAGACATAGAGGAGCTCTGGCATCACAGTGATGTCACTTCTGGCCATGAAATCACTTCCAAGATGATGGCATCACTTTGCGGGGGATGGTCCTGGACAGATTGCCATTCTCAGAAGGGGGTGAAATATTCAAGAACCACTGGTCTAGATATCCCAGCTGATTTCTTTGGTAATGGCATTGTAGAGTTTTACCTGTTTTCTACAGAGATGTTAAATTCCTGCTCCTTTGTGCTTCCTCAGGTCGTTTTCTGGATGAGCATGGGAACCGAATCTATTCTCCATCCCCCAGTTACCTTCCTTTTGGAGCCGGTATCAGGGTCTGCATGGGGGAAGCTCTTGCTAAGATGGAACTGTTCCTTTTTTTGGCTTGGATCTTGCAGAGATTCACATTCACTATTCCTGAGGGACACACTCTGCCTGAACCAGAGGGCAAATTTGGAGTTGTCCTCCAAGTACCACCATTCAAGGTGAAGGCTACACTGAGGGAAGTCTGGAAGGGACTGGCAGTAGATCAGTGATATAGCTTTGTACTAGATTAGATTCCTTAAAGAGAGTGATTGAGGCTTGACTTTGTTCACAGGATCAGGTCTCGTGGAGTGTTTTCTACATAGGAGACTGACATGAATGGGAAAGTTATCTAGTATGGTAGTGATTAGGGCAGAAACCACAATGCTCTTTGAGTTTGTCAGATATGCTAGATTCATAGGACCAAGGCAGAGAGGACACAAGTTCTTACTCTTACACCTGAACCTTTGCAGCTCCATGTGACCCATGGAACCTGGTGGGATGTGATATGAGAGGTAAGCCACAGCCAACAGATATTGGACAATACTTGGTAATAGTGTTATTGCCATGTACCATAGACTCCTACAAGATGGAGCTTGCAGAAGCAAAGATGATGGCAGCCAACTGAGACCAGGGTGGGGACCAGTGCAAGGAGAGAGGAATATAAGACCAAAGCAGAAGGTGGTATTATTGGTGGTGGTTTTCATATTATTTTGAATTATGCTCTTCATGTAATTCATGAGCATTGCATTTTGGACTGTTTCCTTGAAGACTTTATGTGGCTATGGACAATAACATGAATCTTTGATTCAGGTCCTTCTAAAATATGTCTGATGCTCAAAATTTTAGACCTGTCTTACTAAGGCTCCAGCTCACATACTCTGAAGAAGGAAGTCACTATAAACTATTGATGTCATATTGTTCCTGTGGGGTATCTTTTAACAGTTCTGCAAGTGAGTTAACAAGTGACATCCTTTATATAAAGGATGGATAAGTAAGTGACCAATCACTGTACAAGAACACAGCAGATAGTTTAGTTAAGATCCTCCTGCTGACTGTTTCTCACTCAGTACATGCGCATTTCCCGAGGAGACAGCCTGCACAAGTGAGTGCGTGATCCTAAAGGCAAAGCCCACCCATGTCCTTGCATCATTCCTGGGTCTTCAAAATACTGCATGGACCTTAGCACTAAATTCTACAACTTGTCTACAAGAAGGTAGCTATAATTGTGCTTTAAACTCATTCAGAAGCACCCCCTAATTTATCTCCTTATCCTTACTCTTAGTGCACAGCTGGAAATATTCCACCACAAGCTAGGACACATGCACACATACTGGTAGGTGTCAGATTGAGATTTCTTATTTCATTTGTATTGAACTATTGCTGAAAGGTATCTTATATGTTCATTACAGTATTTTTGATGTATGATGAATTTGATGTTACAATAAATCTGTAACTTGATTGAGTGGAAGCCTTTTTTTCCCTGAAGCCAGAAAGATTCCTTATCTGGGAGCTGTTTCATTGTTTCTTAAGTTTGATTGGAAGTTAACCATGGAAGGTGAGGAATGGCCATCCCATATTCTTCTCCTGGGTAATATGTATTAATTCCCCATTTTTTCCCTCCTTGGGGGAAAAAGAGAGAGAGAGAGAGCATGCAAAACACTGATCTTCAGAGTAACCACTAAGTCAGGGGTCAGGAAACTTTTTTACCTTTACCCCAAAATATATTTAGATAACACCAATATTACCCCCTTGATTTGAAAGGAAGAAAATAATATATTATTACTATAGTGCACTGTGTCAGGTCTTTATACACTACAGTACTGTAACACACAGAGCCAGGCATGCATATAGAATCTGTATATAGATTCTATATGCAGTGAAATGAAACTCCTGTGGGTAATGGACAGTTGTGCTGCTGAGACACAGCCAGGCATGCATATAGATTCATATGCATGCCCGGCTGTGTCTCAGCAGCGCAACTGTCCATTACCCCCAGGAATTTCGTTTTTACCCCATTTGGGGTAATTTACCCCTGTTCCCTGACCACTGCACTAAGTCAGCTGCAGCCTTAGCAGTAATTCATACTGAGTTCAGTTTGTATAGATTTGTAGCCACAACCAGTCACTTTCCCAGCCTGGTGCCTTGTCACAAGGCCAACTGACCTCTACCCTTCCTAGCACATGCATACCATAATTCAGGATGATGGTTCTGCCTGCACTGATCCACTCTGGTTATACTGAAGTTTTATGTTCCAAAGGGACTAGACTTTGGACAATCTGAAGCACAGTTAAAACAACTGGTGTCACCTTTTATGGGGGTGGGGGAGCATGTCCTAGCACTTTTATGGCACTTGCCTGAGCCATAAAAGTACAAAGTACAATTTGTCAAGCTAAGGATTTTCCAGTTTGCAATACCTTTTATATTTAATTAAGGGCACAATCCTAACCAACATTCCAGCACTGGAATAGTTGTGCCGGGGGGCGGGGGAAACCTACAGTTGGGGGGCCACCTCATTGTGTTTGTTAACCTGGGAGTTGTGTTGCCCTTATGCCAGTGCTGGAAAGTTGGTTAGGATTAAGTCCTAAATAACAGAGGCTTGCAATCCTAAAGACACTTTCCTGAGAGTAAGACCCAATGAACACAATGGGGCTTACTTTTGAGTAGACATGGTTATGATTGCAGCCAAGTGACAGAACAGCTGGAAGCAGCATAGGGAATATTGAAGAAGAAAGACACTGAATAGGAGTTCAAATGAAATTGAGACTAAAACTGACCCCCTTTGTCCTGCAATATACAGGGTGATTCAAAATGAATGGGACAAAAAGAAAACATACCTGTGATTTTTTGTCCCATTCATTTTGAATCACCCTGTTGTTTATTTCAGTGGCACAGTTAGAGGAGTGAGGGGGTGCAGCTGCACCAGGCTACAACCTTTAGGGGGCTACAAGCTGAGCTTGACACTAGTGGCTAAAATTGTGAAAAATGGGGTATGTATGAAAGATAACACCATCATGTTATATATCGTTGGAAAGTTAATTTTATGCAGAATGCAATGAAGTAAACTACATTAGAATGTCTACATTCTATCAAAGGTTATTGCCAATTAATCAGAAAATGACAATACAAAAGCCTATGGAACAAAAAGTGGATTTTTAAAATCAAATTTTCCCATGATACTGAGATCCAATGAGATGCAATTCTGATACTGTATAGAATGAATAAGATGTTAATATGAATTAGCTCTCATTTCTATATACATATATCATAATACCATGCTGAGTGTACAGGCACTTCGAAATGGTGCTCCTCTTTTATTTAGCAGGGAAAAAAGAACCATTCCTCTTTCCTCCAGTTTTTCTATCCAATAGGGGATACAATTTTCATTTTTTAACTTAATTAAATTTGATTTTGTTCTTGTAGGGGAAAATTATGTTTTTAAAAAGTACCCTAGGATGACATCAGTTCTGGTTGTGACATCACTTCCGGGGCAACATTTTGAGCTTTGCACCAGGCTACATGATCATTAGCTATGTCACTGGTTCATTTATAACATTAAGAGGACATACATTAATAACATTGAAGGAAAACCCAGGCACAGAACCTAATGGTTAGAAAATATGCACCTTTCTATTCTGTTCTAGGTGAACTGCAATTGGACTGGGAAAGTGGCCTTGATTGGCACTGCCCAAAGCTAGAAAGCACTAGGCTATCTTAAGAAAGCCTCCCTCTCAGGTTAGTGGGAGTCCCAAGATCAAGGCAGGTCAGCTTATGATCAAACCGTAGTCATTGGAATGATGGTTAGTGAGAAAGAACCTAGGATATGCAGGCAATCAATACAAAATACACGAAGTTCATGGAAAGGTAAAATCAAAACATGAAGGGAAATATATAAAGGTATAAGACACTGATAAACTAGCAAGAAGAGCAAAAAGGGGTACCGGCAAAGGTTGACAAGGATGTTGAAATGCATGCAGCCAATAAAAACCCTCTTATGCTTTTTCTGGCCACTTCCTCTATCTTCCCCTTTGCATCCGCACCTGCTGCTAAATGAGCCTCCTGAAGCATCACAAGCATCCAACATCAAATTTGCAGGTATGTATGAATGATAATACCATTGGTTATGGTTATATATTGTTGGAAAGGTACAGTAATTAATTACCCATTAATGTCAAGCTCAGCTTGAGCCCTCCTAAAGCTTGTTGCCTGGTACAATTGCACCCCCTCAACCTCCCAAGCTAGGCCACTGCATCCAACATCTACATGTGGATCCACTTTATACTGTCACTAGTGGTGCAACTACTACTTGACCTGCTTGCTTCATCAACAAAAACACATTCCTTCTTCCTCTTGATTTCTATTTTCTTATGAACTGTACAATTACATGGGAGCTCACTAGATGGCACCAACCTCACACTTACATTTCCTGTGAGTAGAAATAAAAGCCATTCAGTTAATGAGGTGCCTAGTATTCTAGATAGCAGTACTGAGATGGGATGTAAAAGGCTCATTTTGCAGCAGGTGCGGATGCAAAGGGGAAGGTAGAGGAAGTGGCCAGAAAAAGCATATGAGGGTTTTTATTGGCTGCATGCATTTCAACATCCTTGTCAACCTTTGCTGGTACCCCTTTTTGCTCTTGCTAGTTTATCAGTGCCTTGTGTTGTGTTTTTCAATAGATAATCCAGTCCTTGCCAAAGCAGCATACTCAACTATATCCAGCAGAATAAATTCCTCTAAGGCAGTGGTTCTCAACCTTCCTAATGCCGTGACCCTTTAATACAGTTCCTCGTGTTGTGGGGACCCCCAGCCATAAAATTATATTTGTTGCTACTTCATAACTGTAATTTTGCTACTGTTATGAATTGTAATGTAAATATCTGATATGCAGGATGCATTTTCATTGTTACAAATTGAAAATAATTAAAGCATAGTGATTAATCACAAAATAATATTTAATTATTAACCCCTGCTAACTGAGCAAGAGGCACTCTTTCAAGTGGGTGCTCCTCTTTTATTTAGCAGGGGGAGAGTAAATGGCCCTACACACCCCAACAATGTCTGTTAAAGTGGCTTCTGCTGGTGTTCTTTTTTGCATTTTAGATTGTGAGCCCTTTTGGGACAGGGACCCAGCAGCTTTTAATTAGCTATTATTATTTTTCCATTTTCTTTGTAAACCGCTTTGTGAACTTGTTAGTTGAAAAGCGGTATATAAATACTGTAGATAGATTATATATTATGAAATATTTATTTCTAATTACAAATAAAAAAGATGCAAAATAACTTGCAAGGTCTCCTACACCAAGGGTCTTTAGGCGACCCTCATGAAAGGGTCAGGTGACCCCCAAAGGGGTCCCGACCCCCAGTTTGAGAAACACTGCTCTAAGGCTATAATCCTAAAGACACTTTCCTGGGAGTAAGATCCATTGAACACAATGGGGCTGACTTTTGAGTATACATGGTCAGTATTGTGCTGAAGTCTAGATGTGGACACAGCTTACAATATGGCAGGAACTTGGTCAAGAACAGTCCTTGGACAATGCCAGAGAGGGATTTGCCCATGGACGCATGGCTTGTGTGAAAAGGTTGGGGTTATTTCCTTGGATGGAGAAAATTGTTCAAAGTGAAGATTGTTCAAAGTATTTGATTAGATTGATTTTTAAACACCACAACTTTTTCAAATATGCAGGCAGAGTAGCAGAAACTTGGTAAATTGTAATCTTCTCTGTGAACCTATATTCACTTACCTGAGAGTAAAGATCATTGAACTAAGTTAGATTTACTTCTGTATAGAAATGCATAAGATCACACTGTTTATGAAGTCTAGACATCTCAATTAATATACTGTATATTAATCTATATAATGTATATAAAACTGAAAAGTCACTGACTGACTCATCAATGTCAAGTCAAAACCACTGGACCTAGAAGTGTGAAATTTGGGGAGGGTGTTTCATCTGTGATGGAGGCACCCACCAAGAAACAGCTTTTGGAAATTCCAACCAGAAGGGGGTGAAACAGAGCGCAACATGTTTTCGTCCCTATACTTTATATAAGAATTGCTGACTCATCAATGCCTAGCTACAACCCCTGGACCTAGAAGTATGACATTTGGGGAGGGTATTCCTTACTTAACGAGGTCAAGTTCCCACCAGGAACCAATTTTGAGAAGTTTAACCCCTAAGGTGGTGAAAAAGGGTTCAAGCGTTTTAGTCCTAAACTTAAAGTCTGATAAATTCCAGCCCCCAATTCTGCACCTGTCTAATAGGGGTGCCCATGGTTGGGGGGGGGATGGAGCATAGGGAGTGCCATACGGGAGGGAGTCTTGCAGGGGGTTTAGCATGGGGTTTTTTTGCACAGGGTGGGGTTTGGATGGGGCAGTGTGCAGGGGGGCTTGCATGGGGGTTTGGGAGGATTTTGCACAGGAGGGTTTTGTGTGGGAGGTTTCTCACAGGGAGGAGGTGTTACTCACAATGGTAGGTAAATTCACTAGTATAAAATAAAAAAGAAAATTTCACTGAATTAAACTCATTTTTGAAAAGACTGTGATAGCAGCAAACAAACAAACAAACAAACAAACAAACAAACAAACAAACAAATAAGGAAGGAAGGATGCTGGAATGAGTTCAAAGTACAGTAAGCATGCTCATGTATTATATTTTAACAGTAGTACTCAAACTGATGGTCACCACCCACCAGCTTGTGTAAAGCCTCTCCCATCCCTTTAAGCCAGTGGTACTCAAAGTGGGGGTTAGGATCCCCTTGGGGTTTGCGACCTCCTTTCAGGGGGGGGGGTTGCAAAAACCTCAAAACTGCCATCTTGGAATTCTGGAATCTTGTTCCCCCATCTTGGAATGGGAGCTATTCTCACTGAATGCAATGGGACGTACTTCTGAGTAGACATGGAGGCGCACTGGCACCACAGTGATGTCACTTCAAGTTTGATGTCACTTTGGCCATAACATCACTTTTAAGTTGACATCAGTTCCTGGAAAGATAGACGGAGTCCTGAACAGAAGTTTGAAAAGGGGTCCCAGGCCAAAATGCCAGAGTACCACTGGTTTAAGGAGTGATGGAAGGGGAGAGGCAGCAACTCAATTTCTCAGATTTGTGTAGCTAAGGAGGGGTGAAGGGGTGTGCTTGTCCCTGCCGAGGGCTTGCAAAAGCAGCAGAATGTGCAGGGAGGGAGCCTCATAAAGCCCTTTTCAGGGTTCCCTGAGGCTTAGAACCTTTATAAAAAGCTATCGCAACCAGTTCTGTTTTTCATCTTTCTAAGCTTCAGGGATTTCAGCTCCAACAGATTTCAGTGGATTGCTGCAAGCTGCCCAGAAACATGGGTTAGATTGTCATAACTGCTGGGTCTCAGCCCCACCTCCCATTCCCCACCTGTGTGACTACAGTCCCACCTACCACCCACCCTCCCTCCAACCCATAACCTGAATTTGAGTTCCAAGTCACAAAAACATGTTTGTTTTTGCTGACTCGTGTACAATTGAGTCGTGTGTCAATGACTCTGATTCCCATCTGTACACAACAGACTGAGTGTGAATGAAAGAGAGGACATTGCCTGTATCTGTGGAAATATACAGGTATACTATACCAACCATACCATGTATGATTTGTCTTGGCAGATCACATCAACTATGGGCTGTTGTAACCCATTTAGACACAATTTAGGTTAGATGCGTCAACAGCTAACACATAACATGATATTTACAGCAAAAATTAAACCACTTTCTCCTACCAGCCCTGGAAATTTCAAGACTTGGATTCAGACAGGATCAAGTGCAGTATGGGAATGGGAGTGAGTTTTAAATTCTGTTGGTCCCTCTATCTTTATTCCTCCCTAAACCACTGAAACACTTCATAGGTTTGCTTTAGCAAGAACAAGACAGAAAAGAGACTAGGAAGAAGCCCTGAAACCAGAAGTGCTCCATATGGTCCACTCTGGGAACCTTTCTGTTCTTCAAAGATCTTGTCGCGCTCCTTACTTCATTGATAGTTGTTTTCTAGTTTGTACGTTCCACGTGGCAATTTTCAATTTTGGTGACACAAATCTGATTTTTGGGGCCTGTAATCCATTTCTAACCAGTACCCTGGGTCCCTAGTAATGGTGCAGTAGCATGGTTTTTTGGCCAGTAGTCCATTTTTCACAATCACCCAGGGATCCCACTGCTGGTGCATCGGCTGCCCTGGATGCAGTAGCATAAATGAATGAGTCTATATGAATTTCCATGCAGTTTCTTGCCTTGTTTCCCTAGTCCTGGTCACTGTGGCATTGTGACCACCCTCCTATCTTTGCAGCCAGGCTTGGGACTGTCCTTAGAGGAATTTCAGATTTCTATATGAAGCAACTGTGTTACATTGAATGCAACTATGTCAAGTGGTAATTCTGAATTAAAAGATTTGTGCAAACAAATAGTACTGGTCAAAAAAGACATGAAGCACAGATCATAGAATCATAGAATTGGAAGGGACCCAATGGATCATCTAGTCAAACTCCTGCCTGTAGCAGGGAATCCTCATCTTGTGGGGACCCGGGTCTCAAATCCTGGCCTGCTGGTTAACAGGCACAGTGGCTTAACCATTTGCACCACCAGAGGAATCATTTCATCTCATGCATTTTGTGCACAGTAGGCCGAAGGTGTGCAATATTTCCCTCTTCCTCCTCGTTGTCCATTTGGCTAGAAAATTATTGCACTGGTATTCTTGGTGGGGGGAATGCCAAATGCAAAGATCTTCTACATTGTATACTGCCTCACTTGTTTCATCAAAGTGATATTTGGTGAGATTATTATTATTTTTGGTGAGATTATTATTATGATATTTTGGTGAGATTATTATATTTTGGTGAGATTATTATTATTATTTTGGTGAGATTATTATTATTATATTTGGTGAGATTATTATTTTATTCCTGATCAAACAGATTACAGCAAGTCTTGGACAATTCATATAAAGGGTGCCTATCTGCCATGTACTGACATGTTTTGGTAACTCAGCTTGACAATTGCAGTTGATGGCAGCCTGAATCAAGAGATGACCTCATGAGTAACTGCAGCTTGGACAAAATGGCACACAATGACCAGCATCCTCTGTGACAGGAAGATCAATGACTGTCTAAAATCAAAGCTCTATCAATGGTCATCCAGCTGGTCACACTTTATGGAGCTGAATGGTGGCCAGAGATGAAAGAAACTGATCATCATCTTAGTACTATGGAGTGGGTGGATGCTGCAGTGGGTCAGACTTTGACCATGTCTACAGTGATGACATCCGGCAACAATATGGCATTTCTTCAGTTTTTGACTAGAAGAGAAAAGCTCAGTTCCAGCGGTGTGGCCATGTTCTGTGTGCCAGTGACAACATGATAGTACAGAATACTTTCACCACCAGTGCTTTACTCAACAATACTGGGAGTGGCTGCGTGTACGTTTTGCCAGCATTTCCTGTACTCACAAGTCCCTTACCCAATTTTGTAACATCTTTACTATGGCAATTCAGTCGGAGCCTAAATGAATTCCAGTTCCCACAGTGAACTGCCAACTAGATTTTCAACACAAAGTGAAATATTTGTCAGCTATTTAAGGTACTGGTTAAGAATCTACGTTCCCAAGACCGAAGTCAAGATTCAGTTTTCTCATCACTTTCATGGCCTTCTTTGGTTTGTAACTCTTCAAAAATGCCAGTCATTGAGGCCTGTCTTCTCCTGCTCAGCCTTACTTCTGCCTTCTTCCTTCCTCATCGAGACAGACATGAACTAAATTAGCCCCCAGCAGGTTTAACATTAAGACCCGAATGTCTTTTTTGGCCTATGATTTAATTACCTTGGATGTCACTTTGGCTGGTAAACACCCATCTGAGATCCCGCACAGTGAATGTTGATCTGCAGGACGGTTGAGAGGATCCTGCTGAATCACTTGTAGCAGTATTTATATCCCCAACAGCTGCTTCACGGCTTAAATTCCCCCATTAGCCTGAGGGCTCTGTTGGCTTGCTGAAGCTCAGATTTACCCATCCGTAATGGCGACCCAAATGTGGACTTCTTGAGGAGAAACAAAACCAATAGCACAATCCTAAACATGTCTACTCAAAAGTAAGCCCCACTGTGTTCAATGGGTCTTACTCCCAGGAAAATGTCTTTAGGATTGCAGCATAAGAGCACAATCCTAACCATGTCTACTTAAATTAAGCCCCATTGTGTTCAATGGGTCTTAGTCCCAGAAAAGTGTCTTTAGGATTCCAGCATAATAATAAGAGCCCTCTACATCTCCCTTACTTCAAAACTCATCTTACCATACAAAAAATCTTTTTTGTTGCCTGGTGGAGTGCATGGACCCCGACTGCAAATTAAAATCAAGAACTAGAGGTTCATGAATGAATGTTGACAATCAATGATGTGAGGCAGTGGAGTGAAGTAGTTTTAAGTGTTGAACTGGACACATGAAATTTCCACTCCGCCATGAAGCTCATTGGGTGACCAGTGAGTTACCACCTTTCTGCCTAACCTACCATAGAAGCTTGTTGTGAGGATAACATAAAGAGGGAGAAGAACCTTGTATCCCTGAGCTCCTCCGAGGAACCGTAGGATAGAAACATAACCAATAACAACAAATCCCAAAGGGCATTTCTATTTTGGGGGATTCACAAAATTCATCTGGGATTGGTATTATTCATATGTGAACATCAAAAAATTTTCAACATTCTTTACTGCCGTAGATACATCAACTTTGAAGTTTCTGTAAGTTTTTAATTCAACTTGTTGCGAATAGTCTTGTTGTTAAAATATACTAACTTAATTCTTGCTAATGAATACCACACAGTTGTCATCAACATCAATTGGAAGACAAGCCGTACCACTAAAGGAATTCTTCCTGGAGAATTTTTAGCTGTATATGCATATCAATATACCATTAGCCATTTTGAATACCCTTTGATAAGATAAAGTAGAGTAGAAATTAAATAAGTAAATACAGTACATATATACAGAGAGAGAGAGAGAGAGAGAGAGAGAGAGAGAGAGAGAGAGAGAGAGAGGGAGAGGGTGCAATCCTAGGCTGGCACAACTGATCAATCTTCCTGTTCCTGTAGTCATGTAGCATATCTGCAATGGCCTAACCCTCCCCCAAGAGTGGCACAGAAGTCTTATGGCCAGGGTGACCACATGCCCAAAACTCAAAAAAGAGGACAAGGTCTTGGATTCCTCTCAGCCTGGCCTTTCTGGCAGACAATGGCACATTTGCCTACTCATGAGTAAAGCCATGATATTGGGCACTTTCACTTTCCCATAGAGCTCAATGCTTATTTTTTAGTTTTAGTTTTTTGGCCATAACTTTTGATAGGAAGGAGATATTTCAAAACCATTTTTTTGCATTGGATTCTGCATTGGAATCCAACGACATATGACATGATCGCAAAGTTCCAAAATGAAATGGAGGACAATGAAGCCCTTTTGGAGGACACCCAGACAGGAGACTAAAAAAGAGGACAAATCCAGAAATTTCCGGTCATATGGTCACCCTGCTTATGGCACTTTGGTGACACCCGCAGGTCAGCACCGGACTTATTTCAGGGCTTAGGTTGGCCTATCCAGAGGCTAGGATTACAGCCGAACTAATTAAAATAAAGCAATACCACTGATGTCACTAGGATTGTAATCATGCTGTGTTTTCTCTGTCCTACAGCCAATCAGGCCACCTTTATCAGGAAAAGAAAAAAATATTTACATGCCCAATTGCAGGCTTTCTGCACTGCAGTTCTTTTATAGGAGTTCAGGGGGTAACACCACCATTTGACTGTGAGTCACCTTGAATATTGGAGCCAAAAAGTGAGAGAGTTCTTATATAAATGAATACATGACCCAGTGTTATGCTCTTGTTTAAGCAAGGGACCACGAGCACATCTAAGGGAACAATCCTATGCCTGTCTATTCAGAAGTCCCATTATATTCAGTGAGGCTTACTCCCAGGAAAGTGTGTTTAGGGTTGCAGTGTAAATAGCTTAGACTGGTGTGTGGCAGCCAATCAAGAACATCACCAATCTTGTATAAACCTAGCTTTGTATTATTTCCTACTACAGAACTGTATTCTCTTTCTGATTGTTGACCTTGGCTGTCTTTGCAATGCTCCGTTTCTGCAGGAAAATTGTGTTAATTGTTCAGTCTTGCTTCAGGCACAGGAAATGCATTAAGATCAGAAATTTCCAGCAGGTTTACTGATTCCTACAAGCATAGCTTGAGTAGCCTGGACAAAAACCCAGCTTACAGCTAGGAATTGTGTTTAATAAGCGCTGAGTGCAATCCTAACACCCAGTTAGGCTGGCATAAGTCTCATGCTGGCCTGGGAGGGGCGGGGGTCACAAAAGGGTCACTTCTGTGCCACTCCTGGGGAGTTTAGGCCAGTGCACAAAAATGTGCCAGCCCCCAACCTTTAGTGGGTTGTAATAGCCTGAATAGGTTAGGATTGGGCCATGTGGGTAAATAAATGACACACTAAATTAAACCCCACTTCAAAGCAGTTGCACCTTTTGGAAGAGCAAGTGCTAAATAAAATCTAGTTAGTAAACAATGCAATGCTGATCTGCTATTTCTTAAGTTAGGGATTCTATAAAAAGCACCCATGTTTATAAAATTCAGAAGCCAACAAGAGCCTGCATGCTTTGCAACTTCAGACAACAATATAATGTACAGTAGTTCTCATTATGGACCTATTAGCCACAATATAGACCCATTAGCCATTAATTTTTTTAACTTTTTTTGTAAACCACTTTGTGAACTTTTTAGTTGAAAAGTGGCATATAAATACTGTAGACAGACAGACAGATAGATCCAGTAATTTGGATCTATTGAACATAAGCCCATGAACAGATTTATCCACCTGTTTGAAAGGATCTTCGGGCTTCCTAATACTTAACTGATACTTAAAGAATTCAGGCATAGGAAAGTGAACATTTCATATTTCTTTAACCTCATGCACTAGTTAGTGCTGTCCAGCAAATCTACCATATATGGTTGTAGAGCAATAATATTTTGGCAACAGTATTATATAATACCAAAACAAATCTATACTTTGGTATGCATTTGGCCCAGGAAACCGCCTAATGCCAAGTTGGAGCATTGGTCCATCTGTCTTAGTATTGCCAACGCTGATCAAAAGCGCATCTCCAAGGTTTCATTCAGGAGATTCTGGGATTGAATCTGGGACCTTCTACACTAAGCTCCCCTCTGCTCCAGTTCAACTGGAAGGATGTATAGTGACCACGTTGAGGCAGGCCAGGGAGACAGTAATTTGCTACATTTTGAACTGAAACTCAGCATCTGAAATCTGGCTTTCAAAAAAAGCTTCCACTTTCCAGTATGTGTGATGGAAGGAGATTGGCTCTATTATAGAGGATGAATTTGTTAATATGACAGCTCCAAGCTGTGGTTAGGCAGCCTGCATCTGCCTCACAAATAACTTGGAAACTATGTGGTTCCTCACAGGCAATAATTGAATTTACTAATGTTAAGTGAACTAACCCAAGGCAGTGGCCTGTTTTTGCCAATGTCAGTGTAATCCCCATTTGTCAGTGTCTTCAAAAAGAATAGCCGTCTCCCATTGCTTTCCATAAACAGCATGCGTCAGGCTCCCTGGGTAATTACACCAAGACTGCAATCCAAAAGATACTTTCCTGGGAGTAAGACCTATTGAGCACAATGGGGCTGACTTTTGAGTAGTCACGGTTAGGATTGTGCTCCAGGTTACACAGCCCCAGGGAATGGATGAAGCAATGGCAAAGGGAAAGTTATTTTCTTGCTGCAGATACTCAATGCAATGTACAGTGGAGAATAATACCAAAATACCTGAGTGTGCTCCAAGCTGGGCACATGGCCAAATGAACTGGAAAATGCACACAACCTCCGAACACAGCTGTTCTTCAATTAAAAACAAACCAGAAAGAAATGCTGTTCATCATGTTCCAGAATGTACAGCTGACAGGCTAGCTTCGAGGAGGTTGCTGTTTACTTACCTGCAGATATATGCATGAGTTAGGCATATATCTCCTGGGGCAAAGCAAACCAGTGCCTTTCAGATTCACCAGGCTTTCATTTACCAGTGAGTTTCCAGCAGAGTGAAAGCCTCTAGAACAAGGAGCTTTAGCGAAACCTCCAAGATCAAGAACCTGAAGAATGAGTGTTTCATATCTGCTTTTCCCGTAACATTTTAAGGGCCACATTCTAGTCAATTATAGGCACTATACAGTATATCACAGAAGTGAGTACACCCCTCACATTTTTGTAAATGATTTATTATATCTTTTCATGTGACAACCCTGAAATGACACTTCGCTACAATGTAGAGAGTATACAGCTTGTATAACCGTGTAAATTTGCTGTCCCCTCAAAATAACTCAACACATAGCCATTAATACCTAAATCGCTGGCAACAAAAGTGAGTAAACCCCTAAGTGAAACTGTCCAAATTGAGTACAGTTATATGGTCAACCAAAGAAGTTTGGTGCATGTGCTCAGTGTCATATCCAGAGGTTGGCTTTGGGAAACAGACATATGAGTGCTGCCAGCATTGCTGCAGAGGTTGAAGGGATGGTAGGTCAGCCTGTCAGTGCTCAGACCATAAGCCGCACACTGCATCAAATTGGTCTGCAGGGCTGTCGTCCCAGAAGGAAGCCTCTTCTAAAGATGATGCACAAGAAAGCCCACAGACAGTTTGCAGAAGACAAGCAGACTAAGGTCATGGATTACTGGAACCATGTCCTGTGGTCTAATGAGACCAGGCCTCCGTCAGTCTTGAAAGACTATGGTATCATGCTGGGCGCTGCATACGCTGCATGAGAAGCACGAAAGCCTGGGTTATTGTTATGGAGGATAGGCTGTTACCCAAGCAGCAAATCCCCCCTCTCCATGCCACTGAATTAGTCCAATGGAAAGGCAGAGATTGGATCCAGCTGGCGTCGCAGAGCTGGGCTAAGGACAAGAGCTCACCCTGTCTTGTGGGGCCGACCCATGTCTCAAACCCTGGCCTGCTGGTTAACAGGCACAGTGTCTTAGCCACTTGCGCCACCCACAGCCCTACCAAGATAAACTTCAGATGGTGTCAAGTGTGTGTGGCAGCAAGCAGGTGAGAAGTACAAAGACAAGTGAGTTGTGCCTACAGTTAAGCATGGTCTGGGGCTGCATGAGTGCTGCTGGCACTGGGGAGCTACAGTTCATTGAGGGAACCATGAATGCCAACATATATTGTGACATACTGAAGCAGAGCATGATCCCCTCCTTTTGGTGACTGGGCCACAGGGCAGTATTCCAACAAAACAACCCCACAGACCTTCAAAATGACTGCTGCCTTGCTGAAGAAGCTGAGGGTAAAGGTGATGGACTGGCCCAGCATGTCTCCACACCTAAACCCTATTGAGCATCTGTGGGGCATCCTGAAACGGAAGGTGGAGGAGCGCAAGGTCTCTAACATCCATGAGCTCCATGATGTTGTCCTGGAGAAGTGGAAAAGGACTCCAGCGGTAACCTGTGAAGCTCTGGTGACCTCCATGCCCAAGGTTAAGGCAGTTTTGGAAAATAATGACACTTTGGGTCCAATTTGGACAGTTTCACTTGGAAGTGTACTCACTTTTGTTGCCAGCAGTTTAGACATTAATGGCTGTGTGTAGAGTTATTTTGAGAATACAGAAAAATTAGTTATACAAGCTGTATACTCACTATTTTACATTGTAGCAAAGTGTCATTTCTTCAGGATTATCACATGAAAAGATATAAAATATTTACAAAAGTGTGAGGGGCGTACTCACTTCTGTGATATACTGTACTTAGATCCTACACACAGAGGGAACCCAACAAACACAAAACAGAATTCTCTTCCTTCTTTTGGACATGCATTCACAGGCATTCTTGAGTTCTAGGCCATTAAGGGATATAGATGGTTTGTACTGCATTCTATATCTCAGTGGTATTTGAGCATTTCAGCCAGGGACCCCCCCCTTCTGACAACGACAATCTGTCCAGGACCCCCTGAAGTGATATCATGGCTGAAAGTTACATTAAAGGTGCTTATTGACAGATCCCAAGATGGTTGCACCCCGCTTTTCACAACCCTGCCCAAGGGGGTCCTGACCCCCACTTTGAAGACCACTGCTGTATTTCTACCCAGATCACTTCATGTCCTTCCACTTAACAAATGTAGACTCAGTGCTTATGCTTTTTGACTGAGAAGAAGGCCTAGACAGGGACAGGGTGACCATATGCTGGCACCCAAAAAGTAGGACAGGGTCTCCTAAAAGTCCAGATTTTCCACTGAAAATCCGGACTTTAAAATTTTTTGGGAGGACCCTATCCTACTTTTTGGGTGCCAGCATATGGTCACCCTTTACTCAGGAGTAAGCCCATTGACTTAACGGGCTTACTTCTGAGCACACATATATAGGAACACATGGATAGGGGCTTACCTGGGCTGCCGTGGAGGGTGCTTGGTGGAGGGGACACTTTAAAGGCAGCTGCTGCTTGGCACAGCTGATTCTGGCCAGCTGCAGTGGCCATTAGGGGTTGGATTAAAGTGCGCATGCAAGTGCAGCATTTCAAGTGGCACAGCGTGCATTGTTTCTACGTAGGAAGCAATGCTTCCTATCATGGGAACCAGCATGGGTGGAACATCCACTCTGGGGACGTTGCTGGTTCCCACAGTAGGAAGCATTGCTTCCTACATAGAAACAACATGCGCATGCACACTGTGCAGCTTCAGTCGCTGTACGCGCATGGGCACTTTAATCCAACCCCTAATGGCTGCCATGGTTGGCCAGAATCAGCTGTGCCAAGCCACAGCTGCATGTAAGTGTCCCTAACTGCCCCCTCTCATGCCCCCTGAAGGCCAGACAGTTGCCCATTGGACCGGGCAGTCCGGTCCAAAAGACAAAAGCCAGACAAGTCAGGCCGATTCTGGCTTTCTGGGAGCCCTGGGACAGAGATAAGTTGTCGATAGTAAAATTCTTAAGACTAGGCTGGCTATTTCCTTGAACTGCCGAGTCATTCAAATTTCCCAGACCTGAACTCTGTTCACAAACTTATTTATTGGGTAAATAAGAGTTGTAGGCAGAGGTAGCCCAAGATATTTCAGACCCAGAAAAAGCTAACAGAAAGTTAGCATGGTGTAGCAGTGTTGAACCTGGGTGCTTTTAGAAGTAGGCCAGTTTTGAATGCTGGGTACAAGGGAATGGGAGTGTAAGGATCTGGTGGCATTTGGAGGGCCACTGTGCAAACTGAGGAAGGTGGACTAGATGGGGCTTTGGCCTGATCCAGTAGAGGCTTTTTATGTTCTGACCCCCTTTCAGTCCAACCTAGCTGACTAATTGGAAGGAGGAAAGGACAATATGGGTGCTACCTGATAACCTTGCAGTGTTCTGAGAAGGCATACTCAGGTACAAGATGTGACAATTTCATCTGGAAAAGTTTTACAAGCTACAACAATTATTGCAACAGCATCTAGCCTCAGTGTCTTTAAAAAGGTTATGGACAGATTCCTGGAGGAGGGCACCATCACAGATTATGAGCCATGATGGGTGTGTGTATGTCTGCATAGATGTAGGCAACCTCAAAATGCCAGATGCAGGGGAGAGCACCTGGATGCAGGTGTCTTGCGTGCTCCCCAAGGCATCTGGGTGGCCATTTTGAGATACAGGATGTTGGACTTGATGGGCCTTCACCTGATCCTGTGGAGGCTTTTCTTATGTTCTTATATTGTAAAAACATTTGTACTCTACTATGGAGCTTTGTAAGCTACCTTGGGCATTTGATTTGGAAATTTCTCAAATGATAATCACAAACAAGATGGATTGAATGTAGTGATATTTTGTGATGCAATGCTGAAGATGGGCCACGTCAGCCTAATGCAGTGGTATTCAAGCATTTCAGCCCAGGACCACTTTCTGAGAATGACAATCTGTCTGGGACCTCCTGGAAGTGATGTCATGGCTGGAAGGGACATTAAAGGTGCCTAATGCCAGATTCCTAGATGGCTGCTTCCAGCTTTTTGTAACCCTCCCCCCTGAAATGAAGTCGCAACCCAAGCGTTCTTACTGTTGTAAAGAGGCTGTCAACAATTATGAATGCAAAAGACCCCCTGCCTTTGCTTAGCTCAGCTGAAGAATGGAATTGATTGCTTGCATGATTGCCTCTCTACAACTAAAACAAAAGCTATTTTTAAAACTGATTTGCAGCAGCCATTCATGTTGAGTCAAATCCGTGTATATTAAGGTTGTGTCTGTACTTTACACAGCACATTACCAGTTGAATTCACTACCACAAGATAAAACAATCTAAACTTATACCAAAAATAAGCTTAGATGGTTTTAAGTGGGGATTGAGCAAATAGAGGACTATCACTGGGTAGTATCATGACGGCTGTGAGCAACCTATAGGTTCAGAGGCATTAAGTCTCTGACTTTTCATTGCAAAGGAGCCATGGTAGTGGGGAATATGCCTTTATCTTCCAAGCTTCTAGTAGTGAATGACTAGGAAACAGGACACTGGACTAGATAGGCCACTGGACTGCTTTTCTTATCTTTAGCATTTTCTTATTTTTCTCAAAATGCAGATGCAGAGGAGGGCACCTGGATACAGGTCTTGTGCGCTCCCTCAGGCATCTGTTGGGCTGCTGTGAAATAACAGGAAGCTGGAATATATGGGCTTTGGGCATGATTCAGCAGAAGCTCTTACATTTTATGTTCACAGAATTATATGAATTAAATTCATTCACGAACACACCTGTCCTAATATGGGGGGGGGAATCTTTGTTTAAACCAGTGACATAAGAACTATTTATCCCCCCCAAGAAAGAAAATGACAGACACACATGGACATGAATTATCAGAAAAAAGGCATTATTATTTGGGCTTACACCATATTTCAAACTGATTTTGGTTTCAAGCAATCAAATCTGAACGTCTGTCTTATGACATTAAATGACTCAGACAACCGTAATTAAAGAAAGAGGGGGAGGGAAAAAACAAACTCCATCACACTTAATATAGAAAAAGAAACCAAGGCTTGCTCTCTTCCACAGGAACACTCCAGGGAATGTTAGTTTCAGCTGTTTGGGTTTTTTCTTTTCCCCCTTGGGGTTGTTACTAACAAAAGCTCCACTGTTTGTTTAAAGCAAAGCTACAGTCTTTTGTTTGTTTTGCAGTCTTACAGCAGCAAGTTTCATATCACCAGTAGGAAACACACATGCATGTACTGCAGTCAGACACACATACACTCACAGACGTTATACAGTAGCCATTTGCCACTATCAAGAGAGAAAGAAACAGACACTCAATTCTTTTAAGTGGTCACCGTTGGAATCACGCTAAACTTTGAGACTAGAAAAAATAAAAATAAAAATACTGCACAGGTCTTCCACACTGATGCTGCAAGCCATCTTTCGGCAATGGACGGAGTTTTTGTCTCCATTTGTTCAACAAGCATCACTGAAACCTGAAGGCACGCTGGCCAAAAAGACAGCCCTGTTTTGTGTGTGGGGGATGGTGGTGGCAGCGATGGTTGGGTCTGGGTTGTTATCATTTTAACTAGCACGCTGGCCTGAACTTGCAAAACCTTGCCCTTTGCATTGCGGCACACCAGCTGAATGTCATTTAGAGACCACAGTACTGGAAACGGCAGTACCTCTGCCAGGAATCTCAACTCATTGCTGTGCTCTTTAGAGGCATTCACTGAAGGAATACATTTGCCTTCAAAAATAAAAGGCAATGTCTACAACCCTGTTTTGCATAAACCTTATGTTTTGGGGTTTCAGTTCTTTTTCTGGAAGAAACTTATCCTTTACAGTTACCAGCTTTAAAAAGAAAAAGTCTTCTGCAGGTTGCTGAAACCAACTATGCACCATAGGTTACAGCACTGTATTGATTAAAATAAAAACACAACCCACAAAACCTCTGGGGATTCATTTTAACCCCTCATCAACACTACCTAAACTGACTGCCAGGGTCATCAAATGCCACTAGCGTCTGGGAAGACACCTGGAAAGGTTGGGTGCAGGAGAGGGAAGTTAGCTAACACTTCTTGTTCACACAGGATCCGGCTAAGTCTCTGATCAAAAGATAAAGCAGGTCTCGAAAAACTTTTTAAAAACCAACCAAATAATCCATCACCAAAATCAGCAATAGGAAAAAAGTTTCTCTTTTATATGTATAAAAATGATCTCACTTAATTCTAAGCCCCTAATCAGATGGAGAAGAGGGGAGGATATTTAGAAAAGAGACCTAGAAGTTTCTGCCCCTTCCTCCATATAAGGGTTTATTCCCATAGTTATATTTGAAGAAAAAGGTGAACCAGCTTGTTTTTGGTTGAAGTCAGGTTTATCCTTTTATAGGTTTTTCCCTTCTGACAGTGCTGCTTTAGCTGGGCGATATGTTGATATGAGAGTTTGGGGAGTCCTGCTCATTTATGGTGTTCAGAAGCACACACACAGGCTGTCGGGGGAGATGATGGTGGCCATGTTCTCGATGCTGCTCATCAGACACACTGAAAAGCCCTTCCTCTTCATCTCCATGTGGAGGATGACCACTGCAGCTATCACAGAAGTCCATAGGCCCATCATCAATGAACCCATCCAACTCCTTGAGATCACTATCATTGTGGCCCTGGTTACAGATGCAGATTTCAATGCCTGAATCACCAGTGAACCTTCGGTGTCTGCCAGGTGTCTTGTCTTTTGCATCAGAGAAGGCGCTATTGTGGTCTGAGCTTTCTGAGTTGTAATCCTTAAGCAGTTCTTCTTTGCACTCTGAATTCTTATCAGGACAAGATACGTGATCGGCCATCTCTTCCAATTCTGCCCCACTGTTCGAGTTTCTTGGATCGCCATTTGTTGCTTTGGTGGTTGGCTGCTCAACTAGTGGGGTGGAGGATTCAGGGTCCCCAATGCTGGGGGAGGCAGTGCTGTCCACATTTCCATTATTGCTTCCTGCTCCTGACAGAGATCCTGTCTGGGCTGGCTGTAGGTTTCTTGTGTCCGGTGCTGCATTGCCATTGCCAGGCGGGACACATTGCTGATGTAAGGCACTATATGGTGGGGGAGGGGTCGGAGGTCGATTCACCACTTCCTCATAGGGAGGTAGTAAATAATTTGGCAAAAATCCTAAATGGGAGGCAGGGAGGACAAGTTACTTCCAGATTATTTATTAGAAGAAATCTAAAGGTTGTTAACACATTCATACCCACCCCATTAAAAGTAAATTCAGACACAACAATTTGGCCTGTCTTTGTGACTAGGGACGCAATCCTAACTAATTTAGTCCAGCACAACACACCTGGCATATCTACCCTTAGAAGAACTGGGAGATTGGCATATGCCTGTGAGCTGGTCTATCCCCCCTTAAGGAGTGGGGCAGAAGTGCTTTTTTGTGACACTCCCAGCTCAGAATAGGACTTATGCCGGCCTAAGTGGAAGTTAGGACCGCAGCCTTACTTACGAATTACTTTCATTGAAATAATCTCAATTCCAATTTGGCTTAGGAAGCAGTTATTGCACACACTTTTACAAATGGAGACACAAAGCAATGAAGTATAATTTAGCAGACAGAGCAAATACGTAATCCAGAGGCTGCAAATATCATTTGAAGCATGTTTACGTAGCCTTTGACTCCTTTCTAGAATCCTTATGGATGGAAAAAGTACGAAACTCTTAAGATCACATGGAGAGAGAGTGTCCTGGTGCCAATTTGATTGTCTGTCCCAGGACTACTAGCTAAAAAGGTCAAACAGGGAATCTGGGAAGAAATGAAAACCACTTCCAGATGTCCTGCCAACCAATACAGGCCTGAAGTCCCAGAGGGAAATTGACTTTTTCTTAATTCATTTCTCTCACAATTTTTTCTGCCATACTCTTTTTTTGCTCTTCTGTCTCTTATTCTGTCTGTTACTTTGGTAACCTATGACCTTTCTCCTCATGTTTCCTCTACTGGATGGAATGCTTGGTGGGTTATGTGGGCCATCTCTACTATTTGATCATTTTGTCTTTTTAGACAGCAAAAAATTAACTTAAACAAAATTTAATGGAATCAGGTATAATAAATACATCTTCCAAAACAATATGGTGCATTTTTGCCATCATTTCTCAACAGTTGATGGGCTGCACCTCATTGTTACTACAAATTCCAGGCACTGGGTTTTGTTGTGCCAGCTGCAGAGGAAAAGGTGTGGGAAGTACGGTAAATGTATTTCAGCTAAGTCAGGGCTATAAACACTGCCCAGGCCAATATGCAACACAATCTTTGTTAATCCACTTCTTTCTACATCTGTCCAAACAGCCAATAGAGCTAGAAAATGGATTGGAGCCAAGTGCTGCTGGAGGATACCTTGACTAAAATCTCTTCCTCTCTCTCTCTCTCTCTCTCTCTCTCTCTGTGATCCATAGGTCTCTCTCTGTGATCCATAGGTCTCTCTCTGTGACCCATAGGATTCAGATCATGCCCACAATCATAATGGAAACAACACTACTTTGTGAGTGTTCTTCAGAAATTGACAGGACAGAACTTAGGATATAATATTAACCAGTTTCCAGCACTGGTATAGCTATGCCAATGGGGCATGTGTTGCATCCTGTAGTAGGAGGGGGCAGTCACAGAGGCCACCGCAACATAAGGCAACTTTGTTCCTTTACCACAGAGATGTATTATCCTTATGCAAGAGCTGGAAAGTTGGTTACAATTGCACCCTCAGTCTCCCATAATGCAATAGGTAAAGGATGTAAAAAAGGTAAAAGGATTCTTGGCAGGCTGGTGTGGGTTTGGTGCTCATCCCCTATTCAAAGCTGAAGGGCCAGTGTTTTAAAAAGACACTTCCATGGTCATGTGGCTAGCACAACTATATGTCGAGGCGCATGGAATGCTGTTTACCTTCGCACCAAGGTGGTATCTATTTATCTACTTGGATTTATTTGAACTGCTAGGTTGGCAGGTGCTAAGTTAAGGACAGGAGCGCACCCCATCTTGCTGTACTTGGGCCTTGAACTGCTGATCTGCTGAGTGAAATTCTGGTCAAGCAGTGTTCTAACGCCAATGTTCTTACTACTGAGCCACTGCAGCCCCACAGTGCAATAGAATACTACCTTGTTCTCATCTCACCATTAGTAAATCTCTACACACTTGTCCCCACCATCTTGACAGGGGATCATCAGTTTTGTGTTTATGACAACCCTAGAATTTTTCAATGGATGTGCCATAGCACATTGTTGTGTCATGAAAAGTTTGCAGTTGTGCCATACGAGTTTGGAGTACACCCCCAGGTTCAGTGTTTCTTGGGCAACTTTTTGCAGTAACATTGTCTATTTCTTGTCTGCCAGCAGGACAGACAATTTATTCTTAAATGCAGTTGCCCTAGAAGCAGTCACAGAACCCAGAAAAGTCTCCCAGAAGCAAGAAACAAGAGGCAAAAACCACAGTGAAGATCATACAGGTCAGTGCGCCAGGAGAAGAAAAATGTTGATAATTGCTGTTTTACTCAGTACAGCAATGTTCTGATTTTTATATAAGGTAAAAGTTGAAGTTTGTTCCGTGCATGCAGTACATACGGAAATAAAATGGCAGAGTGGAGTAGTTATGAGCTTCACGATAGGCAATCAGGTTAATCTCATGCTGTCTCTGTTGTGCCTGGAGCCTATGTTTGGCGCGTCGGTGATGGCATACACAACAGCAACTCAGTATGATGATGATCGTCCACACTAGCCAGAACCCTGTGGAGAAAGCAAAAAGGGAAAAGTCATATTAGAGTAGTACAGATGGAATCAAAGGTAATGGAATAGATGCAAGTGAGGAACCCAGAGTTCTATTAGACATCACCATATTTATTCCATGATTGACAATGGTCATCAAGCAAGAAAATGGTTGTTGTGAAAATGGAGATTAGAATGACACACCTTAACTCCTTGGTCTTAAGATGCAGAATTCCAATGTGTGCAAAATTTCAACTTAAGTGCAAGTGCATGATTCTGCACTTAGGAAATAAAAACTAAAAATACAGGTATAAATGGGGGATACTTGCGAGAACAACATGTGAGCGGGATCTTGGAGTCGCCGTGGATCACAAGCTGAACATGAGTCAGCAGTGTGATGTGTCTGCAAAGAAGGCAAATGTCATTTTAGGCTGCATTAAGAGGACTGTAGCTTCCAAGTCGCGAGAAGTTCTAGTTCCTCTTTATTCAGCATTGGTCAGACCTCACCTTGAGTACTTTGTTCAGTTCAGGGCACCTCACTTTAAGGAAGATGCAGCCAAACTGGAGCAAGTCCAGAGGAGAGCAACAAGAATGATCAGTGGGATGGAAGGGAAGCCCTACGAGGAAAGGTTGGGGGAACTTGGGATGTTCAGCCTGGAGAAGAGGAGGCTGAGGGGAGACATGATTGCCCTCTTCGGATACCTCAAGAGCTGTCATAGGGAGTAAGGGGCTCATTTGTTCATAGCTGCTACTGAAAGCAGGACTAGAACCAATGGGTACAAACTGCAAGAGAGGAGATTCCGGTTGGATATCTGGAAAAAATTCCTGACGGTTCGGGCGGTTCGGCAGTGGAACAGATTGCCAAGGGAGATGCTCATCAGGGATGCTCTAGGGGGATTTCCTGCTGCAGGCAGGGGGTTGGACTAGATGACTTACTAGGTCTCTTTCAACTCTATGATTCTATGATCTTGAAGTATTTTTGGCTCTAAGACGCTGGAGAATTTCATGGGCCAAATGAAACCTTCTTGATGTGGCCCCAGGGCCAGGGTTTAGAGACCCCTGCAAGGTAATTTGGGATACACACAGTCATGCCAGCAGCTGTCTCACTGCTATATACTTAAAACGTTTTCTCAACAGGCAAAGGGCAGATGCACTAGACGATTACTACATATGAGACAGAACATGGGAACCATTATGTCTAGGTGGTTACAAAGGGATGGACTACTAAAGAAATATTTTATGTTGTAACTTTCCCTGGGAAAAACACACACACACTATTTAAACACTAGAAAGATAAATTTCCACGTTTCCCCAATGGCAAAAGATTTTAAAAAATCTCATTGAGGGAAGTGCCTTTTATTCTCTGCAAAATGAGAAAACATGTTTTTCCCTTTAGAGTTCAAGAGCAGAAACTTGGGTAGTTGCCACTGCTTAATTGGCCGGGAAACTCACTAGAGCCAAGCAAAATCATGAAGCAACCCATTTCTCCATTTGTCTGAAAAGGTGACCAGAAAAAAGCACACATGGAAACAGAAGCATCACTAGGGTTCGCATCACTCCCTTGCAATGGGCAGAGCAACAACCTGGATGGTGGAATGGTTATGTGCCATTGTTTCGCCTCCGTTTGTTTTATGGCCACATGTTTTGATAGAATATACACTGTATTTAAAAGTGGTTTCACTGAATTCTGCTGCAAATTACACATCCAACAGTATATAACATGATGGGATTACTCCTAAAAACCATTATTTTTAGCCATTTTGTGGTGTCACCCTCTCAAAAATACGGCATCCATCAGCCTTGAAAGACTATGGTATTGTACTCTGAGTGTCCTCTCCAGAGCACGATGGCCTGGGTAGATTAATATGGAGGATAGGCTGTTACCCAAGCAGCAAATCCCCCCTCTTTATGCCACTGAAATAGTCCAATGCAATGGTAGAGCCAATATGATTGGTTCCAGCTGCGTTGCAGAGCTGGGCTAAGGATAGCAGCTCTCCCTGTCTTGTGGGGACCCAGGTCTCGAACCTTGGCCTACTGGTTAATAGGCACAGTGTCTTAACCACTTGTGCCACCCACAGCAAGGGTGCCACATTTCTAAAAACTTGTTAAAGTGATTCTCAAAGTGTCTAGCTTGGGACACACTTTGTTGAGGGACAATCTGTCCAGGATCCACAAAAAGTGATGTTATGGCTGGAGGTGACACCATCAAGCAAATTAAAACAAATAAATAATTGTAAATACTTTAAAGTTAATCAAGTAAATAACCTAAAACCCTCCAGCCACACCCAAAAAATTCATTAAGATTTTCAACACAATTTTAATCAGACAGAGGAGAAGTTCTCCCCACCCCATGTAGGGCATCCAAGAAAACTGTAGAACATAGCAAAAGAAAAGCTCAAAAGACTTGTGTATATTGCTTCCATGTGCTTAAACTCTATATTACTGAATATTACATTTAAAATTACCATATATAATACATATTGAGCATAGTTCTAACCTTGTCTACTCAAAGGTAAGCCCCATTATGTTCCCAGGAAAGTGTCTTTAGGACTGGAGCCATAATTTATTAATTCCATGTAAGCTATAGGCAGATAATTTAAACACTATGGCTGCAATCCTAAAGAGACTTTCCAAGGAGTAAGTCTCATGTTTGATTGGTTAGGATTGCTCTGTTTATTGATTATTATTAAATTTAAAATTATTAAATATAATTTGTTACATATAATTTATTATTTACAAGCACCCTACATGCTGCCTGCTCACAAGGAAATGGAAGACAAGGAATGCTTTTTCCAGGACATAAGGCTAAAAAAGAGGACATCTGGTGAAAAATATTTTAACAAGTCAAAACTGCCTTAAACCCCCACCACCACCACCAAAAGCATTAAAACCCGAAAGAAGAGGCCTGGAGAGCCAGATGAGACTTGAGTAGAGGGAGAAGAGAAGTTTGGACTTTACAAAGGCTTTACAAACAAAGTTTTTTTTTTTTAATTCCCTTTACCTGCTGAGCCAGTTTCAGTGGGGGGGGGGGGGGGGGTCTGCCTTCAGGAGCATTTTCAAGCTCCAGGTGCCTAGGATCAGGAATCATTCTGGAAGCCTTGCACCTGCCACACCAGCCAAAACACCTCTGGTTACTTGCGAGTAAGCAATGCAAAGGGGAGCTTTTAAGGCGGGAACTTCCTCTTGGGGTGATTTTGGGGGCTCTGTTCCTTGGATCAGGACCCTTCTGGTGTCCTTGGCTTCCTCTCAGGCTGCCCTTTCCGGCAGACTAAGGCGCATTCCCTTACTTGTGGGTAAAGCTGTGATATGCAAATTTGGAGGCTTTTTTTTACTTTTGTGGCTGTACCTTTGGGTAAGAAGGTGCTATCTCAAAACAGATGGTTGATTTGGACTCTGCTCTCCAAGACTAATCCAACGACATATGGCATGATGGGGTAGTACACACCATTGCGAAGTTGCTTTTTTGGGGTGCTACAGCCCCCCACATGTCACCCCGTGTGGGCTGCATCCCATGCTCCAGCCTAGTGACACCAGTGCATGGAAAGAAGCCCATACAAATGCTACCCACCTGGGGAAGGGTGGGGGGATTCAATGGGTTAGGATCAGAATAAAGGTTATCATAGCTTTTTTCCCCCATGCAGCCATTTCTTGTGTGGTCTTCTTTCCTTGTGGACTTTTTTCAGAGAACCACCTAAAAACCATGCTACATGACAGTTTCAGGCTTTTTGGTCCCAGAGGAGAAGTGGAACAATTTTGGTGACAAGTGCAGAGTGAAATTGATGTAGTTGCTGAGAAAGTGAGCTGTGAACCAGCAAATTCATACATCAGTGGTTCTGATCTGGTGGGTCAGCTTGAGAACCACTGCCCCTTTTTCTTTAAAGAATAGGTTAGGGGGAAAGCAACACAATTCCCAGCATTTTGATTTTAACTCACCATTGCTGGGGTCCCAGGCGGGTGGGGAGCCCCATGAAGCATTCCCTGCAGCTTGTAAATGTAAAAAAAAAGACTGTGATCCACTCTTGGGTTGTGATCACAAAATCAGAAGTAGGTCACAATGGTTTTTTAACATTATACAACCTGCAAAGAGTTCTGCAGAGAGCTCTGTGGGGTTCTCTGTAACCACCCCCCCCCACCGCAAAGCAGGGATTGCATTACTGTTTTCCATCCCACCCCTGCAAAGACTTACTCTGGTTCTTGAACTTCCACACTATTTGAGAATCAATGTTCTAAATCGGGGTCCTCAACCCCAGGTCCGTGATCCAGTGCCAGTCCATGGTGTCTTGCCCACTGGGCCATGCAGGACCGGAGGCAGGAGCCCTGAGGGCACTCAGCCCCAGCCCGGTCCAGTTACCCCACAGCTAGGCGAATTGTGCAAAAGTGGGCCAGCTGCTAAGCTGCGCTTGCAGTTCTCCCCAGCTGTGAGGTGAGCTGGGATGTGCTTGCCCAGCTCGCCTCACAGCTGGGGAGAATTTGGCAAGTGTAGCCCAGTAGCCAAGTTGTGCCTGCACAGTACTCCTCGGCTGCAAAGTGAGCCTCACAGCCGGGGAGAACTGCGCAAGTGTGTCCTGGCTGCTGGACTGCGCCTATGCAGTTCACCCTGCCTGCAGGATGAACTGTACAGGTGCAGCTCAGCACCGGGCTGCGCCTGCACAGTTTGTCCTGGGGCCTGGATAAACTGTGCCTGTACATCCTGCCCAGACCATGGTCCCCACAACATTGAGGACCACTATTCTAAATACCTTAGTTTCCCTCTGTCATGAATTAAGTCACTGCAAGGCTTATCGGCCAAAAACAATAAGGTTAAATGTCAAAATTAACCAACACATTATTCTTTCTCAGCACTCTCCTTACAAAACAGAGATATACTAGCCCAGTTTTAAAAGGCTGTTATAACTACTTTTGATGTAATGTAGGTGGCTGCATATGAAGCACTATGTAAACATTAAACATAACACTTTTTGAAAAAATTTACATTTCTAAGGAGAAGCTGTGGGAACTTGCAACCAAATATAATAAATGAAGGTTCCTTATTTATCCATTAAACAGGTATCCCGTGATAGTCAATGCTGCATATCTATGTCATAAAGGGAAGAGCAATCTTCCTAGTTTTTTCCTTCAATAAAATTTTGTTGATTAATAGAAGCCTCTGAAGTAAACTAGACTCAAAGGCAGGGTGAAAAAATCCTAGTCTTTCCTGACTTCTCTCTGGTCTTTTCAGTCCTATCTGGATGTCTTGTGTGTTTCCTGAAGCATCTGGTGGGCCACTATGAGCTGGACTAGAAAGAGTTGGACTAGATAGCTGGCCTGATCCAGGAGAGACTGTTCTTACACTCTTAAGCTTTGCATGCAGCAAAGATAAATTGAAAGCATCAAATTGGGAATTTATATAGAAACTTAGAAATGAGCTGGGATGAGGAACCCTTAACCTGTGGTTCTCATTTCTATTTAAAAAAACCAGAAAAAACTAAGAGCACAATCCAGAGGAGGAGATGGACTGGTGCCAAGAGACGCAGGGGTTTCACAAACCTGTTGTAAAGTACATTTGTGCCAGAGGAGAGGGGAGGCTGGCACAAGAAGTTGTACTGTCTCCCTACTCCATTGTGGGCCCAGGAAGCAGTGAGTTGTGCTGTTTGAGTCTGGCCAGTGCAAGGGACAGGGGGCATGAAGAGGCTGTAGAAGGGAGGACTAGGATCCACTTATGCTGGATCCTAGTCCTAATCCCAGGCAGCCTAGACAAGATCAAGGCTGCTTGGATCTGTCCAACCTTTTAAAGTAGCACAGGTCTAAGCAGTCCCATGGGGGCTACTGCAGTGTTACCCAAGGTAAAGGAAAAAAATTTAAGTACTGTATAAGTTAGAAGAGTAAGCAGCCTTGGGTTTGCCATTATTCTGGAGGGGAAAAGCTTAAAAAATTTCTCTTCCTGCCTTTTTTTTGCTTGCCTTGGGCTGGTACAACAGAATGCCAGCTAGCTTTTTCCAGTGCAAATTAGGATTATGCTACCCAATAATGAATAAAAAATAGTGGGAGGGGGAGAATTATGCCCATGAGGGAATACTACTGCCTTCAAGCCAGTAGGATATGTTTACAAAGGAGAATACAGTTCAAACCTTTTTTCTGCTAGCAAGGCATATTTTAGCTAGTAGCATATATTAGCAAGTAGCAAAAGCAACTCAACTATGAGGGTGTTTTGGGAACTCCAGTGGACTTACAAAACAAGCATAAGATGTAGATAATAACTGATCCAAGGCCAGAAACATCCCTGTCTGTTCCAACCTCAGTTCTGGATTGCCTTTCTCAACTGGGAACAGAGCTTTTTCCAAGAGGGTATGAAACCAAGCAACCTGGGTGGTCTTTTTCATTAAGTGCAAGTGTATTGTTAATGGTTATTAAATTAAATTAATTTTGAAAAATAAAGATAAGCCGGCGTAGGAATGAAAAAAGAGGATATTTATAACTAGCTCTTTTCTATGTGATTGGTTTCAATTGGACTGCAAAAATTTAGAGTTTTCCAATAGCCTTATGTTCAAGAAGACTCCAAGACAGAAACAATCTTTATTAGGCCACCCTGTTCTGTAACATGACAGCAAACCCCATCTCTCTCATCAGGCAAAAAACAAATCTCTTTCAAAGCATCCCCACTCTTTTAAAACTCAACATCTCTCCCTGGCTAACCAGATGAGACACCATGTCCTTAGTGTCGCTGGTCAATTAGAGCCATCATTAGTGACATCAGGCACCAGAGCTAGTTAAACACACTTCCTCCAGGAAATAAAGATTATAATTGGGAACGAGGGTCTTAGAGAGAAGGCATGACTAGTGTCAGTATGAAAGAAATGAGGCACTGCTATTCCTTGGCCATGCAATTGCAGCTATTCCTAGGCACCATATTCTCAGTATAAATTAGGAGCAACAGTCTTACAAACATCACTGTCTTCCAAAATGGAGTTCCAATCTTTTAAAATGGCTGCACATTATAGCAAATTACAGTCTTAGGTTGATCACAGCACTTGTATAATACAATTCTTCCTTTGGAAGTGATGCTTTAAAGATTGATAAAACTATCAAGTGACCATATACTTTTAGGGGTGAACTGGGATCTGCCTTTCTCTTACTCTAATCTTCAAAGAGACAGGAACATTCAGTTAGAGCAATGTAACTTAGGGTTAGTGTAACTTATTTTCCTAAAACTAGAAGCATCACAAAACTAGGTCCATCTTTTTTCCTCCTGTCAGACCCCCAAATCACAACTATTAGTAAGTGAGGTATACATCATGGAGCAAAGACAAGTACTATATACACATGAAAATGAAGGCAAAGCTAGTTCAGCTATTACCTTCTTGGTTTAACTTCTGTCCTCTTCAGAAGTCTAAGATACTGCTGCAGAATGATTATATGCTGGAATGCCACATACCTTACATTCAATGCCTTTTTTCAACAGGAATCTGCAAATCAGTGAAGGAGATGTGCTGGTATATGGTGCAATGCAGGGAGGAATCACAAATGTAGGCAAATGTCATAATTAATCTACAAACTGACTGCTATCCTCACTTGACATAAATGCTGTTACAACAATTAGGAAAGAAGCCAAATCAGAACATCTTCCTACTCAGATGATTTGTTCTGAGGTAGGCTGAACAAGAAGTTCACATGGAATTTCTCAAGATACAAACAAGCAATAGATTTGTTTTCAGACTTTCCATTAGAGTAAACTATTAAAGGCAGTACTGTATTTAATACAAATACTAACCATCTTCACAAGAGGCAGAACAGAGTAAAAACCACAAAGGAAGAAAACCACTTACAAATACTCTCAGTACAAATTCTTAGTACCAATAGAAGCAGTAATAATAACAATAATAATAACCCTTCTCATCTGCAAAAACATCATCCAAGAAGCTAACTTGGGTAGTAATCAATTTGGTAAATCTAGGGACTGTTTGAGACAAACTTGTCAAGAATGCTCACAAACTGGTGATTCATTTAAGGTCTCAACACAAAGTGCTACATGGTGTTTTCTGAAACTGTTGCTTAAAATGTAGTTAGAAGTGAACCAAAGAGAAGAGAACCAAAAGGAAACTGAGAGTGATCACTTTGGAGACCATTCACTCCTCCCCTCCCATGAGATAAAGTATACACCAGTTTGCTTGCTTAAGTTCTATTCCAACAATTCCCTGTGCAGGTACAATGGGTACAAATCCAACTGATACAAATTTACAGAGGCAAAAAACCTGCTTCTTGAACTGCGATGGTCATCACTGCATTCAATGGATGTATTCCAATACTGAGAAATTGAATAAAAGAAATTTTATTTTACAAATTGCTCAAATAATGAAACCCATCTCAGACCTGTTTTCATAAAACTTCAGTTCTTAATTTTAGTGACCAAAACTAAAGAAATATTTTGGCAACATTTTCAATTTTGCTTTTATATGAGGTAGAAAACTTATTTGGAGTTGGCTTTAACCATTGTCCATCTGCTAGATTCATCATGTTCGCTATACTTTGCCTCTTAATAACCCCTCACTGCTGATTTAGCTTCCTGTTAGCTTAACTTTCAAGAAGGGGGAAGAGAGAGATCCTGTTGACAGCAACTAGTTCCATTACCCAAAACATGGAATCATATTTCATGAGACTTGTCTGGCCAAGACAGATCTTCTTTTTGTTCCATACTGCGTCCCCTTGCATGACCCTCTGTGGTAAATAGATAAAATTAAACTAGATAGCAAATCCTATAAAAAAGGTGGCTAGAAATGTTCTCTCAGAAAGTGTAACAGTCTTGGGATCCCAAGTCTATCTATCTACAGTATTTATATACAGCTTTTCAACTTCACAAAGCCGTATACACAGAAAATAAAAAATATTTTTCTCTGTGTATATAATATATATAAAATATAAAATACAATAATAAATTATTATAAAAAATAATAGCTAATTAATAGCTAATAGGTCCTGTCCCCAAAGGGCTCACAATCTACAGTAAAATGCAAAAAAGAACACCAGCAGAAGCCACTAGAACAGACTTTGCTGGGGTGTCAGAGCAACAACTCTCAAGCTGAAACGTTCCAAAATTCATTTCGGCATATGGAACACAGGGCTTGCTTCCTACCAACTTGTACTTTTTAGGGAAAATAAAAACACACAGACATTTACTTCCTATCAGGTGGTGAAAATTTATGTTCTTTGGTCATGCTATTGCGATACAGTAGCTGCTTTTCTGTGCAATCTGTCAAAAATGTGTTTACAGAGTCTTTTCACCTCCAAAAGGGAATGAACTTTGCCAAGAATTACACATGCTTTCAAAGCATTTGGTGCTCAGTAATCTCTTCAGACTCTGCCTATAATAAGCATAGCAGTCACTTATGGAATAGCACATTGCCCAAGATGACAGACCCTCTGAAAGCCACTAATTCTGAGCTAAGGCTGCTACTTTACAGAAAGTATCCGAGAAAGTATCAGTATTGAGAAGCTGCACATTTCAACTGATCCATTTGCTGTGCATGAACTGAGACTGTCTTTATGCGTCTTGCAATAGTACAGAGGCACCTAAGATAAAATGATATGCAGTTTCGCACTGTGCTCCTTCAAATATTGAAGGTGGGAGCTGTCTTTTTAAAAAGATCCCCTATATAATAGACTTCCTAGATGATAAAAAAGCATATAGAAAAAGAGTAGCATAAAAACTTTCTTCCTGTTATCTGAAAGAAGGGTTTCAAAGAAGATATTCAAGGATTCTAAGCAACTGCTCAACCACTGCACTACAACCACATAGACAACACCAGAAACATAATGCTATGTCTCAGTATGCAGGACAGTGATGGAGGGAGGAGGAGGGAATACTTGCTGCTGTAGCTTTGAAGCCTGTTTCTTCTTTTGTGGAAGCTCCCTTTGAATGGGAGATTTTATAAAACAAAGAATGAGGCTGGAAGAAGCTCCCCTGTATGTTGGGCTGAGCCTGAGGGGCAATCATGTGGTGTGTCCCATTGGGCATTTAGGAAGGTGCCCCTCAGGCTCTGCTCTAGTTATGTCTCTGCACAACACAAAGTTGCAAAATTCTTCCAGGAATCTAATTAAGAGGAAGTGGGTTGCTGAAGTTACTTAGCGCTAGCCACTGCACGTACCAGCCCTAACTTGATGTTGACTTTCCCCGTTTCAGCAAGAGTTCTGCAAAATCCTGTTTTCTACAACTCAGCACAGCACAGGAAGGGAAAAAACAACATTCACTTTTAATTGTTATATTTTCAGAGTAATGAATAATGAATACACACAATGTGCATTCTGATCAAACACTTTCATTATGTTTTAAATAAAGATAAAGCAAACAGCTACAATCATTTCACATGGTTATCATTTACACTGTAAACCAAACAATGATATTACAATGAAGTGTAATTCTTCCTAATTCCAGATAATCATCAAGGCAATAATCTAATCTACATGCTACCTAAACTGGAATAACTGAGATTAAATACTTTTCCATTAGGATAGACACATCTATTTTTGTCCTTTAAGATCACTGCAGATGGTGATTGCATCCGTGAAATTAAAAGATGCTTGTTTCCAGGGAGGAAGAATATGACAGCTCTAGACAACTTATAGCCTGGGGTTTCAGAACTCTTCCAAACATTTGCAAAGAGGAACAGAGGCTGAAAAGGGGTTGGGTGTGGATCCTTTCAAAGGAAAGGATCAAGATTTGCTTGATAAAAATGGAGGTGTTGAGCCCTGGCTTGCTCTTTTCCTCCAGAAGTAAAAGGTCAACTCTGGCTGCAACCTTAAAGCCGGATTGCCACGGAGACTAATAGCCCAGACATTATCTCTGCAATGTGCTCTTGTTGATTAGGTTAGCAGCCCTAACCTGCTAATGATCTCACAGATGTGGGGTGGAGTTGATTTATACAGTATGTATTTGATTCATTGGAAGAAATTTCTTGTCTCATAGGTAAGAATTAACTATAGTTCATTACAAAGCAGGAACAGAAATTTTTTAAGCTTTTCCCCTCCTGAATAGTGGCAAACCTATGGCTGCTTACTCTTATAACTTTTACTTAAAAAGACATTATTCCCAAATGCAAGCAAATTTATTGCAGATTGCGCAACTCACAATTTATGATTTATAAATTGCAATTTATAAAAACTTGCTCACAGTTTATGATTTCCAGAGCAAAACCAAAGCAGCGTATATAACTCAGATTATGAGAAAGATCTTATCTTTTTAAAAGAGACTTACACCAGAGTTCATAATAGTAATTGCAGCACTGAGACTGTCCACAGCAGTGGCCTGTATCACAGATATAACTCTGATTGTTGATTCCCATGCAGGTTTCCTTATCCTAGAACACAAGAGAGAGAACTATGTTAGTGACACTGCTTTTTAAAATGTAAGGAAAGCCCATGTGGTTTAGAAACAGTAACTAAGGGTGAAATCCAGAGTAACTACGGGGAGTCCTTGCTCCGGAGCAAGAACAAATTACTCTGGATTGCAATATGAATTTCCCATAGGTTTTCACTAGGTGGTGCAGTAACTACGGGTGCACGTAATGTCTCTTACGTGCTCCCATAGTTACTCTGGATTGTGCCCTAAATCACAAGTAACTTGCAAAATATGTATTAATCCTGGATGTAAAGACTGTACCCATTTGAATTTGGAGACCCAGGGCTCTCCAAACTCTGGCCCAGTTTGGATGCACCCCTGATTAAGCCTCAGTGCGGCCCCTGGCAAGACCTGTCCATCTGGCCCTTGGACAAGCCTTGTAAGCAACACTAATATGTAAATTTATTCAAATTTGGAATGTAAATTACCAGTAGTTTTCCAGTCCCCAACACAGTGTCAGGGAGATGATGTGGCCCTCCTGCCAAAATGTTTAGAGATCCCTGCTAAAGATAACCTGTGGCTCAACCTAATGGTTCAAACCTTCAACTTTAGCTCCATCTTCTAAACAGAATGAATACCTTAATTAGCACAGAATGCCCTGGTGCCAACAACAGAATTACTTATAGACACATACAAGGTTATTTTTACTGTTTCAGCTTAGAATCCTTCATAGCTAAATTGTGATTCTGAGACTAAAATTATCTTTGCTTTGGTTGGATATCAAGTGATTCCTGTTACTTAAGCATGCAATCACAAATAAGAATATGATTATAGAAGTCTGTCAATAGTTAACATTTTTGAATGTTCCTCTATGAAAAAAATGCTGCTCTGCAAGCGAGAAAACTTGAACCACCAGACGCCAGGTGGATTAGAACATTTCTCTCACTTATTGCTACCTTTCTTCCAACAGGTAGTTTCTTGAGGGTGCCTCTAAATATGGTATCTTCCCATCTGTGATCTACTCTGCCTATGTACAACTTTACCGATGTTCCTATTATAGACAAGGCCTCACTCTAATGTTCATTACCAAGTGGCCTGATATTTGAGGAGGACTAAGCTTTGTCAAACTCAGAATAAGCTTCCCCACTTGTGCAATGCATTTTCTATGCATTTAAACCCTGATGTTGTCTGAGCATGGAGTCATTATAACCTGCCCTGACAAATTGTTAGCATTTAGAAATTCTAAGCAACTTAGGTATTCTTTGTGTGCTCCACTTTCATTTTTTCTTCCTGAAAATGAGCTACATTTTTAAAAAAGAACTGTAACAATTACTTTGGGCTTGTACAAAACGATGACATGACTGGATATTGGCATTACCACCAAATACGTTGAGATCATGGGGCAAACATTCCCTTTAGCATTTTAAGAGGTTGTGAATCACTCATACTATGCATTTTGATCATTTGATCAAATAATCACTATTTTACATAGTGTTTTTTAACTTCATATCTAGCTTCTATAGTGTCAGAGAACACAATAATTAAACGAGTTTTATCTTGACTTGTTTAGATCAAACATTTTCTGCCATGTAATCCTACCCTGAAGTGATTCTTGACTAATTATCAGTACATTTCAAAATAAAAATTAGCTTTCCAATAAGTTGTCTTCTTGGAATACTCCTGCAGTCTGGGACAGAAGCCAAGTGACACCAATTTTATCACCATTATGTAATTCTTCCTGAAGGCCAATTCTTTGAGCTCTTAAAAGATGAAAAACAATGATGGCATGAAGTTACCCAACTATCCCTCATCTTGGGTGCGGTACTCAGAGACCCTGAGTGCTCTAACAGTCTAAGACATCTTATTTCATAGCCTTGAAAATAAAGGTATGGTTGAACTTATAGCACTATGAGAAGCAGAATAAATGACTTCTCTAGCTTAAAGTACAAAACAGTAAAATCAAGATGAAGGTTAATAGGAAGCAGCTGACTTCAGCTTCCTGTTAACCTTGACCGAATTTTTTCACGTTTTCAAACTGCTGAGAGGCAGCCTGTATTGAATAATAAGCTCATTTCCCATAAATTTGCACTAGAAAAATCCTGGTCATGCAAACCAGGGGACAATCTACAGCACAATCTCACCTCCTCAGAGAACTCATGGATACCCACCAGGCCAAACATATGAGTTTTCCAACTAAACATTCAAAACACGATATGGAAGATTCAGAACTTTTGGACTAAGAAGTGAAAAAGGAAGTTGGCATATTCTGTAGGAAACAACGCTCAGGGTAAATCCTACTATGAGATGTGACATGGGTTTGCATCCACATGTGTACTACAACTGTTAGAAAAACTAATTCCTACATGGGATTTTATTATATTTGTTCAGAGTCTTAGCATTTCTACAAATACATCAAGAGGCAAAGGACCATGCTTGCACTTTACCACTATCAAAACCACAAGGCAAGATGTTCTTCCAAGCATCCAGCAGAAACGAAAACAAGTTAGCTGTAGCAGCAGTATTTATACCAAAATAAGCTTTAAAAGATTAAAATCACTTTCACACACCAATTTTCATTTCACCCAAAATGAATTTTAAATACTATAGTTTCATTTAAACACATAATCCTGACTTCGGACCACACAATCACAGATTCTGTTTATCCTTAAGCAGATTCACTCTATTTTTGGATCTGAAGACATGGACATCAGCATAAACACTCCCAACCAACACCCATCACCTCAGCTGGAGTTATCACCCTCCAAAAAAGCCAGACATCTGGCATCATTTTCAAAGAGCCCACATCAAAGTGCTAAGAGAGTTTCTAAAAGAGGCAACGTCTCCTGCATCATCTTACACAGAAAGGACACTCCTCCATTATATCCAAAACAAACTCCATGTGGGCTTTAACAGAGGCTTAAGCACTTGCTGAAATAATCTCTAACCTGGAAAACAAAAATGTATGAAAGTAAGACAGCCATATTTGCACTCAGTTTCAGAAAAAAATTTCTTCTTTAGTCATCTCAGGTGCTAACTGGGAAGGGTAGTTGAAATTTAATATACAGTGGCGCCACACGTAACAAATTTAATTCATTCCAGAGGCATGGTTGTTACATGAAACATTCTTTACATGAAGCAGATTTTCCCATAGAAATAATGGAAACTCAGACAATTGGTTCCACAACCCAAAAATTTTTATAAAAATATTAACTGTATGTAAAAATGATGACAAAACACTATAATTGAAGTCTACTTAGGCTGCAATCCTAAAGACACTTTCCTGGGAGTAAGGCCAGTGGTGGGCTCCAGCAGGTTCACACCTACTCTATAGAACTGGTTGTTAACAAGAGATAAGACATATAAAGTTTAAAAATAGCCATTTAAAAGTGGCTGCCAGATGGACAGAGAACCGATTTTAATTTCTTTGAATCCCATCACTGAGTAAGGCCCACTGAACACAATGGGGCTTACTTCTTCTGGGTAGACAGAAGAGGCTGCAATCAAAGACACTGGGAGGCTTACCTGGACTGCTGCTGGAGGTTCAAGGTGGCCGGTGGGGGCACTTAGGGGCAGCTGCCTCTTGTCGCCCACCAGGCACTCAAGCTGGGAGCAGTTACAGGTAGCAGCGCTGGCAGGCAGCCCTTTCAAACAGCCTCCATGTGGAGCATCAAGGCTGCATAGCACGTGTGCCCATTAGGTGGCAGAGGGGTTTGCTTGTTACGTGAAGCAGGATTCCTTGGAAATTTAAACTTGTTGTGTGGAACATACTTTACATGAGGCACTTGTTACGTGAGGTGCCACTGTACATTACTATTTCATGACCTTGGAAGTGTCTTTGGACAACACTGGCTCTAAAGGCTTGTAAATGGGGATGAGCACCGCACCTATAGTTAACCTGTGGAAGACCTTTTTACGATTCCATCTTTGTCAGTGGCACATAAGGTAAGATTATCAGTGGCTGTCAGTGGCACATAAGATACCAGCTGAATTTTCATTTTACTTTTTAAGAGTAAGAATAAAAAAAAGTAAGATGGGGAAGTGACCTGAACAATAAACAAAGCAGTCACATTCTGTACTGTCCAGACCAGCCTTGAACGTCTGCCAACAGAGTATGACAAAGCAATTTTGAAAAGAAGCCAGTAGGATGGGATACTGATGGGAAGAATCCAGACAGAAGCACCTAAAAGGAATAGTAACATTACTGCAGCTCTCTTCACCGTCCAAAACAGAACTCTCTCTGAAATTTAGAAAGGATAACTTTTATTTTATGCAGAGTCAAATCAAATAGGGAGCTGAAGACAGCTGCCTAGACATGAGGCAGCTAAAATACCCATACTCCCAGAGAACTTTTTCATAAAAATTTCACTACATCTGTGCTATAAGTAACTCTTTTAACTTAAATTACTTTGTATTTCTCCAAAGAGTATGAAGGGAGGTAGGTGTGTGTGTTTTAAAATCACTTATTTGAGGGCTAGGAAGTAAGCCCAAATAATAAAAGAATACAGTCACCAACTCCATATAAATAAATGCCAAACACCATATTTACCATGAATAGTTCAACAAATTTGGGTATATTTTATGAATAATGTACATTTTCAAATGAACCACAGCTTTCAAAAGGCTAATGTGGGAGAACATAGTTAAAACTGTTCTTAAAGCAGTATATTATCATTACTATTGTGTCTCTGTATATGCAGGTGATCCTCTGTGTCCACAAGGGATCTATTCTCAGACATAAATCTGTGTATGACTACAATAGGCTTCAGTACTTTATAGAAAGGCATTGAAAGACTGGCTTATTTATAAAAAAGCAGGCCTCTGTCAGTCTTGAAAGACTATGGTATCGTGCTCAGCGCTGCATACGCTGCATGCGAAGCAACGAAAGTCTGGCTTAGATTGTTATGGAGGATAGGCTGTTACCCAAGCAGCAAATCCCCCCTCTCCACGCCACTGAATTAGTCCAATGGAAAGGCAGAGCCGATACGATTGGATCCAGCTGGCGTCGCAGAGCTGGGCTAAGGACAGGAGCTCACCCTGTCTTGTGGGGCCGACCTGGCTTATTCATAACACATCAAGAAAAGTGACATACTGCCTTGAAATATAGGCCTTATGCAGTATGTGTATGAAGTTTAATCCATTTGATCAAAGAAGTTCGAGTACTGTAAGCATTTTTCCAGAACTGATATGGCTTGGGCCAATTTGGTAGTATTTGGTGCCAAAGGGAATAATTTTGGTCTATTTTAAGTTATGTTTAGTTCATGTTATATTATTTTAACCCATTTATGTGTCTTATACCTAGAGGCAGTTTAAAACTGTTTAATTTTTATGGATGGTGTTATGGATTTTTATGGATGGTACACTTCTTAAAAAAGGGTAAAAGTAGTGTTGTGTTTATTCCAAATTTAATTATTTTAAAGCATTTTAGAGCACAAAGTCACTATTGTTAAGGGTGGTATATATGGGGTTGTCAGCAGGCATAGCCACAGGAATAAAACAGGCATAAAATACACAACACATCCCAAAGAGCACAACAATATAGTCAACAATTTGAATTAAACTTATCAGAGCTGTTTAAGATTTGCATGCCACTTGTATTAGCAACTACAATGATTACACTGCTGCCAAAAAAAATTAAAACATGCCAAATTAAAACATGAAGTCAGCAACCTGAATCAACAGAATGGAACACAGCACTGAATCACTATGGAAACAAATTGGTTTTATAGTGCTGGAAAAATACACCAACATTGCACGCAACCATTAAATTTTGCTTACACATGAGTATATATGAATATGTAGCTATGATTTGCTTTTCAGGGTTTCAATACAACTTGGAGGGAGGAGCTTTGAGCGCTTGGGGGCTTGCATTATTCAGATTGGAACTACTCTGGTGGCATTACGTTCTTCTCAGCATGCCCTTTCCAGTGGGCCAAAGCATGGTTTCCAGTGGGCCAAACTCATGAGTACCTGTGCACTGGAGGCTAAATTTTATTTTCCCATAAAGCTCTATGATTTTCCTTGGCAGCTTCTGAGCAGACTCAGAACACTATGCTCAGTGAAAGCAAGATATCTCAGAGTGGCCCTACAATCCAGAGCAACTACGGGAGCACATAAGAGACATTATGTGTATCCATAGTTACTGTACCACCTAATGAAAACCTATGGGAAATTTATATTGCAATCCAGAGCAAATTGTTCTTATACCGGAGCAAGGACTCCCTGTAGTTGCTCTGGATTGCGCCCTAAGTTAGCAGCTTAGAAACACAGTCAGAAGTACTCAAGATGAACCATGTATGCCCCACAGATGCTTTAATAGGTACATGATGGTTTGTTCTGCTAACTGAATAGGATTTTGTTTTTTGTCATTTTGTAAGCCCAATTTCACATTATGGCAGTGTTATTTCACAAATACGGTAGCATTTCAGACTGCCTCTACTAATACATTTCAGATGTCAATCTGTATTAAATGAAGGTGTTTGGCAACGAGCTATTCCTAAATCAAGGCTTCTATTTTCATATGGACTCATGGCTACTCTCACTGCAGGCTTAAATAATGTGTGGAGAGGTTTATAGCAATGTAAACAATGGTGGCAGCAAACTAGACAAACAATATTTTTAGGGGTGCCGATTTAGTGTGCAATTCAAAAATAAGTCACCGTATATACTCGCATATAAGCCGACCCGCATATAAGCCGAGGCACCTAATTTTACCACAAAAAACTGGGAAAACTTACTGACCTGCGTATAAGCCGAGGGTGGGAAATGCAGCAGCTACTGGTACATTGCAATCCTAAAGACACTTTCCTGGGAGTAAGACCCATTGATCACAATCGGGCTTACTTTTGAGTAGACAAGGTTAGGATTGTACTGTTACTGAGGCATCAGTAGGTTACCGGTAAATGTAAAGATATTTTCCCAGGACACAAGAGTTAAAAGAGGACATGTCCTGGGAAAAGAGGACATATGGTCACTCAGTACTTCCCTGGGAGTCAGTCCATTGACCATGATGGCTCAATGCTGTCAGCAAACAAAGAAAAGAAGGGCAATGTATTTTTTCCCTACCAGGAGACAAGACTAAAAAAGAGGACCTGTCCTGGGGAAAGAGGACATATGGTCACTCAGTACTTGCTTCTGAGCAGGCATGGAGAGGATTGGGCTCTGAGGCTGCCATCCTATCCACACCTACCTGGGAGTAAGCTCCATTGACTAGGATGGGATTGCTTCTGAGCAGCATGCAGGGATTGGGATCTGATGCTGCAATCCTATCCACACCTACCTGGGAGTAAACTCCACTGACTAGGATGGGACTTGCTTCTGAGTAGGCATGCAAAGGCAGTGAATGGAGAGAGGAGTGCAGGCACTCAAAGGTCCTCTCTCTTTCCTCAAGAATTCTTAGTGGGGCATCTATGAACCTGCCTGACTCAGCATACACAATGGGAGGAGGGAGGGGACCTCATTTGCATAGACCCTCCCTTTGCAAACAAAACAAGAAAATACCTCCTCAAAACTTGTGAGGAATAAGATTTTTAACCAAAGTAAGATGTTTAGCAGAGAGACCCTTCCTTAATAGCCCCCTCCAAGACTTCAGGGCAGAAAATTCTTCTCACCCTGATTGGAAAGTATACCTACTTGTTTAGGCTTCATAGGATAGGAGAGGGCAGGATGGAGGAGCCTCTGGGGAGAGGGAGGAGGAATATAAGGAGACGTGTTCCTCTTGGGAACTCCTGCTGGACTAGCTGGCTGAGTTAAAAAACTCTGCTTATATGTGAGTATATATGGTATCTTGCTGGGGCTCAACTATCAGGATGCAGATAGCCAGAGAACCGTATTACAGTATTTTCCAATACATTACGTGGTATATTTCCAAAATCGTGTCAAGACAACAATCCTAACTGCAAAAGTATGGCTACGTAAAAGTATGGCTATGTAAAATACTCCTTGGATTAAAGTTAAGACTAGAGACATTTAAGAGTAAGATTTCGATTATCTATCTTCAAGTTTGAAATCATTTTTACATAGAGGCCCCTTGGTACATCTATTCCATTTTTTAAGTATATACAACAGGGCTCTTCATTACTCAGTGGGTTTCCCATGTATGCAAGTAGCACAAATTGTCAATTTCACTAGAAAGCTGCAATGAACACGATGCAATGAAATGTTAAAAAATAAGAGAGGAAGACTAGAGTGTGAGCCTTTCCACAGATGTTCCAGTACGCATACTACAGTGGTGCTTTGTAAGACAAATTAAAATTTCTAAGGAATTCTGCCTTGCAAGACAAACAAGTGCCTTGTAAGACAAAACAGTTTTGTCTTACAAAAAAATTACAACAAATTTTTGTTGTAAATGAACGAGCAACATTGGGAGAACAGCAAGAGGTCATGATCTCATCTACAGAGGGGGAAGAGAATAAGGAGGAATCCCTCACATCAAATGAGCTCAAGGACATTTGTAAACATTGGGAAATTGTGCAAACTTTTGTAGAAAAGCACCACATAAATAAGACTGTAGTAGTGTGAGCAATGCAATGCCACATTTCCATGAAATTCCCAAAAGGAGACAAAAGTGTCATTAGAGAGGTTCCTTGCAAAGTTGCTCAAAAAGACACCAGTGACTTTTTCGGTCATCAGCTATAAAGGATATTCTTTTCTGTTTAATGTACAGTATATGACAGTGTTTTTTGTTATTACAGTAATTGTGTTCTGTATTATATTTCAGTGTTTTGAATTTGATTACAGTATTTTATGTCTGTCTTACAAGGCACCACTATACTTGAAAATTAAATACACCTTTTATTATTGTATTGTTTCTGGATAAGGCTCTAATATTATATGGTAAACTGTAGTGATACTGACAACAGAACCATCAGAAGGAACAAAGCATTACTGTTAATACTTTTAATGAATAGTGTCTTCAAAACATCTGTATATTCCATCTTATTTGTTCACTAAGCAAGAAGGTTAGTGCTATTTTCAAAAGATTTTCAAAGCACATGCTATGCAAATGTCAGTTTTTATCTTCATGGACTTAAAAAAACTTGGTGTTCACATGGATTCAGGGTACAATTCTAACCAATTTAGGCCAGCACAATTCACCTGTCACCCTGTTACCTTTGTAGTGTGTGGAGGCTATTGCATGTTTGTACACTGGTCTAAACCCATCCCCCTGGCCAGGAGTGGAACAAAAGTGTCTTGTACGGCACTTTTGTGACATCCCTAGGCCAGCACAAGACATGTGCTGGGACTGGGTCCAGCTTAGCTGGGGCTTAGGATTGTGATGCAGGGCAAGTACTTGTTTCACATTCCAGCTCATTTCTAGATTTGGCATGCATTTTGATCTGTGTATTTCCAGACATAGCCAGTTTCTTTCACATGCTGCAGCTGAAGCAAGCAGATTCTGATCCTGTGTTGTACACGAGCCTTGCTACTCTGCTGCTGGAGAAATATGCTTAGGCCCAGATTTCACTCCTGGAAGATACTCTGTATAACGCACTACTGGAAAACAATCTTTCAATAACTGAGTCCTAAAGTGTTGAATATTTCCTAAAAGCAGACAGAGCAGCAACAATGCTATTGTCATTGACCATATGTATAGTCCTTGAACATAACAGATCTGCAGCAGCATGAATTGGCTTGCAAAAAAAAATACTTCCTGTTTTTGAATGAAATTCTTAACTTTTCCATCTACCTTACTTATAAGTAGAGATAGGTTGTTAAATTCAGTTCCTTTAAATTATGCAAAAACAGCTTAGGAGTATCTGACAACAGAAAACTATCTGATTCCAATACAATGATAACAAGGTTAGCATAATGAAGAACATCTTCCAGAACGCTCAATTTATAGCTCATAGATCTCTATTCTGGGCCTTTAGCCAGAGCTATTCCACAACAGGCTCAAGTTAGATGAAAAATCCAAACATTTCTGCAAGCACCATCTATTTCAAAATTAAACAGCAGCTAATGAAATACTATTAAAAGCAATGTACCATTGAAAATATAAACTTTCGTCCACTGACCTATTCAAATCCCACTTTGGGGGCAGCATAAACGCTTAGGAATTCTGAGTACTGAAAACTTTGGAAGATACTATGATTTTGCAATCTGATCACTTCAGGTTTAGCACTCATGTAAAGCACAACTATGGGCTAAATCCATAGCAGTTACGGGTCCACGCAATTATGTTACCCTTTAGTGTTATCTTATGGAAAGTCATCTTAACTACTCTGGAGAAAGGGGCTTAATTTCACTTTATGATATAGGCCTATAAATGTTGAATTTCACAAAGAAAATGTCCATTTGAATGGCACCTGCTTCCCAAATCCAGTATGTTCTGTAATTCAGGACTCAGGTTAGAAACTGTCGACTATCCAAAAATTTAAGCAGTGTAAAAGACCTTGTGGGAAGGATATTAAAAACAGAATTGTATCATTGGCTGTGTTCTTAATATGACCATCTCACTACTGCAGCTTCAATCCTTTTTTCAGGCAACTCAATCACTCCCTTGATACTGTTAAGACAGGGGTTGCAACTTATGGCGCACAGGCTGGATCCAGTTGAGCACCCAAAATCATGTGGTCTGGGTTTCTGATAAGGGGAGTGGTGGGTGGTTCAGATTACATGTTACAAGTGCACTGGCACCACTGGAGAGAATAGTCACACAATGGTAACACTTGCATTAGGGGATATTCTGGTGATCGGTGGGAGCATTTCATCCTTTTTAAGGCTGAAAGCAGTATAGTTCATTTTAAAAATACATTTTGTCTGCAGGATCATCAATGGCAGATTAGGTCCCCGATTCATTCCCTGGAAGGCCTACAGGTAAGAGTGGTAAAGACTCCTGTCTGAAAAACCAATGCCAATACATCAGCAGGCACCAAACCCCAGGCAGCAGGTGAGATCCAGTGCCTCCAAGAACCCTTCCCTCTTATATGTGGTGCTTAGCTGCTTCTGCTGCCAGTCACCTTAACAGGGTCTGGTACCTGACTTTCTGGGTGGAAGCAGCTGGCCACAGCAATGTTCCATGATGATCAGAGGGGAAGATAAGCAGCAGCAGTGCAGAATGATAAGAGCTGCACAGAATACAGTAGACCTGTGGTTTGGTGATGCCTGCTATCGATGTCAGTGGTAAGACTCTGTAAAAAGCAACTTCCTACAAACAGACAAAAAAGGTTGAGAACATCCTTATAGCAGGTGCTTGAAGATCAGAAGCCCGAAGTGGTACTTGACAAACTTTTTTTGAGTCTTAGCGTTAGATCATAATTCTATGCATTTCTAAGAAGTAAGCTTCACTGAATTAACTGGACCTTATAGGTTGTAATAGGGTTAGAAGACTTAAGGTGGCATCCAAAATAATGCTTCTATGAACGGGAAGAATGGTAACAATTATTTTTGGGCTTGTCCAAACTGATGACATGACTGGATATTGGCATTGCCAACAAATACGTTGAGATCATGAGCATGAGAGAGACCTCCAGGTGTGAAACATGAGACACCCACAGAACACCCATTTTGTCCTTCTACCCACCCTGGATTTCCAGGACCACTGATCTTGCTGGGACTTCAGGTTGCTGAACAGTAAGACAAGGTGTAACTTTTGGGCTCACTTAAGCAGAGCTGATGTGCTAGAGAAGCCAACTCAAGGAGATGGCCAGAACAAGGAGTCCAATGATTTGAGCTGGTAGTACTAGTTTCAGGAAGGACATGATATTGGTGCCTCCATGCCACAGAGGTGGTTGGTGTTGGCACAAACAGGACCACAAAGCCCATGGCAAGTCATATCAGCTAGTCAGTGACTGGGTTGACCAGTGATCCACAGAAAGGCTGACTGCTTCCTAAAGATACAAAAATGTAGACAGCAAGCCAGAACATGGTAAACTGTTTTCATGGCCCCAACCAGAAGGGCAAATTTGGCTCACCTATCAATGTAGAGCTTTTTCCTTTAGATAACCTTGGGCAGGGAAGCAGTAAGTGCTCATCATATTTATGGAGAACAAAATCGTTTATACTGGATAGAGACCAGCAAACTGAATATACAGTACTATCCAATCCCTAAACCTAAAAAAAGTTTGTTCAAAAATCTACATATGTTTCATAGAAGAGTTTTCAAAATGGAAAGAGGTCAGTTTTGTTTTCAGACCAAAACAGGCAGTTTAGAAGTTTCTACTTCCTGCTGGAGGAGCAATCCAGGCTGAAACTTGTAAACCTGGAGCCTGTAAACTTGCCTCCTCACCAGTTTAGAGTGGCCTAGTGAACTACCTGGCTGCTTGATTCATGGTTCAGACTGAATGTTTAGTAATGAAAATTTTAAAAACTTGCACAAATTACACACACACAAGACGTTGTGGAAGAAATACCAAGTGTAGCAGGGGTTTGAAGAAAGATGATTTGGCCCTGTGATCAAGAGACATGAGCAGATAATGAGTTCAGGCAGTAAGGATAACCGAGAGGAAAAGCTGGTAAAGCTAAAGCTAGTAAAGCTAAGACAAGTAACCAAACTGGTTTCCAAAGACTGGGGCTGCCTTCTCTAATGGGTAAAAAAGCGCTTGACCATTGTTGTAATGGACTTGATGTATTGTAAAGTCCAGCAGAAGATGAAATAGCCTTTAAGTCTATGGATTTAAATATTTTTTTAGAGTTATATATTTATCTGTTGCTTATACTATTTAAGCAAGGACAACTTTCATTGGACCAACTTTCATTATACAATTTTGAAGTAGAATTGTTTCAACACAATCAAAACACTTACAGTCTACTCACAAGTAAGCCATATTATACTTAATGGCTTTACTCCCAAGAAAGTGTGTAGAGGATTGCATCTTTAAACTGTCAACATTTAGGACTTTACAAATAACATATAGTTGCTTGGCACAAATGCGCTGATGGTTAATGAACTCAACGGCAAAAGGTCATTGTAGTAGAGGTTGTTTTTGCCTTAATTGTAAACTAGGCCTTACATAAGACAAAGGAAAGATTTGAGATGGAAAGGGAGGAGACTAAACTAAAAATTAAATATAACTCTTTATCAAGGCTTTTTGTTTTTTAATGTTATACTATGTTCAGTTTTAAAAATACCATGTGCATGATTTTCTTAGGATTAAACCAGGTGCATAACCTGCACCTTTCATGGGCTCTTTTCCACCTAATACTGAAAGGGAGATGTATGCAAATAATACAGCACATAATTCCTAGCTCAACAGAAAAAGTTATTTAGGTGGTAAGTGGAAATGACTCCTGTATTAAACACATTTCAGACCTGGTACTAGTTGGCAGTGACTACTGGCAGCCAGGGAGTAAGTAGTCAGTTCAATTACCACTGATTCTCACTGCCAGGTTTTGTAGCAGTTGTAAGTTAACAGTGTTGAAGAGTCCAACACATGGTCCTAAACACTGAAAGATTTTTTTTGTACAATCTCAATTACTGAATAAAACTCAGATTATTGGTTTTTGTTTGTTTTTAAAGCTGGTTTTGAAGAAAACCTGTCAGATACATAAACCAATGTTCTTTAAAAAAAATTCAGTGGTGTATCGTACCACATCTGAAAATCAAAAGTGAAAGCCACAAAGCTAAAGATGCAGAAACATTTGTCATCATTCTTGTTCCAAAATAAAAGTTTGTTTCCTTATCTGCACCAGTTAAGAAATGAATTTTTTTCCCCAGCCAACATAGAGAATGGAGAGGGAAACCTTAGTTGTGTATTTAGCAGAGTGGTTCACTTGATAAGGCAAGAGAAGTTGTTCTTTAAAAAAACACACACACAAAAACCAAACAGCAAACACTCACATTCTACACCCAAATGAATACAGCAAACAAGTCAGAAAGAAATTACCTGCCGCAGGCCCAAAAGAAAAGGCATTCTGCATTCTCATAATCCACACGAAGCGTTTAAACCAAGGAATTTCTGAAATCCCACATAATCGTTTCCTCATCTGATATAGACAGGCTGCATCTGGAATCCTATTTAAACCAGGGCTTCCTTGGCTGGGAATGTTCAGTAAACAGGGTCCCAGGACTCAGCGTGCACTCGCTCAGCTTCTCTCTCTCCCCCCTCCCCTTCCCGTGACCAATCTCAGACGCAGCAGAGCAGCCAAAGTGTTTGCCAAAGGGGAAGCGGTATCAGTAGCAGCTCTGCAAAGGGGGGGGGGGCAGCTTCACACAGCTGCTGATTAACAACTGAAAGAGGCCTAATAGAAGAAAACACACATGTAACCAAATGTGAGCATTTAAACAAAATAAAAGAATAAACCAAAAATTCTGTTAATTTGCCTACCCAAACAAAGCAAAAACTGAAAAGCTTAAGTGGTATTTAATCATCACCAGCGTCAGGGAAAGAGTGAGAATCTCACTTTAACTTACTCTTTTAAAAAAAAATTCAAATGCTAATGAAAGCAAGTATAATGGCGCCTCACATAAAAAACACCTCACATAAAGTATGTTTCACGTAACAAAAATTTCTCTAGGATTCTGCTTCACATAACAAACTGTGCTTCACATAAAGAACACATTTGTCAGCAGTTGGGGCAGACGCGCTGGCCGGCAGCCTGTTTAAAAAGCGTCAGGGCTGCCTAGCACGCCTGCCCGTAGTGAAAGCAACACTTCCATGCTGTTCCTCCTGTGGCCGGAGGGAAAGAAGAGCAGCGGAGAAGAGGGAAGCAGCTCAGGGCTAGCCAGAAGGGAGCAGGGGAGAGAGAGGCTCAGGATGGAGAAAAGGAGAAAGTGGGGAGATACTTGGAAAGTGTCTTGGATTGCAGCGTCCCAACCATGTCTACTCAGAAGTTAGACCCGCTGTGTTCAATGGGGCTTACTCACAGGAAAGTGTCTTTAGGACTGCAGCCTAAGTAGACTTCATAAGATCATGCACACTGAATGTATGTTTTGAATTCAATCCAAATGTTCTGCCATTATTTTTACAACCAGTTAATATTTTTATATGAATATTTTTGGGGTTGTGGAACCAATCATCTGAATTTCCATTATTTCCTATGGGAAAATCCACTTCACGGAAAGAATGTTTCATGTAACAAACATGCCTCCAGAACGAATTAAATTTGTTACGTGAGGCATCACTGTAGTTAACTATAGTGTGTGTGTGTGTGTGTGTGTGTGTGTGTGTGTGTGTGTGTGTGTAAAACTGATGTCACTCACTGACTCACTCATCAACACCCAGCCAAAACCGATGGGCCTACAAGCGTGAAATTTGGAGAGGGTATTCCTTCTGTGACCAAAGGGTACACTAAGAACCGGTTTTTGGAAATTCCAACCAGAAGGGGATAAAATGAGGTGCAATGTGTTTTCCTCCCTATACTTTCCATTGAAGAATCTCTGAGGGATGCTCTGCTGCAACCCTGGACCTAGAAGCATGAAACTTGGGGAGGGTGTTCCTTCTGTGACATCACCACCCACCCAGAACCAATGTTGAGAAATTTAAACCTTAAGGGGTTGAAAAGGGGTGCAATGTGTTTTTGTCCTATACTTAACATGGAAGACTGACCAACATCCAGCCAATTTGGAACCTGGTGCCTGGTGCACTGGAGTGGTTGTTGTTCGAAGGGAGGGGTTGCACTGGGGAGGATGCTGCACATGGAGGCTGTTGCGCATGGAATGGGATGGATGCGCGTGGGGCAGGACAGATGTGCATGGGGGTGGCATACAGGGGGTGTTGTGCAGGGGCGATAATGCACATGGGAGATAGTGCACATGGGGGTATTGTACATGGGGGATGGTGTGCTTTGGGGGATGGTGCTCATGGTGTTCGGCGCGCATGGGGGACAGTGCGCATGGGTGTATTGCACATGGGGGAATGATGCACATGGGGTGTTGTACATGGTGGACGATGTGCATTGGGGGATAGGGATATTGGGGACGGTGTGCATTGAGGGTATACACATGGGGGATGATGTGCACTGGGGGTATACACATGGGGGATGTTGTATGGGGGTATTGCGCAGGGGGATGATGCACATGGAGAGATGCGCATGGGACGATGGTGTGCATGGGGAGATGTTGTGCATGGGTGGACAGTATGCATGGGGGTATTGTGCATGGGGGGACGGTGCACATGAGGGGATGATGTGGAGTGGGGGGGTTGGCGTATGGGGGAATTTTACTTCCAAAACATGGGTACGTTTTCGTTGGTCTATATATACACGAGTATATAACAGAAAAGTCACTGACTGACTCATCAATACCCAAAACCACCAAGCCTAGAAGCGTGAAATTTGGGGAGGGTGTTCCTTCCATGATGGAGGCACCCCCTAAAAACCGGTTTTCAGAAATTCCAACTGGAAGGGGGTAAAAAGGGGCACAACGCGTTTTGCTCCCTATACTTTCCATTGAAGAATCCCTGACTGAGGGACATTCTAGCCCAACTCCTGGACCTAGAAACATGAAATTTGTGGAGGGTGTTTCTTCTGTTACAGTGGTTCTCAACCTTCCTAATGCCGTGACCCTTTAATACAGTTCCTCATGTTGTGGGGACCCCCAGCCATAAAATTATATTTGTTGCTACTTCATAACTGTAATTTTGCTACTGTTATGAATCGTAATGTAAAATATCTGTTACAAATTGAAAATAATTAAAGCATAGTGATTAATCACAAAATAATATTTAATTATTAACCCCTGCTAACTGAGCAAGTGGCACTCTTTCAAGCAGGTGCTCCTCTTTTATTTAGCAGGGGTAACTGGCCCTACACACCCCAGCAGTGTCTGTTCAAGTGGCTTCTGCTTGTGTTCTTTTTTTTGCATTTTAGTTTGTGAGCCCTTTTGGGACAGGGACCCATTAGCTTTTAATTAGCTATTATTATTTTTCCATTTTCTTTGTAAACCGCTTTGTGAACTTGTTAGTTGAAAAGCGGTATATAAATACTGTAGATAGAATAATCTAATTACAAATAAAAAAGATGCAAAATAACTTGCAAGGTCACATACACCAGGGATCTTTAGGCGACCCCCAAAGGGGTCCCGACCCCCAGTTTGAGAAACACTGTTCTATGACATCAACACTCACCAAAAACCAATTTTGAGAAATTTAACTGTTAAGGGGCTGAAAAGAGGTGCAACATGTTCTTGTCCTATACTTAACATTGAAGACTGATTGACATCCAACTGATGCACTGGGAGGAAGGGATGGTGTATGTGGGGGAATGGTATATGTGGGGGGAGTGATGCGCATGGTGGAGATGATGCACATAGGGGAATGTTGTATGGGGGTATTGTGCATGGGGGAACAATGCGCATGGGGGGTTGATGTGTAGTGGGTGGATGGTGTATAGGGGGAATTTTACTCCCGCAACATGGGTACCTTTCCACTAATGATATAAAAATATACTGTGCCGTTACATGTCACTCCAAGAATTTTGGAAAGCATTCATTTATAAACACAGACATTTTAAACAAGAACCCATTTTTTCAACCTGGCTTGACTTTATTATTATTTATTTTATTGATTTATATCCTGCCTTTCTTCCAAGGGAAATCAAGGCGGCTTACAACATTTAAAAATTACAATATCAAACTTTTGATCTTCCATCAACACACTTTGAATAATCCATGTTTTAGTGGTATTTTATTCTTGTTTTTAAATGTTGTTAGCCGCCTTGAGTTTCATTTTGTTAAGGAAGAAAGGTGGGATATAAATCTAATAAAACAAACAATAAAATAATAAAATAACAAATTAATAAATAGTTCCAGTGATAATTGGCATGGTAGGTACAGTGCCGAAAGACCTTGGCAGGCACTTGAAAACTATTGGCATTGACAAAATATCACACTGTCAGCTTCAAAAAGCTGTTCTTCTAGGCTCTGCACGTATTATACGCAGCTATATCACACAGTCCTAGACTCTTGGGAAGGGTCCAACTGGTGATGAGAGAGAAACCAGCATGAAGTTATTCGCTGTGTATTACTGTTGATTTTGAATAAGAATAAGAACAACAACAACAACAACAACAACAGCACTGAAGAAGGAGACGGAAGGCCTGATACTTGCTGCCCAAGAACAGGCAATCAGGACAAATGCATCAAGGTCAGAATTGAAAAATCAGCCGATGATCCAAAATGCCGGCTCTGCAAAGAAGTGGATGAAACCATCAACCACATTCTAAGTGGCTGCAAGAAGATTGCACAGACTGACTACAAACTGAGGCACGACTGTTGCCCAGATGATCCACTGGAACTTATGCCAAAAGTATCATCTGCCAGTGGCAAAAAACTGGTGGGACCACAAGCCTGAAAAAGTGGTCACAAATGAACATGTTAAACTTCTGTGGGACTTCAGGATACAGGCGGACAAGGTCTTGGAATACAATACTCCAGATATCACCATATAGAAAGGAGTAAGGTGTGGCTTGTTGACATCACCATACCAGGTGACAGCAGAATTGAGGAGAAACAACTGGAAAAGATTTCCCGCTACCAAGACCTAAGAATTGAATTACAGCGTAACTGGTGTAAGCCAGTGCAGGTGGTTCCAGTGGTAATTGGCACTCTGGGTGCAGTGCCCAAAGACCATGGCAGGCACCTGAAAACTATTGGCATTGATAAAATATCACTCTGCCAACTGCAGAAATCTTCTGGGATCAGCTAGAATTATACGCCGCTACATCACACAGTCCTAGACTCTTGGGAAGGGTCCGACTGGTGATGTGAATGAAACCAGCACAAAATTGTTTGCTGTGTATTTATGGATAATAATAATAATAATAATAATAATAATAATAATAATAATAATAATAATAATAATAATAATAATGTCAAAAACACCTAGGCTGTTTTGCATGGCATTGTACCTCATTGTATTTCAACTTAAGAGTTTTACCCTTCAGGAACATCTCAGCCATGCTGTTACTTTAATCAATTACCGGTATGTCCTTCATTTCCCTTCCCACCAGAGTTCAAGGATACTTACAGGAAAATATAGCAAACTAACCCCCAACAGCAGAACACTATCACAACTTCACAGCAATACTTCATGAACAGGTCTCTTTGGCCAGTGTCCAAACTGTACCAACAATGATCTCTAGTTTTATCTTCAATAGGAGGGAGTGCCACTACTGAGAAGGTCCTGTTCCATGCTAACTGCCAAGCCCTCTGGCAGCAGAACACATAAACAAGCATCTTAGACATTTCAGGAGATGGTTCTACATTCACTTTCTGATACTCTGACCTCAAACACTTTCAGGGTCTTGAAGGTTATCAAGACTGATAAGCAATGCAGCATGTTAACAATCATGTGCACCACTAGATATTTTTTGCTGCCATTACTGCAGATTATCATTAACAGAATTGTACTTAGTATTTCCTGACAACCATGGAAAAACAGGTTCCTTGCAAAAAATATACCATAAGGAGCCATGTTAAATTTTTTCAAATAATGAGGTTTCCTAACTATTATGGATGATGGTACTTAATTCCATATTGAACTCCAGTTTACTGGTTAATGGTCTTAAAAGCTTCACATTATCAGGAACCCCAGAGACAGGAAACAGAGCATATATGGTTTCTGTCACAGATTCCATAATGTTACAGATGGTCGCCTCCAAACTTAATGCGTTTGAGTATTCCGATATTCTCAGATAGCCTTTTGAAAATCTATACATACAACAGTTTCTGTAGGTGTGCAAGGATACATTTTTAAGTCTAGCTAGCAAAAGTGTAGCTGCGTTGCAGGAGTCAAATTCCCCGTATGCTATCTCCTCACTGTGCAACAACCGCCCATTGACATGAACCCCCATGCGCAATATCCTCCCATGCACATCAACCCCCCATGCGCATCAAATCCCCATGCACAGCGTCCTCCCCAGTACAACCCCTCCCTTCAAATAACAACTCCCCCAGTGCACCAGGCACCGAGTACCAAATTGGCTGGATGTTGGTCAGTCTTCCATGTTAACCATAGGACAAAAACACTTTGCAGCCCTTTTCAGCCCCTTAAGGGTTAAATTTCTCCACATTGGTTCTTGGTGGGTGTTCATGTGACAGAAGGAACACCCTCCCTGAATTTCATGCTTCTAAGTTCAGGGGTTGGGGCAGAACATCACTCAGTCACCTATTAATCAATGCAAAGTATAGGAGGGAAAATGTGTTGTGACCCATTTCACACAATTCCAGTTGGAATTTCCGAATACTGGTTCTTAGTGACTCCCTCCATAATGGAAGGAACACCCACCTCAAATTTCTCGCTTCTAGGCCCAGCAGTTTTGGCTGGGCATTGATGAGTGAGTCTTCTGTTTTATATATATAGAAGACTAGAAGTGAAAAAAGAATCTGGCGAACTAAGAACTCTTAAAAGACTCCTTCCCCTACCACACCTTAAAAGAGAAACACTATGCTGTATAGGTGCAGCAGAAGAAAAGATAAAACTTTTGGAATTTATTTCTAATTAACAGAGAAGTTAATTGTGAAACTCAAAAATATCAGTAATAAAACCTTTCAGATAGAATGAACTGAAAAATGAAACAGATGCAGTGAACACAGTACCCCTGAGTACTGTACTGCTTAAAGGTACCCCTCAATTGCCTGTTTGCAAAAAAAGGACCTGTGAAGTTAGTCACTGGTCCTGCTAGGATGTGCATAATAATGATATATGCAATATTTCTAATTTATAAAATTCCTCTCAAGAATAAGCAGTAGCAACAGTAATGCTATCTAATCTTTAGATAGATTTTGTTTCAATCTAAAATACAGTAAATGTTCTCCTTAGGCTTGTGTCCTCCTTAAACAATTTGGGTGCCCTTCTGTGAGAAAAGGAATACAAATCAAATATAGTGGTACTTCTCATAACAAGCACCTCACATAACAAGTCTAAATTTCCAAGGAATCTTGCTTCACATAACAAGTTTCGCTTCACTTAACAAGCACTTATGCAGCCCTGACGCTCTGCGTAGAGGCTGTTTAAAAGGGCTGCCAGCCAACTCTGCAGCCTCTACCTGCCCCCAAGTTGGGGGCAGTTGCCTGGAGGTGCCAGAGGCAACTGACCCACCAGCCACCTTGAACCTGCAGCAACAGCCCAGGTAAGCCTTCCAGGAAAGTGTCTTTGATTGCAGCATCCTAACCAGCATCCTAACCATTGTGTTAAATGGGGCTTACTCCCAGGAAAACATCTTTAGGATTGAAGCCTAAGTAGACTTTATAGGATCATGCACATTGAATGCATGTTTTGAATTCAATTCCAGTGTTTTGTCATTTTTTGTCATCAATTAATATTTTTATATGAATATTTTTTGGGTTGTGGAACCAATCGTCTGAATTTCCATTGTTTCCTATGGGAAAATCCACTTCACTTAAAGAGTGTTTCACTTAAAGAGCAGGCCTCCGGAACGAATTAAGCTCATTATGTGAGCCACCATTGTAAATAATGCAATCATGACTATTCACAAAAATTTCCAAAACATTGTTAAAAGTTGTGTAGTAACTAAGCAAGTGACCTGCAAAGCAAGTTTTTTTTCAGTTTGAATCTTACTTTTGACAGGAACTTACTGTGGTCTTAAGAAAGGTATTTTCTTTCCACCTTAAGTGTCATGGTGGCACCAAGAGGAATAGAAATACTTTTCAGCACTGTTGTAGGGACAGTATCAAGGTAACACATGCAAAGTGCATTGCACACTCAGAAACACTATACAGAATAAACATGTGTTCTATCAGAATATAGGTTTTTAGGAAGTTAGTAAATTAAAATGATTGCATCCAGCTTAACATTGAAGGTAAAGAAAAATTCTGGTAGTGGCATCCTAATCCATCCTTTGAAGAATTATGACATATAGTTATCACACAGTAAGTACTGTTGAAGTCTGTGTTTCTCCAATAAAATTATACTTCTGCTATTTGGTTATAGATGGCTTTGGATCCCATTCTAAACTTCCAACAAAAATTGAACCTGTAGCTTCTTTAACAACTGACCTCCAGCAAACTGGTATATAAACAGCAGAGTTTGTGATATGACATGGATATCTGTCATTAAAGAGGAACGAAGAAAATTTCATGGATGCCCCAAGTGTGTCTGTTGGATCCCTGCCATTATACTCACAGGATACTTATATTACAACAGTAGCTTAGCATTCTGCTTAGGGTACCCACTATATCTGAAGTGCATTCCAAGTTTATCTCTTATGCAGAGACCTGGTTGCTGTCCACTGTCAATTCCAGTAACTTTTGTAGGTACAAAATGCAACTTCCCCTTACTAAACAGATGCAAACTGATAAGAACACACTGTGCCATTTCTGAAAGCCTTTTCCAAACAAGCTTCAAATCGCTGGCTTTGAAAGTTAAAGCCTTATGCAATATAGATTCCAATTAGCTCAAGAATCTCAGAGCACAATTCTAGATAGGAATTATGCTGGTGCAGGTCATGAAAGGAAATACGAGCTGAGAGGACTTGTAAAAGTTATATAAGGCACTCTAAGACCACACCCTGTGGACATTGGTTGGTGATGTGTGCTGGCGTCCCCTCAGCTTCATGGGGACAGTATGGATGGTGAGTTGAGATACCCTTTCCAAGCCAGTGCAGGGTCTGTGAAGGGCAGGCAGAGGGTGGGTGAAAGGGCAGCAGGAGAGTACCTGTAGGCAATTGTGCTGGATCCAAACATCTGTTGGAGAACAGCAGAGAGCAACCTCTGGCTGCTCTGGTTAGGTCAGATGAAGGCTATCTCTGGCAATGGCCTAAGTCTTAGATCTACTAGGGATACTGCAGCCCTCTGTGGGGAAGGGGACAAGCCTCCTTTTCTACATGGGAACACAACTGCAATACCAGTTCAGCCTGCCTGTTAAAGCACAAGTTTGGATTGCGATGTCATTCTCTCATATTTCCACCTCCGTCCCCAAAGTTTCAGATCTGGTGACTAAGTTCTGTTTCACAGGTGTCTCTAAATTGTTATTCAATAATAATCCAATTAGAATGTTTATGTTTAAGATTTTTTAAGGTTTAAGAAGTTCCACAATACATGTACTTTCCACTACAAAGAAACAGAAAGGCTCAGCATTACTGTTCAGAAGGAATGACATACATTGCCACCTCAAAAAGAGATTCTGCACCTAGCCCTTAGCCCTCCACAAGATTCTCACAAGTGTTTGTCTCCTTGTAGGCAATGAGATACAGCAAGTTCTAAAGAAACAGAGATGTAGAATAAAGTGATCTAAATTTAAACTCTGCTACACCTCTACTTTAAAAGTTCAGCAATCTTTTTGTGCTTCTCTTAAATCAGCAGCTGTTCTCGCCTGTCACATGCCTGCCTTGAAGCCTCACCACTCCCATGTCAGGACACATTGAGCACATATTTAATCACACACTTTCCTGTATGGGCTTTCAATATCAGAACTCTCTAAAAATCAAGAGTTCTACAGAGCTGCAGTTCTTTGTGTAAAATTCAGGTGCCTATTTTTGTTTTATGCGCTATTTATTTCCTTTGAAATTACTAAAACTTAAACACATCTCTGGTGAAGATTACCCAACACAATAGGTACCAATTAAATACAAACAAAGCATCATTAATTTGATATGCCAAATAAAATGGCAGCTCAAACTCTTTCCAATTTTTTTACTTTTCTCAACTTTAGGGTGAAATCAGAGAAAGCATCAAAGGTTGGCATGGTCAAGCACCTGCCAAGCTGTTCCTTGAAGTGCTCCAGCTCTATTGTGACTCCTTGCTGTTCCCTGTTCAATCATCCATACTCTAGCCCTATCAGATGAACAAAACACCAGTGACAATAATTGCTGTCACCTGCTTACTCACCAATTCTTTCCTACCAGTATGCCACTGCTGACCTTACAGGGACATTGTTCTTTGATTTATGTCTGGGCTTATTGGCCAAGGCAGCACATGTTGCGTCATCAATATGCCATGGGTCACCACAGTATCTCTGTAGTAGTTGGAGTAACAGTCTAGAGCAGGGGTTCACAAACTTCTTACCTTATCCTTTGCGGTCAAGTCCCAGGCCCACTGGTCAAGAATCTGCAAGAAGCAGCTTGCATGCAATATGTATCACTTTTGGGTAGAGCCAGCATGCAGCTCACATCAATTGTGGCATGCAGCCACATGCACACATCACATCATATAATGCAATGCATTTTCAATCTGTGTGGTGTATTGTGACCCAGTTTTTGGTTGATCATGGGCCCACAGAAGCCAGGAAGCTGCATAGCAATCAGACATGGCACAGTACAGCCAGTACTGCAGGCATGCTCCAGTACAACCCAGAAGCAACTTCTGTGTAATGCACCATAATGCCTGTTGGCTTCTTGATTGCAGAAGGCTGTAATACACCAAAAACCAGCTTGTAACCAACCAGTTGTTACCAATGTGTTCTAACCTACAGATTAAAAAGTGTTGGTCTAAAGAAATTAGTACCAAGAAGTTTTACACAATATGCTGGAACTTAATTTCAAACACATAGACCTTTAACACTGTAATATAATTTATTAAATATCTTTAATACAAGAACAGTGGATTTTTAAAATTATAAAGCTCAAAGTATAAATACAAATATCTAAACCATTGCAAGTCTTTAGCATTGTTAACAAAGTTTATAATTCAGTCAAACTCGAGTTAAATATGTTTATCTCCCACTGAATTCATAATTTATAAAGAATTTATGGCCTTATCAAGATGGCTTAGAAAATGTTCACAAAATACAACAATAAAGCTCTAATGGCAATACAACCTGTACTTACTTGAGCCTAATGCACCCTCAAATCTAATGTGCACCCAATTTAAAGAGGCCTGAGATTTTAAAAGGCATGCACATCAGATTCGCGCATTAGATCCTTGCCAGCAGGGCAGAACAAGGAGTAAGCTGGGCAGCCATAATATGAGAAAGGTGGTGGGCTCTCACTTGTCTAGCAGCTGCAGCTGCCTGAATTCCTTCCTGTTGCCTCCCATTGGCAAGGGAAGCCCCAGGGAGAAGTTAGTCTCTTTCCATTCTTGGGTATGGGAATTCCATGTGCCCTGGCATACGGGACTTACAGAGCCTGGAAGGAAACTGTCCCTCTTCCAACCCAGATGCTGTGAGTCCCGCGTGTATGTGGCTCCCAGAGAAGGAAAGGTGAAGGGAGGAAGGTCCTCCCTCCCTTCCCAGGTGGTGCATTAGATTCTATTATTTATGGTATTTTTCTGCTGGCAGGGGCAGAACAAAACAGTACTGTAAAAACATGAATCTAATGCACCCTCAATTCTAATGTGGACCCATTTGCAGTTTTAAATTTGTCGGGGAAAGGTGCACATTAGATTCAAGTAAATACATTAATCTCAACAAGAGCCAGTGTCACATACTACCTCTAACCTGAAAACTTTGCCTTTAAAAAGAGACTTAAAAATACTTCATATTTGTTAGATCCCACCCACCACTATACACTAATACAAATGTCAAAACTAGCATCCTACATTCATTTCAACATTTTAACAAAGATCAACTGAAAGGCCAGCAACTGTAATCAAATAGTAAATTCTTCAATTTTCTATACAAATATGATAACTTTACAGGTCCAACCTTGTTATACCCTAATTTTTTAATACATGAATTTGATTCAGCACAAATGGTCACTGCAAATGAGGTGAACATGCCAACTCTTAGAAGGGGGGAAATTACATGCCTTTCAAATCAGTTTTAAAAAGCTTTTCTTACTGTTGTAGAGAGGCAGTCATGCAAGCAATCAATCAATTCTTCAGGTGAGCCAAACAAAGTCAGAAGATCCTCTGCATTTCTAATTGCTGACTGCGGGCACAATCCTAACTAATTTAGACCAGCACAACATACCTGTCTCCCCATTCCTGAAGAAATAACATGTGTGCACTGGCCTAACCCCACAGGAATAGCAGAGAAATGCCTTATGGCACTTTTGTGAAACACCCAGGCTAGCACAGAACTTGGGCTGGTACTTATGCTGGCCTAACTGAGGATTAGGATCGCAGTCTCTTCACATCTGTAAGAAGAGGGAAAGGGATTTTTTAAACAGGAAAGGGATGTACTTTTTATTACTTAAACTGCTTTTAAGTATGGTTTTTAAGTATACGGTACAAATTAAACACACACTAGCACAGAGGTATGAACGTATATGGAATACAGGTGCTCACATAAGGGGGTAGACAGAGACCCAATAAGTGGTGTCTTGTGGAGCTGTTGCCAGTGTTCTTTGTTGATAGTAATTATTCTCTTTGGCTCCAATGAATAAATCTGTTGCCTCTGGCATACAATCTGCTTAATCTTTCCAATGTCACTGCCAGGAGAAAAAATGGGAAATTCAGTTCATATTAGATGAACATGGTTTATACTCCTCCTTGCACCTAGAGCATCAATTCATTCCTCATTTAATCATGTGAACCCAAGGGAGGGAACCCAGAATCAGGATCACATTCTCAAAGGGAAAATGGGATTTAGGGCCTATTTACTATACTATTACTTACTATATAGGAACCAGACAGATGGCTTCCTATAATCAGCTGCATCTTCTGTAGTTGACAAGTTTTCCCTGTCTGGAAAATACAAAAGCCAGATGAAGTTGAAGGGAAGGACACAATAATTAATTTAAAGTCTGTGAGTGATTCAACTATTTGTACCATACCCAGGTACTGACTCCTCAGCTGCTGCTTCTACTTCCAAGATAGTCTAAGGAAATCAATGGCAGGAGCTCTGTTGCTCATTCCTCTTGTTGGAACGTGCTTTTCAAAGAGTGGCTGCGCAATGGAGCTGAGAACATAACACTGGAACACATTAAAACCTCTACTCCAAAATGTGGAGAAAGATGCACATTGTTATGTCCAAGGTGATTTTATGCAGAAATTGATGCAGCTATTTTCTAGAACTAGGGTAGATAGAAATCCATTGCTTAATATACACATATTTAGTTCCACAATCATAAATATGAGCCATAGAAGCAAAGCGGCATTTTCTTTGAAATAACTCCAAGAACAGCTGTTCAGAGATGAGGCATACACCAAATTGTTCCCCAAGCTTCTCTTCTTGTATTAGCTCAGTGAAGGAAACAAGAACAACAGTACTGATCCCAAATGTTTACTGAAAGTGTCAACCTCTCTCACTTTCCATCTGCTAAAAAAGGCCTTTGCCTATAAAAGCTTCTGCGGCAGTAAATCATCTCACAGAACCAGAACACTTTCTTTTGCTGCTTTTGAACATAACATGGCTACTCTTGGACTGGTTTCTGTGTTTCAACAAAGTTTTTCTCAGGCACCATTTACATATGCTTAATATACAAAAGACAAACTTCTTTCTGAAGCTTTGTTCAGAGCTACGACCGTTCAGGACTCAAGCAACTGTTAAAGACAGTATTTGCAACCTGATCATTTTCAATCAAACAAAATGTTAAAACGTACTCCATGTTAAAACAAAATGGCACACCCATCTGCCACAGGCATGTGTACCAGAGGATTCATATTTCTTCTGTCCGCTGGGTCACTTGTAGCCTGCTTAAAGCACAGCCTGCACTCATATCTAAAGTTAAAGTGACACAAAACCACAAGGGTACATAAAATACTTCATATTACCAAAATAAAATAGGTAAATCAAATGACATGTTGAAGCAAACCAGTCAAAGGAAAAGTAGCACTGATGGGACTTTTTATAGTGATAAAAAGCTCAAAAACCACAATGCCAATACCTCAATAAATTCAATGACTCAATTTTACAGGGGCTACAATCCAGAGTAACTACGGGAGCACGTAAGAGACTTTATGTGCACCCGTAGTTACTGCATCACCTAGTGAAAACCTATGGGAAATTCATATTGCAATCCAGACTAACTTGTTCTTACACCAGAGCAAGGACTCCCCATAGTTACTCTGGATTGCGCTGTTAAGCCCCGTCTGGCGGCTGGCAGAGTTGGTTTTCTTCTTAGTGAGAAAACACAGCTGTAGGTGCCAGTGGATTGCACAACTCAGACAATTTAATTCCACTGATTGTGGTCCTTGGTGATTTGTTTGGCTTGATCAGTTGTAAATTGCTATGTCTCTTTATGTCATCCCTGTCTTTTTTTTCAACCAAGTTTTCTTTGGTGCTGCATGCTGGACTTTCCAATCAGTTAGTTCTCACCATTATATGCATCTCAACCTGCGTTTGGGTAGCCATCACAGCCTGCATTTTTGGATGTATTCTTAAGTTGTTGATTGTTCACACCTTGTTCTTATGGCAGCATTTGAAATGTGGTCAATATACCACATTTCACAAGATATATGACTCAATAATACTGTATTGGTATATTAAATTTAATTTGAATCCTCATTCATTTTACCACATAAGCCAAGCCTGACTGACTTTGGGACTATATGTGAACATGTAGTAAAGGAGTTACCCAACTTTTTAAAATGATGTACCAGAAAAGCAGCAGATCAAGGCAACACAATGATGTGAAAAATGCTGATCAAAGAAGCACCTCTTGAAGTTCCTCTTACATTAAGCACACACAGAGAGAGAGCCCACACATGATGCTCTTCACCCCTGATTGCTTCCTAGTGGCAACTAATGTCTCATTTTAGCAGTGAACCCTTTGGGAAAGGGAAATTTATGTAATTAAGGGTATATTACATATGTTTATGTAATTAAGGTTAAAAAGAAGTTTTCATAGTTAAATAAACCAGTAAGTATTTCACAAAGTGAACTTTTTTGTTGGAACAGCAGTATATAAATGTTCTTAGTAATAATACTTTTAGAGGACCAGGTTTTAGTGATACCATATCTAGACTAATGTAACATACCGTACTCTATATAGGTCTTTGTAGATGGTTTGGAAATTGAAATTGGTTCAGAATGTTTGTGTGATTATTGGGGCTAGGCAATTTATGTTAGGCCACTGTTCCAATAATTGCACCAGATACTGATTTGTTTTTAGTCCTAGTTCCAGCTGATGGCTTTGACCCATAAGCCCTATATGGCCTGGGACTGACTGAGGCACCTTTGAGACTGCCTATTCACACATAGTCTGGATCATCCCCTTGGATCATCTGGAACAGCCCTGCAAACCATTCTACAGCCACTCAAATTAAAATAGCAAAAAGCATTGATGCCTTCAATTTCATATTTACAAGCTAATGATAAAAGAGGTAAAACAGCAGTAATATATACCTAGCACACACAGATGGAGAATAAATGTAAACATTCAGAACAGTTAGATACCTGATCCTTAGAGAAGCAAACACTGTTGTTCAAATCAGCTAACAAAAATTATTCAATTATTTAAAGGAGTGCAATTTTTCTACATCGCCAAGCAGGGCCAACTTTAAGCCAACTGGACCAATTGCTCACAACCTGGCCCCACTCTAGGGAAAAATAAAAACTAGGTTTTAGGAAAATAAGTCTTGTAATTATTGACTTTTCAAAGGTAATCTACACATTTTGTTCATTTACTTGAAGGCTTATTAAGTATTAAAATGTGCTTAGATCTGTTTGACCCATTAATTCATATATATTTTTAAGTGCACATTTTGATTGCTTTCCATTATACCCTGGATTTTAATAATTGTAATCATTTTATAATAAAATGGTATAAGAAATATAATATAATAATACCTGTATATATACAAATGAAAAGTCACTCACTGACTCACTCACGAGCGCCCAGCCAAAACTAATGGGCCTAGAAGCGTGAAGTTTGGGGTGGGTGTTCCTTCTGTGATGGAGGGAATCAATAAGAACCAGTTTTCAGAAAGTCCAACTAGAACGGGTGAAATAAAGCGCAATGCATTTTCCTACCTATACTTTGCATTGAAGAATCAGTGACAGAGAGATGCTCTGCCCCAACCCTAGAAGCATGAAATTCAGGGAGGGTGTTCCTTCTGTGAATCAACACCACCAAGAACCGATGTGGAGAAATTTAACCCTTAAGGGGCTGAAAAGGGGTGTTTTTGTCCTATACTTAACATGTTAGACTGACCAATATCCAGCCAATTTGGTGCTTGGTGCCTGGTGCACTGGGGGATGTTGTCCGGAGGGAGTGGTTGCACTGGGGAGAATGCTGTGCATGGGGAGGTTGCGCATGGGTAGCTGTTGTGGATGAGGAGATGATGCGCATGGGAGTGATGCATATTGGGGAGGTGATGCGCATGGGGATGCTGCAAATGGGGGGATTATACACATTGGGGACTGATGTGCATGGGGGATTGATGCACATGGGGTGGATGAACATGGGGATGTTGTGCATTTGTGTTCAATGCGCATGGGGGACAGAAGTGCATAGGAGGATGAACACGGTGGGTGTTGCGCATGGGTGATGTTGCACATGGGGGGTTGATGCGCAGTGGGAGATGGCATAGAGGAATTTTACTCCCACAACACAGGTAGTTTGCTAGTTGTATAATTGTAATAATTTTATTTATATCTCTAAACCTTGGCAGTAAAATCCCCCCCCCCCAAATGAGCTCTCAGCTCCTAATGCTGACCCTGTCTCCAAGTATGTCAGGATTTAGGAAAACACTGCCTTCACAATAAATATGTTTCCCCCTTCCTCCTTTCACAACATCAGATCAGCCAGGGAAAGAGGAGGGAGCAGGCAGAGTACAGCCAAAATTTTCCATGAGTGGGTAGTGTCATTTGATATGCCTAACTAAGAACTCCACCTTCATGTTTGTGATTTTATTACTGATTCTTCAAATAACTAGCAAGCAGTGAGAAACATTATATTCACTGGGTTTCCTTAGCCTTTTCTTTCAGGAAAAAACCTGAACTATAGTGGTTCCAGACTATACTAGTATACACATGACCCCTTGTTACCCACTTCCCACAGATTAATCTTCCTACAGATTAAAAAAAATCAGTGGATTAAAAAACAGTGGAAAAAGAAAATTTAAAGAAACACTTCCAGGTTTCTTGCTTCTCCATTGCTCCTTATGGAATGAGGTCCTGCCTTGAAATCTGCAGGAATTTGATTCATGAGACTCTCTGCTAATAGTAAAAATGTGTTAAATAAAAGCAGTAAAAAAATTAATTGTGCCCCTTTACAATTGTTTAAAAAAAGCTGTTTTACTGTAGAGAAGCAGTAAAGAGAAAAAGAGTAAAGTTGTAGAGAAGCAGTCAACAATTAGAAATGAAAAGGACATGTGACTTTTCCTGGCTCAGCTGAAATGATTGCATGGCTGCCTCTCTACAACAGTAAGAAAAGCAGTTTTTTAAAACTGTGCTTTGAAAGGGATACATTTTGCACTTCTTCAGGGATTGGCAGATTTCTTCTCATTTGCAGTAGGCATTTGTCAAATCAATGTATAAAAAAATCGGTGCATAACAAGGTTGGATCTGTAATTCCCAATTAGCAATGTACAGAATAGAAAAGAAAAATGTAACAAGTTATACAATCAAGATGGCCACATGATCAAGCAGCCTCAGCCTAGATCATGTTAAGAACTGCAAGTTCAAGTTACTGAGCCTCATCAAAAATTTTTCATCCATTTATGATTCAGAGAATTCTGCAAGCTGTATTGTCACCATGTATCATTAATACAGATACAAAGGAATACAATCATCCTGAATCATATACACACTTTATTGGCTGAATTCAAGTATATGCACTCAGTGAACAAAAAGAACATTTTAAATAATGTGAGTGATTATGTAGAATATCCCACTTTAAGTATATACCCCAAAGTGCACATGAGATAGGAGAATACTGTTCCCTCAGTGAGTCTCAGTTGCAACAAACCTCTTATATACCGTAGGTTAAAGAGTCAGTACATTTTTATTGAGCAAATTTTCAAGTTATTTTGGAGTACAGTACTATGTGTGACTTTTTTCCTTTATGCTATGAGTATGTGAAAGGTACTTTTCTAAGTACCTTTAAATATATAAAAGAATACGCAGTCCAACATGATCAAAGCTATCTAATATGATCAAAGCACATACAGCAGGCTGACCAGATGACAGGAAATGCCTGGAGACCCCGGAAAAGAGAGGGCTTACTGGAAAGGGGGAAACCCTGTCTCTGGAGTTCCCAGGCGTTTCCACGGCCATTTAAAGTTTTGTGTGCAGCTCTGGGACTTCCCAGAGAGGAAATCCACTGTGGTGGGACCAGGAGGAGGTGCTGCACTGCTTTTCTATCTGGCCAGCTGGCCCGGCTCTCCAGAAGCTGCTGTGTTGATATATCTCGCCGGCTGGCAGGACTTCCCAGCGGCTGTTGCTCTGCCTCCACTGCTGCCACCCACTCAACCAGGTAAGTTCCCCCCACCTATGCCCTCACCAACCAGGTCCTGCCACCTGAGCTGCTTCCCTCCCTTCCCCTTCCCTACTTACCACTCCCACTTCCCTTCCCTTCCCTCTCACACACACATCCTTCCCTCTTCCAACCGCTCCCCTTTCCAACTTACCTCTCCCATCCCCTTTCCTCTCACTTGCATGGCTTGTGTTGCTGCAAACTGCCTTGAGGGCGTCTTACATGTCTGGGTCAGAATCATGCATGTTAAAAGGTTTTCAATTTTTAAAGGTTAAAAGGTTTTCAAGTGTTGAAATTAAGCACAAGAAACCAATACGAATATTTCTGCTTTATTTTAACATGTCCTACATATGTCCTACATTTTTTTAACCGGGTAGGAATTTTGGCTTGGATGACAGGAATTTTGGAGAACGCCGGGGGGGGGGGGGGGGTTGGGGTTTGGCATCTGCCCACCCTGACATACAGCTTTATTGTACACAAATGGATTTATTTAACTACCTACATAATGCAGAAATTCTTGAACTGAGGTTTCTGGGGAACCATGGAAACTGCAAAGAACAAAACAAAAACAATGTCCTACGCCATGTATAAGACTATAGCAGCAGCTAATGTGGAGCAGCAACCAATGATCCAGTAGGTCAAGGGAGCCAACACATGAAAGAGTTCAGGAACCACTAAAAAAAGCAGGTCTCTTGTCAGTCTTGAAAGACTATGGTATCATGCTCAGCACTGCATATGCTGCATGCGAAGCACGAAAGCCTGGGTTGGATTGTTATGGAGGATATGCTGTTACCCAAGCAGCAAATCCCCCCTCTCCACGCCACTGAATTAGACCAATGGAAAGGCAGAGCCAATACGATTGGATCCAGCTGGCGTTGCAGAGCTGGGCTAAGGACAAGAGCTCACCCTGTCCTGTGGGGCTGACCCGGGTCTCGAACCCTGGCCTGCTGGTTAACAGGCACAGTGACTTAACCACTTGCGCCACCCACAGCCCATTCAGGAACCACTGACCTACCGTTATTTAACTTGATAGTTTAAACCAAAGTTTTTGCCTTTTTATCATCTTCTACCTACAAAAGCCAATAAAAGCTTAACAAATTCAGATTTTTGACTTCCTTTCAAGGGAACTTCAAGGTAAAGTTAAACATGAGCCAAAGAAGGAGACTTTTCATACTGTGTGAAGGAATACCTCAGGCTTTCAAATTCTTGACCACACAAATTAAACTCCTGAAACACTGTTGGAGTGCTTATTTTTGTTTTCAGTAGAGCACTGTGTTCCTGGGAACTTTCCAAACATGTAAAATTTATCTCTGTTAAGCAGATAAATGCAGCTTGCTACATTTAAAGAACAGAGAATACATGCTAATGGCACATCTACAGTACAAAACAATTCAGTTTAAAATCAAGTTGCACTGGCTCTTCAAGAACTCTAGGATTCACTTGAGTATGGATGGGAATTCCTACCAAAGAATTATCATCATCCTCAAACTCAGTTGCCAGGGTTTTTTTTAAGGTAAGCCACATTTCAGTGATTTACACTCCCAATCCATTTATACCCATTTATATGCATTTATGAGTGCAATGACATTTACACCTAGGTAAGTGAATTTTAACTGTAGTCTCCCCATTTGCATCACCAGAATATTATCAGTTCATTTCCAAAAGATGAAATTTCAAAGAGTTTCCACTGCAACACAGATGTGCCAAGTCTCAAGACACCACTACAACAAGAATGCCTTTAATCAGATTCTATGCTAAACATACCAATTATTTCAGACTTGCATCATTAATTCACCTTTTGCTTCCTGCTGCCTTTGTAGCTCTTCTCTAGAAATCTGTCAACATCTTCCTTGAGCTGTGAGATATCTAAAGATCTATGTTTGAGATATACAAGCAGAAAGGAAAATAGCCATTATTGCTATTCTGCAAACACTGAAGGAGTTCATGAAGTGCATTAACAGGTCTGTTCTACAGCAATTCTCACATAGGAAGCCACCTTATATCAAATCCACCATTGGTTCTTCAAGTTCTATATCATAAATACTGGCTGATAAAAGATCTCCAAAGTTTCCAAGAGGAATTTTCCCCTGCTCTGGTTAGACTAGAGACTGGACCTGGAAACCTCTGCAAGGCAGTAATGATGCTCTTCCACCAAACTATAGCCCACCCCACATCTCTGCTTGTAAAATCATTTCAAAATTTAGTTCCAAAAAGGAAAAATGGGAGGTGTACAACAGCTTTCTGTGAGCACAAGTGCTCATCTGAAGAGAGTCTAATATTCCAAAGGAAGTGCTACTATCACTTTCATAGTCTCAGAAACAAGAGTCTACTAAAGCAACATGAAACAGAAATTACAGTTTGTTGCTGCTGTTTTATCATGTACTCCCATTACTTTTCAAAATGCCCTTGTATACAAAAAAAAAAGTAATTACAGTTCAGTATACGCAATTTGTTCTTACAGGGCTATCTTTTTTGTTACAGGTCAATGAACCCAAAATTCTATACTTTGTCAACTCAAGGAATGCAACCCTGGATTCTTTAGCTAATCACTTAAATCTTAAAGTTACTTAAAGTCACTTAAAACCCAAACTTGGAAAGTAACTAAGATAAAGATAGACTGATTTATCCTTATGCCAACGTTGTATCTTTTTTCCCCTACTCTGGAACAACCCAGAACAAAACATGAGTTTCATGTTTCAGTATCCCTTTAAATGTCCTCTGGTTCACTGAAAGCAAGAGAGTTATTCAAGCAAGGCAATGTACAAGGTCACTGGGCTTGTTCTTTGTACATTTGGTCCTTGCTTTAAATCCCAGTTGGGCAAAGCAAAGAATCAGATCTGGCATGAAAGCTAACCAAGTTTTCTAGCTTTCCTATTAGAAAAAAATGAATGCTGACTATATATAGAATCCTGCCAATTACAGTTTTACTCTCAGATTTATGGTACAGTATTAGATCCCCATCTTTCATCTTTAGAACCTATAGCCTTTTGGAAATTTCCAAATTTCTACCTCTTAATTGTTGACCAAAGCAATTTTAAAGTAAGACAAAACACAGTGCAAGCAGAACAAAGACTTAACAAAGCAAGTCCGCCTGATCTCAGCAATCAAACAAAGACTAGTATTCCAACCCAATCTGAATAAAATAAAGAACTGTAGATCCACAGAGCAAATCTCAACAATTACTGATTCACAGTCAAGAACAATAGCAATTTAGATTATGGTTGAAAATATTCCGGAAGAACTTCCAATCCAGAGTTCACAAAAATCAGTGCTTAAGATAGTAGCAAAATTGTATAGGACTATGAGAGACAATGCATTAATGTTCTACAATGGTGGACTATAAAGATGTGAAAGCATCTTTCAATAAATATCTATAATCCTGTGACTAATACAACACAGTACGTAATGCAGGAAGAACAGGGAGGGAAAAAAACATGTATAGCAGTAATACTGCCTAAGAGTACAATCCTAACTATGTCTACTCAAAAGTTATCCCCATTTTGTTCAATGGGTTTTACTCCCAGGAAAGTGTCTTTAGGATTGGAGATTTAGAAAAGGTCTCTTATTTTCTGCAGCTTTTATGCCAATGCTTATATTGTTTGTTGCTATTTTATATTTTTATCTGCTCCAGAATTTTTTTGTTTTATTCATCTTTTATTTGTTATATGTTATTATGTTGTTCACTACCTTCTGTGAAAAAGGGAAATTAGTATATAAATGCTTTAATAATGTCCAGAAACTTCACTAGAAATCACACAGTATTCATGAATTGCTTAACAATACAAAGTCCTGCAGTGGAAACAATTCAAAAAAACCAATTAGAAGCCATTTGGGATTGTAGGGCAGTGATTGCCTCTAGTGCTTGTACTGAGTTCTCGACCCAAGTACATTCTCTGGCCAAACTGGTTTTGCAGGCTTTCATAATACTTTCAAGTGGAAAATATGAAATTAGCTCACAAAAGCACAGCCTGTAGCTAGTCTTATTTACAGCTTGTGTTAAACTGCTGTTAACTGGACAGTCCGACCTAAGTAACACTCACAATTCCTAGCCTTGTGGGACTTTAAAAGGACTTTAGAACACACAGTAAAAAAAGACATTTAAAAAATAGAATTCTACATCTGTATTCATTTCACAATTAAAAAACATTAAAAGCAAACATTTACTCTAGGAGACTAATCTACTAGCTCAAAACAAATCTGAATATAAGGCAATCTCACAGATAAGTTGAGGCAGGTACTGATCCAAAGATTATGGAGTTTGCTATGACCCTCAGATAAGTCAGAGGTTAAAATTAGGGGGATGATTGACTACATTTTCTCTGATTTTACCCACGGCCAGATCTTGAAATTAGCCTTCCAGAAATTGTTACCCAAGATCTGCACTGTCTCCAATTTATTTAAAATATAGTAAAGGATCATAAGATGCATTTTTAATCCTTAACTTTTTTAAATTCTGGTCTTCACAACACTATCAGAGCAAACATCATCAGAGTAACACCATCAGACACCAGCAAACACCATCAGAGTAAATACAGTGGCGCCTCACATAAAGAACACCTCGCGTAAAGTATGTTTCACGTAACAAACAAAAATTTCTCTAGGATTCTGCTTCACGTAACAAACTGTGCTTCATGTAAAGAACACATTCGTTGGCAGTTGGGGCAGACACGCTGGCCGGCAGCCTGTTTAAAAAGCGTCAGGGCTGCCTAGCGCACGTGCCCATAGTGAAAGCAACACTTCCATGCTGTTCCTCCTGTGGTCGGGTGTCCGCTGGGCAGAGGGAGAGAAGAGCAGTGGAGAAGAGGGAAACAGCTCAGGGCTAACCAGAAGGGAGGAGGGGAGAGAGAGGTTCAGGATGGACAGAAGGAGAAAGTGCGGAGACACTATGAAGGTGTCTTGGATTGCAGCCTCCTAATCACGTCTACTCAGAAGTAAGCCCCATTGTGTTAAATGGGTCTTACTCCGAGGAAAGTGTCTTTAGGACTGCAGCCTAAGGGTGCAATCCTAACCATGTCTACTCAAAAGTAAGCCCCATTGTGTTCCATGGGTTTTACTCCCATGAAAGTGTCTCTAGGATTGCAGCCTAAGTAGACTTCATAAGATCATGCACATTGAATGCATGTTTTGAATTTGATTGAAATTCAATCCCAGTGTTCTGTCATCATTTTTAAATCCAGTTTTCATATTTTTATATGAATATTTTTGGGGTTGTGGAACCAATTGTCTGAGTTTCCATTATTTCCTATGGGAAAATCCGCTTCACGTAAAGAACGTTTCACGTAACAAACATGCCTCCGGAACGAATTAAATTTGTTACGTGAGGCATCACTGTATACTGTAAACAACATACTAGTTGAAACATTAAGCAAATCCTACGTTAAGGTGCCTAGAGTGTAAAGCAGTGGTTCTCAATCTTCCTAACGCCGTGACCCCTTTATAAGTTCCTCATGTTGTGGGGACCTCCAACCACAAAATTGTTTCCGTTGCTACTTTATAACTGTAATTTTGCTACTGGTATGAATCATAATGTAAATATCCGATATGCAGGATGTATTTTCATTGTTACAAATGAAATGTGTGTTCTGTGCACACGTTGAACACAATGGGATTTATTTCAGAGTAGGCATGCATAAAATTGGGCCCTGAGGCTGCAATCCTATCCACATTTGCATGGGAGTAAAGGCCCCCCTGACAATAATGGGATTTATTTCAGAGTAGGCATGCATAGGATTGGGCCCTGAGGCTGTCAGTCAGCCCCAGTGCGTGTTTAGCTACAGCTGGAGGTCTGGCAAGCCTGACCTAGCCCCCTGCACCAGGGGTCTTTAGGCGACACCCAGGAAAGCTCTAGGCGACCCCCAAAGGGGTCCCAACTCCCACTTTGAGAAACGCTGGTGTAAAGCAAGAGGCTCAACAAATAACATAGAACCTATACTACTGAGAGAGTGCAATTCTAGTCAGAGCATAAAGGCGAGCAAAAAGTAATTACCGTACTTTAAGTTCAACTACACATACAGTAGTTATAAACCTAAGTATTTTACTTAGATGTAGATCTCATAGTTTTCCATGAATTTTATTCTTAAGTAATGGTGCACTTAACTATAGTCTGGCACTTGATTTCAAATGGAAACAATTATTATATCCTGGTGTTTAAATAACCAGTGTTCTGCCAAACATTTGCAAAAGGGAAGGAGGATGCAGAAGGGTCTGCTAAAGAGAAGGAAGCTTGCTTGACTGAAAAGGAAGCCAGGAGCATTGACCCACAGGAGCGGTGAAAAAGTTAACTTAGGCTGCAGCTTGCCTTGATACTTGGTTGCCATATAGGTTGATTCCTCTGTCATTACCTCTGCTACTACAAGAGCCCTGACAAATAAGGCCAAGAGACTTACACTTGATTTATTGGAAGATAATTCTAGCCATATATACAAATGTGGTACTTGCAATCCGATCTAGACACTATAACCACTGCATTGAATTGCATGGGACTCAATACAACAGCCAGAAATAAGAGATACTAAAAAGACTTTTTTCCCCTAAAGAAAGGCATTTTCTTTCATCCATATCCATTAAGCTTATACAGTTATTTGGCTATTGATACCAGAGTAAGGGCAAAATCCAGAGTAACTACAGGGAGTCCTTGCTCTGGTGTAAGAACAATTTACTCTGGATTCCAATATGAATTTCCCATAGGTTTTCACTAGGAGGTGCAGTAACTACAGGTGCACATAATGTCTCCTACGTGCTCCCGTAGTTACTCTGGATTTGGGGGTTAGTGCCACAATATGGGAAGTTGCTCTAATTGCTTCATGGAAATAAGCTTTTGTATACAGGTAATACAGACGATCCCCAAATCAAGTATTAATGCAGAACAAAATTGAGTTAGGAATGCCACCTGCTGGATTCTTGAGTTGACACTGACCTGTTTTGACCCTACTTTGGCTTGAAAGATTGGACATGATCAAAGGTGCAGTCAGCTTGTCAAAGCAAGACAAGATTGTCTTGGTTAGAAGACAATTTTCATATATACACTTTGAATGGTTAAATAGGTTGTTTGGTTGTTAACTGACTCTTGGAAATTTGATTAGTTATAAGAAAACAACTTCCAGCTAAGAGTTTAGTAATAGGTTCTTAACATTACGTGAAGGAAAACTTAATGCTACTACACAATAGTAAAAGACATTCTGCTTAGAAACTTCTAAATAGAAGCTGTACTGAGAATGTTTTCCTTGAAACACTATTTTTCACTTTCTATGAACATAAAATAAGCTTTTATTCTGCTTTCTTATAAATCAAGTTTGTCTGAAAGCATTTCCAAAACTCACCTTGTGAATTGTATATGCAAGAATCAGTTGGATTCCCTTTGCCTATCTAGAGTGACTAGGAAATAGGTCAATGTAGGTAGAACCTACTGAGAATCAAGACTGCTCCTATTAAGATCTACAAGACAAAGCAGGAAGGCTATGTCAGCAGTACAGTTGCGGCAACGTCAAACACAAAAAACTGATCATTTGGTATAGCAGGTTTCCACCAATTCCAAAGATGTGTTCTTATTATAATCAGTTCTCTTCATATGTTATCTCTCTCTCATTTTCTATGACTCTAGTCTTGTTATCCATGTTATCCACTATACTATGTCAGTATAGTAATCTTGGATAACAAGACTTTAAAAGAACAAAATTGTTATCATTTAAAAACCTAATAAAGAGGGGAAATCTGCAGAAGATTTTAGAGCTATAGTACAATTAAGCATCTCTTATAAGCTGCTGAAAAACTTATTTTAAACTGAATTAAATCCCTGGTTGTGGAACATATACCTATAGAACAAACTGGATTAAGATAAAAAAGACACTGCTGTGACCAAGTGTTATCACTAACCTTCCACATAGAAAATAGATTCCAGAAGAAAAATCTATCACTGTGTTTATTGGTCTATCATCAGCCTATGATACAGTGAAGAGAAAAGAGATCATTTTAAAATGTTTATGTATGGCGCCCTGTTAGAAAACAGTTACTCAATTAAGCTTGTTATTGAGTAGATACATCAAACTCCATCTAGATCAGCGTTTCTCAAAGTGGGGGTCGGGACCCCTTTGGGGGTCGCCTAGAGCTTTCCTGGGGGTCGCCTAAGGACCCCTCGTGCAGGGGGCCAGGTCAGGCGTGCCAGACCTCCGGCTATAGCTGTGCGCACACTGGGGCTGATTGACATGCCTATGCATGCCTACTCTGAAATAAATCCCAATATAGTCAGGGGGCCTTCACTCCCATGTAAATGTGGATAGGATTGCAGCCTCAGGGCCCAATCCAATGCTGCCTACTCTGAAATAAATCCCATTATAGTCGGGGGGGCCTTTACTCCCATGTAAATGTGGATAGGATTGCAGCCTCAGGGCCCAATCCTATGCATGCCTACTCTGAAATAAATCCCATTGTGTTGAATGTGTGCACAGAATACACATTACATTTGTAAAAATGAAAATACATCCTGCATATCGGATATTTATATTACAATTCATAACAGTAGCAAAATTACAGTTATAAAGTAGCAACGAAAATAATTTTGTGGTTGGGGGTCCCCACAACATGAGGAACTTATAAAGGGGTCACGACATTAGGAAGATTGAGAACCACTGATCTAGATAGTCAGATCATTTGGAAGTGTAGGCTAAACAATGGCCTGCCACAAGGTTTGGTGCTGGCCGCACTCCTTTTTAATATTTATACCAAAGATCTACCAAGCACTTATGCAAAGAAAAGTATATTTGCTAATGACACTTTGCTAATTAAACAGTCTGAAGGTTTTGATACTTCTGAAAAAGGCCTGGAAAACAAATTGATAATTTTGGAGGGATTTGGAGGCTCAAACCTAATATCAGTAAGATCTGAGACCATTTGTTCTTAGATCCCAATGGCTTTGATCTTCCCAGGAAGACAGCACTCAATTGGACAGCACTCAATTGGATTCACACTAACCAAAGCAGATGCCAGTACTAAAAATGCAAAATGGGACTGGTTGACAATCCTAACTGTGACTGCACAAATGTCCTACAAACATTACATCATATTGAAATTGAATGCCCCCTTTGAAAGTACTCTGGCTCCCTGCAGGCATTACACCAACTTGAGGACACTGCAGTCCAATGGTTGCGTCTATGGTATTCAGCTATAGACCAAGATATACGCTCATATACTGTACAGTGGTGCCTCATGTAACAAGTTTAATTCATTCCGAAGGCATGCTTGTTACGTGAAATGCTCTTTATGTGAAGTGGATTTACCAATAGGAAATAATGGAAACTCAGACGATTGGTTCCACATCCCAAAAAATCCATATATATAAAAGAGAAAAGTCACTGACTGACTCACCCACCAACAAAACCTGACTCACCCTGCCAAAACCACTGGGCCTAGAAGTGTGAAATTTGGGATGGGTGTTCCTTCCATGACCGAGGGGGGCACTAAGAACTGGTTTTTGGAAATTCCAAATTGAAGGGGATGAAAAGGGGTGCAACATGTTTTCCTGCCTATACGTTGCATTGAAAAATCTTTGACTGAGGGATGTTTTCCCCCAACCCCCGGACCTAGAAGCATGAAATTCGGGGAGGGTGTTCCTTCTGTCACATGAACACCCATCAAGAACCGATGTGGAGAAATTTAACCCTTAAGGGGCTGAAAAGGAGTGCAACGTGTTTTTGTCCTATACTTGACATGGAAGACTGACCAATCTCCAGCCAATTTGGTGCTCAGTGCCTGGTGCACTGGGGGGGATGTTGTTAGGAGGGAGGGGTTGCACTGGGGAGGATGCAGTGCATGGGGATTGCACATGGGGGGTTGTGCATGGGCAGGTGTCAGGCATGGGGGGTTGATGCTCATGGGGGTGGTGTATGGGGAAATTTACTCCCGCAACACAGGTACTCTTTTCACTAGTATTTATATAAAAATATTAACTTTTTATAAAAATGATTACAAAACACTGTATTATACAATAGCACACAACACTGCAATAAAGAAAATACTGTACAGTACTGAACTGTACTGTACCTTTGAAAACCTTCATGGCTGGTGAGAGAGGTGGATGACTTTGGCTGCAATCCTAAAGACACTTTCCTGGGAGTAAGACCCATTGGACTCAATGGAGCTTATGTCTGAGTAGACATGGTTAGGAGTGTGCTATTTCACAATCACTAATGGAGTCACTGCTATCCATTGGCTCAGTGGAATCTTTGTCTTTTTGTGCAACTTTAACATTCCCAAGCTGCTGATGGGGAGCAGCACTTGAACACTGATAACGCACACCTTCCACGCTGCCACACACAGATCCCACATACAAACCGGGCTCAGGCTGCTCCCCCAGACTCCCCATGAGTTCCCTGGCCATGGAAGCCTGTTCCAAACTTCCTCAGAAATGCTCTTTACGCAAGTCAAAAATAAAATCTGCTTAACAGCATCATCTTGTGCTTAATGATGTCACTTCCAGCTCTTAACTGGTAATTGGGCCCACTGTTGAAACGTGTTTGACACATCTGACCAAGAGGAAAGAGATTCCCAAAGGAAGGAAAGGCTTGTCACTGAACTGAAACTCTTATGGAACCGATTGCTAAGATGTTAGCATTTTGTTTGGTATTAAGAGGTGACTGCCAGTTTAAAGAGACAAGACTAACAAACCAATTTTGTGCCCCAATACATGAAATTTCAAAGTTTGATAATCACTGCCATAGTTTCTGTCAGTTCTGCTTTTAAGACTGGAAAGACTGACAAAACAAGGCCCAATAACCACAATGTAATTTTAATTTTACTTTTGCTATGCCGTTTTTATTTCATTTTCAAAGCAGTTACTATATACTGCTCAATATTGCCCCATTTGCACAGCTGTAGTCGTTTATAGTAATGGGGAAGTTCTGCCTGCTGAATAATACAATTCTTTTGGCCAAAAACATCCAGAGGAAGCAGCATAAAGCAGTGAGGCTAAAATGTCCCTTATCAAAAGTACATACAATATACTCACTACACAGCACATCTGCTGCCCAGCAAAGGTAAAAGGTAACTGTAACTAGAACAGGATTTAAGTATGGCTTTTAAATTCCTGTATGTAATATCTGCTAAAATTTTCAAATTTCATTTATTACACTAACAGCACAATCCTAACCATGTCTACTCAGAAATAAGCCCCACTGTTTCAACAGATCTTGCTCCCATGCAAGTGTGTTTAGGATTGCTGCGTAAGGCTATTTAACTTAGGCTGCAATCCTAAAGGCACTTTCCTGGGAGTAAGATCCATTGAACACAATGGGGCTTACTTTTGAGTAGACATGGTTAGGATTGTGCTCTTACTAAAACTACTGAATTGACCAGATAAAAATATTTTTTATATCATACTGCAATTCAGAGTAAATTGTTCTTATGTCGGAGCAAGGACTCCCTGTATTGGGAGTCTGTATTGGGAGCAAGGACTCTGGATTGTGCCCTGGGTCAACTACTGTTATGCTTTCTCGGAGAGGTCTTCTACCAATGTACCTCTTTTGCCTCACAGCTTCCAACACCACAACATTCTCCATTATTAACTGTCACCGATGTTCTCTTTTACTTCCCTTTCCTCAGGCCCTATAAAGATTACTTCTTTGCCTCGATAATCCTTCCTAAATTCCAACTTTGGCCCCATATCCAAGCCTCTTTCATCATTTAGCTCCACTAAGTCAGTACCTGAACATTCCCACCTAGTTCCTACCAATAGCAAACACCCTGTGAAAGTCACTTTCTCCAGCCAATAGGCTTTTTTTAACACAAGCTGAACTAATTGCCAAAAATCTATTCTATTCATTCAACATTTTGTATTCTATATCAGTGGTTCTCAAAGTGGGGGGCAGAATCACCTTTCACAGGAGTAGCAAAAAGCTCAGTGACACCAAAAAGCCTGGCACCATCATTTTTGAGTTGGGCACCCTGACTGCTTTCGTGGGAATAAATCTCATTGAATAAATCTCAATGGATCTCAATAAATCTCATTGAATAAATCTCAATGGACTTACTTCGCAGTAGACATAAAGAAGTTCTGGAATTACAATGATGGCACTTCCTGCTCTGGCCATGACGCCACTTCTAGGGTGTCCAGGACAGATTGTCATTCTCAGAAAGGGGTCCCAAGCTTGCAAACCACTGCTGTATATACTACATTCAACTTGTTCAATATTCCATTGCAGGTGCCTCCCTCCCTCCAATAATTTTATAATTCATTACACTCGTATCCCACCCTTGCACTTAGGAGCTCAGCTCAGTAAACATGATCATTCACCTTCTCTCCTTACAAAAAAGTTACGAGGTGCAATTCTGACCAACCTTCCAGAACTCACATAGCTGTGCCAATGGGGCACATGCAGTTTGGGGGCAGTCACACAGGCTTCTCCAAAGTAAAGAAATATTTGTTTTATTACGTTGGTGTTGCATTGCCCTTTCCCCAAAGCTGGAAAACTGGTTAGGATTGCACCCTTAGGTAAGTTAGACTGAGACTTGTGATGGTGAGGGTGAACAAGCTGAGATTAAATCCTGATAAGACAGAGGTTCTCCTGGTCCGGAAGTCCTCGACTCGGGTATTGGAACATCATCCTGTTCTGGAAGGGGTTGCACTCCCTCTGAAGGAGCAGGTTCGCAGCTTGGGGGTTCTCCTGGATTCGCAGCTGCTCCTGGAGTCCCAGGTGGCGGCTGTGGCCAGGGGAGCCTTTGCTCAGCTTCGGCTGATCCGCCAGCTGCAACCATACCTGAGTCGTTCAGATCTGGCCACGGTGACCCATGCCCTAGTGACATCGAGACTAGATTATTGCAACGCGCTCTACGTGGGGCTGCCTCTGAAGACGGTCCAGAAGCTGCAATTAGTCCAGAATGCGGCGGCCCGTGTGGTTGCTGGGGCTCGTCGGTTTGACTCTGTCGGGCCACTGCTTCAGTGACTACACTGGCTGCCCATTCGTTTCCGGGCTGAATTCAAAGTGCTGGTCCTGACCTTTAAAGCCCTAAACGGCTCGGGTCCTGGGTACCTGAGGGACCGCCTCCTTCTGTACAATCCGACCCGTCACCTAAGGTCATCTGAGGGGGCCCTACTGACTGTGCCGCCACTAAAAGATGTGAGAGGTGTGGCGGCCAGAGATAGGGCCTTCTCGGTGGTGGCACCCCGGCTTTGGAACTCCCTCCCCATAGAACTTAGGAAAGCTCCCTCAATACAGAGCTTCAGGCGGAGCCTTAAAACCTTTTATTTTAAAAAAGTGTTTTAAACGGGGCAGAGGGTGGGGGGCAGTGTGTTATTGTTTTATTTTATTGTTTTAACAAATATCTTTTAGCTTGTTTTTAATTACCAGTCTTTATTATTCTAATTGTATTTTAATTGTATTTTAATGATGTTTTAATTTGTATTTATTAGCAATTTTAATGATGTTTTATTCTTCAATGTTAGCCGCCTTGGGCTCCCCCTCATGGGGGAGGAAAGGTGGGGTATAAATTGAGTAAAATAAAATAAATAAAATGGGTCCAAGTTCACCCAATGGGTTTTATGGACAAGTGAGGATTTGTAGACCTCACTTGTAGATTTCTAGATTTCTTTGTAGACCAACACTCTAATCACTATATCAACTCTCAGTAGAATCTGTCTCTGTTTTGGGACAGAGAACATCTGGTTCACTGTCAAAAAATGTTTTCACCCTGTTATGCAAGATTCTTCTCCTAAACTACAGTGCAGTCATGCAGTTCCAAAGGTACAGTTTGGCTACTTACACATAGCCACTAGATGGGCAAAGAATATCAAAGGAGCCAGACTGCTACCACAGAACTCCAGCTTGCTACATTTTAAATTGGTGTCACCCAAATTCCATTTCTGACTACATCTCAGATGCCTTAGAATCATTCTACCTAAACCTTATAGATTGTTAATATCATGCCAGTAAACTATCCCTAAAATTAATTTGGAAAGGTGAAGTGGGACAAGTGCATTCATCATGAGAATTTAAAAACAAGTCAGTCTTCCACTTCACAGGCATACCACAAAAGGAAGACTGCATGACGTACCCATATATAAAACAGAAACAAACAAAACAAACGAACCAGAGAAAGACTCTTGCTTAAACTAAGAGACCATATTTTCTCTAATATGGTAAAGCTTGTTATATATCTTTCTTCTCTACAAGAGAGCCTTACCTCCTTTAAAGATGCCTCCATCTCAAAGTGTACTCTTCTATAAAATCTGATCCTCATCCCAGCACATAGAGCCTACATTAATAATACAAACAGCCTTACCCTTTCCCAGAGGAACCTAACTTTAACCCCAACATTGTCCTCCGAAAGAGACCAAGAACCATGTGACACCCTAAAGACTAATATATTGCACCTTATTTGAGTAGTGCAAGACAGGGTGAGCTTCTGTTCTTAGCCCAGCACCTACCAACCTAGCAAATGCAAGTAAATAGGTACCACTTCAGTGGGAAGATAAGCAGTGTTCCATGCGCCACACTGGCCTCATGACCAAAGACATCTTCGGACAACCTTGGCTCTTCGACCACATAAACAAAGGTAAGCACCACACCCTACTGCTGGTCACAGTTTAGGTAAGGTAAGGTTTACCTTAGGTAAACCTTAGGTAAGGTTTACCTTAAATCTAAGGTAAGGTTTACCTTACCTTAGCACCAAAATGGCAAATGTATTTTGAAACACTAATTAATGATTACAATATATGAGTACTAAAATCAAACGACAGAGCTCATTAACAGCTTGACGTTCTGTAAACTTCTGTCTTATTTAAGAAAGTTATCTGAAAGTCAAAGACTGTAAAGTGTTCAGAAAAAAAGGTACACTTGGACTAGGCCTTCAGTTTGACCTGAATACTGCGGCTTATGGGAAAAACATATCCTTGCTCATACACTATATTCTTATATGACAATAATAAAAGATTGATTTTATAATGATGAAACCTCATGGGTAACAAAAAGGAAAACAAAATGTTCTCACACTAGTTGGTGTGGGTTTCTGTCCATAGCACCTGAGCTGTGTCCATTCATTCGCTTTGGAACTAGGTCAAGTCCATTCACATTTTCATTTACAGACAGTTGTGTTTAACTTTCAAACTCACATCATCTGATGAAAAAGATTCTCCCCGATGCAAACTGGTCAGTTTTGGGAGATGGGAAAGAGAGCACACTATCACGGATTACAGCAACAGTTACCCTTCCAGAATTAGGTTGCTTCACAGATGACTCCTTCCCCTTTCTGCAGTTCATCAGTGTACTCAAGAACAGAAAACCAAGTACAAAATGCACACACCAAGTGAATTGTGAAGAGGACAGGTATGCATTTGCCACTCGTCTTTTTAAGACACACAAAACAGAAAAGTATGGAAAAATTAAAATGTGTCATGTATCTTTAAGGAGTAAGAATTATGTATGTGAGTGCATGCATATATGCAGTTGTGTGCAGGCAATGTGCATTTACACACAGATGTGTGTGTGTAATGTGCATGTATAAACCAAAAAATATGTGTGCATGTATGTAATAATGTGTATGTAAAGCCAGATGTATCCCTCACAACTAATGTATGTACATGCACTTTATATCCAAGTACCAAACAACAAAGCCCTGTATGAGTGACCTCTAGAGAGGGGGGTGGGTGGGAAGGGAATTGTGTACACTTGCACACTGAATACCAAGTGTGCAATCCCTCATACATGACAGCTCACAGGCATGGTTTTTGGGGGTTTGCTTTGTTCTTGCTAGATGTGGAAATTGTCACTGAGGAAGTTTTTAAAGGGTTGAACAACCCAGATGAGCCAAGTCATTTTTGTGGGAGCAGAATATGTAAGAGACATCTACTCCCACCCCACATACATATGCATACATACACCCCACCTCCATTCACACACACCCAAACTCAATACATACATACAAACCCCATTCCCCACACACACACCCCACCCCATATATACACCCACACTCATTCCAACGCCATACATTCATCCACCAACCCATACACATACCAACCCCACTGTCCTGGGAGTAAGGATGCATACACCCCCAACCCCCCCCACACACCCCCACCACACACCCCCACCCTCATACACCCACCAACTCCACCCCATACACCCCATCCCATATATACACCCACACTCATTCCAACGCCATACATTCATCCACCAATCCATACACATACCAACCCCACACACACCCCAACCCCATCCACCCCTGAGCTCCAGTGAAGCTTCCCTGACCCCAGAGGGCTCTTCTGGCAGCTGCCCAACAAACACCAGCTGGGAGAAGGGAGAGGACTGCCTGGCCCCTCAGCCGCCCCTCCCTCGGTCTGCCTGCCTGCCCTGCCCTCACCTCAGCGGCCGAGCTCCTCCTCCTCCTCCCCGGCCCTCTTCCTACCTGTCCGGGGTCGACGCTGCTGAGCAGGCCCTCGGGCAAGGCCTGGAAGAGGAGCAGCGCCATCGCGCCCAGGAGCCGCCTCTCCATCCCCCCCACCCCCCGATCCCCACCGCGCTCCTTCGCCCGGCCACTGCGGGGCTGTCCGTGAACTGGAGTACCCGGGAAGTCCGCTCCGCCCCGCCGCGCCGCCGGCTGCCTATTGGGCGGCAGGCAGACCTTCCTTTCGCCCATTGGTTGCGGTTCCCGTCAATCAAAATGCTGCTCTAGAAACAAAGGCACCAAGTGGGCCACGCCTTCTCCGCGGGCTGACAACTCCAGGGAGAAACCGCCGCCATCTTGAGTGTGGCGGAAACGCAGAGGGAGGGAGGGGGAGGGGCCTCATGAGCTGACCAGAAACATTTAAAGGGGCAAAGGATGGAAGGACTGCATGGCCAGGAGTGGTCGCTGAGGGGAATTAACTCCACCTTCAGGCTGCAACACTTTCCTGGGAGTGAGCCCCATTGTCTGTAATGAGACTTACTCCTGAGTAGACAGACAGAGGCTGGGGCTCTGAGGCTGCCATGCTGGCCATACTTTCCTGGGAGTAAGCCCCACTGACTGTAATGAGACTTACTCCTGAGTAGACAGGCAGAGGCTGGCGCTCTGAGGCTGCCATGCTGGCCACACTTTCCTGGGAGTGAACCCCATTGACTGTAATGAGACTTACTCCTGAGTAGATAGGCAGAGGCTGGCGCTCTGAGGCTGCCATGCTGGCCACACGTTCCTGGAAGTAAGCCCCATTGACTATAATGGAACTTACTCCTGAGTAGACAGGCAGAGAATGGGGCTCCAAATGTCTCAGGGAGATGGTATCTTAAGGATTTGTTATCTCATGTTCAGTTGGAAGTGAACATGCCAAGCTTGGGCTGTTAACACACACACACACACACACACACACACACACACACATTGTAAATCAAATGCACATTTCAGCAAGTGACTGGCACAGAAAACACATAAGAACACAAGAGCCCTTCTGATCACGACTACCTAGTCCAGCTTCTTGTATCTCACAGCAGGCTTCAGGAATGCCATAAGATCATAAGAGATCTGCATCTGGTGCTTTCCCCTGCATCTGCCATCAGGGTGACCAGATGCCAAACGCAAAATCCCTGAATGGCAAGGCCAGAATTCCTGCCCAAAGGCAAAAATTCCTACCCCCCAAGCCAAAATTCCTCCATAAATTCCTGCAATTAAAAAAATTGTAGAAAACCCCAAAAATGTAAGACAAGCAAAAATAAGCTAAAAACACTTGTGTTTCTCTCCTGTATTTAATTTCAGTACCATATTACCCCTTTTAAAATTGAAAAATGATGGAACTCTCTACTCACTGTGGCTGTGAGAGAGACAAAAACTCCATTATACTGGCACAATTATCTGGGAGGAAGTCCCATTGTATAATGGAGTTTCCTTCTGGGTAGACACAACACAACTAGCATGGGGCTCACACATTTTCCAATTCCTCCACCTCACTTGGGGCAGCTGGGGGGGGTTGAAGCCGCGGTAACGGAGCGAGGCAGCAGTAGGCAGACTATCAAGGAATAGCAGGCAAGCAATGCCGGGAGGCTGGCGATGGAGCATGGAGGCAGAAATAGACTGGCAGCAGACTCATGGGGTGGGCGGCTGTGGCGAAGGCGGCGGGCAGCCCCGTGAGGAGAGCGCGCTAGAGGCCTTTGCCAGCTTGCTGGCTGAGAATGATCTGAGCCACAGTGAAGTGGTGAGGGGGAGGAGCTTCCTTCTCCCGCTCACTCTTTCTCCCACATGATGGTCCACCCAGTGATCAGGACCAAAGATAATGCATGCCCCAGACACAGCCAAACAAGTGTGCACAGCTGCAGCACACCAAATTTAAGTGGCAGCCATTTTCCCGGAGGCTGGCCACATTTTCCCTGAGGAGGGGCTTGTTTTCCAGAGGCCTCCTGGAAATTCCGGAGGTCTGGCAACCCTGTCTGCCATTCTGAGGTGGCCTACTCTAAATAAAGTGGCCGCTCATACCAATCATGGACCTTTCCTCCACCATCACCACATCCTTTGGCAAGGAATTCTATAACAACTTTATTTAGATAATAGTAGGCTTGCCATCACCTGGATGATAAAGTATATTAAAACTGAATTCAGTTCCATGGACACTTAAGTCATTGGTGACTTCATCATGTAATTTTATATATGACTAGCAAAAAGTGTACCCGCGTTGCAGGAGTAACATTTCCCCATACAACATCCCCCCATGGTGCATCAACACCCCATACGCAGCTTCCCCCCATGCGCATCAGTCCCCATGCGCAACTTCTCCCATGCGCCTGAACTCCTCATATGCAACATCACCCATCTGCATCAGTCCCCCATGCACAACCTCCTCCATGTGCAACTTCCCCCATGGGCAACTTCCCACATGCACATCATCCCCCCATGCGCATCATCCCCATGTGCAACTTCTCCCCATGCACAGCATCCTCGCCAATGCAACCTCTTCCTCTGAACATCATCCCCCAATGCACCAGGCAGAGAGTACCAAATTGGCTGATGTTTGTCAGTCTCCCATGTTAAGTATAGGACAGAAACACGTTGCCCCCTTTTCAGCCCCTGAAGGGTTAAATTTCTCCAGATGGTTCTCGGTGGGTGTTCAGGTGACAGAAGGATCCCTCCCAGAATTCCATGCTTCAGGCCCAGCAGTTTTGGCAGGGCAGTGATGAGTCAGTGAGTCAGTCAGTGAGTGACTTTTCTCTTTTATATATATATATAGATATCTACACAAGGCGAAGAGGCATGGCCTATAACACTTATTTATTATCTGTTCACTTTCTGCCTTCTAGCTCTGCATCCTTAAAAGAAGCTTTCACAAACCATACGGACTGCTTTTAATAATATAATTAGTTACATATAACAGATAAAACTGGATGAACTATGAAAGTTAGGTTTTGTCTGCCTAGATATAATTTCTGAAGGTCTCAATCTTATGTAGTGTGAAGTGTAACATTCTGGACTATTCCAATTCAGACTGAAGAAGGAGAGTTGTGTTGTTAAATTCTCCACCATTCAAAAACATTCTGCATGTAGTAAACCAAATCAGGGAGAGGTTGCACTAAAATCTTGTGCTCAAAACATTCATAAGATGCAGTGAATGTGTTTTTATTTTGAGGTGTACTTTAGCACAGGGAAGTGTTCTAAAATATTACTTCACATCTGCAATCTGAAATGAAAAAGTCCAGGATTTTGTCACTTTAGTTTACCACCACACACAGATTTGATTTACAGAATCAAATGGCACACAGAATGGCACAATCAGTCTTACGTTTCTGCATATTCACTAAGGCTGCAATTCTAAAGACACTTTTTTGGGAGTAAGACCCACTGAACACAACAGGGCTAATTTTTGAGTAGACATGATTAGGATTGTGCTCTTAATACAACATATGCATTCTCATTCTTTATACAAAACTCACAGCTGAGGGCACAACCCTAATCTACTTAGGCTGGCATAACTCACCTGACCCATAGTGGTGTGGGGAGGTTGGTGTATGCCTGTGCACCAGCCACTTCCTACTCATGCCTATTGAATTTCCTCCTTCAGTAGTCTACAATAAAAGTGTTTCTTGGCCTGACAGAGATGATGGAATCGATTATGATTACTAATATCTTTATTGGCGTTAAAAGGTTGCAACTGAACAAAAAAGACAAGAAGACAAAAAACAATATCATAGGAAAGGAGTTGGGGTGGAAGGGGGAAATAGAGAGATTAGTTCAAAGGAAGAATAAACGAAAGGGAGGGGAGGGAACTAAGAGGAGAGGGATAATTTAATGATTTGATTTAAAAAACTGGCAAAAGCAATAGTAATTTCTGATGAATTATTGCTCAGTAAGGCAAAGGTGGGGTCAATGAATAGGCCAGAAGGGCACAGCAAAATGGGGTCCAAATAGAGACCTTGGAGTGAGCAAAGTATTGGACATCGAATCAGAATATGCTCAAGGGTATCTGGTTCAAGTAGGCAAAAGAGGCACAGTCTTAGATTCCGGGGGGCGGGGTGCTGGGAAACCTACCACAATGAAGTGAGGAGGGAAAGATGTTAAGGTGCGCCAGCATGAATGCCCTTCTGAGAGACAGATTAATCAGAGTGGCAAAGTATTTAGGGGGCTGACTTTGGACTGGACAGTGACCGAAAGACAGAGGGGAACATACTGGATTTAAGCCAACAAAAAGAGTAGTAAATTCTGTTTCCCAAAGTCTGTCTTGAATTAGCTTGAAAGCTTTGCCAAAATCAAGATCCACTAGTGATTCTAACGGAAGACCTAGAGAATCAAGCTTGAAGTTGATTTTTTGGAACCAGGGAGACAAGAAGGGATGATGGAATCTATGCATATGACTGAGACGGCCATGAGAAACAGCAGAGAGAAGAACAAGTTCTGGTTGTGGGTATGAACAAGTAGAACAACATAGCATGGCTATCCTCCCTTGATGGTATTTGAACTCATTCTAGAATCAGAAAACCAGTCTCAAATAGGTTCAGGACTTTAGGAGACCATGAGAAGATGTATTATTAGCTTGATGCACCTACGTGATTGTCTCAGTACATGCCAGAAGACAAACACTGTACTCTGCTATATCATTCTGTTTATCGAATGTGAAAGTCTCCCATACTTTGATATGAAATTGTATTCCCTGGTTCATTGTCTCTAGACACAGTTATGTATGAGCTATCCAGTGGATTGATAACACCACATGATGTTTTTCCACCTTCCCCAGACTGCAAACCTATGTGGCCATGATGAGAACCTGAATTGATTAGAGTTTTTTTAAAAAAAATTAAACAAATAAAATGTTAGCAAATGTCCCTTTACTGAGACAGACAGGTCATACAAGGTTACACCTTCCTAAATCAATATGTGGCAGTGTATGCTTGTGATCTTTCAGAGATTTCTGAAGCAAAAGAATGGAAAAGTGAAAAACAGCTTGGAGAAAAAACTGAAAGCTTGGTGAAGTTTTCACAGTCACTAAAATGAAATTGCTCCATCTTGAAGGTATTGCTGATCTTGCAATCTTTGCATTTTATTTTCTGCATCTTTGCATTTTATTTTCTGAGATTAACATAGTACAGTACCATCCCCAATCAGGTACGGATGCAATCTTATGCATACCTTCCTGGAGGTAAGTCCCACTGAACATAGTGGGACTTAATTCTGAGTAAACATTCATAGAATTGACTGGAAACACCAAACTGAGCTACAATCTATTCCAGGCAGTTTTCTGCACTCAAAGACATGGAAGTAAATTCTGCCCTTCCTGGGTTGTCTACCTTATCTGTTTTGTGAGCCCCTCAGGACATGGATTTTTCACACATCTACAAAAATGTAACATTCCCTTTGTTTGGATCCATTTTTGTTGGCTTAAATTACACAGAGCTCTACATCCTTATATATAATTTCCTGTGACCTAAAAGTGTAGTTACACAAGCCATAATTTTTTTTTCCTGCAGTGGTATTTGGCAGTCTTGATTCCCGTTAATACTACAAATATCACTAGCATTGCAAAATCAGAGGCTGGACATGTGCTTGCTCTTGGGGGAATGAGTAAAAGAAACAAACACACATTAGCCAGAATTTAAAAACAAGAGATATCAACTGTGGCAATTAACAGACATAAGGAAAAACAAAAAAGGAAACCTCTTCAAAGGATTTGAAAGGTTACATTTCTGGGAAAAGATGATGCTGTAAGAAGAGGATTATGCAGGATTGTAGCCAAAGAAAACCTTTACTGGTTACTGTCTTTCAAAGGAAGAAAATTCTGTTCCCTGCCCTTGAACAGAAGAGAATTCTATAATTAGACAGGTTCAATTAGAACCTTAACTGTAAATACAACACTTAACAAGTATGTCTGAAAGGAAACAAAATGAATTAGAAAGAGAATGTACATATGGAACAATAGGTGATCATTACTTCATAATTAATTTTTGAGACAGGCAAAATGTATACCGGATTTAGAAGCACAAATAAATTTTTCCATACACAGGACTCATATGCAGTTAGGTACACCTAAGCTCATTCAAATAAGTGTAGGTAGATTGATGAACTAGGATCAGCCTGTAAGTGACCCTGTATGGAAAAACAACATTATATAAGATATAAGGCACACTGTTCTGGTGGTACCCAGTTTTTCAAAAGCTTGCAACACACTTGAGATAATGAGCAAGTTGCTCCTGGATTTAATATAATGGTTAATTTCTGTAAGCATGCTGGTTTGCTTCAACATATGAACATTATGGAACATACAGGCAACTTTTAGTTTAACATACAAAGTTTGGAAAAAGAGAACAGGGAATATTTTTTTAAAATTTTTAAACATGTTCAAAACATGAGCTAAGAATGGCTTTCCCACCTGTCCTGACACTCTTAGCACCGTTTGAAGCAGCACACAAGCCCTACAATCCAGAGTAACTACGGGAGCACGTAAGAGACTTTATGGGTACCCATAGTTTCTGCACTACCTATGAAAACCTATGGGAAATTCATATTGCAATCCAGAGCAAATTGTTCTTACACCGGAGCAAGGACTCCACAGTTACTCTGGATTGCGCCCAAGGTCTCTGAACTCAGACGTATCTGATGATAACATTATCACCAGTCACTTCTGAAAGCCATGCACTGCTTCTGCAGCACTGAAGGCATCACAGAGCGAGTGAATTTGGAAGAAACTGTTATACAAGTTTACTGAGAAGTAAGTACCATTTTGTTCAATGGAACTCATTCCCAAGAAGGTATACTTAGGATTACAATACAACCACAAAGCAAAAGCAACTACAAAGAAAGCTCTCTCTTACAAGGAGAGACTTTTTAAACATGTAAGAATCTCTTGGTAAGCCAAACAGTATGGAAAGCGTTCCCTGCAGGAAAGTTTATAATCTGCTGTTTTACATGAAAGTTAGAAAGGCTTGCTCACTATCACTGGTGATGAAATTATCAGTGTTGAATTTCACTGTTCAAACACAGAGAGAGGAGGATCAGGAGAGAACTCGGTGTCCATTGGGGAACCTTGGCACAGGTTTCTGCATCACAAAGAGTCCATGTTATTTGTAAGACAACAAGTACTGGATAAGGCTAAAGAACAAGACTTGTTCAAATTTCAGAACTGGACTCATGGTTTAAAGTCAGGAACACTGCCCAGTCAAAAAAAGAAAACTTCTGGTAAATGCTTTCCCATGTTGTCGTACATTACAGGTATTATCCAAAAATATCTAGAGAATTCTGAAGTTATTCTATGTTTTGAGTTAATGTAATAACAGAAAACTGCCTTTATTCTCTACAATACTCTGATATTGTAGATCAAACTAGTCATGTTAACACATCTTTGATTTGCCATTGTTCTGACTTTCTGGGTGCAATCCTAAAGCACCCTTGCACTCTGAAGCATGTTTCCACCACCCAGGGAGGAAGGGAGGCCAGTGCAAGGAGTTGTACTGGGCCAGGACCTACCACTTGTGCCAGTGCCATTCTTGGGCAGTCTGGGCAACTCCTGGGACACCAGTCCTAGGCTGCTCTGATTTTCACTGTCAAAATTGGTGCTGCTGCTGTGTTGCCCGGGGTAAGGGATAAAGGTTCCCCTTGCTTCAGGTTGGCACACAGCAGTTTTAGGGTGCAATCCAGAGTACCTACAGGGAGTCCTTGCTCCGGTGTAAGACAATTTACTCTGGATTTCAATATGAATTTTCCATAGGTTTTCACTAGGTGGTGCAGTAACTACGGGTGCACGTAATGTCTCTTACATGTTCATGTAGTTACTCTGGATTGTAGGGTTAAACTTTTACTGGATACAGTGCAGGCATGCCAGCCTGCCTGTTCCAGTGCAAGTTAGGATTATGCTGCCTTTTCATATCAGCCAATGGGGAGAGCAATTTGAATCAGGACCATATTGAGGTGGAAGGAGTTTCAAACCTTTCCCTATGTTTTCCACTAGTGTGGAAAACTGTCTGGATCAAAATTGCCTTGAAGCTATTTGTTCTGGGAAGAAAACTGTTATGGGTGTATATACAATATTTTCTCCTTTTGTGGAAATGTTAATTAGACGTACAAGTACATAAATTGTAACTGGCATCATGGAATGGGGGAATGGATTCAAACACCTACCCCTCGTCTGGTCTACCAAATATCACTTTAAAGTAAGGCACTTTAAGCAAAAGCACATGTGAAATCATTTAACACATTAATTTGGACATGTATTTTAAGAGATCTGTTGTCACAAATTCTCCAACATTTTTCAGATGAAAACAGTCACGTTTGTCACATCTAATTGTCATACTTTGGAAGTTTTGATGGAAAATAGACATTCTAGCCACTGCTACTAACATGCTCACACGTACAGTCAGCCTATTACCTGCTCTAAAATATGAAACAATGAGCACAATCCTAACCATGTCTACTCAAAAGAAAGCCCATTGTGTTCAATGAGACATACAGCCCAAACCAGAGCAACTAATCTGTCCACCTAAGAGCCCTTAGGTTGCCCTATCTAACACTAGGTTGGAGCAACTGCAAGATGCTCCAGCCCAGTTACTCTGAAGGAGGCTTAGGGCAGAGCAAGGCAAGATAGGGTGCCCTAAGAGAGGTGGACCTGCTCTGCCCTAACTGGGGCAGCCTAAGCAGCTCAGGAGAGGCAAGTTGAGGGCATGTTGAGCATTGCCTAGGGCAGAGCAGTTACTCTGTATCCAAAGCCTGTTTCCAAGGCAGAAATGCCCTCTTCCAGCCCTCAGAGTTATACACCTCAGGAGCAGGTATAGTAATGAGTAGACCCATAGGGGTCCATGATAAGGCCCGAGTAAGAATGGCAGTGCTGACCAAAAATCTGAGTTCTTGGCCAGCCTAGCTGCAACCCCTGCCTCTCAACCTCAGGATATGGAACAAACTACGGCTGCCCACAAACCTCAGGATACAGCAGGCCACTCCAAGAAGCCCCTTGTATTCACTGTAGAATGTACTGGCATCTCATCAGGGACTCCTTATAAGGCAGGCACCCAGTGGCGTCACCAGACTGGTGCGGCTGATGTGGGCTGCATTGGGGATGCACTCCGTATGGGGTGATGTGCTGGAGGAGTTTGACTGTCCTTTGGCAGGCCCCGGGCGTCAGCACACCCATTCAGGCCTGCTCCAAGGTGGAGAATCAGCCAGAAGCTGCCACTTGTCTGAGGAGCTGGCCTGAACGGCCATCTGAGGTGCACTGCGCAGAAACACACTGAGCATGCCGAACAGCTTCAGAGGAGACTTCCTTAGAGCAGAGAAAGTCCGCGCCTCTGCACAGCCATTCGGCCTCACTCAGGAGGCGGAGCGGCAGCTGAATGGCTTCAGAAAGAGTACTGCACAGGCACCAACTCTGACGCCTGCACAGTCTCCACCGAAGCCAAAAGGCTTCAGAAAAGTACTGCGCAGGTGTCAGAGATGGTGCCTGCGCAGTACTCTTTCTGAAACCAGTAGGCTTCAGAAACAACTGCGCAGGCGCCAACTTTGGTGACTGTGCAGTCCAGGTGGGGGGGGGGCGCATCCCAGGGATGACGCACAGACTTCCGCACCAGGTGATGTGCAGAGTCATGTCACCACTGTAGGCACCACAGCTGTTCCTTGTTCAGTGTGATCTGAGGGGTGTCTCCTCAGGAGCAAGTCTTCCCCTTGTGTCAATTACTTAGCATGCTCTGGAGCAGTTAGGGCAGCCCAGGCTTCCTGACTCTCTGGATTCAGCATAACTTTCTGCTCTGGATATAGAATAGTTAGGAGAGTGCAGTTAGGTCAGAGCAGGCTGAATTTGCTCTGGATTGCAGCCTTAGGCTGCAATCCTAAAGACACTTTCCCGGGAGTAAGAGCCATTCAACATTATGGGGCTTACTTTTGAGTAGACATGGTTAGGCTTGTGCTCTTACTCCCAGGAAGGTGCCTTTAGAATTGCAGCTAATAATTTAGAAAGTTTGGAAGGTCTATGAAGATTGCAAAGGATGAAGACACTGCCTCGGCATGACTCACTAGTTCAGTGACTGATCTGTAATTGAATTTGTCCAGCTTCAGATTACAGTTCTGGAGGAAATGTTCCTGCTATCCATAACGACCAACAATGAAACTAGTGTTTGCCAAGTTTCTGTAAACAAGTTAGCTGTTGAGCGTCATGCAGGCCAGGGATTGGCACATCAGGTTGAAATACCATTGGCAACACTCTGAGTTTCAAGTACTATCTTGTTAATGATAGGCCACGCAGCCCTTTTGGATATGATCAGAGATACATTATGTACTCGCAATGCCAGACTTGATTTGGGTGTTTTGCCTATGGGAGAACCTGGCACTGAGGGAATTAAGCCTTGTGGTTGGTTTGTGGGAGGCCAGAAAATAAAGAATAGGGTTTGTCATTGGATCTTCCTTCTTCCAATGTGAATTAGGGTTGCTGTGTCAGCTTCTTCACAGCAGGGTTTACATTTAAGAAATCAAGAAACAAATCAGACCACACACATGCCCATTAAAAGCTGAAAGAAAAACATCTAAGATACAATATATTACCAAATACAAACAGGTTGTCAGTTCTAATAATCCTTTAGAACTGCTTGACATATTGTGCAAGAATGCATCTATAATAGATATACAGTACGTTGTTTAATGGGGAGCTGTGGTGATGCAAGTGGTTAAGACACTGTGGGCACAATCCAGAGTAACGACGGGGAGTCCTTGCTCCGGTGTAAGAACAATTTACTCTGGATTCCAATATGAGTTTCCAATAGGTTTTCACTAGGTGGTGCAGTAACTACAGGTGCATGTAATGTCTCTTATGTGCTCCCGTAGTTACTCTGGATTTTAGGGTGTGCCTATTAAACAGCAGGCCATGGTTCAAGACCTGTTTCCTACAAGACGGGGTGAGCTCCTTCGCCCAGCTCCTACCAACCTAGCAGTTTGAAAGCATGCAAATGCAAGTAGATAGATACCACTTCAGCGGAAAGGTAACAACGTTCCATGCACATGTGAGCCACATGTTGGACAAAGCTGGTTTTATGGCTCTAGAAACAAGGATGAGCATACAGTCAGTTACAACTAGCAGTCATGACTAGTAAGTCATGACTACAGTCAGTCATGACTAACCTGTGGGGGACACCTTTATTTTGTTTAATATGCTCTTTCTTTTTCTTGCAATTGCTTAAAGCTTTGGCATATTACATCATTCTTACCTACAATTCTTGCAATTTACATTATTTATCCTGTAACACTAAGGGCACAATCCAGAAGTGCACTTTGATTACCGTATCTCTAACTGGGCTGACCCAACTGCAAGATGCTCCATCTCAATTACTCTGGAAAACGCTTGGGGAAGCCTAGAGCACAATCTTGACCATGTTTACTCAAAAGGAAGCCCCATTTTGTTCAATGGGTCTTACTCCCAGGAAAGTGTCTTTAGGACTGTAGCCTAAGCAGGGTGACCATAGGGTAAACCTCCATATGTAGGACAAGGGTCCCCAAAAGTCCGGATTTTCAGTTGAAAATCCGGACTTTCGTTTTGGAGGACCTTGTCCTACATTTTAAAAAATGGTGGTATAACATTTTTAAAATGTAGGACATTAAAAATGTAGGACAAAATGTAGGACTTCTTGGGGGGCTTACCTTGTTTGGGCATCTGCAGGTGTATGTGGAGCCTTAGAGCCTCCCTGGCTGGCCGGGGGGAGGCTGGAGCAACGGAGTGAAGCCGCGCAGGTTCCTTAGAGCCCCCCGGCTGGACGGAGAAGGCTCCGCATGGCTGCTAAGGAGCAGAGGTGCTGGACCAGGGGCAGGGCTTCCAGCCCAGGGCCAATCATGGAGCAAGGGAGAGACATCCTCCTGGCCCGCCTCCATTTTCCTGCGCTATGAAGTGCAGAGGAGTGTGCGCACTGAGGTGCGCACACAAATTAAAATGGCAGCGCCCATGGGCACCGCTTTCCAGACACAACGGGGGGTTTTCCTATCATGCCGGACCCCCTGCCATTTCTGGAGGCATCCAGGCATTTCCGGACGTCTGGACACCCTGAGCCTAAGGCAACATAGGCTGCCCCAAGACAGGTGGACCTGGGCTGCCCTAACTGGGGCAGCCTAGGCAGTTCAGGAGAGGCATCTTGAGGGTACGTTTAGCATAGCCTAGGACAGAGCAGTTACTCTGTATCCAGAGTCTGCTTCCAGGGCAGAAATGCCCTCTTCCAGCTCCTCAGAGTTATACCACCTCAGGAGCAAGTATAGTAATGAGTAGACGCATAGGGGTCCATAAGGCAGAGTAAGAATGGCAGTGTTGACAAAAAAGTCTGACTGCTTGGCCAGCCTAGCTGCAACCCTTGCCTCTCAACCTCAGGATATGGAACAACTATGGCAGCCCACTAACCTGGGGATACAGCAGGCTACTCCAAGCATCCACCCTCTACTAGAGGTACTGTTGCATTCTCATTCTGCAGCTGTTACTAGTTGTCAGGAACTTCTGGGTTTCCTTATAAGGCAGGTACCACAGCTGTTCTTTGCTCAGTGTGATCTGAGGGGGGTCTTCTCAGGAACAAGCCCTCCCTTGGTGTCACTGACTTGGTGCCTACTGAGCAAGCTCTGGAGCAACTAAGGCAGTCCAGCCTTCCTGACTCTCTGGATGCAGCATAATATTCTGCTCTGGATTCAGAATAGTTGGGGCAGCCCAGCTAGGGCTCTGCTCACTGTCTTTACACTGGATTGTACCCTAAGTGAATGTTGGTGAGCATATGTGTTGTCTATGTGTTGAATGCTTCAGAATGAATGTATAGGTTGAACCAGAGATAATCGACTTAGCCAAAGATTTCTGTTTTTGACAGTGAAACGTGACCCATTCCCCTAAGCTTCTTCCAGGTAAACAGTTAAAAGAAAGAGGCAGTTTCTGGGAGAAGTAAAACATCCCATATAGGAAAGACAGAGGCAGAATAGAACAGATTAGAGAAGCTTGGGATAGCAAGCCAAGAACCAGAGCACCTTGGATGCCAGACTTGCCCAGTGTTATAACCTGTTGCTGCTTGCAGGGTCATGCTATCTGACTCCATCCAAATGCACAATCTGTTCATTTGTAAGTGGGGCAAATGAGCAAGTGAGATGACGCCACAAACATCTAGTGATCACTCCTACAAGGAAGGTGGAAAATGCCATAGTTCCTGAAACTGATTGGGAACACAAGGTGAAGTTCTCCCTACTTAGGAAAGCAGGTCTCACCAAACAAACTCATGATGGATGGTTGGTCTTAAGAATAAAGCCACCACAGAACAATAGCTTCTCATTTACAGGATGTGTAATTGAGATTTACAGCTCAGGCTTATATGGGGGCAACACATGAAACTCAAGGAGAGATGCAACATGTGCAGCCTGATCTTATCGGGGATTACTAAGAAGTTTGTCTCCACCAAAACCAATGGGGATACGATGCGTTGGACTATGCATATTCACTCTTTCAATTTTGAGAACAGTTTTCTTTCATAGAAATGAAAGCCTCAGTAACCTCCTAAACACACCTTGATTAACAACTTCCTATCTGTCTGTGAGTTGCCAGTTAATCTGCAATGGCATTAGATGTTAACAGAGAAAATATAAAATGTTGAGCTCAAGGCAACCATTCCTGCTCAGTGCTGTTGATGAATTCCCCCAACTGCAAATGGCAGGAAAAAAATAAGGAAAAACAACCTCCACCCTACTGAAATAGAGGTATTCATAGGGGGAAATTGTAAAGATTTCCTTGGGGTAAGTGACCTTTTGTTGACTTAACCTGGGAAAGCCTCCACTGTTGCTGTGGAACTCCTTGGATCTACTCCTGCTGTATAGGAAGAGTACGTCCAAGACACACACCGCCAGAAGCTGTTGCATTCAATGCAAAGATGCATAAGCAGCCTGAATGAGGAATTAAAGTTTATTCACCTTTGTATCCCAAAATAAACTTTAGGTCACTTTACACCATACATTTCTTACCTGGTGACTATCACATTGCAGATGCACTGTTACTATCTCCAGCTCCAAGTGTTTTTTTTACACAATCCACATTAACACTTGGTGCTTCCATTTCAGAGACACTCTTGGTTGGACCATAAAAGGAGTGTGTTGTATCCAGTGGGGATCAGATAGATAAGCTTTAGAGAGAAAAAGGAATTATTTTCCCTTACTTCTCTGTAAAGCTCTTGCTCTGCCATGGGCTGCCACAGAACTGCACCAGCTCTTTAGCTAGCATGGGTCCAAGGGGAAGAAACAGAAAGGTTTGACAAAAAGGACATAGGATTTGGGAATAGGACAGGATCGATTGCTGCCAGATAACAAGCAAAAATAAAGCACAAGTACAGAATCAAAACAATCCAAAGCCAGGAAGGTAGATGAGGCAATAGGCAAAACAAAAGCTCAGGGGTATCACTAGGGTTTTCATCACCTGTTGTGGAGGCCAGCGTGTCACCCCATGCAGTTGGCGGGGCAATAACATGAATGTGAATTATGTGCCATTGCCCCACCTCCACTGGTTTTTTAGCCACACATTTTAATAGTATAAAGATATTTCAAAGTGGTTTGTTTCACTGCATTCTGCTGTGAATGATATAGTGCATCCAGCACTATATAACATGATGGGATTATTTCTACAAACCATGATTTTAGCCATTTTGATAACTGGGGTGATCACCTTTCCATTTTGGAAGCTTTGCACTCCCATTTTGGAAGCTTTGTGGACTGACCCTCCACACCAGCCAAGGCATGCTTACTTACTCACTAGTAAGCACAGCTGTGCAGTTCATATCTATTTTCAATGAATTTCAATGCAATCAGGGACCTTCTTCCAGGGTGATTTGTGGGGGCTGTGTTCATTGGATCACAACAATTCTGGTGTCCTTGGATTCTTCTCAGTCTGCCCTTTCCAATGAACTATGACATGTTTGCCTACTCACAAGGAAATCTGCGATATGGGTCACTCTCACTTTCCATAGAGTTCAACACATTTTTTGACCATAACCTTTGATACGAAGGTGCAATTTTAAAACTGATTTTTGCATCGGATTCTGTTCTTCAATACAAGTCCAACAGTATATGACATGATGGGGTCTCCTGCTCCATTGCAAAGTTGCATTTTTGGTTCCCCTGTGTGTGTCACCCCATACGGGCGCATCACCTGGTGTGGGTTGCACCCCTTCACTCCCCTAGTGATGGCCCTGCAAAAGCTTGTCAAAACAAAAACGTAAAAAGTAATGTGTACTGCATGTGTCCTGAGATTCCTGTTTGATTGGGACTGAACAAAGAAGAAAAAAACTAATGTGTTAGGATTCACTTCCTACCTGCTTTTTGTCAGCAGGAAGCACATCCGAGTAGCTCTAATTCTGGCAGGCTTCAGGCAGACTGTAGCAAATGGTGAAATAGAATCCCCAAATACCTGTATTTACTTGAAACTAATACACCATCAAATCTAATGTGCACCCCTATTTTAAAAGATTTGAGATATTAAAAAGTTTACCGGTGAGTGTAAAGCACAGTTCCAAAGCGGGTGCAAAATTTAACTTTACTGCATACAACAATTTGTAATTTGATAATAATACTATGACAATTGGATTTATGTTATGATTTTTATCTAATTGCACTCCTTTACAAGGGGTTTATGTTACATTTTATCACAATATAGTAAACTGTTAAACCAAATATTGATCTATACTTATAATCAGACTATTATATTTACTCAAATCTAATGCACCATTGAATCCAATGTGCACCCTGATTATGGAGACGGGAACTTGGCTGAAAGGGGTGTTTGACTCAAATAAATATATTTTTGCCACTCCCTGCAGATCAATGTGAGCAATAATTGTCACCTCAGCATTGAGTTGCCCCCTCCACAGTGAAAGTTGCAATGCCTCTGCCTGGGGAGGGAGTTCCTTGTGCCTTGTTGAAAAGCCGTTGAAATAAAACATGGGAAAAGGCTTTGGGATCCTTAGGCCATGGGATGCTCTGACCATCTCAAATCTTAAAGGACAAGCAGGTGTATATGAGTAGAGCAGGTACATTAGACATCCGGATCCCAAATTGGACTTTAAAAAACACATTAGACATCTCTGCATGAGGTCAAGGGTTGGATAGGTTGGGCATCAGCCAAGAATCCATGCATAGGTGGCTGAGGGGCAGCCCAGTCCCTCAGCTGTCTATAGCACAAGGACTTTTATATTGCCAAAACAGCTTCTCCTGTATCCTGAGCATTACAAGCTAACACAGGAAGCGACTCAGGAGAAGGGAATTTTTGTCCTCTTCCCCTGAGTAAAGTAAGTATCCCCACAACGGGACTACTCAATTAAATAATTCTACACTTATCTTTCTGCCACCCAGTGGTCTACGCAACTGTTGAGATGCGGAAGCAACTCTGGTTGATGCTGAACTAACTCTACTCCTGGGAACCTCAAACATGCTTCATGGCACATTTGCACACATACCAGCAGTGGGGTGCCGGCGGTGTGACCTCAGGATTGGGCTCCCAGTTGGGCTGACCCAATACTTGTGCTAGAAGTGGCACAAGTTGTCCCAAAGTGGTACAAGTGGCACAGTCACAGCACTCAGCACCCATCTAAAATTATCCTAAGGCTTTCATTGGCCAGTGGGGAGGTAGGTCTTGCTGTGGCGAAGAGACCTACATGGTCAGCTGTTCTTAGCCTCCTCATTGGCTACAGCATTTACAGTACTGATATGCCCAGCAACGTTTACAGTACTGATATGCCCAAACATGTTTAAAGGGCACCTCCACATTGGGTGTGTTACAGTCATCCAGTCTTGATGGAAGCAGTATTTACTTTTTGCATAATTTTGTTCCACTTCTGTTGGTCATTACTGAGCAAATGAATTTCGTTATTATGAACCTCAAAGGCTACTAGGTATGCCCACTTAGCAAAACAAACAGTCCTCTTTGGGCGGGTTGGTTTATTCTCTTAAAAGTGGCAAATATGGGAATACAAAAATAGCAAGGACAATAAAACTTTGAATATTTGCAGGATGTGTGAAAGCAATAGTTTTAGGGATTGTAACCAGAAGAAAACAAGAAAGAAAAGCAGCGGCTGCCAATCTGAGACAACACAATGCTGTGGCCCACTGCATCTGCTCAGAAACCGGTGTGCAAGGCTGGCTGGAAACAAGAACAAAAAGTGCCAGCTGCGTTGAGGAATGCATTCTCATAGAATCATAGAATCCTAGAGTTGAAAGGGACCTAGTAGGTCATCTAGTCCAACCCCCTGCCTGCAGCATGAAATCCTCCTAGATCATCCCTGACAGGTGCTCGTCAAGCCTCTGCTTGAGTGCTTGTATCTGCTGCGTGCTTGGAGGAGGGCTAGTCTTGGCCAAGGTCTCTTGTCTTGTGGTTCTTAGCCTGGGTATTGGATCCTTTGGACAAAGGACTTGTCAAGTCAACAGGTAATGGAAGGGAAGGGCACTGTTCTCGTGCCATGCACCACTTGTGCCATGATTGTGTTTTTGCCCAAGGACCCCAGGGATTATCAATGCTGCAGGTGCAAACTGGTTGCACTGTTGGAGGAGAAGGTGGCAGCATTGGAGGGTGAAGTTTCCACCCTTCATCAAATCAAGGCATCTGAGGAGTTTCTTGATGCAACGCACACAGAACTTCTCCAGAGGGAAGTTTCGGATGACTTCCCGAGTGGAAATGACACCAGTGGGAACCCCAGCAATGATGTCTCTTCGTGGAGGCATGTGACATTCAGGACAAAAAAGAACAGGGGAGGTCAAGAACCACTGGAGCTAAACAACCATTTCCAGAGTCTCTCAGATTCCACCATGCTGGCAGAAGTTCCTCTTGCTAGCACGCCTACACCAGATCCTGGGAGGCCTACAATAGTGCAGCAGTGTGAACTTGCGTACCACTGCCATAAACCAAGGTGCTAAGATAATGGAGATGTGAAGTGGGAATGAATATCTACTCAGGAAACCTAAAATCAGAGTGACCAGATGTCCAAACCTTAAATAGAGATCAGGGTCTTGGATTCCTCTCAGCCTGGCCTTTCTGGTGGCCAATAGGACATTTGCCTACTCATAAGTAAAGCTGCAATATTGGGCACTTTCACTTTCCCATAGAGCTCAATGCATATTTTTTATTTTTAGTTTTTTGGCCATAACTTTTGATAGGAAGAATAAATTTCAAAATAGATTTCAAAATAGATTTTTGCATTGGCTTCTGCTCTTCAATACGAACCCAACAATATATGACATGATTGGGTACTGCACACAATTGCAAAGTTCCAAAATTAAGCCAAAGTGGAGGACAAAGAAGCCCTTTAGAAGGCAAAAAAGGGGACAAATCTGGAAATTTCCGGTCATATGGTCACCCTGCCTGAAAGAGAAAATTCTTTCACTAAAGAAGGGTGAAAGGAAGAGAGGTGAGAAGCAAACAGGTAATTCAGCCATCAGGCCAAAGAGAGGTGGAGATTATTTACCAGCATTTGGGAACATCACTGTTCTTGCAACACTCAGAGAGTGGAACAACAGTCATATCAACACAAGGTAAATATTAGGTCTGAGAGCTGCTGCTCTGCAAATTGCAGCTAATAATCCCAGCATATCCACCTTCACCAACGAACAGCTTGCAGCAAACTCTTCAGTAACCTACAACACTTTGCAAAATCTGGGAACAAATTTACCTCAGCTGTTATGCTGTAGCTCTGGCTTTCATTGTCCTGTACACCGGGGAGTGTTGTGACCATCTTGGCTGCTCTTTGGTACAACCCTTTGGCTGTTGCTTGTAGATCCTCTTAGAATTAGAGCCAGCCCAGTAGTTCTGTAGAGGGTCAGCTAAATGGGCAGTGCTTTGCATGAGTAATCAAACCAGTCCATTCACAGAGATCAGCTCATGTATCCTTGGACCTTAGAACCCGCTCTGCAAAGAGTAGATTGGCCAAACCACTGGGCTATCATCCCAGGTTCTCCCCTTCCAGGCAACAGGAACAACTAACAGCAACAAGCATGAAACCAGATCAAGAGTTAAAATCCACAATGCATTTTGGAACAAAATGCTACAGTTTTGTGAGGTGCTACAACTATATGAAGATCTGCCCATGTTCAGAATCAATAGGGGGTGACATTTATTAATCAACTAGTGAAAAGCATACCCAAGTTGCAGGAGTAAAATTCCCCCATACACCATCCCCCCATGGTGCATCAAAACCCCCATGTGCATCATCTCCCCCATGCACAGCATCATCCTCGGTGCAACACTCCCTCTAAACAACATCCCCCCCACTGCACCGGACACCAAGCACCAAATTGGCTGGAGGTTGGTCAGTCTTCCATGTTAAGTATAGAACAAAAACACGTTGCACCCCTTTTCAGCCCCTTAAGATTTCAATTTTTTCACATCAGTTCTTAGTGGGTGTTCATGTGACAGAAGGAACACCCTCCCCGAATTTCATGCATCTAGGTCCAGGGGTTGGGGCAGAGCATCCCTCAGACACCAATTCTTCAATGCAAATTATAGGGAAGAAAACGCGTTACGCCCTTTTTCACCCCTTGTGGTTGGAATTTCTGAAAACTGGTTCTTAGTGCACTCCTCAGTCACAGAAGAAACAGCCACCCCAAATTTCATGCTTCTAAGCCCAGCAGTTTTGGCTGGGTGTTGATGAGTGACTCAGTCTGAGTGACACATCACAAGACACAAGCCACAATCCAGTCCATTATGTAAACAGTTCAACCTACTTCCCTCCAGTTTCACCAATGTTTCCAGTAAGTGACTCTAGTACAATCAATTAGGATCTCCAGACTGTCCGCTGGGGACCTGTACTTGGGTTACAAGACCAAGCTTATAAAGTAGGGCATGTTAAAAGGCTCCTCAGTTTTTACAGTTCCCACCAGATATGGCTCCCATCTGCTATTTGAAGTACAGAAGTTCATAGGACTTCTGTTTTCACTTTGATCTGGATACTTCCAGGAAATACCATACTTCCAGAAAGGCATTTCTCCTTGCTCAGTAATATTCTGAATTTCTATCTGTTTCTCCATGTTCAAAAAACTAGTCTTACACGAAGACTGCACAGCACAATCTTTTTTCCAATCAAACATCCACTATTCCTATTTCACAATGATCAGTAAGGCATTCTGCCATGCAACAGAAACCAGGCTTCCCATACGATGCCATTAACATATTTCTTGTTTCCACGTACAAGACAGCATTGATCTGGTTCTTCTCCATGTGTCAACTGCATGATCAGCAACAGAGATAGAATCTTGACATTTCTTAATCTCTCCTTGCAGTGGGCATCATTGTCATTCTACCAACAAAATAAATAGGAACAGGATACCATAGAGCAGTGGTTCCTAACCTGGGTTTGATCAAACCTCAGGGGTTTGATAAGTCAGTCTCAGGGGTTCGGCGGAGGTGTGTCCAGTCCATTCACCAGAGTTTCCAGGCGCATTAATATACTTTTGTTATTTTTCCAACTATGAAGGGTTCAGTGAATGCACTTAAGAAACATGCAGGGTTCAGTACCTCCAATAAGGTTAAGAACCACTGCCATAGAGAGTTTGGCATTATTCCCCTACAGTAATAGAAAGCAAGTGCTTGTAGAGAGCACTGGTGGTTTCTAAGGTAAGAGTCTGCTTTGGCTGAAAAAGGCAGGATAAAAATCAATCAATCAGTCAATCAATCGGAACTGGATAGTCCCAGTTCTGAGCTCAGTCTCTTAGAGCCAAATCCTATTCAACCATCTAGCACCAAAGCAGGCCTAAGGGTAGGGAACAACTATTCTTGAGGAAACTCCCATTACTTCCCCTTCCCCTTCCCAGTATACAGTGCATATAATATTGTCACAGTCGCATCGATTGGGATTGGGCCCTTCGCCATACTACATGTCATACTGTACTTGACCTCATTGCTGATGATAGGATTGTTTCCTACAATGCAACTAAACCAGAAGTACAAAACAAGCATTGCTGCTGTGATACATACACTGGATTGAAAAAGGGCCTCTTTCAAAATCCTAACCAACTTTCCAGCACTGGCACAGATGTGCCAGTGGGGCATGTGCTGTATCCTGCAGTTGGAGCAGTCAGGGAGCAGTCCCCAAGGCAAGGTTTGTTTCCTTTCTTTGGAGCTGCATTACCCTTATGTTATGTTATGTTGGAAAGTTATGTTATGTTGGAAAGTTGGTTAGGATTGTCCTCTCAGGCATTAATCACATACATTCCTTTAATAACTTGGAGAGAAAGAGAGTGGAGAACTTTAAAAAGGATAAAAATAAATGTCAAAGCTTCAAAATGGTCATCATTCTTTCAGTGAAACTGATGGGAGATTTAAGATAAAGGAGATACTTCACAGTATCTCAAGTCATTCAGACATTTTTATAGAAGCGTAAAGGACTCACAGTCATCTATTCCATGCACACTGGACACCAGTGTGCTCAGTTGGCTCTGCTACAAACATGCTGCTCCCCTTCAAAGCAGAGTTAGCACTGGTGCCCAGAGCGCATACTTGCAACTCCAGGCATGTGCACTGGGCTCAGGGTACTCCTGGCCAGTTCCAGGCACATGCACTGGGCACTGGCACCGTCAGTCAGCACTCAGTGCCAAAAAGGTTTGCCATCACTGTCCTAAGTACTCACCTAATTCCTATGATGGAAATTCCATCATGAACAAAATGTGTGATATGCAATATTTCATTTAAATTACAATGCCTGGTCAGAAGACCCATACATATCATGCAGACTTGAGGTATCATACACAAGGGCCACAGGTGAAGTATGGTCCATAGAATCTCTATATGCAGCCCACTCTCCCAGCACCACCATGGGATGGTCTCAGTGACCATACTGCTGATAGGACAGTCTAGCTGCTAATTGAGCTCTCCCATATTTTGAAGATATGAACAAACTTTGCGAGGGAGATGTACTGGTTTGCCTGCCTTAGACATGGAACAATGTACACCACCCTGAGCACCCTAAAGGGTGGTATAAAAAATGTGAGAAATAAATTAAGTGGCCTAAGTGAACTTGCACATCCATTCAATAGATTTACAATTTTCTAGTATCCACACATTAAAAACACTGAGGAAAGCACAATTCAGACATTTTTATAGAAGTGTAAGGGACTCATAGTCACCTGTTCCAACCTCTTTCCTATAGCAGGAAATCCACCTAGATCACTGGTTTCCAACTAGAAGTCACAAATACCAAGGGGGTCACAAGCTACTTTTTGGGGTTTTTTTGTTGGTTGTTAAACAGAACTCTGAAAGACAGAGCTTAGGAATGTGGATGGTGAAAATGTAAGGTGGGAGAGAAAACAGTGAGAACTAAAAATGTAATTTATCAAAAGTACTAGTGAAAACGTACCCGCATTGTGGGAGTAAAATTCCCCTGTACTTCATCCCCCACTGCGCATCAGTCCGCCCATGTGCAACCACCACCCATGTGCAACCATCCCTATGTTCATCCACCCCACTGTGCATCAACCCCCCATGCACATCATCCTCCCCAGTGCACCAGGCACCGAGCACCAAATTGGCTGGATTCAGGGTCTTCCATGTTAAGTATTGAATAAAATCACATTGCACACCTTTTCAGCCCCTTATGGATTAAATTTCTCAACATTGGCTCTGGGTGGGTGTTGATGTCACAGAAGGAACACCCTCCACATCCTGGGGCAGAGCCTCCCTCAGTCAGAGATTCTTCCATGCAAAGTTTAGGGAGGAAAACGTGTTGCGCTCCATTTCACCCTCTTCCGGTTGGTATTTCCAAAAACCGGTTCTTAGTGGATCCCTCCATCATGGAAGGAACACCAACCCCAAATTTCATGCTTCTAGGTCCAGAGGTGAGCAAGTGAGTGACTTTTTAATTATATATATATAGAATAATGAAAGGCGTGCCCGCATTGCGGGAGTGAAATTCCCCCCTATGCCATCCCCCCATGCGCAACTTCCCCCCATGAGCAACTTTCTCCATATGCACCAACCCCCCATGAGCAACTTCCCCCCATGCGTAGCATCCAGTGCAACCTATTCCTCCTAACAACATTCCCCCAGTGCACCAGTCTCTGAGCACCAAATTGGCTGGATGTTATTCAGTCTCCCGTGTTAGGTATAGGACAAAAACAGGTTGAACTCCTTTTCAGCCCCTGAAGGGTTAAATTTCTCCAGATGGGTTCTTGGTGGGCTTTCAGGTGACAGAAGGAATCCCTCCCAGAATTCCATGCTTCTAGGCCCAGCAGCTGGGGCGGAATGTTGATGAATCATCAATTCTCCAACGCAAAGTATGGGAGGAAAACGCGTTGTGCCCCTTTTCACCCCCTTCCCGTTGGAATTTCCAAAAACCGGTTCTTAGTGCACCCTTCCCTCATGGAAGGAACACCCACTCCAAATTTCACGCTTCTAGGCCCAGCGGTTTTGGCAGAGTGGTGATGAGTGAGTCAGTGATTTTTCTTTTATATACAGTGGCGCCTCACGTAACAAATTTAATTCATTCTGGAGGCATGTTCTTTACGTGAAACATTCTTTACGTGAAGTGGATTTTCCCATAGGAAATAATGGAAACTCAGACGATTGGTTCCACAACCCCCACAATATTCATATAAAAATATTAACTGGATGTAAAAATGATGACAGAACACTGGGATTGAATTCAAAACATGCATTCAATGTGCATGATCTTATGAAGTCTACTTAGGCTGAAGTCCTAAAGACACTTTCCTGGGAGTAGGACCCATTTAACACAATGGGGCTTACTTCTGGGTAGACATGGTTAGGAGGCTGCAATCCAAGACACCTTCAGAGTGTCTCCCCACTTTCTCCTTCTTTCCATCCTGAGCCTCTCTCTCCCCTGCTCCCTTCTGGCTAGGCCTGAGCTGCTTCCCTCTTCTCCGCTGCTCTTCTCTCCCTCTGCCCAGTGGACACCCGACCACAGGAGGAACAGCATGGAAGTGTTGCTTTCACTATGGGCAGGTGCGCTAGGCAGCCCTGACGCTTTTTAAACAGGCTGCAGGCTAGCGCGTCTGCCCCAACTGCCAACAAACGTTTTCTTTACGTGAAGCATGTTCTTTACGTGAAGCAGAATCCTAGAGAAATTTGTTACATGAAACATACTTAACGTGAGGCATTCTTTACATGAGGCACCACTGTATATAGAAGATGATGATTAAAAACAATGGATTCAGTTCTTGCTTAATGACATCCCTTCTGTGGGTCCTGACAAGTTGTCATATCTAAAAGCAATTACAGTGCCTTGTCTCCCTATCTGGGTGGGAGGAATCCAGAACGCCTTTGAGAGGATCGAGGAAACCAGCAACCCACTTTGGATGTCTCTTCTAAGCATCTTATTGCTCTGATCTGCATGTTGGAGTAAATCATTTGGGGGAGAACCACAAAATGGTCTGCAGGCCTCTTGAACCCTTTTTGCAGCTTGCTGACCCCTTAACCAATCCCACCAAAGGAAGACAAGCCACTGGGGGAACAAGGCACCACAATTAGTGAGGCATTCTACAGGGTGATTCAAGATGAATGGGACAAAAAGAAAAAAATATGACTACTGTAATGGGTTTATTTTTGAAATACAAATTTAACATGAAACTATTATACAAGTTTTTAAAGATGTTTGATGTGGGCCCCCGTGACATGGCAAATGTCTATGCAGTAATCCAATTTCTGCCACACTTTTGCTTGCGACCAAAAAAATAATGGCACATCTTTTGACCCAGCACCGAACATCAGTGTGCTTAGGCCATTTTTCTTTGTGGAAAACACAATTATAGGGTTTATCCACTGAGCCATGCTCTCTGAGTGGTTGTTACCTCAGTTAGACAAAGTGGTTCCCGACTTCATTCTGCAGCAAGATGGTACTCCACCGCATTGGCAGAACGATGTACATGATTATCTCAACAATCATCTACCCCATCGCTGGATTGGCCATACTGGGTCAAAAGATGTGCCATTACTTTTTTGGCCACCCAGATACAACACCATGCGAATTTTTCCTTTGGGGGTACGTGAAGGACAAAGTGATCAAGCCCCCACTTCCTCAGGACTTACAGTGATTAAAGCACAGGATAAGTGACGTGATGGACTCAATAACAGATATGCTAGCAAAAGTGTGGCAGAAACTGGATTACCGCTTAGACATGGAGGGGCCCACATCAAACACCTTTAGAAACTTGAATAGTTATAGTTTCATGTTTAATTTGTATTTCAAAAACAAACCCATTACAGTAGTCACAGGTATGTTTTCTTTTTGTCCCTTTCATTTTGAATCACCATTTTGAATCAACCTATATAGGCTTCTTTTATCTATATAGGCTTCTTTTACCCAAGTTGCTATCCATATGTGTGCAGACTGTATGTTTGAATTTTAAATGATATTTCCAAAAAGAACAGAGACAGTGTCTATAATCACCATATTTTATTGATTTTCACTGCATGCAATAGAACTTTCCACTTGGACGCTTAACAGAATTAGCTTATTTCTAACATCAATACTGAATCCTGGCTAAATCCAAAATTGCAGCAAAAGAATATACAGTGGTACCTCACTTAACAAGTACCTCACATAACAGGTGATCAGCATAACAAGCAAAAATTTATCTAGGATTCTGCCTCACATAACAAGTGTTGCTTCATTTAACAAGCACACTTGTTGGCAGTTGCAGCAGATGCACTGGCTGGCAGCCCGTTTAAAAAATATCAGGGCTACCTAGCGCAACTGCCCATAGCAAAAGCAACACTTCTGCGCTGTTCCTCCTGTGGCCAGGTGTCCACTGAGCAGAGGAAGAGAACCGCAGTGGAGAAGAGGGAAGCAGCTCAGGGCTAGCCAGAAGGGAGCAGGGGAGAGAGAGGTTCAGGATGAAGAGAAGGAGAAAGTGGGGAGACATTTTGAAAGTGTCTTGGATTGCAGCCTCCTAACCATGTCTACCCAGAAGTAAGCCCCATTGTGTTAAATGGGGCTTACTCCCAGGAAAGTCTTTAGGATTGCAGCCTAACCCTACAATCCAGAGTATCTACAGGAGCACGTAAGAGACATTACGTGCACCCATAATTACTATACCACCTAGTGAAAACCTATGGGAAATTCATATTGCAATCCAGAGCAAATTGTTCTTACACTGGAGCAAGGACTCCCCGTAGTTACTCTGGATTGTGCCCTAAGTAGACTTCATAGGATCATGCACATTGAATGCACGTTTTGAATTCAATTCAAGTGTTTTGCATCATTTTAACATACAGTTAATATTTTATATGAACATTTTTTGGGTTGTGGAACCAATCGTCTGAGTTTCCATTATTTCCTATGGGAAAATCCGCTTCACATAAAGAGCATTTTGCATAACAAGCATGCTTCCGGAACAAACAAAACTTGTTACTTGAGGCACCACTGTGTATATATTCCCTGCCACAGATTTTGTTTAGCACAACATGAAACATAACATGAATCTACTCTTTCATTTCTGGAAAGAAATTCATTTCATTTTCAAATTTCTCCATAAAAAACAAACAAACCCAGGAACATAAAACAGGAATATAGTTTCCAATTACAACTGTTTCAATGCAAGGCAAATCACACACCCAAACTTTCTTTAACGAGCTAGAGATGATTTTAAATGGGTCTTCATTTAGTTAGGCTTAAATGTACACAAAAGGAACAGGAGTGAAATGTAAAAGGATTAAAATGCCTTACTTCGGCATTATTTTCCTGCCCACCCATGAAGCTATTTTATTGTAAAACAGCAAGTGATTATTTTATAACTTACTGTATTTGTTAAATGGCCACTTGAGAGTGATCTTGGTACTGGACAAGCCATGGAAATAAGGGTTAAAGGCCTCACACTCACTGCACAGTGGTCCTAATGCAAAACAGAACCATGTGCAGCTACTACTTGAAAGTGCATTTAAGCTTCTAACATCTATTTAACATCTCCTCTAGAGTTTCTATTTCCTCTAGAGATCTATTTAACATATCCTCAACATTACAGTTTCAGCACCCAAGACATTGGTTGAATAATCATAACACTTATATTGAATACATTTGAGTAATTGGATAATATTCCTGCAAGAGAGGTCAGTATTATTCCCAGGTTGAGATGGGATAGAGCTATGGCTTGCAGATGGAATAGAGCTATGGCTTGCAGACTAGTTACTTGCCTAAGACCAGCAAGTGACTTTAAGGCCAAGTTAAGGAAATCCTTGGTTCAAATCTGAGTAATAAACTGATGTTACCTCCTATTATTAACTGTTTAGGTGCACTGAAGTGTGTTGTCTTCAATACAGAAACACCAAGCGAGGTAGCAAGGATGTGTCATTTGCATCACTGACTCAGTATACATCTGCCTGCACCATTACTTTTCCCTTTGAAGAAAAAATGTCTCCATGCACCACGGGATAGATATTCAGTTCTTTCAGAGAAAATTCTTATACTATTCTAAAAGGTGCAACTAACATAACATTAAATCAGGGCTGTACCACTTCCAATGGCAGGTGTGGATTCACATCTCTGAGTGCTCCATACAAAAAAATTTCCTCAAATGTAAAAACTAGATGACATAGGGAAAAGTTATAGCATAATCTTTTCCCACCATCATATAGTTTTCTATGTATAGGTATGAGTTTTGTATTGAGAAGCATTCACTCCAGAAAGCCCCCAATGACAGTCTCAAGTAGCCCAGTTACCAGTTTACCACCTCCAACAACTGTTCCGAGTCAAGTGGTATTATTTGTTCTCAGGAAGGAATTTGTGGAATAGTTAAAACAAGTGGTACTCTGGCACTTAACTTGGCATCCATCAGTCCTGAAAGACTGTGGTATCGTGCTTGACGCTGCATGCGAAGCATGGCGGCCTGGGTAGATTGATATGGAGGATAGGCTGTTACCCAAGCAACAAATCCCCATTCTCCATGCCACTGAAATAGTCCAATGGAACGGCAGAGTCTATACGATTGGTTCCAGCTGTGTTGCAGAGCTGGGCTAAGGACAGGAGCTCACCCTGTCTTGTGGGGACCTAGGTCTCAGACCCTGCCCTACTGGTTAACAGGCACTTAACCACTTGCGCCACCCAAACGTAAAAATCTGTCTAGGATACCATCAAACTTTCTGGGATGTGACATCACTGTGATGCCAGAGGTCCTCCGTGTCTACTTGGAAGTGTTGGATGGGAACTTAGCAAAGTAATAACCACAGTAAGTCCCTTTCCATGACATGAGAGCCTTGCCCCTAACACATCCTGGCTGTTTGCTAAAGTTCAGGTACACACAAAAATTGGACCGAGACCACAGTCATGTTTCAGGAAAGTTTACTCAAAATTCATGTTGGTTCATATTTACAGCATCTAGCTTTGACCAGAATCCCTATCACTTAAATGTACCAGGAAACCACCCCCATGTAGCTGCTTTTGCTTGTATGAAGGAGGGAGACAGTGCAACTGTCATTGCCCTAAAGCAGCAGATGGAGTACCTGGTCCAACTGCCAGGCATCACCATATATGGGCACTCAGGATGTTCAGCTGCCGTTCCAAGGGCCTTCAGAATTACCTGTTTGTAGCAGGCATAAAAGACAATTTCCAACCTATGGGAATAGATCTGGGAATGGGGTGTCAGCTACTGAAAAAAAACAGATTGGTCCTTAGGCAAGTGAGCTACTTAACGTCACAATAAAACAAATTCATGATTTGATACCAGGTCATCCAGTGTAAAATCTGGAGTAATTCCCCCAATGCACAGCCACTTGGGTTTTTTGGACCCATTATAAACCCAGAAAGGTGTTAGACAGAAATACTGACAGAGACTGCTCCAGAAAAGCTGACACAGAGCACAATCCTAACCATGTCTACTCAAAAGTAAGCCCCATTGCATTCAATGGGTCTTACTCCCAGGAAAGTGTCTTTAGGATTGTAGCCACAGTATCTAGCTGGAAAGTCCCGAGATGCACCCAACCCATATGCACCGGGTAAGAAAGAGCTACCTTAGTAATAGAGTGGAAGAGTATAGTATATCCAAAAAGAGGGGCAAGAGAAAAAAGTTCACATTGTTAAGCTACATTGTTTAGTTGGATGCCTTCAGGAAGGTATCCTCTTCTCCACTTCCTCCTTGAAACTGGTATTCAGGAATGAAGGTATACTGCCTCAGGTTACTGACCAAGGTAGGCAATTATATGGTTATGATGGCCAATAGAAGTTTATCATGGCCAATAGAAGTTTATCATGGCAAAACGAGAATTAGTCTAATTTTTTTGGGAAACCTCCTAAGTTTATTTTAAAATTATATTCCACCTTTCCTATGCTGAAGCAAATGCCGAAGACACTCGGTTTAGTGGCCAAGACACTTAAGACAACATCCTGTGGTTATGAATTCCCCAAGTTAAATATGCCTTGTGTAGCGTTTTTTGGCCCATCTTGAATATCCTTGTCATCACTGTCATTAAAGTTCTAGCATCATTCCTGAGGGAAGAAAAAAAATTATCCTGCGTGTCTCAACACCATGGCTAAGGCTGCATTTCTGCATTATACACTACATTTCTGGGAGCAGGCTCAACTGAATAGGCCTTACTTCTGAGTGAACATGCATTGAATTACACTACCACACATTTTTTTCTGTCATTAAGAGTGGCATCATTTGTGTATCTGAGGTTATCACTATTTCTCCCAAAAATCTTAATTCTGGATTGTGATTCATCAAGCCCATCCTTTCTCATAATTTACTCTCCTTATAAATTAAATAAGGTAACAATATACATCATTGTCATACTCCTTTCCCAAATTTAAACCACTCTGATGTTCCATATTTGGTTCTAACTGTTGCTTCTTAACAGGTTTCTCATACCATTCTAACAACAGAAAAAAGGAGGAACTACGGAACCTCTTGATGAGGGTGAAAAAAGAAAGTACAAAATGCAGCTTAAAACTAAACATTAAAACAACCAAAGATCATGGCTACTGGTCCCATCAGTTCATTACAAATAAAGGGGAAGAAATGGAATTTGTGACAAAGGTTTTTTTGGCTCTAAGATCACTGCAGATAGCGATTGCAGCCAAGAAATTAAAAGATGCCTGCTTCTGAGGAGGCAGGTCTACACGACGTAAAAGCTATGGCTGTGGTAATGTATGGCTGTGAGCTGGACCATAAAGAAGGCTGATCGCTGAAGAACAGATGCCTTCGAATTATGATGCTGGAAAAGACCTTTGAGAATCCCTTAGACTGCAAAGAGATCAAATCAATCTATCCTTCAGGAAATCAACGCTGACTGTTCACTGGAAGGACAGATACTGAAGCTCAAATATTTTGGCTACATCATAAGGGAGGCAAAACTGAAAGCAAAAGGAGAAGGGGTTAGATAGTGTCACCTAGGCAATGAACATAAATCTGGACAGACTTTGGAAACTAGTGGAGGATAGGGTAGCCTGGCATTCTAGTCCATTAGGGTCACAAAGAATTATACACAACTGAAGTATTAAACAAAAAACAAGCATTTTTACTTCCACTCTTATCTGAGCACAAATTACCAGTTAATCCTCCTATCTTCTGCTTTGCAAAATCCATTTCCAGACACGATCAGTGGTTTGATTAGTTCTCATCTTTATAGTGTCCTTTTCTGAGTAATGTTTTTTACTGGTTAAGGCAAATTGCTCAGGAATTCAGTTGAGCCTCCTACAAAAGTGGTTTAATTTACATGTAAAAAAACCCATGAAGTGCTGTACAAAGAGCCCATGTAGGGCTGTAGTGGCACATTCAAGACGCTGTGCCTGTTAACAACAGGCTGGGGTTCAACACCTGGGTCTTACAAGACTTGAGTGAGCTCCCGACTTGAGCTGGACCATAAAGAAGGCTGATCGCTGAAGAACAGATGCCTTCGAATTATGATGCTGGAAAAGACCTTTGAGAATCCCTTAGACTGCAAAGAGATCAAATCAATCTATCCTTCAGGAAATCAACGCTGACTGTTCACTGGAAGGACAGATACTGAAGCTCAAATATTTTGGCTACATCATAAGGGAGGCAAAACTGAAAGCAAAAGGAGAAGGGGTTAGATAGTGTCACCTAGGCAATGAACATAAATCTGGACAGACTTTGGAAACTAGTGGAGGATAGGGTAGCCTGGCATTCTAGTCCATTAGGGTCACAAAGAATTATACACAACTGAAGTATTAAACAAAAAACAAGCATTTTTACTTCCACTCTTATCTGAGCACAAATTACCAGTTAATCCTCCTATCTTCTGCTTTGCAAAATCCATTTCCAGACACGATCAGTGGTTTGATTAGTTCTCATCTTTATAGTGTCCTTTTCTGAGTAATGTTTTTTACTGGTTAAGGCAAATTGCTCAGGAATTCAGTTGAGCCTCCTACAAAAGTGGTTTAATTTACATGTAAAAAAACCCATGAAGTGCTGTACAAAGAGCCCATGTAGGGCTGTAGTGGCACATTCAAGACGCTGTGCCTGTTAACAACAGGCTGGGGTTCAACACCTGGGTCTTACAAGACTTGAGTGAGCTCCCGACTTTAGCTCCCTGCCAATCTAGCAGTCTGAAAGCATGCAAATGCAAATAGTACCACTAAAAGATAAATTGGCACACTAGCAAGACAAAAAAATTGTGAAGGCACATGTCGGTTTTTTTTTCCATTGCCACAAGCCACACCATCCCACAAGAGTGAAGCTCAAATCCCATTCTGTTGACTGATCCCCCAAATCCCACAGCACATGCACAGTGATTGAAAATCGGTGCTCTAAAGGCAAGGCTCAGAAATGGGGATGAGTACTGTATCCAATAGCCAGTCACAGCTAGCAGTACATCCGGCAGGGGATACCTTTATCTTTAAAAAAACCCAAACAAATCAGAACTTTGTAAATTTTATAGGTGTTTGTACATTACTAAAAAATCATTAAGTTTAAGGTTCTGCAATGTCCGCTTGTAAGATCTTAAGAGCTGAACTATATGCCTGCTTGGTGGCTCAAATATGACAATGAGCTGTTAATAATTTTGAATCAACTTTGTCAGTTATCTAGATTAGACTATACAGAACAAAACATTTTAACCCAGTTTTGAAATAGGAAACATTATGAATGTGTTGGATATTTAAGCACACTTTTAGAAATTCAGTATATGATCTGAATTAATATAGTATTTGTTCTTATTTTGGCTGATATAGGGTGAACAAGGTCAGGGACATGGCTTAGGTCTCCCTCTTTTGAGTTTACTGAAGGTGGCAGGAATGGATAAAGATTGCCAAGTGCCTCACATACTACATGGACTTAAAAAAAGCAGGCTTCCATGTCACTCTTGGAAGACTATGGTATCGTGCTCAGCGCTGCATACGCTGCATGCCAAGCACGAAAGCCTGGGTTAGATTGATATGGAGGATAGGCTGTTACCCAAGCAGCAAATCCCCCCTCTCCACACCAGTGAATTAGTCCAATGGAAAGGCAGAGCCAATACGATTGGATCCAGCTGGCGTCACAGAGCTGGGCTAAGGACAGGAGCTCACCCTGTCTTGTGGGGCTGACCTGGATCTCGAATCCTGGCCTGCTGGTTAACAGGCACAGTGTCTTAGCCACTTGGGCCACCCACAGCCCTAACATGGACTTAACATGCTGTTTTAATGTGAAGAATTGATTCTCGAGGAGAGAAGTAAGGCAACTGGGAAAATGTTTACATACTTGGCCTTCAGAGCCAAGAGGATCATGGTAGGAATAGGATTTTGGACTTATAATGCAGTGCAATTGCTTCAGACAATTTGATTCTCACCAATAATGAGCAGATTTCCAAACCTTTAAATCCAAGCACAAGTTGACTTCAGCCTCACATGCAAGCCAAATCTCTTTCCTAGCATTGGAGAGAAAATACCAAGCTAGATCTCCCACAGAGCCCAAATCTGTCCATTTATCAGAACCTGCTCCCTGCAAAGTATTGTGAAAGGAGGTAGAGTGTTGCTATTTCTGGGGTATCTTGATCTTCTCTACTGGCCATACTGTGTTGAGACATCTCCAGGATAAGGATTCAGAGGTGGGATGTTGCAGCACAGTGAGCAGATTATGGCAGTTCACAAGATAAATGCTCCATTCATAATCCTTTGTTAAAGTAGACAAAAGGCACTTTGTCCCCATGTTTGGCTATAATTTTTGCTTGGAGATCAGGTTCCAGACGCTGAAAGGCAATTGAGCTGGAAAAAAACATAAGAAAACATTGTCTTACGTGTAGCACAAAACAATTCAGTATAACCTGACCTTAGGATGGATATAGGAACGTCTGACACTGCCTTATGCTGTAATGCCTCCTAAAATGTTGTGTATAGGCTCCTGGAAAGCAGAATGATGTGTGAAACTACAGGATTTTGTTATGACACTATTCTATATAGATAAGATTCAAGGTATTGCAACTCAGTGTGTACAATTTAAACTCACATATCGGAGTCTACTTTGTAATTGACAATTGCTGTCTTCACTCATCCAACATAGCAGTGATTGAAGACAATGGGAGGAGCAACTGAGAGGACAAGGAATCAGGTTGTCACTCATCCTTGAGAGCTAAAAGCATATTGGAAGAAAAAACATGAAAAACCAATGATGTAATAGTTTCATCTACAGAGGTGGAGTACACTATTGTGTGTGTCTAAATGCAGTGGTTTTCAAGGGGTGTGCCGTGGCACACTGTTGTGCTGCATCACCTTATCAGGTTTGTTGCGAGAGAGAAGCAGCCTTGTTGTCCCTTGTGCTGCAGCGGCGGAGGCTGAAAGCAGCAGGCACTTTTATCTCCTGTGACTGCGCAAAGCCAGGAGGCTGCCAGGAAGGGAATGCAAACAGAGCACACTGCCTTTTCAGATGTTCAGCTGCCTCTTTGCTCAGCACAGCCACATGAGTACTCTGAGGCTTCCTGGCTTTTGCACAAGATGAGGCATTCCTGCTGCTCCATGGCTCAGCTCAGAGCAGTCTTTGCCTTGTGTGGCTCTGCAAAGCATGGAGTGCCTGATAAGGGACTGAAGGCAGCAGCACTTCTCCTGCAACAGGCAGGAGCCTGAGAGAAGCAGCACTGAGGCTGCACTCCTTTCCATATCTACCTGGGAATCAGAGCTATAATGGGACTTACTTCTGGATAGGCACACCTGCTGCTGGGCAAAGAGGAGATGCAGCAGAGTAGGGATGCAGCCTTATTTGTTTATTAAATAAGTTACTGAATTTTAAAAGTTTTTATCAACATTTTATTTAATCAAATGTTATTGACTGAACTTTGCTTATGCTTAGTTATTGAACTTTAAACACTACCTTAATACAGGACTTATTAAAATATATCCCCACAACCTGATGGTGTTCCTCTACAGTTTTAGTGACTTGCCAGTGTGCCACAAAATGAAAAAGTTTGAAAATCCCAGGTCTAATTGGTAGAGGTGCCAACCAGATTAAGGGGCTGTATACAACTGATATAGCAGGAGCCACAGCTAAATGGTCAGGGAACCCCACCTTTAGCTCAGGACATCTGAGCTAAATCAAATCTGGTAGCAAACCAAATCCAAAGAACTTTCTTTCTACATCAGGTGTTATTGATGGTGCCAGCCAGACCAGATTATATTAAGCAGCATAAGTACCACTGAATTCAATAGGCTGGATTTCCAAGTAAACATGCAAAACTGTAATAAAGTTACAAGACAGCATGAATCATTCCTGTGTGGAAATATATTGAATCCTTCCCCCATTAGACTACATCCCCTGGTGAAATGTTGTGCATCAGTTGGAAAGCATTTGTCAACAGCAGTAGTGATGCCCTACCAGCTTGTGAGGGATAAGGGAAATCAGAAGATCAGTCAATAACTGAGGGGGAGAGGAAAGCAGAAAATGTGAAAAAGCTAGTACCTCCTTTGTGGAAAGAGAGCACAGGCAACTGGAACCATGAATAAAAGGCTGAAAAAAAATTAGACAATGTAACACACAAAGCACATTGATATTCCAACCTTATTATGGTTCTTTTACAAATATGATCACATTGCTATTGTCTCCAACACCCACATCTTAGTCACCTGCTAAGTTTTGCCATTTGGTGCCTACTGTATTCCAGCAGGTGGGTGCACCATAAAGAAGCCTACCTTAAAGTATTCCAAGGAGCTGCATTATACTAAATCAGACCAACAGCCAACCTTTTGTTAACCTTACAGGTAACCCATTACTGTTAACCTTAATTAGACCCCTGGAAGCAGTGGTGGGCTCCAGCAGGTTCGCACCTACTCAATAGAATTGGTTGTTAATGAGAGATAGGACATATAAAGTTTAAAAATAGCCATTTAAAAGTGGCTGCCAGATGGGCATAGAACCAGTTGTTAATTTCTTTGAATCCCATCACTGCCTGGAAGGTATCTTTACAAGACACCTTGGGTTTCCTTTTGTTAAGGAATGAAGGTGGGATACAAATCTACCTATTACTTGTGAAGAAGGTAATTGAATTCAAGACCATCTTAAGCATGAACACTTCCTCTTAGCATGCAGTTTCTGCCCTAGATGCAAAAGGTCTTGAAAATTGTTGACAATGTCATTCAGACAGTGACTGCGCACCCAAAATAATGACTGGGAAGATAAAACTAAATCCTTGTCTCTCTTTGTCATACCAAGACATGAAAAGGTCTTGATGTCCCATTTGTAATTCTTTCTGCTAATTTTAACTGTATTTTGAACAGGTCATAGGAAATTCTTCCAGATAAAATCTGTAACTTACATTAAAGGTTGGTAGCCATAAAATCAGTAAGAGAAACAAGCCACTTACACTACTCCAACGAATACTGCTTGCAATGGAGCATGAAGGACCTGGATTTTCTGTAAAGAAAACGCAAATAAAGTTCAAAACTTCAAGTTAATCCTGAAATACTAGAGAAAGAAAACCATTACTTCTAGATCTAAAAGCATTGGTACACATTTACAAATAATGGCCCAAGGCTATAGCATGTGTTATTCCAGAGCACTATACAAGCATATCTAAACATGGATGTCCTAGGGACCAGCATTCACCCTAATATTAATCTAAAGGAACTTACCATGGGAACTCTAAAAGGGAATGAGATGGACAAACTATAGGTAGGAATCTGCAAAAGACGAGGCTATTTTTCCTGACAAAGGGGTGTTATCCGTTGTCAGGAAAAATAACCTCATCTTTTGTAGGTCCCTAACTAAGGATAAAGGATTACCTAGAATTAATCTGTCTGTGACAGATGATTACTCTGTCTCCCTGTAAAGGTGATGCACCATTTCCAATGGAAACTTGATCCAATGCTCATAGGGAATTTGCTGTTCAAAATACTCAAGCTAAATCTCTGCTACTGCAGTTTGATCTAGTCTGTCCTAGTACTTCCATAACATGATGGTTTTTTCAATTCCTTTATCTAATGTGGTAGGTTTTATTTATTCCCATGTCCTGTTCTGCAACAGGAGATCTTCACCTGGCTAAAATATAGCTGTTCCATGGAGAGAAGCCTCAGTAACTTTAATAAAAGATGTGAAAGAATCCTTTACTTAGAATCCTTGGGGGTTCTGAAGAAGGAAGAAAATCCGCCAGAAAAAGTGGGAATGCATATGTATCCTGAACTACTTACCTTCATGAAAGCATATTTTTCAAGTCTCTCCATGACAACAGGAAGCAAAACTGGGGAGAAACAGAAAAAGAGACCATTAGTTCCATCTGGTTAATTCACATGTTAAAAAGCCTGTCGTCTACACTTTAGCAGCTCCTTTGTGAATTTCTATACATAGAAAGTCATGCAGAATGCTAGACCATAGATTGGCCTCATGTGGGCATAGATTCTCTGGGTGCTACAGTGTGTATCTTTACCTCCAGCCTCATCTGGCTTGTAAGTTTGGAAGTGTCTGTCTGGTATAATGATTCCAAACATTTTGAGTTTGGAGCATCAGGTCAAAAGTTTGGGAGAGACAAATTTGTGAACATCCCTGATTCAAGTGGTTGCTGTACACTAAAGCCATTCCATTTGAAGCCCATGTTTTCTGAACATTCTGAGTGCTAGAAGTAGTTTTACAATGATCCTTTAAATCTAGCTGGAAGATAACTTTTCACTGTTCTCAACAAAATAGTATTTGAGTTTATAGTGCTATTAAAATCACAAAAGAGATTCCTTTCATGGAAGAATCAAGTCAGCACTATAATAGCCACTTATTTAGAACTAGTGAAATGCATGCATACTGCAGGAGTAAAATTTCAAGAATATCTGTAAAACCCTCTGCTGTGCAACACACTCCCTGTGCAGTGGTGGTCCCATTGCCCCCCCACTCCCCACACACTGCGCCCCCCTGCGTGCACCATCCCCTCCCAGTGCATTAGGCACTGGGTACCATATTGGCTAGATATTGATAAGTCAGTCTTCAATGTTAAGTATAGGACTAAAACTTATTTCTCTCCTTTAACCCTTAGGGGTTAAATTTCTCAAAATTTCTTGATGGGCATTCATGTTGCATAAAGAACAGCCTCCCCAAACTTCATGTTTCTAGGTCTGACTGTTTTGGCTGGGCATTGATGAGTTAGTCAGTGACTTCTCAGTTATATATATATGGATAAGATACTTTGTAGAAAAAAAAACCGCTTTGTAGCACATTTCTCTCCAATGGGGAAAATGGGGGGATGGTATTTTAGCATCAATGTGGCAGAATCAGGTCTTACCCCAATGACTATAATGGGAAGGGTGACAAAAGGATCAGATCTAAACATATCCTGAGCTCCCAGCATTGTCTTATCCCCAAGATAGTGAAGGGCCATAATTGAGGTATGGTGAATAATTTGTGTCAAGCTGGATTGCTTAACTATACAGTGGCGCCTCATGTAACAATTCATTCCGGAGGCATGTTTGTTATGTGAAACATTCTTTATGTGAAGTGGATTTTCCCATAGGAAATAATGGAAACTAGAGGATTGGTTCCACAACCCCCAAAATATTCATATAAAAATATTAACTGGATGTAAAAATGACAAAACACTGGAATTGAATTCAAAACATGCATTCAATATGCATGATCCTATAAAGTCTACTTAGGCTGCAGTCCTAAAGACATTCTCCTGGGAGTAAGCCCCATTTAACACAATGGGGTTTACTTCTGGGTAGACACGGTTAGGAGGCTGCAATCAAAGACATTTTCTTCTGCAATCAAAGCTGCTTTCAAAGCTCCCCACTTTCTCCTTCTCTTCATCCTGAGCCTCTCTCTCTCCTGCTCCCTTCTGGCTAGCTCTTAGCTGCTTTGCTCTTCTCCACTGCGAACGCCACAGGAGGAACAGCATGGAAGTGTTGCTTTCGCTTTGGGCAGGCGCGCTAGGCAGCCCTGAAGCCTTTTAAAAGGGCTGCCAGCCAATGCATCTGCCCCAACTGCCAATGAGTTAGTTTGTTACGTGAAGCAGAATCCTAGATAAATTTTTGTTTGTTATGTGGAACATACTTTACATGAGGCATTTGTTACATGAAGGCGCCATTGTACTTCTAACTATCCTCTGGTGTCTAGCATTTGTCAAGCTGTTCTTTAACAAGGGAGAAATGTGAATGCTTACTCATGCCAGGAGCTGCCATAGTGATGCGGGAAACCACTACTTGTGTTATCCCCTTGATCGCAGCTCTCTGAAAAAAGAAATGGCAGTGTCACACTGGACTTTTAAATTAACACATCAATTATGAAATGCATCAGGATAAGTAGCAGGCCCATTGCTTAAAAATGCTTATTAAAAAGCGGGCATGTTTGCTTGATGACTCCAAAAGCAACGTGGTAAGACTGGGTTATTCAACCCCAAAACTCCATTTGTGACTGTCTATCTAGGCCACACACCAGAAAAAGGGAAGACACAAAGATATAAATACAAAAGTATTGCAAACATATCTGTTTTCCAAAAAAGAGAGAATAAAATGAAATTAGAGATATTTCAGCAATCTACACTATATAAAACATAGTTCTATTTGTTTGAATATTTAACCCACAGTTTAAAACTCATTGTATAATCTAGTCCCAGTGTTTCACTTTGAATTGTGGAAAGCATCTTTCATGAAGAATTGCAAAGAATTCAATTCTTTGCAAAGAATTGGGGGTTGCAAAGAATGCATACTCTTTGCCTGTTCATCATAATCACAATTATATAGGTCTCTCCTCCAAGTTTTTTATTTGGTATATTGTTGGAATCCAGGCATTATTTATACTGAGGGTCTCTTCTTTTTTTGGTTATATTGTTTACATTTTTGAATAAAAAAAGCAGGCCTCCATCAGTCTTGGAAGACTATGGTATTGTGCTCAGCGCTGCATACACTGCATGCAAAGCACGAAAGCCTGGGCTGCATTGTTATGGAGGATAGGCTGTTACCCAAGCAGCAAATCCCCCCTCTCCACGCCAGTGAATTAGTCCAATGGAAAGGCAGAGCCAATACAATTGGATCCAGCTGACGTCGCAGAGCTGGGCTAAGGACAGGAGCTCATCCTGTCTTGTGGGGCTGGCCCGGGTCTCGAACCTTGGCCTGCTGGTTAACAGGCACAGCGTCTTAACCGCTTGCGCCACCCACAGCCTAATTCAATGATTTTTGAATCAACATTGATTTTAAACATTGATTTAATTCAATGATTTTTGAATCAACATTGTAGTATATAGTACAATCATTGATTGTAGTATTGTACTGTTGCATTGTAGAGAACAATCCAAATCTGATTTAAATTCAGATTGTCTGTAGCCTGCTAACAGATGAGAATGCAAACTCTTTGTATACCCCTCAGAATAATTTCCACAGTTGCAAAGGAAACATTGGGACTAGATTTTACAATGTGTTTTTATCCATGGTTTAAAGTGGGGGGTCTCCAAACATATTGACAGGAGGGCCACATCTCTCCAACACTGTCAGGGGCAAAAAAAAAACTAATTTACATTTCAGATTTGAATAAATTCACATAAATTTACATACAAGAATGCACTGGAATGGATTACAGGACTTGCCCAGGATAGAGGGATCTTGAGGCTGGCCCCAGTGATGGGGTTAGGAGACCCATGGTTTAAAAAGAAAATTTAAATTATATTTTAAACTCATCCAACCACAAAGCCTTGGTATATTTGTAGTATTGTATATTTCATGTGTTGCACAACTATACAAAGGAATTTGCATCTGAAATCCATTCGCTGAAGAGTCAAAAGGTCTTTAATCCATTGACATATGGGGGACACTTATCCTTCCAATTAGCCTAGATATCTCCAGAGTTTAGAGAAGTTAGAGGCTAGCAACCTTATAGCAATTTTTAGCAATGCTATCTAAGTATCTAAATATAGCACTGTTTGCTGAATGAAATACAACAAGGCATTATAAACGGTGTGCACAGCATTTGGATTTTGAGTTCTTGTTCTCTCTTGAGATGACCGTCATGAGGAATATATACTTGTGCCAAAATTAGCCACCTGTTTCTCTGTTAAAGCAACTCTTAAGTAAAGAACCAAATACAGACCTGAATGGAAGATAACAGGAAATGGTAAAATAAAAACAACCCAGGAGTGACCTGTACTACTTTTTAATTACAGTGGAAATGCCCACACATCCCTACCCATGCCTATCAGACTGGAGGTCCTTGGTTCTCTTGCGTTACTCAAGTTTCATACACTATTCCCTCCTCAAGAATATTATCTAAAGAAGAGCTATGACCTATTCAGAAGAGTTCACATATATAACATAAAAAAGGATAGCAGGACTGCAATTACTGCCTACAATATCCATTTGCCTCCTATCCCCTTTCCAACATCTGCATATCTAGGAGAACAAGGGCAAAGAGGTACACCAACACTGGGTTAATGTCTGTTCTGTTGTCTCTACATGTAATATATGCATGTGGAGGGTTCTTATGGATGTCCCTCAAGTGTAGCACTGTTGCAAGTTTCTGACTACAAAAGCTGTATGATTATAAATTTAAAAAATCATTCAGTTTTAATGGCATAACAGCTACTCCCAGTTTCCCTTGTACCTGAAATGCAGATCTTGCTCACCAGCCCACTACTATCCCATGTTGCTGTCATGGGGCCAAGGAGAAGAGAACACAGGGCACAACAGGTCACCACCTGTTCAAAATCTGATAGCAAATCAAAGACTCCAAACTCTTTTGGATACCAACAACTCTTGAGAGGAAATTCTAATGCCCCAAGAGCACTGCTCACCAGAACAGAGCACTGGTGTTGCTATCTTCTGTTCTTAAACTATTGCAAATATAACACTTACCCTGGACTCGCCCAAAGGGTTGTTATTTTCATCCGTCACAGTGATCCCATTAATGAGTTCCCTAAAGCAGACACAAACGCATGATCGTGGATGTTGGGACTAATTTGTTGGGCTTTGGAATGCTCCTGTCCCTCCTCAAGCCCAGCAATTCCCTTGCATATGAGTTCCATTTCTCTTCTGAAAGGAACCATTCTAGGTTGTGATATTTAGGCCCCAATCCCATATTTGCTTAATCACTTAAAGGAAGACTGAGGCAGCAAAAAGGGCAGATGCTACAGCAGGAGGAACTACTCCGATTCAACATGGTAGATAGCATCTGACTTTTCTGCATGTGCAGGCAAGTCTCAGACTCTTCGTAGTTCTCAACACTGAATCTGACATGACATTGTTAAAACTAGAGGCAAGGTTGAAACCACAAAGGGTTAAATGCAAAATCAGTAATTTCATGTGAAGACACCAGTACACACACTCCAGGGAATGATCTGAAATTGAGTGAGGCCTCACTCACGTCCTTTGTCTCTATCAAACACCACTTCACCACTATCATTTACCACTGAATTAAAATGGGGACACAAAATATCACTGAATCTTCTGACTGTGCAATTCAAATCTAGCAGGTTCACTAAATCCTTTGATAACAATGTGCCATAAGGGAATATCATACCGCTGAAAAGTACATTCTGTCTCCCAAAACTGACTGAACACAACAACTTAGTGGTGCAATGCTGCCTCCTGGTGTTCACTGCAAAATTATCTGCATCTCTATGAAACTTGGCCATTCATTACAAACATTCATCTCAACATTAAAAACAAGTCAGACACATCTGGGAAGAAGGGATCAATTTGTTACTGCTAGTTAACATTCCAAAGGAGAGTCATTTGTGATATTCTGTCAGGTTTTAGAAACTTCATGAGTTTGTATTAACGTTGACACTGGAGCATTTGTACACCTAAAGACAAAAGTGATAGCTGAAAGCCATAGAAAGCCTTTTGTAGCCACCTTCAGCCAAACTGGGATGCTCAAAAGGGAAGAAGAATCTCAAAAGGGATTTTGATTAAAGATAGGCAACGTTTACATTTTATGCCCTCGTCAATAAAATACATGATAAAAATGGAGTCACAGCTTGTCACACCATCACAACTTTGCTCCAATCAGCGTTGCTAGAGACACATTTTCTAAGCAGGTTTCTCTGCTACCTTTCAAAAATGTGAAAAATCCATCCTAGAAGACTAGTCAGCAAGTGTTGCTTGAGCAGATGTGTATCTAGAGAGGATGCAAAGCATTGTTTTGCATGGTACCTGGCAATGGAATGCAAGCAACCTTCCTCATTCGCCCTTTGAAGCTATTCCGGGCTGCTAGAGAAAAAATAAGGAGACACCTCTGATTTGTTCCACCTAGAATGGCTGTGAAGAGAAGGACACTAACATGACAGTGAGGTGCTATGCAAAACTTAATGCTTTGCTCTTTAGCTAAGCTACTGAACTGCACTGTAGTACAAGATTTGCAAACCACCCCTACAGAGATTTCAAAGTTTGTGATCTTCTCTTTCAGGTGTGGCGAGATGGGACTTTCCAAAACTACTTCCCCTAAGAGTAATTTTTCACATATGAAAAAGATCCATGCAAGTGTATGCAGGAGATAAAGTGGAGGAGCTGCACTGCCCCTTGCTATTTACTGTGGACCATCCTTTATTATTCACAATGTACATGTGTTATTTTTTTTTTACGAATACCTTTATCAGCATCAAGCATTACCACAAAACAAAAGCATCAAAAGAAGAACAATATCATAGGGAAGGGGTGGGAGTGTGGAAGAGAGAAATAGGAAAATTAATTCAAAGGAGGAATAAAGGATAGGGAGGGGAGGGAACTAGTAGGAGAGAGAGTTTAATAATTTGATTTAAAAAACTAGCAACAGCAATAGTATTTTCTGACAAATTATCACTCAATAAAGCAAAAGTGGGGTCAATGAATGGGCCAGGAGGGCACCACAAAATGGGATTCAAGTACTAACTACTGAGTGAGCATCTGACTACGGATTGTTGGACATCAAATCAGATGTGCTCAAGAGAATCTGGTTCAAGTAGGCAAAAGGGGCACAATCTTAGATTCCAGGGGGTATGGGAAGACCTACCATGATGAAGCGAGGAAAGAAAGATGTTAAGGCGTGCCAGCATAAATGCTCTTCTGAGGGAGGGATTTTGCAGAGTGAAAAAATATTTAAGGGGTTGACCTTGAACTGGACAATGACCGAAAGACAGAGGGGAACATACTGGATTTAAACTAACAAAAAGAGCAGCAAATTCTGTTTCCCAAAGTCTGTCTTGGATTAGCTTAAAGGCTTTGCCAAGATCAAGATTCGCAAATGATTCTAGTGGAAGACCTAAAGAATCAAGTTTGGTGTTGATTTTTTGGAACCAGCTGGACCAGAAGGGGTCTCTTAATAGGTCATTCAAGAGAGAATTGGACGGGAGGTTTAAGTGCAGTCGAAGCCAGAATTTAAATGTTATGGACCATGCTATCGTGGAAGGTAGGTGAATTCCCAACTCTAAGGCTAGAGTTGCAAGACGAATAAGGTTGGGCACGCCAAGTATCCTCCTGAAAAAGACGGCTGCCACTTGATCTGGGGAATTATCTACTGCCACAATCCATGTCAGGATGCAATATAATAGCTGGGAGATAATCTTAGCCCTGAAGATCTGCAGGGCTGTGGGTAAGAACTGGTTGCCATTTTTATGGTGGAAGCAAGTTATCACTTTAAGATGATGATGGGAGGTACAGATAGCTAGCTTCCTATGAACTGCCAAATTTAGACAAAAGTGAAAGGGCAGGCCTAGGTATTTAAAAATAGAGACCTGTTCATAAGTAGGGTGGCCGATCTTCCGGACGATGGTGACCAAGATATAGAAAAAACTAAGATTTTGGTTTTATTAGAGTTAATAATCAGATCATTAGATGAGCAATAATCCTGGAAAACAGAGAGTGAACAATGAAGGCCAGATTTAGTTAAGGAGAGAAAAGCCGCATCATGTGTGTTATTTTAGGTTTGTGAACATGCAGTAAGATCAACTGCACTGTGCACAGCTTAAATCATCGCACACTAGGCATAACAGAAAGTAAACAGGCAAACATTATTCACCTGCAGAGGACCCACTTGAATACAGTGAGCTCAAACAAAAACTGTGAGATCAGCAGTTTTGGCAAGTGACAAATTTATTTGCACTTCATAGTGGTTGTAGGGCAGCTTTTAAAGAACAAGAATGCTGCTGCTTTTGTTGCTGCTCCAGCTGTATCACCTATCATCTGTTTCACCTTTGCAGTTTGTTTCTAGAAGATACAGTCAAGCACCCAAGGCTAAAACAGCAGCAAAACTACAAAGATTACCATGCTTTACTTCTGCAGAGAGGAAGAAGACAGGCTTAGGAAGGTGACACACTACTGCAGTCAGATAAGAACTCACTGCTCTCTGCGACAGTCATTTAAAAATTCCCCTGGGACAGGTGATAGAACAGCCTCTATTTGCAGCATCCCTCTATTTGCAGCATCCAACACAACCTGGAAAATGTCATTTAAAAAGCACACATGATAAACTGCATTAACAGCAGTAATCAGAACTGCATATTATTTTCTCCCAACTCTGCAGGTTCAAACTTAGAGGAAGAAAAAAGATTTGCTATCAACCCTTTTGTAACCTCTCAGCTTGACTACTACATTACATACATTATATAACCTTTATTGGCATTTTAAAATACAAGGTGACTGGTAGTGCTTGACTACTATAGTGCTTGCATTTTCATTGTGTATTTATTTTACCTATTTTTGGGATTTCTACTCCGCCTTTTCAGTTAAACAGACTCAAGGCAGCTAACAACACAATAATCTATATATAGAAGAGACATTTAAAAACAACCCACCACCCAAAATTAAGTTAAAAAGCCAGTTTAAAAACACTACTGAAGGCACAACCCCTTCCCCCAAACATCCCTATCAATTGTATGGCCAAAGGTTAATAAAAACTCCATGACATCACAGTGGTCTAAGTCAATAACTAGGAGATTCTTTCCAGCAACCAGTTTTTAGCCCTTTATATCGTATAATCTGTAATGTACATGAGGTTGCCATACAGCATCCCCAGAATTATTTTCAAAAATTCCAGGTGTCAAAGATAGGGCCGGGTGGATGGGTGTGCTACGTGGGAAATTCTGAGAACATGTGTTTTCTAGTCCACATATGTTGGTCAATTGCAACTGCATTTTTGGCCCATTTGATCAAGCTGCAGCTTTTAACATTCTCATCTAAGATGGGTGCAGACAGCCTTTTCAAAAGGCAAGTAAATTCATAATGGCAAGTAAATTCATAATGTGAACCACTCTCAAACCAGTAACTACTGGTTAAAGCTTGTAATGTAATAAAAAGGCAGTCAGGAACCATGGTTTGATTGGTATTTTGCTACTATAACTGCATATCATATGCAATAAAAAAGAAATGAGAATTCAGCCTAGCAGAACAGAGTTGTCCACTGATATCAGAATCACTGATGTTCTAATTACCCTGCTGACCCAGACCGCATCTTATTGTACAGATTAGTTAATAGGCTAAAAATTAGATATTGCCAATTGCTTCTAAGAAGTCCCTCAACACAGTGATGCCATGGAACTTTATAAACTGCTTAAATGTTTAAGCAGTAAAATGACGCCAATTACTCTTCTATGAGAATAGCAAGAGGTCACTTGACTAAGAGGAATACATTAGCCAAGATCTAGGAATAGATACAGAGAAAATAGTAGATTTGGAAACTTGACTCAAATTATTTGGGATTCTGGCTGCAAAAAATTTGAGACAGACAGCAAGGTGGGGCACAGTGAGAGAACGTTGAGGAAATGCAATGCTGAGACTAGTATCCTGCCTGGCGCTACCTGCTCGTTTTCTTCTGTGGAAGGCTTCTTCTCACTTGCTTGGCTGGTGCTGACCCAGCCCTAAGCAGTCCAGCCTGGCCAAACTAGGATACAGCCTTGCCCTGCCATGCCTGTGGATCAAAGGGAAAATTTTGTTCATCGCTACTAGGGTGGGATGACAGGGAAGGGTGAATGAAGGAAGAGTTCAGGTGAGCAGAACCATCTGCACTGATGCTTGACAGATGGCATGGAGGAAGGGATGGTGGGAAGAATAGAAAGGGCACCTCCAAGCATACGCACCACCCAGCAGCATCTCCATTTCTGTGGGCATTTTGGGGGGCAGGGATAGCACTCATTAGTTGAATTCTGGTTACACTGCATATGATTTGTTTTAATAAAGTGCTAACCTTCGGCAATTTCCATATTTACATTCTTCTAGGATTATGGATTGAGATTTTGGCTTTTTGTTATTGTTAATAACTAACCAATTGGTAAAATTCCAAATTGTAAATAAAACTTACATCTGATTCAATTTTAAAAAGCACAGGTGAAAGGACAAGATTTTAAGATTGTGGCATAATGAGGTTACTGATGTTAGCTTCCAGGATCAGATGCTAGACAAAATTAAGCAGGTGTATAGGTAGACTCTAAAATGTTGTAATTTCACAGCAAGAGGGGCATGTGTTCTCCAATAGCAAAATTTCTGCCCATATTCATCTGGCAGTTAGGCAGTATAGTGCACATTAATAAAGATATCACATGGATTGTTTCCTTTTAGCAAGAATGTGCATAGCTGCTGGCATGAAGACAGTATGTCTGGCTGCACCCAAGCACTGTTTATACAAATCTCATTGGTTTATGATAGCTTTATCATCCACAAAGTACTCAGGTGAAAAAATCTTAAAATTAAACTCACATTATATTTTTTGTTTTGATTAACTGTGCATCACATTTTATAACATTAAAGGAAGGCTCCATCAACTTGCTTCACAAGAAGCAAGAAAATATGCTTCTAGGAAAAAGTGAACAGTCTGTCCATGTGTTTTGATTACTTTGCTTAGTCTGGAATCAGCAATTCAGAAGCAGCTATACAGACTGAATAAATGAATTATTTCAAAGGAAAACATCACAGGCAACTTGGCCTTTAACAGTAGGTAAAGCTTTGACCTGAAGACTCATGTCGTTTATTGCAGGCAAAGTTTGTTAAAGTTTCATCCCGCCCTCCTTCCCTTTTTCAATGGTCTCTTAGGTTCTACTAAGATACTTACTGCTGCCTCATCAAGGGAATATTCACACAGTTGGCAGCAGCTACTGCCACAAAGGGAACCCAGCGGGCCACGAGGGATGGGGCTCTCTGTATAAAGATAGATAACGCAGTTAGTTGTCAGACCAGAAGAGCCCTGCTAGCTTTTAGAGGAACTGGAAAGATCAAGGGAGAATAATGGTGCAACTATGTTCTGGATATATATATACACACACACACACGTGTGTGTGTGTGTGTGTGTGTGTGTGTGTGTGTGTGTGTGTGTGTGTGTGTGTGTGTGTGTGTGTATTCAATTATATATATAATTGAAAAGTCACTGACTGAGTAACTCACTCATCAATGCCCAGCCAAAACTGCTGGGCCTAGAAGCGTGAAATTTGAGAAGGGTCTTCCTTCTGTGATGGAGGCACCCACTAAGAACCAGTATTCAGAAATTCCAACTATGAGGGGGTGAGAAGGGGTGCAAATGCATTTTCCTCCCTATACTATCCATTGAAGAATCACTGACTGAAGAACTTTCTGCCCCAACCCCAACCCCAACCCCCCCACCCCCAGACTGAGAAGTGTGAAATTTGGAGAGGGTGTTCCTTATGTTATATCATCACCCACTATATAGTTTTTATTTAGTTATATATTCTGTGTTAATTTTTAAAAATAAACTCCACAAGTAAATGTATTGGCTGCTCATAGAGTAGCTGCTCAATTACTTAATAGCTATTTAGCAATGGCTATTGTCCAACAGTGGAAGCCAGACAGGAAGATAGTATTTTGTATACAAAAAAGAAGCTTACAGGGATGGTAGACATTCCCAGTATCCCCATTCAAAAGTTCCCATGCTCATATACAGTTAGTTTGGCTCAAGCTGTCAGTGTGTTAAACTCATCATTGGAACTGTTGTAATTGGAATTGTTTTCTAAACAGGAGGTGGGGGAAGCAATTCAGATTTGGACCATGGTGTGTTTTAACCTTTGTCCCCACTTGTTCCTGATCCAGACTGCCCCCCCCCCAAAACCAGTGGCAATTTGCCAAGAGAAGGCTATTTGGCACTATGTGTCCAATCAAGATTGGAACTTCAGCAGGGAAAATGAGTTAAATAATTCTTCCCTCTATGCCTCCACTTCTTGCTCCTATTTAGCAAACAACCCAAGTACAAGAGCTTTAAGAATGCACTTAATGCAGTGTGTACTCTGACCTTCCTACAAAACATTCTGAATGGCAATGCCGTGTTGTTATTTTTTTCTCAGGCTTGCTGCCTGCTCACAAAATACTGTGCAAAGAATACCTTAGTGTAAAGGTTGAGTCCCACAGCAGTTGCCAGAGCGGTGCTGGTAGCAGTGACATAAGCAACTCCAATTTGCCTGGAATCAAAGAAGACACAACATAGATGGTCAATTTCTGATTAAAAGTTGTGTAACAATTGAGTCATTCATTCGCACTGCCGCTAACCTCTGCAGAACATTTATCCACTTATTTATATGGCAATACACTGGTCACCTGGTTCTAAGCAAGATACTTGCTTTCTGATCTTGTGAGTCAGCAATTTCTGCCTGGCACTCAGACATCATAGGTCAGTGGTTCTTAATCTTTCTAACGCTGTGACCCCTTTATAAGTTCCTCATGTTGTGGGAACCCCCAACCATAAAATTATTTTCGTTGCTACTTTATAACTGTAATTTTGCTACTGTTATGAATCGTAATGTAAATATCCGATATGCAGGATGTATTTTCATTGTTACAATTGAAATGTGTGTTCTATGCACGCATTGAACACAATGGGATTTGTTTCAGAGTAGGAATGTATAGGATTATGCGCTGAGGCTGTCAGTCAGCCCCAGTGTGCGCACAACTACAGCCGGCGATCTAGCAAGCCTGACCTGGCTCCCTGCACCAGGGGTCTTTAGGCGACCCCCAAGAAACCCCCAGGTGACCCCCAAAAGGGTCCCGACCCCCACTTTGAGAAACACTGTCATAGGTGTTCTTAAGAGCTGTTCATAACAAACGTTACCAAAAACTAACTTTTCCAGGTCTGTCTCTATGATCTAAGAGGATGATATGAAACTGAGGACATCTGCAGTCAGGGCAAAGCATTAAATAATCCATAAATGATCAGAGTTCCCACTTCAGCTGCACAAGAGATTCCATTCCCTTACACTTAGCAATATATTCAAAAGACTGACTGTTATGAGCTGCAATAGAACTAATGATTAAAAGGTTATCTAGGGAAGAATGAACAAGACTTTTCAGTGAGCATCCAAGTCAACACCATTCTAATGACTCTTGAGAACTATGTGTTTGAAGCTCCAAGACTCCGTGAAAGGCCAATGATACAGTATTTTCAAAAAAACAGCTGAGATTCAAGCTACCCCGCGTTGTTGGTGCCTTAAACGTGGTGATAGATCCCAGCTATATGCATACAAGAGAACGCAATAGAACAGTATTTCCCTAGAGCAAACATTTTCAATTCACAGCACACGGATAAGGCACTAATACAATATAGGCGCACTACTAGTTTTTACACAACAATATAATTAACACAAGCATTACACAAGCAAGAAATTGAACTTCTGAATGTGAATAGATCTTCCTCAAAAGTTACCTTCAGGAACTGTATTATTTCCTGTTTGATTATGGAGAAGGAAATGAATGTGGTTTCTGGAAAGGAGGAAAAATGTTGATCGAATTTTTGTTGATCAACAAAAATGATCCAATTTTTAATTAGAAGTACCAAAAAGTGTTGCCAAAGAGAGGTTGGACTCAGCACACACTGGAGAAATGTGGGCTGAGGGGAAAGGAGGAGTCATGATTGAAACAAGTGCAAGATTCAGCTGGGAGGAGGGAGTGAGATAAAGAATTCAAGGCAAAAGATTCTGGACCTTTGGAAGGTGGGGACAGTAGGAGAGGCATTAATTATGATTCTGAGATTTGGGAATCTGTGTATGGGATAAATTAGGGTAGGAAGAGAGATGTGGCAACTGCCTGCTCATGCATGGAAGTGTGAATAAACACCCTTTCTTTGAAAGCCAAAATGTGTCCTGTCAGTAGCCATTAATATTTTCATTTTCCTTGTAAACAACTTTGTGAACTTTAGTGGAAAAGTGGTATATAAATACTATAGATATGTGACAGAGACATTTAATCAGTAGAGACATTGAGTCTGTAGAGAGATTTCGGTCACTGCAGGCAAACTGGAAATGAAGAGAGTCTCAAGGACCCTTTTCAGCCAGCCAGTCCTTTCACAGATGACCTTGGCAGATTCCCAATTCAAATGCTTGCTTTGCCTGCACTGGTATATATGATTTGCTCCCTTAACCCAGCCTCCGTCAGTCTTGAAAGACTATGGTCTCGTGCTCAGCACTGCATACGCTGCATGCATAGCACGAAAGCCTGGGTTAGATTGTTATGGAGGATAGGCTGTTACCCAAGCAGCAAATCCCCCCACCGAATTACTCCAATGGAAAGGCAGAGCCACTACGATTGGATCCAGCTGCATCACAGAGCTGGGCTAAGGACAGGAACGCACCCTGTCTTGTGGGGTCGACCCAGGTCTTGAACCCTGGCCTGCTGGTTAACAGGCACAGTGTCTTAACCGCTTGCACCACCCACAGCCCTCAGCCATGTTGAAAGGAGTGCTATCTCAAGTGGAGAAGGAGAGGTGGATTGGGAGGCTTCAGGGGCAGCAAGTAAATTTAAATCTTACCGCTCCACAAGCCTCTTGATTTGTCATGGGTTTCACAGACCTTCACAAGCTCTGCTCCTAAACTGACCACTGAAGGTGGCCATTTAGCGGCATGGAACTCTGCTGAATTTGACAAGACTACAATCCCCTGTAATCCTGCAAAGGACTTAATCCTTAATCCAAAGGACTGCATCTTCCATTTAGGGAGTAATCCTAACCAACTTTTCAGCATTGGTTTAGCTATGCCAGTGGTGCAGCCTGCACTTGGAGGGGTGGTAGTAATGGAGGCCTCCTCAAGGTAAAGGAATCATCATTCCCTTACCTAAGTGTTGCATTGCCCTTACCCTGGAGCTGTAAAATTGGTTAGGATTGCGTCTTTAATCCTGTTAGCTGTATCTTATAGAAGCATTTACAATATTAGTACAAGACTGTACTCCCTTACTTGCTAGCTTACTCTAACAGGGCACCCAAAACTCCTTCAGGCTTCTTTGGCTACCCAAAAGGCGCACAGAATAGGAAATTGTCACTTTATTGTTGCTAAGCAGCAGGACTGAGTGACAGGAAGAGCTTCAAACCAATACGACAAGCAACTGTATGAGCCCCTTTGCAGGCAGCTTTTTTTACTTGTGTTTCTGCACAAAGCTCAAAATGGCTACTTCTCTCACAGGTGCTCTGGGTCTGTGGCACACTTGAAGGACATGCAGACTCACAGCACAGCGGTTGAAAATCACTGCTCAGGAGAACATTCTCTTTAGACAGCAACATCATGCTCTGCTTGAGGAACCACTTTTGGAGGTGATGTGCAACCCCCGACAGAATGAAATGCCACATGGGTGCCCTGCAATTTGGCCATATTGCCCGGGCCTTCAGAAAGCGATTTGTTTCATCAATATATCAGTTGGAACGATTTGGACAGAATCCAGTGCATAATTTAAACCAGACCTAACTAAGCAGGGAAATAAAAGAAAACAGTGCCATCTAACAACCCTGTACAGGTACTCACTTGAGCGAGATAGAATTGGCAGCATTTCGGTTGGTGTAGTTGACAATAGCATTGAAAGACTGATTCACCCATTGCCAGAAAACAACAGCTGGGATGGTCCTGTAGGAAACAGAAAAGAAAGTGAAAGATGACCTCAGTGTTAGAATAAGTATTTGCATCTATTCCAACAGCCAAAGGTGAAAAAATACTGCTATCATTTGTGTAGGTATAAGGAAGTCATCCTTATCAGCCATTGACCATCTTTTCTTCAAAAACACCCACACTGTACTGTATCCTATGCTGTTATCTATATAAAAGATTAGACCTGCACGAGAGTTGACCTCACATTTCTTATCGATCAGGCAGGCTGAAGGCTCTACTCCCATGTGTCTGAGGCAGAGAAGGCTGAGAAGCACAGTCATCATTCCATTTACATTTCAGCTGTCATTTCTGTCTCTGGGACAGATAGCAGGTCAGGCTGAAAACAGGCTAGGGGGGCAATTGAGGAAAACCACTGGGGAGAGAAGAGGTAAAAGGGAAGAGGAGATGCTAGAAAGGGGTTTTTTTTTACTGATGTTATATTGTACCTCCACAGGCAACAGCTGCAGGCTGTTACCGGTCTATCATAATGCCATCCAACACCCATATTTACTCAAATCTAATGCACCATTGAATCTAATGGGATTTTAAAAGACTTGAGATTAAAAAAATGTTACAATTATTACCTAATTGCATTATATCAGGGGTGTCCAAATCCCTGCCATGGGGCTGAATGCAGCCCTTGGCAAGCCTCAGAGTGACCGTCAGCAAGACCCTTCCAACCGGCCCACAGGCAAGCCTTGTAATGTCTCTAATACAATCTTATGTTAATTTAGGGACTATAGAATCATAGAGTTGGAAGGGACCCAGTGGATCAGCTAGTCCAACCTCTTGCTTGTAGCAGGAAATCCTCGTCTTGTGGGGACCTGGGTCTCGAACCCTGGCCTGAAAATGTAAATCATTTTTCCCAACACAGTGTCAGAGGGATGTTGTGGTCCTCCTGTCAAAAAGTTTGGACATCCCTGCTTTATACAATAATGGGTTTATACTACTTTATTAAAGGAAACTGTTAAACTAAATACGGACCTGTACTTATAATCAAATTACTATATTTACATGAATCAAATGCACCATCAAATCTAATGTACTCACCAATTTTGGAGACTACATTTGGCTGAAAAAGGTGAGTATTAATCAAGTAAATATGGTATTTTAAATGAAGATCAACAATTCAGATATCAGTGACTCCCCCCCTCTCAATCCCTGGCTAGGTTCCGCTCAGTATAAATAAGCCAGTCTCTGCCTTGAACTCAACTATAATTGTTCATCTGAACAGGCATAGAGAATAGTGACTAGTACTTAAGAGGGCATTGCCTCACAGTGCTAGAGATGACAGTGAAATGTCTTTCGACCAGTTCAACACAGACCTAGCCATTAGCTACATTTGCAGGCAAATCAAGACTAAATGCTAAAAAGCAATAATTCTTCAGTGCACAGGTAGTAAGAGGAATTCAACGAATCAAGTTAAGTTCTAACCTTAAAGTACTTTTGTGACACCCCTAGGGACTTGCACTGGGACTTATGCCAGCCTAACTGGGGTTAGGATTGCAGCATGTGTCTCACAGTTGTCACTGGGAAACTTGATGAGGAAACTTTAGAAAAGTAGGCATAAAAATACATAATTCACAACACCAAAGGCACCCATTCATACCTGTAATACTGCAGCATGAAGCCAGTAATAGCCATTCCTCCAGGGACTTGAAATGACATCCTCCCTATCAAATTCATCTTTTCCCCAGAGTCAGGGTGGAAAGCAGAGTCATATAGCTTCTTGGCATAGAACAGCTGCTCCTCACTGGTTCCTGGTGGCACTGTCCCTGCTCTATAGGTAAGAGAAAAACATAACTACCACAGCTCAATCCGTATAATAATTCCAGCCTCCCAGCCAAAGCCTCTCTATGAAATGCTGGAGTTTTGGAAGAAAACCTTTCTAGGAACAAAGGCCCAGGACACTGGAAACATCCAAAACCTTTACATAACCTTGAGAATCTCTTTGCATTGTCGTGCCTCCCTGCCACCTATCTCAGCAGCAAGAGAGTGGGCAAGATAGATAAATTCTTAAAAATTTCCCTTCTTAAAAAAGACAACTTCCTTTAGGATATCACATACATTCAAATATTCATCATTAGATCTATCAGCTGTTGATGGGAATGGTGCAAGTCACATTGCCTCTAAAGGCTCCATATGGATTGGCCAAAATTCCCTGATGCTTATGCTACCTTTCAGAAACCTCCCAGCTGTCTACCTGCAGCTGTCCACCAATGCCTTTGCTGAATCCAATTCTTGCTCCGATACCAGCAGAGTCCTTGGATCTGTGATGTTGAAAAAATGCTTCACTCGTCCCCAAAAAGTGTTCTGGTCCCAGCGAGGGGCATCAATGTTGAACATGGTGACACTGGCTGACATTTTACTGCAAAGTGGGAGGGAAAGAGGGGGAAAAAGACAATTCATTGGTCAGTACAGCAGCCCTATACAATTTAAAAATTACAGTTGTCAGATGGTTACCTGGAGATGGCAACTGCCCTTTAAAAACTGCAAGACACAGAAAGATGCATCGAGCATAAATTTTGTCCCAATATTCTATTCATCTTTCTATCTACTGCCGTTGCCAATCTATTGAAGAGAAAATTAGAGTTCTGTTTGGTATAGGAAGCAGAGGAAAGGGAAGGAACAGGACTGGTAATAAGTACAGCAGGTGCACATTGTGATTTTTCCTTGAAAGGAAAAATTGTATGAAAACAACTTCCTTCAGAACATACATAGCTATTTGAAAATACATCATGACTCTCCTAGAGCCAATGGTAGTCACAGCATATATGCACCACTCAGTTACAAAGTGCTGCATTCAAACCAGGTATCAGAGAAAAATGTTGTAGGATATAATACAAGGAACTTAATATCAAAATTGTGCCAGGAGAGCTAGCATACTGCTATGGTCTACCTCCCCCTATCACCAACATGCAGGGTCCAGCTGAGGAAGCATGAATTCAGAAAGATCAAATATTGAGTATAAAAGATGACTTAAGCACTAACAGATAAGTACAGAACAGCCAACAGCCATCATCAAGATATTTCCAAGGTGGCTAAACTCATTTTTTTAAGAGAATGGATTTGCAATCTAGCCAGATGATACATTAGGAACCCGTCATGATGATACATACAAAATACACATGATACTTTGTCATAGGAGTATTCAAGAAGTGCCAAAGACACATAGCAGGGTTGGAAGAACAAGGACCCTAAAAATGTAAGTACAGTAGCTGTAAGGTAAGTTTGGAGTAACTAGCATGAGTAACTAGAAGGGGTTGAAGCTGTGTTGTAATCTAGTTGAATCCCTGATGACAGATGTTAGGATGGAAATAGGAAACCCAGAACATCAAGGGAGACTAATGCTGCAATCCTGAACACACTTTCCTGGTAGTAAGACCCACAGGTATAATGGGCCTTACTTCTGAGTAGCCATGGTTAGGATTGCGGCATAAGACTATTGTATAATTTCAGTATAGAGGAGATGTAAGCATACCCACTGAATGGAGAGTTGTTATGATCCTCATATGGGATGATTTACATAGGTGAGTTGGAGCACTGCAGGGAAGAATTAAAAAGCAATGCTGTGCGAATTCCACTCTGCAAAAACTGTTAGCTTGCAAAATCTGTTTATTGGTATGCACTGTGGCATGAACTGGATTACAAGTGAATGTTCAGCCATAGAAAAATTCTGTACATTTGAGGTGAAAGCATTTATTGGCCTGTTGTCCCCTTCTTGTGCACTTAGCACGGATAAAATTTGCAGCGTGGCCTCTGCTAAGATCATCTGTCACACATTCCAAAGAAATGCAAAACACTGTTTAACTTTGACCACAGCCCTACATTTTTGCTACCATCAGCAGTCAGCACTGAAGCAAAGAGCTTTGCCACTTGCAAATGTGCTTAGCAGACATTCGCTGATGTTTTTACTCAATACTGGGAAGACTCAGGAATAATAATCGTTATAAAAAAGGTTTTCTCACTGCTGGGGTTGTATTCGCATACACTTACAGAAACTTAGGAAGATGGCATTCTAGCAGGAGTCCAGCAGCGTATTGGTTCAAAGTGACTTTTGGGATCAGTTATACATGTACTGTATGTGATTCCCCCTTAAGCATCCGAAGGAAAGTAGGCCGCTTTATAAGAAGTTAGTATTCCCAAACAATATCAGCAGAACTCTGTACATCTACTCAGCAGTCAATCCTACTGATTTCAGTGGGACTCACTGATAAGTGTACATTTCACTCTAATTTCTTCTGTGAGTAACAAAGATGCAACAGGCCAACAGCACCATAGAAACACAAGATGGAAGACAGATCATGCATAATTCTGTACATTGTCAAAGCAACCTAAAATTCTTATATACTGGGAAACATAGCATCATTTTTTTAAAAGAAAAAATAAACCCTGAAGCTTTAGAGTGGTTCTGCAAAACAAGTCTAAACTGATGTGCAAAAAGATTCCCAAGAGATACCATCAATGAAAGAGAAAAAGATATCTCTTTGAACACATTCTTATTAATAGACATGCCAGAACAAGTGAAATAAAATGATATTATTCAGTTTGTCTTCAAACAAACTCAAAAACAAATTTTAGATGAGAGGGTAGGAGAAGAAGCATAGTCTTACAGTGGGCAATTAAACTGGTATATGACGAAAATCAAAGTTAGAGAACAAGAAAATTCTCAGCAGAGAACTGTGAATGTGTTGTTAATTGAACTTTCAAGGTTACTATAAAACTACTGACATATCTACTTCATTTGGAGCACTCTTTTGTGGCTTTCATTTGCTGTGAAATTAGGTATTTTCCCCATTTTTTCATGGTCTAGGTAGTCTTTATTCAGTTACAGCTGACCTGTGATTCAAATACCTGATACCTTTCTCTTGCCTTAAAGGGGTTGCAAAGACAGCTCACAGTATAATATTTTTTATCTAAAAACAATTTGAAAGTGTTATTGCTTGGTATAACTCAATTTGCCTTTATCAGGCCAAGACAATTCAATTTAGACCTAGAGTCAAAGCAAGATGGGAGCATACCTTCATTATTATGTTGCAGAGTTACTGAAAGTGCTACTAGGTAACAAAATATGCTATTGGCATTGAGCCCATGGGTTAAATGAGAAGCCACTTTATGCCAAATCTGGCATATGGCTCACTATTGTCGACAGTGAGCAGAACTGTCTCTCTGCTGTTTCAGAAAAAAAAACTTTTCCAACCCTGCCTGGGGATATTGGGGATTTACCTACAGAAAAACAAACTATTCTTCTGGAATTATCACACTACATTTGTGACAAATGGATACAATTTTGCCATCATCATGCAATATTTTAACCCGTTCATTAATACAAACAGTACTGAAGTCAATAATTTGACTTGGGCAAATCTCAAGTTTCATATCTCCATCTGCAAAATGTAGCAGTTTCATTTCTCCATTTGCAAAATATAAGGAACATCCAAAAGCTAATGTTCATTTCACTGTTTCTGGAAATAGAAATATTGCTCTGGTTGAAAAATCTAATTCACGTGAAACAAGCTGCTGTTCCTCAAATGGCAATCATGGCAGAACTTTCACTTTAAAAGGTTTTTAAAAATCTTTTGTATCATTTGACTTTGTAACAAAAGACAAAAACAAAGGATAAATAAGAAAATGAAAGGTGGTGCAAGATGAAAAATCCTATTATAAGCAGAGGTGTGCGCAATCTTTCCTTGGCAGCTTTAGTCATGTTATCTTGCTCAGCATGAGTGTATGGATTACCCATGTGGTTACAGATTAATTAGATCTCCAAAGGCCCTGGATAAGACAAACAGAATTAAGTGCATACAGGTATGCACTGCCCTTGACCTCTGAATAAATATTCAACTCCTTCTGTTAATAGGCAGCATTTTCTTGAGTACTGGATTGTCATCTAACTGGAGCCCTGGCCAGAGCTCTATGAAATTAACTGTAACAAAATGCTAAGGGACATTGGATGGGACAACAAATGGAAACATGAGAATAGGTGGAGTTAAGACACTTTAAAAAACAATAAAAAAATTTTACTTGATAATCCTTAACATACAGGATGAAACAAATTCTTTCATCTTAACATACAGGATGAAACAATGAAACAAATTCTTCCATTATTATTTGTATTATATTCCAAACTAATGAATTTACCCACCATTGTGGAAGTAAATTTCAAGAATATTTGTGCCATGAGCACCTCAGGGCAGCAACATCCCACCCCCATGCACCATCCTCCCCACTGCACCTGGGCACCAAATAGGTTCTTACTGGGTTGTTAGATGTCAAAAGGAATACGCTCCCCCAATTTCATGCTTCTAGGTACAGGGGTTGGGGCTGAATGTTAATCCGTCAGTCTTTAATGTAAAATACACAGACAAAAATTGTAACCCTTTCACACCCTTAGGGGTTAAATTTCTAAAAATCAGTTCTTATTGGGTGTCTCCATCATAGAAGGAATATGCCCCCCAAATTTCATGCTTCTAGGTCCAGGGTGCTGATGAGTCAGATTCTCCAATGTAAAATATGGGGATGAAAACGTGTTGTGCCCCTTTTCAACGCCTTCTGGTTGGAATTACTAAAGATTCTTAGTGGGTGCCTACATCACAGAACAAAGAACACCTCAAATTTCACATTTCTAGGTTCGGTGGTTTTGGCTGGGCATTGATGAGTGAGTTACCTTTCAATTTTATATATAGCTAAATTAAGTGCACTGCAAAAAGGAATCTCAAGGAGGAGAAGATACTTTGTGTCAAAGGACATGTCCTGCACGTGTAGAATCGGATCCCATTTTGTGGAAGGACGGGATCAAAATGCTGAAGGAAAACACTAAAAATGATATTCCTGGTGATAGACTGATCAGTGCAAGGGATCAGGAAAATATTAGTGAGTGCTGGACAACATTTGACCAACTAATGGAAAAACATGTGTACGGGCATGATTTAGAACAGTGGAGATGCAAAAAATGGGAAAGAGATAAAGCCTGTGAATACAAAGTCAAGCTGTGACCTAGTAAATCTAACCCTACAATCCAGAGTAACTACAGGGGCACATAAGAGACTGCACCACCTAGCGAAAACCTACGGAAAATTAATACTGCAACCCAGAGTAAATTGTTCTTACACTGGAGCAAGGACCCCCATAGTTACTCTGGATTGCAACCAAAGTCTTGCAAAGAAAAGATTTAACTTTTCCATCATCTTCCTCCATCAATTCTATTTTTCAGGGGATCAGATGGACACAGATCTGCCTACTGCCACCACCCTGATAGATATAACTACATCATGTGTACACTAAAATGACAACAGGAGCTTATATATACTGTGAGCTTATATACAAGAGCTTACATATACTAAAATGACAACAGGAGCTTGTATATACTGTGATTCTATGAACAGCTTAATGTGCTGGGTACAAATTTCAGCACTGCTGGGAAAGGATCATTTAGAAGAGTTACAGCCCTAAAGGCTAGAAAGATTCTATTTAGGCTTGTGTGCATAAACAAAACTTACTGAAATGGCAGAAGTTGAATTGAGTCAGGGTCAAATGGTAATTTCAATCAACTGAAGATGGATCTTCACTCTTATACTGTATAAGTGATTGTGAGTAAATGGCCAGAGGAAAGATGGTTAAAGGTTTAAAAGACAAAACCAACACCTGAATTGAACACAAAATGCTACTGCCATGACCATGACTTTCAGCATTGATCATTATACCATCACCCCCTCTTTCAGATCATCTTATGTGTATGGACATGCATAATTTGAATGTGGAAACCCAAACAGATCTCCTCTAACTTCTTTCTGGACAGACCAAAATAAGATTTAACTAGCATAAACATCAATATTTATAGATAAGCATATATGTATGCTCCCTTAGTTGTATTGCATTCCATCTTCATGTTAAGTTGCAGCACAATGCTATCAATGCACACTTAGTTCTAAAGAAGGGGTATCCAAACCTTTTGGCAAGAGGGCCACATCATCTCTGACACTGTGTCAGGAGCAGGAAAAACTATTTACATTTCAAATTTGAATAAACTTACACAAAAGAGTGTATTAGAGAGATCCAGAGGATTACAAGGATTATCCAGGGGTAGGCTGGAGGGGGCCACATCTATTCCCTGGGCCAGCGTTTGGACACCCATTTCCTAAAGCAAAATATTGAGCACTAGCTAGACGTGAATTCCAGTACTTTGTTTGCTCATTCTTTCCTGTTTGGCTCCTTCAATGTCCTTTAAGTTGGATAAGCAAACTCTTGCTAGATGTCACTAAATGTTAGTTTGGTAAACAGACAAGTAACTGATAGACAACTTAATATTCTACAAGGATTCTTTTTGTGGAATATACATATAACGCAAATCACATTCCAATATTCTCCAGTAATATAGTCTTAAGGCCCATATCTTAAAGTCCAATTAAGCTCTTTGCTCCGGAGTAGTTAAGGTGACTTTCCATAAGATAACACTAGAGGGTGATGTAACTGCGTGGACCCATAACTGCTCTGGATTTTACCCTAGCAGTTCATATTGCTGCCCACAGTATACTTTGTCATACAAGACCAATTTGGATATATACTTACACACATGTATAGATTGGTGGCCCATGATGGAAAGACAATATATGTAGTCATATGGGAGCAGAATGCCTAAACTGGTCTCATTGTTCAAATCTGACATACTTTCCCCCCACAACTATGCAAGAGAGGAAGGTAGGTCTCCAAGATCCAACAACAGGCCACAGCAGATGGCCAAACTGGACACATCAGCTAAACTGGACGGGACAATATTGTTCAGTGATTTCTATAACACCATCCATGCATTACTAGACAACTACTATGCAATTTTTGTAACCTTTAATTGTTTGCCTCTCTGGGGGCTACAATCAGAAACAGGAGATACAATTTTCAGATTAAATGGTACCGACTCTGAATGGACCAGTACTTTGATTCACTCTGATATGCCATAGGTTTTGTTCATTTACTATATTCCTTGGGCTAATATTCAACTCTCATTTAAAAAAATTATCTCCTCCTTCCATCACATAAGCTAAGTTTAGTAGAGCTGAGATTCCTTCATACATTGCTGAAAAAGAATCAATATGGCTTTTGCAGAATAAGACTTCATCTCACCAATTTCTGAGAATTCTTTGAAGTCAGTGACAGCAGTGATTTGGTAGATGCTGTGGTCTGGCTGGGCTTCCCAGAAAACTTTGGCAATAATGAAACGACAGATTTTTTTATGGAGAAGACTGGAAATATAAAAAAAATTTGAAACATACATGACTTTCCTCATTTAAAAAAAATAAACTTTGTGGATTTGAATGGAGACATTTGCTATTTAGAACAGAAAAGTGATGCAGATGTGTTACAATAAGTAACTCAAGCCAAGAATTAACAGCAAGGTAGGGATGTTCGGATTATTCAGGATTCTGAAGTTCAAGCAAATAGAAAGAACTGCAAAATAAGTCTCCCTAGTTCTTCCCAATGTGCCTGCCTATAAAGCAATAACCTGCACCGGGCCAACAGCAAGGGGCAGCGTTTCTAGACTGAACCTACTCCAAATTCCTGTATCTCACACTGGCCCACAAGATGTGTCAGGGAACACCTAAGACCACAAAACAGGCCACCGTCAGTCTTGAAAGACTATGGCAGTGGTTCTCAGTCTTCCTAATGCTGTGACACCTTTATAAGTTCCTCATGTTGTGGGGAAACCAACCATAAAATTATTTTCACTGCTACTTTATAACTGTAATTTTGCTACTGTTATGAATCATAATGTAAATATCCGATATGCAGGATGTATTTTCATTGTTACAAATGGAATGTGTGTTCTATGCACACATTGAACACAATGGGATTTATTTCAGAGTAGGCAGGCATAGGATTGGGCCCTGAGGCTGCAATCCTATCCACATTTACATGGGAGTAAAGGACACCTGACTATAATGGGATTTATTTCAGAGTAGGCATGCATGGGATTGGGCCCTGAGACTGTCAGTCAGCCCCAGAGCGCACGCAGCTACAGCCGGAGGTCTGGCAAGCCTGACCTGGCCCCCACGCACCAGGGGTCTTTAGGCGACCCCCAGAAAAGCTCTAGGCGACCCTCAGGAAAGCTCTAGGCGACCCCCAAAGGGGTCCCGACCCCCACTTTGAGAAACGCTGGACTATGGTATTGTGCTCAGCGCTGCATATGCTACATGCAAAGCATGAAAGCCTGGGTTAGATTGTTATGGAGGATAGGCTGTTACCCAAGCAGCAAATCCCCCCTCTCCACGCCACTGAATTAGTTCAATGGAAAGGCAGAGCCAATACGATTGGATCCAGCTGGTGTCGCAGAGCTGGGCTAAGGACACGAGCTCACCCTGTCTTCTGGGGCCGACCCGGGTCTCAAACCCTGGCATGCTGGTTAACAGGCACAGTGTCTTAGCTGCTTGCGCCACCCACAGCCCTTACCTAAGACCACAAGAGACCTGCATTGTGGTGCCACTCCCTTGCACCTTGTATTCTGAGGTGGCTTACTTCTAAATTCTGGTGTTGTGCATACACATCATGGCCTGTAACCCATGCTGTAAATTTGTTGAGTCTCCTTTAAAGACCAGGTGGTCTTTACACATCCTGTGGCAAGGAGTTCTCCAGTACTCCAGGAGCTTCACTGGAAACCTCCCTCTTACACACCAAAGAGGAAAATCTGCATCCTCTCAAATCAAAACTACAATTCTCTTTTTATCTTAGCACTACATTTAACAGCAGTGACTTTGCCCTGATGTATTCTCCAAGCTCAGGCTTTGAGATCCTCTTGTACAGGCTGGACCAAATATAACAGAGAAAAGGGTGCCATTGTAAAGAGGAGGGAAGCTTTTTAAACGCCTCCATGCTGAGCTGCACCTCTTCAAATTTCCCGATCTAGACAACAGTTACAGGTGAATGTCAACTATTTTCAAGCTTTTTCATCATGGAACAGTATGAAGAAACTGAAGTGTTCAAGGCTGGCACACCACTGGATTTTGACAACTGATAGGGTGCGCCATACTGACAGTGGGAGGCTCACATGACATACACGACTCTCCCAAACTGCCATGGAACACTTGCAGAACCATTTGTGGCACATCAGTGTGCATCACTGATCACGTCACCTCCATTCCTTTGTCACACCTGTGGGCCGGCCACACACACAGCACACCAATGCGGCACTGCACAGTGGTTGAGAAGCACTTGAACAGGGAATAGGCTGACACAACAGGACCCCCAACCAGCAGCCTCACACCTCTCATTGGCCCCACTGATACAAAAGCTTCACCCCCATTCCTGTGGCACACCTGTGGGCCACACACAGCACACCAAGGAGCCACAGAAAATGGCTGCTGGAGGAACACTGGCTTCCATTTTACCTGCCCACCTTGCCCTTGGAGCCTGCCTTGCCACCAGGCAGGCACCCCCAGAGGAGGCAGCTCTGCCTGCCTGCCTGCCTGCCTTCCCCACCAGGGCAGTCCCATCCCTTCAGCCTCACAGAAGGGCTCCCACTGCCTGCCCAGCCTCTCCACATACTGCCCTGAGCTCCCCCTCCTCACCCCCGCCTGCAGTCCTCCAGGCACAGCTCAGCAGGAACACCTTCCTTCCTTACTTCCCAGTGCACATGGAGCCAGCTGCCTCCAGGCCCCGCCCCTATAGCTGCCCATAGTTGGAATGCGTGGCCCTTCTCATCCAATCAGCCGCCTACAGGGACCTGCCAACCGCCAAAAGCACAGTGCGCATGCGCCAGCTAGAACGGTTTAACGGTCTTCTCCGAGTGGTGGGCGTGGTTTGTCCCTCAGGTCAGTCTCGCGCATGCGCCACTCTTCACGAGCTGGTGGGCGTGGTTTATCCGCTCAGGAACACGCATGCGCCAAATAGTAACGTGGAACAGTGTTGGATAATGGGCGTGGTTTCTTCTCTCAGGAGTGCGCATGCGCTAGCTTGAAACGTGAAACCTACTTTTAAGGAGACGTGGGTGTGGTTTCCTCCGTCAGGAGTGCGCATGCGCCAGGTAGTAGGCGTGGTTTCTCCGCTCAGGAGTGCGAATGCGTCGGACTGAACCGTGGAACAGTCTTTCAGGAAAAGTGGGCGTGATTTCCTCCGTCATGACTGCGCATGCGCCAGGTAGTGGGCGTGGTGTCTCCGCTCAGGAGTACGCATGCGCCAAATGGAACACTTTGTGTTGGATAGTGGGCGTGGTTTATCCGCTGAGGAGTACGCATGCGCCAAATGGAACACTTTGTGTTGGGTAGTGGGCGTGGTTTCTTCGCTCAGGAGTGCGCATGCGCCAGATTGAACCGTGGATCACTCCTTCATGAAAAAGTGGGCGTGGTCTCCTCCGTCAAGAGTGCGCATGCGCCATGTTGAACAGTGACCCGGTATCATAGTGGGCGTGGTTTCTCCCCTCAGCACCCGCCTTCTCTTTTGAGTGACGTATGACGTCAGGGGGGAGGGTTGAGCGCGTGCCTGACGCAGTTGCCCATGGTAACCAGGAGCCGCGTAGAGGATGGTGAGTAGGAGCGGGGCATGTTGGGGGGAGCACTGCAGGCCGCCCCCTTTCCAGGTGAGGGCGGGGCTGAAAGGCCCTGTTCTGAGGGGCAGCGCCCCGTGGGATGAAGAGGGAGAAGGCGGGTGAGGGGGGTCAGTGGGCCTGGCTGGGAAGGGCCAGCAGCCTGCGGCTGAAGAACCCGCACCACCCCCTCCCGGATAGTGGCGCTTGGGGCTGGGGCCAGCTGGAGCCTTCTGACATTAGGGGGCTGAAATCCATGTTAAGCCTTTGAAGGTGATGCTCAGGGAACTCTGAACCCTTCACTCAGAGGGGAATTAGTCTGTGCAACTCCTTGCTACAAGATGTGTAAGTGGTGTGTGGAGCTCCTTGCCACAGCATCTGTGAGAGATCTGTGGAACTCCTTGCCACAGCATCTGTATCTGTGGAAACCCTTGCCACAGGATCTGTGAGAGGTCTGTGGAACTCCTAGCCACAGGATCTGTATCTGTAGAAACCCTTGCCAGGTTCTGTGAAAGGTCTGTAGAACTCCTTGCTACAGGATATGTAAGAGGTCTGTGGAACTCCTTGCCACAGGATCTGTATCTGTAGAAACCCTTGCCACAGGATCTGTGAGAGGTCTGTGGAGCTCCTTGCCACAGGATCTGTATCTGTGGAACCCCTTGCCACAGGATATGATGCTAGCAGTGATGGGCTGGCCCCATCCCAAGATCCGGTACGCCGGAAGTGGGAGGGGCCAGCCGGGGTCATGGGGTGTGGGTGGGGCAAGGGGCGGGACTGGGGAGGGGCGAGGGGCGGGGCGACATTGGCGCCTGCGCAGTGCCTGCTTAGAAGCCGGCCTGCCCGGCTGGCCGGGCAGGCCGGCTTCTAAGCAGGCTCTGCACAAGCGCCGACACCGGCGCTCACGCAGAGCCTGCCTGGAAGCTGGCCGGGCAGGCGGGCTTCCAAGCAGGCTCTGCGCAAGCGCCAACACCGGCACTCACACAGAGTCTGCCTAGAAGTGGGCAAGCCACCTCTAGGCAGGGTCTGCACAAGCGCCGATGTCGGCGCTTGTGCAGAGCCTGCCTAGAAGCGGCCTGCCCGCTTCTAGGCAGGCGGCGGTGGGCAGAAAACATGGCGGACCATGCCGGTCCGCCATGTTTTTCATTTCCCTGTCGCTGGCGGTACACTAGCGGCAGGGAAACGGGAAGAACCGGTACGGACGCGTAGGCCCGTACCGGTAAGTGCCCACCACTGGATGCTAGTCTATCTGCCTTTCAAAGAGGACTGGACAAATTTCTGGAGGAAAAATCCATCACAGGTTACAAGCCATGATGTGCAAGTTGAACTCCAGAGTTTAGAAATAGGCTACTTTAGAATGCGAGGTGTCAGGAAGTGGCACCAAGTTGCATCTCTTGTCTTTTGTACTCTCAGATGCATGTGATTGGCCTCTGTAAGATGCAGGAAGCTGGATTAGATGGGTTTTTGGCCTGATCCAGCAGGGCTTCTCTTATGTTAACTGTATGTAGAATAACAGCACAAGGTGGCTCAGTTCCCATTCCTCCATAAATAGGCTGGAGTCTCCATGCATCAGCACCAGGGCCCAATCCAACTTTCAGCACTGGTGCAGCACCCATTCCATTACTTTGAGGAGGCCTCTGAGCCTATCCACTCATTTCTAGATCGGCATTAGTGATGTGATTCAAAGAAATTAACAACCAGTTCTATCCCCATCTGGCAGCCACTTTTAAATGGCTATTTTAAAACTTCATATGTCCCATCTCTCATTAACAACCGGTTCTATAGAGTAGGTGCGAACCTGGTGGAGCCTACCACCTCTGTGGTACTGTTGCATCAGCACTAGAAGATTGGATAGGATTTTTTCCCTACAGATTTCTACTGGGAATAAAAATCCCTGAAGACTTCAAAAGGGCCTCCAGGAATTTCCAACATTATGTAATGTTGAGGACAACAAAATTTTTGCAAGTAATTTTAGTAGAATTGGCAATTCTGTGAGGAGGACAAGTTCAGGTTCTGGGCTAAATGGCCAAAGAAAGAATATGGAAAGTACCGGTATTTCAAGTTGGAAGGAAAAGACAACAGTGTATTGAAGTCTCAGAGCTGAAATAACCACTGCTAAAACAGAGGTGGAATTTTTGCATTGGTGTTTTTTAGTTTTTTAAAAAGAAGACAGTGGGCACAATCCAGAGTAAGTACGGGAGCATATAAGAGACATTATGTGCACCCGTAGTTACTGCACCACCTAGTGAAAACCTATGGGAAATTCATATTGCTATCCAGAGTAAGTTGTTCTTACACCGGAGCAAGGAATCGCTGTACTCTGGATTTCATCCTACATCATGCTTATTGTGTTTAAACGAACTGTATGCAAGAGATTGAAGGGAAGAATGTATTTCTGCATTTTATTATTCTTGTGATCACATGTTTTTGACTCAAGGTGTAGGTCTTTAAACACGGGCCCCTGGGCCAGATGCAGCCCTCAACAAGCCTCAATGAGGCCTGTAGCTGGCTTCTGGACCCCTGCAAGTTCTGGATCACTTGACTGGACACAACTGGAGATGTGCCCTGATTAGGTCTGGAGGGTGTTTTGAGGGCAAAAAAAAAATCACTTTTCTGTTTTCCCCCAAACGAGAAGTAACTCCTTGTGCCCTCTGAAGGTCTTAGAAGGTGCTTGGGAGGTTGAGGAATGGAGTTTATTTGAGCATGTGCTTTATTTCTGTGATGTCTGGAAAAATCCTGGAAATTTCAGCCCATTCATTACCCAGTTTATTAATTCACCTACTTTTTATTTAATGTATTTAAAGTTTATATTGAAATTTATTTTCTGGTCCTTGACACAGAATCAGATTTTTGATGTAGCTCTCTGGCTGAAAAGTTTAGAGATCCCTTCTGTAGAAGAGAAAGGCTCTGAAATCGCTCAACCATATTTTTGAGCGATTCATGCCTTCATATTTTTATTTCAAAGCCTACAGGGGTACTACCACCAGGCAAGAAATGGTTCCAAATCATAGATGATGCTAATAGGCTTTAGAGTTCAGATTTTAAAGCATGAAGCTGCCTTGCTTCTCCATGCCATCAGAGCAGTTAAACAAATGGCAGCTGGAATGGCCACAAATACTTTGTTTAAGCTTACTTTCAGACAATTGCAGGGTGTCAATAGAGAAAAAGCATATAAAGTAAAAGAATAAAGATTTGATTACTCTTATGACTCATGGAATTGACAAGACCTTTGCAAAGATATGCATAGTTGGAGCTAATAAAGTAGCAGAAAAATATGTTAATTAATGAATCCTTGAACACTATTGCTCTTTTTTGTATTGCCTTGCGGTGCAAGCATGAATCTTGACATAATCAATAGTAATGTTGGAAAGCAGTGATTATTTTGAGTTCTTGTTATATGTGGCAATGTCTGTTCTATGTGTAATATCTTCTTAGTTAAAGCAAAAAACAAAACTAAAAAGAGCTTCTCAGCATATACAATGATGGGTTCTTTGGGTTTGCTATTCTAAATAGGCAAAGTGGATTGGCTGCAGTACCCTAGCCTATGACAGTCCAAGATTTTCCTGCTTATGAGTCATCGTGCCAAATGATGACCCTCCACTTTGGTTATGTACCAACCTCTGTTCTTTCTACATCTTGCTTGGATTGGAAAAGAGGGGCTGGGCAGATGAGGGATGAGAGGGTATGTTCCACCACACTCCTTTTTCATATTTCCATTCCCAGTCCAAGGACTGGGAGGAACAAGAAGAGAAGCAGTGAAGATAAGTTGGTGGATGCAGATTGTCAGCCTGGACTGGGGCTGCCCAAAGCATGTATCCATTGAGTGATCTGAAGTAGGCATACTTTACCCTAAAGTATCTTCTACAGCAGGGGTCAGGGAACTTTTTTGCCTTTTACCCCAAAATATATTTAGAATTGCTGATGTTACCCCCTTGATTTGAAAGGAAAGAAATAATATATTATTATTTATTTGATAATAATAAATAATTATTATAAACAAATAACACTTTATAGGCAACAAAATAATTATTTATTATAATAATAATATAAGTTTCCCTCCCTGCCTAAAGATTCCCATGGAGAGGCTTCTCCGTGGGCGGAGTATCCTCTCCTGACCTCGCTGGCACACGCCTCCAATTAGGAAAGGGAAAGAGCCAGGGAAGGTGAGGTCAAGAGAGTACACTCTGCCCATGGAGAAGCCTCTCCATGACAACCTTTTGGCAAGGAGGCAGGGAAAGGTTTCCCATGGATGTGCAGTCACTTTTTTCAAGATGGATGCCCACAGTGCTCAGACTTAGCCGCGCAAAGCCACAGCTGGCTCAAACTGCTCCCCAGTGCCCCCAAGCACCATCCCACCCACCCTCAGAATCCTGGATGGGCCCAGGGGCTTCCCTACCCCCTCAAACAGGTTAGGAAATGTAGGACAAGTCCGAGGAAAGCCGGACGTCTGGACACCCTGGACACACTGCACTGTGTCAGGTCTTTGTACACTACAGTACTGTAACACACACAGCTGGGCATGCATATAGAATCTATACATAGATTCTATATGCAGTGAAATGAAATTCCTGGGGGGTAATGGACGGTCACGCTGCCGAGACATGGCCTGGCATGCATATAGATTCATATGCATGCCCAGCTGTGTCTCGGCAGTGCTACCATCCATTACCCCCAGAAATTTCATTTTTACCACATTTGGGGTAATTTACCCCTGTTCCCTGACCACTGTTCTACAGTAAATGTCCGTTTGCCTGAACCGCCACCTAAATGACTTTGCAGAAGAGAGTGGTGGACAGTTTTCCTGCAGTGGGGCTGTGCAACGTATGGCTAAGCTCTGTGCAGTAGAGAGATTAGCAACCTGGAAATTTGATGATCTATCTACAGTATTTATATACACTTTTCAACTGAAAAGTTTACAAAGCAGTTTACATCACATGATGACATATAATGTTGCTGAGCATATGGGGACCGTGATGCAACATAGTCAGAATGCTTTGCTGGAAGAGAAGGGGTGCCTCTCCCTGTTACTAGCATAGCTAAGGTCATAGCTATTTTGTAGTCCCGTCTCCAAAAAACAAAATCAAATTTAAATAAATAAATAAAAAGTTTGCCTTTATTGGCTAGGGACACTGTGCTGGGGTAAAGAGTAATGGTTATTCTGTCCCTGCTAAATTTAAGAGGATCACCGCTTAGAAGTGGCTCTATCCAGTTAGGAGAGGTAACTATATTATGATATATGGAAATGGGAGCTAACTCATATTAACACCTAATTAGTTTCATAAAAGGCAAAGGTGTTCCCCAAAAGTTGTACTGCTAGTTGTGACTGACTGTAGTGTGCTGCTCATTCAGCATTGTCCAAAATCACTTCCGAGGTCATGGGGCTGGCATGACTGCTGAAGGTGCACAGAGCACTGTTTTACCTTCCCACCAAGGTGGTTCCCTATTTATCTACTTGCATCTGTATGCATTTGAACTGCTAGGCTCATAGGACAGGAGCTCATCCCATCTTGTAGTACCTTGGTCATGAACCCTAGGCTGCCAGTTAACAAGCACAGTGTCTTAACCACTTGTGCCATCACAATGCACAATTAGTTCCATACTGTATCATAATTACATCTCATTGGCTCTCAGAGCAATCTGTCTCATACAGATTTTGAGTTAAGAAAATCCACTTTTTGTTCCATAGGCAGTTATGTTTTTATTTTCTGGGTAATTGGCCATAACCTTTCTGTAACTCAGAGCCAGATGAACCCAAGTCCAAAATGGATGATTTTCAGAATATTACCGTTTTGCACGTATAAGCTGATTCTGCATCAAGCTATAACAACCCAAGTTTGTTAAGCATTCTGAATGCTTAACAGACTTAAATTGTTATAGCTTGATGCAGAATCATAGAATCAGAGTCGGAAGGGACCTAGTAGATCATCTAGTCCATCCCCCTGCCTGCAGCAGGAAGTCCTCCTAGAGCATCCCCAACAGGTGCTCGTTGAGCCTCTGCTTGAGGATCCCAAGTGAGGGAGAGTCTACCATCTCCCTTGGCAATCTGTTCCACTGCCGAACTGCCCGAACTGTCAGGAATTTTTTCCGGATATCCAACCAGAATCTCTTTTCTTGCAGTTTGTACCCATTTGTTCTAGTTCTCCTTTCAGAAGCAGTTATGAACAAATGAGCCCCTTCCTCCCTATGACAGCCCTTCAGGTATCTGAAGAGGGCAATCATGTCTCCCCTCAGCCTCCTCTTCTCCAGGCTGAACATCCCAAGTTCCCCCAACCTTTCCTCGTAGGGCTTCCCACCATCCCACTGATCATTCTTGTCACTCTCTTCTGGACGTGCTCCAGTTTGGCTGCATCAGATTATAATCTGCAATCAGATTATACATGCAAAACAGTAATCTGAAAATCATCCATTTTGGACTTGCGTTCATCTGGCTCTGAGGTACAGATTTGATAGAATACAGATATTTCAATGCAGTTTGTTTCACTGCATTCTGCATTAAATTACCTTTCCCATGACCTATAACATGATGGTATTATTATTTATACATATCCTCCTTTTCAAAATTTTATCTACTAGTGTCAAGCTCAGCTTCTTGTCCCCAAAAACTTGCTGCCCAGTCCCCCTGGATCCCCTTAGCTATGCCACTGCATCCAATGCTGCTCAGGAGGTGGCTGGAAGTTTCCTTTAGGGTAAGGGGGTATAGATTCCCCTTACACCAAGTAAAGCCCCAGTGTTCCCTCTGGGGCTTTTAAGATCCACACTATATAGCCACTTTCAGTTTTTGGAGGCAAACTAGAAGTTGGTTCCCAGAACTGGAATTGCCTTTCAGAAGCTTCTACAGTCCATTCTGAGGCTCACAGGGGCCAGTAGAGTTTGTTTCTGTCCTGGCACAATTGGAAGAAGCCTCCAGGGGTGCCTAGAACCTCTAGAACAGCTCTTATTCAGAGGCATTCAGATGCAAGGCAAGAGGGCCCACCCCCCAACCCATCTTGAGTGGGCTTTTGACCCACCAGTTGGTCAGAACCCATAGTTTGGGAAAGTCTGAGTTATCTTATCCAACACCTGCCATGACAAGTGTTGTGGTTATACTTGTTTTTTTTTTTAGTTACAGCTGTTAAATTGTTGAGCATATGAACACCCAACCAATCGTTAAATAAGCCAGAAATCCACCAGTAGATTCTATTCTATTTTTGTTAACCCCCTTAAATGCTTTTAGATAAACCAACTTCAAAATACAGTAACCAGAATTTTAGTTTTAGAAGAAAAATGCAAAATAAATATATACAGCAAGTAACAAGATTTATTGGAAGCGTACACTAGCAAATTGTGGATGGTTTGTATTCTACTTGAACTGTTGGCTAGATCTAAAAACAGCCTATCAAGAAATATTTAAAATTATTTATATATATATATCTCTATTATTCAGCTTTAACTACTTAGAAACTTCGTCTCATCTGAAACAATTGGCTTCAGGAGTGTGGATTGCATAGGATTCTTTTGGTATGGGAATTATGCAAGCATTGTTGATTACTATAAATTTTCAGCAGCCAAGGTTAAGTAAATGGGAGAGCTACAATATTGTAATAATATTTTGATAAAGTTGTATGTAATTATTTGCCACTGTTTGGAAACCATTTTCCAAATGGTTATGATACTGTTGCAACTCGTTTCCAAACTCGATGTAGCTCAACCCTATGACAAAGGATTAAGGTAACAGGCCCATGAATTTGTCAGAAAAAATGTTTGCCAAAACTTATACTTTTATAACTTTTGATTTTATACTGAGTTTGGTATAGGTTTATGAATGAGGAGGCTGATTGAACCATTCACTAACAAGGCTATGTTGATGCTCCTAAAGTAGATATGATAGGGCTGAATTGACACCATTTTCCGAATCAGGCCTCCGTCAGTCTTTGAAAGACTATGGTATCGTGCTCGGCGCTGCAGACGCTGCATGTGAAGCACAAAAGCCTGGATTAGATTGTTATGGAGGATAGGCTGTTACCCAAGCAGCAAATCCCCCCTCTCCACGCCACTGTATTAGTCCAATGGAAAGGCAGAGCCAATATGATTGGATCCAGCTGGCGTCGCAGAGCTGGGCTAAGGACAGGAGCTCACCCTGTCTTCTGGGGCCGACCTGGGTCTCGAACCCTGGTCTGCTGGTTAACAGGCACAGTGTCTTAACCACTTGTGTCCTGAATATACCCAGAGATAGGTCTGATTTTTTAAAACAGGAAAATGTTTGTTGGCCTGTGTTAATCAAACACTTCTTCAGGGCATCAGCTAATTGACTGAGGTCATGACAGATTCACTCTACACATTTATCCTCCCACGACTTGTTTAACTAATTGCACAATGGTATATTTCAGTCTTAGAATTGTAGATGTCAGATGTTGCATAAATACTCTTTTTCTAAGTTCACATGCATTGGATTGTGCAGAGGGTTCAATGATCAAAAAAATCAAGGCTCCTTAGCCTTTGTTGTAGTGAAATAGCCTCTCCATTCCAAATAGTTGTTAATCTTTTTGAACCATCTACAGGATGGTTTCCCAAACCATCTGTTTCCCAGACTGGATTGGGACCCACTCATAGGTTATGAAAGGTTTTTGAAACATGAAAGAAGAAGAAAAAACATTTTCAAGCACTTTTGCTTGGTTTGTAAAAAAAAATGGTTACCTGGCCTGAGGGAGTCTTCATACCTCCACATGTCACATTTTCCTATTTTCTCTAGTAATTGCATGCTATGTGTTCTCAAAAGTGGGGTCGGGACCAGTGGTGAGCAGATGCCGGTTCAGGCCTGCTCGCCCGAACTGGATCTTCCCATTTCCCTGCCGCTGGCGAACTGCCAGCGGCAGGGAAAGCCGAAAACAGGGCGGACCGGTTCGGGCTGGCCGCCATCTTTGTTTTCAGTGCACTGCGCAAGCGTCAACGCTGACGCAAGCGCAGTGCCTGTTCTGAAGCTGCCCGCCAGCTTCAGGGCAGGCACTGCGCAAGCGTCAATGCTGACACAAGCACAGTGCCGGCCTGGCCCCTCCCACTTCTGGCAAACTGGATCTTGGGCCAGGTCAGGCCCACCCCTGGTCGGGACCCCCTTGGGGGTTGTGAATTCATTCCAGGGAAGTTGTGAAAAGCTGGGTGCAGCTATCTTAGAATCTGGCACTGGGCACCAACCTCTTGGAAGGGATACTCATATGTCTACACAAAAGTAAGGCCTGTTGTGTTCAGTGGGTCTTACTCCTTGAGGACTGCTGAGAGAGACGTACTTCCAAGTATACATGGAGGAGCCCTGCATTATATATTGCCTCACAACAGTTTTTAAGGATAGCATTTGTGAGACAAACAGAAGGTTGAATGCCACCAAGATGATCCACAAGCATTCTAAGGACCCAATCCTATTCAACATACCAGTGCAAATGCAGCTGCAATACAGCCCGAGTTAAGGAAGCTTAGAGGTTCTAAAACTGGAACATCATGATACCTGAGAAGCTGATTCTGCTCCCTTAAGAAGTAAGGTGACGGGAAAGGCAGTGACGCAATCCTCAGGATTGTGCTGCTGCTGGGGAGGGTTACTTATGGGTAGCACTGCCAGCTCCCCAAGACTCAGAATGTTGGGGGGGAAAATTATTGTGAACACTTCAGGTTTTATGATTGCAAAACCTGTGCTGCTTACAAGTGCTGCTACCCTTCAGTAAACCATCCCCATTTATTCCTCGCAGCGTGTAATCCTAAGGATGGTGTCTCTGCCTTCCCTCCACTCACTCCAAGACTTACCCTGGTTCCCAAATTCTTAGGAACCGCTGTCTTTGAGGAAGCTTCCATGTCTGCTCCCCTCCTCCCCAAACCACAGCACACTGCACACACTTCATTGGCTTGGCTGCATCAGCGTGCTGGAAAGTTGGACAGGACATTATTAGAAGGACTTCTGTTTCTGATTTATAGTCAAGATCTGCTGACAAATGCTGCATCTACTAAGTAAATATTTGCTGGTCACCAAAGGCAGATTTCTTTGGTCTTGTGCTCTAAATTCATTATTAAAGCTTTGTAGCTAATCCAGCTAAACAGCAAATATTTGCTTCTTTCCTCTAATGGGATTTTGCTCACTGCTATTTAATGATTGGCAGCCCCTCCCTTCTGTCAGCCTATAATACACTGGTGATTTTGTCTGTGGTATTACTTGTATGGGTCACTTTGGAGAGAATATATAGGCATTGAATGTAAAGGTAAACATTATTCTGTTTTCCCCTGTGCCTGCCCAGACCCCATACTTAATTTTTAAAAATATTAATATCTATAATGTTTTGTTCACCTAAGCCAGGGATCCTCAAACTACGGCCCGAGGGCTGGATCAGGCCCGCCAGAGGCCTCAATCCGGCCCGCCGGTCTTTTGGGGGGTTTGGGAGGCGCTTTGTGGGCACTTGGGGGCAGTTCAAGGCTGCCGCGGCGAAGATCCACCAGTCGTGGCAGCCCTGTGCAAAGGGAGAGAGCCCCTCCAGTCTCCGGAATTTGGGCAGCTTCAAGCTGGCCCTTAAAATTTTTTTTTAAATGTTGCGCGCGCAGCTGGAGCAGGGGCTTCAGGCTGGAGCACGCGACCGCCCCAGCTGCCAGGGGCCCAGGTTGAGGCTGGCGCGCGCGCCTCCTGCTGCTCTCTCGTGACCGTCCCAGGGCTTCAGGCTGGCACGCGCGTGCCTCTTGCCGCCTTTGTGTGGCTGCCCCAGTTAACAGGGGCTTGAGGCTGGCATGCGTGCCTCCCGCCACTCTCTCACGGCCCCCCAGCTGCCAGGGGCTTATTTCTGAGTAGACAAGCAGAAAGCTGGGCTATTAAGGCCACCTTCCCATCCACACTTTCCTGGGAGTAAGCCTCATGGACTCTAATGGGCCTTACACCTGAGTAGACATGCATAGGCTTGGGCAAAATTCCTGAACAGCAAGCTCAAAATTGAGGTGTGCTTGTGCGTGTGTGTGTGTGTGTGTGTGTGTGTGTAAGAATACATGGGTGTGTGTGAGAGAGAGAGAGCATGGTGTGTGTCAGTGCATGTCACTGACATTCCTTGTGTTGCTGCAAATTTCTTTGAGGGTGTCTTACAATTATATGTCTTAAGTCTGACATGAAAAATATGTTAAGTTAAATATGTTGAAGTAACATGTTGCTGGAAACTGCTTTGAGGGCGTCTTGCATGTCTGGGTGAGAATCAGGCATGTTAAAAGTTTTTCTATTTCAAAAGTGTTGAAATTAAGTACAGGAAAGCAATACAAGCATTTTTGCTTCATTTTAACATGTCCTACATTTTTAAAATGTAGGATGTCCTACATTTTGTGCTACATAAGTCCTCTCACTCTCCGGCCCCCGACAGTGTCTGAGGGACAGTGAACTGGCCCCCTGTTTAAAAAGTTTGAGGACCCCTGACCTAAGCTATAGACCAGGGGTCTCCAAACCCCGGCTCAGGGGTCAGATGAGACCCTTGGCTAGCCTCAATGTGGCCCCTGGCAAGAGCCCTCTCTCCGGCCATTAGGCAAGCCTTGTAATCCACTCCAATACATTTTTTATTTATAAATTTATGTAAATGTATTCAAATTTGAAATGTAAATTACTGTAGTTTTCTAGCTCCTGACACAGTGTCAGAGAGACGATGTGGCCCTCCTGCCAAAAACTTTGGAGGCCCTGCTGTAGACTAATTAAGATACTTTAAGAGCCACATGATAGCTGCAGTTTTTCAAGGAGAACGGGAAACCATTATTTAATTTCTTGTGAGGCGAGCTCCTTAGGAAACTAGTTACTGCAGTGTATATGCTCTGACATACATAAGTGGCAATTTGTAAATTTATTCTGTGCATTTATGACATTAGAAATTTAATATTCTTCTTGGTTTTGGTCCAAAGCTTTGATTAAAAGTTTGGAATTTTAAATTGATTAAAAAAGATAGTGTGCTACAATGTCCTCTGATTAGCTCTCCCTTAACTTCATAAGGAATAACTAAAATGGTGGGAAAACAATTCAGGTATTTTTACACGTGTCTGGTGTTGAGAGCAACTTACTGCACAGCAACTTACTGCATTATTACAAAAAGTTCAGCAGTAGTACTGTGTTGTCTGCACTGCCATTGCAATAGTGAATAAATGACTCCTGATTGCTTTAGTATATCTGTACTTATTGAGATGAACTCCTTTACTGTGAGATTAAATTACAGAGTATTGAAAAGCAAAAAGTGAAAAGGAACATTTGGTTTAGAGAATTGCTGTCCTTTTGAATGCGTTAACTATTTCTCATTAATATGTCAATTATTAACAGAATGTTCAAGCACTGAGATCCTTCAACTATTTAAAAATAATTTCATATATTTATGTACCGGTAGTCATTGGTCAAGTCCTATTGGGTTCCTCACCGATGGCTCACTCATGACTGTTGTATCCTAAACTTGTCCAGACACTCTATGCTATTGTACTGCAGTCTGTGCAGTAAGGCCAGACAGTCCCTCCTCCTATTGCCCTCAGGGTCCACAGAAATCCTGATACAGCTTGTTGCACATGGAATGGCATTCTGACATCAGTACAACATCATTCTGACATGCAAGGGCCCAGTGTGTCCATGCAGTCCCAATGCCAGACTAGTGCAACCAAGATGAATTGAGCTCTGCAGATAAAGGGCCTGCAGAGGCCACTGCTATGGTGATGCTCCAGTAGTTCCTGGGAATGAACAGCACAGCAGCAGTCACTAAGACCAATCATAGAGAGATCTCTCAATAATACTTCCTCCTTCGGACATCACAGCGTCTCCATCCCATATAAGAGCCATTATGGTGTAAGTGTCAATATTATTCTCCCCCCCCCTTCATTTACCCTGATAGCAAAAAATGGGACAAGACCATAAAGAAGTCTCCTCCTACCATTGGAAGCCCAGAAGTCATTTATGAGCTTATGTGGGGATAAGCTGATCTGGGTTATTGTGACCATGTTGGTAACATGTTACTGTTCCACTACATGAACATATGATGTTTATGTCAATACTAGCGAAATGTGCCTGTGTTGCGGGAGTAAAATATCCTCCTGTGCACCATCTACCCTGAGTCCCATCCCCCCTTTGCGCATCGTCCCTCATGCACATCAAACCCGAATGCTCATCAAGCTCCCATGCACATCATCTCCCTTTTGCGCATCACCCTCCATGCGCAGGCAGTGCAAAAACAACTTTTTGACAGGAAGGTTTCCTGTAATACACTTTTCCTTAGAGAGGCACAGTTGTCTGTTTAAGCAGGAAGGTAAGCCTTGACATGTGCTGTGTGTAGCAATGGCTCTATGCCCTGTTATTGTACGAATAATTTGGAATAGTCTCTTTACATCTAAATTCACTAACAATATTATCTTTTTAAAACTCTATAGGCCTTACAGACCATGCATCTATGCTTTCAGCTCTTTGTGCACAGGCAGAGAAGGTTAAACCCTGAGAGGATTGACTGGGGAACTTCTGCCCCCAATGTACTCTACCTATAATTCCAGCAATCCATCCCATGCCTTTAATATGGGGTAAGCTATATAAATTAGCAGTTGATCTGGAGGCTTAAGTGTTGTGACGTCACAGAGGTTGCCTGGATCAGTGCTGGCATTAGAATGTGATGTTCTGCTTCCAGTGGAAGCACTGACCCAGATGCCAGCTACTAATATCTGAATGGGCAAGCAGATGAGAAACCTGCTAATATAATCCTGGGAAGGGATGTAAGTTTGCTCTTGGCTCTTGTTTAGTACTCAAAATGGAAAGCTGCTTATTTTCTGAAACACCAACATTATTTTTCTCGAATACTGGGCTGTTGGACATGTTGTTTGACTTCTCCAACAATAATATTGTAATTGGAGTAATATTATTGTATCTTCACTTTGAACGCTATTAATGTTCTTTCAGTAAAAGAGTTCCTTTAAAAAATCTGTTGATTTTGCTAGAAAGCCAGCCCCTTTTTTGATGAAAGTTTGGTGTTCTAATGCCATAATTTGAGTCCTAATGCCATAATTTACTGTCCAATCCTAAATTTGTCTACTCACAAGTAATTCCCGATGAGTTCACAGATACTGTGACTATGTGTACGCTCATATAGCTATGCAGTCCAATGCTTCCATCCTATGTACATTTTATTTGGGAATAAAGCTCATTAAACATGGTGGGTTTACTACTGAGTGGATGTACATGGGATTGCACTGTCAAGATCAAAATCTTTATTAATACAGTTGATATCTAGATATTTTCACCTAATTCCCACACCTCCCCATGCCAGTCTGCATTGGAATTGTTTAAACTCCAGAGGCTGTCAGAAGAAGGCCAAACTGTAGGTTAATGGTTTTACTATTTTCAGCCTTCCACTTACATTTCCTTGTCAATCTATACTTTGCAGATCTTGTACTCCACTAACAGTGAATCCCTGCCTGTCACAGAGTTCTGTTAACTCATATGATCAGGCACACCTCAAACTGACCTTCAAGCTGAAAGCAGCCAATCTCAATGCCCACCCTTCCCCTGCAGTGTGGCCACCATTACCACCACTGTGCTAGCCAGCCATCTAGCACTCTGCCACAGTTAGTTAACCTCAGTTCACCATCCTCTGATGTTCTGTCGTTGGAGTTGAACTTGCCAGGAACATCTTCATTTCCAACATCCTTCCCAGTGATGTGCAACAATCTCAAGGAGATGGCAGGGATACTTTCCCAAGTGCTTCTTGGAAAAGACTGTGGTGACAGTAATTTCTTTTAGTGTTCTCACTTTTCTTAGTGGTAACACTGGAAAAGGTGGTAAGCCTCCTGCAGTGTCGTCTTCTATTCATGCACTTTCAAAGAAGAGTGTACAAGAAAGTGATGGGGCAGTGGTTGGGCAAATGTGAATTGTGGGACATCTCCAACCAATTTGCCAGCTTCCCAGTCTATTGCTCAAGCAGCTATTTCAGTTCCCTTTCCTGTTTCAGTTCAATAGCATTTTAGGTTTGTGCTTTCAAATCCATTTTAGAAGGGTTATATGGATTGAAAAATATTTTGAGCTGGGCACAAAACACACTAGAAATTATCAGAAACTGCCATTTTGGTAAGTTATTTTTTTCAGGTATATGTGTGCCTGAAATGTGACGACTGCAACTGTTCACCTGCTTTTGTTATGGCTATGTAATTTGAATATTTTAAGTTTTTAATATTTTATTTCATCATGAAAAGTTACAAATTTGTAATTCAATACCAAGTCCAGTGCCTATGCAAGTGTGGCTGCTTGTATTCAATTCTGCTTAAAAGTCTTAACTTTTGGAGAACTTGGAGGCTCCGTTTTGATCAGGATTTCTGCCCATTTAATAAGAGAATATGGTTTGCTTTGAGATTATAGTCAATTACAGTTACCATAGGTTCCTAGCAAAGCTAGGATGAGAAAAATATATCTTAAAACTCCCATAAAATGTTCTTCATGCAGTGACAATTTTGATTGGTCTGTTTCTTACTGAATGTAGTAGAATGGCTCACATTTATTTCCAAACCCAGCATGCATTTCCAGCTGACACTTCTTTCATAACAACACAGGTGTTTTGAGTACTGGCACCACCAATGCATACAATTATTTCTAGCATTTTCGCATTGCAGATAAATTCACAAGCACATTCTGTTTCCAGACCTTGAAAGGGCCTCTCAGCTCAAGGGTCTATCATTTAAAATCTGCTGAACTTTTTGTAGCCAGACAATGGAGAAAATTGAGATATTTGCATTGGTGGTGTTCTGAAATTGTGGTCGTATAAATGTCTCATTTGTCTAGAATTGTTCAGAGAAAATAAATACAAGGGTCTTTGGATAATCAGAGTCATTGCTAGGTAAGAATTTATGTCATGCCTTGAAATTATTTAGTATCTAACTGAAAGAAAGATTTGGTTTACAAAATTTTGTAGAAATTGAGTCTGGCTGGTGGCAAAAAACTAAATTGCCAGCTTGATGAATTCTTTATAGCCCCACACTGTAAGACCTTGATCTGAATAATTTGTCTTCATGTATTTTCACATCTACTAAGATTAATAATAATTCCTTACAGTAGGAGGAGCTGTATGCAGGGGTAAGGTGATTTTTTCAACAGCAAGAATGAAAAGAAGGTAATATCCAGTGATGGGCCCAGCCTGGGCCAAGAACCGGTTCTCCGGAAGTGGGCGGGGCCAGGGTCAAGGGGTGGGGCCAGGGTCAGGGGATGTGGCCAGGGAGGTTTTTAATTTTAAAATTAAAAAATAATAAATAAATAAAATTACTTACTTCAGAGTAGACCTGCATAGGATAGGGCTTTGAGGCTGCAGTCCTTTCCACACTGGCCTGGGAGTAAGTCCCATTGACTATACTGGGACTAACTTCAGAGTAGACCTGCATAGGATGGGGCTCTGACTGAGGCTGCAGTCCTTTCCACTCTGGCTTGGGAGTAAGTCCCATTGACTATACTGGGACTAACTTCTGAGTAGACCTGCATAGGATGGGGCTCTGAGGCTCTCTCCACACTGGCCTGGGAGTAAGTCCCATTGGCTATATTGGGACTTACTTCTGAGTAACCTGCATAGGATGGGGCTCTGAAGCTGCTCTGAGGCTCTCTCCACACTGGCCTGGGGGTAAGTCCCATTGGCTATATTGGGACTTACTTCTGAGTAGACCTGCATAGGATGGGGCTCTGAGGCTCTCTCCACACTGGCCTGGGAGTAAGTCCCATTGGCTATATTGGGACTTACTTCTGAGTAGACCTGCATAGGATGGGGCTCTGAAGCTGCTCTGAGGCTCTCTCCACACTGGCCTGGGAGTAAGTCCCATTGGCTATATTGGGACTTACTTCAGAGTAGACCTACATAGGATGGGGCTCTCAGCGCCCCCCCCCCCCCGCTGGGAGAGGCTGGGAGAGCGCGATGGGGCTGCTCTCCTTCTCAGCCCCCCTGCCAGCAGGAGAGGCTTGGAGAGCACGATGGGGCTGCTCTCCTCCTTGTCAGCCACCCCCCCTCGCCGGGAGAGGAGAGCGTACCAGTCCTCATTGTTCCGGGGACCTCCTGCTGCTGCCTACTCGCTAACGACAGGCTTTTTGGAAGATCCCCCACGCCAGAGTAGGGGCGCGTAGGCTCCTGCCCACCTGTGGTAATATCTCAGTAGATGCAGTCATCTCTTGCTATATGACCTCTAGTGTAGTTCTTGGAGGCACCAAAGGAAGGATTAGATTCATGAAGAATTCAGTAAAGTACTTGGACATTATCACCGATCCTCCTCCTTTCACAGCTTGCATCACTACTCTTGCTGCTTGATCTTTCCCTATAATATTTTTAAAATCCATTATGATTCTGCTAAAACCTTTATTCATCTTCTCCTATCCTGTTTTTATTGATGAAATATTTTGTTTACTGGTCCTTCTGTCTCTCTTCTTCAGTCTATCTCTGTCCTCCACTCTTGATTTTTCTTCCTTTTGTGTTTTACTCATGTTATAGCTTTGTATGCTTTGATCTGGTGAGGAGTGGTGAGTGAATGATCATTTTTGTTTTTGACCCAGGAACCTTCAGTTCAAACGGAATCTGCCTTGCAGAATCTACCAGAGAATCAAATTATGTCTGCATAAAACCTGCTACAGTCCATTTTAAGACTGTTTCAGTCTTGGAGTTCTTCCTTCATGTCCAAATCTGCAGCTTCCCATTTGTGTGTGTGTGTTGCATAATATTCAGTTAAATAAGAGGATTAGGACAAAAGCTCACTGTTATTATGTCATAAAGCCCACTTTCTATGTCATTATGGCTGCCCCAGTCATAGGCTTTCCTCTATTTGGTCATTGGAGTTTTTACTAATGGATCAACAATGGCTACATATGATTATTGCACATACATACAAATGATACTCTAATTTTTCTAGTCTAGTGTGTGATCTTCTGTTCTTGAAACTATTGGCTAGTGGTAATATCATCTTGAACAGCAGAATCTAATCTGAAGCTGAACATGGAATTTATCACACAACTTTCAAAATACGTTCACTTATTATTAAATTACTGTTAATATTATTTTTGTTGCTGCTTGCAGACTTGGTCTGTGTTTTGGTTTTAATCATTTTCTTCATCCACACAATAATTCTATTGCAAAGACCTACACTTGTGTTTTTATTAGCTCTGCATAGATGCTCTTAATTCTCAAATTTTCAATGTCTTTTTCTTTTCTCATCTTTCTGTTCACATCCTGTCTCTTTATTAGCTTCTTTTTCCTTCCTCTGTAGGCCTCTGGTTTCATTGGTGGTTTCTTCCTTAATTTGCTGTAGCTTTTTCTTATGCCTCTGAGGACTCTGAGGGCCCAATCCTCACAGGACACTGAACTGTTTGAATTTGCTTTCTTATGGTACAGTATCCTTTCTGGAGAAGCAAAACGTAGAACCTATTTTCTGTCATGTGCTATGGGGCCACGGTCACCACTGGAAATAGTAAACAGTGATGGCTTTTTGATAGCAGCGATCCTAATGTCCTATGCCAATACGTTAGTGTAGGAGTGGAACAAATGGATCAGGGAGGGGGAAGAACAGGATGGGGACTAGGCAAAAGGGGAGTTCAAAAGGTGAAAGTGGATAGTTATGGTGGCAGCAGCTCCACCAATATCCTAGCTTTGACCCATCTCCCTTGGTCTATTCAGTGTTGCACCAGCCTAAGAGCTGGCACAAGTCTGAGTAGACCTATTGGAGAAGTGAAGGCTTACCCCAAGATAAGGGAAAGAAAGCTCCATTGGTGCAACTGCATCATTGTTGGGAAGGTTTAGAATTGGGCTCTTGGCCGCTTAATCAGCTTTTCTCTTTGTAAAAGTGTAAATTATTAAACTATTTTTGAAAATGCCCGCATTTCACACTGTATTCAACAGATTCTCTGTTTTTATTTTTTTTGGTTCAGAATCTGATTTTCCTTATCTCCGATTTGCTTGCTAACTTGGACATTTCATGTCTGCTTCCTTAATTTTTCTGTTGAAGTGGCTGATTTGAGATTGTGAGACTGCAGACAGGAAATAAGGTTTTTTTAAAAAAAAATTATACAACTAGAAATTTGAAGTGCTTTAAGACATTTCTCTTCACTGGCTTCCTTTATTCTTCTGTATTAACTTTAAACTTCTTCTACCCTTATGAGTCTTTGTGCTCTCGCCCCTTTAATCTATCTTTATTGCTTGCTCTCTATTTTCCTCCTTCGCCCCTTCATTCATCAAATACTAATCTTCTCACTAAACTGCCACTCCCTCATGCTTTTCCTTGTCTGCATGCATTCCTTCTTCAAGCTCATTGTGTGTGGAATTCTTCTCCTTTAGAGAGTCAGATGGCCTCCTCTTTGTCCTGCTTTAATCAATTATTAAAACTTCATTTTCTCTTTGGTGTTTTTTTAGTGTTATTTTTGATTTTATATTTTTATTTTTCTTATTGTTAGCCAACAGCGTAATTATAATAGTTTAAAACTATTAAGTAAGTTTTACTTGACACTTTTACTTTATTTTAGCCTTGCCCCATGAAATGCAAAGATTTCCCCCTTTTCTAAATCCCCTCTCTTTTGTCTTCTGTGTTTCAGATTGTGAATCTGCATACAGGGACTTCTGCATTTTGTGCATGTGCAGCACCTACTACATTTTAGACAGTCTTGTATCGGTGACAGTGGTAGCGCAATCCGGAATGCCTCCTTGGGTTCGCTGCCTTTTGTATAATTCAAAAAAGACACAGCTGCTTACTTCATTCCTTGCACATTTTCTTCATTTGTGGAAGTGCAGGACTTCTGATTTGATGTAAAGGGACAATGTGAATGAAGGAGCTCCTTTGTATACGTGGTCCCTGTCAATCAGTCCAGAAGTCCTGTACTTCTGTTTGAAGAAACCATTCCTGGGGCAAGATAAAGTGGTGGATGATGAACCTTCTGCTCACTTTTAGCAGGTGTAAAGCAAATCAGTGTGCAGGCTGGTGGGAGGCAGTGGCAGTGACCGAGTTGGGTTGAAGGGCATCCTGAATCCACCATCCCCACTCCCACAGTCTACCACAGATGCAAGATAGATGCAACCTGCATCACCTTATCTATTGGAGGGGTTGCCCCTAGATGGGTGATAATGATAAAAGTAATGCTTGGCAAATAATATCTCCTATCTTTCTTGGCTGACACAGGGTTTGCTGTCAATTCTGCGTAAATTAAAGAGTGCACCAGACCAGGAGGTGAGGATCCTCCTCCTGGGATTGGATAATGCAGGCAAGACCACAGTATTGAAACAATTAGCATCTGAAGACATCACTCACATCACTCCAACACAAGTAAGGAAGGGGCTTGTACAATCAAATTGACCACTTTGTATTGATGGTGGGGTTGGCAAGCAGAGGAGCATGGTTGCAGACAAAATCAAATGAGATGGCTTAGTAACAGTGAAACACAAATCTGCTTTCAGTGTTGTTCACAACTGCCCAGTGGAAATGGTCATGGAGCAGTAGCAGATTGCAGAATGTTTGTTTTCCCTAGTTAGTAGCATATTATAAAACCAGTTACTGATTTTGTTGGTGAATTTTCATTTTTTAAATGTATGTAACCAGAAGTAGAACCTGATGGTGTTACTTTAAAAAAGAATCAAAGCTGCTTCAGATGCCATAATACCAATGAAACTTTATAGTACTGGCATGCCCCCAGTTCTGAGTCATGTGCCTTGCTGCATGTACATATTGCAGATCCAAGTTTTGTGTCAACATTGAAATAGTACAATTGGAAATGTTTGTGTATCTTTTGGATCCTCTTTTCAGTTGCAGTCCTATTCACGTGCATCTGAAAGTCACACTGAACTCAATATTTACTTCTGAGTAAACAAGTACTCATTACACTATAAGACTGTGAATGCACACACTGCAGATCTAGGATCACTTAAATTTCAAGTGAACAAAGCAAGATATATAATATGCTTAGAATGTTAACAGTTTTTAGCATCCATACAGTTCAGATCTATAATGTATCCTTTAAAAGTGCAGGACTTGAAGTGGCTATCAGTCCTCTACATTCATCAGCAAGAAACATTTTTTGTCAGACTATAATCCCTCTACATAGGTGCCCAGTTGACACCATCCCAGTATTAGCCAGTGGGTGGAGCTAGAGCTTGTACAAGATTCTGTTGCTTTCTCATAGCCCTCGACTATGAGCACATTGCCTGTGATATGCTTCCATGCCTCAGAGCAAGAGCCCACCCTTAGATTCCAAGTGTGGAGCCAATCTTTGATACTGTGTGGCAACTCCTTGCCGGCCCACATTGCTACATCCTGTTTTTCCAGTTGCACACCCCTTTCAATTGGAGCTTTAATTGATGAAATGGGCCCCTCAAAAGTGCAGCTGTTGCTTTTAGTTTTCTCATATCAACTCACATACAGACGTCTGCTTCTTGTTAGCAAATGCATAGGGCTCAGCTTTCAGTAGCTGGAGCTCTCTTGCAAGGCCTTGTGCTTTTTCCTTATCTGCAATGTTCTCTCACCTCCCAGCACGTTCTCCATTCTAGTTATGAACTGAAACATACATCTTTATAGCTTTGACAGAAGCAGACCCTGATCCATGCAAGGCTGCTGTATCCTTCACCTTGCCCACAGCTAATCCATCTGAGTAGCAACTCCCAGAAATGTGATATATAAACTGTGAATAGTGTGTGCCTGTGAATCGGAGACCAGGCAATAAGGTAACACCACTTGTTCTTTATTATTTTCTTGCTGTAGGGTTTTAACATTAAAAGTGTGCAGTCACAAGGTTTCAAGCTGAATGTGTGGGACATAGGTGGACAAAGGAAGATCAGGCCGTACTGGAGGAATTATTTTGAGAACACTGATATCCTGGTAAGCCTTGTCCGCTGCATTAAGCAGTTTACAAATGGTGGCGTCTTAATTGCTATCTAAGCCATTTTGTACAGCCAGTCTGAACACTCTTGAAAATCCAGTGTGCCTGAAATCTGCCATACCAGTTTTTTTACAAACAGGTTTCTCTGCTACATGCTATTTGACAACTGCATTTGGTGTTGACTTTTCTTTAAAATGGCTGTGTTTTGGGCTGAAAAGCATGAATTGGATGCCAAGGTGGGATATTCACAACCAAGTTCTTTTTCTTGGGTCTACAGTGTCTACACTGTAGTCTACAGTGTAGTCTACATTGTTGTACAAAACAGAAAAGGTTTCACCAAAGTAAGGCAACATTGCATATGAATTTTTATGGAGCTCATCTCCCACTGGCATCTTCCCCCCAATAACATTTACCAACTTCTCACTGCCATTGGTGTCTGGCTGTAATTCCAAATATTGATTTTTACTCTTTATAGAATAGCATGTTGTGTTGGGTAAGAATGCAGTTCAGAATGCTGAGGGTTTGTCATGCTTCTAGACAGGGCAATTGTTAGGTGGATCTGCAACTGGCTCGATGGCCGCACTCAAAGGGTTTTAGTAAATGGTTCTGTGTCAACCTGGAGGTCAGTTTCTAGTGGGGTACCCCAAGGCTCTGTCTTGGGACCGGTTCTCTTTAATATTTTCATCAATGGCTTGGAGGAAGGGATACGGGGGAGCCTGATCAAATTTGCAGATGATACCAAACTGGGAGGAGTAGCAAACACATCAGAAGATAGGAGAAACCTCCAGGAGGATCTGGATAAACTGGAATCCTGGGCTGTAACAAACAGAATGAATTTCAAAAGGGAGAAGTGCAAGGTTCTGCACTTAGGCAATAAAAACCAAAAACATAGGTATAAAATGGGGGATACTTGGCTTGGCAGCACAGCATGTGAGCGGGATCTTGGAGTTGCCGTGGATCACAAGCTGAACATGAGTCAGCAGTGTGATGTGTCTGCAAAGAAGGCAAATGCCATTAAAAGGACTGTAGCTTCCAAGTCACGAGAAGTTATGGTTCCTCTTTATTCTGCATTGGTCAGACCTCACCTTGAGTACTGTGTTCAGTTCTGGGCACCTCACTTTAAGAAAGATGCAGCCAAACTGGAGCAAGTCCAGAGGAGAGCAACAAGAATGATCAGTGGGATGGAAGGGAAGCCCTACGAGGAAAGGTTGGGGGCACTTGGGGTGTTCAGCCTGGAGAAGAGGAGGCTGAGGGGAGACATGATTGCCCTCTTCAGATACCTGAAGGGCTGTCATATGGAGGAAGGGGCCAATTTGTTCATAGCTGCTTCTGAAAGCAGAACTAGAACCAATGGGTACAAACTGCAAGAAAGGAGATTCCGGCTGGAAATCCGGAAAAAATTCCTGACGGTGAGGGCGGTTCGGCAGTGGAACAGATTGCCAAGGGAGGTGGTGGACTCTCCCTCACTGGGGATCTTCAAGCAGAGGCTCGATGAGCACCTGTTGGAGATGCTCTAGGGGGAATTCCTGCTGCAGGCAGGGGGTTGGACTAGATGACCTACTAGGTCCCTTCCAACTCTATGATTCTATGATTCTATGATTCTAGATTCCTTTTTGCATTTACCAGAGCTTCTGATCTGCAACTGTAGTAGCATGCCAGGTACTAGGTAAAGGAAATCTCCTTTCCTCCAATATTGGAATAAATCTGCCTGTGGGACTAAGCAAGGTGGACAGATACTATAGATGAGTAAAGGTGATGGGAGCCTCGCTAGAGCCTCGTTTGGGGGGGGGGGGAGGGATGAAAGAGCAAATTAAACACTGTTATGCTCCTACTGAAATAAACAGGGTGCAACAAAATCTGAGGTGGCTCATAATAAACTGTTTTCTAAGTCCACACCTGACTGGGAGTGTTTTCTCCATTAATACCTGTTGGAGTTATCTTGCCTTTACACTGCCAGTTGCAGCAGTGGAGTTGATGTTCCTGTTGGGTGTCAAGAAGCAGAGGAACAGTAACGGTTCTAATAAGTGTTTGTAAAATGCACTTTCCACTTTGTTATGAACTTTGGCTATTTGTGCAATAGTGCCTTTCTAGCACTATACCCATCTCTATATTCCTTCTAACACACTCTGAATTCCATAGAACATGAACGCAGAAGAATAACAGTCCCGTGGTTCATGTCATGGTATCTGAAGGGTTGCGATTCTTTCTAGGTTGATAGTGTGATGCAATTGCCTGTAGAGTTAGTTGGAATCCTAGTCCCTCTTTCAGCTTTGCAGATGGAAGGTGGAGACAGTTGACTAGGAACATCTGTTTATTTCAGTGGGAATATTTACCCTTAGCCATTTGTTTTATGGGAATAACATGAGAATGTCAAAGCTAGGACTGATCTGAAAGCAGGCTAAGTGAATGACCAAGCATTGTTTCTCCTGCTATCATATTCCTGCTACTATATGTCTTGTCTCTTATAGTCGTAACTAACGAAAATGTACCCGCGTGGTGGGAGTAAAATTCCTCCATACGCCATCCCCCCACTGCACATCAGTCCCCCACGTGCAACATCCCCCCGTGCGCAACATCCGCCCCATGTACAACCACCTCCCCGTGCTCAACCACTCCCCATGTGCACCATCCTCGAAAGTGCATCACCCCCATGCACAGCATCCTCCCCAGTGCATCAGGCACTGAGTACCAAATTGGCTGGATGTCGGTCAGTCTTCCATGTTAAGTATAGGACAAAACTATATTGCACTCCTTTTCCAGCCCCTTAAGGGTTAAATTTCTCCACATCAGTTCTTGGTGGGTGTTGATGTCACAGAAGAATCACATGAAGGATTTCATGCTTCTAGGTCCAGAGGTAGGGCAGAACATCCCTCAGTCAGGGATTCTTCAATGGAAAGTATAGGGTGGAAAACGCGTTGCGCTCCATTTCATTCCCTTCCAGTTGGAATTTCTGAAAACTGGTTCTTAGTGATTCCATCCATCACAGTAGAAACACCCTCTCCAAAGTTCACACTTCTAGGCCCAGTGGTTTTGGCTGGGCGTTGATGAGTGAGTTGGTGAGTGACTTTTCAATTTTATATATACTGTATAGATCAGTGATTCCCAAAGCGGGCGCTGCAGTAATCCATGGGGGCGGTGATGGCCACAGGTGCGTGAAGGAGGAGAAGCCTGTGCACCTTGCTCCTCTGTTTCCTCCTGAAGCTTGCCACCCAGAGCCTCAGTAAGTCAGGCTGCTGGGCGCATTGGTGGTGGTGGAGGAAGAGGAGGGAGGGGGGGAGCCAGACCAGGCAGAGACTCAACTTTTCCATTCTGGCACCCTGCCTCCTCCTCCACCACCGCATTGCCGGCAAAGCAGCTCTTGCTGCTGCTGCTTACTCAGAAGTAAGCCCCACTGTGATCAATGGGTCCTCCTCCTAGGAAAGTGTCTTTAGGATTGCAGCCTAAGTAAACTTTATTCATCATGCAGATCGCCCTCTTCTATGCAGGGGATCCCCAGTCCAGAGGGTGTAAATTGGGATTTGACTCTGAGAGCACAATTCAAACCATGTCTACTCAGAAGTAAGCCCCATTGTGTTAAAATAAGCATTGTGTTAAGTAAGACCCTGAGTCCAGAGTTCCTCTGGGCTCCCCCTGATGGAAACTCCTTCACCTCCTGGAGTTCCCCCCTTCAAGGGAGCTTGTAGGCAATTGGATCCTGGGGAGCAGTGGAGCCAAGTGTGTGTGGGATCTTTGTGAATGGTGAACAGTATCAGTGGTAGAAGAACTGTGCCTTGACCATTTTAGCACCTTGTCAGTGTGTCTTGAGTTGAAAAGGCTGACAATCACAGAGCTAAGGGCAGTCCTTTGGTTTTCCATACAGTACTGCCTGTGAAAGAGGAATCTTAGGAATTTTAAAATTTAAAATTTAAAATTTTAAAAAATTAATTTCCGGGGGCGCTAACTAATATTTTTTTCTGGAAAATAAGTTTGGGAACCATTGGTATAGATGTTCGGCCAGTGTAAAGATTATGCTAGAGCAGTGGTTCTCAATCTTCCTAATGCTGTGACCCCTTTATAAGTTCCTCATGTTGTGGGGACCCACAACTATAAAATTATTTTTGTTGCTACTTTATAACTGTAATTTTGCTACTGTTATGAATCGTAATGTAAATATCCGATATGCAGGATGTATTTTCGTTGTTACAAATGAAATGTGTCTTCTATGCACACATTGAACACAATGGGATTTATTTCAGAGTAGGCATGCATAGGATTGGGCCCTGAGGCTGCAATCCTATCCATATTTACATGGGAGTAAAGGCCACCCTGACTATAATGGGATTTATTTCGGAGTAGGCATGCATAGGATTGGGCCCTGAGGCTCTCAGTCAGTCCCAGTGCGTGCGCAGCTACAGTAGGAGGTCTGGCAAGCCTGACCTGGCCCCCTGCACCAGGGGTCTTTCAGCGACCCCCAGGAAAGCTCTGGGTGACCCCCAAAGGGGTCCCGACCCCCACTTTGAGAAACATTGTCTAGAGGTAGCAGCTTGCCAGCTTGAGAACTGAGGAATATGTTCTTATGTTTGCTTTCCATTGACAGTGGTGTCTTAAGACCAAACTGCATGTTCTGTAAAGAACATTTATTGCCTGTGGGGACATTGGTGTTTTTTTTTTTTCTAAATAGAATTGGGGAGGGAGATCAACAGGTAGACGTTAAATTCAGAACTGCTGTGATGGGGAAGAGGAAATTTACCATAATCCTTTATCTCCATTTTGATTCTGATTCAAACTGGGATCACAGCAGGGGGAAAGAGTTCAATCCTTTCCCTGTCTGGATCCCAATATGGCTGCTACCTAGGAGACAAAAACCAATTGCAAAAGGACCAATTGCATACTTGACATGACACATAACATGACATGCATTGAGTAGTCCTGTGGTCAGCACTTGTAGACCATTTCATCGGTTTATTGCTGAGGCTTTCATAAGCTTTAAACTAAAGACTTTCCAACTACAGTACAGTCCCAACCCTTACCCTGTGCTTAGTCAGTGGGCTTTCTGAAATATAGTGACTGATGGAAATTTTTAGAAAGGCCTGCTACCACAAGGCCTGCTTGGTCTGTCTGCTTTGCCAAGAACAGACTTTATATATGGGCTTCACCAGCAATCAGCTAAGTATTAAGATTGATAGGTTATAAGCAGTGATGGGCTTCAAAAAATTTAAGAACCGGTTCTCTGCCCATTTGGCAGCCACTTTTAAATGGCTATTTTTAAACTTTATATGTCCTATCTCTTGTTAAGAACCGGTTCTATAGAGTAGGTGCGTACCTGCTAGAGCCCACCACTGGTTATAAGCATGTAAAGGAACTGTACTGCTGCTGTTACTGTGGCAGTTCTATAGGAATGAGCTATAGATTCCAGATCTCCACACCATTCTGTGTTAAACTGGCATAAGCATGTTCCCAATGTGATATTGGTTTAAGACTGTGGATTAAAATAAGTATGATATATAGGTAAATTTGCTGTTATATTAAGATTAGTCTTGGACCTTGAGAAAGTCTTAGCTATTCTGGAAAGATTATAAACAATGGCGGGGGGGGGGGGGGGGAAACTAAAACCATTCCCAATAGACATCTTGAGACAAAGTGATAGAAATTGCTTATTAATAGTACTGCAGAAATATTTCCAAACTGTCACCACCTCTATGCTTGGCAGTGCAAATAAACCTTGACTTCTACACACATAGTAAGATATTTGCATAAAATAAGTTTTGTCACTTGCACCCATTTTTTCAGTCATAGCTGACAGTTGTCCACCAAGGCTTCCTTCTGAGTGTGCTTACCACAGATACTATTTTGGCTTCTTATATTTTTGTCTAAATATTAATCTGTGAGAATACTAATCTGTGAGATTCATTCTGTTCTAACCCATTATTTAAAATAATTATTAAAAGAAATGGCTAGATCATACAGCTCATACTACCCTGATGTGCCTTGAAGAGACTCTCATAAATAGATAGCATGTTAGCTAAGATAACCTGCTCTACTTCATGAAGCATACTGCATAAGTGAGAGGCCCTTCCAAGAATATTTTTAACACATGAAGTGATTGAACATTCATAAACTCACAGGTGTGCATGAATGGGAGATGCTCAAGTTACCCACACCTGTGCTATTTGGAAACTACAGTCAAATAAAGGTGTGCATATTTGGATGATTGCACATTCAGACACACACCTGCAGCTACTTGGCATGGAGCCTTCTGGTTAATGGAGGTAGGTTCTCAACATGTGTCTACCTTGGTTGGTATTGTTCACTATATTGTGATGTTGCCATAAGGCCAGTAGTCCTCAATTGTCCCTAAGGAATCTCTCTCACATGTTATACTTAGATAAGAAGACATTGCAGAGGTGAACAGGTGTAGAAGGAATCTCTTTAATCTCTTTGGAGGACTTAATCCAGTGCCTTGCCTCTATTCTGACAGCGGCAACTCTTATTAAGTGATGGCTTTGAGATCACACAATTTCACTATAATCAGATCCATAGAGCAAGATCCATTAATTTAAACAGAAGTTAATTTAAATGTAATTCTAATAACTCTTTCATCTATTTTCTTTGTAGATTTACGTCATTGATAGTGCGGATAGAAAGAGATTTGATGAAACAGGTCAGGTAAGTAATGCATACATTTGGGAAGTATATGCATGTCTTCTACAACCTACAGTATATACAGCATTATTATATGTTTCAGATGGAAATAATTTTATAGTTTGCATTTTACAAGCACATTAAGGGCACAATCCAGAGTTGGGGCAGTGAGGAGTTCTCCAGCTGGGCTGCCCCAACTATTCTGAATCCAGAGCAGAAAGTTATGCTGCATCCAGAGAGTCAGGAAGCCTGGGCTGCCCTAGAGCATACTCAGTAGGCACCAAATCAGTGACACCTGGGGAGGGATTGCTCCTAAGGAGATCCCCTTCAGATCACACTGAACAAGGAACAGCTGTGGTGCCTGTCTTATGAGGTAGCCCAGAAATTCTTGACAACTAGTTACAGCTGCAGCATGAGAATGCAGTACAGCAGTACATCTAGTGGAGGGTGGATGCAAGGGGCTTGTTGGAGTGGCCGGCTGTATCCACAGGTTGGTGGGCCGCTGTAGTTGTGCCATATCCTGAGATTGAGAGGAAGGGGTTGTAGCTAGGCTGGCCAAGAACTCAAGATTTTTTGTCAACACTGCCATTCTTACTCTGCCTTATGGACCCCTATTACTATACCTGCTCCTGAGGTGAAATAACTCTGAGGAGCTGGAAGAGCACATTTCTGCCCTGGAAACAGGCTCTGGATATAGAGTAACTGCTTTGCCATAGGCAATGCTAAACATGCTTTCAACAAGCCTCTCCTGAACTGCCTAGCCTGGTCCAGCTAAGGCAGCCCAGCTCCATCTGTGTTGAGGCAGCCTGTATTTGAGTCAGCCCAGTGACAGATAGGGTAACCCAAGAGCACTTCTGGATTGTGCCCTAAGGAAAATGGAGATCCTTCTTCAATGCTTATGATAGGTTTCTGCCAAATTGTCATTAATTGTGGAAGAATGAAGCTTTTGAGACCCTTTTGAGACCAGAGTATAACCCCGCAAAATTGTGTGTGCAATCCTAACTAACTTTCCAGCACTTGCATAGCTGTGCAACTTGGTCACATGCTGTATTCTGCAGTTTGGGAGGAAAGGCAGTCATGGAAGCCTCCTAAAGGTAAGGCAATGCTTGTTCCCTTGTCTTAGAATTACCTTGTCCTTATCCTAGAGCTGGAAAACTGGTTAGGATTGCACTGTGTATTTTTTACTCTGCACATTTGTACTTAAACTTTAACTAAATTGCATCTGGAATATAATTTAAACAGAATAGTTTTCCAATAATTTAATTTATTTGGGCAGCTTTTACCTGTAATGCAACTCCTTCTCTGCAGTAGAGTTCAGTCAATCCAGATCTCTTGGTCAGTAATTAGAAATACTAATTATTCCTGGAAAAACGACAGAAGAGTGTCATTATAAAATCTTTGGCTATCATCAGTCAGAATGGGGCCAATTATAATTATATGGGTTTATAGAATAATGTGGTTGTGGTAGTGTTGATACTTACATGAACAACTTTAGAGAAGTAGCTGCATTCGATGCAGAAACAACAAAGATTCTTGTAGCATTATGACGACCAACAAATATATGGAATAAATTGATAAACAGTATTTATATACCATTTCTCAACAAAAGGTTCACAAAGTGTTTTTACAGAGAAAATGAAATAACTAAGGGGTTCCTGTCCCAAAAGGGCTCACAATATAAAAAGATGAAAAAGGCTACCAACAGAAGCAGCTATAAACTGTTGGGGTGAGGAGCGCTAGTTACACTTCTCCTGTTAAATAAAAGAGGAACACCCACTTGAAAGAGTGCCCCTTGCCCAGTTGGCAGCTGTAAGTTAGCACCATAAGATTTGTGGACTACAGCCAACTACATTAGATGTGTGTATTGTAATCCTCAGTTGGCAAGTGTGTGTATCCGTGCATGCTTGCACATGAGACTAAAGGAAAGTGTGATTCTATTCATACAAATTTAAATCTGCACCCCTAAGGATGCAGTCCTACCCTGCACTGAAACAGCCAAGCAAAGTGGCCAGTGCTATATTCATCTCAGGTTAGGTGCAGGCTCGAGGTTACCTTGGAGTAAGGAGATATTTTCCTCTTACTTCATGTCAAGCTTCACTATGCCAGATGGTGCCTGGAGCTTACATGTTTATTTATTTAGCTGGTACATATCTGAGCATCCCATGTAAGGCTGTTTCGTCCAGAACAGTGGCCTGTGGCCTGTGCCACTGTGTCTAATCTGCCTACTCTTCCACCCTTCTCTACCGACAAAATGCCATCATATCACGCTCTCTCACCCTCTGCTGCCTAGTTTTGTACTCACCTGTGCTGGCCTCCCTCCTCCTGCCTTTGAACCAGCAGGCCAGTCATGTGCTATCAATTGCTGCTCTTGTATACATTTAAGCTTAACTAGAATTTGTATACAGTACTTTTTGCATTTCATGGTCACTTGAGCCGGCTGTTGTACATTATTTTTTATATCAATGCATGAAGAAATAACACAATAAGCACCTGATGAAATGGATTATCATCCATAAAAATTTCTGCTTTAATAAATTTATTAAGACTAAAGACCAGATTCTTTTTGTTTTCATACATACTACGGTCTTCAACCAGAAAGGTTGTGCTAAAAACCATTTGGTACTCTGCTTTTTCAACTAGAATTATTCCTTTTGGTGTTGGTTATTCCAAGCTCCAGGCAAGAAAACGTTATATTTCAGACACCTGACCTTTAAGGGTAGGATGTTGCCTTTTTTATCTTGCAGTGAACGTGGTTATACAATAAGATCAACCGCCTCCTTTTCCCATTTTTGTAAACCATTTTACGCCCATACAAACCATTTCTGTAAACCATTTTACGCCCATTTTTGTAAACCATTCATGCACATATAGTATTTGCTGATAATGTCTATTAATAATACATTAATAGACATCAGCAAATACTATATGTGCATGAATGCATTGCACAGTGATGCTGAGTTCTCCCATCTGTTGCCACAGCTGCCTTTTGTAAAAAGTAGTTTTGTTTCTGGAAAAAGATTCTGTCAGGGATGACCCATCCATGAATTACAGTTAATCAAACCAGATCAAAGTTCAAAGCTTGCAGTTAGTGTTCCTGCAGAATTCAGAGCATGTCATCTTTGACTTGCTATCAGATTGGCTCATTGACTGACATCAATGCCCATCCAAAACCACCAGACCTAGAAGCACGAAATTTGGGAAGGGTATGTAGGCAACCCAGTTTTTACAAATTTAAAGAGGAAGGAAGCAAAAAGGGCACAATGCATTTTCATCCCTACACTTAACATCGAAGACTGACTAATCAACACCCAGTCCCAACCCATGGACATAGAAACATGAAATTTGGGGAGCATATTCTTTCTATGATGTAAGGACCCTATAAGAAGCAATTTGGTGCCTGGAGCCTAGTGGTGCTTGGCAGCAATGCCCAGGACTTGTTTAGGGATTCCTGCTGCCCAGTGGTGCCTGCTGGAGGGTGATGTCCAGCAGTCATTGCTGGTGCCCAGTGCCTGATAGAGATACATGGTGCCTGGTGATGCCTGGTGCTGGTGTCTGTACCAGGCAGGGAGGCTTAGTGCGGCCCAGTGCCTAGTGCCCAGTGCTCAGTGGTGCACAGTGGTGCCCCCTGTCCTCTGGTGCCCACTGGTGCCACCATCACCATGGTGGTGACCAGTGGTGCTAGGCTGCCCACTGGTGCCAGGTGCCCAAGATTTCTGGTACCTGCTGTCCAGTGGTGCCCAATGGTACCCACTACATGGTGGTGCCCACTTCTCAATGGTACCTGGTGCCTGGTAGAGGTGCTCAGTATGGATGGTGGGTGCACAATACTGGGTGCCCAGTACTGCTGCTGCCTGTCACTACTCCCTAGTACTTTCCAGTGTTCAATGCCCCCCAGTGCCAAGCTCCACAAATATTCTTGAAATTTTAGTCCTGCGACAGGTTAATTCCGCCAGTGTATGAATTGCCTATTTTCAAGAGTGCTCTCCTATGCTTGCAACAGTAATTTTAACAGTAACTGTTCATGTGTTGTTTTTTGCTATGTCGTCAGTGCTGGTCTCCAGAGGGCTTTGATTGGCAATGTACAGATTTGTAACTAATAATATCATGTTGATCTAAAGCTTCCAGTATTGTATAACTGAAAGAACATGTTTTTAAACATTATTCTCTGTGATAAACTGCTTATTCATTTTGCTACAGCATCTATGCTTCACCATGGGCTGTGGGTAGCGCAAGCGGTTAAGATGCTGTGCCTGTTAACCAGCAGGCCAGGGTTCGAGACCCGGGTCGGCCCCACAAGACAGGGTGAGCTCCTGTCCTTAGCCCAGCTCTGCGACGCCAGCTGGATCCAATCATATTGGCTCTGCCTTTCCATTGGACTAATTCAGTGGTGTGGAGAGGAGGGATTTGCTGCATGGGTAACAGCCTATCCTCCATAACAATCCAACCCAGGCTTTCATGCTTTGCATGCAGCGCCGAGCATGATACCATAGTCTTTCAAGACTGACAGACGCCTGCTATGCTTCACCAGAACACTTTTGTACAGTATCTGTCCAAAATATGCAACTGAGGCTGCAATCCTGTACGCTCATACCTGGCAGTAAGTCCAAGTATGAACCCAGTAGTATTTAGTTCAGTAGTACTCAGTAGTAGTATTTTTAAGACTACATGCACAGGAATGCACTGTAAATAGAAGCAGAAAACAAATCAGCCTCCTGATAATAAAACTTTTGAAAACACTGCATGAAACTTTAACTAAATGATTTATTACAGGAGCTAGCAGAGCTTTTAGAAGAGGAGAAACTTGGTGGTGTTCCTGTGCTCATCTTTGCTAACAAACAAGATTTGCTGACGGCAGCCCCTGCTTCTGAGATTGCAGAGGGTCTGAACTTGCACACAATTCGTGACAGAGTCTGGCAGATTCAGTCTTGTTCAGCCCTCACAGGAGAGGGTGTGCAGGTGAGGAGACAATGTTTATTCTGACAAAATAGCCATCTGAATGAAAAGGATATTTCTCTTATTTCAGAGTATGGTACATAGTGTAGTTCTTATAAAATACAACATTAATAGGCAGAAACTTCTGTCAAGCCTCCTCCTTAGAGGTAAGGCTCCTCCATAGGCCTACATCCAGTTTATTCTACCTACAGTACTTAGCCAAGGATCTGTTGTAAAAAATATATTAAGTTAAATAGTGTGTAAATTCTATTGCTTCCCTTGTTAGACCCTGAAAATTGAAAGATAATCAGCCACAGCTACAAATGTTTTTTCCTCTCTTTGTGCCAGTTTTATTTCATGTGTTTCATTGTGTTCGGACCAGCTGTCACAGTAAACCTTTCCAAACACTTTTTAAGGCCAATCCTACTCTTCCACACTCCCACTGGTGCAGCTGTGCCAAAAAGGCATGCTGTATCCAGCAGTGGGGGTGGGGAGATCAGGAAGTTTAAATCCCCTTATCCTCCATAAGTTTCCTGCTCTGCAGTGTCTTGTCAAACCCGAATCTGTGATTTCACTGTCACAAATCTGAGGTGACAACAGGATCAGGGAGACTTGAAAAAGGGGTTAGGATCCAGTGCACACTATTGCCTTCATATTTATCTCCCATAGCCTTCCAGCCTGCTGTTCCACCCCTTCCTACACGCTTTTGCCCCTCTCTCCTTGTTCTCCCTGCCCCTTCCAGTGCCTTGCCTGGTGTGGTGGGTGCTGGGCAACTGTCCAGAAGTACAGCTGCCATCTGAAGCAGCACTCCCCAAATGGCCACCAACAAGAGTCTCCATGTTCCATTGGCAGCCATTTACGACATCAGAACTATCTCCAGGTTAATAATATTTGCAGTATGACAATAAAATTAAATGTTTCATTAGGACCCTTTGTGATGGTCCATCTTTTGCAGTGGTCTTAGCAATAGCCACGGAAGTTGAACAAGCAGTTCATATCTAAAAAGACAAAGCTTTCTGGTTCAATAGAGCTTCAGTGAGCATCTCGAATGAATGGGATGGAGATGTTAGTGTGCATCTGTTTTCTTTATGTGGAATATTGTTTCTGCATACAGGTTTCCTTTGCTATATCAGGGTCACATCAGCTTCATCAGAATGATGACTGCAGCCCTCCTTTTAACCTTTCATTCATTTTGGAAACAAAACCATGAGAATTCCATTCACAGGCTAAATTGCTTTGCAATTTACTTCATATTTTACTTAACTAGTAGAGACCAGTGAGGCCTAATCTGCTCTGAACCAGACCTCCTGCCCCAGGAAAAGAAGTTATGTTCTATCAATGACCAGTGCTGATCATCTCAAATGTCTCTTTAAGATGCTGAGGCATCATAGAATCTTCAGAGATGCTTTAAAGATCCAGATTTTTTTTTAAAAAAAATTAAAAATAGGGAGAACATAGAAGAGAACTCATGATTTCACACATTCCCCTCTCTTCCAAAGCTGACATTGCAGCTTGGCATCCCACAGCTGGCTCTTCTCAACTGTATATTAAGAAGTTAATTGTGGATAAAGTAGTATTGAAAAGCATACTGGTTCTACAGGTTACACAACTACAAAAGCACTGCAACTACATATATATACAACTCTGTTGAGAAAGCATCAGAAAAGAAGCATTTGAAAGCTTCTTAAAGTTGTAAACTGTAGAACAAGTATTTGTTTATTATATATAGGAAGGAGCAAATAAAACATGCAAATATTAAAGCACAGGCAATACATGAATTGAGCACATTACATGGAAATGACACTTTTCACTTGAATGTTGGTGATTGTATCACCCAGGCATGACTAGACAGCTGACTCAAACTGTAACGCAAGCTAGCACATGCATGTAGGCATATAGGTTATGTAAGCCTGCACATGCATGTAGGAATGTGTAGATAATGCAAGATGTAGGAATATGTTCTAACCACTAATTACAGGAAGTTGGTTATAAGGAAACAGTGTACTGTTTCCTTTGCATTGAAGTAAGAAAAAAGCTGAAGTACAGTTGTGAGTTGAATTTTTATTCTGCCCTCTGGTGATGGTAATAGAAATTGCATTGTAGGAACTGGAAACACCAGTAGGAACAATCCATGGAGTCTCAAAAAGGAGTTTCCCTTCTCTTCCCCCTTCCAGTTGCATATGTTGTCTTATACAGTATGTTCATGAATATGGATGAAGGGGCAGAGCAGGGAGAAATGTGCCTTAACAGGGCAGACATCTCACACTGGTGGGGGGGGGGGGGAGGGAATGCAGCTTTTGCGGTTTTTGTGGCCCTTGATCATTCTTCCCTCTGCCCTTGGGTGAAAAATCCCTTTCCCCCAAGCTGGCACTTCACTCTTCTGCTGAATGGACTCCTGTGCTAACAAGGATGTTGCAGGGAAAATTGTGCATTTCCCTTCCCTTTCTTTTGTAATCTAAATCTTTCTGATGTGTTTAAGCACAAGGTTTCCCATTTGAGGAGCCTTTTGAGTGGCAGCTGTCCTTAGCTCTTCCACAAAGGCACACATTTCATTCCTCAAGGTACTGACTGTGGGGTTTTGGAGTGTGGCAGCACTTTTCCTCTCGGGTCTTAAGCCTTAAATGTTTTTTGGGAGATCAATGGGGACTCATTTGTAGAGCTGTACAGGCAGTCTTATCTATGGACATCTACCATACAGACACCCCAACTTAAGGACAGCCATGTTTTGCAGAGTATCAATCTGTCTACTCTCAAATTTTTATGAAGGCTCTGTAGCACTATGTTTATAATGTTATGTAATGGCAGCCTCTTAGTCAACCAGTCTTTGCCACTCCTCTCCATTCACATCAAATTTGCCTGTAGGCAGAAGAAGGCCTGAAGGGTGGTGATGGTCATAGTATATATAAAATGGTTGCTGCAGGGGTTCTTCCCATGATCCTCTTGGGACATTGACCCTTCAAACCCCCACGTTTACTGCAACAAAAACATTAAGGAAAATCAGAGATTTTCATCATAAGGGAATACAGAGTTTCAATTCTAGCTCGTGGAATTAGACAATCACCCCAGAGGCTGGTTGACTTGCATGGGAGGATACTTGGATATTCAGAGAATATCTAGAGAGATACATCAATAGCATATAAAGATCCCAGTGCAAGGGGAAGCACTCAAGATACTATTGCATTAATAAGAAAGCAAGATGGCAGCAGTGGATTTGAGAAGAAAACAGGACTTTCTGTGGCAGTGAAAGCAACAAAGAATGAATTAATAAGGGAGGATTTGTGACACCTCCAGGGCAGAGTATCAGAAAAGAATAAATAACGGCACAAAATGAAGGAGAAGTAGTTAGAAGGTCATTTTAATTAGCTTAGTAGACGATGCTATAGTGTGTGGAATGGGGTAGTTAAGATTGGGGATTTCAAGGTTAATGAGATTACATTATGGTTAATAAATTATATACATTTATAGGGTTTAACTATTATTTGAAATGGGTTTCTTTAAATAAAAATGTTAATTAAGGGGGGAATCTACTATCATCCTTATGACCTTGTCCTAGTACCTTTTTGATACCAATGAAATGATTCCTATCAAGAGACTCTGGCAACAAAGTGCACCTCCATTTTCTAAGTCTACGGTTGAACTGCACCTTGTCACAATTGGGCAACTTTGCTGTCTTTTGTTCTTCTTCATTGCACCTATTGGACTTTCCACTATTGTTCAAAGAGATTAATTTTCACTATAATTTATACCAGATCTGTAGTTGTTCTCATTTAATGACACAAGCAGAGAACAGAGAAATAATGCTATTTACAAATATATTTTGCGTTTGACCTGAGGAGACAGCAATATATGGTGAGTTGAATCTACTAAAATGTGACTGGGCCAACTGTGTGCAAGAATTTGTGATGCTTCTCCTTTCTAAGATGTTTCTTCCCAACCACAGCATCCTTCCATTCACTCACATAATTTTCTCCACTCCTTGCCCATTATTGATTATGAATATCAAGCACCAAGCTGGATAGTAACATTTCCTACTGTGCTCCTTCTGATAGAAGAATTCCTTCTAACCACCAAAGAGCCTCATTTCAGCCACAGAGCCACAGCCTTTTCCCCTTCATATATATAAAGCATGCACTTACATATATTGTGCATAACAAGTGGACATATATATATATATATATATATATATATATATATATATATATATATATATATATATATATATATATATATATATATATATATATATATATATAAATCATGCATATGATTGGGTCCCTCTTTGGCCCTTTAGTCCCTCTTTGGCCCTTTAGCACAAGTTGAGAAGTTCAGGATATAAGTCAGAATTGGTATTGGTAGGGGTGTAAGATTTCTTTATTTTTATTTTTGCAGATTAGATTTTCTCAGACAGAAAGCAATGTTATGTGTTTTTTATTCCAAATTCTCATTTTTATTAATTTGCAATACTTCAGAAATATACTAGGTGAATTGGTAATGTCAACAGATGCAGTCACAGTATTTCTAAGTGATAAAGTAACCTAGTAACCTAGTTTAATTTCTGGGGGAAAAAATTAAAATACCAAAATACAGTTCTTTTGTATATTTATTCAGTCATTTTAAACACAAAGTGCTATGTGAACCAGAGCACTGCAGAATAGGACCTGGTTTTGTGGTGTAATTTCTCAAGAGAAGGGGCACATCTGTAGTAACCAGCCCTTGTGCAGTTTGTCAGAATATGATCCCTGACTACAATCCTTAATGACCATGAACCAGTTTGTTACTTTTATTTAGCAGTAAAACTAGAAGCTCACAAAACTTATATTTGTTGTGACTGCTTGCTATAAATGGTTTACCATAATTGATAGAGTTGACTTTCCATTTCTAATCCTTTTGCATGAAACCATGTCTCAAGTAGTTTACTCCGAAGCCTCAATCACAGCTAAAAAATCTTGCCTTCCGTTAATTTGCAGGGTTGATAATTTGCTGGCTGTATCAACTTGCTAGTTCCCTCCGCCTGGCGCTAAATTTTGATGAAAAAGAAATGAAAAGATTTATTCTCCAGTGGGCTCTCTGTGACAGGGTCAGTCTAGATTAACTCATGGGCACAGCTCCTCTCACTGTAGGCAGTTCAGACATGATTGTTTTGTGGAGAGTAGCTCCCCCAGTGTCCCAGACTGACCCTGCTTCGACTGGCTCTGTGCCCTGCAGAGTCCTTTCCCCTATTTTTTCTGGACCTGATGCAGTGGAGAGGGGCATTGCTCATCATGCTCCCCCCTTTCTTGACTTTTACAGGACCCAGCCCTGTGGTCTCACGCCCTCGCAGCCTCTTTGGCCCTTTAGTCCCTCAGACTAGCAGGGAAGGCTGCTGTGACCATATTAGGTCCACCTGACAGAGATGTGGCTGTCCCTTTCCCATTCCTTTCATGTTGCCTGAGGGAACAGTGTGTTGATGGCCTGGACAACTTTAGGGCTCCCTCCAGTGCTGGCTAGCGATCAATAGGAAGTTGGCTCCAGCGCATCAATTAGGGTGCTGTGCTTTCACCTCACTCAGGCTGGCCAGACCTCCAGTTTTAACCAGAGGTCTCAGGAAAATTTGCCGGAAAAGGAGGGGTTCCCCCCTATCCACGCCTTCCCTTCAGCCCAGTTCACTAGCAGCCGGCTGTGCAGAGAGGCTGAGGTGCGAAAACCAGGCGCAGGCCTGGTTTTCACCATCTGCACCTGGCCTGGCCTCACTTCCTCGCTTTGGATGGCCCATCCCCTCCTGGCTGAGTTTCCTCAGCTGCTCTTCTGAAGAGGGTCTGAAGCTGCCACAGCTCCCCTGCAGCTGCCTGGAGCCTGACTGCCTTCCGGCCAGCCTCTCCACCACCTAAACCAGCCTCCCTGCTGCCTCCGGAGTGGTGGAGCCCCCGCACGTCAGGCCACCACCTATAGGGACTCGCACTCTCCTCTGGAACTTGGTGCAGCCTGCCATTTCTGTGCCTCAGGGCGCACTTTTGGAGTCGTGTGTGGCAGGGCGGCAGCAGCAGCAGTTGGGTGGGTGAGGGAAAAGGAAGGGATCTGGGTAGGTGATAAGAAAGCAATACGAGTATTTTTGCTTCATGTCCTACATTTGTCCTACATTTTTATCAGGGAGGAATTTTGGCTTGGTTGTCAAGAATTTGGGGGAATTTTGGGTTTGGCATCTGGTCACCCTGGCCTCACTGGCTTCCTGTACATGGCACCATTTTATCTGAGCAGTGTTTTTCTCCTCTGGCGCCCTCTGCACGGTCTCTGGTAGCTGGAGAGGAACTGCAGAGGATTACCTCATGACCCACAGTTTCTCCTTCCCTATTGACTCCAAAACTAGCGGATCGTTTTGTATTAGGGTGAAAGCTACTGTGGATAGTCTTCTAGCAGCGAGAACCACAGGCAACTAGAGATGACAGTGCTCAGCGAGAATCAATGTCAATACATCATTTCAGGCTAGACCTTCCACAATTAAGATTGAATTTGAATTTGTTTACTTTTCTGTAGCCATTTTGTCTCTGATGTTTTACTGTACAGCAGAAAAAGAAAAATGCCCAGAGGTGCTATAAAAAAACTGGCTTATTTTTAGAAAATGGCAAACATTTTTTTATCATCATAAAACAACTTCACAATATCAACCTAATAGTTTCTCAAACCTATTTCTTTAAGATTTCTCCCTTGAAATATGCGTGTGTTGCTCTTTATTTTAAAAATCCTTTTTCACCATCTATTTTGTAACAAAAAGCTTCACAAGCAAACTGTAGTAAAAAAGAAAGCTTTTAATGCGTGAATAAATTACTTCATACCATTCTTTTAACAAAATAAAAGCTTGACGCTATCTGAGTCTGGGCTGCCTACTAGAAAATGGATGGATATAATTCTGTACTAGGAAAATATTCTTCTAAAGGAAATTATTTGCTAAATAAGATTTTTATACATAACTGTGGTTTGTATGTGAAGACCTTTTGTTGTAAAATAGATGGTGAAAAGAATTTGAAGAACAATACATAAATTATACCCTTTCTTTTTTAAAGGGAATAACCCCTAAAGAAACTCTAGACAATTTGAACATATGGGTTTTATAATCGGTGAGGAAAAATTTTGTATTGTATACTCAGTATAAAATGGCAATGGTAGTAATTACTCCATGTTAATGGATGGGTTTCTATTAGAGTACTCTTGACAAAGACTTGTAAAGCTTGAAATGTGTCAGGCCATTTTCTGAAAATAAAACCAGTCTTCCACTGCACCTCTGGATATTTTCTTCTTATACAGTACCTTCTGGTGATCGGTGTAGCTCTCTAGTTTTGGGAGTCAAATATAGAACATTCATATAGAATGTTCTATATTTCATATTCCTCGATTTACTGCACTGTTATTGCAGTGTCCCTTGTCACTACTTGTGATTTTAACAAATAAATAAATACATGTATTTTAGCAGCTATATTAATACTAGCCATTGACTTCTCCCCTCTATTTTAGGTCTTTTAATACATTTTTTCTGTGCACTTCTTGCTATTCACTCATCTATGTTATTAGCAGATTATTGTGAAGTTTACTCAATCTTAGAGCATTGTTTCAGCAATGGTATAAGGAAGGTAGGGGTTCTTGAAAAATGTGGGAGCACAGGAAATTTAGGGTGTAATCATAATGTATGATAGCACAACTCATCAGTCTTCCCATTCACATTCCCGTTCACATGATATGTCTGTGTAGTGGCCTAACCCATCCCCTAGAGTGGTGCAGAAGTACTTCGGTGACACCCCCAGATCAGCACTAGACTTATACCAGAGCTTAGGCTGGCCTAACTGGAGCCTTAATTGCTTGTCTCTATAGAGAAAATAACTGCTCATATTGGTAAGGTTAGTGATTTATTGGATGTTTTAATTTAAAAACTCTGAAAGGCCAGTCTTACAAGAAAGAGATACGAGTGCCATCAAATGAATGAGACAAGACTGTGATTGTCTCCAAGAAACAGGCACAAGATTGTGATATTGACCAAGAAACAGGCACAAAACAATGACTGAGTTTGTGTTTTCTCAGTCTCTTTTTAACTTATCTCACCTAATTTGTGATGGCAGACTCCAGGTTTTGGGAAAGGATTAAGCCTCCTTGATCTGCTGGTCAAGGTTAAACGGTCAGAATCCTTCCTGTTTCCTAGCTTACAGCTTCCTATCCAAGGTTACTGTGTTTAAAGTGGCCTATTTCTTTGCTGTTGGCCAAATTGTGTTGAAAATATAACATTTCAGAGGAAACTTGGTAGCCTCTTTTAATCCAGACTTTCAGTGACTTTTCTGCTTTGGTGCCATTGCTACCCCTAGTCAGTCCCCCTCTGTCTTCTTCCTGATTTGCATCTGTGATGGATTGTGGATTGAAATTTGTAGTGGACATTCACAGTCAGAAGAGAACAGTGCCTTTGTGGAAAGTCCTTTGGGAGATGAAAGCCAGTTAAAGCAGAACCTACATTGTATCAATTATCAGGTAGTGCTGGTTATTCTTTACAGTGCCTAGAAGACATTCAGGGTGCATATGCTCTTCCTCCAAGGTCTAAATCAGGGGTGTCCAACCTTTCAACTTCAGGGCTCCAGGAACTTTAACAAGTCTGCAGAGGAGGAAATTTCAGCAGGTGCAGCTTTTCAACCCACAGATCACAAGCTACACCTGCAGAAATTTCCTCTTTTACAAGATTGTTAAAGGTCCAGGAGCCATGAAGTTAAAAGGTTGGACACCACTGGTCTAAATGAACAAGAGGTGCTAAGTAACCATCTTTCTCCACACATTTGAACTAGAGTAATTGAAACAGTGATTGTGCCTGAACTAGCTCTGGCTATCCAGAAGAGAATATGAGATCATAGTGGTTAGCTCCACAGTCAATTCAGCGTGCAGTGGCTGTGGGGGTGGGAGTAACTATTTTCATGCTAAGGAAAATAAGTAACCTAAAATAAAGCCTGCTATTATCACAATGCATTTATATAAATCTGTGGTATGACCGCATTTGAAATAATGTACGATGTATGGTTTACCTATTTTAAAAGGAATGATTTGCAGCTACAAAAGATAAAATGCTCTAGAACGGGTCCATGGATTAGATCAGGCCGTGGAAGCTCTTTATCCAGCCTTCAGGCTCTCCCAGCATCACTCTACTGAGTTATGCCAAGATATCACTGCATCAAGGGAAGCCCACATTTCTCATCTGTCATTTGCAGCTAATGAGTTCCTCAGTGATAAAAAGTGCTTGTTTCTGGTCTTTGACTACGTGATGATGTCAAATCCTGTTTAATAATTTCACTTCCGGCCCTCATTCCGGCATAATGGCTGTTTTTTTCCTGCTGATAAGAAATGAGTTTGACATCCTAAACCGATATGGAAACATGTACTACTAGAGCTGAGATTCTCAACCTTTTTCATTTCACAGCACACTGACAAGGTGCTAAAAATATCAAGGCATCCCACCAACTGTTTGACCATTAACAAGGCACACTATGCTACTAGTAGGGGGCTCAAATCCTCCAACTGTCTTAACAATAAATGACTTTTCCCAAAGACTCTCAGGACACATGCAGACCATCTGTGACACAAGTGTGCCACTGCACAGTGGTAGAAAATCACTGTCCTAGAGTATTTGAGGTTTTCTAGTTAAGAGAGGAATGACCAAGGAGAACATGATAGGGGTTCACAAAATTATGTATGTTGTATAGAAAAGATTTTCACCCTATCCAATAATACTAGCATACAATGTTACCTAATGAAATTGATTGGCTGTACATTTACACTGACAAGAGAGTATTGTTTCAGGCAGTATATGGTTAACTTCTGAAATTCACTGACAACAGGATGTGGTGTAAATCATTGGCTTAGATGACTTTAAAACAAAACTAGAGACATTCATGTCGGATAGGTTTATTAACAGTTAGTGGCGCAAGTGGCTAAGACACTGTGCCTGTTAACCAGCAGGCCAGGGTTCAAGACCCAGGTCGGCCCCACAAGACAGGGTGAGCTCCTGTCCTTAGCCCAGCTCTGCGATGCCAGCTGGATCCAATCGTATCAGCTCTGCCTTTCCATTGGACTAATTCAGTGGCATGGAGAGGGGGGATTTGCTGCTTGGGTGACAGCCAATTCTCCATAACAATCTAACCCAGGCTTTTGTGCTTCGCATGCAGCGTATGTAGCGCTGAGCATGATACCATAGTCTTCCAAGACTGACAGAGGACATCATGGCAGCTAAATGAAATCATGGCAGTGTTGCCTTAATGTTTCATTGGTGAGCTTTTTTAGAGAAACTTGAAAGGTCACTCATTGAAAACAGGATGCACTTAGAGTTGAACCTCTAATATGAGCCATCAGGGCTCATATTAATGTTAAAAAACATCATAAGGCTGATGCAACCGAAAGACTGCCATATTATTCTCATCTTTTCTGTTGTCTGAGCTGTTTCCTCTTCTCCTTCTGTTATGATTGGCTTCCATTTCTGTGCTGTGCTGGCAAATCCCTTCATTCCTTACCAACATCTCATCCCATTAACTCTTCTCTACAATTTTAGATATCTGATGAGAAAATTTATTTCCCACCATTGAATTTTGATAGTGAGAAATCTATCTGTAGAGGTCTTTACCTTTAGATAAAAATGTGGAGGTATTTTGTGTTCTTTGATCTTTTTTAAAAAAACTTGAAGGCTATGTGTTAATTCACACAGTAATCTCCAACCCCCCATAAACCAATTAGAGACAATCGAGATTCTCTTTGAATCAGCTCATGCCCTAAAAGTGGTTTTTGGATCAGTTCCTGCCTTCAAAGTTAAGTGACCTAGATATGAATTGAAAAGCCATTTGGAGTTCACCTTTTCTCCTGCAGAGTGCCTTGTCATTCTTTTGCCCTTGTTACACAGTCAGGCTTGCAGCCACAGTAAATCCCATCATAAATTCTGTTTTATGAGCCTCAGCTATGCAGTGTTCATGCAGTTCAGAATCCCCTTGGCTAGACTCCTTTGGGGCAATAGGTAGTGTTTGAATCTCTCTATATATTGGGTTCTGATGTGCTTTGCACTGAGAGATGGGATGCCTAGTTGTTTTACAGGGATGTATTGTTTATGGGGTTGTTGTGCTGAATATCAAAGGTTGTCATCAGATATTTATTGCTTTAAGCTGTCTCAGCTATTCTGCTTCAGCAGATATACCTACATTCAAAATGAATGAGGGGTGCTGCTTGCCTTGTATGCCATTTGCACACATTTGATGTGTGCAAATGTGATTATTGCTTCAGAGGAAGCAACAGGGAAGACAGAAATTGTTGCAAAAAAGCTTTCTTGTTTTCTATGAAAGCAGATTTCTAAAAGGTACAATAGAGCTAAGTGAATTGGCATTGCTGTTTTCTAACTACTAAAAAACATCTAGTTTTTCATATTATTAATTTCTACTTTGACTATAATGCATAAGGGTTCTGTAGAATTTGAGTGTCTAGACAAGGGCCTGGATGTCAGAGGAAAGGAAGGCATGGATCCTAGGGGTTGTAAGAGCAAGCAAGCAAGCAGCTGTGGGAGGGATAGGGCAGAAGTCTTCCATCATGACTTTGGGAAACCCCACCCAGATCTTTTCCTGAGATATTTTCCACATTAAACATTGAAGCTGTTCTGTGAGCAAGTCCTTTAATAGTCTCCATCTGCATCAATTTAGAGGGGGAAAGGAAGCTGAAGACTTCACTCTCCCAGTTCAGTCCCAGATACCACAGTTCATATTGCAACATATACAGCTCTTGCTCTTAACTTACATAGAACAATGTACTCTACAGTTGAGGCTATTTTTCAGCTTTTCCTGTTTGGAAGACATGAGTGATTTTGTAACTTGGTTAAGGGCATGTCCAAAACAACTAGACGTGTGTGTTCTGCTGCTGCAGTTCACACAACCCGTTGTCATTCACCTTTTGCAGGTCATTTCTTGGGCATTTTTTCTTTATTGCACCTCACTGAAGAGATCTGTGATTGTTCTGGACTGGTGAAATCAAATGATCCTCCAGTTAAGAGGATCCTGGGCATCAGCATCAGGAAAATCTCTGGCTAAGAGCCTGGATTGTCATCTAACAGATTACACAGTACTTGAATAAATGGGTCAGTGGTGTGATTCAGGCCAGATGGATTATATTAAAAGCATAAATTGGTCCTTGTGTGCTTGATTTAAAAAAAATGCTATGAGGGGAGAAATCTGGCTCAGAATGATGGGCTTCAGAATCTCAAATTTTCTTCCACTAGACTTGAGATCTGTATCACCTCCCATTTCCCATGGTTATTTTTCCTAAAAAGAAAGCTCTAGTGCAGGGGTCTTCAAACTTTCAACCTCAGGGCTCCTGGACCTTTAACAATTATGTAGAGGACGGAATTTTAGCAGGTGTCGTTTGAGATCTGTAAGAAAAGCTGCAACTGCTGAAATTTCCTCATCTGCAAAATTATTAAAGGTCCTAGAGCTCTGCAGATGAAAGTTTGGAGACTCCTGCTCTAGTGGTTGACAGTGGAAGCTCTTCCCCCACCCCCATTGAAAGAGTGACCATAAGGGAATGAATCTGGATTGAAACTATGATGGAAGGAAAGGGTTATAGTGTTTCTCTATTCCACTACAGCCCCAGTCTGAAGTGCTACACTTGCCTTGACTCAGGCACTACTATTGCAATCCTATGCATGTCTGCTGGTTCCCTTGAGTTCAATGACTTACAGACATAGGGTTGTACTCCTAAACATATCCGGTTGGATATCCGGAAAAAATTCCTGATGGTTCGGGCAGTTCGGCAGTGGAAGTGGTGGACTCTCCCTCACTGGGGATCTTCAAGCAGAGGCTCGACGAGCTCCTGTCGGGGACGCCCTAGGGGGATTTCCTGCTGCAGGCAGGGGGTTGGACTAGATGACCTTCTAGGTCCCTTCCAACTCTATGATTCTATGATCTGAGAGTAAGAGCACAATCCTAACCATGTGTACTCAAAAGTAAGCCCCATTGTATTGAATGGGTTTTACTACTCCCCGAAAAGTGTCTTTAGGATTCCAGTCTATGTCTTATTAAATTCAGTGCATAGAATCACATTGTAAATGTGCATGTCACTTGCTTCACATCATGTGAGGTCTGGAGCTCAATAGCTGGTGTTGCAAAGTATGAAAGAGACCAAATATGAACAAAGACTTTGCCAGTTTGAGTTTTGCCTATGGTATGAATTCACTAGAAAGTTTTATGCTTTGCCTATGCTATGAATGCACTAGCAAGTCATTCACTCTCAGCCTACATTTATACAACATTTACAACAATATTTGAAGCGGTTTGGACATTCAACAAGTGCTATACAGCTGTTAAAACATTATTCACATGTGAAACTTTCTTAATAACTCTTTGTACAAAACTGATAACATGGTGCTGTCCATATCTTGGCCATTGTTCCACCCATCATACTCCCTTACTAGAGACCATCTCGCCTTTTAAAAAGAGAATTTATGTCTTTTCAGATGCATATCCATGCAAGTAGATATCTTGTAAATTTATCTAAATAGAAACTATTTCATGATCTCAACTCCTTGTCCCTCCCTTCAAATTGTATCTAGGTTTGCATTGATGCAATTAAGCTAATGCCTTTAAACAAGTGAGATCAAAAATAATCTAGGGAGTCTAGGGAGGAGGATGTTTATATTATTGACAGGTACATTCCAATCATCAGATCATCTTACAATCAAAACCCAAAGAGGTCATGTTAGCAGACAAATCCTAACAAAAGACAAGAATTCTTAATCCCATAATTCAAAATTAATAATCCCACAATTAAAAATAGTGATTGTCCAAAAGGGATGGATTTTGAAGCATGATCAAAAAAATATTTTTGGCACAATGATACCCAGCATTTACAGTAAAACCTTGGATTGAGAGTGTTAATCATTTCTAATAAATTTTAACTTTAAACGAGTGATGTATTGCAATACAAGTAGTACGTGATGCTGAACATCACACAATCACAACTGAGCCAATGGTCTCTCTCTCTTTCTCTCTCTCTCTCTGATGGGATACCAGCCATGCTACTTGGAGGAGAACTTTCCCCAGCAGCACCTACCTGGAGGAAGCCAGGCAGGGTGCGCAAAAAGGCAGTCTGCCAGTGGACCTTCCACGATCGGAGCACATGGCTCAGCTGTCATCCTAGAGCCTCTTTGTTCCACTCCCCTATGCTTCAAGGTCCTATGGCTGCCACTTGAGCAAGAGGGACAGTGATTGCAGCCTCAGATACCAAGCCTTGCATGTCTACTTCTATTTTGTATTCTATTACAATATTGTAATCATTTTTATATGAATATTTTTGGGTTATAGAATGAACCACCTGAGTTTCCATTATTTCTTGTGGGGAAATTCGCTTTGATATACAAGTGCTTTGGATTACAGACATGTTTCTGGAATGAACTATGCTTGCAAACCAAGATTAACTGTATATTATAGAATATGGGAACAGCCAAGAAAGAAGTGGTTTTTAAATAGAAATGAGCAGGAAGAGCTTATTGAGTGTTTTCAGGCTTACCCTCTCTCACCTAATGTTCCCTTTCTTTTGTTTTTGAAGGATGGCATGAACTGGGTCTGCAAACATGTCAACTCAAAGAAGAAGTAAGGCCAACACTGTTCTGTGGAATCGAAGGGGCAGGAGGAGTCAACGCACTGGCAGGCTGCTGGTGCCCGACCAAATATATTTCCATCAGTGCGCAGCGACAGCTGTTAAAAACGGGAACAGCACTGTGCCTACTGCTCAAATGGGAACTTTACCTGTTCTTTAGTATCATTTTCACCCACCCAACACACATATACTTGCATTTCTTCTCTCCTTTTGTTGCACAACTAGTATTAAATATTTCCATATTTACCAGATAGAGTGAAATTTGAAAAGAGGAACAGATTGCAGTCTGCCATAAAGACTTCTGGTGGCTTCCACCAAGTTAGAACAGTCATAGCAACATACACGAGAACCTACACCAGGTTTGAAATCTACTCCCGAAGACTCAATTGTTCTGTTCAAAGCTTTTCTCACCAATAAATAAGAAGGTTTTTTGTTGGTACGTACGTATGATTCAGTTTCAAAATAAGTTACTTTCTGTAATAGTGGTATGACCCTCATATGGCCACATGAAAACCCTATACTGTGTGTAGCAAGGTAGCCAAGTATCTCCACCCATCTTTTCACAATATGTATATTTTATAAATCCAGTTTTCAATAGCCTGAATGTAAGAAGCCTCAGGGCACCAGGTAGGCTATAGTTTGTTTATACAGTATGAAACAATGTCAAGTTGTAACACATTGTAGCATTTATGATTGGCATATAGACTAATGGGGACCTGGCCCCCTTTGGTATTCAATTTTGTCGCACTCTGATAAATCCCTCAGTAAGGATAGCATTTACAGCCTGACAGAAGTCTGTGGTTATTTCTGAAAAGACCTGGTCACTCTTCTCTACTTTTTTATGGGTGCTTTGAATCAGGATTTGCTTTAGTGCCCTAAACCTACAGACCACACAAGAAAAATGTGCTAACAACCAGATAACAGCAGCCTACAGGCTTAGCAAAGCTAATGCAGTGGCTCTCTTGAAATGAAGACTTGCAGTTGTGCTATCTGGTATCACTTTTTGGGAGTTTGTTCTCTTTCTTGCACTATCAATTAGAACTGAATTGCCAATCTTAGTGGCAGTCTAAATATCTTCAAAAACCAATATTCTTCTCTATGGGAAGATTTTTATCCATTTGTGTGGAGGTTTGGTGGAGAAAAGCATAGCTTAAATACAGGAGTACCAGTCCCAAGAGGAGAACCCCGTGAATCTATTGCTGCCTTCATTCAGAATTTTCACTGTGAAGGTACATAACAGAAGTAGCCTGCCCTTTCAGGAAGTTGTAGTTGGACAATATGTTGAATTATTTTTAACACTGCAAATTCATGCACACCCTTTCTTCCACCATAGGAAAGAGAAGGTTTGAAGTTTGCATAGCTAATCTGATACCAGCTGCGGTTTCACATTTCATTCAAATGCAGGAATCAGTCATTTATACAACCTATACTTTCCTGAGTTCATGCAAAATGGGAAACTATATTGATTCAGATATAGAAACTTTAAATCTCTTATCCCCATTATATAAAGGAGCAAGAGAAAGGACTGGAAGTCTGACATGCACTATCCTAGGAAACTTCTCTAGCTCCTCTGCTAAAATCAAATTGAAGTTCAAAGTAAGTTTGCTACAGCAGCCTTGCATGCAATGAATTTAACATACAGCATGAGATTATAACCAGATTGTAAGACTGAAAATAACATGGGAACTATAATGATTGTTCTTATTTTTAGTGGAATAAGCTTGCTTTGCTAACCTTTTACTAAGGTGCGCACATCTTGTGGAGAGTGCATAAACCATGGTTGGACTTTCCTTTAACACAAACTCCACTGATGCTCACTGCTTTGTGATATGCTTTTGCTCTATTACACTAGAGGCAGCAATTAAAAATCTAAAACTGAAATCAGTTCACACCAACCTTCACTTGGGCTTTACCTTGCGCTTTGGTGTTGGTTTATAAAAAGCATACATGGGCTTCTTTATCTAGATTAGATATATATTAAATCTGTATCCCCTACACCAGGCAATATATGAGGGAAATAAAACCATTAATTAGCATTGCAAGAATTAATAAAATAAAATGAAGCCAAGGCTACTATCTAAATAAATTTTTAAGAACCTGATGCATGATAGCTGAAAATGTAATTCCAAGTCTCATACAAAATCACAAAAGGCAGATGCTCTAATTGTTCCCCCTTTTTTGCTATTGACATGTTGCAATTAATTATTTATATTTGTCAAAAGGGTTCTAGAGTTCTATTGCTTAAAAACCACTACAGAGACTATTGTTTGCACTGGAAGCCCAGTTTTAAAAGAAATAAAATAGCTTTGTAGAATCCTGTCATTGGAGAAACCTGTCTATTCATGGCATAATGTCAGCAAGATTCCCCATGAGTCCAGCAGGCATCATTCAGTCTGTTCAACTCAGGAAAATGTACATATTTGTCATTGTTTGTGCAACAAGCTAAAGTACCCTTGGTCTTTGGGCACAAAATTTCAGCTTTCCAAGCACACCAACAGAATGCAAATTATCCTAGTTGTTGGAGTCTCTCTTCAGTTGTTGAAGATAATTTTGTGAAAAAGGGAATCTCAGTGGTACAAGTGCAGCTTCCTGAGCCAGAAGAGACCAGCGTGCTCCATTATTTTCAACAAGTCCCAAAACTCCTCCCATCACAGCTGTACCAAGTTCAGATAATTTTGAGCTAGCTAGAGCTTCTAGGATCTATAAAATGGGATTTCGTCAAATGCTTAGTTTCTCATCTTCTAGAATTACCTCAGATGCTGTACATGTCAAAAACAAGAAATAGGACAGTTATGGAACCAACTTTTTATAATTTTCAAAGAACTGCTCCAAACAGAAGAATTATCTTCTGTCCTTCTAACAGTTGTTCTTGAACCAAGTCACCATGATCTCTTTTATTCCAGTTCTTCTATAGGATGATATTCCAAAGCAACCAGCCCTGTGTAATAGGGCTTTTCTTGACTTAAGTAGAATAAGAACCATGATCCAGGTCATTGGCAAGCTTTTAGCAGTAAATCTCTCTTCACTTTTTCAAACTGCATTTTTCCCATTTGGATTTAACTAACTCATCTTGGTACATTATAGGCGTGCCAGAATATTTGAAGTTTAGCTTGGGAAAGACCTGGTAATAGCTCATGTAATAAGTTAGAATGAAAAGAGCATGGTTCAGATGTAGTTTAATAATTTGTTCTTTTGATTATACGTGGCTTGGCCTACTCTCTCAAAAGGCCTCTTTTATATGCCAGATTATGCTGAGCTGCTGTAAAAAGCCATAGCTGCAAACTCTCCAGTGTATGATAATCTGCTTTCCGTTCTTTCTTTTCTTAGGGTACATCTTTTTTTAAAGTTGAATTTTCCTCTCTTTTTTGAAGTTAATGAAAAGAGGGTGTGGTGTTTTTTTGTGATGTTAAGCCTCCGAGTATATGTTTTATGTGTTTGGCAATCTTGAATAAAATTTGGTAGAAATAAGTATCCCTGACTCTGTATTATTTAAAAATAATGTCTTTTTAATGTCAATTCCACTTGAAAATAAGGATATGAAACTACTCTCTGTGCAGATCCTCTAGGCTAGCATAATTATCTGCTCCTGCCCAATTCAGCTGAATATATTGCACAATCCTAACTATGTCTATGCAAAAGTAAGCCCCATCATGTCCCTGGTCTTACTCCCAGGAAAGTGTCTTAGGCTGCAGTCTGCCTCCTTACACAGGAGTGAGCCCCACTGATTATAACAGGGCTTACTTTAGAATAATCATGCAAGGCGAGATGTCTCAGGCTCCTTTCCATTGCCCGCCCTTAGGTAGGAGTGAGCCCCATTGACTGCAATAGGCTTACTTCAGAGTAGACATACATAGGCTGTTCTATCAGGAGAGGCTGAGAAGGTGTTAGCGGAGTGTTGAAATCGGCCATATCCCAGTTTTTTCACTTATTTATCAAGACATCTCTTGTATATCAAGTCAGAATTTATTAGAAATGTTTGCTTATCTTGCAAAATGCTCTCAGTCCAAGGTTTTACTGTGCAACTTAATTCCTTCTTATTATCTTGCTCTGGGTTACCTAACAGGCCTACCTAACCCAGACCTAACTCACGTCTCCAGATGGACATGTCTACTTGGTTTTATGGTAACAAAATTGCTGGTGTAGGTTCTCATAGACCCACTCTGCAGAATTTGGCCTGGGTTGAGTGCTAGGGTTTGGTGGATACCAGTGTCACCAAACATGCCAGTGGGGCTAGTAAGATTGGGCTGCCTGTTGCCTGAGGTATCAGCCATAAGCCTGATTTTGCAGTATGGGAACAATAATGCTGACAGTAGCTGATTGGGCTATTTATAGGAATTGGTGAGATAAGAATACATTAATGTAATTGTAAATTATTCGGTTTGATGCCTATTTTTTAGTTGTTTACAATATATTTTGTAACAAAGAGTGGGAGAGTATAAATCCAAGCACAGAATGTTTCAAATGGCCATAGTCATTTCCTTTGGGCTTTTATGAAGCAGATACCAGTATTGCTTATAGGAAATCAAAGGAGGAAAGTAATCAGTTATAAAACCCAAGGACCTGCCTTTCATACAAATCAAACATTTGGCATTATGTCAGTTTGCTGGGGGTGAGGAGAGCTATTAAATGGTCATATATGACTTTAGAAGGATGGCTCGTGCCAGTCTTAAATGATTTTTATTTAATTTTTTTACTGCAAACTAGCAAATTCTTTTCCTTCTCATTTTCCTAATGGCTTGGTTATGGAAAATGTTCCTTTGGCAAACACCCTGTGAATAGTTGAACATGTCACAGCATTTATTTATTGTTTGATTCGAGGTTTTAGCGTTTTCTTCTCCAGTTGCTTTTTACCATAGACTGTTACATAATTTACGACTGGTTTGTTGTGTGACCTTGTTTGTGTGTCAGGTAAGTAGAATGACAACTAGAAGCCTTTACATTTACATGATAAATTGGGTGCTTTTAGAATGACAAGGATTTGGTTTGGCCCTGTATATTCAAACGCCCAAACCCGAAGAAAGACGGAAAGCATGTTTTATTGCTCAGGTTGCTGATGCATCCCTATTGTTTAGACTAAAAGCTTCTTGTACCCTTGACTAAGCCCTTCGACACAACACGGATTGCAGGACTGTCTGCTCTCATCTCTGCAAACCCACCTCCGAGTTGCTAGGCAGTGGCTCCGACTGCCTCATTTACTACACAGCTGCCTGCTGCAAGCTACCCAGCCAGGAACATTCTTTTCTTGCAATGCCCCTCCAGCCACCTTGCCTGCTGAACTGCTGTGCCAACCAAAGAAATACTATTTTTTTCTTTCCAGTGCAGAAATCAGGCTCATGCTTTTGATTGGGCTTGTGATTAAATCATTCATTTGGCACTGCTGGCTGCATTCGGATTTTTTTTTTAAAGGAGAGGTTAAATTTAAATTGGAAATCTGTTCAATACATTCTTTTCCAGCACTGCTAAGAAACTGGTCTTCTATACATGTGGCTGTGATGCTGAGTAGATTGGACTCAGCTGCAGGCCTCCGTCAGTTTTGGAAGACTATGGTATTGTGCTCGGTGCTGCATATGCTGCATGCGAAGCACGAAAGCCTGGGTTAGATTGTTATGGAGGATAGGCTGTTACCCAAGCAGCAAATCCCCCCTCTCCATGCCACTGAAATAGTCCTATGGAAAGGGAGAGCTGATATGATTGGATCCAGCTGGCGTCGCAGAGCTGGGCTAAGGACATGAGCTCACCCTGTCTTGTGGGGCCGACCCGGGTCTCGAACCCTGGCCTGCTGGTTAACAAGCACAGTGTTTTAGCCACTTGCGCCACCCACAGCCAGATTGGACTCAGCATTGCTGCACTATAACCCAGGCAAAAATGCAAAAAGAAAAACAGTAGCTGTATTTGCTGTTTGGGTTTACCCCATACCCTAACCTGATCCAATGAGGAAGATACCAGATGTTATTCACAGCAAGCTGGTGGGAATAGTGGAGACAGGCTGGAGGGGGAAGGGGCAGATGAGAAGTCACAGCACACTCTGCTCTTGCTCTATTGGAGAACGGAAATATGCATTCCCATTCCCAAAAAAGCAATTTGGCATCCTAAATGATAGTGTACATTTTACTTATTCCCTACATGAGGATTATTTCTTAGAAAAAGCTTACATGTATTAGAGTTCCCAGGACTGCTGCATCCTAGGTTTTTAATATGTAAAGAACATTTTTTTGCAGCCTGATTCATTAGCTATTGATGTTTGTGGCTGATACTTGAATTGATCATTGGCTCGCCAGGAACTGCTGAGAGTGTTTATGGCCTTAGTAGAAATCCTCATTCTAGGGATCACCAAAAGTGAATAGGTAGAAACACACAATCTCTTCATTGAGCCACATATACTTTGCACTCATCTAAAATGTTGATTTTTCTCTTCTTTCTACATAACTTGAAACAATAATACCGTGGCCAAGAAAAATATACTTTGTATATAAAATATACTATATTTTATACAAAGGGCTTGTTCCACATGGGACAATTTTTCTGAGCTCTTGACACCTGAAATTTTGTTTGTTAGCTAGCCTCTGATAGGGACCCATCTGGCCGCCACTATCAATGGCACCTTATCAGTGGTGGCATCATTAAAAGTCTCACCCCAGGATGATTTGACAGACCCCTTAATAAATGGTTGTTTAATGTCTATTTCTTCTGCAGTGTTGCCTGCACTTAACATGGGTTTGAATTAGATGATTTCCAACTCCAACATTTTATTTTTCGGATGGTAAACTGCTATTTTTAGGCTGACATTTCTTCAGTATATGATAGTTTTTTTTTAGATGATAACTTTATTGTATGCTTTTAATATTTTAACTGCCCTAAATTTATTTGTTTAAAGTAAGGTAAATACTTTCAGTAAATCATTGTTACATAGCCCTTTCCACCTCATCAACACCCTGACATTCAAATGGATATGTTGCCTAGTCTAAAATGCTAACCTTTTCAGAGCCCGGAGTGATTCCAAATGGTTGCCTAGTTCCATAGGAACTCGGCTTGCTAATTGCTTATTGTAGCATCTCTCTTTACAACTGTGTAACAGATTAAAAAAATTGACATCTGAACATCTCACATGGAAATGCAGCTCTTTGGAAAAGCTTTGCTGAATGTGCTGTGTATTAATGCAGGTGTTAAAAGGCACAGGAGCTCTGCCAAAAAAAATGTTGGCAACCCTAGCTTGGCTTCTGTGGTGATAAACAATTCTCAAACCATATAAAGTTCTAATCAAAGTGAACAACACAAGTGCATATCAGTGAATTTCCACCCACTACCTGCCTTTCACAGCTACTTTTTGGTTTAATATCTCCGAGCAGAAGAATGATGGTGAAGGAAGAGCAGATCTAGGCAAAATATCTGCTGCTTCTTATCCCCCCCAACATTGCTGCCTTTGAACAGGTGCAGACCACAAGGGGAATTTAAGTTATGCTCAACAGAACGAGCATCTACACAGCTGGGCTAACAGGGCTAAAACTGCTTAGGACCACAGCAGCTGTTTAACTTTTACTGCAACTGTAAATTTAAAAAAGTCACACTCACCATGTGTGAGGTAAGAGACAGCTGAGTGATATCCTAAAGTGCTGCAAGATTGTGAGGGATTAGACCGAAAGCTTGCAAGGGGAGGGAAAAGCCCTCATGAAAGGGGGAGAAGGTTAGGTTAGTGTTGATGCGATTGGTTTTGAAGTAAAATTACCACAGGCAAAAGAATATGGGTTTAAACATTTTTAGACTAGAGTCTGGGATGGTACCAACTGGAGTTGCCAGCTGTCCACCCAGAGGACATTACTTCCCCTTTTAAAAGTTCTCAAGTTCCAAGAGAGGTTTGAACTGAGAGGACGTTCCTTTCTGGCCCACTGCAGCATGTGGCATTTTTTTAATTTGCACCATAGTGAGGGGTAGGAGGCTGGGTTGCAACAGGACGACCAGATTATTCCTGAACCCCAGGGCCAAAATTCCAAATCCCAGGCCAAAATTCCTACCCGCTTAAAAAATTTGCCAAAAAGTGTATTTTTTTGTTTTTTTGTTTTTTGACCATAACTTTTGGTAGAAAGGAGATATCTCAAAACTTATTTTTGCATTGGATTCTGCTCCTCAATACGAATAAAACATCATATGGCATGATGGGGTACTGTGCACTATTGCAAAGTTTCAAAATGAAGCCAAAATGTAGGACAATGAAGCCAAAATGTAGGACACCCAAACAGGAGGCTAAAAATCTGGACAAATCTGGGTTTTTCTGGTCATTTGGTCACCCTGGGTTGCAAGAGAGATCAAAGAACAGACCAGAAGATGTTGTGGAGCATCTCTCATTGCTTTAGAGCGGCACACAGGGTGATAGCTTGTTTAGTGAAATTCACGTATACGTCACTTTGGAAGGAAGAAGAAGAAAGAAAGCCCAATGGGCTTTCAATTTCACCAACACAAATGAGTCAACCGAAGAAATGGAAATAAGAACAACCTGGGGAGAACTGTGTCGTTATCTCATATCCATGATCTCTGTTGATAGCCCTAGAACCAGCACTAGATTCTGCCTCTGCACACTTTCAAGCGATGCTGATGGAGTGTGTTTAGATCAGTGCCGGATTTACGTATAAGCTAAACAAGCTATAGCTTAGGGCCCCACTTTCTTGGGGTGCCCAAAAAAATTTAAAGGAAAAAAAACCTGGATGTACATTTCCAAAATATAAGATAAAAAAAACAAATAAAATAAAACCTACATATAGCAACAGTGTTTTGTGCTTATATTAGGTCCATAAATTACCATATAGCATATATTCAAAGGATAGCTGGACATATAAAGGACCCCATTACCTTCAATAGCTCATCAAACCTAAATCTGGCCCTGGTTTAGATTTTCATTTTTGTCCTTATAACCAAACCAAAAAGTAAACAACACAGTAAAGCCTCTGATTTGCTGTCATACTTCACATAATCAGAAAGGGTACACTTCTGGTAAGTTCTGCAATGTCCAGCACCTCTAATAAATGAGCCCATGTGATTCAGACCATTAGATTGAGCTGAGTAGGCGGTGAGTGGCGCAAGTGGTTAAGACACTGTGCCTGTTAACCAGGCACAGGGTTTGAGACCTGGGTCCCCACAAGACGGGGTGAGCTCCTGTCCTTAGCCCAGTTCTGCAACACAGCTGGAACCAATCGTATCGGCTCTGCCGTTCCATTGGACTATTTCAGTGGTGTGGAGAGGGGGGATTTGCTGCTTGGGTAACAGCCTATCCTCCATATCCATCTACCCAGGCCTTCGTGCTTCGTATGCAGCATCAAGCACGTTACCATAGTCTTTCAAGACTGATGGATGCCAATACAATACAAAGGGGGAATACAGGAACAAAGAGGGTGGGAGAAACACTGGTGTAAGAAAACCAACACAGATACTGTGAGAAAGGAACTGCCCCAAAAGATACAAGGACAAAGATGGTCACTAGCCAATCTGATCAGGGGGAAATGCCTTAACAACCCCAAATTTAGTAACAATAGCCTTAGCATAAAAGCAAAACCTGTTGGCTGAGCCACTACCAACATTCCCTTAACTGTTCAGTTTGTTCACTCCACCCAACACCTCACCTCAAATTCCTGGCCTCAAGTGGTTATTACTTAGGCATCAGATTTAAAAATAGACTTCAAAATCTATCTAGCTCACTTTAGAAAAGGAGAGTTTTGTTTCTCCCATGACTTCTCAAAAAAAGTATTCCAGAGATGTTGCTCTTTTTCTTCCTTTAGCAATTAAGGACCCCTGCTGCATCAGGCAAAAGCTTCTTGCATCATCTAGTTCAGCTTCTTGTAACTCACTGTGGTCCACCAGATGACTCTGGGAGCATATAAGACAACATGATATCCATATTGTATCCTGTTGTCACACCCTTGAAAAATTGCATTCAGACAGGCCACCTTTAAAACCTGCAAGTTGTATACCAGATGTAACAACTTGTAACCTGTGACTGTATTTTCCTCCATAAATTTGTCCAATCCTCTTTTTAAAACACCTAGACAAATTACCATTGCAACAATCTGCTGCAAGGAGTTCCACATATTATGTGATGGGTAAATTAATGATTCCTTATTTCTTTATGTTAGGTCATTGCTATTCTATTTAAGGGATACATGATGATGACACTTGTCCAGAGCCACCAAACTAATCTGTGGCTAAGAAGACTGAACCAGAGGCTCCTCCATTGGGCAAATGGGGCTCGACCTCCCTAAGAAATAGAAAAGGGGAAAATACATTTAAAGACATAATTGCATTATATTAATTAATTAAAGATTTCTGTGTGACTTAAGCCAAGTCCCTGACTAATTAATCCTGGTTTTTGTCTGGTTGTCTAATCCCATCACTTCTTTCTCATGGCTGAGTCTCCAGTTCAAGCTGTCTCTTCATACAGGCCTCCCTAAACTGTTAGGTCAAGATGGGGGGACTTTGATAATTCCAAAACACTCAGCCCATTGCTGCAGAGTTGTGCTAACAGTTGTGAGGCTATTTTCAATCAATCACTAAATGGAAAAGATCCAATGCTTTTTTCTGGGAGAAAAGGTGCCAGTACTCACCACAGGTCATCCCCATGTGACTAATTAATTAATTAGCTGCTGGAAAAAAGGGCCGGTACTGAGTATGGGTGAGTACCCCCAGAAAAAAACACCTGACTAGATCTCTCCAGTAAACCTGTCTTTGGGGTATATACAGTAAAAACAACAATCTTGAGTAAGACTCTAGTATCTTGAGTAAGGCTTCACTGGTACTTCTTGGATACCCCTTCCTTTCAATATGCTGATTCTACATAGGAAGTAATGTCACGTTGGGCACAAGAAAGAAGAAAAGACATAATTTTAAACAACAGGTTCTCTTGTGCTAGTTCCAAGACCTTGCAACAGGCTTTGTACCTAGCCTGACACAGTGTAGAAAAGTTGACCAGGTCTAGTAGGCTTCTGTAGGTTGAGCCTACTTATCCATAGATTTTCTGTTTGCAGATTTGGCTCAACAAGGTCCCCCAAACCTATGCTGAGCCAAACGTGGCTCAACCTGAACCCTACAGAGGCAACAAGAGTTCTTCTCTCTTTGCAGATCACACAGAGATACTGAGGCCTCAGTTGTATGTTCAAATGTGTCCTCGGTGTCATCTCTCTCCTGCCAAGAAATTATGTTTAAAATTTGAGTCCCTCCCTCCAAGGAATTAGAAGTGCAAGAAATGTCATTCCTTCAACCATTTTTTATCCTCACAAAAGCCTCTGTGGTTAAGCTGTAGGTGTGACCTGCATGATCTAGCTGCATTTGAAGTATTCTGTATTATTTTCCTCTTACTTCTTGAAAGTATAAATTTGTGCCATTGTGACCTATGGTTGCCATCTCTCCAGACAGACCTGAATATCTCAAAGAATCAACATTACTCTCCCAGAGATCATTTAAAGCAATCCTGGAGTTCATCACAGTTTGGTATTGAGTAAAAACAAAATGTTAGGCAGTGGGGAGGGACTTCTCCAGGAATAAATTCAGACTGTCCTATTATGCCCTGAGGTTCTGGGAGTATAATCTTCTATATTGTACTGTGTATTGTTGCCCCTCTGCCCCCAAATACAGAAACTATTTTTTAAATCCAATTTTGAGGCAGAACTTCTCCTTTGGGGCAAGGAGGAAGAGATCCCCATGGTTAACAGGATCAAATATACATCTCCAATATTCATAAACTATTCAAGCACTTTGACAATTTTCAGAAATGGCTTAGTTAGAGACCATAGTAGGAGAGATACAAGCATCCTCTTGGGATCTGTCCAGATGCAGAGGTGTGGTGAGAAGATCAAGCAGGATATTATTGGGTTTTTTTTTTCCTGGCACCTCCAAAGGAGGAGGAGAATGTGCCCTTGTTTACATCTAACTCTTCTGGCTCTTCATATCCACCAGGGAGAATGCAACTACTGTCAAGGTCACCCTATCCAAGTTTTCTTGTACAGCTACAGGCTTTGAAGGACACTGTAATGGCACCAGGCCATTTCCAAGGCTAATGTCCCCAAGTCCACCACACAGAACACAACTTCTCCAGCACAGCCAGCCAAGTGGCTCATTTGTGATGCTAATTGCCCTTGATACTCATGCAGAGGGGAATGGAGTTATATTTTATCATCCATTTTATTGGTGTCCGTTGTGAGTTGCAATTTCATTTGCTGGCAAAACCTGGCATGAAGCTCAAAACTCCCTCGTAGAAAAGCAGTCAGATTGGATGTTGGGAAGAGAAACACAATGAAAGTCAAAGCCTCATGTGTTCTCCCTAGTATGTTCTTCAAACATGGTTGGCATGTAATTCACAGTTGCAAATCAAGTAGTTCTGGTGTCTTAACTAACCACATGCTGTGAGGTCCATATTTGTTCCTCTGCCCATGGGCGGCCTTCCAAACTGCTACAGGGGAGAGATCAAGCCATAGGAAAGGAATAATTCCCTAACAATATCGAGTATTCATCAGTAAGATGACCTTGTTTTTCAGTTTCAGTTAACAGTAACAGCCCCCAAATCAGACCTAAGAAACATGTATGTTTTAAAGTGTTTGGCCTAACTGGTTAACATTTACCTTCCCTGATCAGCTGATCCTGCTGGATTAAGCTTCCATTTAAGGCTTATCACAGTAGTTAAAAGACTAGGAGCTGCTACTTTCCTGCCCAGGTTGTCCACCAAAGAGATTATTATTTATTTGCATTGTTAAAATCAGAATAAAAAAGAAGCTTGGGATAATTCCACATTGGCTTTACTGACCATGATCCTGTTGGGTGAAAATATGGAATTACATATTAGTGTTCTTCAAATTGTATGAACAATGTAGAAGGTATGTTTCTTAGATAAACTTACAGGCATAGCAGGTTTTGTAAATATTGCCCTGCTGATGACAAAGTACAGAGAGGTACAGTACAAAGTACTGAAAGAGGACTCAGTGTTGTGTGTGTGTGTGTGTGTGCTCAGTACAAAGATCACAAGGAGGAGGTTGTCAAATGGCATGACTTGGCACCAGGCAAAAGCTGCTGAATCAAGCCACAGCTGCTGCAGGTGGCAGGAGGGGAGGAGACTGCAGTTGTTGGTGGCACTTCTGTCTCTTAATCACCCCAACAGACACTCCTGTGTTCATCTATACCATTCCCTCTGGCTCCCAAACAGTTGGCCCTCGCGAACAGAAGGCCTGACAGCTGTACCATGCTATACATATGCATGGCTCTATATTATATCCACAACCATATATCTATGGAGAATGCAGCTGCTGCCATTCTTCTGCTGCCAGTGGGAGATATGGAGGGTTACTTGACCTAGTTTGGAGACATACACTTGTGTGGTAAAAGGGGAGTTTATCCAGTAAACTTTTCATTTGAATTGAATCATCTTGATTGAAGGTAAACTGTGACAGCTTCTGAAGCTTCATGCCTTTGCTGACGACAGTAGAAAAGGGCTCAAGTGCTGTAGTAGGGGTGAAAATGAAAGCAGAAGGGCATTTTTTTGTGCAGATATCCAACACTGTTGCTTAATTGTAAGAAAAGTTCAGTGTTTGGAAGCATGAGCCAAGCAGGCAGCCAAACCAGCTGAACTTGAAATGTTTCCCCTAACTCTAGGCTTGGCTGTCACTGCATATTGGCTTGGTACAGGCTACCCTTCCCCATTCTTGGAAGTCAACATCACAGTGGTTCAGTGGGGGTTGAAAATTTCAACCCGAGACCCACTTCTGAGAATGACAATCTGTCCGGGCATCCTTGGAAGTAATGTCATGGCTGGAAGTGACATCAAGCCAAAAGTTACACGGTGGTACCAGAGCTCTTCCATGTCTACTCAGAAGTAAGTCCCTTTGTTTTCAGTGAGACTTTCTCCCAGGAAAACAGCCTGAGTGCCCCATTGCAAGATTGCAGCACCCACTGCTGGATTTCAAGATGTGGTACCCAGCTTTTTGTGACTCCCCCTGAAATGAAGTCACAACCCCCCAAGGGAGTCCCGCCCCCACTTTGAAAACCACTTTTGTAATCGTACAGAGGTCTGTAGTTGTCACTTTGTTTCTTTTTGCCTTAATGTTTCTTTCCCTTATTACTCTTATACCTCTTTCATCCGATAGCTCAGGATGATCCAAAAGATCTATTTTCTTTTCTTTACCTAAACTATGAACCACTTTGATCTTGGGAAAAGCAGTTTATACATCTTTTGAATAAATATTTAATATTATACCAATGCCTGTCCCCTTCACTAGAAGAGGAACAGGGCAGAACAGGGGCAGAAAGGAGGCAATCTGGGTTCTCTTGAGCATCAAACTCTGATATTCCTGGGAAGATAGAGAAAAGCAGGATGAGGCATAGATCACAATCATCCACAAGCATCACCTAGGCACTTCCACTGGCTTCAGCTTGCCAACATTATTCCTGGCTTCTGCTTGCTAACTTTCCCCGTCTTCCACCCATGAGTATCCACCAGTTACTCCTTTGTCCATTCTGTCCACATGCAATTCCTGGAAGCCAACCTCAGTGATTTCCCAAGGGCAAAGCATGATTTACCCTGGCTGCATTTACTCCCCTTCCCCCAAAGCTGGTAATACTGGAGCCACCTCGCATGGGGTGGGGTTGGGGTTGAAAGAGCACCTGTCCTGACCCCAAATACCAGGAGGTGGGGGGGGGGTGACATGGCAGCCACAGTGTATGCAGCTTAGGGGAGCAAAGTGGAGGCGGCACTTGGGAGGGAGAGAGGGAAGAACAGGCCTCTCTGGGTGGCAACTACGGCATCAGGACCTCCCTCTGTCCCACTGTTTGGTGCCAGTGCACATTCTCTTCCCTGCCAGCCCAGGGGATTTCCTTGTTGTGCACAGGAGATACTGGGCTGTCTGAGCATATCTCAGGGAGGCTGCCCACTGGGTCCTGCCACCTGCAGGATCTACCCAGCTTGGCTATAGTCCCATTTTCCCCAAGAAGTACAGCTTCCCCTCTCCAGGAGCAGAACATGTACCACACATGGAAGCTACTGGGGGCCTGTGGCTGCCCTTCTGGATCTTGGAGTGGGTGGAAGGCAAAAGGAAAGCCTGCTAGTTTGGGGAGCCAGGAAACTGGATATGCAGGATCCAGGCAGCCTCCCTGCAATGTGGGCTTCAGAGCTCTCTTGCCTTCTGGGTCCTGCCACCCACCCATCCAACTGCCTATCTCCACAAAGCAGCAAGCTTCTCCTTTGCAAAGCACTTCCCCAAAGCAAAGGACTGCAAAGCTGTGCTGTTTTGGGGGACTGCCGTCCAGGCAGCAACACCCAATAGGCAGGCTCCCTGTGGTGCGCAGAAGCAGCCTGGAGTCTCCTGCCCACAGCCAGAAGACTACCCAGGCTGGGGGGAAAGTGGCTGTGCGCTGTCCCCAGATGATGGGATGGAGCACAATTTATCATCTCTCCATCCCTGCAGTGGCATCCAGAGGCCTGGACTTGTATTGGCCTAACCAGGAGTTAGGATTGTGCTGTGAGGCTGAAATCCTAACTCCCAGTTAGCGTGGCATAAGTCCTGGCACAAGTCCCATGCTGGCCTGGGGGTGTCACAAAAGTGCTGTAAGGTACTTCTTTGCCACGCCTGGGATGGTTAAGCCAGTGCACAAACATACACCTGCCTCCCCACACCACCATAGCAGTGGTGGGCCCCACCTTACCCAACAACCGGTTTGCCAGAAGTTGGGGCCGGGGTCAGGGGGCTAGGGGCAGACCCCAACCCGGCGCACTGCGCATGCGCAGTGCGTCTCCTCCAGTTGGAGGAGATACACTACGTACGCACCGACCCCGGGGCTTGGCACATGTGCAGTGCGTCTCCTCCAGTTGGAGGAGATGTGCTGCGCACGTGCCGAGGTGCGCAAGCGCCAACCTCGACGCTTGCGCAGTGTGTCTCCTCCAGTGGAGAAGCACACACATTGCGTCTCCTCCTCCCAGCGTACCGAACTGGTACGCTGGGTTTTCTGGGTACCCCGCAGCTACCGGTCCGGTAGCGGCAGGGTCTGGGGGACAACTGGTTCGGGCGATCTGGCCCGAACCGGCTTGGGCCCATACCTGCACCATAGGATGAGTGGGTAAGTTGTACTGGCCTAAACTGATACTGAATAGGCATCTGGGACCAGCTCTGGGATTGCAGGTGGGGGGCAAAGGAGCAAACCAGCCAGGAATCTGCAGCTGAGGTAGATGAAGGGTAGCACTGGGAGGGCACAGGGTGGCAGACCAGTCTTTGGGGAGGTGGGGTGGGAAGACAAGAGGGTGAGAGAATGGATAGAAATGGGGAGTTGGAGCACCGCAGTAGATAGTGGCTGCTTCTGGGAAGAAGGGAGGGAATTCTCCATCTGTTGTAAGATGCCAAAATTTATTTATTTATATACTACCTTTTCCCTAAAAGAAGTATACCCAAAGTGGCTAGGAACCCTGAGTATCAAATGCGTTGGAGCACCAAACCAACCCCATTCACTCTCCCTTTCTCCCTCTTATTTGCACAGACACACTCCCCGTTTTCAATCCACTGATATTCAAAGCTTCTGCCAGTAGGCTTCAGTGAGCAGATTTCCACCAAATTTGTCCGCTAACATTCACCTGCTTCATTGCAACTCAGGTGACATATCTGGACATGGCTTCCAAAAGCAGCTGGTTACCAGCTTCTGTCTGCTCACATTCACCAGCTTCCACCAGGTCAGCCAGATGGCACAGGATGACCATATGTTATAACCAAAAAAAGAGGACAAGGCCCCACAAAATGTACGACACCCAAGAAAATGTGATTATTAAAAATAGTTATTTTAATTATTTAAAAAATATATTAATTATAAGAAGGCTACATGCTGCCTGATCACAAGGAAAAGGAAGACGATGAAGTTTTTTTTTTTCCTTCCAGGACACAAGGCTGAAAAAGAGACTGTGTCTGGGGAAAAGAGGACATTTGGTCACCCTGGGTTGGCAATGGCATCCACCTGCTTCAGTCCACTTCCTCACCCCTCACACTGCAAATTGAACTTGCTTTTTCTCCTCAGCCTCATGTCCCACCACCTCCTCTTCTCCACATGGTCGTCACCTTCTGGCAGAGACACCCTGTGCTCAGACTGAGGTAACCTTGGTTTCATCATGTCAAAATGTTGATCATGTAATAAAGGCCATCCATCCCACCTCCTCAGTCATGTTGAGCAGCCAAATAAAAGTTGCTTCTACCTACCAAAAGCACCAGTTTTTGTACTAATGTATCTAGATGCCAATCTGGCAAGATAAATTGTTTCACTGAGAACCGATGCACGCAAAATGGACATGAGGTCAGAGTTGTCCTGTCTCAATATACTCAACAGGGCCAGGGAATAGCCCAACGCCTTCTGAGCTCTGCCTTTGCACCAATCACTTTTGGGGGCACCCATTTGTTTTTGGGACTGGATTTCACATTAAGGCTGCAATCCTAAAGACACTTTCCTGGGAATATGACCCATTGAAAATAATGGAGCTTACTTTTGAGTAGACATGGTTAGGATTGTGCTCTAAGTTGCAGTGTGATCTCTGGTGGCCTGAAGGAGAATAAGGCCTTGGGCATCAAGCAAAGCCAGCTGGCAGTTGCAGGAACACGGGGCAGATGGTATGCTCCCTCACCAGCTCTCTGAGAGAGATCCTGCGGCTTTTATGCGTGATCTTTGTTTTGAAATTACCGGTATTTGTTTTGAAATTGTTTCAAAATTAATAATGCTGTGATGTTTGCTTTGAAATTATCTTGTGTCTCTGTTTTCTTAAGCAGTGGTTCTCAAGCATTTCAGCCTGGGAACACAATGGGACTTACTTTTGAGTAGACATGGTTAGGATTGTGCTCAAAGTGGAGTAGCATCGGAGATTGGAGGTCTGGAGTTGGCAGTTGAACCCTCTGGAATATGGATCTCAACAGATACCTGACCAGGCTAAAAAGTAACCCCGATAGTGACTCTGTCACAACACCACAGCTCTGTGCAGTATCATGAACATCCCTTATACAAAAGCCATAAAACTGTCAGCACTATATGAAGTAACCCACTTCCTTCTGAAACTGATCTCACGCCCCTATGTATATTATCATGTGAATCTGCAATTTACAAGGAAAGGGAGTTAATATTTTAAGGCATGCTGGGGCTCAGCCCCCAGCATCTGTTTTCAATACCAGAGGGCTCAACCCTGGAATAGATTGAGAAAGTATAGATGAAAGGGATATCAAGCAGGTGCAGAGTGCATTTCTCTCACCACTGAGTAACTACAAAGAGTCCCACACATCTAGGATTAAGGGGAAGGAATTTCAGATCAGACGGCAGTGTTTCAAAACAGACAAGACCTCTGGCATTTCATTTTCAAGATATTAAGCACTCATTATCAACAAACATCTTTCCTGCAGATTCTCACAAACAAGTACCCCAAGCTTCAAACTGGATTCTTGGGTCTGTGTGTATTTTGAGATGTTGGGGAAAATATTCTTAGTTGTGACTTGGACAGACCCCCCTCTCTGTGTGTTTGTCTGTCTTCCAGTTGCCAACTACTCTGTAACACACTTTTGCTCCATCGCTCAATTGGAGTAGTGAGTCACTCACTGACTGACATTCTGTTGGGTGCCTCATTCGGAAATAAAACAAAATCCCCCAAATCAACCATTTTCAAACCATCTACGCCAGACCTGGCCCAAGATGAAATGGAACTTCACTGGAGGCAGAGAGAAAGGAGGAGAAGAGAAGGCAGAAGATAGATAATGGGTGGGTGGATGGATGGATGGGCAGCAGTCCCCTGAACCAGCCCACCTGCCACCTCCCCTTCCACAAATAAGGAAAGGACAATGATGGTGATGGCAAAGGTCCCAGCCAGGGACGAGGTCACCTAGGCTTCACCATTTCTACCTCTCTTCAGTTTGCCCAGTTAATTGCTTTTCTTCTCCTCACCTAGCCCTTCTGTTTTGACATAGCAGAGTGTGGTATTACTTCTTCCAGTTTCCTTGCTCTACTCTGCTTTGCTTCAAACATGGCATCTCTATGTAGGGCTGGGAGGTAACATCTGAGAACCTGAAGCTCAGTCACCAGTCATCACAAACAATGAGACGGTCCAATGGTCTCATTCAGGCTAAGACTTCTGTGTTGCTTTATATGAATTAAACTGGGCAGAGGCTGCTTCCACAACCCCACCAAGAATCCTAGGAACTATAGATTTGCAAAGGGATCGTAGATCTTCATATCTTTAGAATATAGTGGTGCCATGTAAGATGAATATAATCCATTTCAGGAGCATGATTGTCTTACAAAGCATTCTTTATACAAAGTGGATTTTCCCATAGGAAATAATGGAAACTCAAATGATTGGTTCCGCAACCCAAATATATTCATATAAAATATTAACTGTATGTAAAAAGGATGACAAAACACTGTGATCAAATTCAAAACACTGTAATATAATACAGAACACAAATACTATAATTTTAATAAAAACACTGTAATATACTGTACAGTATAACAGAAAAGAAAAACCTGACTAATTTTCACTAAAAGAGTCACTGAAGTTTTTTGAGCAACTTTAACAAGAACCTATCTAAAGACACTTGTTTTTGTTTCCTTTTGAGGATTTCACGGAAATGTGGCATTGCATTGTCATTAAACAGGTTTATCGCTTACACTGCTACAGCCTTATTTGGGTGGTGCTTTTCTACCAAATTTTGCACAATTTCCCAATGTTTACAAATGTCCTTAATCTCATTTGATGTGAGGGATTCCTCCTCCTTATTCTCCTCCTCTACGGATGAGATCTCCATAACCTCTTGATGTTGCTCACAATGCAGATCCATCAATTAGTTTGTTTTACAATAAATTTTCCTTGTAAAACAGTTTGTCTTACAAGGCACTGTTTGTTTTACCTGGCAGAATTCCTTAAAATAGTTTGTCTTACAAATCATTTGTCTTATACTTTATTTGTCTTACAAGGTACCACTCAGTGATGGGATTCAAAGAAATTAACAACCGATTCTATGCCCATCTGGCAGCCACTTTTAAATGGCTGTTTTTAAACTTTATATGTCCTATCTCTCGTTAACAACCGGTTCTATAGAGTAGGTGCAAACCTGCTGGAGCCCACCACCGGTACCACTGTATTCATAATTTCAATATCTTTAATTTCATAAAGCTTCATTTCCCAGGGCGGGATCCAAGAAAGAAGGTCCAACAAGAGTAGAACTTAGGAAATTTAGCACAACTTGGAAGTACTATGAAACTAGGCCACTGTTAGAAATACCATAGAGAGCTCGACATCTCAGCTATAATGGTCCCACTGGACCATGCAGCAAAGACTTCAGGTACACAAATGTGAATGAAGACTGTGATGGAAGCAACCAAGAAGTTTTGCAAATATCAAAGCAACCACCAGAGGGCCCCAGTCTGATACCATTAATTCAAGGGGGCAGGTTGGGAAGAAAGATCGCATCCTTTTCAAAATGGAGCACAGTCCAACCAGGGTGACCATATGCCATAATTTAAAAAGCGTACAAGGACCTCCACAGTGTAGAACACCCAGGAAAAATAATGGACACAACAAAATAAAGCATTTTTTCTTTTATTTTGTTAAATATAAATAATCTTACATGTGCTTGATTTGAACAGAATTATTAAATTTAAAAATTTTGTATATAGTTTGTTACATAGAATTTATGAATTACAAGAAGGCTACATGCTGCCTGCTTACAAGGAAAAGAAGGTCATTGAAGTTTATTTCCAGGACAAAAGGCTAAAATGCGAGGCATGTCCTGGGAAAGGAGGACAAAGAAGACAAATGGTCATCCTGAGTCCAACCAATAAGTTCCATACATGCAAATAAGCTAAGAAATTAGGAAAAATTTAATTATTCTGCTGCTGCCATAATGGTTAGGAAAAAAATGATCTGATGTGATTCGTCCAGATTACTAGAATATTTCCCCTTTTGTGTCTTATAGGGGTATTATTTCCAGAATTTGAATAAGAACATTATTTATTTATTTATCTATATATATAAAAGAGAAAAGTCATTGACTGACTGACTGACTCACTCACTCACTCGTCACCGCCCTGCCAAAACCGGTGGGCCTAGAAGCGTGAAATTTGGGGAGGGTGTTCCTTCCATGACGGAGGGATGCACCAAGAACCGGTTTTCCGAAATTCCAACTGGAAGGGGGTGAAAAGGGGCGCAATGCGTTTTCCTCCCTATACTTTGCATTGGAGAATTGATGACTCATCAACATTCCTCCCCAACTGCTGGGCCTAGAAGCATGGAATTCTGGGAGGGATCCTTCTGTCATCTGAACACCTACCAAGAACCCATGTGGAGAAATTTAACCCTTCAGGGGTTGAAAAGGGGGCAACATGTTTTTGTCCTATACTTAACATGGGAGACTGACCAACATCCAGTCAATTTGGTGCTCAGTGCCTGGTGCACTGGGGGACATTGTTCGGAGGAAGAGGTTGCACTGGCGAGGATGCTGCGCATGGGGGGATGATGTGCATGGGGGAAGTTGCGCATGGGGGGAAGTTGCGCATGGGGGAAGTTGCACATGGGATGATGCGGATGGGGGTTGATGCGCATGGGGAAGTTGCGCATGGGGAAAGTTGCACATGGGGGAAGTTGTGCATGGGGGTTGATGTGCATGGGGGAAGTTGCGCATGGGGGTTGATGTGCATGGGGGAAAGTTGTGCATGGGGGGTTGATGCACATGGGGGGATGGCATACAGGGGAATTTTACTCCCGCAACGCGGGTACCCCTTTCACTAGTTCATTTATAACCCTGAAACCAGTTTTCATTGACAAGGCTTTGTCCCAGAAAATGTAAAGAAGTGTAAAGGTGACTTGGAGCACATGTGGAGGGCCTTTTCTACCAGTAAGGAACCATAGCCACTTGTGATGGGGGCTTCAAAATGCCTGATATGAAAAATTAAATACCCATGACTTAATTCACTTAAAAGAATGCATACAGGCATTAGAATGCGTTACAATTCTCACACAGTGAGATGTAAGAAAGAACAAGATGGTGATCTCAGAAATCTTCAGGTTTGCTTCTCAATCTGTTTGAAGAACTAAGTGTGGGTGACATGATTACACAAATATACAAAAGCAGAGAGCCTTTTGCTAAATGTACAGTTGCCACAACCCTATGGCTCCATCCCTTGCTCTCCAGTCCCTATGGCTATGTGCAGAGTGCATCACAATCACCCATGGCAGCTCCATCACTGCTTTGGAGGCTGGTTGAGCTACTATGAGAAATTCTCACTTGATTTCCTGCCCTGCCCCTGCATTCTTTCAAGTTTCCAAATGTCACCAGAGCAGTGTGGGAGTGAGCTAAGAGGGTATGGCAACCACGCCTCTGTGTAACATAAGAACAGGCCCAGAATTGCATCCTGTCCTGGAGACACACAATATACATTAGACACACTGAATGCGAAGAGACAAAAGAGCAGGGAACATGGAGAGGGAGCGCAAGAAATAAATGTGGATATCCTCCTACAACACTAATCTCCTCTGGAAAACAGCATGCGTGGTTCTTTTTCAGGGATTCTGGTTTCCCATAGTGGCCTCCTGGGCAGGGTGCCTTTTTCGGGGTCAGTTTTTGTTTTTCAAAGTTCAGAGAGAACTGTAAAAACTGTCCAAACAAAGTAAAAGTAAAGTTTACTGTAGGAAATGGAATGCTCAAACCTCTGCCACAAAAACTGCAAGATACCCAGTTCTTGACTTCATGATTTTATTCCCCTAGAAAAAAGAGGATTGTCTTTCTGTGCAGGAAATACAGAGCCCAATCCTATTCAATTTTCCACTTCCAATGCAACTGTGCCAATGGGGTATGCATTGCGTCCTGCAGTCAGGGAGCAGTCACAAATGTCTCCCCAAAATAAGGGAATTTGTTCCCTTTTCTCAGATCTGCAGTGGTGCTCAACAAAAGGATAAAAGTTTTGTAAGCCACCTTGGCAACAGCATTTATATATCAGGCCTTTCAGCCTGGGATCCCCAACAAACTTACTGGTATGTTCCTCCATGTCTACTCAGAAGTAAGTTCCTTTGTGTTCAGTGAGACTTATTCCCAGGAAAGTCCAGTGCCAGATTCCAAGCTGGTGGATTCTACCTTCTCACAACCCCCCTTATCCAAGATTGTGACCTCCCCAAAGGAGTCCTGACCCGCACTTTGAATACCATTGTGCTAAGCATGGGAAAGATGGAATAATTCCAATGAACGAATGAACCAACCAACCAACCCACCAACCCACCAACCAACCAACCAACCAACCAACCAACCGGGTTATGATTGGGTCCTCAGAGAGTAATCTAATATAGATGCTGACTAAGAAGCAAGCCCCATTAAACTAAGTTGGATTTGCTTTGGAGTCAATATGTATAAGCTTCTTCTGCATGCCAGAAGTGGTTGCTCAGTGGAAATGGTTGCTCAGGCAGACTGCAGTTGTGGCTATGGAACTCATTGCCACAGGATGCTGCTGAGGTTTTACAGGTTTAATTAAATTAAATGTTTTATTAAATTAATTAAATTAAATTAGCATGTCTTACAGAAGCAATGCAATAACCAAACCACCAAGAAGCCGGCATTCAGCATTTTGCTTATTTTCTACTAACAGCTCACAAGTGCAGAATGGCAATATTTGGTGTGTCATGTAGCGTTTTTAAAAACACACATGCTTTGACATTCTAGATTGTGCAGCTTGGGTTAATAAGAGGGTGGGCGAAGATTATTCGCATTCCAAGGGGCTGGGAAGGCCTCACCCTTCTCATGTGGCCTTAATGGAATCGCTGCTCTCATTTGTTTTCAATGGGGTAAACACATTTCCCCAGTTGTCAAACAAAAGCATGTGAGAAGAAAACCTTGTGGGGCAAACCAGGAGGGGATGATTCAAAGCAGTTTTCAAGCTGTCAGAAGAGCATTGCCCTTTTAACAAGCCCAGATCAAAGCAGGGGGAGGGGAGGAAGGAATCATGTACTGGCTGGTGTTTCATCTGACAAAACTTTCCTCTTTTATCTCTTCTGGACAGGATGGCTCCAATATTGCCACATCATCAGTATCTGCTGAACAAGTCACACTGCATCTTCAGTATCTGTGTGACACTGTGACGAGTCCCCTCCCCGATCCCCTGGGGAGCCATCTTCAGGGTCTGCATTCTTTACTGAAAAAGCACCTTGAAATTCTCAGCCCAGGTGCTACATGTCCATATTCCTCAAGGCTGCAAGGCAAGCAACAGCACATGACATGGGGGCTGTTGAATGTTTGATGTTGCTGAGATGGCTGCCTAGGACAAGATGCTGGACACACACACACACCTATGTCATGAAAATGGAGTGATGATGTTAAAGCAAGGAGAGGGATGGGTTAGTTGGGACCCACCAGTCAGATCTGGGGAAAAATAAGCACAAGTAGCTTAAAGTGCAAGAAGGGAGAATGTGCCATTTCAGCAGGAAAGCCAAAAAGAAGGCAGTTGTTTTTCAGGGGAGACACCTGCCTAAACTTTGATCCTTATAGGGCATGTTAATGTATTCAGACTAAAATGGCAGAAGATGAGGATGAAAAAAGAGTTAGGATGAAAAAGGCTCAAGTTTGTTCCTTCAAAGCACTGTGTGTGTTCATCCACAGAGCCAGTCTTCTAGGAGATGCAGCAGATGCATCCCATCTGTCCCCCAAACACTTGATTCCCATTATGCTTAAGGACTGTCAGTTGCCATAAACAAAATAGTCTTGCTGCCGAAAACCCAGGCGAAATGTACCTCTGATCTTTTGGCAGGAATTGGTTCAGGAGGCATGAACTAATGCAAGAATACAGACTTAAAGGAAGAGCTCGAGTCCTGGGTACCAGATGTTCCTGTAGGATCCATTTTGGCTGCAATTAACCTTGTTTTGTTGTAGTAAAAGTTATATTTGTGTATTGGGTATAATGCAAAAATAGTAACCAATTCTGTTATGTTCTATTCATATTCAAAAAAGCTTTCCTGTCTGCGCCAGCCTCTTAAGCATACTTGGTTGTTGAGTTGTGTCTGGGCTACCAGTCTGGAAGTACTGATGACGATGACATCACCACCAGTTACTCTGAGTGGTTCTTTGAATAGGTGGACCATGCAAAATGGTTTGGTGGAGGACAAACTTTAAACAATCTAAACCATTGACCAAAAAATCTAAACCATTGACCAATAAAGGCCCAATTCTGTCCTCAAGGTATACCAGCATATCTTTATGTAAGCTAGAGCAATGATAGTCCTGCTAGCATAGAAGTCTGCCTGCCTATGTATACCAGTGCCGTGTTATAAATTCAGAAAAAATGGAACATCCCACCTGTTGCCAGAAAAATACAACTATTCCAGTGACAAATCCGGTGTAGACAAGAGTAGGGAACAATAGAGAATGAGAATCAGTTAAAAATTGCAACCTCTGTCACATATTATTTCCCCCACTGTCCTGCCTATGTTCTCACAATGAAGTACTATAGTTACATTGCTAGGGTGGTGAAGGGGGGACAATGATAAACTTGGGGTGGGGTTGACACCAAAATGATAAAATCTTATTTTACTATTTATAATAAGCGAATAATACTATCATTATTGTGTTGCATCTGATCTCTCAATCTGGACATAACTGGCAATGATTTCGTTGCCATTTACTTCCACTGGTGTTTTCTGTAGGTGGACTGTGTGAAGTGGCACAGCATGGGACAAACGCTGAGAAATGCTGCTCTAGTGTAAATTCCAGTATAACAGCAGCCATCTTAGCTAGCTGTCAGCTGCCCAGAGATATTTATAACAATGTCCATCAGAAAGGCCAGAAAACTATCAGAGGAACAGCAAAGCATCTGTGATAATTACTTTTAATAGATATGCTAGAACAATTATTAGCTTAGCTTGAAAATAATGCGGTTTTGACTTGACCACAGCCTGGTAATGATAATTTTACATTCACGAGAGTTACCGGTATATTTTTGGAATATAATATAGGAGTATTCCCTCCCCCGGCCTGTGTGTGAGAGAGGAGGGATAGGGATCATGTACTGTGCTTTTTCCTCATCTGCATTTGGATCAGGTTTTTTTGGTGTGGGTTTTGTTTTCTTTTTTGCTATTTGAAACTTTGAAACTTGATGTCTTGTGATCCACCAAGAAGCAACTGCTTGGCCAATATGGAACAAGATTTTGCTGTACAAGATGGACCTTTGATCTAATCCAGCAGAGCACATATTGTGTTCAGCAACAGTCTGCAGCAAGAATCAGCCTTCTGAATCTCAAGTGACCCAGAGCCCTATGCTGGTAGAAGAACTGAGAGTTAATGTGTTTGCAATCAGTTCCTGATGAATTTTGTATCATATACTCATCCATCAACCAGGTAGCTGTCTGTTGAAAGAGCCTGCATCCCATCTTTTCCCTGCTCTGTTTGGACTTTGCAAGAGCAAAGAGAGCCAAGAAAGGAGTCACAAACTGCAGAGCTGCCACTTTCGTGATGCTTCTTACTGGCATCTCTCATCTCTATGCATGCATTAATTTGCTTCCTATTTTAGGGTGGCTTCCAACATGCACTTACAATGAAATTTTGATTGAACAGGTTAATGTGGAGGAGGGATGTCTGTGCCAAAAAGCCATTAAAGCTGAACACTTTTGTTACAATACATGTGTGTACACGCAAATTACAGATATATGTTTTTTAAAAGAAGCAAACAATGCCTGTTATTTCCAAAGTCTGTTAAATTGAGGGTCAACCACAGCTTCTCTGCCATCCAATGTATTTGCTCATGCCACACATAAAAATATATGTTCAGGTCAGTGGTGGGCTCCAGCGGGCTCGTACCTACTCTATAGAACCGGTTGTTAACAAGAGATAGGACATATAAAATTTAAAAATATCCATTTAAAAGTGGCTGCCAGATGGGCAGAGAACCGGTTGTTAATTTATTTGAAGCCCATCACTGGTTCAGGTGCATAATTGTGTGTTGAACACATACAGAATTATTTACATAGTGAGTGGTTAAGACACTGTGCCTGTTAACCAGGAGGCCAGGGTTTGAGAACCGGGTCCCCACAAGACGAGGATTTCCTGCTACAGGGAGGGAGTTGGACTAGATGATCCACTGGGTCGCTTCCAACTCTATGATTCTACATATTAAATAACATGGCCTAGAAAAAAAAATAAGCCTTCTTTCTGGTGCTCTGTTATTAGCATCCAGCAACACCCAATGATGCACTCAAAAGACTACTCCGCTGTAGGGTTGCCATATCACTAAAAACAGGGACAATCTCGATTTGGGGGGATTGTGTTCACATACCGGCAAATGGAACAGAGGGTACTGACCCGATTTTGCAGAAGAGAATTATGGCAACCCTACTCCCCTGTGCAATACAGAGATTAATACAGAGATTAATTGTCTAAAGGGAAAGGTGGTTAACATTTGGGTTAAGCACATGTGTAAATTCACCCTCATCTTATGACTTCTTCGATAATGCGGCATGAAAAATCTCAATCACTGCGATTGAAGGAAAAAAATGAACTTGCATTTTTCCCCCCACTTTTCTTGAAATGTGGCGATGTTGCTTCATCATGTATGGAGCGGCTGACATGATTAGCTACATTTGCTTTAGGCATCCACTGGCAAACGCTTGCTACCAACTGTCAGTCCCTTTCATGAAGATTCCTTCTGACTCTTCGGCACACACATGGCCAAAGGGGGAGGGATGGTGGATTCTGCTCATCCACAGACAGACAAAGAAGCACTTTTGGGTCGCCTTTGTTTGAATCTGGCCTTCATCTCTGTTTCTAAGGCAACCAGGAAGTTCACCTCCTGGCCCGGATGTACCAAAGGATGCAGCCCGGAGAGGGAATGGCAGAGACTGCTCAGCATCCAGCTGAAGGTTTCATAGCTGGAGGATAGATTGTCACAAGCATTTAAAGTGGAGGATCTGGTGAGGGTTTGAGAACATCCTCACATCCAAACTCCCCCAGGTCGAATTCCTTGCACAGCCTCAGCCCGACGGCCTGCAGCTTCTTTTGGCTTTGGGCTTTTCACCAAAAATGGACTTATTTGTACTCTTGTGGCATAATATGGAACAAACCGGCTTTTGTTATCCAGAGATCCACTGGCTTTTGTCAGTTCTTTCAAAAGGAGAGGCAGCTTCTTTAAAAAGCATCTTCACCCAGACCTCAGGAAGGAAGTTCCCCACATGTTCATGGCAGAGGGAGCCGGGCGTCACTGTGCCAAACGCAAGCCACATGCACATCAATGAGGAAAGGAGAACAGGATGCGATGTGAAAGAAGCAGGAAAGTCAGACTCGCTGGCTGAATAGTAACACAAAACACGGATACACAAAACTTCGGGATTGGTCACACTCTCCATTAAAAAAAAAAGAATCCTGGTTCTGCACCATGGGAATCCCAGCATTTATATTCAGAATAAATTAACCAAGGCAACACAAATGTGCCTCATTTGCATGACAATCTGGTAATCAATTTTGTTTGCTACATTCCAGGATTTTGCTTTTCTGTGTTTAATTCTAAATAAATACTTTGAAAAGGATGGGGTTGCAGATCAAGAAAGGAGAGGAGGCATGTACTCAGTAACTAAGAGTGGGTCAATAATCAAGAGTAAGGGGACAAAGACTAGGAACCAGGAGGAGGAACAACAAATTATATGGGATATGATGAACATATTGCCTCCTGACAATTAGGTTCTCTGTGCAATGTGGCTTTTGATTTCTAGGTTCATTGGATGCTGCCAAACACTGTCAGATTTTCTAATCATTTAATAATAAGTGTAACATTTTTGAGATTGCTTCTGTTCAGATAGAGATTGCATCTGTTCTGTTTAAGATTGCTTCTGTTCACTGAACTTCTGTTCAGTGGGCCAAAGTTAGTATTCATGGTACCTGATGAGGACCAGAAGCGGCATCATTATGTAGGAAGTGACACCATTAAGCAGGTGATGACTAGAAATAAGAACTTTGTTGTCACCTAGGAATTCATTAGCTGCAAAGAATATATAAATCTTGATCATATTTTCAAGATCTGGGAAAGCCCAATTATCACATAAGTCACTCTTTCAGCTTCACTGTTTCTGCTAAGGAGAGTTTCCTTTAATATTTTCCCTATCATGTTGAGCATTGTCATCTTAAAATGGGCAATGGCCATTGATACTGCTCCTACATCACAACTGCAGTGGTAAGATCGCAGTGGTGGGCTTCAGGGGGTTCTCACAGGTTATATAGAACCCTTTGCTAATGAGTGCCTGGTTCTGAGAGCCAGTTACTAATGGGACATAAAACCTGTTGTTAATTTAGGTTATTAGGACATAGAACCTGTTGTTAATTTATTTGAATCCCACCACTGGTTAGATGCCATGTTGACATAGAATTGTCATATATGACATAGTATTTCATGGCTACAATTCCATGAAATTTCATGTTGCAGTATTGTATTTTATGGCTCCACTAAATTGACCAAAAATCAAGAGCATGGGGATGAAGTTTAGGAACCAGGTGAAGGGGGAACAAACCATATAGGTAATGATGAACACATTGCCTCCCAACCTTCATCTATTAAATGCTCGCTCTTCTGCTAAAATTGTAATGAAGGCTGCAATCCTAAAGACACTTTCCTGGGAGTAAGACCCATTGAACACAATGGGATTTACTTTTGAGCAGACAGGGTTAGGATTGTGCTCAGACTCTCTGAAAATGCAAATTTAAGGCACATGCTTATATCTGTCTATTGAACTCATTGGTTTAGCCTAATCCACTCTCCAGCTTTGATGCAGCTAAATGGTAGCTCTAGGTAAGAACACAAATTCCCTTACACTAAGGAGGCCTCCATGACTGCCTCCACCACCACAAGATGCAGTGCACACCACAATGGCATGGCTACATTAGTGCTGGAAATCTAGATAGGATTGGACTGATACTCCTATTAAACTGTGTATATGACTGCAGTCTTAGAGCACAATCCTAACCATGTCTACTCCCAGGAAAGTGTCTTTAGGATTGCAGCCTAATTTTCTAATTCAGAGACTGTTGTCAGAAATTCCGTTCCTATCTGAGCATGCCTTGGATTGAAGCTAGGAGTGGGACCTTATAATTAAATTTCCTAAAAGGTATTGTGGGCTCAATCCTAACTGACTTTCCAGCACTGAGGTGAGGGCAATGCAACTCTGAGGTTAGGGAAAAAGTATTGCCTTATCTTAAGGAGCTTCAGTGACTGCCCCCAACTATAGGATGTAGTGCATGCCTCTCTGGCACAGCTATGCCAAAGCTTGAATGGTGGTTAGGACTGCACCCCATGCCGTTCTGGGTAGTACTATCAAAGATATTACTATATTGTGACTTTTTGATGTGCCCTCTTTCTGCTTCTCATTCTAAAACTATTTTAATTTTCATTGTCCTGCCCCCTTTCCCCAAGTGATAAAATCCCTGATAATTTTGGTAGACCCAGCAGGTGATTTTCTGAGGCACCAGATTTATGGGATGGTGCTTATTTCTGTATGAAGAACCTTTTAGGATTCAGACAATACACTAAGCAGTTTGGTCATATGAATTGCCTGTTGCCAGGACTATGCAAACAGGCACATCACATTCTTTCTCACTGCAACAGAGCCAGGCACAGGGAGCAGAATAAATGATGGACGAAATTCAAATACAGAGGCCTACTCTGGATGGTTAAGCATGATGAGAGTGACTACTTTGCCTACCCCAACAGGTAAACTTCTTAACCACCATCTATCCCTTTCAATATGTGAAAGATAATAATGTTGGTTTGTCTTGTGTAGGGTGAGAAAAGATTACACAGGGAAGTTCCTATTCATGCAGTATAATTTGTACTGGTATTATCAATTTGTATGAAGAACCTTTTAGGATTCAAACAATACATTAGGCAGCTTTGTATTATGAATTCCATCAATTACTTATTAGTTATGGCATCTAAATTCTTGCTCTTGGGAACTCTCTTGCTAGACCACCGCTGAACTTGATCAGTTCAGTTCACAATAGTTGCAATTTTTTACCACATACTTGGGAGAAATCAGTGGGAAATCAGTGATTTCATCTGCAATCCTAAACACAATTTCCTGGGAATAGGCCCCATTGAATACAGTAGGACTTAATTCTGAGTAGAGAAGTTTAGGATTGCACTGTATATAATTGAAATCAGTGGGACTTTCCAGTAAACATATACAATTGTCCTGCTGACAAATTTATGCCATCTCTACATTACTCAAGGGCTAGAAATGTCCATGGACATTATTTTCTCCTTTCACAACCAACCAAGACATGGAAATCCTGCAATGAACTGCAGTCTCAGTTTAGTATATGACAAGATAACACCATCAGAAAGTGTGATTTAAGAAAAGCAAATGAGCCCTATATAAGAATGCTCATTACCAGAAAATAGATGAAGACTAATTAATATTCCTGCACATTTTCTAATAATGATGAGGATCTTGCAAACATCCAAGTCAGTGTTACATGTTTATAAGGCTGCTCACATGCAAGCTGATGACATCTCTAAATATATTTCCTGTTCTAATTAAAGCTATATGCTTAATTTCTAATAAACTATGAACATGCTGGTCTTACATAAATTGAGAGCTTGAATAAGAGATAAGCCAGTACAGCCTGCTGGGGAGCTGGGATTTTTTTGTTTTGTTTTCTGCAGCTATCAGAAGGTCCTGGCTGCAGCTATGAAGAAATGAATGTACAATTAGGAGAAGGAGAAGAAACAGAAGTAATACAAAACAGCAAAGGTTACAGTGGGTGTACAAACACTGTTGGGTATTGAATATCCTGTCTTTACCACAGAATCTCTTAATGCAGGCCAGCATGGGAGGTTCCTTATCCTGGTCTGGAATGGGAATTATGCAGGCACTGGCAAAGCACTGATGGCGCTGTTTTGGTATTATCATCCACTCTTATCAGGACAGAGATGAAATCCAAACTGCGTGAATTGTTTTCTTCCTCCCCATGGGGAGAACTGGGGCTCCTGTCAGCATCATGGTTGTCAAAACAACAGCAGAGTAGACCATTTACTGGAGATGAACGTGCAAACACATTCCTGCAACCCACTGGGATATGTGTGTATTGCTGAACTGAAATCAAAGAGAGGGGTAAAGCAATGAAGCATACGGAGCTTACGGACTGAGATGTATGTGAACGTGGCCTTTACAAATTTGTTTTTTTACCATTAAGCATAAATTATGAATTTAAAAAATTCAGTATAGTAATTAAGGGCATACTTCACATTCACATTAAAAGATGAGTAGAAATAAGATTTTAATAATAGAAGTTGAATAATACTGGGAGAGGCACTTGGGAACCTCTCTGCTTTGGAATGTAATAGTGATCAGAGTTTGAGAAGATCAATGTTAAGGAGAGCTGGGGAGAAACATGCTGAAACCAGCTTTGCCATTTTAATTGAGAGGAAGATCACAGACTGAGAAAGGAGAAGCGATAGCAGATCCTTGTACGCCTCCTCCCCCTCGCACCCCAACGACAATGTCATTCTCTGCCCAGACCAGCTGTTTTTCATCAGGCCTTCCTGAACAGTGTCACCTGCTCTGAGTATCTCACTTCCACCAGGCCTTCTGTCCTTCATCAGATACCCATTTTTCTTTAGTCAGCTGTTTCATTTTTCATCCCGCATTCTGACACATTTTCAACCCGTTCCTAATCCATCTCTTGCCATTTACAACTTGAGCTGTATACTGATGCTCTATTTCAAGCCTCCTCCTCCTCCTCTCCCCATCTCAGCCGTCACCCTTCTCGAAGAAGTACTCCATCAATAAAACATGAAATGTCAACCTTCCATCATAGCCTCCAATTCCTCCTCCTCCTCCTCTGCCCACATGCTGAGAGATCATTGCATTTGTGGAGCACATGGCCAAAGAGCTACTGTGAATACAGGAGTTGATAAAAATCATAGATTGCCACATTGGTTTTTGTGAAAAAGAAAAAGAAATCCAAAGTAGCTGACCCTTTAGTTGGTCCTAATAAGGTTTTTTACTCAGATTTGGAATCAGCTGGAGCAGAAACAATTAATTACCACCTATTAATGAGATCCTCTCTGCTGGATGGGCAGAGTTCTGTGAACACTATCCAAGGGAAATAGTGCTTCTTTAAAGGTAAAGGTGTCCCCTGCAGGTTGCCCACTAGTCGTGACCTAGGGTGTCATGCTCATTCCATTTCTAGAGCCATACAACCAGTGTTGTTCAAACATGCGGCCCACATGCGCATGAGACACTGTAATTACTAGGGAGCCAGGCCCCTTTATCTATTATTGTATAATCCTTACTCCATTACTGCGCAATCTTATTCATCAAGTAGGCCAGTGCAGCATATGGAGCAAATGTGCCATCAAACATGATGTGACACCCAGTGAGTAAGGCACAGTGGCGGAAAGGCCTGTGCCGTTCCACTGGCAGTGAACCCACAAATAGCACCCTGTGAAGCAGGTAAGCTCCCATACTGGAAGGGTGTAATGGAGAAGGGAATGGTGCTTTGGTGGCCATTTCAGACCTAAGAGGAAAGTAGAATTGGCTGTTGGTAAATGCTGAATTCTGTTGCCCCTATTGGGCCTGAAAGTGGACAATTTTGCTGGTGTAGATCCAGGTAGCCCAATAATCTGGGCTGGGGCAGTCAATCCAGTGGGCCCATCTGCAAGGACTATACTGAACAGTGAAAAGAGAGAAGGAGTGTGAAGCGTGAACATGAGGAAGTTCTTAACATCCATTTTTCTGATTAGTCTCCAACACAGAGGCAATCTATGAGGAATTTGGGGAGCAGAGAAAGCTTAAAAGGCTGTCTAGAGGAGTTGGAGGGGTCTGTTCAGACCTGATATAGGGCAGTTGCATGTGAAATAAACACACTAATATGCAAAGTAATTGCATTTCCTGTGGCTACTGTGGAAAATATTAATTGAAAAATATGATCTGCCTGCAACATAAGTGCTTCTTATGTGAACACTTATTTGGATCCTAATAACCTCCAACTGTGTACATCTTACTTAAAAAAGAAAGTCAAATCCAATCGCAGGCCGGCCTAGTAGTTTGTTCACATTCAGGATTGCTTAGGAACTTGGATCTATGCTCTTCACCTCCTGGTGCAGTTACCTCCCCACCTCAAGTCATTAGATAATATTTGTGAAATTTCTTCAAACAAAATGCTTTTACTGGGTGAGATTGGGTTACCATGTGATGTTTCTCATCTGGCTCGCACAATCACAACTGTTATCATCTTTGCCTCCTTTTATTTTGCCGTTCCTCACCTGCCTTTGGTGGAGCCCCAGGCCGGATCGCTTCCTTTCACAGTTGTGTGATGGCAATAGGGATGACAGCACCTGGCAGCTGAATGATGGTGGGGTGGCCTGCAGGGCTAGAAGCACCTGTGACAAAAGGCGCCATCTGTGCAGTGGACAGAGCCGCACTGTTTAAACATAGTAGAAAGAAAAGGATGATGTGAACTTTCCTAGGGAAAAAAGGATACTGTTTACATGCAAATTTTAAATGGACTCACCCTGAAGCTGCAAAACAAACACAATTCTTACAAAATGGTCAGTTGCATTGTTTAGCTGTTCTTAGCACTTAATTCAGTATTTGCAGAATGACTTCCCACCCCACCCCCCTTTCAATTCGGTCTAGCTTATGGCTGGGGCAAGATAGCGCTCCTAGCTTTCTCCTCTCTGCCTTGGATTCAGAGACCAGTTGACCTGACTCTTGGGACCAGTTGACCTGACTTATCCAATTTAGGAGCTGGAAAGGAGAAGAAGAGGGTAATGAAATATATACAAATTCTAGAAGGAAGGATTCTGGGGGAAACAGATGTGTGGGCACACAGGCATCCCCCACTTATTGGATGGGCACCATCCAAAAGTGAAAACTGTTGAAAAATGGAACCGAGTCTTTTTCAGCTTGCAAATGCAAAAAGGCCACCAAAAAAATGCAGAAATATCACTTGCAAAAGCCTAAACAACACATATTTATTTATACCTAGCCAAAATACCTAGCCAAAATAAAATGAACAAAGGGATGTGTGAGCAGTGAAATCCTACGTTTTTGAATGATATTTACTGAAGCAAATCATAAGGAAATGCCAAAAACAGTTTAATAACCATGTCACATGCAAATCAACATCAAGGAAGATAATTTTAACCTTTAGGTCACCAGAGAGATGTTGAAAGAGTGAAGCATATGTTGAATGAATGAGTCACACAGGTATAATTGAAAGGTGTTGAAAGAGTAGATCCATCAGGAAAAGAACGATCAGAAAGTGGGAATGCCTATATCCGACAGTTCTGGGATGGCCCTGCCCCATCAGGCATTATCTATGTTGCATGTAGGTGCATTTGGATGGTGTTCCCTCCTTTTCTCTGTGAGGCATTCAGGGTGCGGTCCTAATCAAATTTAGGCCAGCACAACTCACCCTTCTCCCCATTCCCATGGTGGTGTGGGAAGGCCGTCATATGTTTGCACACTGGGCTAACCCTCCCGGAGTGGCAACATCCCCAGGCCAGCACAGGACTTGTGCTGGGACTTACGCTGGCCTGACTAGGGGTTAGGATTGCAGCCTCAGGAGGTTTGTGGCTGAGGTTGTGCATTTTTCCAGCTGTGCTCCTGTCTGCCCCTTCTCCCAAATAGGAAAAGACTGGTTCTCAGAACCTGACCAGATCTAGTCTGAAAAGAGGTGTCTTTTCTTAGCAGTAACTATCCGCTTGGTACTGGATTTCTATTACTTGTCTACAGTGGGTGGTGAGCGACCCTCTCTGGAGCCTCACCTTTCCCCACTGTGCTCACAATGCCATAGGTACTCAAAGTGGGGGTCGGGAGATTGTGATTTGAGGGTCATGTGAGGGTGGGATCTTGGAATCTTGGAATCTGGCACTGGGCTTTCCTGTGGGTCTCAGTGAACACAATGGGACTTACTTCTGAGTAGACATGGAGGATCACTGGCATAACAATGATGTCACATCCAGTAAGTTTGACAGGGGGTCCCCAACAGATTTTTAAGTTTGAAAGGAGGTGCCAGGCTGAAATGCCCAAGTGCCACTGCAGTATGCATACATTTATCTTCAATGGGCAGATAGGTCACCAAACTTCAGTTTCTCTATCCCCTCTGCACCATTCAGTTTTTCCATACCCCTTTCTCACAATCATAAATACTGAGGTTGAACAAATACTGAGGTTGATTAGAACGACATACCAAGGAAATGGGGTAAGCAGTAGGAGAGTGTGGAGAGAGAGAATATCAGGAATGTGTGCCAAGAGCACATATCTTTTAACATATAGGGGTGGTCAGACAATAAGAGTTTTGTCCAACCAGCCTCCAAAAGAAGGAATATGAAACCACTACCAACAGCCTCAAGCATGCGCACATTTCCAGTGACACTTTGGGCCATCTTTCCAACATGCAAGTTATGCCATGGCGGGCTTGGTACATGTGCACAGGGCCAGTACCTACCAGCTCCAGGCCCTGCTGGAGAGGCTCATTTTTCCACCCACATCAAACCACATCTTCAGCCATGAATGATGTGGAAGCCTGAGAATGGAGAAGGAAAATCCTTGTTCAGAAGCATAGTTGGATGTTCCTGCCCATCCAATTGAAGGCAGTGCAGACAGAGAAGATCCAGGCTTGGCAAGGATAGGGGAAAATGGGACAAAGAGGATGGAGGGAATGAAGGTGGTAAGCAACAGGAAGGTGCAGCCTTGTGCCGTGCGGGGATAAAGAGAGGCTGAAGTGGATTATGTGTTGTGTTTTTTTTAAACCCTTCCTCCACAGCACTCAGGTATGTGCACTGCTTTTTTCTCCCACCACTCACTTTATCCTCACAACAATGCTGTGAAGTTACTTCTGCTGAGAGATAATGTTTGACCCAAGGTCACTTAGTAAGCTTTATGGCTGACCAGGGATTTGAACCTGGATCGTGGTCTGGCACTCTAACCACTACATGTCATGTGAAAATGGAATATGCCAGAGGTGTACGTATTCTTTCCAGCCTAATGATACCTAGTTGCATTGCTTTATAGAACAATTACAAATACAGGGCTGATTAGATTTTACTAGAATGGATTCCCTACTATTCCTTTCCTGTACTCACAGCCACAACAACCACTGTGTACTGTACTATAGTATTCAGTTATAGAGTTTTTAAACCTCAGTTAAATGCATGAACTAGTAAAAGTAATGGAAGTTTCTGCAAAATTAACAGCAGACAACTGCATAACAACCATAATAAACATGGAAATGTGAAAACACAATATGCATAATAAGTCTGGTTAATCTATGTGTATTTTTTTGAAAGGAAGTTAAAAAAAACCTTGGGCTTCCTCCCCTCCCCGCAAGAGCCTACAATGGCAAGACTCTGTGCAAGAATAAAAACAATAGAAATTCTGCCCATAGGTGAGCAACCTTAAATAAGCAGAACAAAAGATGAAGAGGAGAAGAGAAGGCTGATGAGTTAAAGGCAGGGCTTTAAATAGGTATTTAAAGGGAGCAGCCTTAGGAGCTGGGTGGATACTGGGTGATAAAGCATTCCAGTCACAAAGAGAGGGGAAAGGGTGTAATCAAGATAAAAAGATACGATCCTAAGCTGAAAAAGATTGAGAGATTATTTATGACCAGTAAATCTCTTGTTATATTATTGAAAGGCTTATGGGAATAGCTGTGTGAACCTCTTACAATCTCAGGACACAGTCCTGCCAAAAGACAACTAGTGGGGGCTGCCTGCTTAGCAGAGGAATTTCTCAATTATGCATTTCCCTGTTGTGTTGACATTTAATTTCCTCCCCTTCGGCTTTAACTCTGTATTTAATGGAGTTTTTCCACCAATATATAATCCAAAAAGGATGTGCAAATAATTATTTGTTTCAGATATCACTTAATTGCTTTAGTTGGGGTCTGATTCATTTTGTTGTCTCCTTTTGGCAACTTGGAGCTGAATTTGGATATTTCCATTTTGATTCATTTTCAATGAAAAACTACTGAAAACTATTCAATGTATAGTGGCTCTTTCTAATTACTTTTCAGAACTGGATTAAATGTACAGGGATGGGAACTTTCCATGGGGAGGTGGGGTCAAAGCCAGCTAAAGTTCATCCAAATAGGTGCTGGGATTTTCATTCTAAATCTAGAGTTGTTTAGTTGTTGTGTCTGACTCTTTGTGACCTTATGGACTGCAGCATGCCAGGTCACCCTAAAATCTTGATAGCTTTTGAAGTTTAACCAAATTCATGTTCATTGCCTCGGTGACACCATCTAAGCACCTCATCCTCTGCTGCCCCTTCTCTTTTAGCCTTCAGTTTTTCCCAACATCAGTGTCTCTTCTAAGGAGACCTTGCTTCTCATGATGTTGCCAAAATATTTGCACTTCAGCTTCAGTGTCTGTCCTTCCAATGAACAGTCAGGGATGATTTCCTGGAGGATTGACTGATTTGATCTAGAGTAGCCGTTAATCGGGTAGCCTTTAATATACAGTAGGGGTTGCCAAACTCATGACCACTGTGTTACAAAAATACCAGTTGCCATTCAAACCAGACCTTACCATTCTGCCACATCACTGCATGAGATCACAGCAACAGAGGATCACTTTGATCACAGCAACAGGGAAACATTCTGGAAAGTCACATCCGTTGCATGGCATCCCAGAAGGCAGCATGACAGGACACCTGGACAGACATGTCCTGTCATTAAAGGGAAAGTCATGAGGCATGTGGCAGAACAACAGCTCATGGAGGTTAGTCCAAACCCTGATCTTGGACCAGAGTTTGGAAGGACCTGATCTAGAGCAATTGATCATTTTTAATTGGTTCTGCTGGGTTCTTTCACATGCTTTTGTAGTCAGTTTGTAGGAAACTCACAGATTGTGAAAATATGTAGTAAATGAACTGCGCTGAGAAAATAGTACCACTTTTAGGACAGCTTAATCCATATATTTTCCTTATTTCTTAACATCAGGTGGCAATTTTGGTGTCTGAATGAGTCATCAGTACTAGCACAGCTACTTTAATATGCCCCCCTAGTCCCTAGATCACTGATTTTCATCCTTTCTCATCTCATGGGACACTAACAAGGCACTGAAATTGTCAAGGCACATCATCCGTTGTTTTTATAATTGACAAGGCACACCATGCTGTTCAAATCCCCCAATGTTGCTACTAATAAATGAGCTTCCCCAAATTCCCATGGTACACCTGAGGAAATATCTGTGGCATTGCAGCCAATATCCCATGATTTTCCCATTGAAAATCACTGCCCTACATAGTGCCTTTTGGTAGTAACCGGTCTTACAGTAAACTGCTGCCAGTCATCCTTGTAATCAAGTACAGTACATAAAAATCAAACCATGTATCTGCAGGGTGACCAGATGTCATAACCTTAAAACAAGACAAGGTCCCCCCAAAATGTAGGACAGCCAAGAAAAATGTAGGACATGTCACGATAAAAGCTAAAAGCACTTACATAGTGCTTTCATGTGGTTAATTTAAACACTATATTACTTTTATATTATTAAATTTCAAACAAATACTATATTAATTACAAGACTACATGCTACCTGCTCAGAAGGAAAAGAACAATTTTACCCAGGACCCTAAGCTTAAAAAAGAGGACATGTCCTGGAAAAAAGGACATACTGTCAGCCTGTGTGTATGTGAATTTTGAACTAATCTTCAGGCATCACAAATTCAGGCCATATTAAGCCCCCTCTCCTATAAACACATGATGCAGTAAGCCCATTGGTAACGTTTCATCTGCCAAATCTCAGCAGCTAGCCTTTGAGAGGTGGAAGGAGAAAAGGGACTTTTAAATTTATGCCATCTTTCCCTCCGGAACAGGTGAGGGATGGTGTCAAGGTGGGGGTTTACTAGGAAAAATGTGACATTGAAAGCAGGCATTTGGATCCCACTCTGTTTTTGAATAACAGCAGTTGCTGCTCAAATGCAGAATTGTGTGGAAAGACCCTGAAAGCAAACAATGGTGACATTCATTTTCTCCTCATCATTCGTGCTTCCTGCAGAATCTATGCCTAGGCCTCATCTGTCTCTTTTCTAAAGCTGAATCCAGAAAGAAAAAGAGATCTGTGTGAGGAAATGGGCTCTCTTTCTGTGAGATGTGCAGCCAGTTGTTCAGCTAGAGGTGGATTGGGTTGCTAATCTTTTTATTCTCTCCGGTTGCATATCCCCGTCTTCCTCTTTTGTGTATGAATCGCTACCTTTTCTCACTTCCACACCATTCCCGCACAACAGCTACATCAGCATTCCCCTGTTTCAGCAGCCTTTCATCACCCTCTCTGAAACTGCTGATGGTTGAAACGCAAAGACTGACCCCTTCCTAACCCACCCCCAAATCCAGCTAAAGCAGGATGTTTGTACATAGCCACTGTGGCTTACGCTGGATGTGGGAAGCCGTTATGAAAACTGCTGTCAGGAGTTGATGACTTCCATGGCATTCTTTCACTCTATAAATAGTTAACCAAACTTAGGCAAGTACAACAGATCAGAAAGTGCCTGAGGGTCAAAATCCCTTTTCACTTAGTCAACAGCAAAACCTTACTTACCTTGCGTATTATTTTTCTTTATCACTCCACTTTGCGTTACACACCAATCTGCCCCAGTATCCTGCCTCTAAAGGTGGTCTGTACAAGATACATTAAGAAGCGTGTGAAGTACCACATGCTATGTGTCTGACTGGCAGGTTAGCCAAAGGCAAAAGACCACCCTGGCTTGAAAACCTTCTTTGCGAGACATGGTCTTCCTCTGATTAACCTGCTTTTATTATTTGTGACATGGGAAAGAAGATATCCCTTTTGTGGGTTTTCAAGTGGCAATGTTGGTGTCATAAAAAAGGACCTCCTGGGGACTAATCTGTCTCTGGTAGTTTCTTTTAAAGATTTCACTATAAAAGAGGCCCCAAAGGAAGATCCAGGAAACCAAGGGCGTTTGGTTTGGTGTCTGGCCTCATGCTGACTTCCAAGGCATGAAAATCTGATGATGATGTTGAAGGCCTGCCCAGGTGGCGAGTGGCACAAGATTCTGTTCTAATCATGACTGATGAAACTCGCAAAGCCATTTGGGCCACATCTAGGCCACATCCTGCATAATAAAGTTCATTCTTTTTATCTTCTGGAAATCATATTCCAGGGGGTATTAAATTTTTTTAAGTTGTGCCCTTGCGACCTTTTATACTTCAGTCAGTCTTATATGAAACAAACAAGAACATGTTTAAAGAAGAATCCTTCCAGTTTGTATGTGAGGCACGTTATCATACAGGACTGGATGTTAAGAACCCTATTTCTGGCTCAAGGTCTTCATGCTGGAATCCTGGAGTTGGGAATCCTACCCCATTATTACCTTCACTAAGGATAGGTTGGGTGTCATGGTACAAAACACAATGTGTGCTACAGTTGCCTCCTGCACTGATAGCATTAAACTTTTTTTTTGCTCCTGTCATTGCTGGCACAAAGATATGTGCTTATTCTATATATATAAAAGAGAAAAGTCACTGACTGACTAACTGACTAACTCACTGACTGACAAATCACCGCCCTGCCAAAACTGCTGGGCCTAGAAGCATGAAATTTGGGGTGGGTGTTCCTTCCATGTGGGAGGGGTGCACTAAGAACCGGTTTGCGGAAATTCCAACCGGAAGGGGGTGAAAAGGGGCGCAACGCGTTTTCCTCCTTATACTTTGCATTGAGAATTGCTGACTCATCAACATTCCGCCCCAACTGCTGGGCCTGAAGCATGGAATTCTGGGAGTTCCTTCTGTCACCTGAACTCCCACCAAGAACCATCTGGAGAAATTTAACCCTTCAGGGGCTGAAAAGGCGGCAATGTGTTTCTGCCCTATACTTAACATGGGAGACTGAATAACATCCAGCCAATCTGGTGCTCGGTGCCTGGTGCACTGGGGGACATTGTTCGGAGGAAGGGGTTGCACTGTGGAGGATGCTGTGCATGGGGGGTTGGTGCGCATGAGGGGAAGTTGTGCATGGGCGGGTTGATGCGCATGGAGGAAAGATGTGTATGGGGGTTGATGCGCATGGGGAAGTTGCGCATGGGGGGTTGATGCGCATGGGGGAAGTTGCACATGGGGGAAGTTGTGCATGGGGGTTGATGCGCATGGGGGAAGTTACGTATGGGGGACTGATGCACATGGGAGAAGTTGTGCACGGGGTTAAGTTGCACATGGGGAAGTTGCGCATGGGGGAAGTTGCGCATGGGGGAAGGTGCACATGGGGGAAGTTGTGCATGGGTTGATGCGCATGGGGGAAGTTGCGCATGGGGGGTTGATGCGCATGGGGGAAGTTGCACATGGGGGGTTGATGCGCATGGGGGAAGTTGCACATGGGGGGTTGATGCGCATGGGGGGAAGTTGTGCATGGGGGTTGATGCTCATGGAGAAGTTGTGCATGGTGGGTTGATGTGCATGGGGGAAGTTGCGCATGGGTGGTTGATGAGTATGGGGGGAAGTTGTGCATGAGGAGAAGTTGCGCATGGGGAGAAGTTGTGCTGTGGGGGGATGGCATATGGGGAAATGTTACTCCTGCAATGCAGGTACGCTTTCGCTAGTAAGAAAAAAATATATAAAACCTGCACAACCTCCATAAGAATTTTGATAAATGGTAAACATATAAATTGGACAAATTTAAAAATGCAAGTCTTGGCTTATTAGTCAGAATGGCTAATAAGTGTATCTGTTGTGTGTGTGATTGCTTCAGTACCAGCCCTTTCCCTTGGAAGTACCATTGATTGTTCACTTATTATTAAAAATCCAGATAGCACAATTGATAAATTTCTGCATTTTAGTGTTTTCTGTATTATCCTCCCATTTTTTCTTCCAGATCTAGTTATTTATTGGTATGGCCAACCACTGACACCAGCCCTGCAACAGAGATCTCATAGAAGATAACAGTGCTATATATCTTCTAATGCACTATGAGGCTGCAGGTGGGGATGCCATGGGAGTGTTCAGCAAGGGTTTTGCTCCAGAATCTTGACACCATCACTGTCCAGATTGGCTTTTATATAAAACCAATATTTGTTTAACTATTTTTTATAAATATTATAGAAATAATGTTTGTGAAGGAATGACTTGTACAGTTGTACTTTCCAAAGACACTTTTCATGGAAAGCGTCACGTTCCTCTGTGCCTTTGCCATACAGGAACATGTTCAGTGGTGGGCTCCAGCAGGTTCGCACCTACTCTATAGAACCGGTTCTTATCAAGAGATAGTACATATAAAGTTTAAAAATAGCCATTTAAAAGTGGCTGCCAGATGGGCAGAGAACCGGTTCTTAATTTTTTTGAAGCCCATCACTGAACATATTGCCTTCCTCCACAGGATTCTAAATGGTAAAGGTTGGGCAAAAAACTAATAGGGGTTGTGGGTGGTATTTTCCCACACTGGAATACCAGTCCCAAATTCAGTGCTTTGTTTTTCTCCTGTGTGTCATTAATTTTAAAATAAATACATATATTTTACTGTCTAAACAACCGGCATGTTAAAACAAAAATCATAATGATAAGGTGGACAGAATGAAAAATGGTGGTTGGGGAGCTAAAACTAACAACCAAATCAATGTTGGAATCACTATTTGTACATCTGTCAGTTGCATGGCAAAGTTGGGTAGAAACCCATGTGAGAAAACAAATTACTACATGGCAATCCCTGATTCCACCATTGATTATTTTGTGCACAGTTAAAGAAGAACATCTGAGTTCATGAAGTAACAGAAACTCTTGAGAGATTTGGCTCCTTTCTGTCTACAGCAGCCTGGATAAATGTTACAACATATGATACTCTAGAACATATGCTCTCTCATCTGATTCTTCTCAAAGGATTTCTTCCCTGCCTTTTCTATGGGGTTGGTCAAGTGGCTAAACAGATTTTGTCCTTCCCTGCTCACTCCACTTTGTGAATATTTTTCTTTTCCACATTGTTTGGAAGCTGTGAATATATCTTATATACATTTTAGTATGGGAGCACTCATATACCCCAAGCAGCAATGGACATCATTGTGTGACTCCTTTGTTCATTTGTTTTTAATACACTGACGCAGTTGTTAAGAACAGAAGAAGAGCCTCCACTGGATCAGGCCAAAGGCCCATCTACTCCAGCTTCCTGTATCACACAACGGCCCACCAGATGCCTCAGGGAGCACACATGACATCTACACCAAGGTGGCATCTGGCATTTGGAGGTTGTCCCATCTACATACACACCTCATGGCTTGTAACCTGTGGCGATCCTTTCCTTTAGGAATTTGTCCAGTTCCTTCTCAAAGGCATTGTGGCCAGATACCATCACCTCATCCTGTGGCAAGGAGTTCCACAGATTAATTACACGCTGGGTAAAGAAAAATTTTCTTTTGTTTGTCCTAACCCACCCAACATTCAATTTTAGTGGTTGTCCTCTAGTTCTGGTGTTATGTGAAAAGGAAACTCTCTATCCACTCTATCCATCCCTTGCATAATTTTGTACATCTCAGCCCAAGACCCCCTTTTGAGAATGACAATCAGTCCAGGACCTCCCAGAATTGATGTCATCAACCTGGAAGTGATGTCATGGCCAAAGTGTTGTCAAACAGGAAGCAATAACACTGTGAAGCCAGAGCTCCTCCATGTCTACTCAGAAGTTAGTCTCATTATGTTCAATGAGTGTTCCAGGGGGTGAGACCAAGGAAAGTATGGGTTGCAGCCTGAGTTTCCCATTCCAAGATGGCGGCAACCAGTGCTAAATTCCAAGGTGGCACCACTCAGCTTTCCACAGCATCCTGAAATGAAGTGTGACCCCCTAAGGAGTTCCTAACCTCACTTTGAGAACCACTGCAGTAGAGGTCATCTGAGAAGGTACAATGAACCAAACCTAAAAACAATAAATTGGGTCAAAGTATCCTTCCATTGCTCAGCCATCCTACTCCACAAAGGCTCTTCGACCTCTCTTATTATTGGTATTGTTGTTGAAAAAAGGAGTGATTGGTACCTTCCATAAGGACTAAAACGGTACCTTTAAGAATTGTTCATAAAAACCCAATGCCACTCCCATATACCAGAAGCATGAGGAATCAACAAGGGCCATCTGTGTGAGACCAGAGTCCAGGATAAGGCAAGGCTCAGCTTGTGAGGGTAATTAACTTCTTATGAAAAATGTACTCAGCAATGATTCACTATCATGCCATAAGAATGACATCTTTGCAGACAAAGTGCTTCTTACAGGACACAAAACAAACAACATTATACGGGAGTCTTCCCACTGCTAAATCTGTTATTTTCAACATGTACCATTCAGAGTCCATAATAAGCATATCCACAATAGCACACGTCTCTCGTTAGTTGATCTTCCATCTGATTATGTTTCAACCCTCCAAGCCACATTTGAGAATTGTGCATCAAAGTAGCTTTCACTTTCTGGGAAGGAGAAACTAGAGGTTGTCTTTCTGGTTTCTGCCAAGCATCAGAATTATGGGGTCAATTTGCCTTTCTTCTGACCAACCCTATGGAGTCCAAACTGAATCCAGGTCTTTTTTTTCTCATGATGGTGCTGTGTCCAGCCCTAAGGCACAGAAAATGTGATTTCCTGGTTCTAGAAATATCCTTGATTCACATTCCAAAAATCAAATAGCCTCCATCTGGCCTGCTCAAACCAAAAGTTTGGTTTTGAGAAACAGTTGTTTCTCTGGAATTCACTCCTAGCTCTTGACCACTGGCTCAGTTTAATTCAGTGGTTTTTTAATATCCTGTTAGACAGATATCACAGTGTGAAGGTTATGGATCCATTGCCATTAACCTCCTTTTGCCTTCCCTCTCTCCCTACAGCTGAGACCAATACTGAGTGTATTGCAAATTCATGTCCACTGCATGTTTTATACAGGAGAGAAAATCAGTGGGTTCGGCTCTGAACTATCTCAGTTTGTTATATTATTCCAGAGAATTGTGAGGAAGTCCTCTACAACAAGAAGGTTGCATCCTACCAGTCCTCCTTCTGCTACCATCCTCCATACCATCCTGCATCTATCTGACATGTCCACGCTGACAGATTTGCATTTATAAAGTCAAGGTTTTAAGAGTGTGGCTTCTAGACCTCTACCCATTCTGTAGTTTGTTGACATCTGAAATTGGGCAGTATTAGCATTAGCTAGCACGCCCCTTATATTTTTATTTTCTTGGAAGCCTGGGATCACAATCAGTGGTGGGTTCCAGCAGGTTCACACTTACTCTATAGAACCAGTTGTTAATGAGAGATAAGACATATAAAGTTTTAAAATAGCCATTTAAAAGTGGCTGCCAGATGGGCATAGAGCCAGTTGTTAATTTCTTTGAATCCCATCACTGATCACAATCCTATGGGGAATACAACACTTCTGAGTTAACTCTCATAGGATTGCACTGAAACTTTGCTATGTGATTTAAAGCACAATTCTAACCATGTCTACTCAAAAGTAAGCCCCATTGTGTTCAATGGGTCCGACTCTGAGGAAAGTGTCTTTAGGATTGCAGCCTTACGTTATCCAGACGTTATTGAGAATGTTCTTGAGTTTACTCTTGGGGACTCAGTAACTATCCCCTATAACCAACCAAATTTGGTATCTTCCCTACCTCGCCTGCAGTCCAAATAAAAGCTGCTGGATGTAGAAAGCCCCTACATTTAACTAAGAAAAAAACAACAAGCAAGTTCTAAGCATTGTCTTTTGTTTTTCAGGCTCTACACCCAGGTGGGTTAAAATTCTGTTAAATTATGGGCTGATGCTGTGAGTTAGGTCTACATTGTAAAGACTGGAGATTCTAGCATGAAAGTGTATTAAAATATCACCTCTGGGCATGGTCAATGCAAGGGACACACTGGCGTGACTCAGCCTGTCCATAACTAACCTCATAGGCTGCTGCCTGCAGGGATGCCCTAGGACAGCTGCCTTTTCCTAGCACGAAGCTGATTCCAATCCCAGGGGGAAAGTGTCACATCTATTTATGTGACATACTGAATTTTCTATTCTATTGGCTTATGATAAACCAGAAGAGAAATGTAACTTGGAAATGCATGATTTTGAAAATCAACTTTGAGCTTCAAACCATGTTTCAGTGCAACAGTTATTCAAGTGCTTTGAAATTTCACAGGTCTCCTAGATTTTGGTAATGATAGTGGGGCGGGGGAAAGAACACATCTGAAAGAGCTCACAGGGCAGCAGTGGATAAGGGTGTGAATTCTGAACCTGGAAGCCTATCTCTAGTACAGATGTCATGCCATATGCTAGACTCAGAGTGCAATCCAAAGGAGTTCTTGGGCTCAAGTCCATTGCGCCAGCCCAGGAGTGTTGTGAAAATGCCATTAAACTTTGCACCACTCAAAGGGAGATAGGCCAACTCACAGATATGCACATAGGAGGGTACCAGGAAGGGTACCAGGAAACATGTAAGCCATATCAGGCAGTACAGGGGTTTGGAGGAGGCGGGCAAGAGATGGGAGGTATTATTCCAGGGGAGTGAGGGCAGATAATGTTCCTAGGGGGACAGGCAGGTGAGGTGCAGGAGATGGGTTGAGATCCATTGGTATGCTGGATACAAACCCACTTCCCCAGGCAGTGTGGACCTGCTGGCTTCTCACATCTACCTGGTTCTTCACCACTCCCAGAGGCAGCGCACAACAAAGTAGACCCACTGGTGTCTGCTTCAGCCCTACGCAGAGAAAGGGGAAAAGCTTCCCATTGATCCGTGGTAGCATGGCAGCAGCCCCAAAGGAGGGCTGGATATAGTGCAGGAACACTGGCCTGCTTGTTCCAGCAAAAATTTGGATTGTGCTGATTAGTGATCTTAGGTAAGCCACCTAATCATAATAGTATTACACGTTGTTGTATTTGCTATTGTTACGAGTATTAATATGATAACCTATATACCATTTTCAGCAAGAATAGTTTACAAAGTGGTTTACATAGTAAAATAAATCAATGGTAAGATAAAGGATTAAAAAAACTGCATCCATCAGTCTTAAAAGACTATGGTACCATGCTCAATGCTGCATGCAACGCACAAAAGCCTGGGTAGATTGATATGGAGGATAGGCTGTTACCCAAGCAGCAAATCCCCCCTCTCCACACCACTGAAATAGTCCAATGGTACGACTGAGCTGGTACTATTCATTCAACCTATTCAGGTTCCAGCTGTGTCACGGAGCTGGACTAAGGCAGGAGCTCACCCTTTCTTGTGAGGACCCAGGTCTCAAACCCTGGCCTTCTGGTTAATAGGCACAGTGCCTTAACCACTTGCTTCAACAAGGATTGAAGCATCTTAAACAAGAAGCATTATATAAATGTACTCCTCATTATCATGACCAGAGTAAGGCCAGATATTCCAGTTAGCCTTTTTTGGGCGAGTCCAAATAGCCTGAAAATGAAATTCACCCCAGTAAATCCAGTGGGAATGTTTCATCCTGGTTCTTATCAGCACTTGAGGGAAGAGGCAAGTTGAAAGTGTCTCTCAAAGAACCAGGCAATTGAGGAGCAATTTGCCCTAAATATCAGGAGCACTGAGTTTGTAAAATCCACATCTATTATTTGTCTGCTGCAATCAGCAGTTCACTTCTGTTCCAGACAATGATACCTCAAAGCTAACCCTGGTGCTTCTTAATGCTATGAAATACCATTTGTTGAAGCATTTTGCAAACCTCTTCATTCAGTCCATGATCCTGCCTGTCCTTCTGTGCCATTCTTGGGGATTCTGTCCGTCTACTCACCAGTTTCCACTTTGATCCTTCCCTTCTTCAGCTTCACAGACTTGCCATCTATTTTTGAATTCCACAGAGATATTCCCTGCTCAACTTGAATGGGACTTCTAACTCTCATTTTGACAGAACAAGTTTATTAGCATACATGTAACATCAGAGATCAGCAGCTTGCCCTTCCTTAAGCAAATTTTTGATTAAAGAATAATAATGACGCAATATGATCAAAACTTTCATACTCCCATGCTGTAGGGTAGGGAACAACTTCAAGACTTTTGAGCTTCCCCATGGTTGCTTCCTGGAATTAGGGGTGGGAGCTACACTCCTTTCTTTGTATTTAAGAATTATGAAAGTGTAATGTGGGAAGACTGATGTAGACCTCTCTCTTTCCGAGACATCAAATTGCCACTGATTCACAAGAAAAGGTTTCAGATGAGGGCAGTCTCAGATGAGAGCACTCATAGTTTCAGGGCAATATTTGGTGTCATATCAGAACAGTGCAGTGCTGTAAGTCCACCCAAGACTACACATAGCCACCAATGCAATGTTCACAGGAGTCTGTGTCACCATTGGCTTTCAGCAAATCAACTTGTAGTGTGGCACAGTGCAGGAAGGTATGAACATGCCAGTATGGATCTGTGCTCGGGCAGATATACTATATTCTGCTTCTCCCACAAGACTGCTCTGTGTTTCTGCCATATGCCAGGAGGGGATTATTTTCCCCTTGCTAATAGTCTGTTAAACACAGCTGCTATATGTTGTGTGCTTTGAAGATGATCAACAGTGGGATAAAGGCTCTGCATCTGCGTGATGGTATCCAGGCTAGGAAACTCCAACTATCTGGCCAGATAACTGATCAAACAACATACAACTCTCTCCTGTGCAACATATTTTATGCTTTAGTATCAAGAGTATTATGCCACAAGCTTCATTTAGAACTACACCACATTCCTGTTTAAAAGTCCAAATTATTATGAGTTTATTTGTCCAAATTATTATTAGATTATTATTATTAGCTTATAATAATCGAAGGAGAATGGCAAGTCTGTCATGTTCACTCTATCACAGTGCCATCCCTGATATCAAACACTGAAGTCATTTATGCGTACCTCAAAAATATGTTAATTATAATTTAATGGGCAGGGCATTAGGTTTCCAGTTTTGCCCAGAAAAGAACTTTTAAAAGACTATAATATCCCAAGGCTTGGTCAGAACACAAATCCATTGGAAGATGCAGGCTTCCCTCCCTCTTCTTTCAGTACAAAGGAGAACAGAAAATCTATCTGTATTCCTGAACAGATGTGTGTGAGAGCAAGTTACAGAGATGATCTAATTCACATACTTTTCACCTGGGATTTCAAAGGCAGGGAAATGGGAGAAGGCCAATGAGGAGATGTCAGAAAAGGGATGGGACTGAAAAAGGAGTGACAGGGGCAGAGTCGAATGAAATTAACCATTTCTCCTCGTTGAATTTATGATTCAATTATCTCTTCCTAAACCACAGTGACACACTGCAGCCCTGAACGAAAGGAACAAAACCAGGAGATGCATTTCAGGTTTCTATTGTGGGAGAACAAAGAGATTTCAGTAGATTCACAGAACAGTGCAAAACCTACTCTTGGATATATGCAAGATACATTTATTGATTTGCGATTCAATGACCTACTGTTTAGGCTTAATAATTAATCAGGTTATGGCACCCTTTTCCTTTAATCCGTTTGATGTCTTAGGTTTTTGCAGGCTAGGAGGCCTGCATCCAAGGTTAATGCCAGGTTGCGTCTCAAGACAAAGCCCTGTGTTGGAATCCCCTTGATAGACTTACCCTACAATCCAGAGTAACTATGTAAGAAGCACTTATTTCCCATAGGTGGCACTGTAACTACGTCGGTGTAAAAGGTCCCGTAGTTACTCTGGATTGCAGCTGTAGAATCATAGAATAGAATCATAGAGTTGGGGGGGGGGACCAGTGAATCATCAAGTCCAACCCCTTGCCTGCAGCAGGAAATCCTCATCTTGTGGGGACCCGGGTCTTGAATCCTGGCTTCCTCATTAACAGGCACAGTGTCTAAACCACTTGTGCCACCAGAGGGTTCACAGTGTGTGCATGCCAAGTGCATGCATGTGCACGTCCCACGATCAGGGAACAAGCAGTCATGCTTTTCGAACAGTGCACCCAGGACATTCTTCCTTTCAGTGTTCTCAGGTTCCAAGAATAGAGAGGAGCACATTCCGCCCATATTTTCTTTAAGGAAAGAGGGCACTCTCCAAGAACTGCAACAGAGCAACTCAATCAACTAAGTGAACTTCTCTATCTAATGACTTCCTCCTGCCCGCTTTGGCCAGCTTTCCACAAGCTCTTGCATCAAGTGCTTTTGAGGAAGACCATTTGAAGAGTGGGGAAACTGAAGAAGAAATCAGTATGGTGATGCACCCAACCAAGTGTTTCACGTTGCCACTGCCCACCCAAAAGTGAGTCATGGAGGGAGTTCAGGCATCACTTGGGTGAGTTCTCATGGGCCCTTGCTTTAGCTGCACAGTTTAGCTCCAATGTGCAGAATATATAACATTTTTTCCCCTGTCATGGCTCTATAACACTACAATCCAGAGTAACTACATAAGAGACATTTACGTTGATGTAGTTATGGCACCACCTCATGAAAACCTATGGAAAATTCATATTGCAATCCAGAGTAAATTGTTCTTACGTTGGAGCAAGGACTCCCTGTAGTTACTCTGGACTGCGCCCTTAGTTAACTCTGTCGTAGCCCATGGACAGACCAAGCTGGCTAGTGTCCCAAGCTGCCCACAGTGGTAACCATTTGTGGGGTCTTTTGCTTCTTCGTTCTGTCAGCCTGCAACTCAGTCCTACACACAGCCATTCTTCCTTTGGAGGTTCTCAGATTTCCACTCCTTAACAACTTTGGATCCTCTTTGTTAGGCCATTACCTGGGTGGCAGTTATTATTGCTATAGTCAAACAAAATAGGGCAAAACTACACTGTCCTTGGAGGAAGTCAGAGCTCCTGTTATAAGCTCCATGTATATCTGAAATGGAACCTGACATGCTGGGAGGTGTTTTATGGGCACGTTTTATGAGGCTGTTATAAGCCCTGCAGATGTTCGGCAGCTGTTACTAGGATGGCGGTTTACATCTAGGTGGCTGGCAGACATGGAAAAAGATCAAAGCTAGTTCCTCTGTCCATAGGCTACGACAGAGTTAAAGACTTATAGAGCCACAGTTGGGAAAAAGTGCTACATATTCTACCCATTGCAGCTGAAACACTCTCCCCACCTCCACCCCCCAGGCCAATGGCTGTCAGCAGTGGCTGCTGTACAGTGAAAGTTCGTGATGGGCAAGTGGAAGAAATGTGCAGCTTTTCCTTGCAAGTAAAGGGAGGTTTAACTTGTTTAACCCCCAAAGTGTTGGCCGAGGATAGTCTAGCATAGTATGTTACCATTGAAAATTAATGCAGGAGTAACAGCGCTGCTGAGTGAAAAATGCAGCTTGAAACAACACACCAGGATGGGAAGAATCCAAAGGATCTCCTGGAGAAACCAAACAGCCAAGTGAACTGCAGATGTGGCTATTTGGACAGCTGCGCAGCCACGTTCCTTCCAGCACGTCTGTCAGATTGTGCTTTGCCTTTGGCTTGCTTTGCGCATCGCTACTCGGTGCTCTAAGGCTGTCTTCGTTCTGCTAGGCTTGGAGCCTGAGCCTGGATACACACTCCCGACAGTTTCCGCTTCAGCCCCCGGCTGCCATCTTGTTTGAGCCAATCCCATCTGGAGAGAGAACAGATGGGTGCTGAGAGAAACTCCCAGTAAAATTTAAAAGATATTCCAGAAGAAAGGCAGGGTTATTTGGGTGTAGTGGCAGAAAAAAAATCGCAATTTGTTGTGCTTCAATTGTAAACAAGTTGCACATCGATTTATGTTCATGGTTCATGGTTATGTTCATGGTTTCCATCCAAATAACCTGGGAATTGTAGCTTATGACAGAAATCTCAACACTCTCCTAAAGCCTCAATTTCTATGTCAATGACACAGGAAAGTTAATTCCTGTCCAACTGGTTTACATTTATAATGTAAATACATCTCAGAGAGACTTTGTTTTGTAAGCCAAAGTTTACTTCATCAGAAAGTTTGGGCCAGAATAAACTAGTTAATTTATTAAAGCACCACAACACTAAATCTGCAATCTGTTCAATAACAATAGAATTAAATCTTATTTTTCCACAACAATAAACCCCACCAACACAAACCACAAAGAATCTCTTAATCCTCTAGTGGGAATTTCTGTGAATGTTTTTTTTAAGAGTTGTGCTCCATATTAAGATTCTGATGTTCAAATTCAGAATTAAAATCCAACCATTTAGCACTTCTGAGTTTAAATCAATTTCATCAGAAAAGTGTATATGTGGTTGTGGGTGCTTAATTTTTATTTTAGTACTGGGGGTAACAAATCAGGTTTGATTTTGCCCCTCCTGAGGCCTCCATTTCTAAAGCGGCAGGAAACACTGCAGGCAGTCGAGATTCCTTGGCTGCTGATAGTGTGTGATCTTGGCTGGGTTGCGGCTGGGGGAGGAGGAGGAAGAGGCTAGAAGCTTTGCTGCATCACAAAGACAGCAAGAATACTGGTGAAATACAAAGCCTCTCATTCTCAGCTCTGAATCCTCCATGTGCACAGCTGTAGATTTTGGCACATCTGCACCTCCCGAGAAAAACAAGCACCGTCCCCTGCACCTCTCTCTGGGGAAGCAAACTGGGCTCCAAGCTACTCTGGGGCTTAGCTGTTGCTTGCACGGAGTTATTCCAGGCCACTCAATTCATTGGGCCTCTCGCTATCTGGCTTGACACACTTTTAATGTCCCAGTTGAGAATGGATACGTTTTCTACAGTCCAGTTCTTTCCACCCCTTTTGTTCCTTCAGGGGCATGTCATTCTGTTAAGATGCTAAACCTGGGATTAGTTCCAACATCCTCTTCCCATGTCCATCTAATATCATGCAAGCAGTTTGGAAGGAAAGGCCCTCTTTTCCTTTTCTTCCCCAGCCCCCTCCGCCAGTCACTCACTGTGGTTGGGATGGTGTGGGTGTTGTTACTGTAGAAGGTTTTTTTTTTTTATGCTATTAGCAAAAAAAGCCTCACTGACAAAATGGGTGAACCTCACCAACCGTGATGGGTGATCACTGATGGAGAAAGAAGGGGCTCAACGTATCCAGCTAGTTGCAGAAAACGGAGGTGTGTACGTAAAACAATATAGGCTGTAGTGCTGCAGTTATTGTACGAGTATCTTCTGTCAGTCCTACAGAAAGGTGACTATATATCATGACCACAAAAAAGGACAAAGGCCCTCCCCAATGTAGGACACCCAAGAAAAACATAGGATGTGACAAAATAAAAGCTAGAAACACTCATATATATTTCTTTCATGCAGTTAATTTAAATACTATATTACTTGTTATTGAATTTAAAATTATTACAGGTAATTTATTAATTACAAGAAGGCTACAAGCTGCCTGCTAACAATTAAGATTTTTTTCCAGGACACAAGGCTAAAAAGAGGACATGTCCTGGAAAAAGTACACATGGTCACCTTGTCCTACACTCACATTTGTTAACTTCCTCACCATGGAACTAAGCCCCTGGACCTACTGGTATATAATTTTTTAATTTTAATCTCTCTGCCTCTGTTCCTTTGGTAGATTTACTTTAGAGGATATAGTATTTCATTTATCATTACAGTATACTTAAACTATTAACCTTCAGATGATATATTCACAACCAACCTGTTCTACATTTGTTTATGTTTGTTCATGCACTGGACAATTCTCACTGCTCTGAGACTGTGCATTCATTTTTTTTGCTTGTTCATTCAATCCTCTTAATTATGCATACTAAAGAAAACCATTCCTGGATGGGATTACAAATGAAACAAGGTTGGTAATTGATGCAAGTAAAAGGTACATCATATGCTGGAAAGGCAAATGTTCTATCTTTTATGAGAGGCACACTCCATTGATGGACTTCTTCACTGATGGAAGTGATCTACTTTGCCACACATCTCAGCAAGATGTAATGAAATGGGAAAAGGTGCAGAATAATCAAAATGATGGGAAAGCTACAGCGTTTGGGACTTTTCCGTCTAGATTTGAAAAGGCACCTGTGGAGGAACATGAACACCAGAACCAAGGGAAATCCACTAAAATTGAGTGTTGTGAGAGTTATACATACAAAGAAAATATTTACCCAGTGAATAATTAATCCCACATAATGTGCTGGTGGCACCTGGCCTAGATGCCTTTTAAAAGGGACTGGACAAATTTATGGAAGAAAAGTTAACTGCGGGTTACAAGACATTATGACTATATACAATCTCTGGATTTTAGAGGTATCCTACCTCTGAATGCCAGGTACAAGGAGAGGCAATAGGATATACAATAGATATCTTGTGATGTGTGTTGTCCCTGAGGGATTTAGTGGGCCCCTCTGAAACTGTATGCATGTCCGATGAACATGCATACAAGTGAACACACAATGGCCTGGATTGCAAGGTTCTGCACTTAAGCAATAAAAACCAAATACACAGGTATAAAATGGGAGATATTTGGCTTGGCAGCACAACATGCCAGCGGGATCTTGGAGTCATTGTGGATCACAAGCTGAACATGAGTCAGCAGCGTGATGTTTCTGCAAAGAAGGCAAATGCCATTTTAGGCTACATTAAGAGAACTGTAGCCTCCAAGTCGTGAGAAGTTCTAGTTCTGCTTTATTCTGCATTGGTCAGACCTCACCTTGAGTGCTGTGTTCAGTTCTGGGCACCTCAGTTTAAAAAAGACGCAGCCAAACTGGAGCAAGTCCAGAGGAGAGCAACAAGAATGATCAGTGGGATGGAAGGGAAGCCCTATGAGGAAAGGTTGGGGGAACTTGGGATGTTCAGCCTGGAGAAAAGAAGGCTGAGAGGAGACCTGATTCCCCTCTTCAGATACCTGGAGATGCTTTCATAGGGAGGAAGGAGCACATTTGTTCATAGCTGCTTCTGAAAGCAGTACTAGAACCAATCGGTACAAACTGCAAGAAAGGAGATTCCGGTTGGATATCCAGAAAAAATTCCTGACAGTTCAGGCGGATTGGCAGTGGAACAGGTTGCCAAGGGAAGTGGTGGACTCTCCCTCACTGGGGATCTTCAAGCAGAGGCTTGACAAGCACCTGTCGGAGATGCTCTAGGAGAATTTTCTGCTGCAGGCAGAGGGTTGGACTAGAGGACCCACTGGATCCCTTCCAACTCGATGATTCTGTGATTTATTTGAATTTGTCCACAAGTATACACCTTTCGTACAAGCACCACATATGGCCCCTGTGCATGCAGCACAAATGTATGTGCAATACAACACCTTCATAGAGCCATTACTTTACTGGGGGTATCAAGATTATTCCATGTAGTGGGCTGAATAGCATTCCTGGTGCCTGCTCAGAGCCAGAAGTGACATTGTTAAGGAGAGAGTAATCTCTTTACGGCTGTGGGTGGCGCAAGTGTTAAGACACTGTGCCTGTTAACCAGCAGGCCAGGTTCGAGACCTAGGTTGGCCCCACAAGACAGGGTGAGCTCCTGTCCTTAGCCCAGCTCTGTGACGCCAGCTGGATCCAATCGTATTGGCTCTGCCTTTCCATTGGACTAATTCAGTGGAGAGGGGGGATTTGCTGCTTGGGTAACAGCCTATCCTCCATAACAATCCAACCCAGGCTTTCGTGCTTCACATGCAGCGTATGCAGCGCAGAGCACGATACCATAGACTTTCAAGACTGACGGAGGCCTGCAATGTCTTTAAGCACTTTGTTCTCACACAGAAATTCATTCACAGTAAATGAGAGAAAAAGTGCTCATATCCTCAAGATCTACTTACTGAGGGTTGCCCTTTCAGCAGTGCCGCTTCTGCCAAGATTTCACTACCTAGCTCAGCAGCTATGTGGTCTGTGAAATGGTGTCCTAGCAGAAGCGGCACTACTGAAGGGTGGCCCATGTGATAATTGGGGTCTCCCAGCACCTCTGCAGTATTTCCTTCTCTCACACCTCTTGGTCTGCTCTTTACCCGATAGTGTTCCTTGCCTTCTGCTGCTTCCTTTTATTTCTCCATCTCAGAGCTGTTGCAGAACCAGCAGAGAGACCATTCATAACTGGCCAGATGCCAAGGACCACATCTGACCCAGAGGCCTTATGTTTAACCTTAGGCCTTGTTAAACCTTAGTATTCTGAGATCCCCAGGAATCTACATGAAACTAACCCCTTTCAGTTTTTGATAGCTTTTAAATGATGATAACATGTTCAGGCAGAGGCCCTCCAGAGCCAGACTCTTTGCAGATTTCCTAGCCTATGGCTGAAATCAGCCAAAAATCAGGACTTCCATGGTCAAATCTCTTCCCTGCCAGGAACTAACAAGGAGGCTTTAGCTAAGTCATTCCCTCTGGCTCAGCTACAAGGGGATAACAATACTTTTGTAACTTATAAAAATGTTGGAAGGACCTCACAACAATACACATGAAGAATTTTGTGCATTTAAAAACCATGGTGCACTTACTATGTATGATTAGCTGGGTTAGTATTCAGTTGCAATGACTATATAATAAGCAATGGCACCACTGCCCAAAAAAAATGGCATCAAAGCAGCTGTTGATCAGAGCTGCCATCAGGTTGTGAATTGAAACGAAGCAAATAAGCAAGGAAGGGTTTTAAGCTGGAGAACATTTCCACCCCAACCCTCAATCCCTCATTCATGCCCCCCAAAGTATATGCTGGAGAACATTTAGAGCAATGCTAATACAACATTTAGTGCAATGCTAGAGAATGCAAAGCGTTCTCTATTACTTCTTGGAGATGGTTTCCTGCTTGCAGTCAGATGTACATCATAGCAACATACACAGTTTCATGCAGACTGTGTACACAGATCTCAAATCATGCATATCCAGTTCTCAAATCTAAATTCACAGACCTATTTAAAAGACAATGTCTCTCCTGCCCCTTCTCCCCACCCCCTTTTGTTCCAGTTTCTTTCTTGAATGCTGTGACTCTTTTTCTGTGTGCCTCTGAATCAGGGTCAGATTCAAGGGGGGCATGGATGCGTGACTCCCTCAATGTTTTGTCAATGGGGAAGGGTGCCAACCAAAATGGGAAGCAGCCCAAGCGTGGCAGGGAGCCCAGGTCTATCTGCCTAGAAGAAATGGAATGGGAGTCCAGGTTTCCTTGGCAGATAGAACAGAGTTCTAAATCCAGGTAGGAGCCCGCCCGCCCATCCATCCATCCATCCATCCAGCAAACCTTGGCCATGATGGCCAGTTCAACCAGGAACTCAGATCTACCTGTCTGGAAGAGATGGTTCCAGAGGATAGTCAGAAAGGGAGCCTAGATCTATCCCCTCTCCCCACAAAAAAATGGATCCAGCCATTCTCTGAATAGAAGTTGCAGGGAAGAAGCAGTGAGAAACACCTTCATTCTTTTCTTGTGGGTTTCACAGAGGAAACTGGTGAGCCATAATAAGAAACAGGATGTTGGATTAGATTAGAGTCTCTGGACTGGTCATATTAGAGCTCTTCTCATGTTTTTATCTTCCAACACTGCCATGCAGCTTGCTACATAGTGGGTGTTTAGGTGGTGCAAGTGGCTAAGACACTGTGCCTGTTAACCAGCAGGCCAGGGTTTGATTCCCAGGTCAGCCCCACAAGACAGGGTGAGCTCCTGTCTTTAGCCCAGCTCTGCGACGCCAGCTGGATCCAATCGTATTGGCCCTGCCTTTCCATTGGACTAATTCAGTGGCCTGGAGAGGGGGGATTTGCTGCTTGGGTAACAGCCTATCCTCCATAACAATCCAACCCAGGCTTTCGTGCTTCACATGCAGCGTATGCAGCGCTGAGCACGATACCATAGTCTTTCAAGACTGACGGAGGCCTGCTATCCATGGGGCATATCTTTCCCTTCCATACCATGCTGAAGATGTCACCACTGAAACAAAAGACAGTAGCACCATGTATCTGGATGGAAGAGGGTTTGCAACTCCAGGGAGAGACCAAAAGAGAGAGGGAAGTGGGGACATGTGTAGGTGGGTGGCCGGGGGGATGACGACGATCATGAATAGAGTCAAATTGTGAGCCTATCCTCCATCTAAACACAGATACCCCATCTTTCTCCACTTAGGCTAAATATATATACAAAAGTGCTGACTTGAATTTTACATTTCCCGCCATTGTAAACAGACCTTGGCTGTTTGACTTTAAAAATAAAGATGACTTCAGTCTTGCTCCTTGCTCAGTCTGTTCTCTGCCTGGGGAAGGAGTTCTCCACACAGAAAGGTAATGTGCTACCCTCCATTTCTGCATATGTATAGGGGAAAAAAAGATGTATCTGCATATGTACTTGAAACAGACTATTGTTCCACCAAACTCACAACTGTCAATAAAGATTGGCAGTGGCTGTTCAGGGATTCAGACAAATTTTTCTTTGCTGCTACCTGAAGCGGCTAAGGACGTTTGCATGTGCTCTAACCTCTGGGTCACAGTTATTCCCCCTATCAAATCACAAATGACATACAAATACATCACGTGAGCTTCTACCTTTGTCCAAGCTGTGAGATGCATTAAAAGTGCACTTACTGACCCGATTGCCAAACCCCAGCCCTGGGGCCAGATGGAGCTCAGAGCTCCATCTGGCCATTGGGCAAGCTCTGTAATCCTCCAGAGGTGAGAGGAGCTCTGCTCTTCATACCTTGGGGGGTATTTTGAGAGCTGGGGAGGCTCCACACACTTCCTCTCTCTGTGTGTGAAAGTGCTTATGAACCACCCTCTCTCTGTGTGTTTGGAAAGTTTTTAGGAACTCATTTGAATTCATTCATTCATTCATTCATTCATTCATTCATTCATTCATTCATTCATTCATTCACATGTTCCATCACTAACAGACAGACAGACAGACAGACAGACAGACAGAACGAACATTTTTATTGTCAGAAGACCAGCCTCCACCACTAAAATATTGTTATTCAAATTTGAAATGTAAATTATTATTTTTTAACTTCTGGCCCCTGACACAGTATCAGAAAGATGATGTGACCCTCCTGCTAAAAAGTTTAAAGACCTCTGCTCTAAACAAGCAGCTAGGAGGAAATGTCCCTGTAATACCACATAAGGGCATCCAACATACTATGTCCTGGAAAGGACTGTCCCAGTTTTCTGGGATGACGTTCACATACTGGCAACTTTGCCAGGTTTTGTGGAAGAGAATTATGGCAACCCTTATCCAATATTCTAGGTATGTCTACTCAAAAGCAAGTCTCATCAAATTGAGTGGGACTTACTCCAGGAACAATACCCATAGAGTTGGACTGGATGGGAATTTCAGACATTTACAGTACAGAGGTATTACCAGAGGAAAAAGAAAAGGGTATTTGTAGGCAGTAAGCTAGCTTGATAACTTTTAAAGAGCTGGACATTCGGAACTGCAGGGGCTTGCAAACAAATTTTTGCGAACAAGGCTGTGGATGCAACCAATAGACGTTCCAGTGCTTGATTCATGCATCATTGGTCTTTGCTTCGTTCCTTTCAAGATCTATGCTCATTTTGAAGCACTAATCCCACACAATTCAGTCATTCACAACGACAGAAAATACTTAAGAACCTCAACTGTACAGTAACCTTTTTTGGTCTGGTTTTTTTTTTTTTGCTTTTCAACTTATGGTTTACGCCATCGTCTTGTAAACAAAGCAGAAGTAAATGGGAAACGATGGAATTTTCGATCACAGGAAAGTGATTATGTAAACAGGCATTACCACCACAAAAGTTCCTTCCACATCAGGCAGGATGAATGAACAATACCAAATCTCCATCCCCTTTATCAGCTGAGCAGAGGAAACAGAGGACTGTGCTTAAAATATCTGTTTATAACTGGAAAGAGCTGCCAGGCTGGGCAAGTACACAATGACTGTGATTTCTAAATTATCCATTATTTAGGAATATTCATTCCAAGGGTTATAAATTCTTGTTCCGAACACTTATACAGAGAGGACTCTAGCCGCTCCCTACATTCCCCCAGTAGCCCCATAAAACATTTCACCTCTGGAAGCTGGACTAATTCAGTGGCATGGAGAGGGGGGATTTGCTGCTTGGGTAACAGCATATCCTCCATAACAATCAAACCCAGGCTTTCGTGCTTTGCATGCAGCGTATGCAGCACCGAGCACGATACCATAGTCTTTCAAGACTGACGGAGGCCTGCTTTTTCTGGAAGCTGGATCATGATCTCCAGCTGCGTCCCTTCTCATCTCAAGCAACAGCAATACCAGGCACATTATCAAACCTTGCTGAAGTGAAGCAAATCTTTAATGTCTGAGTAGAAGACCACGTGGAACTCCATGTATGTTGCTTTTGAGTTCCATCAGGGAAAATAAGGGGATATAGGTAAATATCAGAAGCTTCATACCCATGCATATCAGATGTCTTACACCCATAGACTAAGGGTTCCCCCATCTGCCTCCCCTTCTTGATGCAACAGCAGCAGTAAAGCACATCAAATACATGCTCTTCAGCAATCTAGTACATTTCCCCCTCTCTTTTCTTGTTTGCCACTCAAGAAATTACTGCTGGTCAATGCTTTTGTAACACCCAAAGTAGGCTTTTCTTAGGGATCTTGCCTCTCTGCCTTTTGCTGCATTTATGTTAAGGTTTGCTTTTCTTAAAAAATGTTATACTGTATAGAATTACATATATGGGTTTTCTCTGAAATGATACAGACCAGCCAGCATCTACAGAGATTTTAGCTGCAGCAGACTCTGATCCACATCAGGAGAAAAATGTCAAGAACTTTTCTGCACAACTCTCAGTCTGGACTTGGTGAATTTGCAGCTGCATGGTATGAGCTTAAAATAGTTTGAACTTTTGCTTGCACTGGACCCAACTTCAGGTGCAAAAATATATATGTGTACACATCAAGTCACCTATTTCAGATACTTGATGAGGACAAAGTCCTTCCTCCGTTGCGTGGGTACAGTTGGTGCTACAATGTAGTTAAGGGCCTTCTTTACCAGCAATATAAACATTAAAACTAGTACATTATTAATGATTGCCCAATACCCATGCAGTGGTAGTAGACAATGAAAAACTCAGACCAAACTTTCCTATCCTTAGTTGGATAGCATTGCCTTTCTGCTATTTACTTCGATACAACTAAAGGAAATATACACTAGTGGGATCGGAAACAACATAGGCAAATCAGTCAGGCAACATTCATTCCAGCCCAATCTGCTGCAGTGTAGAACTTCCATTTCCTTGTTTCTTAAAGACCAGCAACTGAAGGAGCCTTTTCCTGTGATGTTTGTACCTAGATCCATCTGATACAAACTAGGAGAAAGTTTCTGCCTCTTTAACAATAAATACCACCAACTGCCACTTCTGTCATTGCAGCTTTAGTTGGAAAATCTACTCCTGAAAATTTTTACCTTCTACATACCATATAGTAATCCTGCTATTTATGGAATCCACTATTTGGGAGTCATTTGAACATCTGTTGCTTTCTCCTAGGGCCAGACCAAGGCCACATACAACCACATGGAGAACCTCCTTCATGCAAAGCAAGCATAACCCATTGGCCATACCTCATCTTCTGGATTTGGATTGCACCCTCATTGGCATCCCTGAAGGGCCGGGGGGGATCTGGGGGGTCCCTGGGTCCCGGTTACCACCCCCTGGGGGAGACACACTGAGATGACCGAAATAACAAAAAATAACTAAAATTGTTTAAAACAGTTTGGAAGAACCCCATTAAGTCATATACCATTGGATGTGTATTGTCCAGCAGAATTAAATGCAAAAAACAGCTTTGAAATATCACTTTCCTATCAAAGGTTATGGCCAGTTAACTAAAAAAACAAAAATGTATAGATATCTATGGAAAGTGAAATTGAGCTGTATCACACCTTTACTCATGAGTAGGCAAACCTCTCTAGGAAAGGCCAGATTGAGAGGAATCCAATACCCCCGGAATGGTCCTGATCCAATGAACGCAGCTCCCATTAATCAACCTAGAAGGAAGTCCCTGACAATTACATTGAGCCCTGTGGAAAGTTGAACTGAGCTACACATCTGTGCTTACTTGTTGGTAAGCAAAGATGCCTTGGCTCCTGTTCAGGTCAGGCACAAAGAACTACAAGGCCACCAAATTGGTCCCAATCCAGTAAAAGTGGCAGTCAACAAGTTCTCTAGAAGGCAGCCTCACTCTCCCTCCCCCAAAAAGAATAAAACAGGCATAGTTGGTAAGGTGAATTTTTAAATATGAAAATACTGATCAATACCTAATTAATTAAGACTGATAATCTTGATGTACAGGGGTGTCAAAAAATTTGTGGGCCTCAATTGCCAAATGACCTAGGTACAACCACTGGTTAGACTGGTCAACTGCCACATACGTGCGCATTTCCTTGTGCAGTGGGAGATATTTACCCACTCACTCAACTCACTGGTCTCATCTATAGTCTCCTTTGTGACAAGCAGGCATGACTTGCTCTGGCTACCATGCTTCTGCTTCATCAGGGTATTCAGATTACGTATCTGAAGGAAAAGGCAGAAAACCCAGCTGCCTTGTGTTGGTGACATTACATTGCAGTAGTGAAGGATGCACAAAGCCAGCCTGTACTGTATGACATCATCCTAGCAGTTTGGGCCAGTTCTACGGGGTCAAGAACGAAGCACATATGCACCTACATGCACATTCCACCATCAAGATCTTTTATTCAGCATTAGTTAAGTATTCAGAAACACTGGTGTCACTGGGTGGTGTGGGAGGGTGCGGCCCACACCGGGTGATGCGCCCAGGGGGGTGATGTGCAGTGGGGGGCTGGGGCAGCCCAAAAAAGCAACTTTGCGATGGTGCGCACTACCCCCCTCGAGTCATTATGTCATTAGATTCATCTTGGAGAGCATAGTCCAATGAAACTATCTGCACCGCCCAAGCCAATGTTATGGCTAAAAAAGTTTTAAAAGCCCCAAAATTTGCATATCGTGGCTTTACTCATGAGTAAGTGAACGCGCCTTAGAGCACAATCCTAACCATGTCTACTCAGAAGTAAGTCCTAATGTGTTTAATGGGTCTTACTCCCAGGAAAGTGTCTTTAGGATTGTAGCCTATGGCTGCAATCCTAAAGACAGTTTCCTGGGGGTAATACCCATTGAACACAATGGGGCTTACTTTTGAGTAGACATGATTAGGATTGTGCCCTTAGTCTGCCAGAAAAGGGCATGCTGAGAAGAAGCCAAGGACACTGGAAGGGTCCTTCCAGTGTAATCACCCCAGGAGAAAATTCTCTCCTAAAAAGCTCCTTTTGCATTGTTTACTTGTGAGTAACCAGAGATGCTTTGGCTGGTGTGGAAGGTGCAAGGCTTCCAGAATGGTTCTGATCCCAGCCACCTGGAGCTTGAAAGTGGTCCAGAAGGCAGACCACCCCCAACACTTTTCTTGGGTGTCCTACATGGGGGGGGGGGGGTTGGAACTCCTTCTCTGTCCGACTTTGACATATGGTCACCCTGGTCTAGCAAAAATAAGAAAAACTTGCTTGGTTTAAAACTTATTTAATCCCAAATCATACTGAGCCTGTTTAAATATCAGAACTTAAAAATTGAACTGGGTGTTGAAAATCTTACTGAAAAAAGTGGGTGGGGTGGGGTTTGAGGTAATTTACTTGATTAACTTTAAGTATTTACAATTATTTATTTGTTTAATTTGCTTGATGATGTCACTTTCAGCTGTGACATCACTTTTAGTGGATCCTGGACAGGTTGTCCCTCTACAAAGTGGGTCCTTAGCTAGACGTTTTGAGAACCACTGCAATAAGTTGTTCAAAAGGTGGCACCCTTGAGGAGGTGACACCATTAGTGAACAAAATGGCTAAAAATCATGGTTTTTAGGAATAATCCCAGCATGTTATATACGGTTGGATGCATAATTTGCAGCAGAATGCAGTAAAACAAACCATTTTGAAATATATTGATTCTATCAAAACGTGTGGCCATAAAACTAACGGAGGCAGAGCAATGGCACAACCACGTTCCCAACCAGGTTGTTGCCCCGTCCTCTGCATGGGGGTGAGGCGCTGGCCTCCCACACCGGGTGACGCTCAGAAATTACATGAAAGATAACCACTTTCATCATTGCTACCCATAAATTTCTTATACTGGAGAGACACTAATGGAATTAATTCAAACAAATTGCAGATCTTAAGGAAATCTAAATCACATTGGTTTATCAACACCAGAGATGGTTGACTCTTCAATGGGATGAGATGAACATGTCTACAAATGAATGACAGCACTGACCTTGAACCCTGCATTTAGCTGTGGATTGCTTTACAGTGTGTACAATATACCTGACTGCTCTTTTATTAGATAGGAAAAGCAAGGTTAAAAGGTTTTTTAAATTATCTTTAGGGCTGCCCTGCAAAAATACTGCACTACCCTACCCATCAATTTAGTGGACTGCCATCTTGAGGACAAAAAACAAACAAAAACATCCACAGGAATGTATGGAAAGTACAAAATAGGAATGCTTGCTGCTCCATGCATGCCTTGGGCTTACACAGTTCACTTTCTGTCTGCCGCTATAGGAACTTTTGAATATTCCTATATATATTTTGAATATTCCTGTATATATTCCCAGGTTCCTCCACTATTGGGGAGTAGAGAAAGGTAGTAGGTTTATGCTTTGTATACATCTATCCAGGCACTTTCATTGAAAGAAAGAATCTTAGGTAACAAAATTAAGAGCTCTGCCCAAGACCCTGGCAATAGGAAAAGATCCTGTACTTTTCAACTTAAAAACTTTCAAGATACAAGCAATACAGGGCTCTGTGTCCATAAATGGTTTTAGCATCTATTCTCAGTATCCTGAATATTTCCCATCTTACTCCCATCAGCCGTTAGTCCACTTTTCAAGCCAAGGCCACACAATATACTGCACAGTAGATATAGTATGTACACACTTTTGTCACATTTCACATGTTCATCTCTATATATAAAACAGAAAAGTCACTGACTTACTCACCAACACCCAGCCAAAACCATTGGACCCAGAAACATGAAATTTGGGGTGTGTTGTAAGGAGCGATTAATTTGGCACCAAGTGCTGCCTGCTGTGTCCCACTGCTGCCTGATGCTCAATGCCTCATGTCTGACAGGGATGCCCAGTGCTCCCTAGGCATGCCTGCCGCTCATAGCCCACTGGTGACCATTGTCCGTTGGTGCCTGGTGGTACCAAGTGCCTGGGGGTGCTCAATGCTGCCTGCTGGCATGTCCAGTGCCCGGCTGTGCCAGGTGCCCAGTAAAGATGTGCAATGCCCACTGGTGCCCACCACCCACTGGTGCCTGCTGCCCACTGCTACCTGCTACCTAATGGTGCTTGCTAGCTGTTGCACAGTGGTGCCCAGTGGTACCCGGTGCCTGGTCCCTGGTAGGGATGCCAGATGCCTGCTGCTCCCTGTCACTGCACCACTGGTAATTTCTGGTTCATGGTGCCTTTTGGTGCCCAGTACCTACTGGTGCCTGCCACCTGGTGCCACTTCTAGTGCCCAGCCATCCCTGGGGCCCACAAATATTCTTGACATTTTACTCCTGCAAATGCTAGTAACATTTAAAAGGGATATTTGATTTGAGAACAAAACTACTTACACACAGACCCCAGGAACAAAACCTGTTCTTAGGTATGAGAGCATCTTTACTAGACCAGATGGAACAGAAGTCTGACAGCTTTGTATGAGTGAGTGGGTGAGTGGTGGAAGTCTTGGTAGGTGCTTACTTCCCCCTTTTAAAATTTCAGTTCCCTGAATTCTTCCAGGATTTTATGGTGGAGATTGAGCTAAGATCTAAAGGGCAGACAGAGCTAGATAATGAGGGAAAAACTAAGATTTCTCTTTGATCATACCACTGCATCAGAAGAAGTTTTTTCCCCAGATCTCATAGCTATTAAGGAGTGGCTTGCACTAGTGGAACAGGTAGGAGCAACTTTGAGAGAAGCTGGGAGCTTGGTAGGATGGGTTGAACTTACATCATTCTCAATTTTTGGAGGCATCAGCGGCCACTTAATAGTTTTTAAAGCTCATTTTCTAAAACAGGAGTAGTAACATAAATATTTGTTAAGGTTCTTTCTGTTTCTTGCAATTAATTTTTTTTTGCTTGATCAGGTATTCTAAACACACATACGAAAATACCTCTGCACCAGGAGCCTCCAAACTTTGTGACCAAATGTCCACATCAAATATTGGGCACAGTATCAAGGGTCAGAAGAAAAGTTTAAACAGAAAATTTAAATAAGAACTTTAGATGGAACTGAGATAATAAATTGTCTTAAATTTCTAGGATTTCTGCAAGCACCAACACACAGCACAGAAATAAAGCATACACTTAAATGCACCTCCATTCTTCACCCATCACAGCCCTAGTTATGTTTGGTCAACTGGGTTAGAGGCTCTTAGGGGACCAGATGCTGGTCATGGACCATATCTGGCCACAGAGCCCAGGTATGGAGACTCTTGCTAAAGATTCAAACACTCTTAAGCTTCTCCCTCCTGAGGGGAACATTCCAACTGGGGACTTAATAATCTACTAAACACAATAGTTGGTTACAATAATGTACACAGAATAACTATTTTGAAAATAATGGACGAATCCTGAAAGGGGCCAGTACCTGCACTGATTTCATGTACTAGTGCGGGGTGTTGCTGTAATGCATGCCTGTGTAATGCATTGCCACCCAGTGCTGGCAAAATAGATGGTGTAGATTTGCGATGCCATGCTACATGGCTAGGGATTTTGCCTGAGCTTCTACTGGCTGCTACAGTGCCACAGAATGCAGTGGAAGCCATTCTGGTGCTGCTGTGCCTACTGGCTGACCGCCTTTAGGATTGGGTTGTCCCTCTGTAGTTATTTACCCTGGAAAATAACTATGAAAATAATAATGAAGACTAGAAAAATTGTTTTTCTATTAAATGAAAGCCAGTATTCTCTTGAGCAATGTGAAGGAAGTATGGAATAAAATCTTAACAATATAATAGTACCCCACGGAATAGATGCAACTCCTTCCCTGAAAAAAGCCAGTTTTTTTCTAACTTCTACACTACATGTCTTGTCAGGATTACATGTAGCTCACACTATATCACTGATTTGTGAGTCTTAATTTTGTAATAACGGATGAGAATTCAAATATCATCATTGTGCATTATTGCTACAACACCACATCCATAAATTATGCATATTTCTTATTCTGTGTGACTGCATCGATTCATGTGAAAGTTTTGTTATATCCCAGTATTTATAAGTACAATAGTCCTGATTTACTTCAAAAGTGTTCAGCCTGTCCTAAGTAACGTTTACTTCATCCTTGCAATTCCAGTTTGATTTTTGCCAAGAAAGAGCACAGCAATAAAGATAAGTGCAATCTATTTTTAAATGTCAACACATTTCTGTTTGAGTAATGTTTCCCTGTTCCCAGACGATGTATTGGCTGAAACTATGCCCACGGCAGCAAAGCAGAACAAAGAATTTGCACTAAGTGATCACATTTATTTGAATATTTTTTTGTGTGTGTTCTAAAATTGGTTACAGAATAAATACCTGCGCCTTATAACAGGAAGTCCACTTTTTTTTAATACAAAGTGCTTGTTAGAGGAAGTTGCATCAACGAAACACAGGAAGGAACATGTGCATCTTGGCGCACACTTCCCTCCTGGAAACTAAAACAGATTTTTTTAAAATTTCTTATTTTTTTAAGTTTCTTTTCCCTTTTTGTGCATTTCATTTCCTGCCATTGTGTATTTACAAATCTCTGAAAGAAGAAAAACGCCAATATGCACGATATGGGGCCTTTTAACACAAAAAAATAGAATAAGCTTAAAAAAATCTATAAATGTCATTTTCTTAATGAACCAATGATAGAAATTTTCTTCTTAAAAAATGGGAAGGAAAAAAATTTTTAAAAGCAAAATCAAAGAGCCCAGAGACTTTGAAATAGAAAAGGATTGCTTGTCCCTTTAATCATATTCCAAATGGGAAAAGTAGCAATGTCACATGATTCAGAAGCATATGCTTGATTGAAATCCTTGTCAATTTCTTCCAAAGACCCCCCCCCTTTCACGGTTTGTGGAAGAGAGGGGTTAAAAAAAATTAAATTAAGAACTAAGATGATACAGTGTCCCTCTCAGACTCTGGCACGTGGAAAGGATAGATGGAAATGGATTTGATTTGAAAAACAAACAAAAAAGAGCAACTAGATTTTTAAAAAAAACCTCCAAAAATTAACAAGATTCTATCCAAACCAGATGGTTAACTGGTAACATAGTGTTTGGTAGAAGGCTGACCATAAACTCTATAGAAATCCTGGCGTCCATGTTGCTGAGATGCATCAATCCATTCCCTCACTGCCAATCCTGGAAGCGACTGAGGTACAGATGGAGCAGGGGGGAGTGGGTGGGAGTATTCCTGCGATGACACTGTCCATGGAAAGTGGCCTGACCGTGGATATGGTTGATGCCCACTATGATTGGATACTGAAGAACAGTAACAGTTGTCTACTGAGCAGACCAAGATTTTGCGCCCACCATACTGAGACAGCACAGACTGCTGAGATGATGTGCTGTTGGGGTAGTGAGAAGGGTTGAACATCGAGCCAGAGTGAACTGGTTGGGGGCCGCTGGGGAGTCCGACGATGTGCTGGGTGGAGCTACAAGGCACCATGGGTTGTGCAGACTGGCCTTCGCCAGCGGAAGCCCCCTGGCTCACATACTGGCTGGCAACGGGTCCCGAGGATGGCTCCAAGAAGCTGCCTTCTGGAAAAGCTGTGGAGTGCTTGCGTTTCTCGGCTCCTGAGTTGCTGACACTGCAAGGGTACATGGGGATGCTCTGCAGGAATGGCACCGGGGTACTGAAGGGGCCTGAATGAAAGAGAGAGAAAAAGACAGGTGCTGTTACCTTTATAAAAAGTCAGCCTTGTCCCCATTTCATGTTCACCTTAAAGTTTCCTCCCAACAATCTACTTGCTTACTTCCAAAAAAGCAACATGATCTGCCCAGTTATGCCAAGAAATGGAGTAATCTCATAAGTAGTTTTCAGAACCCCTGCTAACCGAGCAAAAGGCATTCTTTCAAGTGGGTGTTCCTCCTTTACTTAGCAGGGGGAGAGTAACTGGTCCTACACACCCCAGCAGTGTCTGTTCAAGTGGCTTCTGCTGGTGTTCTTTTTTGCATTTTAGATTGTGAGCCCTTTTGAGACAGGGACCCATTAGCTTTTAATTAGCTATTATAATTTTTCCATTTTCTTTGTAAACCGCTTTGCGAACTTGTTAGTTGAAAAGTGATATATACGGTAAATACTGTAGATAGATGGTAGATAGATAGATGACATTGGCAGACATTGGTGAAAAGTTTCTTAATATCTAGCAGCCATGTCTTTATCTTTTTACTACCAATCCTCCAGCTCCCATATCATGCAAATAACACTGAAACAAGTTAAGGGGTTTCAAGATAAGCAACCAAGTTGAGAAAAAGGTGCAATTTTTATAGGGCCTGTGGAACCTTAATCTTAAATTAATACTTTCCAGAACTGAGCATAGTGTGCCTGCAGAATGTCAGGCACTTAGTGATAATTCCAAACAAACAAAAGCAGTGCAACCAGACCTTAATAAATACACCAAATGTAACCCTGGAAGGCAGAGCTCCGTTTCGAGAAAGGGACGCCCCAGGAAGGAGTCATTGCCCCATCTGAGACCAAGCCCTGCCTTCCATAGGAGGGGCTTCTTATTCATAGGAATGGCAAGCCTTTCTGTCCCAGTGAATAGGAGTTCCACAACATTACCACGGTGCACCTGCATTCTTCTACCATAAAGGTGAAATTTATGAGGAAATGTATTATTTCTCCATTTTGCATTACTGAGCCTGATGATTTTTGCTACAGAACTTGGATTTTGGTCCTAGACTTAAAGGCAGCAGTTGTAGACTACGCCCCTTTCAAAGGCAGTGATGTGTGTCCATCATGTCAACCACCGTCAACCACATGTTGATCACATCATGTCAACCAAGACTTACTCTACAATCCAGAGTAACTAAGGGAGCACGTAAGAGACTTTACGTGCACCCGTAGTTACTGCAGCACCTAGTGAAAACCTATGAGAAATTCATATTGCAATCCAGAGCAAATTGATCTTACACCGGAACAAGGACTCCCCGTAGTTACTCAGGATTGCGCCCTTAGAGGGCTTTCTATACTGGCCAAACACTGTCATCTGTTTGCCACGCAGGTGCTGGTTTGAAATGTTATATGATAGCCCAGAAGAGTCCCAGGATGAAGGAATTAAGATGCCAGAGAACTACTATGCCTGAAAAGCTGAGTAGGATCACGGCAGTTTCTCTAGTACAGGAAGATTAATCTGCATCTCCATCATCTAGGCCAGGATTAGAAAACAATCCTATTCATCGTAAGCAGGCAAATCGAAATAAGCAGTGATGTTTAAAATTCCAAAACTGTTTTAAAAAATAATGTAATTGGGAGCTGTGGAAAAATGGCCAGTAGATTAATGGAGTTGTGTGATGAAAATGTTAGGGAACAAACTGGCCGGAAATATACTATAAGCATGGGTGTTTGCAGAATGCCACAGTTTTTAATATAAAAGCAGATCTACTTATCAGGTCCAAATTTGATTTAATCCAGCATTCAATTTCTTATAGGGGCAAACTAGATACCTCTGGGAAGTCCATAAGTAGATGAAAGCACAGTCCTCTTCTGCAACTGGCTTTCAAAGACACATTGCCTCCTTATGGCTTGCTTTAATCTCATAACCATGGGAACAGTCTGGGACAAGACTAATCAAGTTTAGGCCATTTATGGCATTTAGGTTGGCATAAGTCCTGGTATAAGTCCGGTGGTGGTCTGGGGTTGTCACAAAAGTGCGATAAGGCAGTTCTGCACCACTCGGGGGGGACACCAGTGCACGGACATGCACCAGCTTTCCTACACCACCACAGAAATGGAGGGGCAGATGAATTATGCCACCCTAAATTGGTTAAGACTGCACCCACAGTCATTGACCACAAACTGCAGAAAAAAAGCCATGTTGATTATACCTGGGATTCATGTTGCAGACAACACACTAAAGCAACTGACAAACAGGCAGAAACTATACAAAGGTAATCTATTGATCTTCTCAGGTTGCAGCAAAGGTTTCTCAATGCAAATACATAAGAAAGGCTTTACTCACCTTCCAGCAGCTTCCTCAACTGTTTTTCCTTCTTTGCAATTTCATTGAGGAAGAGTTTGGAGTTGAGGTGGCCAATTTTGGGAGGGGGCAGGCTGCCTCCTGTGCAGTTCTGGGTCCTAAAAAAGGAGCATAACAATCTGTTACAAAATGACCTGCCAAGCTTCCTTTCTGTTTCCTATATGAGTGGTTGATGGAAAATATCTACCTTTCCCTCTTTTCTTCATCTTAAATCATTGTGATTTTTTAAAGAGCTTTGTCCCTCTAAAAATTTTGGAGTGAAAAGTATCTGAAGGTCATCATCCTCATCATCAGGTGGCATCATCAGGGTGGCTCATCAACCTATGGGTTTGGTAAAAATGTGATGACACCACTTGGGTTGCCGAGCTTTTGCTTCTAGAGGGAAAAGTCTGCTGTGGTGCACTAGGTGTGAGTGCATGTTGGCTGTGACAGTGGCAAGTATTGCTGGCTCTCCTGCCCAATGCTCTTTGGCAACAAACAAGCCTCCTACCATTTGGGCCACAGCATGAGGATGGCACAGCCGGGATGGAGTGACACTGGCACCCTTTTAGAGCTGGGGTGGACTCTCCACTCCTGTTGATAAGCCACTGCTAAAGTTTTCTCCGATAGAAGACTCAGTCCTAAGAAGACACTGAGCCTTTTAAACCCTGCATTAAGCCAATTCTGTACCTGCAGGACTTCCCAATGGTTTATCTCCTTTGTTTCATTTAGAAGCCCATATTCCCAGTTTTGATTCCATCTCTTCTTCTCACAAGATAATAATGACTACCAACATTACTGAACACAGAGCAGGGATTCATCTAGCTACTACTAGTGCATGGCTATTACTGTTGGCAATTTGGGCAGGTTCAATGCTCCAGAATCTCAGTTTGGGGCATGTGGTAGATTTTATCAGCATGGTGTATATGACTAGACAGGGTAGATCTAAAGCAACCCATTGCCCCAACACTTTGCTTTCCCTCACTTGCCTCATAGTCAAGGAATGCAGGATCACAACAAAATCTGAAACTCCATTAGGGTCTTTAAGAAATGGATGCTCAGTCTTGATTTGAGTCTTGCCAGGGCTGAACACTCTGCCTTACAATGGCCATTAAAAGTGTTGTGCTGATTTCTAACTGGATTTTGTATAGCTTTAATTTCCCATCATCAGTTTTCCTCTGATCTCCTCTCTGATGCACGTGTGATCCCTTTAGCACCTAGTTAGTATTTCCCCACTGTGAAAGTGCCTGGCATTATAATCCAATTTTTTCTTAACCTTCCTTCTGGAAAGCTAAATAGATTGTGCATCTTAATTCTTTTACTGCAAAGCTTCTACTCCAACATTCAGATTACTCTCATCGTTATACTCTCAATATTGGCCAGTTTTCCAACATTATTTGCAATGCAGGGATATTAGAACAGAAGAAACATCAGAGACTCTCTCTCAAGTCCAAAACCAATACTGGGATTTGCTTTATTACACTTTTTTTACCCAAACTGTAAGAAAAAAGGTTTCTTACCTATCCATCAAGATTTTCACTGACTTGGTATTCTAAAAGGCAATAAAGAAAATGAAGTCAGGAGTTGTGGCACAGATTGCAGATGGCATAGCAGCAGCTCCACTTTGCACTCTCCTGTAGACCCTCTCTGGGTGCCATTAGCTTTATAAGGATGCATTCTCAGCTCTCATCTCACAGCAGCCATGTTCTAGGCCTCAAAGATACAACTGCAATATCTGGGAAGGACTACAGGTCAGAGCGGACCACATGTCTTGTACAGAGAAGATTAATCCCACCCCTGATACTCCAGATTTCCAGCAAAAAAGGCAAGCAACAAGGCTACAAACACTTTCTTCCCAGGATCTTCAGAAGTCCAGTCCCAATTAGGGTTGACAGTTCATTAGGCCAACAAAGTTCATTAGGCCAACAAACTGACTCACGAATTACTTTAAAGGGTTTTTGTAAGGATTATTGAGATAATGTGAAGTGCTTCACATACTTTTAATGTCTATATAAATGCAACTTAATAGATTCAGGGTACATTCCTAACCAATTTAGACCAGCACAACGCGCCTGCTCCCTGTTCCTGTGTTGGTGTAGGGAGGATGGGACATGTCTGTACACTGGCCCAACCTCCCCAGGAATGGTGCACAAGTGTTAAGCCTTAGGCCATCACAGGACTTGTGCCGAGACCTATGCTGACCTAACTCCAAAAAAATCTATCAGCAACCATTGCTCAAAAGTGACCACAGGAATCTTCCTGCCTGCTAGACACAGCCCAGAAACTTGGAATAAGAAGATTTATAGGGGTGTTATTCTCACTTTACTATACTTCCCTTCCCAGTACCCTCCATACACTGTCAACCAAATTCAATGGCAAACAGAAAGCATTCCTGATCTCAAATTCCCAGGCAACGCCAGACAAACCAGTAAAACACATTTTCCTTTGTGATTTTCTACCACCTCGCTGGTCAGCCTTGGAACAAGAGCTGAAAGACAATTAGGACAACCCTGGTGGATCAACCCAGCTAAAGCAATATGGCCCAATAGGGTAAATACCCTGCCAATCGGCTGCTGAGATTTACATGGAAAGCTTCTTTTTGACAGACAGTGCTGTTCAGGAGGTCAAGGATATATCATCTTTCCAAAAGATGCCATCTGGTTCATCAAGGGGAGATTAGCCTCAGAGAAGGAGGGTGTTAAACAAAACCTTACCCCCAAGGTCTGAGATGACCCTTTTATTCATTAGCCTGTTGTATAAAAGGGAAAGATTCAATCTAGGAATCAGGGAGGGAAAACCCACAGGGCCACACATCTGCATGCCACCACCACACATCCGCATAGCACCACCAGCTGTGAGGGAAATCCCCCACCATGTCAAGCTATTAAAAGCAGCACCTGAATGATAAAAACTTGGCTCCCTGCATTTGAAGGAAACTTGCTGGGTTTTTCCCAGGGGAAAAAAATGTCATCCCCCAAGGTTTTAAGCATTCACGGATTACCTTTTCTTATTCAAATAAACTGACTAGTTTTTACAAGTTTGCCAGATCTCTTTTTAAAAATTTTAAATGAAATTCCTTGAAAATGAAAACCTTGGCTATAGAGTGTTCCACAAGACAAGCAAACATTTTTAATAAATTTTAACTTGATAAATGAGCAATATATAAATAAGGAGCAATACATACTACGATAAATATCTTGCAATATAAGTAGTATGTGACACCAAACATAACATGATCACAAATGAGCCAATGGTTCCCCTCTCCCTCTGAAGGATTGTGGGTGATTGTCTCCCATGCTTGGATAAGGTCCCAGCAAGGCTGCTTGGAGGGGAACTTTCCCCAGCAGCACCCTCCTGGAGGAAGCAGGGCAGGGCACGTGCACAGGCAGCCAGCCAGTGGACTCTCCAGGACGGGAGCACCTGGCTCAGTTGCCGTCCCGGAGTGCTTTTGTTCTGGCCCCCTCTGCTCCAAGGAACAGATACTGCAGTCTCAGAGACCAAGCCTTACATGTCTGAAGGAAGCCCTATTAGAGTCAGTGGGGCTACTCCTGTGTAAGCAAGGGCAATGGAAAGGAGCCTCAGAGACAAGACTTGCAAATCTACTTCTATTTCATACTAGTGAAATGTACCTGTGTTGCAGGAGTAAAATACCCCTCTTATGCTATTCCCCCATTGCACATCACCCCCATGCGCATCATCCCCCTCCCTGTGCCCCCCACCCCCATGCACATCAACCACCCCCCCCCCATGCACATCAACCCACCCAGTGCACACTTCCTCCCAGTGCATCAGGCACTGGGCACCAAATTGGCTGGATGTTGATCAGTCAGTCTTCAGTGTTAAGTATAGGACAAAAACATGTTAAACCCATTTTCATTCCTTAGGGGTTAAAGCTGCAATCCTAAAGACACTTTCCTGGGAGTAAGATCCTTTTGAGTAGATATGGTTCAGATTGTGCTCTAAATTTCTCAACATCGGTTCTTGGTGGGTGTTCATGTCACATAAGGAACACCCTCCCCAAATTTCACACTTCTAGGGCCAGGGTTTGGAGCAGGACCTTGATCAGTCAGAGATTCATCAATGTATAAAGAGGAAAATGTGTTGCGCCCCTTTTCTCCCCCTTCCAGTTGGAATTTCTACAAACTGGTTCTTAGTGGGTGCCTCCATCACTGAAGGAACACCATCCCCAAATTTCACGCTTCTAAGCCTAGTGGTTTTGGCTGGGAGTTTATGTCAGTGAGTGAGTTGGTGGGCGTGGGTGGTGCAAGCGGTTAAGATGCTGTGCCTGTTAACCAGCAGGCCAGGGTTTGAGACCCGGGTCGGCCCCACAAGACAGGGTGAGCTCCTGTCCTTAGCCCAGCTCTGCGACGCCAGCTGGATCCAATCGTATTGGCTCTGCCTTTCCATTGGACTAATTCAGTGGTGTGGAGAGGGGGAATTTGCTGCTTGGGTAACAGCCTATCCTCCATAACAATCCAACCCAGGCTTTTGTGCTTCGCATGCAGCGTATGCAGCGCCAAGCACGATCCCATAGTCTTTCAAGACTGACGGAGGCCTGAGTGAGTTGGTCAATGACTTCTCAGTTTTATACATATAGATTAAAGTATTGTAATCATTTTTATATGAATATTTTTGGGTCACAAACCAAGATTTTGCTGTCCACATATAGGCATCCATATACCAACCCAAAACATTAAACACATATTTATGCCTCTGAGCCCACATTTAAATTAGTCTTGATGCTGTTCCCAAATATTTGCATGATCCTTTCTTATATGTTTGGGCCTTGATGACAGTATTTTAAATTCCAGAAATGGTGAGCAAACCAACTGATCTATGCAAGGGTAAAGATATGGAAGTACCAACAACCCTTTTGACTGTTCCAGATAAATGAATCTTCATTTGCAGAAACAGACAAAAGGAAGCACAAGGGAAACATCTATTTCTACAGTGTGAGGCTGAGGATATGCAGCGCATATGCCAAGCTGGGGAACATGAGTTTCAAGCTTTAACTGTTTGCTGGAGACTGTTAAAAGATTCAGGACCTTCCATTATCCCACTGCCAAGTACACATCAAGCCCTACCCCTCCTCAACCTCCACTTCACCTTCATGAAGTTGATGTCTTCAGTCTTGTCATACATGACTTGAACAGAGCTGAGCAGCTTCTTGGCTTCCTGCATGCGCTCACTGAGGTGCAACACCTGGGCAGCATTCTCATTGCAGAATTTAGCCTGGGCCTTGTCTAGGATCTCCATAGTCTTGCGCAGGTCCTCATCAAGGATCTGATGCATCTTTTCATACTGCAGGCGCACTTCATCCTTCAGCTGGTTCACTTTCTCCTGGTGATGCACAATAGAGAAGAACAAGACCCACAGTCAGCCTACCCTTCCCATTCTGACCATCTTTATGGAGAGCAAAAACGGTTCTACGTTGAAACTAAAGGACAGACAACACAATCGTAATCCCTGGTTAGGCCAGCACAAGTCCCAGCACAACTTGTGTGCTGGCCTGGGAGGTGTCACAAAAGTGCCATAAGGCATTTCTGGGGGGAGGTTTAGGCCAGTGTTCAAACAGGCACTGGCCTCCCTATGCAGCCACAGGAATGGAGAGACATATGAGTTGTACTGGCCAAAATTGGTTAGGATTGCACCCCGAGACAGCTGCTCCATACCTTTTATTTTCCACAGCATTTGACTCTTTTCCTTTAACAAAATATTAAGGAGCTGCAAGACAGTGGAGTTGCTCAAGAAATTAGTAAAGTAGGATTTGTCAAAGTCTGGCCTTTGCATCAGGAGCCACGACTCTAAAGCAAGTTTTCACAACTAGTGGTAGTCATAGTGGTACTTGATGTCCAGTGGTATATGTGGGACCTCCAGACTGCTTCCACACAGTAGCAAGACCAGCAAAGCAGTGTGAGGTTTGCAGCAGTAGGAAGTTTGGCTCAGTGAGCATACTCCAGTGTGCACTTTAGGTGTATTTCAAGAAGCCCTCCCATATACTGTGAACCTTTTACTGGTATTTGTCACAATGCATCTGTCCTCCCAATCTTAAAGTAACTAGTGGCGACACCATCCTGGTGGTACTTCCAGTAGGTGGACCATGTAAAATGGCATGTAAGGGGACAAATGTTGAGAAATGTTCCTCTAAAGAACAGAGCACAGAACCATTGCTTTTCCTGACCAAGACCACTCCAGGAGTCTAAGGGCTCTTAGTGATGATGGGCAGGCTTGGTCAGAACACTGTTGCAGGGTCTCTACAGAAGAACAGTTTGTTCCGGTGTGGTTCTCTAAGTGGAATTAGTTTTTTGCTACTTTCAATTCTCTCCTATGAAGGTTCACCCACAAAGGAACTACTTTGAAAGGAGCACTTGGTGGGTGATTGCAGCACCAGAAGCTTCCGCAACTTTAGCAACAGAGAAGGCAGAAATCATAGTTACTTCAACCAGCCGCTTGTCTGACTCCAGCTTGTATAGCTGCTCCTCAATGTCTTGCTCGCGTTCTTCCAGACGATCTTGCTGCTTCACCAGCATCTTCTGCAAGAGAAAAAACAAGAAGAGCAAAGGATGTTAATCTTACTATTTTTTAAATAAAAAACCCCACATAGCAGACTGTTACTGGCATCTGTATTGAACAGCTGCAGCAACTGCAAGGAATGCCCTAATTGCCTAGGCAAGACTTATGCACAGGAAGCCACTTTCACACTTTTGTTTCAAAAAAGCAGCACTAAAATGGACAGAGCTGCAAGCTGATGAACAGTCAGGCAAAAAAATGGGCAAAGTCAATAGAAGAGTGGAGGCTGATTTAGATATGATTCATGTCTTCAATTTTTTTGTACCACTACTGTAATGCATTGCTTGCATCTGGCAAATGCAGTGAGATCCTCAGGTTCTAAACTATCAAGAACTCTTCACTCTCACTGCAATATTGCTACAGGAACAGGGAAGAAGCACTTCTTTCCTAGCTTCCAGCTGATGCGTGAAGTGCCTTTTTAGGATACTTTCTGATGTTCCCTGACGTAAATATGCAAGCCTGCATTTTCTTGCCACTTCCTGACATGAACTTTTTAAGCAAAAGCAGGGAAATAAAGGGTCAAGAGGAGCAATCAAAATCTGCATGGCACCCCTTCCTGATCCAAGAGGTGCTATGCTTTTACTTCTAATGGCCAACTTATTTTTTCTTGTTAGCAGTACAAAACTGCTAACCACACCATGTCAATAGTAGGACCAGTGTTGAGAGGATGGAGCTCTGAGCTCCTCTGGAATATACCACTTGTATGCTTTTATACACCATGCTGGTTCAGACCTTTAAATTACAACACTTTACAAAATGAAATCTGCACTCTGATGCTCTGCAGTAAATGCAATTGGAATTAGGGATGTTACAGCACAAGTCCTAAGGAACCTTTTTATGCAGCCAACATTATAATTGGGCTCAACCAGAATCACCAGCAGCAGCTCAGAGATGCCTAGCTATGGAGCAATGCACTGGGAGAAGCAGCGTTGTTGGAAGGGTAGTGCTGGGAGAGTCCAGTTATCATGTAGACTGCCCTTTCAGCAGCACTGCTTCTGCAGAGGTGTCAATTTGCAAAGCAGTTCTCAGCCAGCTATTCGTGTAGAGATGCTTTCATAGAAGCAGCACTGCTGAAAGGAAGGCTGCATGATAACTTGGCTGTCCCATATCTTTAAAATATCATTAGGATTTGCACATTTTTGCTTCATAATTATTTTAGCTTAAAGTGACCAGAAGGGGGAAAAAAAATATGATGCAAAAATGGTAGCAGAGCTGCACAACACAAGCCACCAAACAGAACACAGCTCAGCAGCCACATGTCATGGCCTGTCAAATATTCAACATTTGTTTTACAGTCCCAGACAAGCAGCAAAAGGTGACCATTAAATCAGTGGTTCTCAGACTTTTTGGGATATTTACTCTCTAAGTACATCTTTTCAGGAAAAGAGTGAAAGCAATGACTGACTAGCTAAGGGGGGGGGAAGAAAGGAGTGCTTTCATTTATTTTCATTTATGGAGTGCTGCAGTAGGCAGCACAGGAGGTGTAGGGAGTGCACTGAGATAATATAATATACTGTAGGAGTACACTGAGATAGTGACAAAATGGCCCCCAGACAACTACATAAGGTCTGCATGGCAAAAAGAAAGTGCAGACCACTCAAACTCTACCTGTTTCTTTGTGGTGGGAGGAATAAGAAAGGGCACATTTCAAAAAAGTTGATATGGAAGTGCTTTAACCAAACAAGCCTTTGGATTAAAAAAAACACCCAACTTTCTGCTTCACCTGATGTGCAGCTGGGAATGTTGTTGCCATTTCAGACACATGAGTCTCTTGTGATAATAAAAGATCTAGATAAACCAGTCTTGCAGAATCTTGCCTTTCACATAAACAAGTGGACTTTGTTGACAGTTTATATTGTAAAATGCCCAACTGGGTATCAGATTACACTGGCTCACTGATGGACAAAATGCTTGCTGATGATTATACTCTTCCCCAACTGTTATATGAAATCGCTATATTGCCAATTGTCTATCGCATAATTGTAGCTTGTTAACATGTGTATCTGGCCCTTTTCTTCATTTTATTCTTGCAATTGCCCTCTGCAGTGAGGTAGACTAATGCAGCAATCCAAAAGCCACTTTCCTGAGAGTAAGATCCATTGAACACAATGGGGCTAACTTTTGAGTAGATATGGTTAGGATTGTGTTCTACGAGACAGAAACATACCCAAGACCACACAATCAGATTTCTGACAGAGATCAGAATTCTTGATTCCGTCATCCAAATCCAACCCTGTATCTATCACAGCATCATAAAAATATATGAACAACATAAAAATATATGATTCTCACTGGATCAGGCCAAAAGTTCATTCAACATCCTCTTTCACACAATTATTCACCAGTTTCCTTTGCAAACTCCACAAGCAAAACACAAAGGCACCCATCGTTCCCACCATTGCTTCCCTGCAACTGGTATTCAAAGACATGTTGCTACTGAATCAGAAGACATCATATAGCACCATAACTAGCCATTGCAAAGAGACATGTCCTCCAATTAAGTCATCTAAGCTAGCGGCCATCACCACATTTTGTGGCAACGGATTTTACACACTAATGTAGGGGTGTCCAAAACCCAGCCTAGGAACCAGAAGAGGCCAACATAATTTTTCTGGCACCTGACAGGTTAGACCTATAATTGGTTAAACCTCATCTTGAGTACTGTGTTTGGTTCTGGGCTCCTCACTTCAAGAAGGATGCAACTAAACTAGAACAAGTCCAGAGGAGAGCAACAAGAATGATCAGTGGGAGAAAAGGAAAGCCCTACAAAGAAAGGTTGGGTGAACCTGGTATGTTCACCCTGGAGAAGAGAAGACTGAGAGGACACAGGATCACCCTCTTCAGATACCTGAAGGCTCACATATGGAGGAAGGGGCTCATTTGTTCTTAGCTGCCTCTGAAGGCAGAACTAGAACCTATGGGTACAAACTGCAAGAAAGGAGATTCCGGTCGGATATCAGGAAAAAAATTCTGATGGTGAGGGCGGTTCGGCAGTGGAACAGATTGCCAAGGGAGGTGGTGGACTCTCCCTCACTGGGGATCTTCAAGCAGAGGCTTGACGAGCACCTGTTGGAGATGCTTTTAGGAGAATTTCCTGCTACAGGCAGGATGAACTAATTGGTCCCTTCCAACTCTAGGATTCTATGATTCTATTCCTCTTTGGAAAGCTCAGGTAAAACCAGAATGGTTCAATGTGAAACTGAAGGACCCCATTGTACCAGTTCCGCAGATGAAAGTTTCATGAATAAATTGGCTTTGCCTGTACAGCGTAAGCAGTAGTGTGCTTGCAATCACACATGCCTGCAATCACACTGTGAACCTGTAGAATCTGAAGTTTTAAAAGGCCGTGTGTATTCTGTAGGAGAGGCTCCAGGTGATAGAATGGGTTATACTACTTTAAATGATTTTAAAAAAATGTTCTCCTATGTAGGAAAACTAATTAGGAAAATTTTTAATTTTCCTATTAAACCTAATTAGGTTTTTCCCATTAAACCAAACAAGACAGTGAAAGCTAGAGAATATGTAGTATCCAATAGATTGGATGTAATACTCTTTGTTCCTCCTCCCAGAGAAAGTCCCTTCTTCTCTTCCCACAGAGAAGGAAAAATGGGAATTTGATTCATAAACAAAATTTAGCCTCTATTTTGCCTTCAAAGAGGTCATGGTGATTCACATATAGTTCCCAATAGATCTCCCAACCAGGCAGACCTGCTTAGCTTCAGCAGTAGAATGACACATGCTGAGCCTTCAAACTATTTCACACCAATCACAAAGGTCCATTACACAAGATAAGGAAACACACATGAATGCTCACTCACTCACCCTCCAACTACTGTGCATTAATTTGTATCAGTCTGTTTCAACAAATGGTGCTTTATTTAATAGAAAGTATTGTACAATACATAATAATTTTAGACACTTTATAAATAGGATCTGGTGGTTTGGTGGCAGTGGTGATGATGATGGAAAATTTTTAATTTATCCAGACTGCAGAATTTGGCTTTACTTATTTTAAAAAAAATTAGGACTGCCACATAGGAGACTTCAAAATATATTGGTATCTGCACGAATAATTATGACAAATAGATATTCCCTTGGTTTTTAGGCAATATAAATTTATTTACTTTTCACATTTTTATAACAAAGGTGGCATACACAGTTTGTTCCTTCTTTACATCCTCACAATAACTTTGTGAGGTAGGATAAGCTGTGAGATAGTTGTGTCTGGCTCAAAGCCACCTAGGAAGTTACATGGCTGTGTAGGGATTTGAACGTCCATCTTCCAGAATTAGCCTCCAGATTGGCCGGCATAGGCTCTGCACTGACCTGGGGTTGTCAAGGCCAATGCACTTGCATATGCTGACCTCCCCACACCACCATGGGAAGATATGCCAGGTAAATTAGGCTGGTCTAAATTGGTTAGGACTGTGCTCTCAGTGTACCACAAGAGCTACAACACCATCCTGATTATGACCAGATGCCCACACCTCAAAAGAAGGACAAGGTCTTGGATACCTCTCAGTCTGGCCTTTCCGGTGGACAATGGCATGTTTGCCTTTGTAAAGCCGCGATATTGGGCACTTTCACATTCCCATAGAGCTCATATGCATATTTTTTATTTTAAGTTTTTTTTGGCCATAACGTTTGATAGGAAGGAGATATTTCAAAACCAATTTTTGCATTGGATTCTGCTCTTCAATATGAATCCAACGACATATGACATGATGGGGTACTGCACACCATTGCTAAGTTCCAAAATGAAGCCAAAATGGAGGATGACGATGAAGCCCTTTTGGAGGACACCCAGGCAGAAGGCTAAAAAAAGAGGACAAATGTCAAAAAATCTGGTCATATGGTCACCCTGATTATACCTCATGCCCCATCTTAGGAGAGCATTCCTTCCTGTATGTGATAAAAAGGGCAATACTGTACCTTTTACAAGATGACACCAAACATAACTGGCTTTTATGCGTACAACTTAAGGAAAAAAGTTACATATAATCTAAAGTGCTGATTCAATACAGGGCAGGGAGGGACTAAAAAGAACAAACAAATAAAAGAGGCTACGACAAAATTTATTTACATAACTAACCAATTCTGAAATTTGAATGCAAAAGTTATGTAACTGTGGCACAGAATTTGAATCTGTTTTAGCACACAGTAGACAGTGACACATAAATGAAAGTGGAGAAACACTTTGTCCTTTTGCCCCAAATGGATCACTTCTGTATTATATGCTTTGCGCATCTTTGGGGTTACGGGAAAAGAAAGAGGGAAAAGAGATGTGCATGTTGTCTCTTCATGCTGTATCTTATTCCAGACACAGTAAAACCTTCATGCAGGGAAGAGCAAGCACTTCCCCTTCAAGAAGGCGGAAGCAAAGTATTTCAGTCATCCCAAAGTATTTTATTTCCTCTCTGTGTGGGTAGGTTCTCTCTGCAAGTATGATGGTATACTTTCCAGTATTATCAAATAGGAAAATACGGTATACTCCCCCAAAGAATCAGTTCTTCAGGAGTGAAGAGGGAGCTAAATAGACCTTAGTTACTTGCCCCAAAATGTCCATTCAGTTTGAATTCTCTGCTCGAAAGCTTATCTCAGAGAAGCTCTTCTGACAAGACTGGCTAGTGCTGGATGAGCACTGGGCACCTCCAGTCACAACGGCCAAGGGCACGCTGCCCACAACACACACTGAGAAAAATCTGCAGACATTTGCCCTTAATTCTCTCAGTGCATTTAATCCTCTTTGGGAAGGGGAAAAAATCCGCCTAGTTACAATGAATTAAAGGAAGGACAGACAGACCAGGAAGACATGTTAACTGTTTTAGAATAAGCAGAAGAGTTTCTGGAAGGGGAAAAGAACAGCAGCAAAGACCAATTTTTGAGGAGATTATTACTATTACAAACTACCACTTGGGGATTATAATCAAGTAATTAATTCTGGGGGAGGTGGGGGGATTAATGGCCCTGCAGGGAAAGTCCATCACCTCCTCATCAACCAGTATGAAAGAATTTTGAAACCTTCCTCTTTCTCTGGATTTTACTGTTTTTCTTAAAGTTTCCCGCACCTCAGGCCCCATTAACACCTGCGTAAAATTGGGAGGAGGAAATGGCTGGGAGGCTAGGTGGCCTCTGCTTTCAGTGTCTTAAAAAGGGATACACAGACTTTTGTCTCTTTGAGGAAAAAAACATTCCTACTTCCCTGTCAAATGTTTCTTGGATTTGCTTTTCTTCTGGAATTCTCCGCCCCCCCTCCCCAAAAGTACTACAAACTTTGCTATTTCCTGCTGAGGGAATTTGCAAAATTATTAGAGATATACAAATGAGCAACACATGCTGCCATAGCAAGTTGCTCAATGAGACCACAGCTGTTTCCAAGAGCTCAACTCCTCTCCTAGTTAATTAAGATAAGCTCTGCAAAAGCCAGGCTATGAATCAGTCAAGACTAGTATCTCAAAACTAGTTTAAAAAAGAATTAAATGGACTCTGTTTGGCATAAAATATGGCACAGCAAACTACCTCACAGCTTAACTTTTTAAACTTCTACTTAGAAATGTCATCTGCATAAAGGCTATTGCTAAAATTTTAGAATGACTATGCTTTTATTCATTGTCCTGTCAGCCAAGCAATGAGATTATGGCATCCTCAACTGGTTTGTCATTATGGGGTTTGGCTAAAAGTTCTACGTTCTCTCCTGGTATTTTTTTAAGAGATTGATGAGCTGGAAAAGTCGCAGCAGCATTTGCAACACCCGTGACAGAAGATTTAAAATAGAAGAGCTTTAAAATAGACAGGCAAACGTGGGAGTTACAAATGTGCAGCACAAGTGAGTCTATTCCAGGCCAGATAAAAACCATGACTCTTCAGACATCTCAGCCCTTAAATGCTAGAGGCCGTGTACTGAGGAGGGAAAATGCTCTCAAATGGATCCTGTTGACCATGGGCAAAGGGCCTCTGCATTTGCTGGGAGGCCTCAGTCCAGTCCAATTCTATCTATATGTGATGGATCAGGCTGTTGCACTGCTATTTACCCACTTCTTTCTACAATTTTTTGTAGCCGTGCAACCCTGGCATGGTGGCTGGGGTGATGGTGTTGATGGAAATGCAGTCCCCAAATAATCTTTTGATGACTGAAGGACTGAAGAAGGAAGGAAAATAGAAATAAATTTTATGTATTTATTTATTTTACACCCCATTTCTCCAATAACCGAAGTAGCTTAAAAAACTTTTTATCATTTAGTCCTCCCAACAAACCTTTCAGATAGGTGAGTATGAGTGAGTGGCCTAATGTCACCCAAGAAGCTTCATGGCTGTGGTGGGATTAGATATTCTAAAAAAAATGTGCATCTGATGAAGTGGACTATAGTTTCTGAAAGCATATACTGAAATGAACTGGTTAGCTTTTAAAGTGCTGCAGAAGTCTTTCTTGCTATTCTGCATTACTTGTAGTTCTGGTGGTAAAAAAAAAATTAAGACAGAAAAATGATAACGAAAAGGAAATTCACAAGGGTGTGGACAGGAAAGGAAGAAATATCGGTATTGCTGGTTACCAATGTCGTCCAGGTACAAGTGACTTTTGCAAAAATGCAGTCTACATAGAAAGAACGAGTGTGCTATTTGGGAAAGTGTTAGAGATTTTTCTCAACAAGCATCCTTCACAACTAAAGCACAAGAAGTGTGACTTATCTGCCACAAATGCATGCACTGGGCAGAAAATCTTTAGTAAAACAACTGTGAGACTTGGTTTTTACTGTATGTGAATGTATACTTCAGCAAAAAAGGAAAAAAAAACTAAATGAAGGGGGACAGGAATTGCATATTCAGCATTGTACTGCAATTGGCTTCCCTTCACCTTTAGATTCTACCTTTCTTTTTCACCTCAGCACAATGTCATGCTTCCATATAAGAGTAATTAATAAAACAAATAAAAGTTATTTATGTTTTTGAATACAGCTTCTGTGTTCATTCACCTATATGTGGCAATTCTAATTCATTTTCAGGTGGAGAAAAGCCTGGCGGTGGACTGGACCAAGAGGGGGTGTCACCGGCCTCCTGTATCTAGGCTCATTCATTAAGCAAGAAATATTAAATTTAGCATTAAATCTGAACCATCTCTTATATGACAAGGCATGGCAGGTAGACAAAAAGGTGAGACATACTGGACACACTGGACATACAACCAATACAGGTGTATTCGGCTTATTTATACATGGATTTGGGACCAGGACTAAAGGTCCTAAACTCAAAGATCAGACTCATGCTAGAAACAATGAAAATGGAAAGGATTTTTAACACTTTCAAAATGTCTGCCTGTTCCTAGCCCACATTAATACAGCACAAGAAAAAAAGTTCTATGGTGCTAAGTGTTTTCCACTTTCCAAAACAACAGCCTGTCTAAGGCCAAACTGAGATTTCAATCATGGACTTCTACTTCATCATTTGGCTCTCTTAACGTCTTAACAGACCTGGGCAATGTCATTAAATCACATTTTATGGTATGAAACTGAAACTTCTTTTTGGGGAAGAATGAAATAAAGCAGGGATTCTCAACACAGTTAACCCATTTTTGTCTGAACCACAGGTGTACATATTTGGTCCCTATCATGTATATGCAACATTCTGCAGACATGGCTTAATGAGAGCGATGTGGACAGCAACAGCACAAGAAGTGTTTCAAAGTGTTTGTGCAGTCCACGCAGGGTGTGCTGTATTCTCCTGGCTCAGGAAGGCACTGGATAGGACAAGCATGCTAAACAGAGGAGCAGGGTGATCTTACGCACCCTTCCACATGAGTCCCACTGCTACACCGAGAGCAATCTCATTCTTAAGTTGCCATAGCTAGTTCCCCCAGCAACCAGTGATACAATAGTGAACAAGAAGAACACAGAGGCAATAGCAGTGTCTGAACACAATGGATTTCTGAATGGAGGAAATACATTCCACTTCCTCAAAGCTTCCTTTGTAGCTGGAAATCCTAGTCTTAAAACCAATATGGACTTTAAATCAAGTCATTTTATCCAAATTCTACAGCCTAGAAAAAGACATCATCCTCTAGAATCACTAAATGCCATCAATATTTACACATACAGCAGTTCTGCATCTTACCCAAGGATTACATTAAGCAATGGTACTCAAACTAGGGGGTCTGGACCCCCCAAGTTGTGTAAGAATGCCCCATTTCCTTTAACAGCAGGAGCAGGGGACTATTTTTAGACTAAACTCAGGGACTGCTAGGCTCCAGAGTCGGGGGGAGTTGTGCAGAGTACTTGCATGACTCCGCATGGTTTCAAAACAGATCAGGACAAACCTGGAAGTTCTACTTCTGATTTAATTGTGATCGTAACATTCACTGTTTGGAAGCTATGGGGAGCTCTTAAACCACTTGTGGGATTCCCCAGACCCCCAGACACTAGTAGCCTTGAGTTTAAATATAGCTCCTCTTCCCCCACACACTGATGCCCTAGCACAGCGTTTCTCAAAGTGGGGGTCGGGACCCCTTTGGGGGTCGCCTAGAGCTTTCCTGGGGGTCGCCTAAAGACCCCTGGTGCAGGGGGCCATGTCAGGCTTGCCAGACCTCCGGCAGTCGCTGCATGCGCACTGGGGCTGACTGACAGTCTCAGGGCCCAATCTTATGCATGCCTACTCTGAAATAAATCCCATTATAGTCAGGGGGCCTTTACTCCCATGTAAATGTGGATAGGACTGCAGCCTCAGGGCCCAATCCTATGCATGCCTACTCTGAAATAAATCCCGTTGTGTTCAGTGTGTGCCTAGAACACACATTTCATTTGTAACAATGAAAATACATCCTGCATATTGGATATTTACATTACAATTCGTAACAATAGCAAAAATACAGTTACAAAGTAGCAACAAAAATAATTTTATTGTTGAGGGTCCCCACAACATGAGGAACTTATAAAGGGGTCATGGCGTTAGGAAGATTGAGAACCACTGCCCTAGCACCTTCCTCACAAAGGCTTACTTAGGAAGTAAATCTCCCTAAAAGTTTGAATACCACTGCACAGAGTCAGCACAAAAAGCTAAATTTGAAAATCACTTATAGCCACAAAAAATTAACAACAACAACAACAGCTGGGCCATATCAGTTATAAGATATACTGCTGGAATAATCGACTCAAGCCAATCTGGATGCCTTGGATAGGAAAATTTGAAAGCGTATGACACTATGCTTTACACCTACAAAGTGATACATTCAGGTTATACTTGCCTCGAAAATCTGGCGGGAGAGGACTTTTGCAAGTGAAACAAACAGTGGAGGAAGAGAAACGTGCATTGACTGATTATGTAGCAGACAGTCAGGAACAAGCACTTCTTGAAGTAAAAAACAGGAACTTAATCAAAGTTAAACAACTAAGCAGGAATATAAGAAAAAAGTATCAAAGACATGAATTGAAAGCTGGCACAATAAAATACTGCATGGACATTATATAAAAAGGTCAAAGATAAAATTGACAAAGAAAAAACTTGGCTATGGTTAACATCTGGAAGTTTAAAAAAGGAAACAGAATCCTTGATATTAGCAGCCCAAGGGTAGGCTATTCGAACAAATGCAATATAGGCCAGAATTGATAAATCATCTAATGATGCAAAATGCAGGTTGTGCAAAGAGGCTGAAGAAAAACATCCTTGAGTTTCTGCAAGAAGATTACACAGACTGACTATAAGTGCAAGCATAATACAGTGGCCCAAATGCTCCCTTGCAATTTATGTGGAAATTATAACATCAAAACAGTAAAAAAAAATGATGGGAGCTTATACCAGAGAAAGTGATGGAAAATGACACAGTGAAGATCTTGTCGGACTTTTGTCTCCAAACAGATAAAGTCTTGGCGCACAACACACCAGACATCATTGTCATTGTGGTGACAATCAGATTGATAAAAAGAGCAGGAGAAAATCAATAAATATCAGGATTTGAGGACTGAAGTTCAAAAACTATGGCACAAACCAGCAGTGGTTGTCCCTCTGGTGATTGGCGCCTTGGGTGCAGTCCCAAAAGAGTTTGAATTCCACCTAAAACAGTTTGGCATTGGCAGGATCACCATTGGACAGATTCAAAAAGCTACCCTGCTTGGCTCAGCAAAAATCATACAGAAGTATATATCACAACATCTTGGGACCATGGGCTTGACTCAACTAGTGATTTAAGTCCAGCTAAAGAGTGGCTGTTGTGACATGTAATCAAACTTTAAATAATATAAAAAGCACTGACTCTTTAAAAACTGCAAGAGGCAGATGAGAACTGAAGCCAGCTAAAGAAACAAGAGCTTCATTGATCTCATTCTCACTCCAGGGCATGCACTTAGTAAGTAAAATGGTAAACAGAACTGCCTGAACTTTTGAAATTTTTGTTTTTCTCTAGTTTTTTTCCTTATTTGCAGAACACATTTAATTGAATTCACTTAAGTAAAGTTTGTGAAATATACATGCTGACTGTACTCTTATTCAGACCACCTTGTATATACCCGTAAATTTCTCCTAGGCAAAATAAAACTACACTCATAATGTACATATAACTTTCAGTGGATCAGGCTAACTTTAGTTTGTGCTAAATTAACTACAATGTTTGAACTTTATTTTGATTTGAGGTTTTTTTAAAGCAACTAGCATTTTATTTTTCATAAAGCTTTTGAGACATATGAAAATATCCTAATTGTTTATAACAATTGTGATTGTATGTTAACTATAGTATTATATGACAGTAGTATAGTATGTGAACATTTTAATCCATCTTTATTCCACACAGCCCCACTTAATCATATAACAATACTATGAAGAAGTTTAGACAGAGAGCACATGACTGTCTCAAGATTACATAGTGAGCTTCAAAGCTTAGTGTGGTTTTGAACATACGTATCTCATATCATAGTCTAATATTCTAATAATTATATCACAGTGGCTCCTAGCCAACTGAGAGGATAAGACATAAAATAGTTCTTGCACCACTTTGAAAGGACAGCCCTTCCACAAATACTAGTAAAAGGAGTTATTGATAAAGGCCCTGGTGTGGTGGTTGTGAAGGTGATAATGTCTACGTTCCATTCTACATGTGATCAACCAATGGTTACTGAGAAACCATGGGACACGGTAGGCCATCTTTGCCCAACTTGATTTGTACAGAATGCCATTCACTTAATAAAATGCTTTTGTACAACATACTGTAAAATCACCACCACCAACACTTTACTGATTCCTCGATGCCAGCTAAACCCAATTTCAGTACTTAATTTAAGTACTGTACTGGCTTAAAACCCTAAGGAATGACACCTAATTTTTTTTTAAGTTGGCTCTCTCAATCATATTGAGCAATGTCGTGATTGTTTGGCAGTTTTGAATGCTACATAAGCACTCACACACAAAGACATCCTCATCTTTAAGAAGTGGTGCATGTAGCTTTCCACCTTATGAGAAATCTTTTTTGAAATGGCAACAAATTATGAAAATCTAAGTCAGAAAGGCAACAAAAACCAGAATCCATTACACACACCCTTCCAATGTTGTTGCATTGCAAGGCATTACTTAAAAAAAAAGTTTGCTTCCAGCAATACAACTGATTTGTTATCTGTACCAAGGGAACAAACCTATAACCATATTCCCACTATAATCAGCACAGTAAAGCCCTACCCAATTCCAATGGGGATAGGCAGGGTGCCATTATTTCCCAGATTCCAGTATCATTTGATCACAGAAGCAAAAAAAAAAAAAACCCCTCCCACATTAATATAACGTTAATCATCTGATCTGTTCAGTATAAGGAAGCTATTTTGTGCTTCCTTACACCAAGACTAACATCAAGCTCACACATTAATAAGCAGCACTGGGGACAAATAATCTTCCCAGCCACAAACCTGCAAGAACAATTATGCATCTGAGACATGCTGGCTGGCCTAAGTAATACAACCAGTAGTGCAATACAGCCATTTCTTCAAAATGGCCAAACACATCCTGTTTCAAAAAACTGTATCAAATGAAAACACCAAGGTACAGACAGTTTTCTTTATATGTGAATTCATAATTTAGTTTTTTTGCTTATGTGTGACCCAGGATGGAGTAGTGGTAAGGGAGTGGCATAACATCCAGGTTCAAATCCCAACTCAGCCTACCTCACAGGGCTGAAGTGAGGACAAAGAATAAAAGCTCTGTAAGCTGCCTTGGGCATTTGCTTTGTCAAGGGAAAGGCAGGATGTAAATCCTTTAAATAATAATAAATCTGTGGGGGGATTTGCCACCTGCCTCTCAATATCTTCCACACTGTTCTTCTTATCTGCTAATTCAGCAAATTATAATATTTGTTTTTTAAAGAAAATTATCTGGACTGGGGCGATTTTCTGCACCAAACATGCATTGATTTTAGCCCTTACAGAATCTTCAGACACATTTATGTTAGTTTCCAGAATTCTCCCACCACTTTTGGCACCATCTTGGGGACTCCAGCTGAACCTTCACAACTGTGGCAATGATTGGCAGATTATAAGATGTCTCTGGAAGGCTACCTGAGACTTGGGCTGGAACAAGCAGAGGGAGGAAGCCAAGAGAGAGGTGGAGAATGAACGAAACAACCCCTTTCCCCGCTGCTGAACTCTCAGGCCTTGTTGGGCCGAAAACCTTCAGTGAGTTGATAGTAAACACTAGTAAACACAGAGAATCTGCCACTGCTACAACCTTCAATGCATCAAGAGACATCCAGCACAGAGGAGAAAGCATTAGATGTTAGAGATGTTGTTGTCCTCAATATCACCTAATCCCATAGATTTTAAGTTAAGATTAAAGCTGCAATCCTAAAGACACTCTCCTGAGAGTAAGACCCATTTAACACAATGGGGCTTACTTTTGAGTAGACATGGTTAGGATTCTGCTCTTAGGTTCATGAAATTTATGAGAGTACATATATGGGTGAAGACCTTGGAACCCAATGTTTCCATCTGCTAATTTGGTATTTACTAGGTTTTCCAAGTTAGCAGATAACAAGAACTGACAACTTATTTGTGAATTCTTAAATGGCAAGCAGACCATGTGACACAACAGCTCTTGTATGTGTTCTGTGACCTTGTTCTTGTAATAATCCAAAGTGTTTTTCCCATTTTTGCACTCTTAATTGCGGAGATGTTGTTTAAAGAGTTACTAGACACAAAAGAAATTATCAGGGAGGGAACGATAACTACAAAGTTTCATTTTTGACAATATAGTTGCCTCTCATTTTACACAAGGTTTACATTTTAGACTAAGTGAGTTTATAAAACTAAAATTACATATACTCAAAATTGCCTTCAGCAGCTTCATTCTCTGATGTCATGCTCATCATTATTAATTGTCTACAGTAATGCAATAGTGGGGAGAATTACCTGCACTAACTATTGTTTTCTTCTTCTGTCCATATGAAGCTTATCTCAGCTGCAACTAAGTAGGGCTCCACGGTACTCTCTCTCTCTCATATATGGATAGTATTAGCCACAATTTAGCAAGTGTCAAAACTCTGAAATCTGTGTTAAAAAGTGGGGGGAAAGGCCTACAATTTGGAATTTCAAATGATCAATGGTTCTTTATTTTCCCTATCATTAGCGTTTAGAGAAAACTGTGGTAAAATTACTTCTCAATTGTATGCAACACCTTAGAAAATTTGCAAGATGGATAAATTCAGTACAGAATGCTGCTGACATTGTCAGGCACAAAAAGCTGATTTCTTTTCATTGGACATGTTGGTAATATAACATGACAACCAAATACTGATGATGCTTATCAACACTAGCAATGAGATTTCCCATAATGTCTTGCATTTTGTTACTGCAATGTGACAGCCATAGCTTATGTAAACAAAATTTTCTATTTAGTACCTATGGTTTTTTTTAGCCCCCCCCCCTCCCCGCACACACACAGGAAAAGTCATGTTAAAATCCAGAAATTAATTGATTTACAGGATTTCTAAAACTTGCTAAGTAAAATGCCAGGAAGTATAAATCTTCAATTTTTTAGGGGCATCTTATTGTAATGTTGTATCTACAGTACTTAAAATCACTGGGTTGGCTTTTCTTCTTTTGTCTGCTATTGTGATTCATATGTTTTGTATAGCAGCAGGCCTCCATCAGTCTTGAAAGACTATGGTATCGTGCTCGGCGCTGCATACGCATAGTGCTTTTAATATATAAGAATAAAAAAGAAATTCAGGGAATAAAAAGATACACTAGTAAAACTGACAAATCTCATTATTTTGAAACCAGACTTTGAAAAAGTTTGCTGTGCAAATCTGACACTTAAGTATGGTAATTCAAGAGTTCTGTTTCTTACCAGTGGTTTTGCAGCACCTAACTTTTCCCTTACTTTGAGGAGGTCTCTGTGACTGCCCCCCTACTGTAGGATATAGTACATGCCCTTTGGCACTGCTGTATCAGTACTGAAAAGCGGGACAGGATTGGGCCCTTAATTACATGTCGTTTGCTTGCTTATTATTCTGCTTCCTGATCAACAATAACAGAGGTGCTCACTCCTATACTATATCACAAACTTCATCTGCAGAACAGATTTTAACATCTTCTGCTGCAGAGCTTATAATATTTAACATTTATAAATGCTATATACTGTATTTATTGGAATCTAATGCTCACCTCTTTCAGCCAAATTCTGTCTCCAAAATCAGGGTGCACTTTAGATTTGATAGTTAATTAGATTTGAGTAAATACGGTATTCTGATTATAAGTATAGGGTGTGCATTCGATTTGATGGCACATTCAATTTAAGTAAATACAGTAGTTCTTTAAGTGTCCAAGGTTTCACATTATTATCTTTATAAACTCTACAATAACACTGTGAGGAAAGTATTATTGCTGTTATATTGGAGCTGGGAAGCTTAAGCAGAAAAGAAGTGGCTTGACCAAGGCCATCTAGTGCAGTCAGTCATGACCCCTCCAGGTTGTGTAAATGTCCCCTGGTCCCTTTAAGGAATGGGGGGAAAGGCAAAGGTAGCAACGTGATCCTGGGGTTTGCATCTCTGCCCTCAAAGACTTACTTAAGGAGTCAATCTTCCTAAAAGTTTGAAAAACTCTGAGGTAGTGAGTTCACAGCAGAAGTGAGTTTCAAAAGCAGCTAAGTCCTAACTTGAGCTCAGTCTTCTAGCCACAAAGCTTGAAACATAGGCAAGTCTTTCTGTAAAACAGAGGAGTCAGGTAGGAGCTGAACATGGACAGAGAACTTAGGGCAAAAAGCCAACTGAAGTGAGAGGACACCACTGAGAGGTAATGGGAGTCAAGTGTGCTGGCTTGATAATTTTATGGCCCATAAAACTTTCAAGTCATGCATGGTAAGATCAAGGTAATTAAATTTCATGCTTCAGAAACTCAAGGTCAGGAAGGCGTTCCCAGAATTGTACACTATGACACCCAGTCAGCTGTGGTCTCCTCAAAAATCCTGGCCAACCAGTCTCAGATAAGCCAAACAGCTATGGATGCAATTCTAACAAATTTTCCAGGTCTGGGGTAAGGACAATGTAACTCCAAGGTAAGAGAACAAGCCTTGCCTTGGTGACTGTCCCCCGCTTGCAGGATGTAGCACGTTCCTCACCGGTACAGCTATGCCAGTGCTGGAAAGTTGGAAAGAATTGCACCCTGTATCCAAGAAGGCCACAACTCTTATGGAAGAAATCCCAGCTCAACTTTAAAAGGAGGCTATAATACATCCAGACGCAGATAAAGTTGAGAGTAAATATTATGTGAAGTTTGTTCATGTTTCAATCCTATTTTTCCAAAGGAACACCCTCTGCTTTACTCTTCTGACAACTGGTGCTAAGGAAGATAGCACATTGGAAAACATTTCCATCATAATGAAAGATTTGGACATGCTACTATAGAAATTCTCCTGACGTTCGGATAAGGAATTCAGCCTTGTCCTTGCCTCTCTTTCTATAGCTGCATCTCCGCTCCCTCTGCCTGCCCCAAATTATTCTGTTGTTTATGGCACTAAGGCTCAAAGGGATCTTGGCAAAGAAATATAGGCTATGAAGAAAGAGGGAGCACTGAAGGGTACAGGGACGCAAAGGAAAGAAATCTTGAATAGGAACTTCCTCCCTCAGTCAACTGTGTGCAAGATTTCCAGCAACCTTCCTGAGGGGTGGATGAAATGTTTGCCCTAACTTATAAACCAGATGTAGATGTAAGAAAAGGCCATGACTCAGAAGTAGAGCCATTCTTCACTCATAAAACATCTTTAGTTTACAGCAGGAGCCTCCAAAGTTTTTGGCTAAAGGGCCACATCATCTCTCTGACACTGTATCGGGGGCCGAAGGAAAAAATGAATTAATGTGCATTTCTTATTTGAATAAGTCTACAAAATTTACATAAATTAAAACAAAAAAACAGAATTTATATAAATGAGTTTTACTTAACTTATTCATAATAAAAAAACTATTTATAATACAAAAAAGCAGGCCTCCGTCAGTCTTGAAAGACTAAGGTATCGTGCTTGGCGCTGCATACGCTGCATGCAAAGCACGAAAGCCTGGGTTGGATTGTTATGGAGGATAGGCTGTTACCCAAGCAGCAAATCCCCCCTCTCCACGCCACTGAATTAGTCCTATGGAAAGGCAGAGCCAATACGATTGGATCCAGCTGGCGTCGCAGAGCTGGGCTAAGGACAGGAGCTCACCCTGTCTTGTGGGGCCGACCTGGGTCTTGAACCCTGGCCTGCTGGTTAACAGGCACAGCGTCTTAACTGCTTGCACCACCCACAGCCCATAATACAAATATTATAATACATTATAATATATTATAATACAAATATACATAAAAACTATAATACAGGCAAAACACATGAGAATTATTAACCTAGCTATGTCCAGCCTAGGACAAAAGCATACAGTTGAAACCAGAAAGACTTGGAGACGTAAGTTTTCTGACTGAGGCAGAATGCCGCTGAATCATGCTCAGAGCCCAATCCTATGCATGTCTACTCTGAAGTAAGTCCCATTATCGTGAATGGGGCTTACTCCGAAGAAAATGTGAACGGGATTTCAGCCCCACACACAGAAACAGGGAGGCAAGGTATGTCTTGATGAACACATTTTGCCAAGAAAGAAAAAAAGCAAAGACCTGTAAGGTCCACAAGTCAAGCCAGCTTCTCTCCTCCTCATAACTCAGCAAAAGCAGCAGATTCCTCCACATTACAACAGCACTCCAATTTCTCTACTTCAGCAGCTGCCCTCACATGCAGGGTGATCAGATGTCCTCTTTATCCAGGACAAGTCCTGGATTTTTGCCTGGTGCAATGGAAAAAAATTCATTGTCCTCCTTTTTCTTGTGAGCAGGCAGCATGTAGTTTTTTATAATTCATAAATAAGATGCAATAAATTATCCCTACAATTCAGAGTAACTACGGGAAGACATAAGAGGCACTTACTCTGGATTGCTCTATGCATTTCCCATAGGTGGCACCGTAACTACGTCGATGTAAAAGGTCCCGTAGTTACTCTGGATTGTAGCCTGTATCTAATAGTTTTAAATTTCATAGTAAGCAATATAGAGTTTAAATTAACCACATGAAAGCAATATATATGAGTATTTTTGGCTTTTGTATTGTCATGTCCTGCATTTTTCTTGGGTGTCCTTCATTTTGGGGGTCCTTTTCTGGTTATGACATGATCACACTGCTTGCAGGATCTTCTCTCCTTTGCACCCCTTCCCCAGGATGGTCATGTGCCAGAACCAAAAAAGAGGAATGAATAGATATATATGCCCAGCGAGGCTTCAATCACTTAGCCATCTATGCAGTCTATGCCTCCTCTCAAACCAAGTGCTTTACTATAAATAGAACCAGAAAAATACAAATACAAAAAGCTGCTTTGTGCAGAGTGAGACCCTGGGTCCTTCTAGCTCACCACTGTCAACACTGATTGGCAGTGGCTCATGGGGTTTTCCTACAAGAGTATTGCTCTGTCCTTACCTGGGAAAGCTGACAAGCGAATCTGGGACCTTCTGCATGCAAAGCATGTGCTCTACCACTGCGCTACAGTCCCTCCCCAAGGGATGCTTGCACTAGGCTGCGGCACTGCAGATGCTAGGTGATCTATAAACTGCACAATGATGGTAGATGTCACAAGAGCATGCTCATCACATAGCAGCCTTTGACATCTGCAATCTGGGCATCCTCCCCTATCACTGCTTCTAACTTCTTTATCCATATCTGTCTCTCACGCTTAGAAAAAATAAAGGGTTTTATTATCTGCACAGCTTTTAGCCCAATTGTCTTCTTATCTCATGAAATAATGCAGAGGAAGGTGGTATCAACCCACTGAGACCTTGGAAGATTTGATATTTTTGTACGTTGCCATGGAGGAGATCTGCATTCCTTTTCCAGCACGTTGATTTTCTATTTGTAATTGACACTTTTTTCCCCTGCACCAACAGGATTATTTAAAAAGTAACTCCTTGAATACTAATGGAGAGAGCTGCAACATGCACTGCATTTGCTGTAACACCAGAGAAAAGATCCAGAACAAGGACAAACCAAAGTAGGGCTTCTCAAGAGCAAAAAGTGGAAGTGTCCCTCTCTTTGGGCTCATTCTTTCTTCCTTTGGAGAGTTGAAACCCAAGTAGATACCATTTGGAGAGCAAGCATAGAACTGTGCCTTCCAAAAATCTCTCTTGGGAAGACTTAACCCAATAATTTTGCCCATAGGCAGGGCCTGACCAATCTGATCAGCAGTCCTGAACATAGCTTTGCTAATCAAATTGACTTTGGAGGGGGGATACTGCAGAAACACTGGTCTTTTGTGGCTTAAGTCACAGGGAGATGCTACACACATGGAAAAGCAAATTCCACAGACATTTGCTTTCTGCTTGTGACACATTGCTATGATTTCATAGGCTTATTTCAAGGGTGAGGATGAGGGAGGTGGGAGAATACACAGAGTGGCTGGCAAGGCTGCCACACAAACATGGTGTGGGAACAGTGTGGATACAGGATCTGCTAGACTATTGTAGAAACACATCACACAGCTTCTGCTCACAAGATCATATGAGCACTCCAAGTCCCTAAAATGTACATTGGAACCTCACATACAATTCCTGTGAGAAATACTATATACCTATATTATATACCTGTATATACTAACTATACTATACTCTGTGAATACTAACATATATACTAAGCTTGCAAAACAGATGCATACCCATCCATGGAGGGACAGTTAATGAGGAGATGTGCAGAAGCAATCTCCAAGAACAACTGGAACACAACAGCCTTTTTATACACTATGTTGCTTCATCATATAGGTGGAAGAGGCATATTTTGAATGCTGTCCCACACAGAACTCCCTCCACCTCTTATATTACAGGAACCTACAGCACAATAGGATTAAGCTAGACCCTCTTTTTCCAATGAGGAAGCTTTTAATATAGGGGAATTTTCATTTAATTTTTCTTTAACATGAGGGGACTTTTTTAGAATGCAGTGCAAAGCAGCATCGACCAGGCACTCCCATGACTTGACTGCCTATACAGGGAGGGGAACCCTTGATAAATATGGCACTGAATAGATGCCACTTATAGAACCAGGAAATCTAGTGAAATTGCATGCAGAATCCCTGTGCACACACACTTCCTTGTTGATTACAGCCTCTTCCACAGATGAAATCCTATTTAGTACAAACAGCAGAACTACTGCTTCTTTATCTATTTTCAGGAGCGCGGGTTGCAAAGGAAAAAAAAACAAGACTGACCACTGAGGATCTTGTCAGATTCTTATTAGATTAGACCCCCTCACTCAGCAAAGTGGAGTGTTGCCAGCCGTAATCCCCCAATGCAAGGGGTTTGCATCAAACTGCAATCATCCATCCTAAAGCAATGCGGGGAAGGGGACCCACACTAGCCCAGTCACCATGGCAACTGGAAGACACCGCCATGCACGTCAGCTCTATAGGGGGACAGAGGGGAATGAGGTCAGCAGGATGGCCTCGTCAATCATGACAACATTAGGCCTGTGGCCAAGTGAACAGATAAGTGACTAAAAGAGCAGACTGTTACCTTCTGCTAAATATGGAAGAGAATCAGCTCTGCTGAAAAGCAGCTCAGAAAGATGGGGGTGGCAAATCCACCAATCACCTACCACTGGACCAGAAACAAAGATTATAGAGGAAGGAATGGATATGTCTCCATCCACCCATTGACACTGGTGATGTGCTGAGAAAACGCCTTCCAAACTTCAGGACAAAGGAACTGCATCTTCTACTGCAGTGGCCTCCAAACATCTTGGGTCCAGGGACCAGTTGCAGGGAAGAAAATTTTTCCACGAATATACAGGGTGATTCAAAATGAATGGGACAAAAAGGCAAGCAACCTTTTGTCTTTTTGTCCCATTCATTTTGAATCACCATGTATAAGAATATAAGATGAAAAGGATGTAAGGCAACTGGAGATGAAGGAAAACATGAAGGTTTCTTTAAGAAAAAGTTTGAAAAAAAATATGAACATTGAACATGGACTAAGATTATACATAAAGAGGCAACAAACTAGGCATGCAAATTCTAACTATTCTCTCTCAAGTCAAAGATAACCCCCAAATTAAGATGTAATAAAATTTAGAATTATTCTCAAGGCTTCAAACTCAGGGTCTCAAGTGTACAGCACATCTTTGATCCATTTCAACGAGGCTGAAAATGTCCAAATTGATGACTTATGCCAGAAACATACAGTAGACAGATGAATGCAACCGTATTGGTTCTGCTGGACCTCTCACCAGCATTTATCATCTCTGTCTATGGCTGTTTTCTGGACTGCCAGCCCAGAAAAGAAAGGTATTGCAATGGTTCTGCTCCTATTTGGAGAGTGCACATAGTGTGGCAAGAGCAGTACTGCAAGTAATGCAAGAGACAAAATCAGCTATTTCAAGAAAACTTTAACATGAATTTGGAAACGCATACACAAAGAGGTTTGTTCTACTTTTGAAAAGGAAGGCCAGTTGCTAGAGTTATCAGATTCACGTAATAAAAGCATATTCCTGGACTGTAAGATTATACCACAAGCACATGGAGACTGCATGCTTGAACTCTTCAAGATGGAAAGCACAGAGTAGGAGACCTATCTCTCCACCTTGCACCCAGAAACCTAGCAGGCCAGGGAGAAGAGTCATCCACATCCAGACTCAGTCCTGTGCTTAGGAAGACTCCCGCTGAAGGATGAAAGAACACTTGTGTCTTAAACTGTTATAACATAGGTTCTTTTTATTTTTAAAGTTACATTTCATTGTGTTGGTAGTCTTTATCTCTAAGAAACAGATTATGTTAAAACAAAAACACTGAAGTCAGAAATTGCATAAGCAATCCCACCAAGATCTAGGAATGCCAGCTTCCTGCTTTTCCAATTTTCTGCCCTTCTGCTTCTCCCTCTATGAGCCCTTGGGGTCAGTCTAATGGCCATAAGATGCTGTGTTGCTCAACAGGGAGAGATCCACTATCAGACTTCCTGCATCCGTTGACCGGATGGGTACAACTCCTAGTTTTGCTCTGTTTTCCTTCCTCAGTTTCCAAAGCTTCCCATCTCCACAGCATGTATAACTTTAGAGCCTTTTGGCCTCCCAACAAACCTCACTGTTATCTGCTTATGGAACAATCCACTTACATGGAAGCGAATTCCACCAAAAATCAATCAAGTGATTGACAGGGTGGTCTGCAACACATGGCGGGGACTTGGGGGGACTGGAATTTTGGGGAACATGGGGGGATTTTAGGTTTGGCAGCTGGTCACCCTCCACAACACCAAACCAGGGGACATTAACTAAAATTAAGTATTAGGAAAAAAAAATTTATTTACCAGTGTGTAATTATTTTGGAACTGTTTGCCATAGGATGTGGTGATGGCATCTGTTCTAGATGTTTTTAAGAGCATCTTAAAGGATTGGACAGATTTTTGGAAAAGTTCATTACAAGTGATATGCCATGATGGGTATGTGAAACCTCCTTATTTTAGAAGTAAGCTACATCAGAATGATAGGTGCAGGGGATGGCACAAGGATGCAGATCTCTTCTTCTTTTGTGAGCTCCCTGAATTTTTAGTGGTGAAAATTTGGTGGGCCACTATGATATGAGGAAGCAGGTTTAAATGGGCTTTCAGCCTGATCCAGCAGGGCTCTTAAATTCCACAGGTTGCTGTGAAGTTTGAGGGAGAGTAACTAGTAAGGCATCTAGGGATGTGAGCCTCCCACCAACAGTGTCAAGAAACTGCTGGTGTGCTCTGGAAACACTTGGGGCAGGACCTTGGGAAAAGAGCCCACCACTTATGAATGAGAAAGTATCAATTAACTGGGATAAGGCTTAGCTACAGCAACCTATGGTCTAGCTCCAACTTCAAAATCTTAAGAAATAATACAGATCAGGCATTTAGGGACTTGTCAGCCAGTTTTGAAACATATTATTTCTCATTCTTATGTTCAGCGGTGTCTCATTTATGGGACAGACATGATCCACAGAAGCATAAATTAAGCAATGCTACAGCACCATCATCCCAAGACTTTAAGTAGTAGGCCTCCATTTCAAAATTTCAGACCTAGAAAAACACATCACAGTGGTTTGGTGCCAGAAGCCTCAATAACCCAACCATATACACTACCCACAAGAATTTTATTTGTGCTGCTGGACAAAGGGAAGGCGAAAAGGAGAAAAGGGAAGGAGAACACTTTAATTCTGTGAAAGATTATGGAAGGGGAACTTTAAAATACCAGTGGGTGTTCACAAAGTATCCCAGCATTCCTTTGCTGAGTCGAAACCTTCTATGTGGACCAGCTGCTGGTCTTCTAGTTAGCCCAATTAAACACAGTGCCTTCTCATTGTCCTTATGGAACTGTTCAATGACCACAGCATCATCCTGGCCGCAGGTTAGCCATGTCAGGTGGATCAGCAACCACTTTCCACAAAGACTGATGCTTCAACAGAATGCGAACTTTTTCGACCACGTTGCATAGTTCTGGCCCACCAATGGACAGTACCTTTTCATGGTGGTGGGATTGTGTGCTTCAGTGATACAAAGGGCTATGCTGGTGGGAGCGTAGCTACTGGCAGGGACTCCCATGCAGGCAGGGACTCCCATGCAAGACAGGCCTTTGTTGAGGTGCCAGACTAAACCTATCTAAAATCCCACTGAATGTGGGTTGTCTGGAGAGGGAAAACTCCCACCTCAAACCTCCACTGCCTTGTGGCTATACCCATCTATGGGAAAGGCTTCAGGAGTCAACCTCGAGACAAAATCCGGAGCTGGAGTCCCGGAAGCAGTTTGTGACTGTACAATCACGTTCTGATAACTCCTGCGAAGCAGCTGGAACCAATCATATTGGCTCTGCCGTTCCATTGGACTATTTCAGTGACGTGGAGAGGGGGGATTTGCTAATTGGGTAACAGTCTATCCTCCATATTAATCTACCCAGGCCATCGTGTTCCAGAGAGGACACTCAGAGCACAATACCATAGTCTTTCGAGACTGAAGGATACTAATGCAATGCATAGTTCTGGCCATTCAGAAGGGTGATCATGAACCAAGTGACAGAAATAGTACTCATCTCCATGACTGTGTACATCTGTTATCACAAAGCCCTCAAAACTAGTTAGTTTAGCAGCACTCTCACAGCTCCCAGTTCACAGGACCAGAATAGCAGTGACTGGGCCCATAACCAGTGTCAGGATATTGACTGATTGATGTCCTGTGACTGTTTATGAGCTGCAAGAGTGAAGACATACACAGCAGAGTAATTTTTAATTAAATGTATTTACAATTCACAGTAGTTCAAGGCAATCAGGGTCATACACGTAAATTCAAGTCCTTCAGTCTAAAAGCTTATAAGTATTACAGAGCTTCACTGCTTGCCCCTGCTCTGACAGATGTCTGAGCTCCAACTGCCAAATAGAACTCCAACTGACAGTTTCCAACTGACAAAACCCAACTGTCAGTTTAAATTCTGAAAGTTCTAATCAGCCCACAACTTACCCAGAACCAATAGTTAGGATCAGAAATCGAACATCTTGATACCAGTCATCTAAGCAGAAAATAAAACTTGGTTCCTGTAATAGACATAGGCTGCAATCCTAAAGATACTTTCCTGGGAGTAAGACCCACTGAACATAATGGGGCTTACTTTTGAGTAGATATGGTTAGGATTGTGCCCATAGTTACAGCTGGTTATATGGTTGCATGTTTTCTAACTTGTTAGCTTCAAAATTTGCCATTAGCATTAAGTAATTTTTTAATATTGGCTCCACGAAATTTAAGAAATCTGCCCTCCACTCCACAAAAGCTGAAATTAAATTGTAGAACTGAATACAGGGATGAATACAAATGTCCTTTTTCTCTTTGGCATCCACATCTTCCAGCTGAGAACATCAGCTCAGACACTCACTGCCATTAAACTGTTCTGAGTGTTTGTTGCCACAGTTGCTACAACAGAGTTAGGCCAGCCAACTAGATCATAGTAACTACCTTCTTCCAAATCCACAGTTGGGTCACTGATCAAGCGCAGGAGATCATGACTGGTATACTTGCCAAATTCAAGGAAAGGGTCACTATATATGACTATGGATGCAATCCTAACCACACTTTTCTGGGAGTAGTACTATTGAACACATTGGGACTTGCATCTGAGTAGAAATGCTTAGGACTGCACTGTGTGTGCTTTAACCCTAGAGAATAAAGCACACCCTCAAAATACATCCCACTTAATCAAGTTGTATATTCCCCTCCCACATAATTTTGTGAAATATTTTGCAGGCCTCCCACATGAAATAGTCTGGGAAGCTTTGATCGTGGTTTCTCAGAGTTTCAAGATATGCCAAGCCCCTTCAATAAGTCAAACATAAACCACTTTTTTCTGGGGTATGACCTCCAACACAGCTAGCACAGCAATTTTTAGAAAGGAGATTTCCACATCAGGACAGATTTTCCATTCAACCTCCATGTACCAATGCTAATTACAAAGTTGCTGAAGCATCCTGACTATTTTGCTAACACACCCTCCAGCTGTCTTCTTTTTTAAAAAGGCAATAAAATATCAGCTTGGATTTTCCTTTTTTTGAGGAGGTGGTTGTTCAGAATTCTAAAGGCCTGAATTATAATCTTTCATGAATCCTATCGCCCAGGAACACCAGATGTTCGAGCAAAGCTGCCAACCAGCAGCTGGCTGTAGCTTGCAGCATGCATCTTTTTTGTTGTTAATTTTTTAAAAAGCAAAATGATACAGATCTATATTTTTAATAAGCAACAGCAAAGCTTCGTAATATCGATCAAAGGACTGCTACTCATCAACAGGAACTGGAAAGGGAGACAGTCTTGAACGGAATTACCCTTGTTTCTTTAACTCTCTGAGCCTCTTCCTAAGGGCAGGGGAGGAGAAAGAACACATACCATGTTTCTCAAAAGGGTGGGATATTCCTTTTCCGAAGGCCTGCCTACACATGCCAGGAAAAACGAAAGCAGCACATGTAATGCTGCCCAGTTGGCTGCAAGAGAGGACAAGCTATAATGATAAAAAAGTTTAGCCTAAAGAAGATTTAAAACCAAATCATCAGAAACAGATGGAATCTATCTTTAAGTTGGTGGATTTGAGATTTTGGAGAATTCATACTGGGCTCCATGAATTCTTTCCCCAGCTTAGTTTGGCTCATGATTCAAAGTTGGGGCTTGGTTTCAGGCTGGCTGCTAGGACACGTAGCTTGACTTGTTTCACGCACATGCTATCCAGCCACCTTCCTGTGGCATACACATACTTGCCTATAGCATGACTGACTATAACCGAGACAGCTCAGGCGGAGCTATTGGAAGTCAGAGAGCAAGGAAAGCAAAATAAAGCAGGCAAAATGAATGTTAATTTTGCCTTTCTTTCTGCTCTAGATCTCCAAGATATGAGAGAGTGTCAAGATTAAAAAGGTGATAATCTAACATCTTCTGAGTTGACTTAAGAAGCAGTATTGTTCAAAAGTGCACAATCCTATCCAACTTTCCAGCACCAATGCAGACATGCTAAAGGGGGGCATTGTGGGTGCTCTGGCACCAGATAGTTGGATGGGATTTGACCTCAAGAATTCAACGCAGCTGCATTTTAAAATGAGTCTATTGTGGATATAAAAGAGAGCTGACCACTGAGATGCTCAAACTCTTGTCACTGAATCTCTTAGGGCAGATTTTATTTCCTGAGATGCATCTTTTATCAATTTCAGCTGTAGGTCATCAGAAGTCAGTAACAAAAGATTATCCAAACTAAATTATCTCTTTGCTCATTGCCAAATTTTGTCTAATTCATAAAACACATGAATTAAATATTCTTCCTCACACCCAGCCAACTGCACCCAACAGAGTACAGCCAAATACACCCAACTGCAGGTAAGCTGAAGAAATACCAACAGGCAGATCTCTAAACCAGGCAGATATCTAAACAGGCAGATCTCTAAACCCTCTAGTATGAATACACTCTTCCCTAGACTTCTAGCTAGAATTTAGAAAATATTCTCTCATCACTTTTTAATCTTGGTCCAAAACACAAGCCAAATAGATTAAGCTAAAAAACAGCAAATGGCACAAGGTTTCCGAGTGAGCCTCATGGCTACGTGGGAATTTGAATCTGGGTTGTCCCAAGTCAAGCCTAAGAATCCAGATCATAAAAGGCTCACAAACAGTACCTACAAGGATGCTTATCACACTTCTATGAATAGGTATTGTGTGTTATTGCAATAACTGCATTCTCTCAGTATTCACCCCTAAGAGCTATACATGTATGCGTCTCTTGCAAGATTTTAACCTCCTCTCTCTGCACAGCCTTCTGCAATGGCGTGACAGCTGAAGCATTGTGGACCAATCATAAACTTCAAAACACACACACATGTGGCCCTTTAATTGAAGCAAGCAGCTGACAATCCTGAAGGACTGGCAATATCCACAAAACCTGCCAAAATTCAAATAAGCAGATAGATTTTTCCATGGAAATCCATTGCTCAACGCTGGGAAAACAAAGCCAACAATGAAATTCCACCTGCAAGTTTTGCACATGCCGATTCTTAATTGAAAACAGGACAGATTCAGCTGGTTTCAGCATTTTGTCTTTTCAGACCAATGCTCCTATGCTATATAGTTTGACCAGCACTGATCCAGAATTAGTGTTCCACATACTTTTTTCTCAAAGAGCAAATAAAGTGTTTGCTAAAGGACAGCAAAGGAAAATGGAGAACAGAATGCTATCAACATGCAATTTGGTGCTGATTAAAAAAAATTCAGAAAATGTGCTGTTTGGTACCGCCATCATAAATCAAACTTCAAAACATTTAATAACATGAGACTTACTACCATGCACAGCACTGAGTGGAGAGGGAGGGAGGCTGGACTGCATGTATGTGCCACTTAATTGGGGGTGGTGGTGGTGGAACTACTATATAAGCACATTGATTCCTGCACAGGGCAGCTAGGAAACCATCTTCCTTCAACAATGAACCTTTAAAAAGATCACCATGGGGCTAAAGCAGGGGAACGGAAGAGATGTGCAACAAGGAACAATGTATGTAACATTAACACCCCATCACATTTGTCCCATATACACAACATTTATACTTGCAACAGAGCCAACAGCTGGAAAGGATGGCAGGGAGCCTTGCTTCTTCAGCAGCAACAAAAATATTGCTATGCAAGATCTGGAAAAATGAATATACAGTACCTGCAATGAATCTGAATACCCCAAAACATGAAAAACTTTGCTTTTTATTGTGCAAGTTCTATTGTCCAGAAGAACCATTTAACTTTCAAGTCTAGACAATGAAAAAATACAGTACGAGAAATACTATTTTAAACTTAGTTTGAGAGTACAACTAGTTTGCTGTAGCAATTTGTGATTCAGTGTTTTAATTCTTGTTCCCTGCTCCCACTTATTCCTAAGGGACGTTTTCCCCCGCTCCCCAGGTTTCCCCAGGAAACCTGAAGGAAAACAAGATCAGGAAAACAAAATCCCTTCTGATATGGTCCAACCATATCCAAGGAACTGTATTTCCTGCCATTGGTTCAGATAAGCAAGTTGTCCTACTCTATGCAATACTCTCTAAATGAATTTTTAAAACAGAATGATATGAAGAGGATTGACCTAGTTCTGAAAAAATTTCCCAGATGACCTGGAATAAAATCTTTATGTGCAATCTGGAACCACCCCCACCTCAGGTACCAAAGCAATATCACACAGCTGTCCCAAATCAGTTTATGAATATGGATTATTTTAATAGGAATAAAGCATAATGCAAATTCATTTCACTGTCTAAATAAAGGAGAATGGTTTTACACCATAAAACTCACTTAGCTGGGAAGGAAAGAACCTCTATGAAGCTCTGCATATTGAGTAAACCAAACTATTCAGTAAAATAAGGGCCTCAAACCAACTTCTGCAAAAGGGTACTCTACTGGGGCTTAGTAGCTACCTTACTGGCTACTTATAGCATGTATGGGATTGAAGCCACAATCTGTTTTTCCTACTGAGCTGCTAAATTTATTAGGGTTCTAAGAGGGGGGGGGGAAGTGTGGCGTCTTGCTCCATTTAGTAATTCACAGCTCCCTTATGAGGTTACAAAGAATTACTTTACACACAGGCACTGTAGATGGACTGTAGTAAACTCCCAGGGGGAGGTTGATACAGCCAAGAACCGGGCCCTAATTGCAAATTTCTGTTCACATTTTGTTCTGTGCACTACCAACAGGAGACTCAAAGTGGAGAAAACATCACTAGCTTGCTGATGATGTCCGTTATAAGGGGAAAAACCAGCCCATTTTCTTGATCCAATCATTTCTAGTGCAAAGAAGGGACAAGACCTACCAAATACTGTTCCAATCATAAATTTTTACACAGGAAGGCATGTCTAAAAGTTAGAAGGGACTACAAATGTAACACCCATGAATGCTTTCTCTGATAATTTTATAGCATCTTTCATTGCGAAAGCATAAGAGAAAAAAATCTGCATTATTAAAGTGCTTCCAAGTTAAAGAGAGATTAATATGGTGAGGGCAAGAACGGCTATGTTGGGTGGCGCTGCCTCAAACCATCACTAAACACCAACATGTGAAAAGGTCCAACTCTAAATTCCAGATTATCCTCTTGCTTTTTTGAAAGACCAGCATGGGTACTAAGATTCTAATCAGAAACAACAGTTGGGTTTTGCTTTTCCATGACAAGCTCAAACTTTCTCATCTAAAGGATCTTGGCAGCTTTTCTGCCAGATACACTCTTCCCTACCCACCAATCCCTTTACCTTACCACCAATCCCAAAAGCTCTAAAGTTAGGTTACACCAAAATTAGATGCATTCCAAGGAGTTTTCAGTTTTTGAGACAACTTAAGTAGAACTTTTTGCATCAGAAGTCAATACTGTACATCAATTTCTGATTTTATTGTAGAAAATATCTGAAAGCCCGGTTTCCTACAACATATATTGCAGATATGTGAACCTGTCAATCCACTGTTAACAAACACCATAAGTTTAAATTCAGATTCAATCAGCTAGAACTACTGTAGGATGGCAAAGAGGAATTACAAATCCATATACCAGATAATCAGCTGTAACAGATCACCGTACAAAACTTAGTATTTGATTCCTTGTTGGATTATGTCTTTGTTTACTACCAGTTTACTGGAAACTTCTTCTCCAAAGACCCTTTCTCTTCATTGCCCTGGACCTCAAAAAACCCACTCAGCTATTCCACAGAAACCCATTCAAGGATTTTGCCAGCTGAAAATTCAGTTCATATAGAGGCAAACACTGTTTGGCACAAGGCAGGCCATGAAAGGGGAATCAGATCCATTTGGAATAATGTAGCAACATTTCTCCTTGTGCAGCCTTTGTGAAACAGTGCCTTATTTTTGCAGTAGGTTACCTGACATAACACAAATATTAATTATTTCAATATTTCTCAGTATTTCTCTATATATTGCACTCTAGACCTGTTGTTGGTTTTCAATCATCTTTGATTTATGATGGGACTCTGACACCATTGATCTTAACACTTGGAGGCAACTGTTTTCCTCCAGTTTTTGATCTTCAGAGGCTGGGGTCAGGTTCTCAAAGCTTAGTCTGCCGAGCCCACTACTGCATTTTGTTTTTATTGTATGTGTATCCTCCCTTGCCTCCAAGAAGTCTCATAAATGGCACCCTCATGAGGTCTCCCAGCCAGATGTTAGGCCCAGATCTGGCTTCATCAGTGCATTGGGCAGCTTGAAACCTTTCTTAGGTCCAACAGCTTCTTTAGTCAAGCTGTCCAATTCTGGTACATTTTACATATGCTTGCACCATACATACATGCGTATTGAGTTAAGTGTTTTCTCTTAACTAAGAAACCCTGAGAATGCCAAGCTTAGCTGTACCATATTAAGAGTTCCTTTTGCAGCTTAAAAATCAGTTCTAGTCAGCTATACATTTCCACTGGATTCCATTTATTCATAGATTCCTTAAATGCAATGCTTTTACTGCTTTGCTTACAAGAGTCTGTCTTTCCTCCACCCCCTTCACACCTTCTATAATCACATGGCTCACATATCAGCTACCCAGCTGCAGCTCCACAGCAGTCTCTTTCCATGCTTGCAATTTCTTGGCTGTTTCGCTTTCTGCCTTTCCCCGACATTGCAACAGCTATCAGACAGGGCTTTGGCTTCAAAATAAGGCTATTTCTCCACCACCACCACGCAATACACATGTGCATGGCACAAACGGTGCTTTGGGGAAATGGAGAAGCCGACAATCAGGAAAGTGGCTCAGCCAAAAATCATGCAAAGCATGCGCTGGCAGCCTGCTCCCAGTTTTGTTGGATTCTTTCCACGTCAGTCTCTCTGCAAAGCAATGACATCCTAGCTTCGGAGCTAGGATGGTCGCTAGCAATGAGTTTGCAAACTTCAATTCCCAAAATCCCTTCTGAGTCTGACATTTCCTTCAGGAGCTTTGAGCCGTTCCATGACATGGAAGAGGCAGAGGCCGGTGGAGGTGGGTGGGAAAGAACTGGTGAGTAATTGAAAGAAGAGGAGAGTAAAGGAAAGGGAAATGGGTGAGGCAAAGGAACTTGGAACCAGGGCTGTAGATTTCATAGAACATGTACAGGCCGTGGGCAGAGAGCTTTTTAAATCCAAGAGAGCAAAAAGAAAAGTCATCCTGGAAAGTTCTTCAATTTATGAACAATAAAGCATGCAGTCAATACAGACCAATTTTGTTTATCATCTGATATGGTTTCCATTCTACTAGCAACTGCAACACTACAATCAACTTTGTATTAAAAGCCATACTACAACTGCTCAGCAGAGCTTTTCCTTTTCCTTCATACATCAAAATTTCAATTTCAAATGGAAAAACTGGACTGTGATCTTACCAGATCATTAAGAGCAAGGACAAACTCCCTCCTCTGGTGGCCTTCCACAATGACACCATATGGTATGAGGAGCAATGCACCACGCCAGCCTAACTGCGCAGAAAATATCTTATCACAAGGACTACTCCACAATAATCCACAGATGTAGACAGATACATCTTTATAATAGAACATACTATTACTGCTTACCTACTACCCACAACATTACTTGGACCACCAGTAACCAGGCATCATGCAGGAACCAAGGCTAGAGCTTCCTATTTTAGGACTCACAGTAAGGGGAAAATTTACCACTGGGGGGTTGCTCCAAGAGGACACTCGAGTCACAGTAATACACAATGCATTCCCCGCCAAGGAAATATTTAGATTACTTCATTGATACCCCGTCAACATCAGTTAAATATCAGAGGCAGTATTTCTTCAAGAAGAGTCAAAAAACTATCAGCTGAAAGATTTCAGAAAATCCATAGAAAATTGAGATTTCAATCTCAATTTTGTGAGGTGAACCTCTTCCTTATGGTTTTGTATGGAGTGGTTAGTTAAATATGGATTTAAATTCATTTTCAGGATATGAAGAAAAAACTAATCTTTGCCAGCGGGAGAGATTCCAGAAACAAGCTACACAAAGAACTACAAATTATTACATATTGAACCTCCAGTAGTTCTTCTTGAATATTTGGCATCAAATGGCAGGGGACTGAAGTACAAGCAAAACCAAAATAGAAATAAGGACATTTTAAATCCACTGTTGACAGAGGACCATATTATGAGATGCTGGAAAACAGCTTAATTTCATTAACAAACCTAATCAAAATTAGGAGGCTAGACAAGAGACAATGAATTCTAAACGAGGATGGTTATTCAATCTTTGAACAGGTTTCAGCGAGGCAATATGTAAAACTCTTTTCTTTCTCTGGGAATTAAAATACTTGTGCTTTTCAATTCACCAAATATATCAGATGCAATTTGTTAAATTAATTTGAATTATAAATATATGGGCGGATATACAGTAATTCTTTTGAGTGCTTCAGACTACATAAAAAAGCTGAAAGGTCAAGAATTTATGCCAAAGTGGAAAAATAAAAAAGTTGCATTTGACACAACAAAGACAGCTCATTTTAAAAATTCAACTAACCCTTTATGTAGAATTGAGTTCTGATCCTAGCCTACAACAGTCTTTAAAGAGCTCTTTATGGAAGGAACTAGACTGCAAAAAGAGCATGGTTGTATTATCTTCTTTAGATAACAACCCAAAGTACACATGCACCAAGCTGATATTTTCTTGGATATTCTAGAGGTTGGGGAAAGGTGACATGTCCAAAAGAAAAATCATGGAATAATATACAGGGACATAAAACTAAGTACGAGTCTCTACCATTGCATGGTTTTCTTGGGAAAGGCTAGCCAAGTAGACAAGGCCATGCGGTAATGGCCATTTTGGCAGCTATGCCAGGTGGTTGGATAATAGCATTTCCAGGCTGTTGTGCTGTGATGGGGAAAACAAGCTTCTGGGCCTGGGGCATTATCAAATTAACAGATAATGCTCAAATTAAATACACAGGAGGGCATAATCCCAGGTTTAATTCCACGTCTAAATATGCATCCACTCAGACACAAACTCTTGATAACAACAAGACAATACATGTACATCCACATTGCTCACTTAAGGTACTATACTAAAAAAAAAACTTCAGAGACATGCCTTCTCTTGATGACCTATATTCTTTCTAGACCTCTGACATGGGTTTCATGTTCCTCAACTAGAGAGGACTGCTTTTAACAAGTGTTCATTTATAAGCTATAGGGCCAGAGTAAGGGCAGAAGAGAGAATCACAAGCATCCTCAAGGCTTTGCACCATCACTGGGGTCACAACGGAGCCAGCGATTTGATGGCTTTCATCTTATTCTGCTCGCAATCCAACCACCCTGCTCCCCCACCCCATATGAAAGCAGCTTTCAATGTCAGCGTATGGTACGCCAGAGCAAGAGAACAAAGGGATAGGCAAGCACGCAGACACAGTCTCTTTGTCTGGGAAAGGCCATCCTTGCCTGCTTCCAAAGGGCCAGAGTTGCCGTTTGTGCCGATTAGGATGTCGGAGCAGGCACAACTGATAATTCCTAGAATCTTTTCAATATTGGATCTCTGTACAAAACCAGAGACAAAAGAAATCCTCCCATCCCCCAGACAAAATGATATGGTTTGCGCGTACAGTTGAACATTCAACCTCATGTTTGTTTGCAATGTCAGCAAAATGCACTTAGATGACGGGGGTGGGGGGAAGAGACTCTACAAGGAATCAACCAGGAGAAATGGAAAATCAATTTCAGAAAAGACAGATATTAAAAGCAGCTGATGCCAGAACCGTTAAGAGAAAGCCTGATGCCATCAAATTGGGGCAAAGCTGCCCAAACAAAGCTACTGTGCTTTAGCACTGGCTTGAGGGTGTTCAAACTTTTTGGCAGGAGGGCCACGTCATCTCTCTGACACTCTGTTGGGGATCGGAAAAATTATTTACATTTAGAATTTGAATAAATTTACCTAGAAAATTGTATTAGAGACATTACAAGGTTTGTCCATGGGTCTGATGGTGGGGTCACATTGAGGATTGCCGAGGGATGCAGTTGCCCCAAGGGCTGGGATTTGGACACTGTTTTATCTCATCTGACTGAATTCTTGCAGTGCAATTCTCCCCCCCCCCCAAAAAAAAGATGCAAACATATTACAGGGAAAATATGCACCCAAGACAACAGCCCTCCCTAAAACGAGCACACTGTACAAGCAAGATGGCTTGCCAACATCTACTCAGATTTCAGAAACAGTCATCCAGAACTTCTCTGTCTGCCAACTGTTTCATCTGGACTCATCTAAAGCTGATGTCTTCTCTGCTCAGCCTGATTATGTTGGGCAGTAAACCCAATCCGGAACACAATGCAGGTCAAAACCAAGACACATTATTTGTGTACATGTAATTATTTATCTGTATGAGTGTTGTTATTCATTATACACAGGAGTGCAGCGGTACCTTGGTTTACAAAATCATAACTTGTTCCAAAAGCATGCTTGTAATCCAAAACACTTGTAACTGAACTTTCCCATAAGAAATAATGGAAACTCAGACAATTCATTCCACAACCCAAAAATATTCATATAAAAATGATGACAATACTGTAATATAAAACAAAATCATATGCAAAATAAATAAAACAAATTAACCTGCACTGAGTCTCTCAGGTCTCTTAGGCTGCAATCTGCCTCCTTACACAGGAGTGAGCAACACCGATCATAATAGGGCTTACTGTAAAGTAGACATATAAGGCTAGGTCTCTCAAAGCTACTTTCCATTGCCCCCCTCTTACATAGGAATGAACCCCATTGACTATAAAGGGGTTACTTCAATTGGCTTACTTCAATCAATGTAGATATGCATATGCTGATCTCTCGGCAGAGGCTGAGAAGGTGCTGGCAGAGTGCCAAAATCAGCTGTATCTTGACTCGGACTATTTTTTTGCTTTTTTATCAAGACATCACTTGTATATCAAGTCAAAATTTATTAGAAATGTTAGTTTGTCTTGCAAAACATTCTCAATCCATGATACTCTTAATCCAAGGTTTTACTGCATGTGCAGTTGTATGTTTTCTAATAGTTCCAAGGGCCATGTGACAACTTTCCACTGTGTGGCAACTTTCCACTGCCACACAGGCACATTTTTTTAAATTCCTGGTTTCTCTTCATCTCCCCAAGAGCCAACCAAAGGATTACTAGTAACTAGCCATCACTGCCCATGATTTTAACACGTGTTTCTTGTATTCCCCCAGAAGCACATGCATACATGCAAGGCACACATATAGTTTGGCATATAAAGTGATCACTTTAAGCTGGAATACAGGTTCAATGAACCACCAGTAAAGCTGCACCTTTTACTATTAGGAGTGTTATTTGTAAAGTGAGCCTGCAAGCCTACCATGTAACTGGATCAATGCCCAGTAGCTTTGCAGAAAAGCCTCAAATCATGAGAGAAACTGACTTTGCAAGAAACTGTTGAACATGGAACAAGATTTTATGGGCAATTTGACTTTGATATGGGGCATTTTAAAATCAGGAATAGCAAGGAAGACTGGGTTTAATCGATCAAAAGGAAAAGAGAATTTAAATAAGTGATTTCAGCCAAGTTCCCCCATTTGAAATTCATATTCCTAAGCAAGGAAGTATCCTAACAGGTTGCTATAACAATTCAAACATATTAGTTTGCAACTAAATGGAGCTTCTATACTGTTAGGGAGCATAATCCAAAAATCTTTTGTCATGCAGCCCACATGCACTGCATAATTAGGTATGCCTGGAGACAAGAGAGCAATTTCTGTTGGGCTCTCTGAATGTGTGCAAGAATACTAAGCAAGGTCATCTACTTGAAAGCTTTAGCTGTAATCCTATGCACACTTAATTCCAAATAAGTCCCACTGAACAAAGAGGACCTTCCTCCAATTTAAGCAGACAAGACTAGGCTGCAAGAGTTTGGACCTTTCTATAAAGAATGATGCTGGAGACAATAAAAGCTGTCAGTGAGATGAAGATCCCAAACAGTTTGTAAAGAAAGAAATACTCATAGTTTTAGAAAATACATGGTAGAGCTCAGGTAGCTGGATAGAATAGGTAATTTCCATAAAGACACTGCTTAACCTATGATCCACGTCCCCACCATACATGAGGCTTCCTGGACAACCCTGTGGGCCAATCATTCTCTCATAGCCTCGTGAACATAACAGGATTGCTGTGAAGAGAAAACAAAAGGAGGACCTCTGTACATCATCCTGACTCCTTGAAGTATAAAAACTCCTTGATAGTATAAAAACAGGACTCCCACAAAATGCATCTTTATCTTGTTCAATATGGGTAGGCTATAGAGTGGCACCTAAAAGAACACAAGACAGAAAAATTGCAGATACACTTACTATTGTTTTCCCAGTATTGTAACCTCCAATTTTACATGCATTTGATTAACACATTTTTTGGAACAACCTGCTTGTTCAATACCATACCCTACTATACACTTGCAGAGTTTTGGAATAAAGCAGTTATAATTTTTAAAATAACTGTTTGAGATAAATTATGCTTTCCCAAAATGTAACCTCTAAGGTAAAGAGATACCTGCATTACAGATTCTTCTTTAAAAGCCTTTTACCATTTTTTTCTTTAAAAGAATGACGGCTATTCTTTAAAAATCTTTTGATATTTATATGTGAACTTAACCAGCAAGGTAATAGAATTTGATGGTTCATGCCTAAACCATCAAAAAAAAATAGCAGACATAGACTGCTCATAAGGAATGGAGTGTGCTCAAAAATGGGTTTAACATACTTTCCATAGTCCTTGTTAACCTACAAGGAAATCAAGGATTTTTTGAACAAATGCCACACAGGCCTGTACAACATAGTAAGAATATATGTTGATGCATGTTCACACTTGCAGTTACTCATGAAGTAACTGAAAAAGCTTACTTGATATTGAGAATATTTGGAAGGTATCTGGAGAGGTTACCTATGTGACTGACACTTGCATAGATTCAAGGATTGTTGTCCTGTACATTCACCTAGCATAGCTGGACTGGATAGCTATATGAGTTGGCATTCATATAGCTGCATGTTCAAAACACATTACATACCTGCTCAGTAAACCTTATGGCTACCCTACAAAATAGGGTATGATCACCCTCATATGACAGGACAATGAGGCCTCAGCATGATCACCGTCATATGACCAGGACAACCAGAGGCCAAGAATATATGGCTTGTTTAAGATCACCTGTCAGAGTTAATGGCTGACAAAAGATCTGAACTTGGGAGTTCTCAATTCTGTTTTTTAGCCACTTAACTAGCTGGGTCAAACTTCTTAGCTCTCTGGCATAAAGTTTATTTTCCCCCAGATTACTGAAGCATTGTCAGCTGATGGTGGAAAACAAGCAGTACATGACCACTGTTTTCATTCTGGCATTTGATCACCATGGGACACACCTCCTCACACACTCCAACTAGTAGCCACCAGCATTTCACAGCTTCCAAGTTACCAATTTCTGCACCTTATAATAAGCTGCAGCAACTCTTAACATCCCAGAATTACACAGTTTAGCCATTTGAAAAACAAAGAGAAGGTATATATTTTAATATATACTCGAGTATAAGCCGACCCAAGTATAAGCCGAGGCACCTAATTTTACCACAAAAAACTGGGGAAAATTATTGACTTGAGTATAAGCCTAGGGTGGGAAATGCAGCAGGTACTAGTACTGGTCCTTTTCCTTGTAGCCTTCTTGGAACTCATAGGCTGCAATCCTAAGCACACTTTCCTGGGAGTAAGCCTCAAAGAACTTAGTTGGACTTACTTCAGAGTAGACATGCATAGGACAGGGTGACCAGATGCCAAGGCCAAAATTAATACCCGCTTTAAAAAATTGCCAAAATATGTATTTTTTTATTTTTATAGATTTTGTTTTTTGGCCAAAACGTTTGATAGGAAGGAGATATCTCAAAACTGATTTTTGCATTGGATTCTGCTCTTCAATATGAATCCAACAGTATATGACATGATGGGGTTTGATCCCACCACTTTTCAGTTCACCCAAGTATAATCTCGAGTATATACGGTAACTGCTGAAGGAAAAAAGGGACGCTACAACTATCCAAAATCTAAGAAACCAAAGTCAATGAGTTCTAAAAACCAACTGTACATTTGTGAAGAGGAAAAGGTCATTGATAGCTATAATACAGAATTAAACACAAATTTATCAGAATACTGCACAGTTTTGCTTTCAGTCCTTGGGCCTTAGGGACTTCCAAAAGTCTCGGATGACTGCAGAGGAGACATGCACCTTCTCGGAAAACGGCATCTACCACAGTGGTTCCCAACCTTTTTTAGGCCATGCCTCACCTAAGCATCTCTAAAATCCTGATGTCACCTCTAACATGTAATTCTTATTATTCAAAAAGTGAGCTCCTATTTACATGGAGGAAGCTTAAAAGGCCCTGTTTAGTGATATACCACCCATTTCTTTGCCTCTCCAGTGAGGCAAAAAATTCACTATTAATAACTTAAATTGCCCCCCCTTAAAAATCAAATTGTTCTCCTGTGGGGTGTGTGCCCACATTGGGAACCAGGGATCTACAAACTAGACCACGCAGCGGCATATTTTAAATGAGAAATAAAATCCACTGGAACAGTACTCTTAGCAAGCTTTTGCTTACCCAGCACTTTCATGAAAAGTTAGCATCTCTCACATACAGCATCACTATTGTAAACACTAACACTCAGGTGGCTTGCCAGGCATCAGAGCAGAGGAGCAGATGACCTTCCCTGAGATCAACCAAAATCAAGATCTTGCATCTATTAAGACAAAAAACGCAACTCGGTTATGGAGAAAATCTTTTGACTGGAGAAGCCATATGTGCAACATAGCTTTCTCCCCTCCCTCCATAGGGCTGGCCAAGCCCCTCATTCCTTAAGCCTGTGGCTTAAGGACAGGAATGAGGCAATGCAGTCACCAGAAAAGCCACCCCAGCAGCTAAGCAGCCCAGGCAAGGCACTGCTCTGGGGCTGCAGCAAGAGCAGATCCTGCCAAGTTGGATCCTCCTTTCCCTGTTCCTAAATACTGTCTGCAGGCCTGAAAGAATTGAGTTGGCAGCCTCCAATGCAAGGCAGCCCCCCAATCACACTGCCCATGGCATGCTATGCAGCACAGAAAACTATGCAGACTTTCAGCAGCCAGTGCAACACCTTTTGATAAAGATATCCTTTGCACCTTTCTTGGGAGAGAAATGTTGTTGCTTCCCTACCGGAATATATGGCTGCAATCCTAAGGACACTTTCCTGGGAGTAAGACCCAATTAACACAATGGTGCTTACTTTTAAGTAGACATGGTTAGGATTATGCTCTCAAACTCATATTTTTCATAATTGCCTCAGAAGAGACACTGAATTGCCATCAAGACTGAAATAGGTTTTACTTGAAAATCCAAGTGCAATGACTTGCCTATGAAAAAGACATTTCATAGCATGATCAGCACCCTGAAGACATGAGGACTAGAAACATGGCTTTCAAAAAGAAAGTATAGGTAGAGAGGAGTCAAATAAAAAAAATCTATGGTATTTAAATAGGATGTAGTAGTAAACTGGGGGAGGACAGAACTATGGATTGCATCACTTCAGGCTGCAAATGGAAGGGCAATTTTATCCTTGTGCACACTTCTCACAAGTTTTGGTAGACAACTGACAAATCAAGAGGGGTTTTTGAAGGTTGTCTCCCAGGTTTCAATGGGGATGCAATTAAACACCTGCAGACTTATGTGGCACCATCCAAAATTTGACCACCTGACAGAAAGCAGCTCCAAGTCCTGAAGCTTTCCTGTATAGCATACATGGAGAAGATTTGAGGAATGGTCAGCCTGCAAACCAGCAATTTTCAACCTTTTTCATCTCATGGCACACCATCAGTTGTTTTTACCATTGGCAAGGCACACCAAGCTGTTCAAATCCCCAAAGTTTCCTATTAATAAATGTCCCTCCCCAAATTCCCATGGCACATCTTAGACTTATCCATAGCACACCAGTTGAAAATCAGTGCTGCAAACCAAGAGGCAATTCACAAGAGAAAGCCCCCCCATCTACCGTAACACATACGGGCCGCTAGACATCAGCCTGACGCATGGGGGGAATGAAAAGGCGAGGTGCAGCAAAGCTCCTGGGAAGCAAGCACCTTTTATTCTTGCTCACAACCAATCATGATTGCATTTGCTATCTGACAGCCCTCAACTCTTCAATCTCATTTCAATGCATGAAAAATCACGGTGTTGTCCAGCATGGCAAGCTGTTTGAATCGGCAGCAATTCCAATGGCAGGACAACAAAACACAGAGAGCAAAATTGGGAAAGCATCTTGCAAGGGGGACTGGCTGCAGAGCGTAACCCATGACGCAAGGGGAGGAACAAGGAGCCTTCCCAACAATGTCGACCATACCAAAAAAGCTCGTCTTCTGCCCTTTTAATTAGTGGGAGGTCAGCGAGAATGTCAAGCTTTGCCATCGAGTTCTTCTGTTTGAGGAGCAGATTAGACTTTTAAATTAAGGTGCTTTTGGCCTTTTCAATAGGATTCATAGGAGACGAAAGAATGGTTTGCCATGCCTTTGCTCCCCCAATGGCTGTGCTAAACAGTATAGATGCAACCTCAGGTCAGACCAAGGCAGCACCAGAATTCATCACTGCCAAGGTATTTCCAAAGCTCTGGGGGTCTAGACAGCAAAGGGGAGTTATTCATGAGGAAAGGCCAAATTCTCAGCTTAAAAGACACAGGGTAACCATATATCCCCCTTTTTCCAGGACATGTCCTCATTTTTAACCTTGTGTCCTGGAAAAAAAAATCTTCTTTTCCTTCTGAGCAGGCAGAAGGTATCCTTCTTGTAATTAATAAATTATGTTATAAATTGTATTTAATAGTTCTAAATTTTATAAGTACTAATGTAGTGTTTAAATTAACCACATGAAAGCAACATGGATGAATGTTTTTTGCTTTTATTTTGTCATGTCCAACGTTTTGGAGAAGGCCTTGCCCTCTTTTGCAGTTGGGACCACTGCTCAGCCTGAGTAGACAATGTGTAGCTGTTCTCTGGGACCAAGTACAGGTATCCCCTACTTTTTGATGGTTCATTTTCTGATGATCCACTCTTTCAACACTTATACCAGAACTTATTCATTCAATGCATGATCTAACCTTTCAACCTTTCTCTGCTGTTCTAAAGGCCAAAGTTGGCCTCCCCCATGTTGTAGCTCCTGGTCTAATCACATTCCCAAAGAAGTTAATGAGAACAATATTTGTGTGGCAGAAATATTTGTGAGAACAGAAATATTTGTGTGGCAGCAGGAATGTGCAAGATGAAAGGGGCATTTGCAATTTGCAAGCTAAAAAGCAACATTTATTAACCCCCCCTCCCAAAAAAAGATTGGGTTCCACTCTTCAATGGTTTCACTTTTGAATGGTTTTCTGGTTTCTAACCCATTCAATAAATGGGAGATACCTGTAAACACTAAAGTGATAGTAGCACAACAAGGATGATCACAAATAAGAGATACAACCTCCATTCTCTCTTTTATCAATAAGGCCTCTTGGGGGTGTTTCTCCCTAAGCACCAAAAGAGGAAAACCTAATTAGATACATGTATGAGATCAGATAGAACATATCCCCAAAAGCAATTTCACATCTTCTATAAGTACGAGTTTGAAACCAACTTCCCCTCCTTTCACATGCAGCCTTCCTGGACCTGGGCACTTTTAGCAGCCACGTATTTGATGCTATTACCCGTTGCCAGCCTTCCCACTGCATTTGCCTCACCCTGCCTATTTTTCTTGGCAACTCAACCTAAAACATGTGGTGCTGGGGGCACTGAAAGCCATTTAGCTAAAAATGAAACCATATCAAGAGCTCACCATCCAACAGCGCTCACAGAAGGGCAGCAAAGGAGCTCAGGAACAGTGGAAAAGCAAGATCTTGTTGCATGATCTCAAGATCATGTTGAGAATTGCCAAAGCACCTTTGTTGTAGGTCCTGAGAGCAGATCCCACACGGTTGTAGCACCCTCAACACCCATGACTCTGATTAAGAGACCTGAATATCGCTTGGATTCCAATGAAGCGGCCTTTCCTGCTATCACAAGTTTTAATTTCCTGCCTTCTAAATTTCCATGAAAACAAAAGCCCGGCTTAAAGAATTTAGAGGCTGTCCAGACCAATCAATCAGGGAGGGCAGAGGGGGCAGGGAAAAGAGGAGGAATGAGGCTGGGTGGGTGACAGCAGATTTGCCGGGAGATCACCCAAGGCCTAATAAGTCATTACAATTTTTTGAAAAAAGCATTTGGGCAGCATGCCCAATGGAGAAAAATCACTGTACACATTTGGCAACCCACACAGGGAAAGAGCAAGAATGCTTCAGGCCAAGGGACTAGAAGGCAAGAGCAGGGCAAGGTCCTTTTCGGGAACAGAGGAAGAGGGCTTTGGGACTGGAATTGCTACCCATGAGATATAGGGAAAAGAAAGCCTTTGGCTTTGTATTTAAAGTGACAAGCGCTGAAGCAAGGGGAGCTGGGAAGACAGAAGGTGGCATATTTACAGGCCAGCCGGAGGAAACTTGTACTCCCACTTGCCGATGCAAGCTTATGATCATGAAGATGAAAATGTGGTTCATTCACAAATAAAAGGGGGACGATAAAAGAAAAATGACCATGATACAATTAGAATTTTTTTAAATATGGTGGCTGACCCACCAAACTTATCACCATTGCTCTCTAACGAAAATAAATTTATTGATTGATTGTCCACCTTTCTACCTAAAAGAGATACTCATTATGTTCTCTCTCATTTCTGTTTGCTTTAAGGTTTGGACAGCACAAACATAGTACTGCATTTTAAAAACAGAGGATATGCTAGGCCCTTTTACATAAGCATAAATCTAACAAGGAATATTTCTAATGGGACAATTCTAATCAAGGGATTTAAATAAAGAACATTTTCTATTCCTGATTCTGTCCCTGGTGAAGGAGGAGTATTTAAATACTATAGTTGGTTAGAGTTAGGGAAGGGGAAAAGAGGAGCTCACTTGTACAACATCAGGGGGCTCCTGCCTGTGTGGACAAAGCAGTGAGTTTTGACCACAGTGATCCTTTTGGCTTCCTTTCCCTTAATCCCTTGTCATTTTTGTACCACCGCAGTATTCAGGGCAGCTGGTATGCCTTCTTGCAATCCCTTTTTGCCTCCCAGGGATCCATTTCTGTTTTGCTCTTCTTCTATATACCTTTTAAGAAACAAGCAGTATTATGCTTTCACTGAGGCTGTATAGAAGGGATATGATCTTGCTGCTGCTGCTCTGGGTAACAAGTTATACTATATACATACCTTTGCACAAACAAAAATAGTTACATTGCCATAAAAATAAGTGCTAACCAGGGGAGTGAAGAACAATCGCATTCACAAAATATTTCACTTACAAAAGGAATCTTGAATACTGTGGTTCAAAACCCAGGTTATCTTCTTAAGGAACAAGTTTATTATTATTTATTTGATTTATATCCCACCTTTCTTCCTAAAGGAATGATACCAAAGTTAAGAGAACTATGTATGGCACTAATTTTAAACTATCATCTTAAAGGGAAGCGCTGATAAATCAATAAGCCAATTGTATTTATAATAATTATTATTATGCAACAATTACTACAAGTCTAGATGACTACAGATGTTTATGCCAAACATGGGACAATTCTCTACCCTCCTTTATCAGATTTTTATCCTAATTAGCTTTTGCTGAAGGAGTACTTTTGAAATGGATTGCAAGCCTACTGAATTTAAACTAACAGGAACACAGTATAGATGTTTGTTACATTAAAGTTCAAATTTGAAAAAAATAGATTGCATGTTTTTTTAAGTATGCAAGATGAGTAAAAAGTACAGGACTTTGAACAAATATCTAAAATATCAAGCAGAAACAGCCTGAAGATGAGGTGGAAAGATCTCTGTATCAGAACACCACAAGCCCCCAAATTGTGTAGGTGTCAATATCAGAAAATATTTAAACGCCAATCTTGCAACAGACTTCTAATAGTGTTTGTCAGAACTCTGAATTAGACTAAAGCTGCAATCCTAAAGACACTTTCCTGAGAGTAAGACTCACTGAATACAATGGGGCTTTCTTTGGAGTAGACATGGTTAGGATTGTACTCTAAGGGTATATGGAGTCAGGATGGTAGTGATTAGGGAGTTGGACTGAGACATGGAAGATACAGCTTCAAATCCTTCCTTGGCCATGAAGTTCCCTGGGTACTTTTGGCCAGTCACTCACTCTCAGACTCCCCTACCTCAAAGGTAGAATGGAGACAGCAAGAAGGGAGGAACTAATGCTTTGTAAGGTACCTTGGGCATTTACATTAGTATGGGAAAGGTTGGGTATAAATCCCTTAAATATGTGGTACCCTGTGGAGCCAGCATTAGAATCCAACAAACAGCCAGCCCCCCTTATTGGAATTGGTACAGGATCCACAATCCCCCTACACTTGGGGTTTGAATTTTTTTAAAAGTACATTTAATACCTAGAAATACAAATTTTCTTCTTCTGATCCCATTAGATGCACTTCAATTGTAATAGCGGTTCCGTAGCCCAAGAATACTCAACCCTTCCCAGTGCATCTCACCCATCAATTCAAGTGCATCTCAGTGCATCTCACCCAGTGCATCTCACCAAGGTGGGATCTCACTTTGATCTTCCACTTCTGTCCTACCAAGTATATGCTTTCCCATTATTTTTCCTGGAAAAGGGATGCTTAGAGTAGGAAAAATAACCTCACCTTTTGTAGGTCCCTACCCATTAGCAGTTCTTTAAGATTGTTATTGGTAATGAAAGGAAACTTTGCAAGAGCTAGGCAAACCATAGCTGCTTGCAAAAGGTCAACTCCTCTGCAAGTTAAGAGTTCTCCAAGAAGTCAAGCAAGTGTGAACTTCAGCAAAGGATAAAAACAGTCATAAATTGATCTTAAAATACAGCATTAAGGGGAAAAGTCAATTTTTGTCATCAATACAGATCTTAGACAGAGGATGCTTCATGGAGAGAACAGATTATAGATGCTGAAAGCAAACCAAGTATAAACAGATTTATCTTCTGGGTCAAGGGTGGCGAGACATAAAAACATTTAGGTCAGAAGTGGAATGAACATCTCCCCGTCTTGAATTTTCAAGTGTTGCCAGGAATGGGTTTCAGGACTTTCCTTAGTGGTGAAGTGGGAGGCCTATTTCTGGGGTGAGCTGGAAGCAAAGGGCTACCCGTCCCAGAAGGCCTTTTGCAGAACTGTGCAGCAGTCAACTTCTTTTTTTAGGGTCCTGCACCTCCCTTTAGAAAAGTGCTACTCAAACTTTCAGAAAGCTTTACTCCCTTATGTCTTGTGGGGGAGGAGAGTAGCACAGTGACACAGTCCCTAATATTGCATTCTGGCAGGAAAAGGAGGGAAGTGCTCCCCACACCCTCCAGACCCTGGTAGCACCTATGGTAAGTTTCAAAATTGTTCTCCATTCTCCTGCAAGAGCACAATCCTGGGTATTGCATTGCTGCTTTCCCCCTTTCCCCATCGCGTAAAGTGGGGGACCTTTACACAATCACCCCCACTTTGAGTAACACTTCTTTAGAGAATACTAATAAATAAAAACTTGTAGATTTGATGGAAAGATAATTCAAATAAATGACAACGCTGAGCACAAACATTTCTGTGTTGGGTATCTTTTGTGGTGGGACATTTTGGAGATTTCATAGATATGCGTAAGAGTTTCCTCAAGCCATTTTGTGGCATGTACCGCAAGCATGACAACCACGACAAAACGGTTACATAACTTTAAAGGAAGCTTCAGGTGGTGATCAATTTCTGTGGTGGCCATGTGGCCAAGAAGATGGCTGCTACAGGCCAAGGCAGTCCACGTCTTCCCTCAAAGCACTGGCAAACATTTGGCTCATTGAAATGAGAAGCAGATAGGACATAAAAGCTCTGTTTAAGAGTTGACAACAGCACCTGTATGCTAGGAACAAGATGAGCATCTTTTGAGGTATAACCTCCACCATTTCTGATGCTTTAAATACCTCAACGCTTTTTGCCAATTGCAGTGCTCTTCCGAAAAAGGAACACTTACTCTAGATTTATCCCAACTATACACATTAACCAACCTTTTATTGCTCTGTTCCTTGCCACCTCTGGATCCCTGCAAGCCACCAACAGAGGAGAAAAATAACCCTGGGGGGGACTAGAAGCTACTTCACACTCAATACAGGAATCTTGTTTGCACCACCGACAGACATTGTTGTTTGCTGTGATAAACATACAAAGTGTGAAAGGACGATGCAGGTCTTCAAGGACTTGGACAGACACACTAGGGACCCTCTTGGCTGTGGCTTGTTACGTGAATCCCCTGCATGATGGTGAGAAGAAGCTGCCATTCACACTTGATGTATTTACCGCAGCAAACAAGAACACTACGTAAAGTGTGAAATTTTCAACTGACTAGCTTTCTAAAGTGTCAAACTGAATTTTTTTCCTGGAGTTTCCTCAATCTTTAGAGCAGGATAATGTGCATGTATTAAAACTTGTCATATGTTAGAAAGTTGCTTAATCATTCAGTGGGCTCTCACATTTCATAACGCTTCCTCCAAGGCCAGGTATGCCTGAATCTTGCACAGTCACACATCTTACACAATCCCTTTATGTGTATTTTCTAAACATACAAGCCTGCTTTCTCCCAAGACAAAGAGGTTTGGGCTTATTTAAAAAAAAACACAAATGTAAGCATTGTGCTGTTTAATATGCACACAGAAAGATGCACTGCTTCCCATCCTGCAGGTGTGCAAGAATCCCCTTAGAGATGGGGTGTGTGCCTTCATTTGTCTTTATGTGTTATAATCCCAGCTGCTTTGCTAAAGGGTAAAAACAAAAAACAAAAACCCATGAACACCAAGGAGGTGGTTTCCAGAGGGATTGCTGCATAGGTGCATATCCCACAGTACATACAATAGTTATTTAAAAATTAAATTAAGACAAATCATTTTGGCAGAGCAGTGAATGTGGAATATTTCAGGACGTTAGGATCAAGGTTGATGCAACATTAAACACCTCATCGTCCAGCCAAGGTTTTTAATTTTTAATTTTTCAAGATAGCAGCTTCATACAGCTCCAATCCAAATCTGGAACATGGTGCAGAGGCAGGCAGCTTTAAGTTTTCCCCATCAGAATTATTGCAGCTTGGTGTGGATTGCATCTTTTACTTGCAGAAGTTAATTTTACCATCACAAAGCAACATAAGCCAAGAAAAGCAGGCCTCTGCTCCATCTCATTGCAATCAATGTGTTTTAATATCATATCTAGACTGACGCCAGCGTCCTGGAATGTCACAGTGGTTATCTTAGAGCCGAACCCTATGCATGTCTACTCAGAAACAAGTCCAGTCATAGTCAGTGGGAATTACTCCCATGAAAGTGTGGACAGGATTGCAGCCTTAGGCAGGAAGGACTAAGCAAACACAACTACTTATATATGTATTCCAGCTTCTTAAAGAAACAGAAAACTTCAATAGACACATACCTAAACAAATTTAGGCAGGAGCTCCTTTAAGGAGCACTGTGTGATGCAGCAGTTCAGCTCTTGCAATTCTTCAGTGCCACTATGGCATAGGATTCTTCATAAAGTATCCAATTCTTTAATGGATTCTTCTTCCATTAAAGAATCTGCTTCACTTTCAATGGGAAAAAATTACCTCTCACACACACACACTAACAGGCACACCCCATAGCAAGCTTGCAGGGGTTGATGAATTCATATCAATATAAATCAGCTGTCTACCTTTGTGAAGGAGTCAAAAGACACAGAGGTTTCCCCATATGTGCCCCACTATAAGCTGCAACATGCACTATGTTAGATCTTTACCGACAAAAATGAGAATCGAACCTGGAGTCACACCCACCCCAACCACAAGGGCACAGGGTTCAGCTGCTTCAGCAGCTCCAGGCTGATTATTCAGGCAACCTTCCCCCCCCCCCCCAATTCTCAAAGGACCTGGGAGACTCACACAGAATGCAGCCTGACTACCAACAGCTGAGAGACATAAATGGGGCAGGATGACTGGAGATTTCCACATTAGAAGCCTCCAGCAAAAAAGAAAAAGCACAAGGTAAACCTCTAGCAAGAGACGGGTGTGGACATGAGTAAGAATTCCTAAAAACTGACTCATTAAAGGACAAGTTAGCTTTGAACTGAATCGCCATTGGGATTTGTGGGTCTCAATTCACAAGCGGCGTTGTCATCGAGCCTCTCCCAGATCTGGGAAAAAGGCATCTTTTTTTCTGCTGGGCCAGCATTCCTCCCTCCTCTCCCTCATGGGTACCTATTAATAGAAAGAAAGGAGAAGGGGGAGGGAAAATCCAATGCTTTTAGCTTCCCTAAAGCCCAGCTGGCTCTTCCTCCTCCATGTGCGGGCATCATGGAGTCACCATCTCACTGCCACCTCCTCCTCCTCCCAGGTCCTTGGTTTCCCCCAGAAAACCCAGAATGGGAAATAAGGCGCCTAGTTCCAACTCACAAGCTCCTCTTTCTATCCAGAAGACCCCCATCCCCCCACAGAAGAGCCTAGCTGTCCAACTAGAAAATAATTAGATAGCAATTTTATTTATGACTGCTGTCTTACTCCCCTCCCCCCATTTTAATGGCTAAATGGTGACTCATGTTGGCAATGTTAGAATACACAGGAAGTTGTCTCCATTTTACAGCCACTGCTGTTCCATTTGTTGTTAAATATTTATCCTACACAAAACGATGAATCCGAGAGCCTGCGTGTGAGGGGATTTTGGTCAGTGGGATCCATTTGGAAAGAGAAAACAAGAGGCCTCCTCAGGTAAGAACTAGTGGGAAGGTGCTAGACAGCCAGTTCTTGGGGAAAATGGGGGGTGTTATAACTCCTGCATACTATTTGAGCCCACACCCTTACACTCCATATATGGCACAAGTATTAATCCAGAGTAAATAATACCACTCCCTAGTTTTAAGCTCATAATCACCATTGCAGTCAAGACTTCATTCATAAGCATGTACTACAGGACTGGAAAGAAACCCCTCCCTTTAAAAATCTTTCTGCCACCTTTTAATATGTACATTACAGACAGTTTGTGGAAGGGTAAAGTAAATCTTGAGAACATAACCAATGTCAGAACTTGATAAATCCATATATGGATCCTCAGTCCCAATCACCATTACTACATGCACGTAAAACAATCAACTGTATTTATATACCACTTATCAACAAAAGTCCACAAAGCGGTTTATAGAGAAAATGAAATAACTAATCTATAATGGGTCCCTGTCGCAAAAGGGCTCACAATCTAAAATTTTCTCAAGTTTCAGCCTAGTATTCCCATGCTACAGAAACCCAATCTTGGCAACAGTATAAAGAGCTCCCTCTGTCCTCCCTCAAACTTGATTCCATTATTAGGGTGTCAGCCAAAAACTGTTGGGGTATTAGTTGTTCCAATGAGGTCTCCTTCCCATGGCTTGGTCACTGGAATAGTCCTGCCCTTCTGGAAAGCCAAGACGACGTGTTCTCCCACCATGGCAGGAAGCCAAGAGGGACAAGATAATATGGAATTTTATTTCGCCTTCACAGAAGCTCGGCCAGAAAGGATGGGGAAGGGAGGGAGGGAGGGAGAAGATGGCGATTTGACATTGACAAGCCTTACAATGGGAGGGTTGCTTTGTAATCAAGGCCTTGCTCCCAGCCCCTGGGAGCAAAGCTGCCTGAAACCAGATTTCAGTGCACTCAACCTTCAAGCCCATTGGATTTCCCCTCTGCTCCATTCTTTTGTGGAGAGCATCAGAGGGGTAAGGCCTTCAGGAAAGGTTTCCAGGGCAAGCCAAAGAGCAAGAGGAGGTGGTGTATTTTATTTTATTTTGGGGGGTGGAGGAGAATCAAGCCAAAGAGCAAGAGGGGGTGGTGCATTTTATTTTATTAGGAGAATCAAAGACTAAGAATCAGACTGACCCCAGAAATTGTAATTGCAGGAGAGATCTTTTTATACCTGCTATTTTTATACCTGCTATCAGGCCTGCACTGATCAGGAACCATATACAAATGATCAGCAGCTTTTGCAGATTTCCTCCTATTCTTCCAATTGTTTGCAAAGCAGTTAAAAGATTTAAAGGTCCTATTGTTTAGACTGGCTGACAAACAACCCCTAAGACCACCACCATCCATCACCTCCCCCCACTTCACATGCTATTGTTTAAATAGCCACATTGCAAACCTACACACACACACCGCTTTCCCCCTCCTTCCCCATCACATCCTGTTCAGCTGAGGGTCCATTTCCCTTGATGCAGTTCTAATGATATTGTGTCAGCTTTTGTTTACTTCCTCATTTTCCCCACATCTAAGATGTCAAGCCCAGCACTGCGAGCCTGTACCTACAGAAAATCTTCTTGGCCATGATGTAGGCCTTGCAAGAGGCACAGAATTGCTTATACAAGAACAGGAGATGTCACCTTTGGACATCCCCATTTGTTGATTTGTTAATAGAGATCTCATTTATTTGAGAAAGGACCAGCCTCTTTTATAAAGGATAAAATTGCCCTTGCAGAACCAGAAGTCAAAAAACAGAACTACTGGGAGCATTTTGATCCAGGTGATGCACAATCCAAGAAACCAGTTTACATTGCATCAACAATTATTTGTATTGTCTCATCATCCCCTCTTTGGCTTCCAACCAGGATTAGCATATCAGACAAGGATTGGCATATCAAACCTTTTAGAGATAGGAAGGAATTAAATTCCTGGTGCTGTCTTGTACAACATGCAGGAAAGTGCTTGGACTTTGCAGACCAAAGGCTGGTAGCCTAACACAGAAAGGCAATGCTCCACACTTACCCTGATCTCATTGCGCCGGATCTCCACGTCACAGACAGAGTGTCCTTGGTGCGCCCCACTGTAATAGCAACAGAATTGGCACACGGCAACCTGCTCAGCCTCGCAGTGGTACAGTCGATAAGCATTGTGTTGGGGGCAACTCCAGGCCCGGATGTCGTCGGCCTCCACCAGGAGGTGCCCACGCGCTGTGGAGGGCTGCTGCAGGTGTGTCTGAACATGGGACTGGCAGCATGGTGCCTCACACCTCAAGCAGATCTTCTGGGCAGGCAAAGGTGGCCCACGGCGGCAGAAAACACAGTGTAAGACTGAGGGGGTCTTTTCCAGGTTGAGAGAGTTGAATTTTTCCACAATATTGGTCAGCTTCAAGTTCTTCTCAAGGTTGGGCTTCTGGTTGTAGGCCTGGTTACATTCAGGACAACGTACAAGCCCAGTTTCTTTGGCCCATGCCTCTCCTATGCATCCCCTACAAAAATTGTGCTTACACGGAAGTTGGACAGGTTCCACAAACACATGCAGGCAAATGGGGCATATAAGCTCTTCTTCAAAACAGTTCTTCCAGTTTTCAGCCATGCCTCCCACCAAGACAGATTCTTGAAATTTCAAAAAAATATTTTAAAAGTCCGTTTTTGGTCTATCGACGGTGGTGAGTTTCCACTTTTGCAACAGAAAGGCCACTAAGTTGCTAATGAACCAAAAAATTAAAAATTAAATTAAAAGCAGAACTACTGTATTGCCTTGCAATCAAGTAAAATACCTCTTGCCTCCCACTCCCAAAAACCCAGCAGCACAATCCAATATTTTAATGAAATTAACAATCAATATTAAGACAGCAGAGCACAGAAAGTTCTAGATTAAAAACCCCGAAATCTTAACATTTCTGAACTTTTCAGTTTTAATTCTGAAAATCAAAATTTCACATACATACACATTCCCAAAGCAAAACTTACCGAGAACTGGAAAAAATCCATACAAAATCCAGAAGGAAGGAGTCCAAATTCCATATAAACCTCTTAAGTTAAAAATTGCTAGTTCAGTATTTGTATCACCACTTTTCAGCCAGCATTTGCTATTGCAAAGGAACTTTTATCCCCTCCTGACTGACTAAACCTAAGAGAATCCCTTTTCCAATTTTTTCCTCTCATACGAGTTCGGAGTTCAAGCCTTTTAACAAAAAAAAAGTTGCGAGATAAAATACAAATGCAAGATTTCAGAGGAAAAAACCGAACTAGCGTCTAATGCAGCTGAATGGTGTTTAAAAAATTCTTCCCTGGCTTTGGGACAGTGCAATCTCAGTAGGAAGACGGGTCAATCACTCAGATGAAATTCCAGCCCAGAGCCAAAGGGACCCTCCCATCCTCTGCTCCTTTCACAAATAGGAATGAGAAGGAGAAAAAAAAATATAGAGACTTGGAAGAGTGGAGATGGCGGAGGACAAATCAAGCAAGGGAATCAACCTGCTCTCAGTATACAATGGAATTTCTTCTTGTCCTCCAGATCTGCCTTGGTTTTTATTTTAATAAGGCTGAAACTGAAGGTGGGGGGAAATACCTCCCCTCTCCAAAACCCTCTCTGTTCAGTCTTTTGGAGAGTGATGGGTTGCTCTTGCTGGAAGGAAAACAAGTATGCCTTGATCAAACTGAAAAGGAATTTCTCAACTGCTAATGAAGAGCCCAGCCCCCGCCTCTTCCCCTTTGCTTCTCTGTTTTCCTTCTGACATGAAAGCTATTTCTCCTTTTGGAACCAGCCTGCAAAAAAAGGAGGGGGAGAAGCAAGAGACACACATAAGCTGAAAGGGAACTGCTGAAATGCACAATTCCAGGAGGACCTACTCAGTCCTCAGCCATTTTGAGCTGATTTTATTTAATTGGCAGATCTTTTTTAATTTTTGGAGGAAAGTGGAAACAAACCCGTAAAGGGGTGGGGGGAGGCAGACTGGGTGATGGCACCACCCCACAATGTGGGTGCCTGATGGGGGGAGAGAAAGAAGTAGGAGGGCTTTAAATTGAGTTTATACAGCCGCAGCTGCTGTGCCTTTTAGCTTTTATCATCAGATCAAAAAAGAAACCTTACATGCTCCTCCAAACCACCTCCAGCCATCTTGGGTCTCTTTTTCTCCTCTCTCCCCAAGAAAATAAAATAAAATATATGTGGATCTACCTTCAGCACCTTTTCCCTAAAGATCTCCAGATCACAAACAACAACAAAAATTAACTAGTGCATCCAGGGGATCTCCAGCACCTTTGCCACATGCAGAAGAATCAACAACATAAAAACAGATCCAACCCAAGAGAAATCGAAAATCAAAGGTGGAGGGGATTGAGGGGGGGAAGGGAAGGAAGAGAAAGAAAAGGACTGCTATCTAGCCCCACACTATAGCACAGTCAGGAAGCAAGGAAGGAAATGGGTGCTCCATGGTGGAAAAATAAAAACCAATTTATGGTGTAGCCTGATTTGGGAACAGGGATCCTAAAGAGATCTTTAAAGTCCTTTATAGGAAGGGGAACAAGATGTATGTTTGAAATAAATCCCTTTTACATGCATGCAGCTGGTGAAAAACCCCATAACCTTGCACCCCCCACATACACACACAGATGATCCTGCAATGCAATGCAACCTGGGGTGAGGTTGGGGGTGGGGGAAGGATGGCACAATAAAAATGGGATGGGGTGACAATCAAAGAGAGGGGGGTGCAGAGGGAGGGATGTAGCCGCCTCTTCCTTGGCTCTTCGTCTCCCAGGGGTGGTGAAAGCGCATTAGGGTTGGTGTGAAAGGGAGGGAGGGAATGCAAAGGGGGGGTATGAAGGAACTCAAGGGCGGAAGGATGACTAAAGATCAAGGGCGCATCGCAGGATTTCCCCTCCTTCCCAGGCTGGGCTTAAAGGAGCAGCTGCAAGTCTGATCTTAGCCTCTTTCCCCCCTTTCCAAGAAAAATCCTTTAACCAATCAATAATCAATCAATAAATCAATCAATTCCAAGTCCTCAAAAAATATGCCCCCACCCAAAAAAAATTAGTGGGAGGGAAAAAAGAAAAAGGAGTGAATCCAGAGTCAAATGGGTTGCACCAGCCTGGATGGGGTGCAAAGCCCTGCCTCCATCGGGACTGTGCCCACCCCAGCCGCAGCCGCCCCCAGCTCTTGCAAGGCTGCTGCAGCCACTCCGATCCTGCCGCTCAGTCCTTCTCCAGGGCCTCACGTGACCCGCCACAATTTGATACATTTAACTGAACGTTCCGGGCTCTCTTAAAGGGGCGATGCCAGGCGCTCCCCCCCCCCCCCCAACACAGACAGGCAGCATCTCCTGCACTGGACTTACCTGGGAAAGGGGGGAAGGGAGGCCACCCTGCCATGACTGGGCTCTGTATGTGTCCCACCCCCACCCCCATGGCTTCCCCTGCTTGCATTGGTCAGGGGATGAGTCACAAAGGCTGGTCACTTCCTACAAGGGGAGGGCACAAAAAACTCCCCAGATCTAATCCATCAGCAAGCACAGGACCCACCAAGGATACATTGTCATGGATAGGTTGCAGTACATAGGACCAGATGCCATAACCGAAAAAGAGGACAGGGGCCACCCAAAATGTAGGACACCCAAGAAAAATGTAGGGCACCCCTAAATAAAAGCCTCTAAGGCTGCAATCCTGTACACACTTTCCTGAGAGTAAGGGTGCAATCCTAACCATGTCTATCAAAAGTAAGTCCCATTATGTTCAATGGGTCTTACTCCCAGGAAAGTGTCTTTAGGATTGCAGCCTAAGAGCACAATCCTAACCATGTCTACTCAGACGTAAGCCCCATTGTGTCCAATGGGTCTTACTCCCAGGAAAGTGTCTTTAGGATTGCAGCCTAAGTCCCATAGAACACAATAGGACTTACTTCTGGGTAGACATGCTTAGAATTGCACCCTAACACTCAGATATATTGCTTTCATGTGGTTCATTTAAACACTAATAAATTTATAACGGTTACATATAATTTATTAATTACAAGAAGGCTACGTGGTACCTGCTCACAAGGAAAAGGGGACAAAGAAGTTTTTTTCCCAGGACAAAAGATAAAAAAAGAAGACATGGCCTAGAGAAAGAGGACATGTGGTCACCCTGTACCAGGGCCACTATTGTCAGGTGCAGGAGATGGCAGAGATCCTATACCTAGAACAGGTCCTATAAGCAGAGATATATTGTTAGGCTGCAATCCTAAACACCCTTTCCTTAGAGTTAGGCTGCAATCCTATCCATATTTTCTTGGGAGTAAGTCCCATTGAATAGAATAGGAATTACTTCTGAGTAGACATGCATAGGATTGCACCCATAGTAGACCCCATACTGTTGTGAGATAATATGGTGAAACAGTATAGCCAGATGCAGAAGAGAGTAGAAATCATAGAATAGGTCCTATTAGCAAGGATATATTATCAATAAGTTTCACACAGTATATCTCATACTCGGCTGACTGTTGCTAGAAGCAGGAGAGGGCAGATATCCTATACCTCAAACATATCTGATAAGGAAAGATACAGTGTTATCAATATGTATAGTGTTATCAATACTTATACAGTGTATACAGTATAACATAGTATAACATGTATACCATAACAACAGCATAGTAGTATAACATAGGGTGCAATCCAGAGTAACTACAGGGAGTCCTTGCTCTGGTGTAAGAACAATTTGCTCTGGATTGCAGTATGAATTTCACATAAGTTTTCACGAGGTGGTGCAGTAACTATGGGTGCATGTAATGTCTCTTACGTGCTCCCGTAGTTACTCTGGATTGTAGGGTTAGTATAATAGTATAATATATGTATATACTATACATAGTTATGTATAACATAGTAGACCCCCACATGGTGAGATAATATAGTGAAACAGTATAGCCAGATGGTTAGGTGACTGTTGTCAATTGCAGGAGAGATCCTATTCTTAAAATATGTTGCATAAGCAGGGGTCTCATTGAAGGGGTACCAGCACCTCTGTGGTGAGTACTGGCACCTCAGTGGCCCCCAAGTAGACATGCCAACGATTACAAATAACATCTTCAAGATGAGTACCCATACATTTACATCATCTTCATGTTGAGTACCCACACCTTTAATTCTAGAAAAAAAGCACTGCATATAACCAATTATATAATGTAAGCAGTATCTATCACATAGTAGACCTCATGCTGTAACCAGCTGACTGTTGCCAATTAGAGATAAGAATACAAATTCTATACAGAGGTGGATGAGTTGTTCTGGCCTAAATTGTTTAGGATTGTGCCCTCACTCTCATATGCTGAAAAACACAATGTACATAGATGACAGTATATAACTACAGCAAGGCCAGTCTTTATATTTCAATTGCATTTTGTATTCAGAATTTTGAAAATTAGCCACAATAAATTATTTTTCTTTGAAAAAATGATAAATGTTTTCTATGGCTTCTGTTGAGGATTGAGACATTGCCCTCTCCACCGAAAGTGAACACAGTAATCAGAACTTTCCTGCCAATCTTTTTATCAGCAGCAGCTTTTCCCACGAGGTGAAGAACAGGGTTATGGATCCAAATCCTGGAAAATATGCAGGTTGTAATACAACTTTTCTTGTGCGAATAAATAAATAATTGGCCAGAAGAAAAAAATGCAGTAAGCTAAGCTTTGTGCTAGAGTTGAAAAAATGAACAAAACTCCCATTTATTTCAACAAGGTAGGAAGGCATCTTTCATATTTAGTGTCTGATCAGGCAAGTTACTGATGTAAAAGGGGAATAAGGCAATTTGTGGACAATCAAATTCTTGAAGTAGGGTTGGAAGAGGTGGAAGTTTATATGCTTCTTAAGACAGGCATCTTCAGGATGGAAAATGCACATTGGGGTGGCTTGCATCTACACTTTCAATTCTAATTGTCTAGCAAATTTAAATAGATGCTTCTGTATCATGATTGGGGAGTATAATTTAAAAACTGTGCAAGACTCTTGACAACCTGTGTGGGCTGTGACCTGATCATGATTGCCAGAAAGTTTCCAATCAGAGTTAAATACTGAAGAAGCAAGCTATGACTTAATGCAGATCAAATTTATAACAGTGGTCTGATTATGTTATGATAGATCAAAAGTAGCGTGGAAAAGATCTTGGATGGATATATCCAAAGAACACTAACCTTCCAAAACCCATGCGGGAGTTCAGTGCTTTAATTGATGGGAAATCCAACTGTACACATTGATGCTTATGGCCAAATAAGTGTGTATGGGATTTCAATTTTGTTCTTTATCAACCAAAACAGTATCATACAATCAACCTCCTTATGTCCCACCACTACTATTTCTGTGGACTGTAGTGAATGCTATGTGACTAATCTCATGGGATATGTGTCACATCTTCTGTGTTAGGATGCAACATTAACCAAATAAGGCTGGCATAACTCAGTTGGTATAACTTCCTTTAGAGGTGTGGGTGGGCTGGCACATGTCTGTGCACTGGCCTAACACCCCACCCTTCCCCAGGAGTGACACAGAAGTGTTATATGCTGCCTGCTTACAAGGAATGTCCTGGAAAGAGTAGACATATGATCACCCTGCACTTTTGTGACACCCTCATACCAGCATGGGACTTGTGCCAACCTAACTGGGAGTTAGGATTGCAGCCCCAGTGCAGAGACTGGCCTATATCTGACATTATTTACAGTTATCAGATGGCGATACTATGCACATATATACTACACACAAAGTGACTCTTTTGCTAATTGCAGCAATATATATTTGAATGAAAGTTTTAAATAAGGAGGCTCGTAACTATTCTGATTTAGGTTTTTTAAATATCTATAATACAAGTATCCCTCATTTATCTCATGGGTCAGGGACTGAAGCTGTAATGAAAAGCAGAAATAAGTTGAAAAGTGAACCTGGCTTTTTTTAGTTTACAAATGTTGCTTCTGATGCTTTTTTAGCTAGCAAATTGCAGACACCCTTTTTATTTTACAAATTCATGCTGTCACACAAAGATTTCTGTAAGTGGATTCTCATTAACTCCTTCCAGAATGGGAATAAACCAGGAGCTAAAGAGACCAGGAGTGCGCGCGCTCTCTCTCTCTTTCTCACACACACACACACACACACACACACAAACCAAAATTTTAGTCTTAGAAACAGCAGAGAAGTTTGAAAGAATGAAACATATGTTGAATGAATGACTTCTTGAGATAACTAAAAGGTGTTAAAAGAGTGGATCATCAGAAAATGAATTATCAGAAAGCAGGGGATACCTGGATAAGCTTATTTTTTAAAACTGAACTAATAAACACACACATATGCACAGATACATATTACTTGTTACTTTAAAAAAAGGATAAAAATTGCAATGGACAGATGGATACGTATACTAATGAAATTCTGCAAAGCATTTCAATTTAACCACAATACCTCTCAAAAAATGTGTTTTTCCCATCATATCAATTGTCCATGTTGCTTTAATAGTAAACTCTCACATTTTCTTCATCCATTCAGTGTGGGTGAGAGTTTACTAAGGATCCTGAAACTTGATATGAAATACCAAATATTTCCTTTTTTTCTGTCTTGTCCTTACCCATCTGCCCAAAATCCATCTTTCCTTCCTTCATTCTCGCCCGAACCCACCATGCTGCAGTGCTGATCTTGTGTGTGCTGCTATGAAGTACATCATGATGGCCCAGTAGTTGATGTCAACAGGAGAGGCAGAAGAGAGAGCAAGCTCTGAATGGGGTAAATGCAGTGATCAGGAGGCATTTTAGAATGACAGGAGGCTGGGAAAGGATAATATGATCTGGCGGAGGATGATCTGGGGGAGATTCAGGTCTGCATAGGAATGATAACAGAGACTATCACCAGATTCTGTTTCCCATCCCATGCATTGAACTCTACACAGGTGTCTTCAATTCTGTGGAAGTTTTTGAGTTGGTGCAGAACCGAATAGAGCCAAAGTTGCAGCTGGGATTACACAGGGTAAGGAAAAACAGTTTCCTTATGCCAAGGTGACCTCCTACAGCCTCCCTATCCAAATAGGATATAGCAGTGGAACATTCTGGAACTGCTATGTCATGGAAAACCCAGATAAGACTGGGCTGTTAGGTTTATATATTACTTTTTCTGTTTTAGCAGGCAAGACAGTTTACATATGATTTTTTAAAAAATCCAGATTAAAAAATTGCAAGAGATACAACATGGTTGATCAGTCTCCCCCGAGACTCTTCTGGTCACTTCAGAGCCTCCTTCAGGACACAAGAAACTTAAGTAGACTAGGGTGAGGTACTGCTGTAGTAGTACTCTCAGATCCCTGATGGTCTCCACAGGATGTTAGGAGCTCCCTCTGGCCTGTGTACCTCTTTTTCTTTCTCCAGGGCATACAAGGCTGGTCTCCTTTTTGTAATGTATATATACTGTACACCATTCTAAAAGGGCTACGAGGTGTCCAACTTAGCTAATTACCATTATGCTCTCTGTTAATTTGCATACTTAAATGCACAAAAGGTTTTAATGAATGAAAGAGAAGAAGATAAAAGCAGATGAACATTTTGTTAGACTTGAGTCTGGGGGACACACAGATCTAAATCCCTGCTTCATCACAGCCTCACTGATAGATAATCAGCATAGAAAAGATAAGACCATATGTAAGAGAAGAGCTTTCTTCCACTTGTTCCCCATTGGCAATTAATGCAAATAATAATCACCAACCTTAAAATGTGTTTGTGAAATAAGAGAGATAATGATGACAAAAAATGCTATATAGCTTATAGGTAGTGGTAATGGTACATCAGTGATTACAAGTTGATTTGGTTAGATTGTTTTGAACAACCTTATTATGGATATTTTGCTATGTTCAGTCAAAAAGAAATATATCAAGCCTTCTTCACGCAACCCTAAATTGTTTGATTTTTATATGTAAATATTTGAAATGCATATGCTGAGTTCAACCGGCAGGTTAAACCCTTGCCCAAGGGGTTCAGAATCCACGTATGCAGGATTGATTTGTAGATGGGTTAATATCCTTTGATTTATAATCACATGATACTACACATCGCCATATCATCTTCCAACTAGAGTTGAGTGCACTGTGCTGATGTCAGCAAATTAAGCCTTAAAACACCCTGGAGGCAGGTAATCATCAGTCCTGTTTTACAGGTGAAGAAATCAAGGCTGACATTTTCAGAGGCAGCTGCTGATTCCAATAACTTGACAATGCACTCCTTGCCTTACTTGAAACTGGTATCTAGGGCCCCTTGAAGAAAAGACACCAGTCTTTTTTGGTATTGACAAACAGAGTAAATGATCTTAAACATTTTTGATGTTTTACTCTTCCAGGATCATAAGGGGCATTGGCGATAATAAAACTTTTCCATGTTCTCTTAGAGATCCCATAAGCCCTGATCTACTTTTTTAAATAAAAAGTGACCTTCTATATATATATGTGAGAGACCTCTGTATATGAGAGAGATCTGTTCTCCATTCCCCACAAATACAAAAAATAGCAGGTAAACAAATCTGCAGTTTTGGGGCCCCTAAACCTTCTATAGGGGACCAGAGCCCCAGAAAGTTACCAGAAGCTTGCAAAGGCCATGTGGGTCATACATGGTCTCTTCAGGCTTCAGAATGCCTCCTAGAAGTGAAGAAGAAGCTTCTGGTTTTCTGAATAAAATATATGGAAGAAATATTTTTATGCTTTTAAAAGGCATTATGAAGGCTGGGGAAGCCACTGGGGAACTTAGTGCTTTTAAAGGCATAAAAATGTCACTTCTAGGTTTTGCTGTAAAATAATAAAGGTAACATTGTCTCCCATAGGTTGTCCTGCTAGTTGTGAACAACTCTAAGGGCATTGCTTATCCCTCTTACAAGGACAAAGAGCCAGATGTGTCCAGAGATGTCTCCGTGGTCATGTGGCCAGCTTGACTTTAATGCCAAAGTTCATGAAACACTTAACCTTTTCACCAAAGTGGTACCTATTTATCTGCTTGCATTAACATGCCTTTGAACTTATAGGCAGTTGGCAGAAGCTGGGCAAGTAATAGGAGCTCACTCCGTCATGTGATACTCAAGTCTCAAACCACTGACTGACTGGCCTTCAGATTAAGAACATAAGAAGAGCCTCAACTGGATCAGGCCAAAGGCACATCAAATCCAGCTTCCTGTATCTCATAGTGGCCCACCAGATGCTTCCGGGAGCACATATGACACCTGCATCCAGGTGCTCCCACTGCATCTGGCATTTTGAGGTTGTCCATCTCTACACACACTCCTCATGGCTTATAACCTGTGATGGTCCTTCCCTCTAGGAATTTGTCCAATCCCTTCTTAACGTCATTGAGGCTATATGTCATCACCATGTCCTGTGGCAGGGGGTTCCACAGACCAACTACACTCCAGTTAAAGAAATATTATCTTTAATCTCTGAGTCACCAGAGCCCACTTCATTGGAAATCAGTAAGTAGCATATTTTTTGCCTCTGAAAGGCATTCTGAAGCCTGCAGAGGCTGCAGGTGGATGCATACAGCCTCTGCAGCCTTCAGAAAGCCCTCTGCAGGTGTCTGGATAAAAATGCTGTTTCCCTTTGGAGAGTTCAGATTGAGTCAGATCTAAGGAAGGAAAAAAATCTGTAGATAAGAAGGTTCAACCTATAAACACTTGGATTTTTTAAAAAGAAAGAAAGATTCAAAAAATAAAAGAGGAAATTAAAACAATAGTCATGACGGATTGCTGGGCTACTTACTTAGAAGACATTAAGTGCAGTGGTGGTGTCTATAAGTGGCAAAATCAAGCACTAGCTGAATGATTTCCTGACTGGACCAACTCCAAACTGTCAAATCCAGTGGCAGTGGTAATGCGCAATGCACCATCAAGGGACAGGTGGGGTACCAATGGGAGCCTAATGCAGAACTTTGTCCTAAGACTCCAGACAACCCGATAATGGGCAAAACCTGAAGTGAACTTAGGCTAACCTCTCTAGCAACGAGCTGGCCTAATGCCAGATAGGCTAGCCTAGCTGCACCAGAAAAGGCCTGGGCCGGCATAAGATGGACCTGCGCTGACCAGCAGTTAGCCTAGGCAGCACAGCAGGGGCATGAAGTCAGCATGTTGAGCATGGCTTAGAGTGGCAATATCCAGACCCCATTTTCAGGGCAGACAGGCCCCCTTCCAGCCTCTATGACTTAGGCTACCCAAATCTGAGTAGACTCATAGGGGCCCATGATAAGCCAGAGTAAAAAGGAAGCAAAAGAAAAAAGTTAAGTCCTAGGCCGGTCCAAGGACCACTCCTGCCTCTCAACCTGAGGAAACGGCACAACTACAACAGCCCTTTTCAGGACATGGCACAACTTCCACAGCCCACTCCACAGCCAATCCCACTGCACCTCCCCTACACTACAGCTACTATCATGTTTTCATGAACAACGGATGTGGGTGTTTTCTTTGGTTCTGAACCCCATTTATCTGGGGTGCCTTCCATTTGGGAGCGGGGGTGCCCTCTTCCTTTTGCATTTCTGGCATCTGGTCCCCCAGGCAGCCATGCTCTTTCTTTATATCATGCTGCAGCTGTAACTGGTTGCCCGGGGCTCTTGGGCTTTGGCATATGGCAGGCAGGGTGCAGGCACCACAGCTGTTCCTTCTTCAGTGTGTTCTGAGCATGGAACAAACCCTCCGCACAAACCCTCAGGAACAAACCCTCAGGAACAAACCCTCCGCAGGTGCCACTTCCTTTGTCTTCAGCAGCATTTAGGCCAGCTTAGAGGCTTCTTAGGTCTGTGGATTTGGCCTAAGTGTCAGCTCTGGATATGCCTATTTAGGCTGCCATAGCTAGGCCATTCTCTCTGGCCTAAGTCAGAATTGCAATGAACAGCATGGAAGAGAAGACAAAGCACAAACTATAATAAAACAATTCACATATTAGAGCATATGATATCAGTCCAGCGGCATTACAATGGGGTACAGGGGTGCAATCCACACCAGGTGATGTGTATGGGGGGGTGATATGCACTGGGTGGGTGACACCCCAAAAATGCAACTTTTGTGATGATGTAGAAAACCCCATCATCTCATATACTGTTGGATGCATATTTAAGAACATAATATAACTTTGTTTCAAAATAGCTCCTTCCTATCCATAGGTGTAGGGCTGCAGCCGGTTCAGTGGTTAGAGGTGCTGTGTTTCAAACAACGGTTTGAGGCCCAAGTTCTGCATGATGGAGTGAGTTCTCGTTCCTTGCCAAGCTCATTTCAACCCAGCAGTTCATAACCATATAAAAGTGAGTAGATAAATAGGTATCACTTCAGAGGGAAGATAACAGCATCCTATTTACATGCATGCCACATGATCATGGAGATATTTTCAGACAACTCTGGCTCGATGGGTTAAGAAATGAAGATAAGCACTCACCCTAGAGTTGCTCACAACTTGCAGTGCAAACTTTCCCTTTATCTTTATCAAAAGGTATGTCTAAAAAACTAAAAAAAAAAACACAAAAATATACATTGAACTCTATGGAAATTGAAAGTGAACTGTATAGTGGCTTTTCTCATGAGTAGGCAAACATGCCTACTGATGGGGGGAAGATGGGGCTGTATGAAGTTATTCACTCGGTTTACTTTAACATATTTACTATTTTTATTTATTTTACGTAATTTCAAGCCATGACATCACTTTTGATGGGTCCTAAACATATTGTCACTCTAAAAATTGGGTCCCAGGCTAAAAGATTTGAGAACCACTACAATAAGGTGTTTGGAAGGTGGCACCCAAAAAGCCTAAAATCATGGTTTGTAGGGATATAAACCATATTATGTGATATACCATTAGATTTACTGCACAATGCAATGAAACAAACATATAGGGGGGAAAAACCAGCGGAGGAGGGGAGTGGCATATAACCACATCAACCACCCAGGTTGTTGTTCCACCCACTGCATGGAGATGATTCATTGGATGGTATAAACCCTAGTGATGTCCCTGTATCAGTCATCAGAAGTCAGAATCAAATGCAGAAACATGAACTGTCAGATAGGCTCACTACACTATTTCTGAATTTTCTATCAGAGTTTCTCAAATTTCACAGAAGATGGAAAGTTTATAAATGATGAACTGATGGTGCTTGTGAATCTTTATTCACATTCACAAAAAGAAGTAAATTTGGTCCACATTGATGTTTCTTGACAAGGGCCTACATAAGCCTATGCCACAGTATGATAAATGCTTCAATTTGAGTAGTGATTGCATTGAGAAGTAGTGTTGTTAGTAGATAACTTTTGTACTTAATAAAATTATTTTCCTTCATTCTTGCTTTTTTAAAAAAAGCCTACCAGATGTTACTTTCAGATAACCCTTGTAGTAAAACAGACACTATAGTTACCTTCATAAAGTGGCTCTTAATAGGTAACAAACCTCCTGTTTGTCAGGAATTCAAGTATGTATCACAATAGCATTTCAATTGTATTAATTTAAACCAGAGACAAGCATAACTCTTGGTTGCAACACCTGGATATATATCTTTTGTTTGTATCTCTACAACTGTCACATTAGTCTGGTTAACTTCATTCTTTCACCATACTCAGATTACAAGAGAATCATTGTGCTTTCTAAATTTTGGGTGATACTCCGCCAGAGCTGTTGGAAAGAAAACTCTGGACTACTTTTCCAGATCATTTATCCCTAACCCTGTAAGTGGTCATCACTGCAAAATAGCCTGCAATCATATCATGCCTAGGTTTCCTCTAGTATAAAAACTACAGCATCTCAGGAGGCTCAGTGTGTCCTGAACTCAGCTTTCTAGTTGTTTGGAAATTTTATATGAATTTAAAGTTTGACTAGCCTAAGGTTTGGACATCCTTCTTATACACACCAGCAGAAAAGCAGAACTGCCTTTTCAACTGACAAGTTTCTAACAAGAGTCATACAACTCGGACGAATGGCCAAGAAATACTCTGAGGTCAGAGTGTGCTGCATTCATAAACCAGTAGGTTCTTTCCAACATAGATCAGTAACAGGCAAAAGCAAACATCCCAGTAATCATGTGGTTGCCAGGAAGTTACACACAAAGAGTGAGCCAATTAGGATGAAAAGTAGGATTGGTCAGTCAGGAATAATTCCTAAGTTTAGAGCCAGGCTGTCTGCTCACCATTTGGCCAGATGTTTTTCAAATCCCATACCCTGATTTGCAGTACAATAATATACTCCAAATACTGGTCTCGAAGCTGTTCCAAAAGCACAGGGTGTGGAAGCAAAGAATCCAGCAAAGATCCTAATCCGGTCTTTGGTCTGGTCAGCCTTGGGTTGTCATAATTCTCCCACAAAATCTTTCCCGTTTGCCCGTATGTGAACACAATCCCCCAAAATCAGGGCTGTCCCTATTTTTCAGGACATATGGCAATCCTAGCCTTACATGAGCTGTTCACATTTGCACTTGTGATTTTTCTGGTGCAGATCTGAAGAGCTCCTTAGGGGTGGCTGGCATGTGACATGAAGTATGGGGATAAATATTCCCTTACTCTGAGTTCCAACATTGCCACCTCCTAACCTGTGCTAGATACAGTGCAGGTCAGTCAGAACTGTTAGTCAGAACTGGTAATTGAGCTGTTAGTGACCCATCCTATTCCAGGATGAATTATGGGCTAAGCATGGTTGAGTTCTAGGCACAGATCCAGACCTGACAGTTCTAAGGAAAGAAGGCAGGAAGTGTAGACAGGGTTAAGAATCCCACCTGAGAAGCTCTATCCCATCTTTCCTAATATGCAACATCACTTAGTACAGTTTGTATCATTGAGACTGCAGACTTATCCATGCTTTCCTGGGAGTAAGAATAAACAGAATAGGATTTTCATCTGAGTAGACATAGGATTGTGCCCTGAGATACATATTACTGAGCTGGTACGCAGCACAGGATCATAGAAGAAGGGTGTAGTAAGCCAAAAAAAAAACCTGAAGAGCAAACAATAGATGTTAGCAAATGTAACAAAATTTTGTCAAAACCATGCACGGATGTTCTGAACATTTGGCCTTTGGACAATCTGGCAACAAGGCACTGCTTGCCTGAACTCCTAAAGCATCCAAAGCTACAGTAATTTATACCGAATGGAGGAGGGTGATGAACGATGGCATTTCTTCAGCTGCGACTAAGTTAACTTATCTGTGCTCTTGCTACAGTTAAGCAAGTTACTAATTCACAGTTGTTTAACTAGGTCATGATCCCAGCTGGAGATTTCTTGAAAATATATCCCCGGTGTATTCAAAAAAAGAGGCCAGCCTGCCTGAACAGACTTTGTAAAACAAACACATGCATGTATGAGCGTGTTTCTTTGCAATGCACAAGTGGTATCATTAACTATTGATGTTTGCTCTGTTACTGGTCAGGTGGTATACAGGCAAGAGGGACATGATGCAGCCCTTACCTGGGCCACTTGTCCACTCGCAAATTGCCACAAAAGAACTCCAAGCATGACTGACATGATGCCACAACTTGACACACTGGCAAGATGTAAGCTCAGGAAGCGGAGCCATTTGTGCCGGAATGTAATCTGTGTGTATATTTATTGCCATGGGAAAGTCCCACTTATTTCACAGACTACTCATCCGCCTCTCCTAATGGACACAGTCACCTGGATGGAGCCTTTCACTACAGCTCCCTTGTTCGACCCAGCCTGAGGTTGTGCGAGTAAATCTCATCACTGACTGCAGTGAGTCTGGATGACATGTGGCTCCAACTCTGAGTTCCTGACTGAGGAGAGGCTGAGGTAATGGCTGCTGTGCGACACACTGAGGTGATGCAACCGTGGAACATCCAGTCTAGGTTTCTTGACCTCACCCATCCCAGTTATTCAGCTCCTAAGTGAACAAGAGTCTCATCCTCTGCATATTTCCTTGGAATAAGTCCCACTAAGTTCACTGGGTTTACTCCCAAGACAGTGTGCATACAAAGACAGCCTTGAAATAGGAGGTGGAATAAGAAGTTAATCACTGCTCCTCAGGAAAAATGTCCAACAAGTTATTCTGTTTCGTCTGGCCTGTTGGTGAATAAAATAATATCTTTATGTTACAATAAATTCATATAATGTCTTTCTAATGTAGGGACTTTTAACCACAAGATTTGATCAGCTTTTTTTCTCTGTATGCCATCATCACAATCTGGGCCTGAATTTTCTCCTGAGACAAAGTGACTCCACAAAGGACTCCAAAAATGGAAAAAACGGGAAAAAATATTGTTTTTCTAGTATGTATTTTGATATTCAAGTTTACTTATTTATCTTATCTCCCAGCTTTCTATCTTTGAGAATATTAAATTAGCTTACAAACACAAATTAAACACAGAACAATAAACGATTGTGACTAATTAAAAGGAATACAATGAAAATCACAGCAGAAAGCAGGCTATATAATAACAGAGGTATAACAATTCCCACTGGCAGCATAAAGAACATAGGAAGAACTCTACTGGATCAAGCCAAAGACCCATTTAGTCCAGCTTTCTTATCTCAAAGTGGCCCACCAAATGCTCAGAGAGCTGACAAGGCAACAACATCTCTGCTGGCAGTGAGCCACAGTTGAGAGCAGCAGTCCAACAGACGAAGGTGGGGAAAATGTATATGCAGTATACGTACAGGCCAAATAAACATATATTATAAAAAGAATTTTATGAATCCTGTTCTTTTTATTTCTGTAAGAGATGCTTTACCCCACCTTTTCCTTGCCAAAGGGAGGTGCTCAAGGCAGTTTACAATAAACTGAAAAAATCACCACATTCCCCACTCAGAAGTAAATCTCACTGAGTTCAGTGAAGATTAGTCCCAAGTAAGTGCACAGCTCATCTATCACACTGATTGAGTCATCCATTTCATAAATCAGCTTCTCTGATCATGCCTACGAGACAGGGAGAACCCAAAAGGAAGATCTTATTTTCTCTGTTTCTGGCATGCAGGAGACCATCACAACCCTGGGCTGCTCTCTCTGGACTCTTATGCAAATACCAAGGTTTTAAAGAAGGTTATGAAAAGGAGGAAGTGTGGAAAGAACCTAAGAAAGCAACTGCAGTTTGTTAGAGGCTGGGCTCAAGTAGCTCTTCAACTCTAGCCCATAAAGGCTGAGCTATTTCCTGCCCTCGGTGAAAGGGAACAAATGAGCAAAAGCAGCAGTGTGGGTGTTTGTTGTACAAACGCAAATGTAATAATTGCAGGAATGAAAGCAGAATGCATAGCTTTAATGGGATGAGTGTCAGCATTCCCATCCATTCCAAAGTGTGTTCCAGAGGCAGGGGCATGTTCGGTCAAATCAAGCATCTAAACAAGACAGGAGCTTAGCTACAATGGCATCGGTGACACACAAGGACAGAAAGTGTCCCCCAGATAAGAAGCTTGTCCTCACACTGTCTCTACTGTTGGACCACTATGGAAAGGCACTTTTCACATACATGTGTCTCCTCAAATGTAAGTGAGGTGGCTCACATACATAACCACTTTATGATGGTTCATTTTCTGATGGTTCCACCCAGTGACGGGCTTCAGGAGGTTCTCACAGGTTCTATAGCTAATGAGCACATCTTTCTGAGAACCAGTTACTAATGGGACATAGAACCTGTTGTTAATTTAGGTTATTAGGACATAGAACCTGGTGTTAATTTATTGGAATCCCACCACTGCTTCCACCCTTTCAATACTGATCTGTTATACTCATACTCATTCATTCAACACATGCTTCACTCTTTTGACCTCTCTTTGCTGGTCTAAAGGCTAACATTGTTTTCCCTGATGTTGATTTGCATGTGACATGGTGATCTGTTTTTGGTATTTCCTTATGACTTTCCTCAGTACATAACCATCATTCAAATACACAAGATATTTATTGCCCACACATGCTTTTGTTCATTTTACTGTAATTTTTAATATATTTTGGCTATGTGTTAATATGTGTTATTTAGGCTTTTGCCAGAAATATTTATGTGTTTTTTTGGTGGCCATTTTGCGTTTGCAAGCTGAAATACACTGGGTCCCACTTTTCAACAGTTTTTACTTTTGGAAGGTGCTCCGGTTCCTAACCCATCCAATAAGTGGGGGGAGCTTGTTCTCATGTTTATTATCAATAATTAATATAATCAATATAATAATCAATAATTAATATATTGTACTGTAATATGGTCTGCCAACCACGAAGGGGTTCCTCAGAGGGGTCCTGTTTTGCCAGGACCTGAAGTGGAGCACCTGGCAGCAAGTTTCCAATGGAGATGTTAGTTGTCATACTGAGGTATCTCAGCGCCTTTTCCCCTATACAGGGAGAAGTTGTATGGAGGGGAGAGGGTTGGCTTTTACATTGGATCTCAACCCTATCCAAAAGGGCAGCCTTTTGGGGCTATCTTTTCTTCAGTCTAGAACACACCTGGTCCCTTCAGTGTCCCTATTTTTACCTTTTCTGGTGCTGCACTCTAATATTCAGGAACCTATGACAAGTCATCAACCTCTGGGCTAGTGCTCAGAGAAAATAGTGGACACTAGAAAGAAGGAGAAATCCAGGTAAAGCAAAGACAGGTCAGGTGGTGGTGTCATCATAGGGCGATACCTTCTTGAAAGGTAAGGCACTTCAGCTGCGGGTTATAAAAGCAGCTTTTGTGGGTATAATATTTTTATTCCAATTTTATAAAATAGAAACAAATTATATTCATACATTACAACAACAGCAAAGCCATGTGTTTAATCACTTTAATTTTCTAACTTATCCAACCATATTTATTTGAGGGTTATAAAAGCAGTCTTTGCAACAAAGCTGGTGTGGTATTGAGCTCTGAGGAAAGACGGCAGAAGAACTGAGCCTGTCTATTTTTTGTGTGTAGCGGTTGTGGAGAGGATATAGTAGATGTGCCCTTTCTTATGGCAAAACACTGTAGCTGTTCTAACACCAGGAATCCTGGCAAGTAACCTAGTTATTTATTCCACTATAAAAGTGGATGGCCTTGGACAAGCCACCACTTCTCACAGTTCTTATGTGAATGACAATTCTTATCTCATCGAAACACCATTTACAGTGAAAACTTCTATGGAAATGATTAATTACTATACAGGAAAGCTGAAAACAAACAAATACGCCTAAGCCACAGCCAATCAATATGGTTCAGAAACTCACTGTGCCAAAGGTGGGAGAAAAGAGAGAGGGAGAGGAATGTACAGTGTACCAAGGATCTCAAAAAAGGCCTCTGGGTTGTAGAGGCTTCCAAATATGCTGATACCCCATTTCCAGCCATCATCTTTCTGTACATCACTGCAGTCTGTATGTCTTTATGTATGACACCTAGAGCACAATCCTAAACATGTCTACTCAAAAATAAGCTCCATTGTGTTCAATGGGTATTACTCCCAGGAAAGAGTCCTTAGGATTGTAATATTGCAGATAGTTCCACTAAAAGGAAAAACTGGTTAACAGGATCAGCATTGTGATGGAAGCCAGCATTCAACCAGCATGTATAATGTTGAATATAGGACATCCATTGAGGACCTGACATTTGTAAATTAATATTGCACCCCCTACTGAGGACACCACAATTCTTCAGTGCTCTGTTGTTTTTCTGTAAAATGGGCAGAGCAGAGCACATGAGTCTCCCTTCTGTGAATCACCGGTAATAAACTAGAGGGTCTGAAACTGTGCAATTCATGGTCAGACTGGAAAAGGAGCACTCTTTTAAATACCTTTTCATCCCAAAGCTTTCTGATCTGACCTCCCCAACTGGATATAACACAGCTGTTTTTGGCACAGCTGCACAGGTGCGGGGAGGATAGAATTGAACTGTAAGCCTTTATGTAGGAACCAGCTGGATAGTGAGTCATCAAAAAAACTACATGTCTCAGCATGCAAAATTTCTCTCAAATATAGATTGTCAGTTTGCCAACTATTTCTCCAGGTTTTTTGTTTCTTTTGTTGCGGCAAAAGTTGTCTCAGACCTTTACTTTACTCTAGCTTCCACCCTCTTACTGCTTGGTGCCACACTGCTTATTCACAGAAGACACAATCCTAACCAATTGAAGCCAGCATCCATCTCCCTGTTCCTGTGGGAGGCCAGCACATGTCTGTGCATTGGCCTAATCCCCCCTCCAGGAGTGGTGCACTTTTGTGCCACAATCATATCAGCATGAGACTTGTGCTGAGACTTGTGCCAGGGGTTAAGATTGCGCTGCCAGTGTTTCCTCAGTACCATGTTCCCATATTTCAAGGGTTGGCACACTCACTGACATCACCACAGAAGTTTTCAGTTTAGGGACGCATCTGATGTGGCAACCCTAACTACCTGCACTATAATGTAAAGATCTGCACAAGAATCATGAATGCACCCACATTTTAACCAGACTAAAAGTTTCTTTCCTTGCTGAGTGTCAAACTTGCTCTTCAAAAAATACAAGAGAAAAAATAAAAAATATATCTTTTGAGTATCTGTACTTTTCAACAAGTTCTGTTTCTCACGATGATCTTGCTGAGGTAAACCTTACAGAAGTGGATGGCCCTTCTAACCATCTGGGTCTTTCCTGTTGAAAAGAATTACACCTGCAGTAAGACAACATTTTTGGAGCATGCTTAGATTCCTTATTTTGCAGATAGGTTCTTGGCTGTTATTTCATTGGGATGAATGAAACCCTTATTTAAAGAGAGCTATATAGACCTCTGGATCCAGCTTGTTTTAGTAAATGAAAACTTACACCTGTCTTATGTTGTTGAACTAAAAGTACTGGACTAAGAGCACAATCCTAACCATGTCTACTCAAAAGTAAGCTCCATTGTTTTCAGTGGGTCTTACTCCGAGGAAAGTGTCTTTAAGATTGCAGCCTATATAAGCTTCCTGAAGAAAATGATTCTCATCATTTGTCTGTAAAGCTATTATGATAATCAGATCAGATTCTGGATGGACAAGAATGTTTCTCTCTGTGTCCAAACAAAAGGACATTTGCTTTTCATGTAAGAACTAGAGAACACCTGAAGAAAGAAGCAGACTGAAACAAATGTTTTCCTCACAAATTAATTTGTGGATTGATATTCTCACACAGGCCAGGTAACCAGTGGTGGGATTAAAATAAATTAACAACAGGTTCTATGTCCCATTAGTAACCGGTTCTCAGAACCAGGCGCTCATTAGCAAAAGTTTCTATAGAACCTGTGAGAACCACCTGAAGCCCACCACTGAGGGTAACTCAACATAATTACATCCCAATCTTCTCCAGATTTCCAGTGTTGGTGCAATTGTGCCATTTGGGTATGAGCTTAATACTGTGATGAAGGGACAGTCACTGGGACCTTCTCAAGGTATGTCACAGGGCTGGATATATATGTTGGATAGGATTGGGCCCTTATTCTGCAATCCTAAAGCTGGTATATATGTTGGATAGGATTGGGCCCTTATGCTGCAATCCCAAAAAGACTTTCCTAGGAGTAAGACCTATTGAACACAGTGGGGCTTACTTTTAATTAGACATGCTTAGGATTGTGCTCATACAGCCCAATCCAGAGCAACTAATCTGTCCACATAAGAGCCCTTAGGTTGCCCTATCTAACACTAGGTTGGAGCAACTGCAAGATGCTCCAGCCCAGTTACTCTGAAGGAGGCTTAGGGCAGAGCAAGGCAAGATAGGGTGCCCTAAGAGAGGTGGACCTGCTCTGCCCTAACTGGGGCAGCCTAAGCAGCTCAGGAGAGGCAAGTTGAGGGCATGTTTAGCATTGCCTAGGGCAGAGCAGTTACTCTGTATCCAAAGCCTGTTTCCAAGGCAGAAATGCCCTCTTCCAGCCCTCAGAGTTATACCACCTCAGGAACAGGTATAGTAATGAGTAGACCCATAGGGGTCCATGATAAGGCCTGAGTAAGAATGGCAGTGCTGACCAAAAATCTGAGTTCTTGGCCGGCCTAGCTGCAACCCCTTCCTCTCAACCTCAGGATATGGAACAAACTACGGCTGCCCACAAACCTCAGGATACAGCAGGCCATTCCAAGAAGCCCCTTGTATTCACTGTAGAATGTACTGGCATCTCATCAGGGACTCCTTATAAGGCAGGCACCCAGTGGCGTCACCAGACTGGTGCGGCTGGTGTGGGCTGCATTGGGGATGCGCTCCATATGGGGTGATGTGCCGGAGGAGTTTGACTGTCCTTTGGCAGGCCCTGGGCGTCAGCACACCCATTCAGGCCTGCTCCAAGGCGGAGAATCAGCCAGAAGCTGACACTTGTCTGAGGAGCTGGCCTGAACGGCCATCTGAGGTGCACTGCGCAGAAACACACTGAGCATGCCGAACAGCTTCAGAGGAGACTTCCTTAGAGCAGAGAAAGTCCGCGCCTCTGCACAGCCATTCGGCCTCACTCAGGAGGCGGAGTGGCAGCCGAATGGCTTCAGAAAGAGTACTGCACAGGCACCAACTCTGACGCCTCCTGAGTGAGGCCGAAAAGGCTTCAGAAAAGTACTGCGCAGGTGTCAGAGATGGTGCCTGCGCAGTACTCTTTCTGAAGCCAGTTGGCTTCAGAAACAACTGCGCAGGCGCCAACTTTGGTGACTGCGCAGTCCAGGTGGGGGGGGGGCGCATCCCAGGGATGACGCACAGACTTCCGCACCAGGTGATATGCAGAGTCATGTCACCACTGTAGGCACCACAGCTGTTCCTTGTTCAGTGTGATCTGAGGGGTGTCTCCTCAGGAGCAAGTCTTCCCCTTGTGTCAATTACTTAGCATGCTCTGGAGCAGTTAGGGCAGCCCAGGCTTCCTGACTCTCTGGATTCAGCATAACTTTCTGCTCTGGATACAGAATAGTTAGGAGAGTGCAGTTAGGTCAGAGCAGGCTGAATTTGCTCTGGATTGCAGCCTCTGTCAAAATGCACACAAGATGCACATACACCCTTTTCATGGTGTCCCTAAAACTCACTGTGCCAAAAACATGGTTGACTTGAAAATAGCCTTAGAGAACCATTAGGATAAATAATGGTTTCTTACTATCTTTGTGGGCACATTTTTGGAATCCTTGGAAATCATCTAGGTTTCCGGCTGAAGGAAAGATGTCTTTTAGTGGCTATTTCTTTAGCCACTAAAGGAAAATGAAAAGTATCTTTAGCAACTACAGATTTCCCTCTCCAATCCAGGTCTTACTGCCAGAGTTGTCTTTGCAGCTTTCCTGTTAAATTCTTGTCCTGTTGTTTCATCACGATGGCTTCTTAACTATTTGAATACCTTTGGCTGAGACAGAATGAGACAACACTGAAGTAGTGCTCTGTCAGTTGCATTGGCTTCCAGGTTGCTTGCAGGTGGTATTCAAGACTAAAACAAAAGGCTGCCAGGCAATTGGTTGAAAAGCTGTGCTCAAAAGGAAATAATAAATGAAAAGAGGTTGGAATCAGGTATTCAACAGTATTCTGCCGAGATCAGTGCTGCTTTGTTCAGTATTTCTATCAATGACTTGGATGAACGAGCAGATGGGATGTGTACCAAATTCACAGGTGATATAAAATTGGGTAAGATTTGAATACCAGAGCATCAGCTAAAATATTACAGCAATCCCACCTCATACAGAGAGAGCTAAGAGCAACAAACTGATATTCAGCAGACAACTATTAACAAAAGCACGAACAATGAAGAATAATATTAGAGATAGCAGCACTTGAGACAAGACATGTTGCTGAATGTGCATTTGCCATATGTCTTGAAAAACAGGAACAATCCCAATTTTTGAAGATTGTGTTCACATACTGGAAAATGGGACAGAGGGTCCTGTCACAATTTTGTGGAAGAGAATTATGGCAACCCTAGCTATATAAGGATGTCTAGGCTTTCTCTCCACTTAACCAGTCTCTTTCAGCTGCAGTAGGAGATATGATTCCCCCCCCCCAAAATGCTGACACCACGATGGTGCTTGCAGGATGTACCCTTCAATTGCTGTGGCACAGGAAACCAGTATCTTTGTTTCCAAGATTCCAAATGCATTGCTCTACACACCTCTAGCAAGATGCTGCTTCAGTTCTGGGTACCTCCGTGTAGTGCTGCTTCCATGTTGCTGGGGCCTTGGGGAAGCACCATATAGCTATCGCTACCCTTGGCACCCCCACTACTCTCTGATGCTTAACTCACTACTGTTTTCACTTCATTAAGGGTTCACAAGTCAGCAAGATCAGGTGGGCCCTCAAACAGTTCCTGACCTGTCAGACATCACCCTTGCCACCGTACAAGAAAGACATTGAGAAGTAGGGAAAGTATTCTCAGTAGATATTTTGTAAGAACAAGAGATTATGTTTTGCCAGAAGAAAATAAGTTTAATGACGGAGGCAAAAAATATACTGACAGGTCCCAACTATTTAACAGGATGTTAGAATGAATGGGGGAATTGCTCAATCCATTCATAACAGGATAGCAGTCTCCAGACCAATCAAATACTGTATCAGAAAAAAAGTTTCAACTGTTAAGAGACATTCAACAATTAAACAAGCTATCTAGAAAACTTTCTTGATGCTTTTCAATAAGAAAAATTTCTTATTTTTCTTATTTTGGTGGACACATTATTCTGTTTTGGGATCCAGCATGCACTGTTCTTTCTTGAAGAAGCTGCTCAACTGTGTAACTTGAAGATGACCTAATAAATTATTTCTTAAATTATATAAACTTTGTGAAATCACATCTCCAGACCAGTCTGCCTGTCTCTCATTTTCCTGACCGCCAATTCTATAGAAGTGATAGTAAGTATCTACTCTAACCGTCAATTGAGGTGGATTACATTCCAGCAGAGGGTGGACAACCCTTTCAGTCTTCCACTTTATTGTTACAGGACAGTTGTCTCTTCATTGCGTCAGTGATCTTATATCCAAATGATGCTGACCTTGGCTCAGGAGGAGATTTCCACATCTTCGACTCCTGAAAACCCAGTCTTCTTTCACGATTCTGGAGCACTCTGGATGATTTGAAATGATTAAGGAAAATCTGTGAGAAAAAGTAAAGCATGTTCATTGGGACAAGAAAGAAATTCTACTGTACTTATGTCAGATTACATTCTTCTTAGGCACAGGAGAGAATGTGGATAGGATAAATCCATGATTCTCGAGTCAAGTCTGAAATGGTGTCTGCTCCACACCACTGATTTAAAAGGCAGCCTTGAGCAGAAGCGGTAGATTCATGAAACAGATTCCTGTCAGGAATGTTGAACAGCTGAAACTATCCATCTGCCACCTTCCACCAAAGAAGATTGCTGTTCTTACTGATCTGTAGAAGCTTTTGTTACTATGATCCACCTTTTCAACACTTTACAGCTGCTTTCCAAAGTTTAGAACACAAACTCTTCCAGGGTGACCATATGTCTTTTTCCAGGACATGTCCTCTTTTTTAGTGTCCTCGAAAAAAATCTTCATTCTCTTTATGAAATATGGTCACCCTGTCCTCTCAGGCCCATTCTTGGCCACTTTAACCCCCAGGGAACTATTCTAGTACAGTGCTATAAGGCAGTCCAGGGTTTTTCTCAGATAAATATCTAAGTGAACGTCTACAAGTTTACATGGACCTAACATGTCCAAACTGACTTTGCATATATTGTTCTTGGGAATGCATTGTGTGAATTGTACAATGCGCACTGTAGAACTTGTTTTACTTTTGGGGTTCCTCATATGAAAATTAGCACTGCAGTGATAATGATTCCCCAATGTACCCCTTGTTTCTGTATGGATCAGTCCCTCACAATGTCTCTCATTCTGTCACAATTCCATATTCATTACTGGACCTTTTTTCTTCAAAACAAAAGCATAACTGTAAATGCAAGAGGTTCGTTTTGACTTTGCAAAATCCCTGCTACTTTACCAGTCTACAGAGAAATCTCAAGTACTCATCTGTGAATAGATTTACCATAATTTTTAGAGTATCACCAGACATGGCAGCTGGTGGGGGAATATAATAAAAAAGGGTAGAAAGGAGAAGAAATTCTGGTAAGGATGCAATTCCATCCACATTTACATAGGAGTAAGCCCTATTGACTATAATGGGACTTACTTCTGAATAGACATGCGTAAGATTAGACTCCTAATGAATTTATTTAGCAAAAGAAGGGGGTGTCTGCTGCTGGAGTTGTACGTTTTCAAGGATTTGCCAAGAGTTTCTTACAACCATCTTCTTTCCCCTGCCCCCCACTTATTGTCAGGTGTAAAAAGGGTGCCAGACCGGGAGAATCAATAGGCAGCACCCTTAAAATGAACATCATCAATTATTTCCCAGCAATTGTAATAAAATAAACACATAAACTGCACCCTGGGCAAACTGGGACAGAATTTCCAATCAAGCCAGACCCCAGGACAATGTTGAAAACCTGGGACAATCCTGGTAAAAAAAGACATATGATAGCGCTATCTATGAACACATTATTTAAAAAAATTCCTTGCTGCATCCAAATTTGTGGTGTTTGTAATGATGTTCCTTTGCATAGAAATAATCTTATTTAACAAGACGAGTAGGTCCACATCTGTTTCAAATGCATGTGGACAAGACTAGAAAAAAATGAAGGACAAAGCAAAAGAATCACAGTGACAGTGACAAGCAAAAACACTACATAGTGGTGCCTCACATATTTTTAACTCGGTCCAGAAACATGCTTGTTATGTGAAGCAGAGGCTTGACAAGGCTTGGAGATGCTCTAGGACAGCGTTTCTCAAAGTGGAGGTTCGGACCCCTTTGGAAGTCACCTAGAGCTTTCCTGGGGGTCACCTAAAGACCCCTGATGCAGGGGGCCAGGTCAGGCTTGCCAGACCTTCGGCTGAAGCTGCATGTGCACTGGGGCTGACAGCCTCGGGGCCCAATCCTATGCATGCCTACTCTGAAATAAATCCCATTATAGTCAGAGGACCTTCACTCTTATGCAAATGTGGATGGGATTGCAGCCTCAGGGCTCAATCCTATGCATGCCTACTCTGAAATAAATCCCACTGTGTTCAATGTGTGCACAGAACACACATTTCATTTGTAACAATGAAAATACATCCTGCATATAGGATATTTACATTACGATTCATAACAGTAGCAAAATTAGTTATAAAGTAGCAACAAAAATAATTTTATGGTTGGGTCCCCACAACATGAGGAAATTATAAAGGGGTCATGGCCTTAGGAAGGCTGAGAACCACTGCTCTAAGAGGATTTCCTGTTACAGGCAGGGGGTTGGACTAGATGACCTACTGGGTCCCTTCCAACTCTAGGATTCTATGATATCTAAAAAATCCATCATGTAATACCTATTTTTTCTCCACTTCACCATTCTTAGCAACATGACTCCATACCCTTTTGGAAATTCCAAATTTCACAACAGTGGAATTAATCTTCGTTGGCTAGAGTTCTATAAAGTTAGGCAGTTTGGCATAACATCCTAGAATTGCATAATACTTTCTGCTGCCTTTACACCAACCTCCCCCCCCCCCCCGCCCCAACCCAGGATTAATTACATTTTAGTCTACTTCTGCAAAAATTATTTAGCTGCTTTTTCTGCATGTTATATTTGCTCTCAGTGCTTTCTTTTTCCACTTTTCATACTTACCTTGAAGGTACTATAGAAGAGGGAGTACTACTGTATAAGATCCCTCCTGGGAGGACAGAGTACTGTAGTTATTTCAGAAACATCCCTGCTGTCCTCTTAAAGGTTTTTTGGCACTTGGAAAAACTGCAGGGAGTTGCAGTGATTACCATATCAGTTTCAGACTGACTCATCACAGGGAAGTGCTAGAGCTGTAAAGATACTCATAGAAATTAGGACAGTAAAGTGGACAAGGATGGGACCAATTGGAATGATGGGGCCATAACTCTGTGGAAGAGCATGTGTGTAGCATGCAGAAAGTACCAAGTTCAATCACTGGATTAGAGGAAAGAGAAAGGTCAGTCAGAATCCCTGGAGAATCACTGCCTGTCACTGTGTATACCAGAGGTATCAAATTCATTTCATACAGAGACACAGATTTTTTGATGCTTGCTGAGGTCCAGGTGATGTCATTAAACAGGAAATGATGTCATTAAACAACTTATGACCATAAGGAAGCACTTTTTATCTCATGGTAACTCTGCTGCAAATGACAAAAAGAAAATATGCAAAGATTGAACATATTATTTAAATATAGAAGAATCCAATCATTATGCAGGCTGCCCTTTTGCAGTGGCACCTCGGCCCAGCTCAGCACCTGGGAAAAGCTGCTGAAGAGCAGCTGAAAAATGCACTGCTGTTCATGTAGAGATGTATCACATGTACCTGTATCCATACCTTCAAGTTCAACCCAAGAACATCACAGAGTTCAGGACAAACACTTTCACCTACAACTCCTTTTGCAAGTGGAAAGTTAGTACCATGCAAAAAAGGGGTTTAGCTTAGTTTTATCCTGAACGTACTAGCTTTTTACATGAAGGGACAGTTTAGCATGAGAAAACATCTTCAGAATTTGGAAAAAGAGGTCTAAATCAAGCAGAATCATATAGTAATGTACATTTTTGTGGAGTGCCTCCCTCCAAACTTCACTAGTTTGCTAACAATGTCATGGGAAAATCAGCAGTAAATGTCTCCAAGAAAAATACAGTTCAGAAGCATGTACATTGCTGTTCAGAAGCATGTACATTTTTGTGGGTTGTACTAGTCCTTAGAATAATGAATCCTAGAGCTGGTCACACAGTATATGTGTGTGAGAACTCATGTCACACTGGATACCATGTGGCTGCTCAGTGTTCAGGCAGGAAGGTCTGCATGTTGGACAATCATGTGGAGAGAAAAGGAGGAAGGAAGCCATGGGACACACATCCACTATTCAGTGAGGACAAGAGCAAAGGTCCCAGTCAGATGTCCAGAAAGCAGATGACCCAGAGGCGAATATACCAGCCCCTAGTGTCCTGTGGTACAATCTGTACCCATTTTCCAATGGTATACTTATGCAGTCTTAACACACAAAGGCTCTGACAATGTTGCTATTTAATTGCTTTAGTGATGCCTGTTTATCTCCCTTTTTCTTCTTGGAGCACTAACTACTGTGCCACACCACCATCTATGCTACAGCTGCTCTATCTAAAATTCCCAACTATGCAATACCACCAATACGTGGGTAGTTGCCTATTTATTTGGTATCCCATAGGCTAAAAATAAAACTCCCTAACACTTTTACGGGAATAAACTAAGAAGCAAATTCAGTCTCCAGTGCCTATTGCATTTTGGTCCTCTCTGAGAGTTAGTGCAACAGTGGACATTGCACAAGGAAGGAGAAATTGGAGCCAGGAGCTTTTTGTTATGTTGTCAGAAGCTACTAGCTGGTAGCAACCATCAGCCACTAAGGCTGGATATAAACTGGCACCATAGTTTCAAAAGACCCTGTAGTCTATTAGTCATTCCTGTGAATCATTTCTGTCCCAGAATTTTGCCTTTGCATGGCATGAAGGTCTGCATGCCCAGATGGAAAACTGTCTCATGCCCAGCCCTGTCATTCAGTTTGCATCAGAAAGATGGCTCATGCCATATCTATGGGGAGGGAGAGTGCTCAGCTGCTGGCTGGTTGGCCTCTGCTTTCCAAAGCTATGGGAAGTATAATCAGCCCACAGGTGCACCCAAACCATGTTTCCAACCAACCAACAGCCATGTGACTGATCTGGATCAGGACCTGACAGGGCAAAAAGTTTCAGATCCTTATTTTCCTTCCTGTTGTGGTCTTGCATGGATGCCCCCAACAACAGTTGTTACTGAGATAAGAAAAATAAGCAGGCTGGCACCCAACCTCTCGCTTTAATGTGCAGCTTGGCTCCCAAATACTTTACTCAAGACTGATTTTATGAGATAAAATTATACAATTTTGCCAGTTTTGTTAAATAGGGCCCCTTATTGGGGTGGTAAATGGATCACCCACTGCTGTAATTTCAGTATTTAGGGCACTGAGTGAAGTGTCTGCTCCCATAGGTTCACCTGCCTGCCTTATGTCCATCTGACACACAACAGACCCCTTGAAGCAGTTGGTACCTGAAAGCAAGTGGACATCCTGGAAGCAGGTGGTCATCAAGTCACCACAAACTCTTTCTGGGTGCCATGCTATCAATGTGGCATCACCAGTGTTAGTTTCACCACAGTTATATGGTGAGGGGAACGTGTTTTATGTGCCATATTGGGCCCTGCCCTTCCTTGGGCCCTGACTCCTTTAAACCAAATTGAAAGGATTTAGTGGAAGGCAGTTTAATACAACCTGAATTGGACCTTCCTCCACCCAACCCAACATTCAGCTACCAAGCACCAGATTTCCCTTCTTATTCAGACATTTTCCTTTGGGATATAAAATGATGATGAGCTGCTTCCTGATGAGTTGATGTCCAGATCTGAAATAGTAGGGTAAGGCCTGAGTACATGTGGTTTGTGACAAGACCTGCCCCTGGATAAGGAACCAAGTGGCAGAGCAGAAATGGCAGTGCAGGTATATCAGCATGTAAAGGTGGAGCTTGATATACACCATAGTTTTTCAAAGAATGAACCTGCATGATATAATATCAGGTGGTCATTGGCCCCGCTGATGCTGTATACTGCATGTACTTGTAAACATGCTCAGGATTGTACTACAAGTCTTACATTTAGTTGGCAAAGATTTGGGATGCCCTCTCCTAACAAATCACATCCTGTATGTCCAGACAGATCAGTCATCTCAGGTGCCGACACACTGGATTATCAATACATGTACACTCACATGGGTGTAGGCATTTGACTTTAAACAATAACCAACAACCTACCATAAGTACAACTACTCCATAGGCACACCCTCTGCTATTTATAATAAATACCCAATTGCTATCAATACCAGTATATCACTAGCAGATGAAATCTATAAATTCTTGCTTTGCAATTTCAAAATTTGTATCTTTTCTTAGCTGTAACTCTTTACAAGTAAGTGATGTCACAGATAGGAGTATTCAATCAGGGGAAAACTACTATCAGAAACACCCAGTCACTAGAGGCTCAAGATGCACAGGGACCCTTGACCCTGATTCAGACTCTTAGGCTATGGCCCAGCAAGGTCTTTTAGATTGTGCCTCATTAGTCACATTGTAAAGGCACAAGTCAAAAATACACCTGGGAGTTTGAAAGGTAGCAGTGACACACAGCTTTCTCAATCTGGACCATAAGAGTTTTGAACACTTTCTTCTAAGAAAGTGACATGCCGCCAAGTCATCCAGAATGGATCAGTAAGTCTGAATCTACTATTTGTTTTCTACAAAACAAAATAACACTCAATTTTAAGGATTTTTCCGGAGGATGGCTTACCATTAAAACAGGTCTTCTTTTTGATATCACTGCTTCGGAATGTCTATTATTGATGTAACCGTATTTACTTGAATATAAAGCACATCCTATACTTATAATTAAAATACCGCATCTACTCAAATCTAATTAACCATCAACTCTAATGTGTACCCTGATTTTGTAGACTGAATTCAGCTGAAAAAGGTGAACATTAGATTTGAGTAAATACAGTATTAAAAGAGTACACTTAGGTGCCTGTCAAGCACCCATTCTCCCAATGTATTAGTATATTGAGGGGAAAACAAGGGGGTACTTGACCCCACACTGTAACAACTGAATCGCACGCGCTCATGTAGAGAGAGAGAGAGAGAGAGAGAGAATTCTCAATTTTTTCCCCTCCAGCAATCTTCTACCTGCAGCTGGGTCTGCTTGTGGATTTGCCCTTTTAAAAGCAAGCTTCCCCACTGCATCGGACAGGCTCCCATCCTTAATGATTTATCAAAGAGGCAGCCAAAACAATCCACTCTCTGTCAAAATCCCACCACACAAAAGGGCCTCCCACCCAGCCTGCCCTGGACCTCACCGACCTAGTTGGGTTAGTTCAGTGCAAGAGGAAAATTAATCCCTTTGCAGCCAGGAATCGATTGAGACAATGGAGGCGATGCTCGAGCAGTTTATGTCTGTATCATCCCCCTTGCCAGAGCTTTGTCCTTGTGCAGCCAGCTTAGCAGGGCTCCTCCTGGGAAATAGCCCAGGGCCCCCCAATGGCCTGGCCCCGACCTGTCCTAGTGTGCCAGCGACACTGGGTGGTTTGCGTGTGTGACTGCGGAGTGCGTGGATGGCTTATTTTAAACAGAGGTTTCTCGTTGACTTTACTGACGGCGCTTAAAGTTTTACAGGATCCAGGCCCCAAATGTTTAGAGTTCCACAGGATGAGATTGAGCAGATCAGGGTTTGAAAGCAGCTGCCTGTGGTCATGGTGGAGATGGATCAGGAGACAGAAGCCCAGAGAGCGAGCAAGCTGAATTCAGAACAGATTTTATTCAGGCCAGGCTGCGAGGCCTTGGTGTCAGTTTCCCCTTGTCTGCTGGTTCTTCTCTTTATGCAAATGGCTGAGGAACAGCTGCCTTATGAGGAGTGACTCATTTCCTGCTCTTGTGTCACATTCTGGTCAAGCCAGTTTGGCAATGTCTCTCCTCCTCCTCTACTCCGCTCCCCTTTGGGTGAGATGGGATGTACAGTCCCTAGCAGGACTTTCAGGAAACAGCGTCAAAGACACACAAATCCCAGCACCAAACCCTGGAGCAATTTTTCTTTATGATAGTGGTGATCATAATAATGATGATTATTTTACAGATAAAATCCAGCCCCCTTTCCTTCTCCAGTCTGGGTGGGTCACTGCAGCCTGAAGCTCACAGAAGGAAAGCTGGTTGGATCTGATCTGGAAATAAATTTCTTTGGCTAAAAATAAAGCAGTTAAGTAAAAGAAAAGGCAACTTGCTGTCTAAATTTAAACTCCTCACTAATACTCCAGATCATGCATTCTCAGCTATTCCACAGTTCAAGCTGCCGTCAGTTTAACGCAATATAGAAAGCAGGAGACCCATCTTCAGAATTTGTATTTTGCCATAGATTATAGGTGTTTGAGAGAATCCACTGAGACAGTGCACAGAGCATGGCTTCTCAAACATGTGGGGGCAATCGCTATTGTAAGTGATACACATTGCATCCTATGGTCCCTGATTTCATTTTTATCCTTTCTCAGTGGAGTTCAGAAGGTATATCTCTCTCACCCCCTTCCCATCTCCACTGTATTAACTTAATGAATGGCAAATACATGAACCTATGCATTAACTTAAATAATTAAATTTAAATTATTAAATGTTAATGTCCAGTCCACCCAGCCATTCCAGTATAGAGTGGTCTATATTGGAAAAAACCAGACATTGGTCCTGTGTAAGGTCTTGATGGACACTCAGATATAATGTGATATTTTGTTGAGGAGCACCACAGTCACACCGAGGGGCAGAGACAAGATCCCACTCAAATAGTGTGTCCTGGCAGACATCGTGTTGGGTATGGATTCTGTTCAGAGATGGTGAGGTAGGTCAAAACGTGGCACCTTTCATGTAGGTCATCCACGTAACTGCCTGTATTTGTGCGTTCAGCAGCCCATTTAACTTTCCATTGTGTGTTGATGTTAAAATTGTTAGATAGCTCTTGTGTGAATGCCAGAGAGGAGTTCCTGGATTTAAGCCTGCCAACTGATAGACGAGGAAGATCAATGTGCAGATAAGTTGTTCCTAATTTTTTTGTATTCTTTCACTAAGGCATCATACCTTCTTAGAGCTCCACCTCCACATTTTACCACAACAGGCTTATAGGGTAGACCAAGACATAACAACTAGTCCAGATGTCAATCAGTGAGTTGCAAATCTTTGCAGGTTTTTTGTTGTTGAAAGTTGTGCCTCACCTGAAACAAATCCCCAACATGCAACCAGAATGGTGAGAATAGACATTTTGCCTCTTTATTTCTATTTCAAAAGTTGTACTTCCTCCTACCAAAAATATGTACTTAAAACAGCTGCTTATTGACTAGTGCCCATAAACAATAATACATTTACTCTCCCTGAGCTCAAGATACTTTTGAAATAATATCTATATTGACAGCTTTGTCTGTATTTAGGAGCACTACTCCAACCCCTTGGTTTGGTCCTTATGTCTCAACTTAATTTACAGCATCATGATGCCAACATTTCCCCAAATCCAGAGTAACTACGGGAGCACATAAGAGACTTTACGTGTACCCGTAGTTACTGCATCACCTAGTGAAAACGTATGGGAAATTCATATTGGAATCCAGAGTCAATTGTTCTTACACCAGAACAAGGACTCCACGTATTTACTCTGGATTTTGCCCATTGTGTGCATGTACTTTCAGGCAAGTGGCTGTCATAATTTCTCATCAAATAGAAGCATTGCACTTGTCCACATGCATCTCAAGTTGTGAAATACATGGAACAACAGTTCAAGACCTTAGAGATGCTATGGAATGCATGCCAATCCTTTGGGTATGGATGGCTAGGCTAGCAGAGTGTGAAAGCATTTTTCACATGTTGGTTTATGTGGCTCTTGAACCTCCTTTTCCACAGAAAACAATTCAACATGCTCCCAAGAAGCATTAGTTTGATATAAAAGAAGTAAAACAGTGAAAGAGCTTGCCATTTATCAAATGGCACGTGAAAGTGACTAATAGGATTGCCATATGTCCTAAAAAATGGACAATCCAGATTTTTTTTTGGGATTGTGTTCACATACTGAGACAGATCAGTTTCAGATTAAGATTGTACCCTCAAGTCTAGGGTGATAATTTTCTTCCACAAAATTCCACAAATTCTGTCCCATTTGCCAGTATGTGAACACAATTCCCCAAAATCAGGATTGTCCCTGTTTTTCCAGGACATATGGCTACCCTATAGGTTGCCTATATGCCCATTAGCATATGGACATATATGATAACCCTATATGCCTATTAGCATGTGACCCATTTGCCATTAATTTTTTATTTTCTTTGTAAACCAATTTGTGAACCTTTAGTTGAAAAGCAGTATATAAATACTATGGCCTATATCCTAAAGTGAAATTAAGCCCCTTGCTCCGGAGCAGTTAAGATGACTTTCCATAAGATAACACTAGAGGGTGACGTAACTGCGTGGACCCATAACTGCTATGGATTTTGCCCTATGATAGATATGTCCCCAGGGTGACCCTATAGAATGGAGGACAGACTGCCTGTATCTTTAACCATTGCATAGAAGAGGGAATTGAGGCAGGTGCTGCTTTTTAAACTGTTCTATGATGATTTAAATGTGCCTAAATTCCCTCTTCTATGCAACAGTTAAAGGTACAGGCACTCTGCTCTCCATTCTATATGATCACCTTGTATGTCCCGGAAAACCATGACAGTCCCCGTTTGGGGGGTTTGCATTCACATACTGGCAAGTTTGACAGGGGGTCCAATCCTGGTTTTGTGGAAGAGGATTATGGCAATCCTTTGCATGGGCTGTTAGTAGAATTATCATACAATGTTTTGAGGTAGATGTTTTTAATTAGTGAAATAGTGCTCAATCAGAAACACATAGTACATAGTACATTCCCTCTGATTAAACTGAAAATAAATGTCCAGGACTGAAACATGTTTACTTCTCTCTTCTTATCTTGATTCAATCCACTGCCCATCAACCTGTTTGCCAGTGATTATTCTTTCCTGCATTCACTCTGAACATTGAACAGAGATGCCAATTCTAGGAAAGATTGGGCTTCATCAGTAGATGGGGCACATTCAGCAGCATTTCACAAAAATCTGGGTTGGATCCACAAGTGGGATATAAGCCAATTTGAGGTGGGATACATGGCACCTAGCTCAGCCACCACTGAAAATACAGAGCTGAAAATACCAGGTACTGGGGAGGGCAGGCTCCTGATGGAAGAGAGGGCATGGTGCTTTACCCTGAATAGGTGAGAAGACATGATGGTGGAAAGGGGGGATGGCTGTGTTGTTGACAGTGATCCAAGACTGCATTCTGCTTTGACTTCCGAGCTGGAATGCTTGAATTCTGATTTTTGCAAAATAACAGCATGAGTGTGTTGTGTATGTTGTTCTCTAATGCATGTTGTTCTCTAACGTATGTTATGGGTGACAAAAGTGGCTAAGACACTGTGCCTGTTAACCAGCAGGCCGGGGTTTGATTCCCAGGTCGGCCCCACAAGATAGGGTGAACTCCTGTCCTTAGCCCAGATCTTCAATGCCAGTTGGATCCAATCGTATTGGTTCTGCCTTTCCATTGGACTAATTCAGTGGTGTGGAGAGGGGGGATTTGCTGCTTGGGTAACAGCCTATCCTCCATAACAATCCAACCCAGGCTTTCGTGCTTGGCATGCAGCGTATGCAGCGCAGAGCATGATACCATAGTCTTTCAAGACTGACGGAGGCCTGCTTCTCTAATGCAACTATTCAGCATTGTACGTTGCCCTGAGTTTGCTTTTCTCAAGGAAGGAATTGTTTATTTTTTGTTACTTGCATGTTCATGTGCTTCTTTTTATCATTTTATTGCAGTATTTTCATGTTAATTGAATTTGGACTGTTTTGATACAGAAGTTTGTCAGCCATATCACAACACATACATATGTACCCCATTCACTGGTGATGAGGTGATCAAATTTTCAACACAATCAGATTTTCAACACAATCTTAATCAACACAATCTTAAGCAAGTCTTAAGTCATCTTTTAACAACACCTTTACATTTACCTACTCAGAAGAAACCTCCATTGAAATCAATGGAATTTATTCCAAGTGTAAATCTAGGACTGCAACCTAACATACATGCTGGCAAGTAGCAACAAAACACCCCAAACAGAAATACTGTACACACAGTAAAAAGCACAGGCGAAGCCACAAATCAGTTCAACTCCTGGCTTGAAAGATCTTAATGAACATCCTTCCAAGAAAATCTCAGCCGGTTCTTGCATCAGTCACAGGAATACAGACCAAACAGGAATTGAGAAGGCCGAATAACAGAACACCTACAAGTTGTCACAAGTTGTATGGTGGGTGTACCTAATACAAGCAGAGTGAGAGAAAAATCCTGTATATACATGAATGATGTGGTCTGCAATATTTGATCCCAGCAGGGTGACAGTTTCTTGGTGTGTGGGAGGATAATTGCTTTCTGTTCATTGTCTACTAATTTCCAGACATAACCAAGGCAGAAAGCAACCAGATTATTTCTTGGTTCCCAGCCTATTTTGTTGCCAGGCTGCTGCTGGATGCCTAACAGCCAGCAAAATTGTCAAGGATGCAGCTTGCAAGAGTCCCAAGAGGGAAGCAATCTTACAACAGCTACTCCAGGAGCACCAAAAAGAGAGGGTGGCAAGGGGGTGGGGATGAAAAAACATGTGCAGACAGGCGCCAGAATTCAGCTTCCTCACCACCGCAACAGCTGTGACATGGACCTCTGATGAAAAGTTATTAACTAGAGCATTCCCTGACATCACTACTTTCCACACAGATGCCTGTTCTGAACATGTTCTGTCTGAAGTAATGCTTGTGGAGTTCCTTTCCACATCCACTCTCCGAGGATTGCGTGAATAGGCTTTGGGGTCAACTCTGATTTCCTGGATGACTCAGTGAGCCTCAAGGCACCCCAAATATTACATGGAGGCATGCCTATGTTCATGTGACTGCATGGATTAGCTGCGATGACAAATAACACATATGCAATTAAGAATTTGCATCCATGTAAGTGGCATCACAAGGTTTAAGCAGACGTATGTTCAAATATATATTTTTCAACACACACACCCACCCCTTCTCTACAACAGCTTGCACCAAAAACATCTGATCAAGACTTTCATATGGAAGCAGAGAGGAACTTCTATATAATTTTTTTACATTGACGTTTTTTGTCTCCTTATATATACAGTGACCTGTGCCCTAGTCCACCAAAGAAATTCTCAGTTTTACACAGTGCCTTCTATCAACTGACCTGTTGTAGTAGTGGTAAGGGAGACGCAGTTCTGAACCGTGCAATTCAACTGTGTCCCTTCAGCTACCCCTTGGAATGAAGAAAGGTGTTAATTTAACATTGTTGTCAGATACTCAAGTGCAGTAAGACTAAAGGCGTATCTCCTGAATGGCAGCTTTGAAACCAAGATCTGGAAGGAAAGCCAGGGTTCACAAGCTCCAGTTCAAAAAGTAGGAGCTTGTCATTCAGAACTATGGCATGAAAATGCTTTCGAATTAGACTTAATTCAACAATACCATTATTACTAATAATAATGTAAAAGAATATGTATATAATGCTTTTCAACATAACAGTTCATAAAACATTTGTTTTTCAAAGTTTCCCTGTCCAATACTGGCTTACAATTCATAAAGACGTAGAGAGACACCAGGAAACATACTCTGGAAAAGGCACCATGCTGGGGTGTATAGTTACTCCATACGGTCTAAGCAGTGGTGAGCTTCAGGGGGTTCTCACAGGTTCTATAGAACCCTTTGCTAATGAGTGCCTGGTTCCAAGAACCGGTTAGTAATGGAACATAGAACCTGTTGTTAATTTAGGTTATTAGGACATAGAACCTGTTAATTTATTTGAATCCCTAAGAGTCTAAGAGCCTGACAGCCCAATCCTAAGCCTGTCTACTCAGAAGTAAGTCAATGGAGCTTACTCCCAGGAAAGTGTGGATAGGATTGTAGCCTGAATTTGTTACTTCTGCTTTCCTTGAGAAATCAAAAGTGATATATACAAGCTCTACTATAGAGGCCTTAGATCAGTGGTTCTCAATCTTCCTAACGCCGTGACCCCTTTATAAGTTCCTCAGGTTGTGGGGACCCCAACCATAAAATTATTTTTGTTGCTACTTTATAACTGTAATTTTGCTTCTGTTATGAATCTTAATGTAAATATCCGATATGCAGGATGTATTTTCATTGTTACAAATGAAATGTGTGTTCTATGCACACATTGAACACAATGGGATTTATTTCAGAGGATTGGGCATAGGATTGGGCCCTGAGGCTGCAATCCTATCCACATTTACATGGGAGTAAAGGCCCCCCTGACTATAATGGGATTTATTTCAGAGTAGGCATGCATAGGATTGGGCCCTGAAGCTGTCAGTCAGCCCCAGTGCGTGTGCAGCTACAGCCGGAGGTCTGGCAAGCCTGACTTAGCTCCCTGCACCAGGGTCTTCAGGCGACCCCAAGGAAACCTCTAGGCGACCCCAAAAGGGGTCCCGGCCCCAACTTTGAGAAACGCTGCCTTAGATGATCTTCTGAGAGCTAGAGAGAGACTGTGCATGGTTTCTGGCTCTCATGCTTCCTGACACTACCGGATTTTCCATAGTGGAGACTTTTTATGGTCTTGGCCCCAGTCATCACAGAGGCCAGGATTGCCACAGATAGAGAGGGTGTTCCCTTTTGCCAAATGTAGAGATCCACCACTTAAAAAAGCAAAAGGTATCTTTACCCTATTAACAAGGACAAGAAGAGAAGCCAAGCCTGCTTTCTTCATCTCAATATTGCTATTTTTATATTTTGGATGCAGCAGTGTTGGTAGGCTTGTCAAGCTGCAATCAAACCAAACATTTTTGAAAGCCAGGGATGGAAAGAGCTAAAGGAGTCACCACTGCTGAGGGCAAAGACAGCTGTAGGACTTAAGAGGGGGTGACAGCTGGTTTTTCCACTGGTGCAGGTCCAGCATTGTAGCCTGTGCTATAGAAATGCAGATCAGCAAATCAAATGCTGGATCAACCCTCGGAGCAACAGAAGTGCTATCACATCATCTCCATCAACTTTAATGTGAGACATCTAACATTTCCCTTGAAGCTTAATACCTCCAGTGCAATCATGTGGCCGCCTCATCCCACAGGGTGGTTCAGCATTGGGTATCCTTAAGCACAGTATAGCATGGGAGTGTTTTGGCAGATACCACCACCACCTCAACGCATGCATATTAATGCACAGTTAGAACAGCACTGAAGGCAGCCACCCGGCTTGCCTGCCTCAAGGACCACCACTTTCGGATCCAGACACTGCTAAGAAAACAGCAGGAAGAAAAGACCCCATGGGAACCCGTGGGATCCCATGGGTTGATGATCTAATGGGGAAAGGGGCCCATGATGGGTGGGAGCTCCTTAAGAGGCAGCTTCTACAAGCACAGTCAGAAACAATTCCAATAAAAAAGAAAGGGAGGAAAGTGCTGAAAAAACCAGGTTGGCTCCACAGGCAACTTGGGGATCAGCTGAAGTTAAAGAAAGAGAAGTATAGGGAGTGGAAGACTGGAAAGATCACCAGAGAGGAGTACAGGCAGGTAGCCCAGTCCTGTAGGGAGGGGGTCAGGGATGCTAAAGCTCAGTATGAGCTGAGGCTGGCCAGGGGAGTCAAAGATAACAAAAAGAGCTTCTTTAGATATGCCCAAAGGAACAGGAGGAGAGACAAGGGGTTGGGGCTGCTCTTGGACAAGGATGGACAACAGGTGTCTGGAAACCAGCAGAAGGCGGAGCTGCTCAACTCCTACTTTGCATCCGTCTATTCACAGAAGGAGGACTGTGCAAATGGGAGTGCGGGATCATTGACTGATTCGGGGATGTGTTTACATCCCCTAAGAGGTAATGAAAACATGGATGGTGCAGAACAACAGATTAAGATTGACAGAGAACTGGTTCGAAACCACTTAACTGGCCTAAATGAATTCAAGTCATTTGGACCAGATGAGCTGCATCCTCGAGTTCTTAAGGAACTGGCAGATGTCCTTGCAGAGCCTTTGTCGATCATCTTTGAGAAATCCTTGAGGAGTGGAGAAGTGCCACTGGACTGGAAGAGGGCAAATGTAGTCCCAATCTTTAAGAAGGGGAAAAAAGAAGACCCGGGAAAGTATACACCAGCCAGTTTGACTTCAATCCCGGGCAAGATATTAGAGCAAATCATAAAACACACAATTTGTGCACATCTAGACAAGTACTCGGTGATCAAATCAACCCAGCATGGATTTACCAAGAATAAATCTTGCCAGACAAATCTGATCTCCTTTTTTGATCGGGTTACGAGCTTACTGGACAGTGGCAATGCTGTGCATGTCATTTATCTTGACTTCAGCAAAGCATTTGACAAAGTCCCACATGATATTTTAATTAGGAAGTTGGAAAAATATGGGCTAGACAGGGAAATTGTAAGGTGGATCTGCAACTGGCTCGATGGCCGCACTCAAAGGGTTTTAGTAAATGGTTCTGTGTCAACCTGGAGGTCAGTTTCTAGTGGGGTACCCCAAGGCTCTGTCTTGGGCCCAATTCTCTTTAACATTTTCATGAATGACTTGGAGGAAGGGATATGGGGGAGCCTGATCAAATTTGCAGATGACACCAAACTGGGAGGAGTAGCAAACACATCAGAAGATAGGAGAAACCTCCAGGAGGATCTGGATAAACTGGAATCCTGGGTTGTAACAAACAGAATGAATTTCAACAGGGAGAAGTGCAAGGTTCTGCACTTAGGCAATAAAAACCAAAAATACAGGTATAAAATGGGGGATACTTGGCTTGGCAGCACAACATGTGAGCAGGATCTTGGAGTCGCCGTGGATCACAAGCTGAACATGAGTCAGCAGTGTGATGTGTCTGCAAAGAAGGCAAATGCCATTTTAGGCTGCATTAAGAGGACTGTAGCTTCCAAGTCACGAGAAGTTCTAGTTCCTCTTTATTCAGCATTGGTCAGACCTCACCTTGAGTACTGTGTTCAGTTCTGGGCACCTCACTTTAAGAAAGATGCAGCCAAACTGGAGCAAGTCCAGAGGAGAGCGACAAGAATGATCAGTGGGATGGAAGGGAAGCCCTACGAGGAAAGGTTGGGGGGACTTGGGATGTTCAGCCTGGAGAAGAGGAGGCTGAGGGGAGACATGATTGCCCTCTTCAGATACCTAAAGGGTTGTCATATGGAGGAAGGGGCCAATTTGTTCATAGCTGCTTCTGAAAGCAGAACTAGAACCAATGGGTACAAACTGCAAGAAAGGAGATTCCGGCTGGAAATCCGGAAAAAATTCCTGACAGTTCGGGCAGTTCGGCAGTGGAACAGATTGCCAAGGGAGGTGGTGGACTCTCCCTCACTGGGGATCTTCAAGCAGAGGCTCGATGAGCACCTGTTGGAGATGCTCTAGGGGGAATTCCTGCTGCAGGCAGGGGGTTGGACTAGATGACCTACTAGGTCCCTTCCAACTCTATGATTCTATGATTCAAACTCCAACATCTCCTGGCACAGGCTGGAATTCCAACAGTTTCCCCATAGCCCTTGGGTTACAGCTTTGCTGCCTCTGATTTTCAGAGGCAGATTCTTGATTTGAGGTCAACGGGAAGTGACGGCTTTCAATCATGGAACCCTCTGAATACAGCCCTCCAACTAATGCTAACAGTGCAATCCTAACCATGTCTACTCAAAAGTAAGTCCCAATGTGTTCAATAGTACTTACTCCCAAGCAGTGGCACATGGTCCATAGCAGGCCTCCGTCAGTCTTGAAAGACTATGGTATCGTGCTAGGCGCTGCATATGCTGCATGCGAAGCACGAAAGCCTGGGTTGGATTGTTATGGAGGATATGCTGTTACCCATGCAGCAAATCCCCTCTCTCCATGCCACTGAATTAGTCCAATGGAAAGGCAGAGCCAATACGATTGGATCCAGCTGGCGTTGCAGAACTGGGCTAAGGACAGGAGCTCACCCTGTCTTGTGGGGCCGACCCAGGTCACGAACCCTGGCGTGCTGGTTAACAGGCACAGCGTCTTAACCGCTTGCGCCACCCACGGGGCATGAGGTAACATGCCACGGGTGCATGCAACTACTGGGCATGAGGGTACCTATCTGCCCCACTTCTCCACAACCTTCACAGGCAGCCGGGGAAGCGTTCCCCAGCTGCCTTCAAATTGTGCAGGCACGGCTTCCATGGACCTGTGCCTGCACCCTTCAAAGGAGGTCAGGGAAGGCTTCCTCGGCTGCCTGAGAACTGTGCAGGTGCAGCTTCAGCGAAGCCATGCCTGCGCCCTTTGCAGGTGGCCAGGGCAATCTGCGAAGTGTGTAGGTGCATCTTGGGGGTGCGGTTACGATGACATCGTGACATCAAGTGGTGTCATGAAATCATGTATGCCATGGGGTGCGGAGCACATTTGAAGTGCCCCTGCTCCCAGAAAAGTGTTATTAGGACTGCAGCCGACTGACTGGCAAGGATCAAAATGGTATAATGGAAGTATTTTTTAAATTGTTCCAGTAATATGGAAACAGATAACACTTAGCATGTTTGCCACCTCAGGATTTCTTAAAAAGACAACAATATGGAAAGATACAATACCTCTGTCCTCAACAATCCCTAAAAGAAAAAAGAGTACCAACAGCATCTTTTTTTAATAAGTGTCTCTTAAAAACTTCCCACCTTCTTACATTCCCTCCAGAAGTAACCTTTCAAATGTCTGAGAGAAACCATTTGTATTTGTTTCAAATTATTATATAGTTCCCACTTCCAGTTCTGTTTCTTTTATCAAGCTTACACATGTCAAAAGTGGGATATTGGCAAGGAAAGTGGGGATGATGGAGAAAGCTGATAATGCAAGCCCAGCTCTGTACATACCTTTTTGTGGGGAAATAGCTTCATAGTTTGTGCAGTCCACATTATGGTAACAAGCACTAGAAGAGTTCTCATTTCCTCAAATTAAAGCCCAGAGGAATTTTCCTGATACTTTTTAATTTGTTAAATTGTCACCTTTTTCTTCCAAAATAACGCAGGATGCTTAGCACTCAGGTTTTCCAGCATTTAGAATTGCAAGTGGCAGCGCAATCCTAACTTGCACTGTTAGTCCAGTATGCCTGTGCTGTATCCAGTGCAAGTTTGGGGTTGCTGCCATGCTACTGTGGGGCAAGGGAAAACTTTTTCCCTTCCCCCAGGTAGGACTGCACCAACTCCAATGGGTCTACTTTATTCTGCGCCACCACTGGAAGCAGTGCAGAATTTGGTAGATGCGAGCTGCATGAGGAAGCAGGTTGGGATGCAGACCATCACTGGGTTCCAGCACTGCCACCCAATCCCCAACCGGCCACCTACCTGGGAATAACACTGCTTGCCCTCCTTCTGCCTTGGAACACCCCTCCTGCCTTCTCCCTGCAGCCAACACATCTTGTCCCTGGTGCTTGCATTGGCGAAGAGAGGCTGTGCACATCTGTGCATTGGCACAGGGAGGCAGACACACATCTGTGCACCAGGCTAACCAGCCTAATTTCCTGAACAGTGACACAAAAGTGCTTTACAGAACCTTTGCAACATTCCTGGGCCAGCAAAAGGTACTTGTGCTTGGTCTGGGTGCAGGCGGGGAACATTCATGTCACCAAGCAATGTCACCAAGCAATGTATCAAGCCAGTGATGTTTTGGTCGACCATTCAGTCATTTGCTGCTGACTTCCAACCGCATGTCCTGCAGTGCTATTGTGTTGTCATTGGCATGTAGAATGTGGTTCTACCACTGAAGTTGAGCTTCTCTCATCTTATCAGTGACTGAAGCAGTGCCATATCGCTGCCAGATGTCATCACTGCAGATGTGGTCAAAGTGAGCAATGTCATCGATTCACCGCAGCATCCTTGTCAGCATGGTACTGAGAACATCATATTCAGTTTATTTTGTCACTGGCCAGCATTCAGCTCTGTAAAGTGCGATTGGCTATGTGACTGTCCAATAGGTCTTTGATTTAATATGGTCATTGATCTTATCACTGAGGACACCAGTCATGTGTGCCACTTTGTCCAAGCTGTATTTACTCATGATGTGGTGTCATGATTCAGGCTTTTTGGGGTTTTATTTTTAGGTTTTTTACCCCAAGAACACAGTGCTGGACCCTTGCTAATAAAAAGGCAGAAAAGCTCTCAGTTGTTTCATCTTCAGCCTCACCACGTCTTGGCAGACCTGATGAATGACAAATATGAACTTTCAGAAAAACATCTTCCATCCTCCTTCATTAAGCCTGCTGCAAAGAATATAAACAAAGCTCAGGCCCGCTCCCCCCACAGGTGAACTCTGTGCAGGCTTTATCTCTACCACCATGTTATCATCAGTTCAATCTAGCATGAAACCAGTCAGCTACGGGAAGATCCCACTCCTGCCTGCAGAAGCAAAGATTTTTTTCCTGAATTAAGTGGTTCTTAGCAAACAACACCCCTCGTTCTCCCAAGCCCTCATTGTCACCAACAAAATTCAGCAAAAGAAAGAAAGATCAGCATTAAAAGCAAAAAGATGCAGGGTACCATCAATAGTCTTTCTAGAAAGAATTACTTTAGCTCAGGGGTCTCCAAACAGATCAGGTGTTTGGAGACCCCTGGTGTTTGGTGGACCATGGAAAGTAAGTTTCAACATGTGGACCATGGGGACAAATGTTGAAAAAACATTGTTTGAGGGCTTTACATGTAATAGCCAATAAATTGAAATGAATCCAGAAACGAATCGGGAACCACATGACATTGTGGTTACATACAGTGGTGGGGTTCAAATAAATTAACAATAGGTTCTATGTCCCATTAGTAACCGGTTCTCAGAACCAGGCGCTCATTAGCTATAGAACCTGTGAGAACCCCCTGAAGCCCACCACTGTAATACCAGCCTTTGTGTGGAGCATGCAACTTTTATGGCACATGTGGACTCAGTGGCAAAGTTCAGCCAGATACAAAGCCCAGAGACAAGCATGCACTGGCTGTTTAGGCCATTTTCAGGTTCACATGAAGAAACTGTTTACGGTAAATGTCCAACTGGGCAGAAGTTAAAGCAAAACTGTCAATATATATCATTTGGCAAATACAGGAGTTTGGCACAGTTGTGATTGGTCAGCAGTATGCCCTTTCACACTTACCCCCTAAGCACAAAATGTAACAGTAAATTTACCAAATTTTCTTAGCACATAAAGAACATGCTGTTCTTCTGTCAAACTCAGGTCTTACCCTACAATCAGTAGTAACTATGGGAGCACATATGGGAGAACATTATGTGCACCCGTAGTTACGGCACCACCTAGTGAAAACCTTTGGGAAATTCATATTGCAATCCAGAGTAAATTGTTCTTACACCGGAGCAAGCATTCCCCGTAGTTACTCTGGATTGCATCCTAAGTGTGAAAATGATTACTGGTAATTTTTAATGACATAAGTATGAAACTTCTATTTTTACCAGGGTGCACAGGCTGTGTGTTCCTCTATCCTTTTCCTAGCTCAATGATAAAAGTGATGACGTTATAGAATGAACTATACCATAACAGACTGCATGATAAGAGTCCTTCTGCATGCTCTTCAATATGAAAAAGAAACTGCCGGGAAATCAAAACTAGGAAAGCAAGGAACAAACAAGATCAGAACATCCAACCCTAATGCCGCATGCTGGTTCCAGGACTATTTTTTATATATGACTTTTTTTAAAAAAAAAATGTGACACCCACCCCTGTAATCTGAAATGGTAGCTTCTGCTCTTCCACCTCCATCTACCCTATATGTAGACTCAGGCTTTAGAAATCAAGATTCAACAGACAGTGCACTTTCAAGGCCACTTAAAAGGAGACTTGTCATTGTCTGTTGCTGCCTGGACCAAAGCCAGGCTTTTTGAAGGTCAAGCACTGGGAAAGTACAGGAAACACTGAATGCAGAGACGTGCTGCCTGATCACAAGGAAAAGAGGGGACAAGAAAGATTTTTTTCCCAGGATACAAGGCTAAAAAAGAGGACATGCCCCGGAAAAAAGAGGATATATAGTTACCATGCCATATGTGATAACGGCAAAAGCAGACAAGAATCCCCAAAATACAGGACACCAAAGACAAATGAAGGACATGACAAATACAAGCTAAAATGACTCATATATTACAGGACAGTACTTTCATGTGGTTAATTTAAACACTATGGCTGCAATCCTATACACACTTTCCTGAGAATAAGGCTGCAATCCTAAACACACTTTCCTGGGAGTATGCCCCATTGAATATAATGGGACTTCTGAGTAGCCAGGGTTAGGATTGTACCATAAGTACTATAGAACTTAATGGGACTTACTTCTGAGTAGACATATTTAGGATTGCACCCTATATTGCATTTAAAACTATTACATATAATTATTTACATTTAAATGATTAATTACAAGAAGGCTACATGCTTCCCGCTCTCAAGGAAAAGGGAACAATGAAGATTTTTTCCAGGACACAAGGTAAAAAAGGAGGACATGTCCTGAAACAAGTGAACATATGACTACCCTGTGATGAGGTGTCCTTGGACCAGTTTATTTGTTTACTTGTTTGTTTACACCTTGCTTTTCCCATTCCTAAAGCAAAATGCCAAGGTGGTTTACAAAGCTTTAGTTCCTTCCCACCTGCTGCCCTCATAACAACCCTATAGGGTAGGTGAGGTTGAGAGTGAGTGGCCCAACGTCATCTACAAAAGGTTAATGAACACAGGGTGACCATATGTCCCACTTTCCTGGGACATGTCCAGGATTTTAGCCTTTTGTCCTGGGAAAAAACTTCAATGTCCTCCTTTTCCTACATGTATACATGTAGCCTTCTTGTAATTAATAAATTAAATGTAATAGATATTATATTTTTACATTTAATAATAAGTAATGTAGTGTTTAAATTAAGTACCTAAAATATATGTTTTTAGCTTTTATATTGTCATGTCCTACATTTTTCTTGGATGTCCTTTATTTTGGAAGGGTCCTGTCCTCATTTTTTGGTTATGGCTGATGGTCACCCTGTTTGACCTGTTTTCTTCCACACCTCATTTCAACTCCCTTACCATTACACCATCCTGATTCCGTGTTTCTCCTCTAATGCAAACTTTTCTGGACCCAGAGCAGTTTCAGTGATATTCTGAGAATCAAAAACTGCCATCTTGGGGCACATCAGTCATTCACTCACTGGCATGTTAGGTCAGGGATACAAACCCGAGCATATAACTGGCCAATAGTATTCATGATGCCTAGTGGTGTACAGAATTAATGTCATTACGCAAGAAGCAGAAGATGACCCGAACTACCTTTTCCTCTCACTTAGGAACTGATTATCTGTAAATGACAGAAAAGAAAATATGCAAATCTTGATCATATTTTCAAGATATGGGAGAGTCCTATAATCACGTATTAATTATGTGAATAATTATGTGAATAATCACAAATATACATATGCATTTCATCTGTGAAGCTGTTGTTCTCGAAGGAGCTCTAACTGTATTCTGGATACAACCATGTTATTTGCTTGCTTGAATGCTGATGGCAAGACATGTGGCACAAAACTGAAGGGGAGGGAATGGAATTAAAATAAATTAAACTCACTGATATCTGCCAGTAGGCTGGAGGGAGAAGAATATGCATGGCACAATTGTATATAGGCAGAAGGTCTGGTCTAGAGGGTAGAGCCATCATGATGCCTAAAGATAACAACTGAAGATTGCCAGCTTGCGAACATTGGAAGATGAGTGGTGAGACCTTGAAGCTGCCGAAACTGCCCTAAGGAAGAGATAAAGGAATCAGAAGCTGTTTTTTTGGAGACAGACAGCCAGTGTGAATGATCAAGACAACTATAAGGTCCATCTTGTCTGTAGGACGTTCTTGAAGGACACAATCTCTTTGCTGATTATAAAATCCCTTGGAATTAGAATTGCCTGCCCATGGAAACTGCCTTGAATAAATCCAGAAGAAACGTAATGGCTGGAAAGGCGGTATATAAATACCTATGTTTGTTTGTATATCAGTGGCTTCATGGTTTGACATTTGCTTTGGGCTCTGAATTATCAGGGCCCCTTTGCATGGAATTAGCCCCCTGGGTGGCTGTTGGAACAAAGATATGAATGGGTTGTCCAGGTTCTAGTCACTGGACTTAAACCCCTATGACACAGGGGAAGGGAAAGACTTCAAGGCAGATTCAAGGTCTTACTGAAGGTTAAATGGCCTTTAATGGCAAATAAGAAGAGCTGCTACAGTTGTTTTATTTAATTGCACTGATATCCTATTATTCTTCCATCACAGAGCTTATGGTCAGTATAGAGAGCAAGATCCCAATGGTCTCCCATCCAAGCACTGCAGAAACCTTAAGCTGCTTAGCTTTAATGGGCTGATGCATCACAGGGATTCAGTCTCCATTTAACAGACCACCCATCCAATTGTTTTTCCACAGGTCAATTGAGATTTTTGGGCTTTTTGTCATGCATTATTATTCCATTGTTTATATATCACAATAGCCAATTGTAGACCCATTGAATCAGCCAGAGATATGACTGCTTCTGAAGAATAATATTGTACACAATAATCTTAAATGCGATGGAAAGAAGAGGGGAAAATGGGAATCCCACCACCATCACCCTTACTTGTGGATAAATCATGTTACTACTACCACTGAATTTTCAGGTCCTGTTACATGCAAAAAATCCCCACAACAAAACAGCAAAGAGCTGGAACAGGAAGATGATCCGGATGCAGGGGATCCAGATGCACCTGGAAGCAGGTGTTATATGTGTTCCCTGAGGAATCTGGTGAGCCGCTGTGAGATACAGGAAGTTGGACTAGATGGGCCTTTGGCTTGACCCAGTGGAGGCTTTTCTTATGTTCTTATGATGAGAAAGAAGATGCATGAACCGGGAAGGCAAGAGAATGGATAAGCAAGCAAGCAGGTGCAGATAGTGGCCACTTACGGTGTCCTTGTGGAGCTCCTGTGGAAGTCTCAGGGAGCCCAAGGCCTCTCAGGTGTACCTCTTAAGAAAAACAGACTTACAGAATTGTGGGTTCACTCACTTCCTCTCCTGGTCCTTCGTGCATGAGAGGAAGAGAGAAGAAGCTTTTAAACAACAAAATCCAGTTCTGCACACACTCAGGAAATTGCCTTTTTTTAATTAGTATTAGAACAACAAACCACAGTTAGTTAACAAACCACAGTTCTGAGTTTGCATATAATCCAGAGCTGCAATTACTTGTAAAATGAAAGCATATGCATTCTGTGGGTGGCGCAACCGGTTAAGACGCTGTGCCTGTTAATCAGCAGGCCAAGGTTCGAGACCCGGGTCAGCCCCACAAGACAGGGTGAGCTCCTGTTCTTAGCCCAGCTCTGCGACGCCAGCTGGATCCAATCGTATTGGCTCTGCCTTTCCATTGGACTAATTCAGTGGCGTCGAGAGGGGGGATTTGCTGCTTGGGTAACAGCCTCTCCTCCATAACAATCCAACCCAGGCTTTCGTGCTTGGCATGCAGCGTATGCAGCGCTGAGCACGATACTATAGTCTTTCAAGACTGACGGAGGCCTGCTTTAAGGAGGGGACAGGGATTATGTGCCATGCGCCTGTGGCATTTGGAGGCACATCCTTCTCGCATGACACTATGCAAAGCCAGCACAGGTTGCCAGGGCCCTGGAGCAAAACTGAGTTCGCCCACTGTCACCAGTTCTGAAAATTCATGTGGCGTCCTGACCAGGTGAGCCTTCTGGTGGGTATGCATCCTTGACCTCTGATGCCACACTTGACATAATGGTTTCAGGTTGCATCTGTATCTAACCCTTATGTACATGGAGAACAAGAAAGTAAATGACTATTAGATAAGAGGACAGTGTAAATGATGGTGCCTCATGTTTGGAATAAGTGGTGTATCCCTGAACATTCAACTGTTGGAAGGTAGGAACAAATATCAGGAAGAAACTAAAATACATATGACCAGGATTGTTCATCCTCTGTACCTATCAACCCACCCATCCGCCCACCCTGTCATCAGTCCTGTACTTAAACTAGTTATAAAGATCAATTACCATGAAAGATTAATTACCATGATATATTGGATTGTGCAAAATTGCTTATTGTTTGACTCACTCTGCCTCTCTTATTCCAAAGCTCATATTTGACTGATTGAAGGCTGTGCAAGAAGGCAAATCATGGTGATAGAAACTAATGATAAGTGTCCAACAGCTTCTAAATCAGTTTATATAAAGCCAGCAATGACCAAATGGACACCCTGAAGCATATTTCTTAAAAAGAACAATTTTTCAGTACAGTTCTTTTTCATAAACATAAATTATCTTTTAAAATTTTCTCATTAAAAAAATAAAGGAACAAAACAGATCAAAATGTTGTGGCAATTGCTAAAATTTTCGTGTCACATTCTGCATTCCTTTTTCTGAGCATTGCCCAGAAGTTTGATGCTCAGCCTTGAGCCACTTCTACAAATGTCTCCTTGGAGTCAGCAATTTTTGAAATGGAATACAATTCTTCATGTAGAGAGGGTGGGGGAGTAAAAATTGGGAATGGGGATTAGATGGTGCAGAAGTGCTAATGATCTGGATATGGTTATCAAGAATGTTTTTAATGTCCTATAAGGGCACACTCAGGAAACAGAGATCATTCATGTTTGTACACTGATGTTTGCAAAAAGAGTTTTAACATATTGAAATACTTTAGCAAGAACAATTACAATGTAGTTTTTGCAAAAGTATTCCAATATGGTTTTTTCCAATATGCTTTCCAATACATATTCCAATACTGTACAAAAAGAATTCCAATATGTTAAACCCAAACTCTCTTTAGACCACACAATAACATTAATGGGAGATGGTTTCAAACCAATACCACTATTAAATAAGGAGTTTTTCTGAAGACACTTATTGACAGTTACTTTATCACATTAGAATAAAATTGAGAAGAGTGTCAGAAGATACGCCTTAATATTTCAAACAGGTTAAAATCCAGTAGAATGGATCTAGTAATGCTTGCTTGGTTGTTCTCTCTTTGTCCCACTTTGTCCCACATTCACTGGATCTAAGAAGAGCAGAAAAGCAAATTTTTAAACCATCTACCGTATACCAAAAATGCATTCAACAGTTTAAAAGTTTATCAGAGTCTGACCAAAGTGTAAAATTCCAGTAGAAGATGACACAGGAGCTAAATTTCCCAACTCTATAGGTTGCCTAACTTCCTGCATCCCATGCTCAGCTCTTGACACTGATCAAACTCAATATGTCAGTCTAGTATGAACTTTTTATGACTTTTACAGACAAGAGAGAGAAAGAGGGAGAATAAAAATATTATACTTAATATCTGCTCCGTCAGCTAAGAATGAAAATATAAAGCCTGCGATTTGATAGAAATGGGACTAGAAATTTATTTATTTCCTATAATTTGTATCCTAACTTTTTCGCAAGAGAAAATGAGGTGCACAGGAGCCCAGCTGTATTATATAAGGAATGGTATGAAGGACATTGGGAATGGTGTTGGTGATGAAGCAAGTTTCTATTTTAATAGGCATCTACTGAAAATGATTGGTTGCAGTTTTGTGAGTGAGCAAGTAGAAAGAACACACACACAACCTGGGAATGCCTTGTCATGGGATTTGAGTTCCATCATGCCAACAATTTGAGATCAAGATATAGGAGACAAATATACAGCAGCCACCAACCATGATGATTAAAACAAAATCTCTGATGGCAAAAAAGTGGAGGATAGGAAGTTCAGTCAATTACCCTTTGGCTTTGTTGAAGTATCTGGCCACTAGATTCAAGATTTTGAGATGGAAAGCTACATAGCTTGGCTGGTGGTCCAGGCTAGTTCAAAGTCCAGGGATTCTGCCACATACTGAATATTCATAATTCCCCGGGGGGAACCTTTCAAGGCTGGGTAAAAATAACACACGAGACTCTTGACCTCTGTAACATATTTACCTTTCCATCAGCACTCAAGAACAGAAAGATGAAAGTAGGTACAAAAGCAGTCTCTCCAAGCAATCGATCCAAACAACCCCCGGAATTTGCAGAGCAGGCTGGATTATGTTTTATACTTTTAAACTGGGAATGTGGCTTCTGTTCCCTTCACATATGGGAAGGGGAAAAAAAACCAACCATCCACACTCCAAGTTGCAAAGAAATATATCAGTGTCAACCACACCGAACAAGACTGCCCATCTGGACCACCCACACAACTGAACCACAACAGGTACTTTGATGTCTCTAAACTACAGTTTAGGGAGTTGCAGGGTAGAAGTGATGTATATTGTCCAACAAGCAAAAGGAGGAAACTGCTAAATGGACACATGCTGTGCATCATATTCAGGTTTTTTTAAAGAATTCTGTACAGAATGATTTTGGATAAACTAGAAGCAAAGCAGGATATAGAAAGCATATGTGCATTTCCCATTGATATTTTTATTTGAGTCTTTGCAGGGTACTGATAAAAGCATACCATCATCTACATTATACCCACCTGGAATACAGTTCTTTTTGCTGTTGCAGGTACAGTCCCTGAACCGTGAGCTTGTTACTGGAACCAGTAGATTAGTAGGGCTAGGTAAACATAGGAGTTTTCTTAACGTAAGACTCCTTTTCTGGGAGGAGGAAAGGAGAGCGCTCTATACTGTATGGGTGCTGGCCTTCCCCCATCAGGAGGCTGAACGAAGTCAAAGCTCTTCCTCCCTTCGTCCAGCCTCCTGATGTGGAAAGGCCAGCACCCATACGGTATGGAGCACCCTCCTTTCCTCCTAACCATCTCTCAGAGGGTAGAAATGGAAGTGCCACACTTTGCCTTAGGGGGAGCTTGGGATCCCTCAGCCTTGTCCCCAACCTTGCACTCTTTTCCTGCCTTATATTACAAAATGGCACCCAAGCACACCTGGAGGGAGTCAAAATGGCAGCCTCGCGGGAAACCCTGCTCTACCAGGCTCCCACAATGCCACAGTGGGCTGCTGCTGATGCACAGCCTGTGCAGCTCGCTGGGTAGCATGAATCCATAGTGCGATGCTACCCCAGTGTTTGCAGGGCAGGCAGAAGATTGCTTGGGTGGTCTGGGCAAACGTTGTACTGCCACTGCGATCTTCCCTTGCTTCGGCTCCTGGACAATGCGCTGAGGCACCCAAGATGCGGCCTGATGGGGACTTCCTCCAGCAGGCAGTCGGATTGGGGGAACTCCTGCTGTTCCAGCAGGGAGGCTCTGATGCAGCCCCTAGTTGCGTGCCAACATGCTAAGGGCTCTTGTGCTGGGGGGGGGGGGGGAGAGTCAAGCTGGGAGGAGAGAGAGGGAACTGGAGAAAGGAGGAGGGGGAGAGAAAAAACAGGAAAAGGAGGAGATGGGCAGCAGGAGCTCCCTGGACCACCTCCAGACTTGAGCAAGGCCAGACGAGACTGGGGAATGTTGTGCCCTCCCCAGGGTGGAACTTTGACTATGTCCAGCCTCCTGATGGGGGAAAGGGCAGCACCATACAGTATAGAGTGTCTTCCTTCCCTCCTACAGAGAAAATAATAATGAATTGAGGAATATAACATGGACTGACAGAATACAGAAATCCCACACTCTGATCCCCTTATGTATCTGTACAGAATTTACACACCCTCACAATTCTTTTTTTCTGTTCTCTCATGAGAGCTAGAGATTTGCTTTTTTTAACCTCTTCCTCCCAAAAAGTAAAGATTTAGGTGTTGTTAGTGTTTCAAATTAGTTTATTCTTGTAAGTTTTTGCACACTTACATACTGTATTCCAATACCCTCAAAAGAATAGAAGCCCCTCCACACAATGTCATATCCACGACTTCTCGTTGCTTAATTCCTATACAAGTAAATCATTTTCTGATTACAATAATTGCAAATATAAGAATCACCCTTCACACAGACTCCCAAGATGAGCACCTGCTGTGAACTCTTCCATTATTAATGAGAACCCAGTTAGCCAGAAGCTGTTCTTAATGAAATTCAAATGGGAGGGGAAACCACTGGACCTGCCATCTCTTGCTTTCCCACAGATCTTATGTAGTTTGCTATCCTGTAGTAGAGACTACAGTATGATGTGGAGAAGTGGAAGGTGGCTGGGAGACAATTAAATCCAGTAGCTCCAGGAAGCAGCAGCCCAGATTGGTTCTGACCATGAGAACAAAAGCAATGGGAGATTTCTTGTTTGCATCTCCAGCTCCAAAGATTTCCTATATATTCAATATTGTATATATATATATTACTAAAGGCACAATCCAGAGTAACTACAGGACCTCTTACATCGATGTAGTTACAGCGCCACCTATGGGAAATGCAGAGAGCAAGCCAGACTAAATGCCTCTTACATTGACATAAGAGGTCCCACAGTTACTCTGGATTGTGCTGTAAGTCTTGATCCTGAACCTGAAGGATGAAAATGCCTTTGAAAACAGGGCCTCCTTGTAATCAAAATCCTAATTTATATTTTTCTATATTTCGCAAGCACAAAACTGATGTTAGATTGCCAAAGTGTCAGTAGTTTTCCATATTTTCTATTCCCATACAAGAGTATCTCTAGTCCTCGTGTTGATATTTTAAAGAGATGTCTTTTCAAAAGAGAGGGGGAAAAGATGTTTTAAGCAATACCATAGTGGTCAGAAGATGAGCGATTGTTCCCTGCATTTTCATGGTAACTTGTCTATGGTTTCAAATCTTTGCTTACTCCTACCCTATCCCTAGAAGTTCTTACCAAAGATTCACATTGTTCTTCTCAAATCCCAGTTTGAAATAAGCAAGTATGCAAATCAAGGAAAATTTGTGGAATTTATTCTAGCATCATGTAGTGACCACAAAAACAAAAAAACTGGTCCAATTCTCATTTGAGCCTTAACCTTTTAAATAGCTTGTAACTTATTTATAAATGATTTTACTGTGTACTTTCCATTTCTTTTGCTTTGTTGCATCAAAAAGGGTAAGGCAAATCAAAGACCCGGACAGCCAAATGAGCAAACGTTTCCATAAAATGCATGCCTAAAGACTTCTTAGCCTGCCTCTAAGAAAGCACATGATGAAGTTATAACCCTGATCTCCAAAGGTAGCAAATTCCACAATCCAAATGCCACTGAAAAGGCAGCTCGTTTTAATATCTGCACTTTAAAAGCTACTTCAGCCCCAGTTTGCTCTCCCATAGAAGGGCTGTGGTGGTTCAGGGCTGCAGTGGCTCAGTGGTTAAAGTTAATTACGACTGGCAGGATAACCTCTGTGGATACCTTTACCTTTTACGTCTATAGAATGGGAATAACACCAAACTGTCTTATAAAGCTATTGCAAGGATTGCCAATGATGTGCTTGCAGCACTCTTTATTGAAACATTAAATACTTGCATTATTATTTGTTTTTAATGGTTGTTAGCCACCTTAGGTTCCCTTTTATTAGGGAAGAAAGCTGGGATATAAATAAAATAAATAATAATAATAATTAGAGTTGCCATAATTCTCTTCCACAAAACTGGGACAGGACCTCTTGTCAAATTTGCTGAGAATGCAATCCCTGAAAACCAGGACAGTCCCTGTCATATGGCAACCCTATTATTAATGCAAGCAAAGAGGCCATTGTCTTAAACCATCAGCTGCATTTAAGGCAACACTGCACAATGGCTCTCGTGTCAAGCAGCAGAATGACTTCTAGTGGGATGCCACATTGCAGAAAGCATTTGGGATTATATAGAAGGCATAGCCATTGGCTCAAAGGCTGCTTTCTAGCCTACATGACAGATTGCAAATGGATTTGGGGCTAGACAATAAGCTGTTGCCTTCCCCTGCTGATGTTTGCAGAGAAACTAACCTTTGGGCAAGGATGTAGATCCACATTTGCATCTGTTGGATACTGTCATGTTTTCTCCGGCATCAGCTGCATTACTTTAGCTGTTCTACTCTATGAGCAAAAGCTGTGGGCGTTCAAGGAAAGTGTACTTCTGTGAAAGAATATAAACGGAGGAGGGTGTACTTTCTAACATCTGGGTGTGATCTGATTCAGAATATCTGGAAGCAACATGGATCTACTTCATAGCTGTTGAACTACATGGAAAGGCAGTGATGCAGATATGCATAGTTTGTCCTCCTGGACACACCCCACTTAAGTTGGATCAGGTCATCCAGAAATGGATTTGGTTGGCCTGTAATATTTAAGAAAGCAGCACGGCTGTACCTCATGTAGGTCTGGAATTAGCAGGAAGTGTTTGTAGCTCAAAGGTTTGGCTTCTTGACACACCACTGTTTAAAAAATGAATCACTGGAGTCATGTCTTTTCCCCTTTTTCTTCCATATGTTTCTCTGAGGAACATTCCTAAGAAGAAACTTCAAACTATTCATCCAGAACTGTAAACTTCTGTGAAAGAAAGGTCCAGATGGGCCAGGCAAGCAACCCAGTCTTCTTTCCATCAGTCGACAGTGGTTGGCCACACCTAGTTAAGTGATTTGTAGGGGTCAACAGTAGATGATGGAAAGTACTTCAGTTTGCCTCAGCCATGAATTTTACTTGTCACTGTTATGCAAACATTCTCAGTGACTTCTAAATCCACATTTCCCCATCATAAGTACAGGGATAATTATTATTTTACAAAACCATTTAAGAATTTGCTTGGCTAATGTGAAGCACTCAGAACACATGGAAAAACTTCTTAAAAGTTGTTGTTAGTTCTCTTAGGCAGCCCAGAAAGCATAGCTTGAAACTAATAAAGTGCGCTATAAATATGGAATGTGTACTTCCATTTAATACCCTATACATTTTTCCTTCCTAACACAGATGCCACATGTGATGCTCTTTGCAGTCAACTAATCCTGAATATGGGATAACTTTCTCCCTAATATTGGCTGCTCCGAACATCTGAAGCAAGTGTTAACCATGGATGTGGTTTATTTTTCCCTCCTAGAAGATGAAAATATTTCCCATCTTCATGTCACAGATGAAGAGTGATGACATTAAGCAGGAAATGATGTCACTGTATAGGTGATGACAAGAAATAAGCATTTTGTTCTCACCTGGGAAGTCATTAGCTGCAAATATGAGAAAGATAGAAAAATGTTAATCTTTATCACATTTTTTAAGATATAGAAAAGCCAAATTATCACATGGGTTGCCCTTCCAGGGCTGTGGGTGGCGCATGTGGTTAAGATACTGTGCCTATTAACCAGCAGGCCAGGGTTCGAGACCCAGGTCGGCCCCACAAAACAGGGTGAGCTCCTGTCCCTAGCCCAGCTCTGCAATGCCAGCTGGATCCAATCGTATTGGCTCTGCCTTTCCATTGGACTAATTCAGTGGCATGGAAAGGGGGGATTTGCTGCTTGGGTAACAGCCTATCCTCCATAACTATCTAACCCAGGCTTTTGTGCTTCACATGCAGCATATGCAGCGCCGAGCACGATACCATAGTCTTTCAAGACTGACGGAGGCCTGCTTTTTTTTGCTCTTCCAGCAGTGTCCTCCTACCAAGGTGTCACATCAGAGCTCAGCAAAGGAGAGGTGCTGTGCAAAGGGTTGCCTTAGATGAAGTAGCACTCTTGAGTGGCTTGCATGATGATTGGACTGGGCACGTTATGGAGCAAAAGGAAAGGCACAGAGAGGTTCCTCATAGCAAAGATTGGCAGGAAAGGGCTTCAGAGAGTCATGCAACACCCCAATGTTGCTATTCAGTCCATGTCACAATTCATGAAAAGCAATTAGACTGTCATCCCAGGCAAGCTCTTTCAAGCACACAAACGACCTCTGCCTGGGGTCACATCCAGCACTTTTTTTGTAAGACCCTCCAATCCCAATGCCCACCGAACTTTCCCAGTGGATAAAGAATGACGTGACTCATATATTCCCTTCTGCTCAATGGCTCTTAAACAATGGCTCAGTCCTTGCTTTAACTAAAAGACTTGGAGCTGGGACTGCAGAACTGTATGTCCCTGATGAGAACTTATTTCTTCTTGAGGGCTCTTACAAAACTAAAGCCCCATTGGATGCCCAGAATTTTAGTCAATCAAGGCAGTCTAATTAAGATGGGGAAGAATGCAATCTCCCCTCCTCTTCAGCATTTCTCTAGCCCTGCCAACATCCGGCATTCTCATTGCCTTGGCCAACGCAGTTGCTCTGGGGATCATGACCTTTGGGGGATCACAAATGATTAGAGGGAGGTTGTGACCTTTCCTAAAAAATGGTAGAAGAGAGGGGCTCTCCCCAAATCTTTCCTTTGGGGTCACAGTCCAGGAAGGGTCAAGCACTGTAGGATTAGCACTTTGGATTAGCACTAGGCCACCCATTAAAATCCCAGATAATTAGCAACACATTAATGCTGTCTCAGAAAAAGGGTTGATCCCTTTACCAAACACTGGCTCTCAGCAAAGTGATAGGCCAGTTGCTGCATAAATTCCCTTAGGATACTGGAATTGCAGCAGAGTTCTAGAACAGAGCTTCCATTGCAATTAGTTACTCAACTTGCTACCGCACCCAGGTTTCTCTGAAATGCAAAAGCTTGGCTTGCAGCCATTTCTGCGCAGAACCATCCTTGCTGGTCTTTTTTCAGCCATTATTCATCCACAGTATCCGCAGTACTGAGACAATGTAACCTGCAATAGTGACCATACTACCCAAGTGTTTATATGGAATATATTTACTGTATACGCTTTCTGCTTTCTCCAGTATGTTGAGTGACTTCTTTACTGGATGAAAGTGGACATGGCTATAGGGCACGGTGGGCAAGCCCCAGCCTGGGGCTGTTTGTGGCACTCAGGGCCTGACTTGGGTTTCAGGGTGCCCCCAGTCTCCAATGAGACACTGGCCCACCTGAGACTACAGGAGCCATGCTAGTCTACAGACATTATTTTAACCTTCTCAATGCCTCTCATCCCCTTGTCTCCATGACATTCTGGCTTGGACTATATTTTCACTATATAAGACGTGTGTGGTTGACAGTTCATAGTTTTCATGACTGCATTATAGTACTGAAGTATATTATAAATAAGCACAGTAAAATTCATTCATTCAAGTACTGCCGTTAATGCACTAATTTATGTAAAATCATGTAACATTATTCAAATTTGAATGTATATAACCTATTTAGGCTGGCATTATTCACCCACTCCCTGTTCCCATGGTGGTTTGGAAAGGCCACCGCATGACTGTGCACTGGCCTACTCCTACCAGGAGAGACGCAGAAGAGCCTTATGGGCACAGGACTTGTGCTGGATCCTATGCTGGCCTAACTGGGGTTAGAATTGCAACCTCATTTATCAAAGTCTAAAGCTAACGCTTTTCCATTTCTGCTACCCAAGGTTTTTTAAAATCAAGAATTGATGGGATATGAACCCAAGGCCATAACCACTTACTGACCACCACTGAGCTGACCACCACTGAGCTGATGTTAAGACAGGAACTTTCTCTCTGTTATTTACCATTTTTCAGAGCATAAAGTTCACTGGAGTTCTTATTTAATCCTTGCAGCAAGTTTGAAAGGTAGGTTGAGGCTGAGAGGAGCAGGTGCAATGTGCTCAAGGCCACCCTTTGAGATGTGCTCAGAGCTGAAAAGAGTTTTTGACCTGGGTTTCTCACATCCAAACCAGACACATTTCCATTGCCACAAACTCACCAACCTCTCTTGAATTCACTTCCTTCCCTTAATACAGAAACAGCTTGCTCCCCTGCCTTCAGGTGCAAGAGGACCACACTAGATAGAAAAATGGTGGTGGGAAGCAAAACAAACTGCAGAGCAACAAAGAATACATCTCCTACTCTTGCCCAACTAGGTCTTGCCCATCGTCTCTGGCTTTCCTACTTCACCAGCTTGCTTAAAGTCTGCCTGTCCATCCTGTACATTACTGCTTGCACCCAAAAATTACTTCTATGGGCCATTGGCTAACTGCCTGCTTCATCAACTTACACAAACCAGAAGCCAAGTTGGTTGTATGATCCTAATAATGCCATCCTCTGCCCTACTACTGTGTTGTCAGAAACCCATACATGTCTTAACTTGCTCCTTCTAGCATGCTGGTTCTTTTAGGAAATGATTAAAGAGCTCTGGTGGTGGAAGGATCAAGGTGTGAATACAGGATTGCTGTGTTCTGAACAGGGAGAACAAATAGAATGGAGGACAGAATGCTTGTACCTTTAACCATTGCACAGAATAGGAAATTTAGGCAGGTGCTGCTTTTAAACCTTTCTATGTTGAGCTAAATCTGTCTAAATTCTTTCTTCTGTGCAATGGTTAAAGGTACAGGCACTCTATTCTCCATTCTATACAGTCACCCTGGTTCTGGACCTCAGCCTGCAATTATCTAGACCCCAGCCCTTTCCCTGTAGGGAGGAACAGGTATACTGTAGAAAGCTATATATCGTATACAGCAAATTACTCCAGCGGTTCCAAGATAAAGCATATTTCTCATAGTACCAACTGTGCAATACATAAAGCTGAACTAGATGCATCTTTAGCCTGACCCAGAGGGCTCTTTTGACGTAACCATGCTAAATAGGTTCTGTGGCTTTAGGTTCACTCATCATATTGGCCTCGGTCCCCAGATCCACAGACCCTACCTCTTTCCAAAGCTCAGATATACACAGGGCATATTCACAACTGCTTCAACTAATGGTAAATGTAGGAAAAACTCCCATTAACCAATTTCAACACCCCGCCATTTGGAGACATGAAAAGGCTGTCATACATAGAATTCAGCCTTGGTCAGACCACCACTGGTGCAGTTTTGACATGTATAATTGAACTTTGCACAGTGGTGGAGTGGATATGTACCTGTGTGGCCACTGACTGGGAAGTGATGCATTCCGGACTGGCAATTGCTTTTCTCATGGTTCCCAATGACCATGTGAATAAGTACTCAACAAACCAAATACTGTACTTCCTATGCATAATTGCTTTTCAAATGGCCAACTTTTTAGATGGGAAAAGAAGCTAAAGAAAAAGGACTTCCATATCTGTCTTTCTTAACAAGATGGTGTTCCCGATTCTGAAAGAGAGAGAAAAAAGCTTTGTTTTTTCATTAAACAGAAGAATCTGCATGTAAAAGTTCCTAATGGGTTTCAGACTAGCCTAAGCAGGAAACCAAAGATTGTGTGGGGGCTCAGCAAATGCTTATGGCAAGTTCCAGGAAATGTTATTTAGTAATCTGGCTAAGCCCTCACAAACTTGTGTAGGCAGAATTGAGAATACAGTTACACAGCACAGGAAATCTAGCTAGAAGAAGAGAGAGAAGAAAAAGAGAAGATGAATGAGAACCTTGCATGTGTTGATGAATTGCAAGTCTAGAATATGATGATGATTTGGGCTCAAGGCAGTGTGCAGGTTCTCCTCCATTCCAAATCATGCTTATGACATTTACATCTCTAAACAAGGGCCCTTCCACTTAACATGCTGCTGGGAAAGCATAGAACGCCAGGAAATGTAGGTCCAGAGCTGTGCCCAGTTTCCCACAGCAGTTTGAACATGGAAACTGAAATACACAAGAGGGATGGAAAAAATATATCTTTGACTTAAAGCACCATCACTATACAGACGTGCACAGCTACACAATGGTTATCAAACTTTTACACCAGCACTCACTTTTCTAGAATGACACTGATGGGATCTACCAGAAATGGTCATAGCTGGATGTGACATCATCAAACAGAAAAATTTTAAACATACAATGTGACAAAAGTTGAATCCATTAAGTCAGTAAATTAAAAGTTTACAATAAATATACGTTACATTTATTTAACATTTATTTAAAACTAGCAGAATTTACCCATTGCTGCGGGAGTAAAATTTTCAAGAATATTTGCAAGCCCTAGGGATGGCTGGTTACCAGTAGGCATTTATGGGCACTGGCACTGGGTGATGGGCACCAGGCAGCAGACACCAGAGGGCATTGGGCACCACTGTGCACTGACTGGCACCAGAGAGCACGATGGGGGGGAGTGGTGGACAGCGAAAGGTACCAACAGGCAGTGGCAGACACTGGGCATCACCAGGCAGCAGGCATCATCAGGCACTGGGTACCGAGCATATGTCCCAAGCACCGCTCATTGGGTACCATTTGACACCACCAAAGTGGAGAGCAGGCACCACTGAGGATCACCAGGCACCACAAGGAAGGGCACAGGGCACCACCAAGTGCCAGGCATCACTACTGGGCACCAGGCAACACCAGGCATTGGGCATCCGTTGAGTACCAGACATCAAATGCCAAGCACTACTGGGCAATGTGCATCTCTACTGGGATTGGGCACCACCCAACAGTGGGCACCACCCAGCAGCAGGTACTGCCTGGCACCAGTGGACAGGAAGAACTGGGCAACCCTATCAAACATCAGCAGCAGGCACCACTGGGCACCAAATCTGTTTTTAGTGGGTCCTTACATAACAAAGGGAATACACTTCCCAAATTTAATGGTTCTAGATCCAGGGTTTGGGGCTGGGTGTTGTTCAATTAGTATTCAATGTGAAGTACAGGAACAAAAACACATTTCACCCCTTTTCACCACCTTAGGAGTTAAATTTTTAAAAATAAGTTCTTAGTAGATGCTCATGTCACTGAAGGAATATGCTCCCCAATTTTCATGGTTCTAGGTCTGTTAATTTGGGATGGGTGTTGTTGAGTCAGGGATACTTCAATGTTAAGTATAGGAACAAATACACCTTTTCACCCCCTTCTGATATGAATTTCTAAATATTGTTTCTTAGTGGGTGCCTAGATCATAGAAGGAATACCCTCCCCAAATTTCATGTTTCTTGGTCTGGAGGGTTTGCCTGGACATTGATGTGTCGGTGAGTCAGTCAGTCAGTGACTCTTAGGTTTTATATAAAGAACCTTCCTAACACTGCCAAGGAGTTTTTGATGTGTTTTTAAAAAATTCCCAAACTACCTGGAACAGAGTAAGTTCCATTCACTATAGGTATCAAAAGCACATACGCTGTAGCATGTTAGGAGCACAGATCAGTAACATTTTCCCAATGCAGTTGCTTCAAGTATGAAATATTAAAATTGAAATGAATGAGGACCCTTCTGAAATTGGGTCATGATCCACAGTTTGAGGAACACTGGCCTACTGGCATTGTTTTCAGCAACTTGTCTGGATGTGGAGCAGCTTTTGCCGCAGACAGAAACCTTCCCTTTCACACCAACCTCTTAGCACATGCAGAAAGGCAGACTAATAAACATGGGAGGTTTGGTATTTTCATATTTGCATTCACTTGTCACACTTCCGTAAATTCATTTTCAAAATGAACATACTGAACGGCTTCATACTGCTATACTGGAATGTTGTTCAGCAGCCAATGGTGTAGTGGTAAGCTAATCTTACCACTTTTTCTTCTTCTACTTTGAAATTTATTGTATTTCATAATAAAGTTTCATTCCAATTCATGAAATGGGTTGCCACACTTCAAAGCAAATTCATAAAAATGAAAAATGTCATTAAAAGAAACCTCAGATAAATGAAAAAGGTATCAGGTATGTTTGCGTCTGTGTGTTTACACAGAAGACAGAGTCCCAGTTGGATTTATTGCCTGATAAATTTGCACATGAATACTGCCTTAATGTCACATGAGCTACAAATGAAAAATGTTCTAGAGCAGTGATACCCAAACTGTGGATCAGGACCCATCAGTGGGTCGTGAATGAATTTTTGATGAAACTGAGAAGATTATATCTGACAAAATGTATGAAGTTCTAACTACATACATACAAAATGTATCAAGTGAAACTTAGCTACACATACTTCAGCTCTCATCAAAAGCCAGCCAAAAAGGAAACCACTGTAAACATCCCAATCTGATGAACATGGATTTTAATACTCTCGAAGGCAGTCCCCCACCATTGTTAAATAGATAAGAACAGAAGTCTGAGTGGCTGGTAAAATGAGACCGGGGGAGGGGGGGTTCAGTTGCGTCAGCCCAGTCTCTGGCCCCTTGCGTCAGCCCAGAAGTGTTACAAACATGCTGTAAGGCACTGTTTGCACCTCCTTTAGAGTTAAGGAGGCTAGTGCAAGGATCCCCATCAGCCTCTCCAGGCTAGAGCAAACCCCAAAACCAGTGAGTTTTCAATGCCTAAATCAGGCTGAGGATGGTGGAACTGCGGTGTTTTAGGTCAGGGGGATGGTGGTTGTTAGGCAGGCCAGAACTGGGGTGGGGTGGTACCGGGAATCAGCACTTGGGCTAGATCCTAATCCCACTTCCAGCTGACCTGGTGCAGCACCAGGTTGCTTGGATCTGTGCCACCTCTTTAGGTGGCACAGTTCCATTGGGACTGCTACCACATCACCCAGGGGAAGGGGAGTTAGAACTAAAATGGAGTAACAGATGAAGTAGTAAGAAAAGCACCTCAACCCCAGTATTAGTTGGCTGCTGCCGAGAGTAAGTAACAGCTGGTTGGTTTGCAAAAGCAACTCTATCATTGCCTTCGGGCTGCTGGCCTGAAGAAACGGCTTCAGATCTCCTCCAGTGTCAGCGGATGCTTAGCATTCAGCCCAACCTCAAAGCAGCTGAAATATTAACTGTGTGCCACAGGCCAAATGCACATTGCCTGAAGGTACCAAGCACAGAACCATCTCTTTAAATGCCTGATTAAATCACCACCGATTCTTGCTCTTTGTGCCTCCCACAACACCCTCAACTGCATGCATGTATTCTCTTGTGTGTCAGGTACAGCCTAACCTTTGATTATATTAGAATATTCTACAATGCCCTCAACATCAATACCTAATATATTCCAAATTCTGCACCAAGAAAAAAATTGTATTCTAGTCACAGAATTTGGGTTAACAGTTAAGCAAATCTGCAAGTACCTGCAAATTGCAAGACACATATTCTATATTAAGGACATATATAATATATTAGGATGATAGACAAACTTCTTTAGTACTCTAGAAAAGTGAACTCTTTATTATTTTTTTTAAAGGGAAATATCATCCCTTTTGAGATTAAGAAAAGACCTGGTAGAAATGAGGTAAGGGAAAGACAATGGGAAAATATTCTTTTCCTTTCTTCTTAATGCTGGAACTCAAAGCCATTCAATGAAATGGTTCAGCAGGACAGTCAGGGAAAAAGACTTTTTCACATGTCACATAATTAATGTATGGAATTCACTGCCACAAGATATGGCGGTAGCCACAATCTTAGGTTACTTTAAAAGGATATTAGATGTTAACAGGGGAGAGGTCAGTTGCAGGCTTATGTCATTATGGGCACAATACTAACGAACTTTCCAGTGCTGTGCCAGTGGGGCATGTGCTGCATCCTGCAGTTGGGGGACAGTCACAGAGGCCTCCTCAAGGTAAGGCAATATTTGTTCCCTTACCTCAGAATTGCAATACTCTTACCCCAGAGCTGAAAAACGAATAAGGATTGTGCTTTGATGACTATGACAGAATTCTGATTGAGGTTGCAATCCTAACCCCGTTTGGCCATCAGAAGTCCTGGCACAAATCCTGTGCTAGTCTGGGTGTGTCACAAAGTGCCGTAAGGCACTTTCAATGCCTCTCTTTGGGTCAGTGATTTTCAACCTTTTTCATCTCATGATACAATAACAAGGCTCTGAAATTTTCAAGGCACATCATCAGTTGTTTTACCACTGACAAGGCACACTAGGCTGTTCAAATCCCCAAATTTTCCTACTAATTAATGTCAATTCCCGAATTCCTGCAGCACATCTGAGGACTAATCACAGCACATCAGTGTGCCATGGCACACTGGTTGAAAATCACTGCCTTGGGGGGTTAGGCCAGTGCACAGACATGTACCAGCTTCCTCACACTACCATGGGAATGGGAAGAAAGGTAAGTTGTGCTGGCCTAAATTATGATTGTGCCCTCAGAAGAACTTTTTTGGATATAATTGGAAGTGTGGTGGAGAACATGTAGACTTGCATGTAGGTGCATGCATACCCAATCAGAGATGTTTGATTGGGCACTTTGAGAACCAGATCCCTGGAACTTTTAGTTACATAACAAAAACAGGAAAAGGCTGCGCTCTAATTGTCCTACAAACAACTCAAATGGACAGACTGGACATGTCGCATTACAGCAAGAATCTCAAAGCAGGATATTAAGATGCTAACTTTATGATTGGAAGACACTTCCAAAAACAACTCTAGATGTTTCTAAAGCTCAAATATCTAGCTGTAAGCTTATGGGAGATACACACCTCCATAAACAGTCAACAATGGATGCAATAAAATGAGACAGGGATTCTGATAAGAAACAACAGGAAAGCCAGAGTAGCTTGGTTAGGGAATTGTGTAGCCATTGGTTGGTTTAAAGCCATACTAACGTCATGTTCACACACTACCTTCACAATTGATATACAGGTGTCCCTTGTTATCCACTAAGTTCTGTTCTGGAACCTCCTGTGGATAAAAAAACTCAGTTGATGACAAAAAAAACTATGGAAAAACAAATTTAAAGACCTACTTCCGAGTTGCATGTTCCTCATTTGCACCTAATGGAATAAGGTAGTGCCTTAATATCTGCAGGGGTTTGATTCTGTGGTTGAAGAATGGAATGATGGCTCACATGACTGCCTCTCTACAACAGTAGTAAAGCAGTTTTTAAAACTGTGATTTGCAGTGGACATTGGTGTTGAGTCTAATCCACGTATAAAAAAATCAATGTATAATGAGTTTGGACCTGTATACTGTTTATGACCATAGAAACTGGGGTGTACTTATCTGGGAGAGCAACCGCATCAGAATGTTGTCAGTCTAGCATAGTTGTGTATGGAATGCATAACACAGCACACAACTTGCTTCACCTGAGTTCACAAGTAGCCTTGATGTTGGGTGCAGTTACATTTGTTGCTTTTTTAGCAAGAGCAGGAAACAAAGCTTGTGAGAGGTTCTCTTCAGAATAGTAGGAGGCAGGCTTCAATGAACAGATGAAATCTCTAAAGAAGGTACTCCAATGAAGTGCGCACTGGAAGAGAGAACATTTCTCTCATCAATTCCCCCACGTCCTAGTCAAGATATTCTACTTGAATATGTATTCTGTTCAAGACTCTATTCTATTGAAAAGATATTCTATTCAAGATATTCCATTTATCCTTTCTGTGATTTTAAACACAGAGTAAAAATATGATTGCAAAATTATTTTGGTATTCCAGAAAAATCACTGCATCACCACCTCAGTGATATTTTTGCAAAATGCTTGCCATGCCTGCCCCAACCCCAATACAGTATCTTCAACTATTACAGTAAACTGTTGAACAAGAGATTTGTGTGTATAGAGTACATTTTTATTAGTGGTAATGGCCAATGCTTTTTTCCTATTATCTTAACAAAACTTCATTAGAGCCCAAAGTGCTTTGCAGCACTTTACCTGCTCCAAAAATTTCATACTATCTGCCTTCATTTTCTCTGACATTCCCTTCTTACATGCAGAGAGAGAAAAAAATGTTATGCTAATCCAAATTTTTTAGCCTTATACAATTCAGTATCTGTCTCCATCTTTAATTCAGTGATATTTCTATTAATAATCATTCTTACAGTGGAGGAACTGAGGATCAATATTATTTTATAGATGGAATCAAGATTGCAAAAGGCACTGTGGATCTGTGTACAACTCTTTAGCCACTAGATCACAATAACTACAAAATACTGCATCTACATTTATTCATACTTTCAAATACCAGTAGTAGCAACTTACCTCTGAAGAGGAGTTTTGAAGAAACAACAAAGCCTGTAAAACTTTGAAAAAAGAGAAAATAAAGTACAGTGGTGCCTCACTTAAATTTGTTCCGGAGGCATGTCTGTTATGTGAAACGTTCTTTACGTGGAGCGGAATGTCCTACTGGAAATAATGGAAATTCAGACGATTCGTTCCACAACCCAAAAAATACTCATATAAGAAGATTAACTGCATGTAAAAATGATGACAAATCACTGGAATTGAATTCAAAGCAGGCACTCAATGTGCATGATCCTATGAAGTCTACTTAGGCTGCAATCCTAAAGACACTTTCCTGGCAGAAAGCCCCATTTAGCACAATGGGGCTTACTTCTAGGTAGACATGGTTAGGAGGCTGCAATCAAAGACACTTTCCAAGTGTCTCCCCACTTTCTCCTCTCTTCATCCTGAGCCTCTCTCTCCTGCTCCCTTCTGGCTAGCCCTGAGCTGCTTCCCTCTTCTCCACTGCTGTTCTCTCCCTCTCCCCAGTGGACACCCGGCAACAGGAGGAACAGCGCAGAAGTGTTGCTTTCGCTATGGGCAGGTGTGCTAGGCAGCCCTAACACTTTTTAAAAGGGCTGCCGGCCAGCGCGTCTGCCCCAACTGCCAATCAGTGTGTTTGTTATGTGAAGCACAATCCAAGAGAAATTTTTATTTGTTACATGGAACATACTTTACATGAGGCATTTGTTACACGAAGGCACCACTGTAGTACTAAAGGAATTATTAACATCATAAGGCTTTTCCTGAGGCAGATTATGATGTGTGAAAGAGAGCAATCCACGTCAGAGGGCTGCTGATAAGGAAATGCTGGAGCCCATGCAGTTATGTTAAGATGTGCATGCACACGGACGTACGAACACACACACACACACACACACACAAAGGAGGCCCCCTAACCATGCTGCTTCTTGTAAAGAATGGCTGGAACGAGAAAGATAAACAAGAGTGAGTGAATAAAGCTTGATCTATCAGTTCTGCAATCACTCAATAAATGCACACAAGACACAACTATGCAAACAAGTTTAATGCACTTTGAATACGTACATAGGAGGAAAAACACTTTGTGATTCACAAAAATATTACAAAAAGTAGCTTTGTGCAGGTGAGCACACCAGCACTGTGATAATGTAAGAATATACATTAGAAACTAATATAAAATATCTTAAAAACCTCTGCTAGTTTACGTTTCCATTTGTCTGGTTTGTTTTGTAGAAAAAAAAGACATACTACAAGTACTGAAAATCCAACTGCAGGAATTGCAAGTCTTTTTTCTGACCAGCTTCTGCAGTGTCCTTAACATTATTATTAAAATTATTTTGTAAAGGAACACCACTGCATCTGGGTGCATGTGCGCACACACACATAGGACTGAAATACAAAATGTTCATTTTAGCTGAAGCTTGTCAAAATAGCCTCAGCAGTCAGAATTAAGGTCTAACGACCAGGTCCTCCAAAGGTAGAAAAAACACATTTTGCTCAAAATTTTCTAGCGCTACTGCCATCCAAAATATAGAATTACTGTAACCAACAACAGCTCTATCTTAAAAAAAAATTATTAGTATAAATCCTCTGGTTAAACAGCGAAGTCTGGATCTTATGGAGATAGAATGATTTCAGAAGGAAAGTGATCTTTCTAATTTGCAAGGTGATACTACATCAATTTATTCCTGTTAAAACTCACATTTGCTGCTTTTTGCTATACAGTAGTTATATCTGCTAGAAGTTAACACCAATGATACACTTTCAAACTTTCTTCCGTCCAGCATGTGAAACAACTTCAAGGATAGGTTCTGTGCCATGAAGCTTATGAATTTGGGATGCTTTTCTCACCATGACAGTTGGGTATTGTAAATTGTAAAATGGTGCTCCAGGAAAGCCAGGAGGATAGGCTCGGCCAGGCCTTGGACTGTGAAGTACGTTAGCAATAAGGACACAGGAACTTTGATTTAAAATTGGTTAACTGAATTGGTTTTATGACCAATCTAAGATAAGCAGGCCTCCGTCAGCCTTGAAAGTCTGGTATCGTGCTCAGCGCTGCATACGCTACATGCAAAGCACGAAAGCCTGGGTTAGATTGTTATGGAGGATAGGCTGTTACCCAAGCAGCAAATCCCCCCTCTCCACACCACTGAATTAGTCCAATGGAAAGGCAGAGCCAATACGATTGGATCCAGCTGGTGTCACAGAGCTGGGATGTTGGCAGGAGCTTACCCTGTCTTTTGGGGCCGACCCGGGTCTCGAACCCTAGCCTGCTGGTTAACAGGCACAGTGACTTAACCACATGCGCCATCCACAGCCCACAATCTAAGCTAACAGGCAACATAAAATAGTTGCACACTCTTAGGTTTCCCCATAAGATTAACCAGAGCTGGCAGAGGCCACCATACCTTACTGCAAGGCCTGCACTACCATAAATAGAGCTCTTCCCCTCTCTCCATTATTCAGAAGAGCAGTGACTAATGCAGACCTTTGACATCAGAGCCCCAGGGAAGAAAACAACGGCAGCCATGCTGATTCCCACTCGCTTTGAAAAGAGCAAGGGAAACAAGAGGAGAGGAAGGGAAAAAAGGCATTTGCAAAATCAGGATAATAAGTTGGCAAATAAATTCCCATGTTTGGGTTTGTAAACAAATTGATTTTCTGAAATTAAAATACATTTGATGCATGCCTTTAAACATTTACTGAAACATTAAACAGTGTTATGCACACTGGCATTTATTATGTTATTCCAATATGAGAGATTTCAAATTTCAGCAATGAATCATGAAATGGAGGAGCTTTTTCAAAATACTTCTCCAACCTCTCTGTTAGCTGGCAGGCTGACTATAGGAAAGGTGCACCTTTCTGACAGCCTGGGGAATTGTACTACAGAAGCTAATGTATCACTTAAGATTTTGTGGTGTGCAAGCAATTCAAAAAGAAAAAAATAACTGTATATGAAATGAAGTAGCAGCAAAGTGCACAATACCCATAGGTTAATTGCCCAAGAGGCAGATCAACCTCAGGATCCATTTAAAACTCACATCAGCTACAAGAGCTCATTTTCTTTTTGGCATTTTGAAAACCTACCACAAAGAAGGTATGAAAAGATAATAAATAAAGATGTGCAAGAAACTTCCAGAATAAAAAAGTATTCTCTTTTTTCTTAAGAGTTACAGTGGTGGTAGCGGTACAAAGTCTGAGCACCAACACATTCTTGCATTAAAGCATTAAAACATTTTTGCAAATGTACCTATTCCTTGACCTTTACTTCCCTTGCTTTGTGCACATAGCTCCTATGTAAAGACATTTTTTAGAAACAATTCAGAGCTTTCTGTACTATGGGTGCAATCCAGAGTAACCACGGGGAGTCCTTAATCCAGTGTAAGAACAATTTGCTCTGGATTGCAATATGAATTTCCCATAGGTTTGCACTAGGAGGTGCAGTAACTACGGGTACACATAATGTCTCTTACCTGCTCCCGGAGCTACTCTGGATTGTAGGATTTGTTGGAAAAACAGAGTGGAGTATTATAGCACTGCTGATCTCAAATGGTAAATATGTGAAATTTATTTTGTTTTATAGTTTTATAGATTTATATCCCGCCTTTCTTCCCTAACGAAAGGGGAATCCAATTTAATCTCTCATATTATTCGTCCAGAAGCATTGATCCAACCAGCATTAATCTAACTTGCTGCTGTTGCCTATGGCTGCAATCCTAAAGACCTGCAATCCTAAAGACTCCCAAGAAAACCTTCTTGGGAGTAAGACCTATTTAACACAATGGGGTTTACCTTTGAGAAGAAATAGTTAGGATTGTGCTTTTAGTTGGAGTGTGTTGGCATACTCCCCAAAAGCTCCTCATCTCTTCCACTCTCATATAGGGTTAAAGAGACACATTAAAGTAATTGGATCCATATAGCTTGCATGGATCCAGCCTTGCTCGCAGCAGGCTGCTGGAGGAAAATGGCAGCCTCACCCCTTCCTTCCCCACTCATAATCTACTGTTGATGCAAACTGTATCAGGGTGCTTCACGGCTAGGTCAGCTGTATCTTCCAGCTCTGCAAAACAAAGCATGTTGGGTTGCCGAATACTCTGCATGATCGGAAGGTTGTTGTGTTCAGAATATTCAGCAGAACATCTCTGTGTGTTCTGACTTGGCAAAGAGACAAAATTCAGATTTACACATAAAGAGATTTACACATACACAGGTGCAAGAATGGGGTTTTTCCTCCAGCAAAGGAAGTCCATTTTATGGGCTGATTCCACTTCCTGTGGCTCAATTCCCATGCTTCTGTTTGAGGTTTTTTTTTAAAATTTATTTAGGCTGCTATCTCAACGAAGTATTTATTGTTTAAATAAATACATTGTTTAAATACAGTGGTGCCTCACATAACAAGTTTAATTCATTCCGGAAGCATGCTTGTTATGTGAAATGCTCTTTATGTGAAGCAAATTTTCCCATAGAAAATAATGGAAACTCAGACGATTGGTTCCAGAACCCGAAAAATATTCACATAAAAATATTAACTAGATGTAAAAATGATGACAAAACACTGGAATTGAATTCAAAACATGCATTCAGTGTGCATGATCCTATGAAGTCTACGCAGGCTGCAATCCTAAAGAAACTTTGCTGGGAGTAAGCCGCATTTAACACAATGGGGCTTACTTTTGGGTAGACCTGGTTAGGAGGCTGCAATCAAAGACACTTTCTTCTGTAATCAAAGAAACTTTCAAAGTGTCTCCCCAATTTTTTTCTTCTCCATCCTGAGCCTCTCTCTCCCTTGCTCGCTTCTGGCTAGCCCTGAGCTGCTTCCCTCTTCTCCACTGCTGTTCTCTCCCTCTGCCTGGCCACAGGAGGAACAGCATGGAAGTGTTGCTTTCGTTATGGGGAGGCGTGCTAGGCAGCCCTGACGCTTTTTAAAAGGGCTGCCGGCCAGCCGTCTACCCCAACTGCCAACGAGCTTGTTAAGTGAAGCAATGCTTGTTATATGATGCAGAATCCTAGAGAAATTTTTGCTTGTTATGTGGATCACTTGTTAAGTGAGGCACCACTGTAAATTTATTGATTTTTTAAAAATCAAACAGGTTAAGTTGATAAATTATTTATGGGAGGGTGTGCTTCATGAAATCACAGGCTATCAGTCAATTTGTGCCCTTCTGTTATAAACTGGCTCAACTTGTTTCCTCTGAGCTCATTTGTCAAACTGTACATAGAAAATGATATTGTCAGTACACTTCCTAGAGCAGTGTAGCTTCTGTTTATGTATGTCTAGTTTCTCTCTAACTTCCAATGCCAGGGTGACCTACAAGAGTGAGACTGGAATTCTTTGTTCTGAAAAATCTGTTAGTTCTTTTACGGGGCCAATTTCCCAAGCACCACACCAGTGGTGTAGCAAGGGGGTGAAGTTGCACCAGGCTACAAGCTTTAAGGGGGCTACAAGCTGAGCTTGACACTAGTGACTAAAACTGAAAAACGGGATATGAATGAATAAGACCATCATGTTATATATTGTTGGAAAGGTAATACAGTCACCTATGCTTACTAGGTGTACAGGCACTTCTAAGTGGTGCTCCTCTTAAATTTAGCAGGGAAAGAATAACCATTGCTCTTTGCCCCAGCAGTTTCCCAAACCAAGGGACACAATTTTCATTTTTTTCTTAATTAAATTTAATTTTCTTGTTGAAGGGCAGGTGTGGGGGGGGGACGACAAAATCTTTTTCAACTCCAGACAGCAAATAGGTGCTTTAGCTATTTGCATAAATAGGTAATTTGCATAAATAGGTGCTTTATACTAATTTGCATAAATAGGTGCTCTAGCACAGCAAATGGTGGTGAACTGCTGAGGAGGAGGAGGAGGCAGATCTTTCTCCAATTTTCTTTTAAAAAACACCCAGGGATGATGTCACTTCTGGTTGTGACACCACTTCTGGGGCTACATTTTGAGCTTCGCACTGGTCTACATGATCATTAGCTATGCCACTGCACTACACCACATTGGGCCAATTGCCTACAATGGGATCAAGCTTTTCTTCCCTTAGTTATAGCTTCCATTCTGCTGTCCCTCAGGATTCTACTCATTTAATGCCTGTTTCATATTTTGATGCAAACTCTGGAATGGTTCTTTTGTTACCATTTGGTCTGGTGACTTGGTGAAAACTATCCTGGCATATGACTGGTACAACAGCTGCACTGAAAGTTAATAATTGTTGCAACATCCCACAAAGGGTATTTACAGCTCCAGGTGCTGGAGGGATTAAGCAGCAGGTGCAAACTAACTGAAGAGCAGCCAAATTTCCAGTTTCCTGTAAGCCACTTAAGTAACTAACAGAGAGCAAGCCTTCAAAGTAAACTCTTCTTCCCTTCTGGGGTGGGGGGAATGGGATGGTCAACACAACTTTCCATGGACTGAGTGTTTGCTCATAAAAAATTACTGATATTCAGTGCATTGGAGAGACCAAGCCCATTCCATTCTCTGAGAAGCTGACAAGAAGAGCTTCTAGCAGCAACTGCCATAAACGGTTACTGATTAAACAAATATACATCAAGGCACCTTACCTTTGAATTTGCCAAGACAGTCATTTGTGGATAATTTCAGGCAGCTTTTTAAAATCTGAATGTTCTGCCTGCAAGTCATATGAAAGTCATCTTAGTTTTATTTTTTTAAAGGATATACCTTGGACTGATTCTTTTTCCCTGCAAAAGAACCCTCATGAAGGAAAAAACATTTAAAATGTTATGATAGATTAATAACCATAAGAATGGTGAACAGCTATGACAAGTTTTTGTGAATTCTTCCTGAGAGGTATCTACTCACAGATCACAAATCCTTCCTGAGGAACCTATAGGTATTTTGCAGTTCAGGGTACCATTCTATCTATTCATCCATGGGAGAAAAAAGGAAAAGAAAAAAAAATTGTACATCAAAATTGCTACTTTCATTTCTCAGACAAAAAACTCTTTACCCAACACAAAAAATAAAAAAACAGAAAAGGGATGAATGTTGTGTGAACAAGTAAAGCCTCAAGAGAGTAAATATATGACAAAAATTTCTAAAAAACTGCCTTCTGAAGAAGGGTAATTTCAAGAAACTGCTCCATAGGGCTCCTGTGAATCTTTGGGTTCTTTAGATTTCCTTCATATAACAAGAAAAATCTTCTTGTGTAGAAGACTCCTAGTTTGATGTGTTAATTTTCTATATAAAAAGTCTTTTTTAAAAAGTATAACGTTCTATCATATGAGATCCCTCTGCATTCTGAAAAGTCAAGAAACAGGTTTACTGCCTCAGTTGTTGTTTGTGAAAACTAAGGGCAGAAAAGGGATAGCTTTTGAGAAGAAAATATGCAAGGTATCTGGCAGTAACATGTGAATGATAGACAGCAAATGCTTGCCAAAAGATTTCTCTCAGAGAAAGTCCTCCCTGTGCAATTCCATTAGGGCACTATAGGGTTTGGCTTGCTTGAATTCTTAGCAGTGTTACATACTATTTGGCATTAGCAGCCCACCAATTCTACTTCCAAGATTTAGGTTGTACTCACCAAAAGCTTTGTGACAGCTTTTTAAAACACTAAACCTAAACAAGTGTCTTCCAAATCTTCTTTTTGCCTTATGACTTCTAAATTTTGAACAGACTAGTGTATCATGCTACCCAAATCTTACTTTACATACATAAAAAGCAGAAACTTGTAGATTTTTACAGGGAGCTGATGAAAAGAGAGAGAGATTTGGGCTAATATGATAGACCAAGATAGAAGTATTGTACCTGGAGAAGTTTTTTTTTCCACAATGGCTATCCTGTCCAAGACAAAATTAAAGTCTTGTCTTAAATTATCCTCAAAAAGAACCAGCTTTTATGTCTCAGTCTTATGTATTGCAATTTGAGACAGATTAGTTTAGCAGAAATCTACAGTGAACTTCAGCAATGATGCAGCAACAGGAAAGCCAAAGGCATTTCAAGAAAACAGAAATGCTGGCTGTAACAAGTTATAAACAAACCCAACAAATCATCCATATTGTGTTATGTTTTTCCCACAATCCAAGCCTATAAAATTGAATTGTCAACTTACTTGGCTCTTTGACTGGTGACCATGAAAAATGTCATTATTACCTTACTACTGATGAGATCATATACTTTGGGATCATATAGATGAACTTTGAGATCATATAGATATACCTACGGTACATATACACTTACCTGGTGGTAAGCCCCAATGAACAGAAATGAACCTCCTTCTAAGTAAATATGTATAAGATTGTGCTGTTAGGTATTTCTTTTTCACTGTTGCTAAAGAATACCTGAGTTCTTAGTAATTTTCCTTTCTAGAACAAGTAAACTGAAGGATTTAATTCTAAATAAGATCTCCATGAGTCTTGAATATTGAAAGTTACCAAACCAAAATTTTACAACTAAAAGTTGTAAAAATGCCTTAAGCATTAAGGGTGCAATCCTTACTTAGGCCAGCACAACTCATCGATCTTCCCATTCCCATGGTGATGTAGGGAGGCTAGTGCATGTCTATGCACTGGCCTAACCCTCCCCCAGGAGTGGCACAGATGTCTTGTCACAATTTTAGGATATCCCCAGGTCAACACAGGACTTATGCCAGGGCTTAGGTTGGCCTAATTGGAGCTTAGAACTGCAGCCAAAGTTATCCAGGGCAAGGTAGACTACCAAGGCAGTCACAAGGATCATTAAACTACCTACCAATTACCAGTACAATATCACAATAGATCAGAATATTTTCAGTTTATGTGCATGTGTGAGGAGGGGCATGCTGTAACTTTCTGAGCAACACGGACTTACAGTGAAGGGAAAAGTTTACTAACAAGATAATTTTGGAGTTAAGGAACACACATCTAAGCAGTGAAATATGGGTTTACACCTGAATAATATGTGGTGAAACAAAGGCAAACGAGGCACATTAACCCTGAGCTAAGGCAACAGGGAGGTCTAGAGCCAGCTAAACAGGAAAAGTATTTTTATCACTACAAGTCATAGTTAAATATTTCTCTCTTCCTTTCTCTCACATTCATTCATATGCAGGATATTCAGAGTTCAGCCATAATGAACAGGAGAAAATCAGGGTCCAAAAGACTTCCATTCTGGATGCTGAGTAACCCTTCTTCCATTTGGAGTGGTTATGCAGCAACATCTCTTACTTGCAGGTAGAGCTTTTACTGCATTAATTATCCCAAGAGTTGCTGAGCAGCAGACAGTAAGTTGTCAGTTGGCTCTAATGGAGTGGGTTGTCAAATACAGCATCGGGCAAGATGGAGACTTTCAGTTTCTTGTCAGGCCAACTATACTCCTTTGGAAGTTTGAACTAAAAGGCAATAAAGGCAACTAGTTAATACACTTTACTATGGTCTAGTATACACAAAACAAATACAGGTATAACCTAATTATCAGTGTTTTATTTATCAGTGATTTTTTAACACCAGTGAGGTTGATTTTTAAATTAAAAGATAAACATCCCTTAAGTAGCAGATAATGGCTGAAAAGCAGCCTGCTTAATTGGTATCATGGGAGGCAATTAAGCTTGCCTCAGAAAGGATTCAGAAAGGGATCAGGTTCCAGCTTGGATGGAGACCATTCCCTTCCCCCATGTAATCATCACATCAATACAAGGTATATCATCACTTCTGAATTGCTTTATAAGGGGAAGCTTTTCATCTGAGATATCAAGGAATAATAACAAATAACAGGAAACGAAACTGTTTTAAGCCTGGGGATAGGAAACTTGACATTATGGGCAAAATCCAGAGTAACTAAGGGAGTCCTTGCTCCAGTGTAAGAACAACTTACCATATATACTCAAGTATAAGCCAACCCGAATATAAGCTGAGGCACCTAATTTTACCACAAAAAACTGGAAAAACTTATTGACTCGAGTATAAGCCTAGGGTGGGAAATGCAGCAGCTACCAGTAAATTTCAAAATAAAAATACTGGTAGACACCAATAAAATTACATTAATTGAGGCATCAGTAGGAAAAATGTTTCTGAATATTTATTTCAAAGAAAAACAGTAAACTAGCTCTGTCACTAGAAAATAGGGTCAACAAAAACAATATGGTATCAACAATTACTTTAAAAGTACAAAAACCTTAGCTCAATCAGCAACTGCGCTAAAACACAAGAGTTAAAATCATTCAAAACTGGATTCCTCATCATCATCTGTACGTCCAAACAGAGCTTCAGCTCAATCTGGTGTGAGGTTATCAGTATAGACATTGTCATCATCACTGTACCTCAGAGTCCATTCCTATGCATGCTACTCAGAAGCAAGTCCCATGATAGACAGTGTGGAAAGTGTGGCTAGGATAGGAGCCTCAGATCCCAATCCTATGCATGCTACTCAGAAGCAAGTCCCATGATAGTCAGTGGGGCTTACTCCCAGGAAAGTGTGGATAGGACAGGGGCTTTTTTAAAAAGAAGGTGAAAACAACCACTACTCCCCCCCCCCCCCACGATAGGGCCATGGCCCTGGGTGACTCACTGTAACTTGGTGGACAGGCTTCATAGCAACCCAGAGTGCCGCCCTGAAGCCTCTACTGTCCTTGCAGGTGGTCCTTGCCTTGCCAGTCTAAGCAGGGGGCTGGAGCGCTGGCAACGAGGTGGCCAGAGCTTGCGCTACTCAAAGGGCCAGGTTGGCAGCACGCCTCCTCCTCTCGCTCCACTTGTGTGTGGGAGCACCTGGCAACGACGGGCCAGAGCCCACGCTACTCCTCCGCTGGGATTCAAATGGGATGGGATTCATTGAAGATCCCCTCACCAGACATGTTTCCTCAGAAGTAAGCCTCACCCCTCTCAAGGGAGCTTACACCCAGGAAAGTGGGGAAAGGACTGTAGCCTAAGTGCCTCATTAGGATCGTGCCCCCTCTCTATAAGCCAGGTGATCAGAGAGATCCCCTCACTAGACATGTCTCCTCAGAAGTAAGCCTCACTCCTCTGAAGGGAGCTTACACCCAGGCAAGTGTGAATTGGACTGCAGCCTCAGTGCCTCATTAGGATCGTGCCCCCCCTCTATAAGCCAGGTGATCAGAGAGATCTCCTCACTAAAAAAAGTCTCCTCAGAAGTAAGCCTCACTCCTCTCAAGGGAACTTACACCCAGGCAAGTGTGAATTGGACTGCAGCCTCAGCTCCCTCCAGCTAAAGTGAACAGGGAGCCAACTGGCTCCAGTGAGGCCAGTGTGGAGGACAGTTGCATGCTCACCTCCTGGCAACGAGGGGCCAGAGCCTGCGCTACTCCTGCACTCTAGCATACGAGCGGAGCACAAGGAGGAGGCGAGGCCAATCCAGCCGCTGTGAGTATTGTGGGCTCTGGCCATCTCGTTGCCTGCGCTCCAGCCCCCTGCAGAGACTCCAAGCACTGAGGAGAGCCAGCGATCTGCCAGCAGGGCAAGGACCATCTGCAACAGCAGTAGAGGTTTCAGGGCAGGCGCTCATGGTCGCACCCGTCATTTTGGAGCACAGTCTTCTTCTCCTGCACTTATCCCAGGTCCCAGTGAGTCACCCAGGGCCTTGGCCCTATCAGAGAGTGGGGAGTAGTGGCTGTCTTCACCTTGGTCTGGGACCCTCACTCAAGTATAAGCTGAGGGAGGCTTTTTTACCCAAAAAAGGGCTGAAAATCTCAGCTTGTACATGAGTATATATGGTACTCTGGATTCCAATATGAATTTCCCATAGGTTTTCACTAGGCAATTATGGGTACACGTAAAGTCTCTTATGTGCTCCCAAAGTTACTCTGGATTTGGGGGATTGTTTAACTGCCTGGCTCATTACCATGGCAAACAAGTTCTTTTGTTCCAGAAAATTCCTGCAACCTCAGCTTGAAGTAGACTTTTTCTTGGGTGTTTAGGGGAGATGTGATCATCATAACAGGACCATTCCGTTGTTACTGGATTCTTATCAACCTTTGATTTTCAGTGGCCTAAGGCAAATTCGCCTTCTCATGAAAAAGGCTTATAAATATAATAGAGCAACATTTCTTAACTACCAGATAGTACTCATACCACCAGGTGGTACTTGGAATTGTGTCTAGTGATACTCATAGGAGATACTTGCCATCTGTTAGTAAGACCAGTAATGCAATGTAACAGTGTGAGAAGGCTCAACTGGGGGGCAGTCAACTGGGTGAGCTCTAAAAATCCCTTCCAACCACCCTAAGCCTCTTACTTTTGTTTACTGCTATTACAGTGTGTTTGTTCCTGTAATCCAGAATAACTGGCAATGATATTATCATTTACTTTTGGTGACACTTCCAATAGGTGGACCATGTAAAGTGGGGGACAAACACTGAGAAACCTTATTATAAAGTGCTAATTAGGGATCAGGTATTTCAGGAACAAACAGAAGATAATGTTCAAAAATCTTGGAACAGAACTGTAGAATGATGTGATGAAATATGAAAACCATTATAATTTGCATGGAACTTGGTCTTCTCATTCAGTGGCCACAAACATCAGCACTAAACAGGATCAAACCATTAAAGCAATAAGACTTTGTTGTGGCAATGAAAGTTAGGAGGTCCTCTCTAGTAACAGGTAATGTTTGCTTTTAATTGGCAGTAGATATACAAATTATGAAAATTTTTACATGTTGCAGCTCAGTGGTGTCAAAAGCAAAAGCGGCCAAAATCTAAAACAGTGTACATCATGGGCCAAATTCTTTATTAAGATTTAACATTTATTGAACAGTCTCAAACTGACAATGTTTCAGTCAGAAATATGAATTTTAAATATGAATATGAACAACCTTTATGAAAATATGAACAACCTTTTCCCTTAATAAACGAAGGCTGCAATCCTAACGACACTTTCCTTAGAGTAACAACCATTGAAAACAATAGGGCTTACTTTTGAGTAGACATGGTTAGGATTGTTCTCTAAGTAAGAAAAATATATATATATTGAGCCTGCAGGCCTTGAGTTTGACACTTGTGGTGTAGGTGAATGTTAAGACAATTTTATAACATGCATCCAAGAAACTATTACTAGTTATGAAATAGATCATAGGGTTGAGAGACTCTTCTATCATAATGCAAGATTGAAAGGAATAACTAGCCTTTTCCACTGAAAACTATAGAAAGTGACATTATAGGATCAAAGTTTACACTGACATTCAATAGGTCATCTGATAAAAACTGAATTATTTCACAAAAACAATAACTGATGTAGAAGTAGCTAGCACAGATAGTTTGAGATGATCCATTTAGTAGTTGCTAACCCTGCATATCATAAAACTGCCCCCATGCACTACAAGAGGACCTAGGGATCTGAAAAACAAAGGGAATTTCTTCAGCGGTTGTCCTGTGTGGTAGCAGGATATGCTTGTTCTGGACTGGAGTCTCCAAATCATGGTTGATGTGACATTGGAGAAACATGGCAGGCCTGTCTCAGGGGACCTTCTTTAAGGGCTTGGATAACAGCACCAGCAAAAACAGAACCTCAAATTTATAGCCATGAAACAAGGCCAACAAACCAAAATCCTAAGCAAATTAAGCAGCTGCATATATAAAACTCCCCTTGGGCATTAGAGTTAAGTAGATATACCTCCTCTGGTGAATTCAGATCTTCTAGGTCTTCCAGCATTCTTTCCACAAATTCTTCAGTCAGCAGGATCTGCAAAAGCAAGACAGAAGTTTTCTTTTATGTTCCAAGCTTTACCTAATTGCCAGGCAGGAGACTCCTTCCTAGCGCACAGAGAAGAAACTGTACTGTGTCATTCATCTAACAATTCACAAAGGCCTTGTGGGTCTCTCATGCTTTCTCTATAATATCTAGAAGAATGCAACAATAAGAGAATCTAGTTGCATCATCAATTATCTTTCTGTGTCAAAAACTAAAGGCTTTGATTCAAATGTGAAAAGACGCTAAGAATAGTGAGGGGCCTATTATCAGAAAAGGAAAGAAATAGGAGGGAAAAAAGCTGCTTTGGGCAGACACCAAAATCTAGCCTTTTAGGTTTTAATGAACTGATAGGAGAAAGAGAAGCAGCAATTGCTAGCTTTAGAACACTCTCTAGCAATAAATTGAACACTCTAACCCAGTGGTTCCCAAACTAGTGGGTCACAACACACCAGCCAGGGAACAACTAGTTATGTCCCTTTAAGGGGCAGGAAGATCCACAGGACCACTGTGTTGATGATAAGGGGAGAGGGGATTTTCACATGCCTCCACCTAGTGTTGGAGTCCTGGGAGGTGTGGGGAGCCCTCTGCAGGATTCTCCAAGGCTCTATAAGTCTGTAAAAAAAGAGAGCACTTCTGATTTCATGAAAGAAGGACTTTGGGAATTCAGAGGCAAAGGATGCAACTTCGTTTCTCCTGAGTCAGATCAAATATACAAGGACATTTAAGGTATAGTAACATATGCTCCATCTCTTCTGTACATATTTTCCTCCTCAAGAGTTCCTATGGCATAGTTTTTAATGAGACTGAACATAAGCTATTATGTACCATACCTTTTTCATAATGTTCCCTTAATTCAGAACCGCTCCTGCAGTGTGAGCACCACATTACACTAGAAATCACATGCATTTGATGTGCATGATATTAAAGGTGACATCTGCAGCAAATCAACATCACAGACTGTTGTAGCTCCAGGCACCTCATTTAATTTCTTCTGGGATTTAGAAGCTTAGAACTTGAAATTGAACAAATAAGCCCTGCTCTTTGAAAAATTTCAACTTGAACCTAGTGCCATCTTTCACAAATATTTAAGGGCTCTTATCAACAGGACACTATGGGGAGACTGGAACAAAAGTAGCTGATTTATTCCCCTAAGAAAGATTCTCTGTGAGACAACGATGGGAAAGGTCTGAGATAAACAGAGGCCACATTAAATTCTTTTGCACAAGTTCAAAATTCTCATCCAAGAAGACATTTTCTCCCAGGAAATCTTTCAGCTGCAACTAAGGCAGCAGTCAGGCCACAGAGTATCAGATGCTATTTGCTATGGGGCTTTTCAAACATCATATTTCCATAGTTTTGGCAGCACTATACAAATAGTTCCCACCCACTAGCCTACTGTAACTGGTTTCTCATGCTGGAACATGGTCTGCCTTTGTATGAAGTCTGTTTGCAAAACAATCACATAGGCTTACAAACACCATCTTCATGAAAGAAATACCCATGTTAGGGCTCAACCAGCAGCATATGGATCCAAAATGAGTTATCTCAGGAATTTCCTATTCAAACTGGAGCCCACCAGGGGGATGTCACCTCTCCCTTGCTCTTTGTCAAGGATTCCCTTTCCCAGGATCCCCTGACTTACCTGGGGAGAGTTCTCAAGTGATGCCTGGAGGTGCCCAGTCCCTTCAGAGGGGGAGGGAGTTTCTGCCGAGGGGGACTCACAGAGTGAACCTCATGACCACAAGTCCCCAACGGCTGAGGGAGACCCCCCCCCCCAAACAGGTTGGCAGCCTGCTCCACCTCAAGAAGGACTAAAAACCCCTGGTTGGTGGGTAGAACTGGCTGTAGTGGGTAGGAGGCTGGGTGTTGGTGCTGGAAGGCAGACAGGTGCTGCTAGTAAACAGGGAGGGACCAGAAGGATGGGAGGTCAACCCCTCTTGTAGAATGCTAGGGTCAAAAAGGGAGGGAAAAGATCCCAGGTTATATAGTCTTGGAGGAGAGGATGGAGAGGCAGAAGTGTGTGCTTGGAACAGCTTCACCCATGACCCATGAAGCCTCAGACAATTGAGCAGGAGAGTGATTGAACTTGCTCAGAGCCACTCTGAGACCTCTATAGTGGGTATCCAGGCCCAGCCTCACCTAGAAGAGGCTAGTTTAGTGGGCCCTGCCCCAGATGCCCCCTGACACTCTTCAATATTGATACCATTATGAGAAAAGCATTCAAGGGCAGAAGTGGTGTACAATACAATGTAAACAATTTCCTGACCAATCTGATGTTTGCAGATGACAGTGCCATATTCACCAACGTGGATACAAAGGCCACCACAATGCACACATTGCCCAATCCTTGCATTGGCATCCATCAGTCTCGAAAGCCTATGGTATTGTGTATGTGAAGCACAAAGGCCTAGGCAGATTAATATGGAGGCTAGGCTGTTACCTAAGCAGCAAATCCCACCTCTCCATGCCACTGAAATAGTCCAATGGAATGGCAGTGCCTGTAAGATTAGTTCTAGCTACGTCACAGAGCTGGGCTAAGGACAGGAGCTCACCTTGTCTTGTGGGGACCCAATCCTACGGCCCAATCCCACAGCCTAAGAATCAATGCAGACAAAACTGAAACTTGGTGGGATGACTCCCATGACTGGAACACACAATTGGAAGGCTATCAGCTGTTCTGGAGGAACAGAAGCGGCAAAAGGGGAGGTGGAGTAGCATTATATGTCAAGAACATATATACTTGCTCTGAAATCCAGGAGAGTGGTCCAGATATCCCTGTAGAGTGTGTTTGGGTAAAAGTAAGGGGGGAAAATAAGAAACAAAACATTGTGGTGGGCATCTACTATAGACCGCCAGGCCAAGGAGAAGGAGTAGACGATGTCTTCTTGGAGCAACTGGCAGGCATTGCAAGGAAATATGAGGTAGTAGTAATGGGGGACTTTAACTACCCAGACATTTGCTGGGAGACAAACTCAGCCAAACATGGAAGCTCCAGTAGATTCCTGATGGGCCTGGAAGATAACTTCATGGTTCAGAAAGTGGAGGAAACGACAAGGGGAGGGGCCATCCTTGACCTGATCTTAACAAATCGTGAAGAACTGGTTGATCAGGTCAACATAGTGGGAACTTTAGGGGAAAGCGATCATGAGCTGCTGGAATTTAGAATAATGTGGGAAATAAAAAGAGTGCAGAGTGAAACTTATATGTTGGATTTCAGGAAAGCTGATTTCAACAGGCTTAGAGGAGTCATAGGTGGGATCCCATGGGTTGATGATCTAATGGGGAAAGGGGCCCAAGATGGGTGGGAGCTCCTTAAGAGGCAGCTTCTACAAGCACAGTCAGAAACAATTCCCATGAAAAAGAAAGAGGGGAAAAACCTGAAAAAACCAGGTTGGCTCCACAGGCAACTTGGGGATCAGCTGAAGTTAAAGAAAGAGAAGTATAGGGAGTGGAAGACTGGAAAGATCACCAGAGAGGAGTACAGGCAGGTAGCCCGGTCCTGTAGGGAGGGGGTCAGGGATGCTAAAGCTCAGTATGAGCTGAGGCTGGCCAGGGGAGTCAAAGATAACAAAAAGAGCTTCTTTAGATATGCCCAAAGGAACAGGAGGAGAGACGAGGGGGTGGGGCTGCTCTTGGACAAGGATGGACAACAGGTGTCTGGAAACCAGCAGAAGGCGGAGCTGCTCAACTCCTACTTTGCATCTGTCTATTCACAGAAGGAGGGCTGTGCAAATGGGGGTGCGGGATCATTGACTGATTCTGGGAAGTGTTTACATCCCCTAAGAGGTAATGAAAACATGGATGGTGCAGAACAGCAGATTAAGATTGACAGAGAACTGGTTAGAAACCACTTAACTGGCCTAAATGAATTCAAGTCATTTGGACCAGATGAGCTGCATCCTCGAGTTCTTAAGGAACTGGCAGATGTCCTTGCAGAGCCTCTGTCGATCATCTTTGAGAAATCCCTGAGAAGTGGAGAAGTGCCACTGGACTGGAAGAGGGCAAATGTAGTCCCAATCTTTAAGAAGGGGAAAAAAGAAGACCCGGGAAATTATAGACCAGTCAGTTTGACTTCAATCCCGGGGAAGATATTAGAGCAAATCATAAAACACACAATTTGTGCACATCTAGACAAGTACTCGGTGATCAAAACAACCCAGCATGGATTTACCAAGAATAAATCTTGCCAGACAAATCTGATCTCCTTTTTTGATCGGGTTACGAGCTTACTGGACAGTGGCAATGCTGTGGATGTCATTTATCTTGACTTCAGCAAAGCATTTGACAAAGTCCCACATGACATTTTAATTAGGAAGATGGAAAAATATGGGCTAGACAGGGCAATTGTTAGGTGGATCTGCAACTGGCTCGATGGCCGCACTCAAAGGGTTTTAGTAAATGGTTCTGTGTCAACCTGGAGGTCAGTTTCTAGTGGGGTACCCCAAGGCTCTGTCTTGGGACCGGTTCTCTTTAACATTTTCATCAATGACTTGGAGGAAGGGAGACGGGGGAGCCTGATCAAATTTGCAGATGACACCAAACTGGGAGGAGTAGCAAACACATCAGAAGACAAGAGAAACCTCCAGGAGGATCTGGATAAACTGGAATTCTGGGTTGTAACAAATAGAATGAATTTCAACAGGTAGAAGTGCAAGGTTCTGCACTTAGGCAATAAAAACCAAAAACATAGGTATAAAATGGGGGATACTTGGCTTGGCAGCACAACATGTGAGCGGGATCTTGGAGTCGCCGTGGATCACAAGCTGAACATGAGTCAGCAGTGTGATGTGTCTGCAAAGAAGGCAAATGCCATTTTAGGTTGCATTAAGAGGACTGTAGCTTCCAAGTCACGAGAAGTTACAGTTCCTCTTTATTCTGCATTGGTGAGACCTCACCTTGAGTACTGTGTCAGTTCTGGGCACCTCACTTGAAGAAAGATGCAGCCAAACTGGAGCAAGTCCAGAGGAGAGCGACAAGAATGATCAGTGGGATGGAAGGGAAGCCCTACGAGGAAAGGTTGGGGGAACTTGGGATATTCAGCCTGGAGAAGAGGAGGCTGAGGGGAGACATGATTGCCCTCTTCAGATACCTGAAGGGCTGTCATATGGAAGAAGGGGCCAATTTGTTCATAGCTGCTTCTGAAAGCAGAACTAGAACCAATGGGTACAAACTGCAAGAAAGGAGATTCCGGCTGGAAATCCGGAAAAAATTCCTGACGGTGAGGGCGGTTCGGCAGTGGAACAGATTGCCAAGGGAGGTGGTGGACTCTCCCTCACTGGGGATCTTCAAGCAGAGGCTCGATGAGCACCTGTTGGAGATGCTCTAGGGGGAATTCCTGCTGCAGGCAGGGGGTTGGACTAGATGACCTACTAGGTCCCTTCCAACTCTATGATTCTATGAAAACCAAATTATTACTATGGATGGATCACAGGCCATTGTTCACCTGGATGGAGTCCAAATTGAGCAGCTCCAAGAATTCAAATATCTGGGGTCACTGATGCAGAAGAAGAAAGTGAAATCAGATGAAATCAACAGCATGATTGGCCAGGCAACAGCAGCATTTGCCTCACTTAAATGGTGCCTTTGGAAGGAAAAATATCTCCACCAACACCAAAATTCACCTCTTCCAAACACTAATCCCGCCAATTCTCCTGTATAGATCAGAAACATGGACTCTATTCAAATCAGATACAAGCAAGTTTGAGGCCTTCCAAATGCAATGCCTAAGACAGATCCTGAGCGTCTCCCTTTGTGATCGCCACCATGAGACAATACAGGAAAGGTGCAACCATCAACTCTCAGTCGAAGAACTAATCCAAAAACACAGACTGAGATGGTTTGGCCACGTCTGCAGAATGAACTCCAATCAGCTGCTATATAAGGTCCTGTGGTGAGAGTGACCTGGCAGCATCCAAAAAAAATGTGGCTCAAACTGGTTGAGCAGCACCTAAAGAACAAGCAACTGACCACTGAGGAGGCAAAAAACATCACTATCAATTGCATCGTGAAATCCAGTGGCACCTACAGCAGTGTACTGGTTAAGAGGATGATCCCCAATCACCATGTAAGGGCTAAAGACGAATTTCTATCAGAACACCTCCTTTGCCTGCCTGATAGCATTATTTTAAACATTTTGTGCAAAAGGAACTCCTGAACCTGGAATCTGAACTCCTGTTAATGAAAGGAATCTGAACTCCTTTCATTAACAAAGGACCACAATACGTGAGAATTTTAAAATTCAAAGGTCTTTTGAATTCAGTTTGGAATTTCTTTATGTATTTTGATCATAATTTGAGGGAAACAAACTTTAATAGTAAGTACTTCTCATCTTCCCACAGTGTGTAGCCACATATAACTGCAGTCAATCATGCTCCAAACAAGCTCATATTTCACATTATTTTGTCCCTATTGAGATTTTTTTTTTCTTTTGCAGTTGTAATAGATGCTGCTAACTCAAACAGCAGACACAATCAGGCTATAAATATATGATTTGATGGAATTCACTGAGAGTGCTCAGACTCATTAATGCTATTTGTAAAATGGAAGTAACACAGATGGAGGGTGCAATCCTAACAAATTTAGGCCAGCCTAACTCATATGGCATCTTTCCATGGTGGTGTGATGAGGTTGGTGTTTGCCTGCGCACTGGCCTAACACTCTCAGGAGTGGGGCAGAAGTGCCTTACAGCAGTTTTGTGACACCCCCAGATCAGCACAGGACTTATGCTGGACCTTAAGCGAACTTAAGTGGAGAACAAGATTGCAGCCAAAATAATGGAATCATTGCAAGGACAAATGTATTAAGACTGTGGAGCACTCTGCAATTTGGAAGTGCTGCATAACTGGATATGTTTAGCAACAGTTAGCAAATCCACTTTTGTAACCACTTTTAAGCACTTATAACCATTTTCCTCCAAGTTTTTAATTTCCCACCTCCAATGGTTCTCTGACTTACAGATATTTATGACAGGTAATCTGACAGCACATGGGAAAACGGTCTAAAAACTATTTCTTTTTTAAAGCATGTAGATATATGATTGCATTCTGAAAGTATTTTCCTTGTACTGCAGAGGCAGTAGCAGGAAATGAGAATTTCCATTGATTTTGGTAGTTTTTCTTCTTTATAATGCCTCAGCTCATACTTTCTTCTTCTTCTTCTTTCTTTGGTAGTTTTTCTTCTTTATAATGAAAGCTCATAATAAATACACTACAATAATAAATAATTTGAAAATTGAAGCTTCTTTACTATACAGATTTAAAAGAAATAGTATGACTGGAATGTCTAACTTGTATCTTTTGACTAAGCACTTAGAGAGAATCACTCTGGGACATGGAAGATTGAAAGAAAGACAAGAAAACACCATAGGTGTGGTTGCCTGTGCCAAGAAACAAAGGATTCACTAGGATGTTTTGTTTAAGTATGTAAAAAGCTGGTGTGATCAGAAAATGTTGGCTACTAAGGAAGGTATTTTTGGCAGTGAAATACACCAAACTGTGACTACCTAGGGTCTATTTGCACCAGCTGCCTCCTCCCCATAATGAGTTATGGGAACAGGTGGGGTAGACTGCATCTTATTCTGTTGTTAGATTCCTCTTCCAGTTTTCATCTCCTGAGAAAGCAAGAGTCTAATTACAGGAGGACTGACATTGTCTGCAAATACTATACTGAGGTCTGGACAGGTTTTGTCAAGAACTTTGTCGCCTTTTCACCAGTGGGCTGTGGGTGGCGCAAGTCATTAAGACACTATGCCTGTTAACCAGTAGGCCAAGTTTCGAGACCTGGGTCCCCACAAGACAGGGTGAGCTCCTGTCCTTAGCCCAGGCCTGCAACGCAGCTGGAACTAATTGTATTGGCTCTGCCATTCCATGGGACTATTTCAGTGGCGTGGAGAGGGGGATCTGCTGCTTGGGTAACAGCCAACCTCCATATCAATCTACCCAGGCCTTTGTGCTTCGCATACAGCGTCAAGCATGTTACTGTCGTCTTTCGAGACTGATGGATGCCAAAGGTCATGCTTCACCAGAAGATTTTTTTTTTTTGCCCTACAACAGAAAGAACAAACTTCTAACTTCTACCTTATTTCACATTATAAGATTCAGACATTTTTCACACACGGATCTCCTTTCCATGTAGTGTGGTGATGCCAAGGTTCAGGACTGGTCCTACCTACTATGCAATGGAGTACAGTGAGTCACCTTGGGTGATGAGAATTTGGAGAAGTAGCCAGTTGGGAGCCACCAATTCCCCATTGCAGCACCACGCTAGGCAACTCAACAGGTAGAAGCTTCTCCTGTTCCCAGTTCCTGTTTCAACTGAGCATGGGAGGATGAACTTGTGCAATGCTGCTGTCACTACAGCTATAAGTGTTGCCCATGTTTCCCACTATATGCAGGAATGCTCTTCTACATAGGTAATCTAACTGCTAAGAACAGAGGCAGCATGGTAGGAACAACAGCAATGTACTATTCAGCCCCTAACCTATTCACTGAGCAGCCACCTGCGGAGATAGGGATGCATATGTGGCCAGGGATTAGAGTGTCATTACCATTTGCACCAACATATAATGGAACATATTCAACAGAGCTTGTCCTTCCTCCTTTTGCTGTCACTCCTTGGCTAAGGAACACCTCTTCAGGTGTAGGCAAGCAGAAACAAGTGGAGCAGTCAAGGTGCTATGTTATAGTAAAGCAAAGGTGCAGAGGCAAATGGTGTAGCCGCATGCAGTAAATGGCAGATCATTTGTAAGTCAGTTAAGCAAAGCTAAGGTTTGGTGGGATAAATCTCTTGGGGGGGGGGAGAGCGTTTTAAAAAAATAGGCTGAAGTGAAAGCCACTAACATTCAGCCTGGACACATGTACTATAGAATCATACATACCTGTATGCTAGTACCTGGTGAAAACCGACCTGATTTAACCAAGTCCCTCAATGTCTATTTAGATCAGGGCTATCCAACCTTTCAATTTGAGGGCTCCTGGACCTTTAACAATTCTGTAGAAGAGGAAATTTCTGCAGGTATAAGCTTGTGACCTGTGAGATGGGAAGCGTCACCTGCTGAAATTTCCTCCTCTGTACAATGGTTAAAGGTCCTGGAGCCCTCAAGTTGAAAGGTTGGACAGCCTTGATTTAGATAATAGACCCTCTATTTCTATTTAGAGGATAAAGCCATATTTGTGTTTTGCTTGAATAAACATGAAATGATGTTGTGTACCACATAATGTGTAAACACTCATAAATCCAAGAAAACCACACAGTGCTAAATGTTCACCTTCAACTATCCTTATTGGAACAGAGCTGTTGTAAAACAAGTTTACTCCCTCACTTTATTCACATGAAAATGTAAATTTCTGGCACAAATATTTAGCACATATTGGGATTATCCATGTCATACAAAGCCCAGAGCAAATCTTGTAAGTAAAGTCACTATTAGTCATCATAAGTTTTTAACAGTAGTTCATTATAATACTGATATTAAACTGTTTGCTGTATATTGACAATTAGATGTTAGATTTAAAAATTAAGGCTGCAATCCTAACTTTCAGTTGGGCTGGCCTAAGCCCTGGCATAAGTCCCATGATGACCTGGGGGTCTCTCAAATGTGCTGTAAGACACTTATATGCCACTACTGGGGAAGGTCAGGCCAGTATACAGACATATGCTTGGCTCCCTACATCACCACGGGAATGGGAACACTGATGAATTGTGACGGCCTAGGTTAGGATTGCACCCTAAAAATGGTAGCACTGGGAGAAAAATTTTCTACAGTTTTTAGAATCAGTTTTGGAATACATGTGCAAGTTAAATCCCAATTTTACTGTGAGACTCATGGATATAAACTACAAATAAGAGCAGACTATTTTACGGAAAAAAATCATTGATTTTTTTACATTTCTGTCCCTCCCTCTCAGCCGAGGCCAATTCTAGGTGGCTAACAATTATAATGTTAAAAACACAGTCAATATGAATGTAATATATTTACTTGGATTTTTACAAGGTGAAATTATTTTTAAACTGAATCCTGAGATTATAAAATATAATCTAGAATTATAAAATTCCATATCAAATCAATTAAAGACTACACTTTTCTCTGTTTCTCAAAGACCTCATAGCACAATCCTAGGTAGGTGATTGTCAGAAACTAGTCTCACTGTTCAGGAAAAGTGTGGAAAGTGCGTACACTTTAGGATTTCAGCCTTAGAACCTGAGTCATGATCTATGAGAGATTTTTATTGCCTTTCCTTTAATAATTAGATGGTAGGCAAACATGATCTTTTAGAACTGCGTGATGTCCCAAGAAAAAGTACTAGGTAAGTGTCAAGGAAAGTAGCACAAGTACATACCAAATTATTTAACATAAGGAAAGCGAAGACTTAAGAAGAACCTGATATAGTAGTAGGAGTTAAGTAAAAGCAACACAAGGGTCAAATTTAAGTCAAGAATGTGATCAGAAAACAAATAGTGGCACTTCTCTGTTTCCTTTGCTAAATACCATAGTTCTGAGGGACACTCTTTTTAAAAGAAAAACAGCAAGATCCCTCACAATTCATGTGATATTATAACATGAGGTTAAAAGTTGCTCCTCAAAGCAATCCATGCCACCTGAATCCTCTCCCCAAATGCTGCCTCTTTGTGTGTTCACATAGATGCCCTGTGGATGCAGGACAGTAGACGAGAGCATGTCCCCACTCTCTTTTTCTATGTGTTGCCTTTGCATGAAATGAGTGGGAGCAGTGAAACAGGAGAAGCAAAGAATAAGGAGGCTGATGTTATGCTTCTGGTAAGAGAAGTAGTAAGCTCTAAATTGTCTCTCTTTTATGAACAGGGAGAGGCAAGGGGCAGAGCCATACATGGGGGAGCAAGGAAGGGTTCTGTGTTGTTGAGTCTCCCCTAGCCAGTAATGTGTCCCCCATATTGTTTCCAGTTCCTCTTTCAGCCTACTGTCATTCAAATGGACTGAATGTTCAGTCCCTCCCTGCAGGCACCCTATCCAATCAGGTTGTTGTTACTTAATAACCCAGCTTAGGGACCAATCATAGCAATCCCTTCCTTGCCATGGGAGAAATGGCAGCAGCAATAAACTTGAGGCTGCAATCTTATCCACACTTTCCTGAGAGTAGATCCCATTGAATGCAACAGGATTTACTTCTGCGTAGACATGCATAGGGTAGGGCCCTGAACAACTGGTAGTTTTTCCTGCCATGTGAAACAGTCTCAGAATAGTACCTTCCCATGTGATTTATATATAACAAAATGAATGTTCATGCCACAGTTCCGATACATTTCTATCCCATCTTTCAGTCCCGTTATTAGGGCACCGAGTCAGGTAACATCAATAAGATTAAAGATCACCACACATTTTTACTTTATTTGTTTTAAAGGAGTGCATATTAAGGAACCAATCCTATTCTGTTTTTCAGTGCTGATGCAGTTGTAATACTGGGGTGTGAACTGCATCCTATGGTGGAAGAGTAGTCACTGGGGCCTTCTTAAAGTATTCTGCATTGTGGCTACACCTGAGCTGTAAAGTTAGATAGGATTGGATCCTTAGTTAACTCTGAAGACTAGGTGAAGAGACATATCTGTTATGATGCTCTTGCATTTAGGACAGGGAGGACAACTGTCCCTTTTCATCTCACACATCCCTTTTCATCCTCCCACTAGGAGGCTGCCTTCTCTGCTAGGCTTTGAACCCTTTTGAAAGCAAGTACTTACCCATTCATGTCTTTGCTATGTAAATGATTTTGGGAAATTTCTTTTGGTGAAAAATATTCTAAAATCATAAACAACTGGACGAAAACAGAAAACCCAGAGCATAAAAATACAAGACCTGGTCAGGCCACTAGTACATTAGAATAGTCAGAAGTATAGAATGTGAAAGGGCCAACTAGATATTCTGAAGTAGGAAAACAACCTATTACATTTTTCTTAGAGCAAGGGCATTCTTCACATATGACACTCCAAGAAGTACACATAAATTGTAAATGTAGGCATGCGGCAACCATATATTTGGAAATTCACAATTACAGTACTACCTCTCTTAACAAGTGCCTTGCTTAACAAGTGTTTCACATAACAAGCAAAAATTTCCAAGAAATCTTGCTTCACACAACAAGTTCCGCTTCACTTAACAAGCAAGCGCACTATGGGCACGTGTGCTATGCATCCCTGATGCTCCACACCGAGGCTCTTTAAAAGGGCTGCCGGCCAGCACTGCTGCCTTAACTGCCCCCAACTTGTGAGCAGTTGCCGAGAGGTGCTGGAGGCACCTGTCCCTAACTGCCCCCAAGTGCCCCCACCAACCACCTTGAACCTCCAGCAGCAGTCCAGGGAAGCCTCCCAGGAAAGTGTCTTTGATTGCAGCATCATAACCATGTCTACCCAGAAGTAAGCCCCATTGTGTTAAATGGGGCTTACTCCCAGGAAAGAGTCTTTAGGATTGCAGCCTAAGTAGACTTCATAGGATCATGCACATTGAAAGCATGTTTTGAATTCAATTCCAGTGTTTTGTCATCATTTTTACATGCAGTTAATATTTTTATATGAATATTTTGGGGGTTGTGGAACCAATCGTCTGATTTTCCATTATTTCCTATGGAAAAATCTGCTTCACTTAAAGAGCGTTTCACTTAAAGAGCATGCCTCCAGACGAATTAAGCTCTTTATGTGAGGCACCACTGTCTACAGATAAATGTACAGTATTAAGGAGCCCAAGTAGATGATGTTCCCTGCTCAATTCACATCCGTTAGCAACTAAGCGTGTAAGGCTACATAAGTGAAGCAGCCGTACTTTTTTCCTTCACTGAAGTACCGCATACACTCAAGCATAAGCCGACCCGAGTTTAAGCCGAGGCACCTAATTTTACCATTAAAAAACTGGGAAAACTTATTGACTTGAGTATAAGCCTAGGGTGGGAAATGCAGCAGTTACTAGTACCCATGCAAGTGCCTTTAACATACCTGATTCCAATCCAAGCACGCAACACGCTAACCAAGGCAGTTTGCAGGTGGGGACCTGGGTCGGTGAGGGCATAGTTAGGGACCGGGGAGGGGGTAAGGTAAGTGGCTGGGTGGCATAGCTAAGGGGGGTGAAATGGGTGGATGGGTGAGTGGCTGGGTGGCACAGCTGAGGGGGATGAAATGGATGGCTGGATGGCATAGCTAAGGTGGGTGACATGGATGGCTGGGTGGCATAGCTAAGGTGGGTGTACTGGATGGCTTGGCATAGCTAAGGGGGTGAGATGGATGGGTGGCATAGCTAACGGGGTGGGATGGATAGCTGGGGAGAGGGTGGCATAGATAAGAGGGGTGGGATGGATGGGTGGGTGGCATAGCTAAGAGGGGTGTGATGGATGGATGGATGGGTAGGTGGAAGGGCGGCATTGGTAAGGGGTTGGGATGGCTGGCTGGGTGGGTGGTTGGCATAGCTAAAGGGGTGGAATGGCTGGATGGCTGGATGGGTGGGTGGCACAGCTAAGCGGGTGGGATAGATAGATGGTGGGCTGGGTGGCACAGGTAAGGGGGAGAGAAATGGATGGCTGGGGGATGGATGGCTGGATGGGTGGATAGAGAGAAAGGGAGGGATAGATAGATGGAGGAAGGGGAAATAGAGGGGGGAGGGAGAGAGGGAGAGGAAGGGAAAAAGAGTGGAAGAGGGAGAAATAGAGAGAGGAGGGAAGGAGGGGGAATAGGGAGGGAGGCACAGTGGAGGCAGCGGTGGGGGACTCCTGCAGCCAGTGTTTGGCCGCAAGAGTGCTCCGCAGCCCTTCCCTGCTGCCTCTGTGGGCTTTTGGGGGGGGGCTTCCCCCCAGAAAGCCTGCAGAGGCAGTGGAGCAGGGCTGCGGGGGCTGCACCAGCAGGGAGAGGTCCCAGGATTGTTGCAAAGGCTGCGGAGAAGGGCTGTGGGGACCTTTCCCTCCTGGCGCCGGCAGGGAGAGCTCCCGGCAGTCCTGCTCTGCTGCCTCTCAGGGCTTTCTGGGGGGGGAGCCCCCCGAAAGCCCACAGAGACAGTGGGGCAGGGCTGCGGAGCACTCTTGCGGCCAAGCACCGGCTGCAGGAGTCCCCCACCACTGCCTCTGCGGCGATATGAGGGTACCCGGTGCCGGCAGCAGCAGCAGGAGAGACTCCATGGTGGGTGCACCTGCCATCTCTTGCCTCCTCCTTGCCACATGGAGGAGCAAGAGCCGGCAGGAGCTGGCGGCAGCAGCAGGAGGAATTTTGCAAGACATGGGTATAAGCCGAGGAGGCTTTTTTGAGCTCAAAAAACTCAACTTATACTTGAGTATATACGGTAATTCAACTTGCAATAATTAAATATCCAAATGACTGAACTGAAAGATAGATGGTGAGTGTAAGTATGAAGGATCTGCTATTCTGTTTAATAGTTTAATGCTATTTAAAACTTTCTCCATCATTCTGGTGGCCTACCCATCATAATGGATTTTATTTGTTTGACCCAGCACTGTTGTTTTTATGCTTACTTGAAGCATTTACTCTGCATCTTTGGAAGAGGTTTGCATTATCTTTAGAAAGAGCTGCTGATGCGTTTGGCAGCCATTATTCCAGAGGAGGTGAGCCCATTGCTGGAAGCCTTTGATCATGTACAGCATTAGTTTGAGTGTTAAATATCAGAGCCACTGCCACAGTAACTAACACACAAACAGAAGCTTAGTGCTAGCAAATGAGACTTCCTGCTTACGTTTGCACCTTTGTAGCTCAAAGTGATTTTCTTATTAAACAATACTGGAGACAGTGGAAGGTGTTAAGAAATAAAGCTAGCCTGATGTAAGAATTTTGAAGTTTTGTATAACTGATCAGCAAATATAAAAAACCTAGGAGATTGTGAAAAAGTGCCCCGCTCTTTGTCCCCCACAATCAAACTTTGTTCTCAGAATATATTATGCAAATTGTATAACACTAATTTTCACTCTTCATTCTGTTAGTCATTTTGGAAGAAAAAACAGGTACTTAAACAATCTAAAAATGTGTGTTCAAAATTATTCTTAGCAACCTGATCAAACTCTGAGAAAAGAGGCTGCATGCAACAAAGTGAAGAAAAAACATGGTGTATAGCAACAAAGGATGAGACCCTAAGGATGATTTTGAACAGTGCTGAGAGCAGTGGTTTCACCCATGATCAATGGCTGTTTCATATGAGATACCTATTTTTGTACATACAAAGTACCACCAATGCATTCTGGGGGCAGGGAGGCATGAATATTTCATCATCATGAGAGCCACTTTAAAAAGTGTTCTTAAAAAGCTGAGATTCTAGTAATTCTACAGCAACGACAGGATTTTGCACCAGATATCCTGCTCTGTAATCTGCAGTAATTACAGAGCAATTGCAGCAACTTATGTACATAAGTACATTATGCAACTTATGTAATCTGCAGCAACTTATGTACATTTCTATTGCTCCAACTCTTGCAGATATTATTTTCACAAATGAGAATCTCCAAGACTTACTGTCACTCAATGCTCAATTTACAGTAAATACATTATAGACTCCCACAGAAGTATGATAAAGATACATTATAACCTACAGTAAAGCCTTGGATTGAGTGTAACTTGAATTGAGAGTTTTTTGCAACACAAACAGTTCTAATAAAATTTTGACTTGCAATACAAGTGATATCTTGATAAACAAGCAAAAAAAGTCCTGGCCAGGAAATGACCAGTTTCAGTGCTCTACCAGCACCTGTTCAGCCTCTCCTAAGAGACCAGCCTATGCGTGTCTACTCTAATGGAAACCTATTACAGTCAATGGGGTTCATTGCTTTTCAGAGGAGAGGTGAGAAGGAACACAGAGACTCAGGTGAGTGGAGGAGGGGGGCTGCTTAGTTGAGTGCTTAATTGCTGCTAGGTGTTCATTGGCTGGTTGCCTGGTGGGAGGTGCTTTGTAGGGCTTTATTAGGGCCTGTTCCTGGTTCAGCCTCCTTTTCAGAGGAGAGGTCAGAAGAAACACAGAGTCCCAGGTGAGTGGAGGAGGGGGGCTGCTTAGCTGAGTGCTTAATTGCTGCCAGCTGTTCATTGGCTGGTTGCCTGGTGGGAGGAGCTTTCTAGGGCTTTATTAGGGCCTGAGGCGCGATCCTGTGGACTGGAGCCTGTGAGCAAGGAGGATTTTTGAAGTTGACAGGAGATGGAAGGGAAGGGCGCAGTTGTTGTGACATGCACCACGTGTGCCATGTTTGTCTTCTTGCCCAAGGACCCCGGGGATTATCGATGCTGCAAGTGCAAACTGGTTGCACTGTTGGAGGAGAAGGTGGCAGCATTGGAGGGTGAAGTTTCCACCCTTCGTCAAATTAAGGCATCTGAGGAGTTCCTTGATACAACACACATGGAACTTCTCCAGAGGGATGACACCAGTGGGGACCCCAGCAATGATGTCTCTTCATGGAGACATGTGACAGTCAGGAGAAAAAGGGGCAGGAATAGTCGAGAACCACTGGAGCTATACAACCGTTTTCAGAGTCTCTCAGATTCCACCATGCTGGCAGAAGTTCCTCTTGCTAGCACACCTACACCAGATCCTGGCATTGCCCATACTGGCATGCCTACAGATCCCCCTCATAGACAGCAGCCACAACCAGTTAGTGTGGGGGAAGCTAGACACAGAAGGAGAACATGGAGGAGGGTGGTGGTGATTGGAGATTCTCTCCTGAGGGGCATGGAAGCTGTATGCTGACCAGTGCCGTTTTCCCGTGAGGTGTGCTACCTTCCTGGTGCTAGGATACGGGATATCACAGAGAGGCTACCGAGGATGATCACACCTGCTGATCGTCACCTGTTCTTACTCATCCATGTAGGAACAAACGATACTGCTCGAGAAACTTTCCAAAAGATAGTTGGGGATTATGAAGCTCTGGGGAGGAAGATTAAGGACCTGGGGGATACCCAGGTGGTATTCTCATCCATCCTCCCAGTAATTGGCAAAGGTCCTCAGAGAGATAGCAAGATTTTTCAGGTCAATAGCTGGCTTCGAAAATGGTGTCATCGGGAAGGATTTGGATTCTGGGATCACAGGATGAACTTCCTTGAGGAAGGACTCCTAGCAAAGGATGGACTACATCTTACGGGTTGGGGGAAGAGTGTCTTCAGACGGGAGACGGCCAAACTTATCAGGAGGGCTTTAAACTAAATAAGAAGGGGGTGGGTTACGTCCAAAGGGAACCTAGGAATAAGGAAAATGCTCTGGATGGAAATTGCCAGGGCACAGCTGTAACTCAAAAATCTTTAGAGGGGCCTAGCCTTACAAAAAAGGAGGGAAATGCATTGAGTTGCAACCTCCAGGGCTTAAGTTGCATTTACACAAATGCACAGAGCCTGGGAAATAAACAAGATGAGCTGGAGCTTTTAGCAAGTGAAGGGAAATTTGATTTGATAGGAATAACTGAAATTGGTGGGATGACTCCCATGACTGGAACACACAACTGGAAGGCTATCAGCTGTTCCGGAGGAACAGAAGTGGCAAAAGGGGAGGCGGAGTAGCATTATATGTCAAGAACATATATACTTGCTCTGAAATCCTGGAGAGTGGTCTGGATATCCCTGTGGAGTGTGTTTGGGTAAAAGTAAGGGGGGAAAATAAGAAACAAAACATTGTGGTGGGCGTCTACTATTGACCGCCAGGCCAAGGAGAAGAAGTAGACGATGTCTTCTTGGAGCAACTGGCAGGCATTGCAAGGAAATATGAGGTAGTAGTAATGGGGGACTTTAACTACCCAGACACTTGCTGGGAGACAAACTCAGCCAAACATGGAAGCTCCAGTAGATTCCTGATGGGCCTGGAAGATGGGCCAAGGATGGCCCCTCCCCTTGTTGTTTCCTCCACCTTCTGGACCATGAAGTTATTTTCCAGGCCCATCAGGAATTTATTGGAGTTTCCATGTTTGGCTGAGTGTGTCTCCCAGCAAATGTCTGGGTAGTTAAAGTCCCCCATTACTACTACCTCATATTTCCTTGCAACGCCTGCCAGTTGCTCCAAGAAGACATCGTCTACTCCTTCTCCTTGGCTTGGCGGTCTATAGTAGACACCTACCACAATGTTTTGTTTCTTGTTTTTCCCCCTAACCTTTACCCAAACGCACTCCATAGGGATATCCGGACCAGTTTCCTGGATTTCAGAGCAGGTATATATGTTCTTGACATATAATGCTACTCCGCCTCCCCTTTTGCCACTTCTGTTCCTCCAGAACAGCTGATAGCCTTCCAGTTGTGTGTTCCAGTCATAGGAGTCATCCCACCAAGTTTCAGTTATTCCTATCAAATCAAATTTCCCTTCACTTGCTAAAAGTTCGAGCTCATCTTGTTTATTTCCCAGGCTCTGTGCATTTGTGTATGGAAGCATATCATGAACGATGCACAAAATCCAGTGGCACCTACAACAGCATATTGGTAGAGAGGAGGACCCTCTCCCAAATTGCTAGTTAAGGACTAAAGAGGAAGATCATTCACCTTTTATTGCTTTTGACCAAAGCCCTTTGAGGAACACAATTTAGGATTGTATAGTTTAAACTAGTTTGCTAAAATTCTCTTCATAGACAGGATGCCTGGAGCTCAACTTGATTGTGGTGTATACACAGGTGGGCTGAGACCAGATCACCAGAACCGCTTGTTCCAATTTCCCAGCTGGTGGCGATCCGGTAGCTGTGGTGGGGGGGGGCGATAACTGGGAACCGGTTCGTTCAGCAGCTGGAGGCAGTTAAAGAGTTAAAGAGGCTGGCCGGGCACTTTTAAATTTGCAGCAGCTCTGCAAGCCCCAGCTGCCAGGGAAAGGACAGTGGCTACTGCTGCAAACCTATCCACACTTTCCTGGGGGTAAGCCCCATTGGCTATAATAAGGCTTACTTCTGAGTAGACCTGCACAGGACTGGGCTCTGAGGATGCTGCAACCCTATCCCAGGAAAGTGGTTGGCACTGCAGCCTGAGAGCCCAACCTGACTACTCAGAAGTACATCCCATGATAGTCAATGGGACTTACTTCCAGGAAAGCGGCTGGATCTGCAGCCTGAGAGCCCAACCTGACTACTCAGAAGTCCCATGATAGTCAATGGGACTTACTCCCAGGAAAGTGGCTGGAACTGCACTCTGAGAGCTCAACGTGACTACTCAGAAGTCCCATGATAGTCAATGGGACTTACTCCCAGGAAAATGGCTGGAACTGCACTCTGAGAGCTCAACGTGACTACTCAAAGTCACATGACAATTTTAATTTTTAAAATTTTTTAAAAAATTTAAAAAAATTTAAAATTTAATTTTCCCCCGGCCCCACCTCCTGATCCCGCCCTCTCCCCCTGACCCAGCCCCACCCCTGACCCAGCCTGGCCATGCCCACTTCTGGGGAACCAGTTGTTGGGCCAGGCTGGGCCCATCACGGGGTGTATATGAAAGTGAGAAAGGTTAGGGCTGGTCCTTTTGTTTAATTTTAAACTCACTTTCACCTCTGTATATTAATAGGTGAGCTGGAGCCAAATAAGTCTTTGCAAACGTACAGGAAGAAATACCAAGGAGAGACAAAAAAGATTTTAGTCTATAAGTTTTGTACTCTCATTTCAGCAGGCTGAGGAGCAATGAAGCCAAACATCCATTTCATCTGCACCCACTGTCCAGTTGTGTCCTGTGTTTTTCCCTATTCAGATAAATTTTCCATCATTCACTGTTTTCTGGTCATTATCTCCAGCTCCTTGAAGATGCATTAGGAAAGACTATTTTAGGACACAATCCAGAGTAACTATAGGGAGTCCTTGCTCTGGTGTAAGAACAATTTGCTCTGGATTGCAATATAAATTTCCCATGGGTTTTCACTAGGTGGTGCAGTAACTATGGGTGCACGTAATGTCTCTTATGTGCTCCAGTAGTTACTCTGGATTGTAGGGCAAGTCCTTAAATAGGTTCTTAGCATGTGTTCTATTGAAATTAGTATTCTAATAAAACAAGCAAGAGAAGTATAAGCTTAATAAAGACTAAGGCAACACACTCAGAAGCTTGAATTCTGTATTTTCACATGATTCCAATGTCTTTTTTATACAATATAACAAACCAAACAGAATATGGAGACAGAATATCAATCTATTATTTAATTAGTGTCTAACAGTAACTGAGGTATTTCTCAGACAATTGTGAAGAACAAGTGCTATGAACAAACCTGCTTTTGTGATTTCATTTCATTTTCTCCTACAACTTGAGCTATATTAACTTACCAACATATTTCCAAATAACAGATAGGCCTCAAACACTTTACTTTTATTTTATGATCCCTAATTCAATTCCTAAGCTTCTCATATTAGGCCCTATTTACTGAACTTCTTCTGCCTGAATCTTGTGAACTGTACCTAAATTATAGGGCAAGTAACAGCAAGAAGGATGGCCAGAGGTACATGAAACTGTGTAAGCCTGCTTCGAGGAATACCACACCCACAACCAGTAAATCAGAGATCACGCTTACTCATCAGCTATGAAAACCTCTCTACTCTACAGGTAATACAGAGGACTTCATCCTTTGAGTGTCTGCCCTAAATAATTAGATTGTGTTGGGAAACAGATTCAGTTTCGAAAATATCTTTGGCAAGACATAGCCTTTTAAAAGGTGTTCTGAAAGCATGAGCTCATGCTCATTCATGAGAAGAAAACTCTAAAAATGTAACATGATGAATGCTGTTTATACCTAGCCCGACTGTGACACCTGCAGGAGCAAAGAATAGAAGGCCTCCACAGAAAGAAATTAATCTTAGAAACATGTAGGGATAGAAATTACCATGGAACTGAAATTCTTCCTTTTTCCAAAGCTACCTTGAGCTAGGAGGTATAGATTACATATACGTATGAAATTGTTAATAGAGAAGAAAAAGACAGCACCTAATCATAGGCACCTATAAGATACATAAACTGATAGAATATTTCATACCTAAACTTTATTGATTTTACTCATTGTCCCTTCAATAGGCCCTTTGTAAACTGCTTGCTTCCTCTAGATATGGTTAATGAGAATAAGGAACAGAATTGAAATCAAGAGTAATCTTTTTTGAGAGTCATGATGGTAGGATTTTAGAATTGTGGAAGAATATACCTACTGCGCAGAGGGTGTAGAAATCTAAAAAAAACATGAAATGAATTGACAGTATATGTAATGCATTTGATTCAACTGTTACTTGGAGATAGCCAGGTAAATTGTTAATTCAAAACTATGATACAATTCTATTCTATTGGAGAGTGTAAGGATTCCATAGCATTCTCCTCAAATGCTAGGTCTTCATACCATTTTTTAACCTTGTTTTTCAGATTTCAATTTGGTTTTCTTTTTGACTGTACCATGGGTTCCAGTATTGAGCCCTTGCTTCCACTGATGCAGTATGCTTTTCAAAAGCAAATGTGACTACAATGGAAGCTGCATTGCAGTGGTGAGAAATTAGAAGACGTAAAGCTCAAAGTATTCTGGGATTCCAAGACAGAAAATTGTTGTTTACACAGGAGTATTAGGAACTGCCATTACTTTTTGGCTTAAAATTGCCTTTCCTAAACAATTCAAAAGGAATTGGAGAAGAATGCCAAGTCTACGTTGGCCTAAAAATTGTTGGCCTCAAAGACTTTCGCAAGAAAAAAAGAAGAAAGAGAGAAGGGGGAACAGTGATACTTGCTTGTAACCAGGGTCCATGCGCTGCATATGGATGCTCCTCTGTTGCAAAGGCTCCTTCAACGCCTGTTGATACAAATGTGATTGCTGTATCCCCTGTAATACTTTTGTATGTAAAGTGCCGTCCATGTAAGAGTCTGCCCCTGTTAACAGCAAATACAGATATGCACAAATGTGTGTTTTTTAATTCCGCAATGTCTTCCCAGTGTGTTCCTCTTCCACACAGTGGGCAGGAAATTTACTTCTTGTAGCATTTACAGTATGTACAGAACTCTAAATTCACTGTTCAAGAAAAAGGAGGCACAGATATGAGAACTTAACATGATCAAGGTCACACATGATAAAGTTCTGGGCAGGAAAAACTCTATTCATATGCATATTGCATCCACATAGGCTCACACCATTGGAAGCTGCACTATCATCACAGAGGATGTGAAAGAGGCCTAAATTAAAGCGATTCAACATCTGCCTTCAATTCTGTGCTCTATTAATTCATTACTCATCCTCATATAATGCAAGGTGTGCCCTAAACCGAATAATCTCTCTTTCAATATCAAACGGAGTTGGTGTACAGCTGCTAGGTAATTGCTTTCTACTTTACTATTTCATGAAGTCAATATATAAAAATACATTGTATAATCCTATTTTTGTGAAGAGATGTAAAACATTAAGATAATCAAAGTCAAATCAATGCTCAAATACAGTAGTGTCCCTGAGGGCCCCAGGTACCATCCTCAGGTGAGTGATACAATGGTTGACCCAAATCACAAAGTTGGTAAAATCGCAAAAACATTTGGAATGCCCCATCAAGTCATATACCATTGGATGTATATTTTTCAGCAGAATCCAATGCAAAAAAGGTTTTGAAATATGAAGTTATGCAAAAAAAAAACACGAAAAAACAAAAATGCATGAAGCCCTATGGAAAGTTAAACTGAGCCATAACTCACCTTTACTCATGAGTAGGCAAACATGCGTAGTCTGTTGGAAAGGACATACTGAGAGGAATCCAACACCCCAGAGCACTCCTGATCCAATAAACACAGCCCCACAAATCAATCCAGAAACAAGTCCCTGATAATTGCATTGAGTCCTATGGAAAGTGGAACTGAGCTGCACAGCTGAATTTACTCATGAGTAACAAAGGGGCCTTAGCTTTTGTTCAGGTCAGTCTCAGAGGAATGCAAGGCCCAGAATGGTCCCAATCCAGTGAATGTGGAGCTCAAAAAGCACCCCAGCTTCACACCCACACAAAAAGGAATAAAACAGAGGCTTAATTGGTAAGGTGATTTTTAAAATATGAAATATTAATATCTAATTAATTGTATTAATTATTACTGATAATAAATAATTTTGATGTGTGGGGTGTAAAAATAATTGAATCAAAGTGAATGTTGAATGAACAAATGCTTTGTTAAGTGAAATTAATTTAGCATTGAAATCCTAGTGATCATTTGCTTGAACAAAGGAACTATTGAAATATTGTAGCCTTTACAGGAAAGCAGAAGTTCTTCTCACCTTAAACAAAGTGGAATTAATGCACCTGATTCCTGGTTGAATTTCAGATGTACGCTCTCAAGCTGCCTTGTGCGAATCAACTCATGAGGAATAATTGCTGCTGAGCTCTCACTTTCTAAACTGTCCTTGCGACTCCTAAAGGAAAGAAAAGTATAGGTGTCTTTTAAGATAGCATCCTACTTTATATCAGTTATGTGAAAATAATTAAGTGCAGGTTAGAACGGCTAAGTAAAAGACTGCCACCTGGAAGGTAAAAGGTCATCATTAGTAGAATAGAAAAATATGGCTTGTATCTATCTAACCAACTTTAGCAAGAGCACACCATTTTCACATTTTGTATTTTAGCATGTAGTACATTTTGTTTGAGATATTCTGGTTTACAGTTAAGATTATCGTCCTAGCATCCTTAGAGCCCAATCTTGCACCTCTCTACTCAGAAGTATGCCCCTTCAAGAGGCATGCCAAGGATAGGATCTGGCTGTTCTTCAGCATCTCCTGCTCCCACACCAACGCAGGGATGGAGAAGCCCATTGGGGGAGGGCAACCATGTGCTGGCTGGAGGACAGAAAAGTCCCAGGACATGATCTATGCATGCGTACATAAAACTTTAGAATCATGTTGGCATGCAGAATAACACTGTAGTGTTAGTTCAGCATTACACCACCGAAAGATTGCTGACCCCTGTCCTAAGTAATGATTGCTCCAGGAAGTACAGTACAGAAGACTGAATTCTAAGTCAGGAATAATTAATTGTATAAAATTGGAAAGATTGACAGACTTTCATTGGGTTCTACCGGAAATAATCTGCATTCATATAGGCTGTTCCATTCAATGGGGAAAAGGAAAATACATTATTTTTAAGTTGGGTTTTTCAATTATTGAAATGGGGATAGAGCTAGGTGAATAAGTGCTGGTTTGTGGTCTTTGCTGCCTTCAGGTCCCTGCTAGTAGTGCTGTATCAGTCAGTTTAACCTCCTAATCCAAAAAGAGGATTGCAGGAGCAATTCAATCGGAGATGGTTCTGTAGCAAAAAAATTAGCAGACAGCCACCCCAGAATGAATGGATGGTGCTAAACATCTCCCATGTCCTGTGACCTTGTGATAGATCACTTTGTAAAGAAAGAGTCACTACATAGTTTTTGCCAGAATGGTACAGCATAAATACATAAGAACAGCAACTAATAACGTAAATGCCAAGTGTTGTGGACTGAGTTTGACTGAGATCCAACATTTATGGAATATCAGACAAACTGTACAGTAGCACATATTACTCAACTTGCAGAAGAACTGTTGTGTTAGAGCAGTGATTTTCAACCTTTTTCATCTCATGGCATATAAACTAGGCACTGAAATTGTCAAGGCACACTACCAGTTGTTTATACTATTGACAAGGCACACCAGGCTGTTCAAATCCCCTAATTTTCCTATTAATAAATGACTTTCCCCAACTCCTGTGGCACACCTGAGAACTATCCAAGGCATACTGGTTGAAAATCACTGTGTTAGAGGATGTGAAGTAAAAATGTATTCTGCTTTATTAAATGCATGATACTATTGTATAAATATATTTGCAGGGTCATAAATCACTTTTTGTAACAGTGCATCTTTATAGTGCCTCTTTTGCATGTATGTGAACATGGCCTTGTACTTATTGTACTTATACTCCAATGTTCATTCTGATGTTCATCATCAATGTTCATTCTACAAAATAGACTGCCAATATAAGCAAAAATATTATTTGTTTCTGCTTTATCGGAAGGCCAAGTCAGTTTCAAATCTTAAGTGTATGAATCCTTCATGAGCTTTTCACACAGCTAGCTGGCTACTACTCCATTTTCTGTTCTAAATATTGTTTGCTCTATGACAACAGAATTCTGTCCTTTATGCTGAACTTCATCCTGCTTCATTTTCTAGATTGACAGCTTCTTCCTGAGCTTCTTTCCCAGACAAGACCCTGGAACAACCTCCCTTAAATTCACCTATAGTCAAGCCTGTATATTCTTGATAGAAGATTTTATTTACTATGTTACCCTGGAAGCTTAGAGATGTACATCTACATTGTCTGGTAAATGGAGGCCCCTCCCTTTGCTTTGCCAAGAATAGGAGTGTACTGGCAGGGCCACCCACATATTCGATTTTCAATAACCTGCCCTAAGCTGAATAGGATATGTAGGAGATTTTCACATTCTTTTAGCCTGAATGAAAATCCACGTCTGGCTCTTGGGAAAGAGGACAATTCCAGATGAGAGAGTGATGGAGTTCCTGGCCTTTAAAACACACACACACTCAATAACTCATTACAGCACTTTCTTTTGTCTGCAAATTAAAAAAGACAGCTTAGCAAGGCTTTTGTTTCTAAGTATCTGTATTTTTTATGGCCATTCTTCAACTTGTCCTTTTCCCCCTCCCCTTTAACCTTCAACAAAGGTGGTGTAAGTTTTCATTTTTATGGTTAAAATTACACTAACCAACACAAAATATATTGCAAATGTCTCTAGGAGCCAAAATACTTTATCCAACCAACACAAATAATTCATGCTTCTCAGTTTGCATACAAAAACAAAAAACTGACAACTGGCTGCTGTGTTAGGAGAGGGAACGCATTTGAAGGAGCGAAGTGTGCCAGAAATGCCCCAGTTTAAAGACTGCACATCTAGCATTTTATGCAACTGGAGGGGAATCTGAGATTAAAGCTCATTCCCAAGTGATTGAAGGATTGTGGGAGGTGTAAGTGTGGGCAGTTGTCAGATTAATTCTTTAGATGATTAAATTCTTTTTGTTTCTTTAAAGCTGTTTGTAGTCATGTTTGAAGTTTCTTCATTCTGAGTGAGTCTAATGCAGCAGTTACCAAGGTGACTTTTGCTGACTTTCAACTATTTCTTCCCTCATCTTCTGTTCTTACCAGAAGCTCCAATTGCTTTCTAAATCTTATGAATTGAGATGAACAACACTGCCGTTAGCCACAGTGCTGCTAAGGTTTCAAACATCCATATTAGCTGGGCTTGAGCATCAACACTGACCAAGTCAGTACTGCAACCTGCAACAAAACCACAAACTGCATATCTATCCCATCTTTTCTATACTAAGGAAGCAAAAGGTCAGCACATACCATAACCACATGTACAGACCTGCAGCCACCTTTGTTCCTCTTGCCACATTACAGTGGTTGCAATCAGTATCATTTGACACCAATTAAAATAAACGTTAGGGCTCCTAAAGTCAGGCCGGCAGCTGTTACTACACACAGATGAAATTCTCCACTCTTTTTTAATTTTTATTTTTATTTCAAGTAAGGGAACAAGTAAGGGAAAAAAGAGTGGGGGAAAAGTAAGGAACAAGTAAGGGAAAAAAGAGGGGGGAAAACCATAGGATGGGTAATACAAAGAGAAACACATAATTACTTTGTATACTGATTACATTATCTTCATAGCTTTCAGGAATCTATATATATATATAGATTTCAGGAATATAGACAGACAGACAGATATAGATATAAAAGAGAAAAGTCACACAGACCCACTCACTGACTCATCAATGCCCTGCCAAAACCGCCGGGCCCTAGAAGTGTGAAATATGGGGTGGGTGTTCCTTCCATGACTGAGGGGTGCACTAAGAACCAGTTTTTGGAAATTCAAATTGGAAGGGGGTGAAAAGGGGAGCAACACGTTTTCCTCCCTATACTTTGTATTGGAGGATTGATGACTCATCAACATTCCGCCCCAACCCCCCCGGACCTAAAAGCATTAAATTCGGGGAGGATGCTCCTTCTGTCACACCCACCAAGAACTGTTGTGGAGAAATTTAACCCTTAAGGGGCTGAAAAGAGGCGCAACGTGTTTTTGTCCTATACTTAACATGGGCTTCCATTTTTACCCGTAATTTTCTACATTTTTCACTTTTATACCACCAACTTACCTGCTATCATGGGGGAGGAGTGCAGTCTAAAAACAGCCACTGAGCTGGACTGCAGCAGTGGAGAGGGAGCTAAGGGTGCAGTGGTCCCTGGGCCAGTGGTGTTGGACTTGCCAAGCTGCTGAAGGCAGAGCCTGGACCAGAGGGGCTGTGGTGAGCTCACCTGGGGTTGCTGTGGAGCTGGCCCAAGCAGACTACATCTGAGGTGCCTGAGGCTTGCTGGCAGTCCCTGGCCAAGTGCAGGCCACAGCTTCCCGCCTCTAGACACTAAGGGAGGCAGGGCCAGAAGCTGCTCATCCAAACTGCTGCCAGTGGCTGCTGTAATAGCAAGTAGTTCAGTGATCTTGCCTTAGTGGCCTATTTACAAGCAGCAGAACTACCATAGCTATGGTCTCAAGAGACCAGGCAGTGGGTGGAGGGTCTCACTAGTGGGGAGTTGCACCAAGGGTGCACCAGCCAGTGGACCCTCTAACAGTCACTCCAGAAGCTTGGGAACCTCTGACGCCCCCATGCAATAGGCCCCATGGTGTGACACACATCAGACTCCATCCCGGCAGAGTGACAGCCCTGCCCCTACCCCAGCAGCAGAGGCATCAGGCAGAGGATCTGTGTTTCTGCTGGGCAAAGGTAGGCAGAAATGAGTGAGCTCTAGTGATTTTATGACTACCCCAATGAATTGTGGGCAGGGCCCAAGGAGGCCAGCCTTTCACACAAATCCTATCCAGGCCAGAGATGAGAGTTGGTGTTGGCTATGCTGCTGGCTGAAGCCATGAGCCTGGATCTATAGTGAAATGGGACCAGAGTGACACCAAACCCTTCCTCCACTATCCTACAGAGGCCTCTTGGGCTGGTACAGCCATGTTGGGATTGAACCCCATGGTGTCCTGTCCCTATTCCTCAGAGACCAAAGGGCCCCAGCAGCTTTGGGGCCCAACATTAGGCTACAGACTACTGTGCCTCTACATGAGCAAACCTCGAGAGCATGCCCAGCTTACCAAGTTTTTTTCCTTCTAGCTGCATTTAGACTAAGTCCAAATGATATCAAGCATAAATGTGCATGCTTGGTTTGTAAAACTAGTCAAATGAGCTTGGGATCAAACTGTTTGGGAAGCTCAGTAATACGCAATTTAAGAAAGTCAATTAGGAGGTGAACAAGAATACTCACTCCTATGTGTGGATTTTCTGTCCCTATTTTCTGCACATTTGCCAATCTTTTCCCTTGCTTCTAAATATGCACGAGTCAATGGGGCCAGTGAATAACAAGCTCATACGCCCCATAGCAGTTAGTCTATGGCAGTTAGGTTACTGAAGAAGCTATATTAGAAGCAGAAATATCCATGCATTTCTAAGAGACTGGAATAACCCATTGTATCTTTCAATATGTTTTGAAGATTTTAGGATCACACATACAGCCCAAGATGTATTTCTCAAACAGAGATCCTGTGGTCAGATTAAGTGTATAGATCCAATATCAAATGCTGCTAGGCAGAGCCAAATCAAGGGGTTCATATCCAACACAGTATCTTTTGTGGCAAGTACCAGACGCCATATGTCACAGAGGAAGGCCGAGTAACAGAAAAATAATTTCCTACTGTTGCTTGCATAGGGAAACAACAGTGGAAATTTATCCCTGTGTTTATCCACTCCTAGAAGGTGAAAGCCGAGTGGAAAAAGGATTTTCTGTCTTGCCCTGTGAGCCAGAAATCGGGAAATAGCAAAGGCTACAAAAAGCCATGTGCACATGTTTTTTGCCATACACAGTGGCCAGTCTGGATTCCTAAGAAGCTGATACAATGCAAACTACCTCACTGTTTTCCGCTTCTCAGCCAGAAGCAACAGCTCCCTGCTAATTAATGAGTGGTGGGTACAGACTGTGCTAGTCCCATTTTACAGATTGGAGCCTGCGAATATAAGAAAATCTCTGCTGTATCAGGCTAAAAGGTAAAATACAGATATCCCCCACTTTTTCATGGTTCATTTTCCAATGATCCAGTCTTTCAACACATTTTAATTACAGTCAGAAGTCATTCATTCAAAGCAGGCTCTTCTCTTTCAACTTATCTCTGCTGGTCTACTGGCTAAAATTGATCTTCCCATGATGACTTGTATATGACATGGTGATTCAAATGGTTTTGGTGGTGGTGGTGTGTGTGAGAGAGGCCCATAGATCTGGATCTATTCCGATTCCAGAAGGCTTTAATGAGAGTTCATCCGCAGAAATCTTTGTGTGACAGCAGGAATTTGACAAAAAAGCTCTGCAGTCTGCTAGCTAAAAAAGCTAGCTGAAAAGTTTTTACTTTTCAACTGTTTCCACTTTTCAACACTGCTCCAGTCCCTGTCAAATGAGCAATGGACTCTTGTACTCCATTTTTCTAACAGTGGCCTACTAGTTGCCTTTAAAGGCCCACAGATATGAATTCTGTACCACCACTGCTACCCTGAATTTAGTAATTCAGTGAAATACTGATGTTGAAACTGGAAGTAGGACACAGCCATCATAACTAGTAGCCACTGATGGATTTGTCCTCCATGAACATGTCTAATTCCCTTTTAAAGCCATCCAAAAGAGTGGCCTTCATCACAATTTATGGCACAGACTCCACAAATCAGTGAAATACAGTGACTTGTCCAAGAGATAAATTAAGTCTATGATGGGAGGCAAAACTCAAAATCAGGTTTCTCAATTCTTCTAGTCACCATCTAGAAGCTCTTTTTTATTTTCATGTCACTATAATGCTGTCATGTCAAAGCATTCCTCTTGTTTCAGAACTAGAGAAATACAGAGTCAGCTTGGCAAAGAAAGTAAAAGCAAAGTGAAATGTTCTATCCTCAAAAACAAATTAAAAAGTGTATGATAGCTGGTATCATAGAGGATCCTAAAAGCTAGAAATCTTAAGTTAAAATCTGAGTCCCAGGCGTAAGCTTCCTGCATACCCTCAAATATGCAACTATTTCCCAGTTAGCCACAATAGTATAGGATTGCATTAATTACTTTGAAAGTGCAAAGGAAGCAGTTTGAATCCTTCCAAATAGTGCTATCAAAGCAAACACATGAGACACGTGTTAAAAAAACTAAAAAACCTCAATTTGGAGGAATGTCTCTTTGGAGATTTGAAGTCTCAGCGAGAAGTGCAGCTATTGTACTCATCCTCCAACCCAAAGAATACATTGCAGTTTTTTGATTAAGCAACAGATGGCGATGTAAGACTACTTAGGAAGAGGAGAGGACAAGGGTATGGTGACTTTACTCCAATGCTTCCTGCAGTCAAAACTATATTCTGTTGTTACAATTTCATTTTAATAACTGGATGAGGTGCAGAAAGAATATAAAATATGACAAACAGCACTGATAAACTGCACAGTAATGAGTCACAACTTCATTCACTTGCTTTCTTCCAAACAACTGCTAGTATCCTGCATTCAGTCATGAATGTGTTTTTACTCCAACACTCCCTGCATAACATATTAAATGTAGAAATAAAATGTTATACAGAGTCCTACTTAAACATAGTTTATAACTATGCTGTTTGGCCAAAATTCTAATATCAACATATTAGAATTCTAAGTATCAACACCTTACCAGCCCAGTAATCTAAGTACAGCACACCCAGGGTAACTCTACAGCACACTGGCATACATGGTACCCTAACCCACTTTTGAGCGGAGAAAGAATGAGAGGGAGAGTGGTAAGACTGAACTTACGGTGCTCTGTCATTGTTCAGCCCATTCTGTCGCTGAGTATTAATTGGCGGTAGAACTGGTTTACTATTAATCTCAAGCCCCCTTCGCAGAGTCTCTCGGATTTGCTCTGTATCTGAAATAGTAATTTAACACAGTTAGGTCCAGTTCAGACACACTTTCAAGTCATGGATAGGGAGCTCTAGAACAAAGGTTGAGTAGCTTTCCTATTAGCACTAATACTAGTTTATAAGACTGTTCACTTGGAAACCTAACTTTGGTGCTTGTCACCAAATAAACATCAGGAGCCATGGTTTAAGATGAATTCTAATTTCATAGGCAAATGTTAACATGTGTTTATTGATTCAGACATCACATCAAACTTTGGCTATCTCTAAACAGGAACTGGGGAAAGGGCACAGGAAAGAGAAGCATAAAAGTCCAGAATAAAGGTTTGGAAGATAACACAAATTCAACCTTAGCATAAACATATATCTACCATATCTAAATATCTAAGTATATACATATATACATCATACATATATAAAGCATATCTTACCAGTGAGTAAGATAGGAGTACAGTGATACCTCTCATAACAAGAGCCTCATATAACAAGCGTTTCACATAACAAATATAAATTTCCAAGGAATCTTGCTTCACATAACAAGTTTTGCTTCACTTAACAAGCACTTATGCAGCCCTGATGCTCTGTGCGGAGGCTGTTTCAAAGGGTTGCCGGCCAGCGCTGCTGCCTCTAACTGCCCCCATATGCCCCCAGAACCTCCAGCAGCGGCCCAGGTAAGCCTCCCAGGAAAGGGTCTTTGATTGCAGCCTCCTAACTATGTTTACCCAGAAGTAAGCCCCATTTTGTTAAATGGGTCTTACTCCCAGGAGTTTCTTTAGGATTGCAGCCTAAGTAGACTTCATAGGATCTTGCACATTGAATGCATGTTTTGAATTCAATTACAGTGTTTTGTCATCATTTTTACATCCAGTTAATATTTTTATATGAATATTTTTTGGGTTGTGGAACCAATCATTTGAGTTTCCATTGTTTCCTATGGGAAAATACGCTTCACTTAAGAGCGTTTCACTTAAAGAGCATGCCTCCGGAATGAATTAATCTCTTTATGTGAAGCACCACTGTATATCCCAAGTTTTCCTGAACAGAAAAGGCTTCTGAGTAAGGTAAAAAAACACCATTCTCAAGCTACTAAACACATGCCAGAAAAGCCTACCAGAGCAGAGTTTATTTTTGCATGGAACATCCCAATTCAATTCTTGTGGTTCTTTCATCAATGGGAAAGTGGGACAGGCAGATTCAATATAGAAATGCTGCAAGCTTCAGGACCAGCCAGTCTGCTGTCCTCACTACCCAAAAGGGACAATTTTTATTAAGTCACACACTTTTCTGCATAAGACACTATGGACACAGTCCAGAGAAGTTATGGGTCCATGCAGTTACATCACCCTCTAGTGTTATTTTATGGAAAGTCACCTTAACTGCTCCATCGCAAAGGGCTTAATTTGACTTTAGGATATGGGCCTATAACACTACTGTTGTATGGTAAATCATCCTTGTATAATCATCCTTTAACAGGGAGAGGAATATTCTCTTTCGAGGAGATACACCTAGCTCTCCTTTTCATTGTTTTTAAATGAAACCTGAAGTCCTATTATTTGCACCCGGGTTTTGAATTGTATTTTATTTTATGAATGTAACTGTCATCTCTTTGAACAGTTCTTTTATATTTTTACGAGGGAAATGTACCCAAATTACGGGACTAAAACTTCAAGAATATTTGTGTCCCTGGGCACATCATTAACCCCCCCTCCCCCGTGCAACACACACCCCCTCAACCATAGGCACCCCTACTGGGCAGGTGCAAAATAGGGGGCTGGGTGTTGATCAGTCGTCAATGTTACATATAGGATGAAAATGTATTGCACCCCCTTTCACCTGCTTCAAGGTTAAATAGAAATTGGTTCTTTGTGGGTGCTCACGTCACAGAAGGAATACCTTCCCCAAGTTTCAATCTTTTAGGTGCAGGGATTAGGGCAGAGCATCCATTAGTCAGAGATTCTTCAATGGAAATGCACTGTACCCCTTTTCATCCCCTTCCGGTTAGAATTTCCAAAAACCACTTCTTTGTGGGTGCCTCCATCACCCTCCGCAAATATCACACAAAGAGCACAATCCTAACCATGTCTACTCAGATGTAAGCCCCATTGTGTCCAACGGGTTTTACTCCCAGTAAAGTGTCTTTAGGATTGCAGCCTAAGTCCAGCAGTTTTGGCTGGGCATTGATAAGTCCATGAGCGAGTGACTTTTCAGTTTTATATATATATATTTGTGCTTTTGTAGATATTTTAGATTTCTTATACCGGTTTTATTGGTACTGTATATTATTGTTTCAATTGTTCCATATTATTTTTTTCAATAGGTTGCTATAAATAAAACCATCATTTAGAGTTGTAGGCTTTTGAGTTTAACTGGCATTCTCAAAAACATGTTTCCTGGGTTCTTTTGAATTTGTTGCTGCCTCCCTTATCTTTGGCTGTTTTTAGTTAAAAGCATTGTTCTTTATGCTGTTGAATTTTTGCTTCTTTAACTGTATGATTTGAATTGATTTTTTTATATTTTTCTAGTAAGCCACTTGAGTCCTGCACTGGAAGAAAACATGGTGTACAATTTTTTAATAAATGAAGCAAAATAAACTTGACTGGAGACCAGCCTTGATATTGCTAGGCAAATGTAGCTTGGATGCTCAGAAATATGTCCCCATGTGGCTTGCTCAGATGCCTCCTTACCTTTCCCAGACAGTCGCCGGGGATGTGTGCTAATGCAGATGCTTCTACTGTCTTCATCGTCCTCTGGTGGTCGACTAAGATCATCCCAGGCACATTTAGCACTGACACCACTCAGGTTCGAGCCATCTGTCTCAATCCCTTTATCAACTCGGTCCTGCTTAAAAATACCAAACACAACCAAGTGTTTAGAAGCCATGGTTCCCATCTCTCTTACTACAAGAACAGCCAAATCCTGCAGTTTTATTTCTTACACTGTATCAGTGATGGGCTTCAAAGAAATTAACAACCGGTTCTCTGCCCATCTGGCAGCCACTTTTAAATGGCTATTTTTAAACTTTATATGTCCTATATCTTGTTAACAACCGGTTCTATAGAGTAGGTACAAACCTGCTGGAGCCCATCACTGCATTGTATGGACAGTCAGCATTACGAGAAATGAGCAACAATATTACTTTCCTACACTGCACTAAGGGACAGTGAGAATGACAACCTAAGTCACAGCTGTTTTTTAATTCAAAACTAGAATTCAATGAAATGTTGAATCAAGACATACTTCATTCCTCCAGCACACTTCATTTTTTATAATCAATCTCCAGAAGTTCTCCTGTCTGCACAGGGCATAGCCCTGGTTCCAAGGTAAAAATAATAAATTATATATTGATTTTACTTACACTATTCTTGTATCAATATGCAAACTACCAAGTCAAATAGCAGAAAATGACTTGAAGATTTCAACTTCCAACATTCACCACCAGAGGATGCTGCTAAACTTAGCATAAGTGCAATTTAGCATAAGTCTATTCAGAAAAAAAGGTTCAATCGAATTCAGTGGGCCTCCCTCTCAGGTAAATTTGTGCAGTATTGCAGCCTTAAGTGGATGTCATTTCTCCTTACCTGAAAACCCTCCCATTATCCCACTGCCTTGGATCATTATCAGCCAGTCCCTAACCTTTCAATCTTGGGCAAGGTGCCTGAGCTCTTGATGATGAATCTACTATAAGGATTCCTAGATAAAATCAGTTATCAAGACCTATTTCAACATGACATTCAGTCAGAGTTAGCACCTGCTAACTGGGCAAGAGGCACTCTTTCAAGTGGGTGTTCCCCTTTTATTTAGCAGGGGAAGAGTGAATGGTTCTCCTCACCCCAGCAATGTCTGTCGTAGTGGCTTCTTTTCCACTTTAGATTGTGAGCCCTTTTGGGACAGGGACCCATTAGCAATTGATTTTTCATTTTCTTTGTAAACTGCTTTGTGGGCTTTTTAGTTGAAAAGCGGTATATAAATACTGTTGACAGATAGTTTGGGATGGAAATGGCCTTGATAGCCCTAGTTGAGAAACATCAGAAACTAGACAAGGAGAATGTGTCTTTGTTGGTTCTGCTGAACATCTCATCAGCTTCTGATACCATGATAGGCTAAGCCACTTCCGGATTACATGATGCAATAGTTCCACTCTGTTCTGATATCACTGGGAATACTCAGTGAATTTTGAAAAAGGGTGCCAGTATTTTACACAGTGACAGAGCTAGTCATCCCCATATGACCAATTAGCTGTGGGGTTGGGGAATGGAAAAAAGGGGCCAATACTGAGTACCTTTAAGTACTCCCAAGAAAAAAAGCCCTGGGAACACTGCATTCAATTTTGAGCATCACATTTTGAGAAGAATACTAATAAAATGAAATTTCCAGAACCAAGCCCTAAGAAAGCTTATGTCTGGTCTGGTACCAAGAAGCTGGAGTAAGAATACTGGATCACAAATGAGAACACAGATATAGTTTAGAAGTTTCAATATGAAGGGGAACAGCTGCAACATCCATCCTAACTAGAAAAGAGGCATTTTTTCAAGTGGATGCTCCTCTTATTTAATTGGGAGAGAATAACTGGCCCTCACCCCCACAGTGTCTTTTCTAGTGGCTGTCTGCTGATATTCTTTTGCATCTTTTTATATTGTGAGTCCTTTGGGACAGGAAGCCATTAGTTATCTCAGTTTCTCTATAAACCAGTTTGTGAAGCTTCATGTTTGACTTCTCCCACTACTACAGGATAGAAAAGTACATATGCTAGAGTGCAACCCTAATCAATTTAGGCCAGCGTAACTTACCAGCATATCTTCCTGCGATGGTGTGGGGAGGTCAGCATATGCCCATGCACTGGCCACAGGAGTAGAGCAGAAGTGCCTTACAGCACATTTGTGACACCCCAATCAGCACAGGACTTATTCTGGGGTTTAGGCTGGCCTAACTGCAGGTTAGGACTGCAGCCCTAGTCTATATTTTTAGGACAAAATGTATTTTTAAGACAAAATAATAGGCATAAGAAATAAGTTTTTTGGCATGCAACAGTGATCAACCTCTGTCTAACAAAAGACAAGAGTAATTAAACACATACTTGCAGGTGTGGATCAATTTCAAATATGGTCTCTCCACGTCGCATATCTGTTATCAACCATGGACCTCCGGCTCTATAAACACAAAAGCCAGAGAAAAATATGTGAAAATGTTATTTACTGTCATTGATGTAAAATCTCTTCATTTTCAATTATATTTAAATACAGTATAAGAAAAAGAAATTTGGGGCTGTGGAGAAAGAAACTGTACAGTACTTACCTTTGTGATACTGAATTATTGTCAACTGAAGAAAATCAGAAAACTGTTTGAAAAAACTGTTCAAAACTGTACAACTACATAGGGTAATCAGTGGTGTTCTCATATTTACTAAAAGATGGACTACACATTTTGCACATAGAAAAATCTAAATTCAATACCTGGCATCTTCATATAGAGGAAAGAAAGATCCTTGTCCTGAAATTCTAGACAGCCACTACCAGTCAGTACAGACGTACAATTCAGTACCACCCTAAATCAGGGACCTCAAAACCCTGACCAGATGCACCCCTTGGTGAGTCTCTATCCAGTCCTTGGCAATCCCCCTCCATCTGACTCTTTGGAAGACTTGTAATCTTTCAGAGGTGAGGGGAGCTTTGCTCTGCTCCTCGGTAGAGTATTTTGAGGGCTGGAGAGGCTGCTCAATACCTCCTCTCCTTCTCTCTCAGTGTATGACAGTGCTTATGAACCGATTTGAAGATCACCCTCTCTGTGTGTGTTGGACAGTATGTATGAAGTGATTTGAATTCGTTCATTTACTCTTTCATTCACAAGTTCTGTCACCAATATATTTCATTTATGTAAATTTATTCAAATTTGAAATGTTAATCAATCCTTTTTTCTTCTGGCTCCTAACACAGTATCAGAAAGACAATGTGGCCCTTATGCCAAAAAGTTTAGAGACCCCTGCTCTAGATCGAACCCTGTGTTCAAAACAGGCCCATTTGCCTTAGATTGTTCAGCAAAGACTGATGCTTACACCAGGAAAATGAGGGGTGATTGTAGTAAGTAGGAAGATAAATTAGTATATAGGAAGTATATTAGTCTTATTGAATGTAATTTTAGAATATAAATGCTTCTTCTGTTTGAACTCAGCATAAAGTGTGATTGGCAAAGACTCCACAGCCTGGTTCACACAATCTGAATGTTTTGCTGGCTCTTGAACTCAACAAGCCTATGTGTGTTTCCCCCTGCTTTCCTTCTTTACTTGGTGCACTAGGCTGAAATAAACATTTTCTGGCTTAAAAGTAGTTTCTTATGACATATAAATTAGCTATATATGGTTGCCCAGGTGATAACTATTAAACCAAGTTTGACCCTAACTTGATGTCCTGGTTGGAACCACTTAAACCACTATTTCCCATGTTGGCCACCACAGTAAGCTCAAAGAGACATTCAATTCAGGTGCAATCCTAATCAATTTAGGACTGCATGACTCACCTGCTCCCTGTTCCGGTGGTGGTGTGGGGAGGCCAACATGTGCCTGTGCACTGACCTATCCCCCCCTCCACAACCCCCTACTCCTGACCTACTCCCTCCAGGAGTGGCACAGAAGAGCATTACAGCGCTTTTACGATGTCCCCAGGCTAGCACAGGACTGGTTTGAAGGTGGCCAGGACTTATGCTGGCCAGGACTTATGCTGGCCAAAGTGGGCGTTAGGATTGAAGCCTCAATCATGCATATGAATTCTCACAATCCAGAACTACTGAATGTTGGATCATCTGAAATGAACGCTCCTGTCCAAGCATAAAATTAGGGAATTTGAAATGTGGTTTCTCCCAACTCCCTGGAATGGCAGAAATATCTAGAAAATCATGAAAATCTTAAAAAGTTATCTAAAAATCAAAAAAAATCTTACAGAACTTTTCTTACCACAGCTATAGTTGCTAGAGCTGCAAGTCCTGTGATCAGTAAATCCCTGAGGTGGGGGGGGGGTGAGGTTACATTTAATCAACTTATGAAATGTTCAGTCTCCTATTTTTGTAGACAAAACGATTAAAAACAGCAAATAGCATTTCAAAGGCAGCAAAGAAAATTGGCCAAATGTTAGATTTGTATTTCTGCATTTAAGAATGTGGAAAAATCACTACAATTTCCCTAAAACTTTTGTCATCATTAATATATTTCATCGTAAGCATGTTTTATTCAGTTTTCAGCATGAAGATACAAACTGCCTCATAATACGGTAAGTTCCTTTAACTTCACTAGAAGTGCAAGCTGAAGGGACACTACCTTAGTTAAGATCTAATGACAGCCCAGGTATTTTGAGTTATCTGAACAAGTCCACTGATGTACTGTACTTACACAGGAACAGTTCGAAGCAGTTCTAATATACCCTGTCCATTCCACTGCTGGGCTGCATGAAGCTCCTCTGTGCAGACCCCAACAATCTAGATCAAAAACAGGGCAAACTCTTTTTTCAAATTCATCAAGCACAGTTCAACATTAAAATCTAGATTCATAAAGCTTCTTTACTTCTTTAAAATCATATCTAGTTACTAAAAGGGTTTATGGAGCAGACAGGGTTAATGATCTTATCATTACAACTTTTTTGGGAGGATGCATTTTACTGCACATATCAGTTAACTGTATGCATGGGGAGTTAACACATGTAAACAGCTATCCAGGTTGTGTTGTTTTGTAGGAGCTTTGCTGCAGATACAAAAATTTGAGTCAGATAATGCTTCAGAACCAGTGGTGGGCTTCAGGGGGTTCTCACAGATTCTACAGAACCCCTTTGCTAATAAGCACCTAGTTCTGAGAACAGGTTACTAATGGGACATAGAACCTACTGTTAATTTAGGTTATTAGGACATAGAACCTGTTGTTAATTTTTTGAATGCCACCACTATTCAGAATTATTGTTTCAGAACACAGAATACATGTTCATATAATCCTTTCTCCTCACTGCACATATGAGTTCCTTCCAACTACAGTTTGATGTGATATGATGTCTGAATCAGTCAAACTAAAATCAGAGTGAGTTTCCACACTGTAGGAGACTGGCAGATAATCATTTGGAACCTAGCACTAACACTAACCTTTAGCTTGCTGAAAAGTATAATTAGAGGGAACCCAAAAATGGAACAGAGAGAGGGAAGAGGGAGCATACAAGCCCATGGCACATTCCCTACATTGTAGTCAGGGCTCTACTACATTGCCTCCTATTAAGATGATTAAAAAGGTGAAGGGCAAGGCTATACAAACTCTTCTCATTTGTTTTGGCATGTTGAACTCTTCAACAAAATCACTCAGACAAAACTGCAACTTGGCACCTGCAAACTTTTCTCCAATTTGCTGACTAGATTATCATGCTTTGATGCACACAGTCAACTGTATACAAGGTGATGTATTCACTATTTCAGTGGAAGCCAATACCTTATTCACTGACTGAAGCTGGCATGGCAACATGCAACTAGCTAGGCGAACCAGTCAACCCCATCAAGTACCTCAGAGATTAAGGTAGACCATTCTTGAGTGGGTGAAGGAGATTAAAGCTTAAACTGTTCTTCAATCTCCTTCCTTACTGTGGCTTTGTTTAAAATACTGTGACTTTATCATAGTTCTTTTTTTCTTCCTATAAACCATATTAAAAATCACAGTACACTAATAGTTGTTTATACACTAACCTTAGAGGAAGTCACACTTTAGTGATACAGAAATTGCTACATCGTGTTTCTCTTTATATGCTGTACTGAAGGATCTTGGTCTACCTTCATGCTGTTAAGGCAAGAGCTCAATTGCACAGGCCATAAATCAAACTAGAAATGCAGAACATAGGAAGCCACCCTACTGTTAAACTTGTGTGTAATTTAGTTGAAAGAAGTGACTAATATATGAAACCTCTATACTACTGTATTCATTTAGACCAACAAAAGGTTTTTACAAAGAGCTAAGACTGTTACATAGATAAAGACGAAAGAGACTGCTGGGCTGATCTAGAATACAATATTACCTTAATATTGAGGAATGTTGGGAATTTCAGCTGCGGCAAACACTGACCTGCTTACAAAAACTGATGTAGCTATCTACCACCAACATGCCACATAATAGAGAACCAGACTATAAGAATTTTTAAATATTTATGAGCAAAAACATTAACTTCAACCCAAAGTTAATGTTCATGGAAATACAGTAAGTTTAGAAGGATTCTGAAATTAATGAGCCAACTAGTGACTCCAATACCATACCTGAAGGAAAGTAACAATCCCAAAAGGTGTCTGAACTGGCTGCATTTGAGGATCTTCAGTTAGCAACATATGCTGGATTCTAGACTCACTGTTGTCCAATGGACTGTGCCATGATACATGGTCCCCACTGCAAAATGTATTTTCTGTTAGAAAAGAAGAATGGGTGGGTGGGGGGGGAGGAAGAAAAATATTCAGATTCCAGTTCACATTTCCAATGCTTCCGTGATAGACACAAAACAGTAAAATGCCCTGATAAAAAATGTAGTCATGAATGATATAGCAAAAAACTAATAAAAAGGAATATCAATATTGCAGTCACCCATCTATTGTGAAATTGCAATGCTGAAGAAATATGGTTTGCTAAGGGTATCAATCTTGCTATCCCAACTGGTGTATCTGAACAGGCCCCTAGTCAGGAACTATGTAGAGCAACAGCAACAGAACCCAAAACCACCTGCATTGTTGAATCTGAGTATGAATCAGAGAAACTTAAAATCCCTCCATTTCTCATGTGTTTAGCTGATTGTTTGATGCACCCTTGATAGATGATGGTAGATGAGGTAGACGCTCCAATTATTCAAGATCAAATTCTGTAGAGGAAAAACCTTTAACTGCTAACTGCAGCAAATCCTCTGAAATACAACTTCAAATTAAATGGCCTGTTTAGGTGAGCTATCATATCACTTAGAATGAACAGTGAGACAATAAGCATGAACTGCACCACCCAATGCTATTTTCTTCCTCCTACAGATAGCTATTGTCTGGCCTGATCCCTTTCCTCTATCTACTGGATCAGAAGTAATCAAAGTGGGAAACATATGGCTATTTAAGACTATTTAAGACTAAATCAGAAAAAAGACACAGAGGCAAAGGACAAAAGGTCCCAACTCCTATTTTCACAAGTACAGTGTACTTGATTCAGCTATTGGTATTTGCTATCCTAGCAATGAGACCAACTGAAGTGGCTGTTTCAGGCAGTGAGTTGGGGGGAGGGGGAAAGTGACAAGGGATCTCCTATTTTAGCACATGCCTAACACTTCCTCTGGTCAACCATACACCAAATCACCAATTGGTTCTTTGACTCTCTTCCCACTCACTAGGAGGGAGGCACTATATCAAGAAAAAATTTAAAAGCTTCTGCCACCACCATCATCTCTTTGGCTGTTAAGCACCCAGGACAGGCAAGGAATGGCAGAGCATGGCAGTCTGAAGCCCAGCCCTTGCACCTTTTGGTGCAGCCTCAGTTTTCCATGTCTTCCTATCTGAAATGGATAAGCATAATAGTACCATGCTCCACTCAGCCTGTTTATTTCAGACAGGATACCAAGGAGAAAAGATGCAGTGCTAGAGCCCAAACTAAGAGAGCAGGTTCTAGATTGTAGGGCTCCATGATTGTAGGGCTCTTTGCCTATCTGACTAATTCAGAGCAAGGAGTTGGCTGGTGGCTGCAGCTGTGGGGAGAGGAGGCACATGCATGGTTTTCTGGGGAAACAGAATTTGCACATTACTTCATTCCGGTTGGGTTTGCCACAACTGAAATTAGATAAACTTGAAAATAAGTTCCCAGTTAATAATAACCAAAGTATTCAGAGGCCATAAACCAGTGGTACTTGAGCATTTCAGCTCGGGACCCCATTCTGAGAATGACACTCTATCTGAGATCCACCCATCCCCGGAAGCGGTATCATAGCCAGAAGTGACATCAAACAAGAAGTTGCATCACTGTGATGCCGAAGCTCACAGTAAGTCTACTCACAGTAAGTCTCATTATATTCAGTGAGACTTACTCCCAGGAAAACAGCCTGCATGCCCTACTAAGAGTCTAAGATTCACAGTGCCAGATTCCAAGAAGGTAGGAACCAGCTTTTCATGACCCCCATAAAATGGAGGACCCCCCCAAGGGGATCCTGACCCCACTTTGAGAACCAGTGTCTTAAAACATTTGCCTCTTATTCTAAACATAAACCAGGTTTTCAGGATTTTCATGTTCCTGCATTCATTAGACTGATCAGATGGTTTGAATAATCAACTTGGCCAAGAATATTTAGGCTCAAAAATATATGCCTCAAGAACCTGCCACATATAAATGTAATCATTAAAAGCAATTTACAAATCTAACTAAACTGGCAGATTCACAAGGCATAATTGAAACAACTAAGGCACACTGTGAATTCATTACTTGTACCTGCCCTTAAAACTGCAGTTCTCAAGACAGCAAGAGAGCATAATTGTTCCATAAAGAGAGAGTGTCCAAAATGTGATGACTATAAAAAAGGACTTGCTGTTTTTGGCGGTGTGGGGAGACCATTCACCAATTACATTTGTAAATGCCACCAAAATTATGAATGAAATAAATGAACTTATTCATCAATGTGTGGTTTTGAGATTTTAAACTAAATTTTTCCCAATACAAGGGGAGCAAGGAGCCATAATTTTGACAAAGAAAGGTTTTTCACCCATAAACTCTGTTCAGTTGTAAGGGTAATAATAGAACCTCATGAGCTTGGTGTGATAACTCTGATCTTCCACCAGATGTCATCATTGCCACTTATGCATGCTTTGTTGTATTTGGGATTTTCTTTTCAGAACTGTACATTTTTTTTTGAATTCTAAGATCAGATTCTGGATCAGATCAGATCAGATTCTAAAATCAGATCACAGAAAGCTAATACTAAAATTTTAAGAAAGCTATTGAAAACTAAAGATAAAAGATTGACAGCTCGCCTGGAAGTGTTCACTATTGTCCATGATCTTGAGATCAGATATACAACACAAGGGCCTGGGGAGTAATACAGCAGATAGGACGTGAACAGCCTTTGAAAGGAACTGTAAATACTTCCCTATAAGTATTAAACCTGAGAAATATATCTGTACTGTTGCTATAGTCTGTACTATGAGTGGGAATAAAATTATCCTGCTTGGAAGTCCAGCATCGTATTTTATCATTACCAAGTAAGAGCAAATTAGCTAACAGGGCTGGGTGTGGGAAAATGAAGTGTTGACATAAGGAAATGTATCTTAATTACAAGGCAGATAAGAAAATAAAAAGTATCAGATAAGGTCTGCTTAGGACTGAATATGCTAAACTGTTTCATATTCTAAAACAGATGGAACTGAAGATAGTGCCTACCTGCAGGAATTTAACATGCAAATTCAGAAACTTCAGTGAGCAAAACAGTAAAAGTTGTTCAACAGCACTTGATTTCAACTCCAAGTCCCTACAATTTCAATTCCCAATATTCCTAGATCAGAGAGACCATCAACCAAGAATCTGCAGATTAACTAAATGTTTTAAAGTCGTAAGCCGCACAGTCACAGTTCTCCAAAATGAAACAAAGCCACAAAGACTCTCATTCTTGCAGCCTGTCTTCCTGTCACAATATTCTGCATGTCAAGTGCTCACTCAATTCTATGCTGATCGATCCTTGCGTTTTGCTGCCCAGGCTCCTTCTCCTGGGAAATCCCAACCATTTGGTGCTTGTTTTCAAATGCTAATGTCTCTGCTGGAGACCCACCTGTTCATGTCCATTCTATGCGGGACTACTTAAAAATGTCTCTCTTCCCCACACAAACCACAAAATTCACACTGACTGCTCAATTAAACTACAGAAAACCACCCATGTGAAAAATGATATGAAGGCCAATTTAAATCTCTAAGAGCCAGCAAATTCAATGTTAAAACTTGAAAGCCACCCTTAACTCACCATACAGTGGCATGCAAGATCAGCCTTTCTATGGAGGTCCCACAAAAATCTATACCAAATTACCATTAACAAGATTTTGCTTACCAAGCAAACTCTTTAGCAAGAAAACTGAGAACATAAATTATCACAGTATCAAAAAGACTAATACTTTGCAACATACTCTACAAATCTATTTAAAATGGTATAATCTTGCAACTTCAAGATTCAAATTAGAAATCTGTACAAATGAAAGTAACACAGAAAGACTGAAGCAAAATAGGATGCAGAACATAATTTGCCACCTGTGCCACTTTTCCTTCACCCACTTAAGGGCATTTTGTTAAGGAGACAACAGTCTTGTTAACAGTCCCTTGTTAGCAGTTCTCTGCTAACTATGAAAGACAATTTTTCAAGTGGGTGTTCCTTTTTATTTAGCAGGAGAAGAGTAACTGGCCCTCCTTATCCCAGCACTGTCTGGGATTCAAATGGCTTCTGGGGGTGCACCTTTGCATATTTTTATATTGGGAGTCCTTTGAGGAAGAGAGCAATTAGCCATTATTTATTTTCTCTGTAAATTGCTTTGTGAAATTTTTGAATTTTGATTGATAAAAGGTGACAGTGGGTAAATATACACTAAATTTAATTGCTCATGCCTCTCAATTTGTGGCAAGCCAATATTTAAGCTCATCTCAATTCCAAATAATATCAGTAATATAGATTAATGCAGATCATATTGCTAGTAGTAGAAGTTAAAAAATTCACATTTTCATATATTGTATTAAGATTCAAATAGTCCTCCTATCTCATCATTATCCTCTAATCACGGGAGATTTTCTGATTATTTGCAAAGAGAACTGCAAGAGATTTCCTTGCTGTTCCATCTCATTTCCCAAATGATTCAGTTTCATGATAACATCAGTGCAAGGCATTCAAATCACCAAGACCTGGCTTCATTCCATTCTGAGTTTTGAAATGCTGCTACACCTAACAACTAGACACACTTTACAATAACTAGCAAATGAACTGTTTGCAAGATCTTTGATCCAAGATACCTTATAGCTCAACTTTAGTAAATATTTTCATTAACATAGTAGTACAGTGTTTCTGAAATATTCTAAACTGGGGCCCTCCCTCTATGTAATAGTCCCATGAAGCAATCTATTCCCCAGGTGACTGTATGAAGATTCTTGCATGCAGCTGCATGCAAGGGTCTGAAGGTCCAATATCAGCATATGAAGATAAGCACAAGAGAGCACTGTTGACACAAATTCAAAATCCACGTACCAGGAAACACAATAAAGCAATCACTCTTTCACAATTCCTTCTTAAACCAGGCTTGGATGATGGTCAAGTGCAGTGGTGTAACTAGGTCATTTGGCATCCAAGGCCTACAAATTTTTTGACATTTTGTCATACTTCAAAACTGAACACAAGCCAAGGCACATTTGCTTACTTGTGAGTAAACATGGCTCTATAGCTCAGATCCACTTTCCTTTGGACTCAATGCTATAAGGGACTTCCTTCTGCGTTGATTTATGGGGATGCGTTCACTGGATCAGGACCATTCTAGGGGCATTGGATTCCTCTCCGTCTTCCCCTTCCGATGGACTAGGGCACATTTGACTACTCTTGAGTAAAGGCACAATACAGCTCATTTTCACTTTCCATCTGGCTCCATGCATTTTTTGTTTTTGGGCCATAACTTTTGATAGTAATGAGATATTTCAAAGCTTTTTTTTTGCATTGGATTATGCTGGAAAATATGCTTCCAATGGTTTATGGCTTATTCCAAACAACATTAGCAATTTTTGTGATTTTTGGTCTCCGCAATATGTCCCCCCTTGAAGATGGTACCCAGGGCCCCAACCAACCCCCTCCCCCACTGCAATGCCATTAGTACATGGTCACTCCACATAAAACCAATGTGAATCTGTTCACAGGGGAAAGAATACATTCAAGAATTGGCTTGTGGGGAATGAATTACAGACTCCACATGCCTCATCCTTCCCCAGAATTTTGCCCTAAAGGGGCACTGATTTGATTTAACAAGGCAGGAAAAGTGAAGAAGCACTGAACTGTCTATAGCGTCTTGCTTTGATCCAGTAAATTTCAGCTCTTATCTCAGAGCTATGCATGTTGATAACATCACTGCTTAGGAAGGCAAAAGGTATCTGAATAAAGGTATAATAAAGAAATCAGTTTTCACAGGGCAGGGAAGAGAGAAGCGTCTAATATACAAAACTAAAAAAATCACTGACTCACTGACTACTCACTCATCAACTCTCAGCCAAAGAGTGAAATTTGGGGAAGGTGTTCCTTCTGTGACAGAGGCACCCACTAAAAACCAACTTTGGGAAATTCAAACCACAACGGGGTGAAAAGGGGCACAACATCTTTTTGTCTCTATATTTTACACTGAAAAATCACTATTGGATCAAACCCCAGCCCCAACTCCTGGACCTAGAAGCATGAAATTTGGAGAGTGTATTCCTTCTGGGATGCAAGGACCTACTAAGAATAGGTTTCATGCCTGGTATTGCCCGGTGGTACCTGCTGACTGGTGTAGCCCACTGGTGCCAGCTGCCCGCTGAGACCTGGTGCCCAGCAGGGATCCCCAGTGGAGCCCTATTGTGCCTACTGCCGGTGTCTGGTGGTGGTTCCTGCTGCTGCCTAGCAGGGGTGCCTGGTGCCCAATGCTAACCACAGCCACTACACAGTGATGAGTGGTAGTGCCCAATACCCAGTGGTGCTCAATGGGGAAGCCTGGTGCCCACTGGCACCTGCTGGCATCTGCTGCCCTCTGGTGTCTACCTATCTATTTATAGTATTTATATACTACTTTTCAACTAAAAAGTTCACAAAGCGATTTACAAATAAAATGGAAAAATAATAATAGCTAATTAATAGCTAATGGGTCCCTGTCCCAAAAGGGCTCACAAACTAAAATGCAAAAAAGAATACCAGCAGAAGCCACTTGAACAGACATTGCTGGAGTGTGTGGGGCCAGTTACTCTCCCCCTGCTAAATAAAAGAGAAACACCCACTTGAAAGAGTGCCTCTTGCTCAGTTAGCAGGGGTAACTGTCCAGTGGTCTTTGCTGCTCAGTGGTGCACAGTGGTGCCCATTAGGGATGCCTGGTGCCAGCTAGTGCCTGCTGCCCATTAAGGATACCCATTACCCCCTGGTGCCTGGTGGTGCTCGCTGAACATTGGTGATTGCTGCCCACTGGTCTCCAGTGGAGCCCAGTGGTGCACACTCCCCAAAGCTGCCCTGCCCCCATCGGTGCCAACTGCTGCCCACCACTGTCCCCTGGAACCCCTCAGTGCCGAACTGCTGCCTGCTGCCCCGTGCTAGTGGTCTGCAGTGCCATCCAGTGCCCAGCTGTGCCCACTGCCCAGAAATACTCTTGATATTTTACTCCCACAATGGTGAGTTCATTGAGGGGTGCCTGCCCTCTTCATTTCCAGCCTGGCAGAACTACTGGCTAGGAGCAAAGAGTTCATGTACGCTCCAGCTGCTGGGGCAACTGCACACTTTACTCTCAGAAGTGCAGAATTACCCAACCAGGCGTGGATGGTGCATGTGTGCCCAGACTCAGCTGCACAGAAAGACCTGGCTGGGAGCACTGGACTCAGGCATGCTCTGAGGACTTCCCCAAGAAGGGAAGACATTGAAGGTGAAAGGTGGCTTGCGCCCATGCTCCCGTTTGCATCCATGACATGCTATCTCGTGCTTCAGGACTTGTTTGCCCCATTTTCACCTGAACATTCTCTTGCCTCTATTTTGACTACATATACACACACACTCCTTCTCTTAGTGCAGTTCTTTCCCTGCTTGTCCCAAACCCTTCCACAGAGCTGTGCATGTAGAAAAAGAAGTCCAGCTTCTGTAGAAATTGACTTGTGTGGTGGTGTCTGGTATAGGACCCTATTGCATGTCAGGGAGAGGCTGTACATGCTCCATGTATGAGCTGCTGGCACCAGCAAACTGAAAGGTAGAACCAAGTTGTACGTTTATTGCCAATTTTATTGCCAATATTGCTGAGGGATAACTCAGCAAATAGGGATAACTAAATCTCAGATAAAGCTTTTCTCACAACAAAGCATGTGACAACCTTGCCCAAAGTATTCATTGTGATTGTGCGCTACCCTCCATATTATTCTGCCCAGGCCTTCGTGCTTCGCATACAGCATTGAGTATGATATCATAGTCTGTAGAGACTGATGGATGTCAATACTGTATGCGTATGAAGGTAAAGTGAGATGAGCAGAAGTACCAAATTTTATTTTCTGCGTATCTTTTTAAAGGCAGAGTTGATAACTACAAATAATTATTCTTATCTACACAATTATCTCAAGCAAGAACAGGCACCAAAATCATATATCAAAGCTTCAAGTATCATTTTTTTTAAAATCCTCTAGTTTCTAGAAGCTGTCAACATATATTTTAAAAAGACAAATTCCATGCCTAAAGGCTGACAATCTGAAATAGGACACACAATAGGAAGGGCAGGGGTGTGGCTCAGGAGGGAAGCCAGCATAAATGCATTTTCCATTCTTTCCCATTCCTTGAGGAATACAGCTGACTGCTAAAGGACATAACTGCTCAATTTAGCTGGAGGTATTGCATAGACAAAAAGCCACGGACAAATGCTTAGACTCTATATTGGCTCTGGCGTACAACTAGTGGTAGATGGCTAACTCCCTGTTAACTGAATTACTTATCTTTCTTCCGCCATCTTCTTATCTTCCATATTCTCTACACTGAAAGAATAATAAATTGCCAATATGAACGATCAAACCAAACAAAAGTACTTTCAGTACTAAAACAGGAAACTTGGCCAGAAAATGAAAATATGTGCAGTAAATTATCTGCCTTAGTAGTTGATGAGTATGGTTGATCAAAACATTTGCACACATGCATTTGCTTGTTATTGTCTACTAAATTTTGGGCTACATCTGTCAGAACTTTCATATTCATCCTTGCACACGTAACTACTATAACAATCCAAGCTTAAGGAGTAAGTGCCCTCAACCAATATTAATAGTTCTGTAAGATGATTATATGACTGTAATGAACTGGTTATCCTAGCAGACAGTTTCTAGCACTACTCACATTCTAACTAGGACACATAGAAAGAGCCTCCCCAAAGACTAATACAAAAACGATAGTTGGGCGTACCCTGGGAAATGCTGGAAACTTCACCACTGGCAAATCCTTCCACCACCAGAGAACTGGACTTGGTAAATAAATTAATACTGCACTTTACATCAACAGTTCAAATCACTGACTAAAGGGTGTTCCTTATGGAAAGTGAGACCCACCAGAAAACAATTTTGAGAAATTTAACCCTGAAGGGGGTAAAAAGGATGCAATGTGTTTTCATTTGTTGAAGACTGACTAATCAACATCGAGCCAATTTGGTACGCGATGCCTGGTGTACAGGGAGAGATGGTGCACATGGGGTGGGTATGCATGCATGGGGATGTGCTGCACAGGTCAGGGGACGACCACCACTGCACAGGGAGTGTGTAGCACAGGGTGTTAGGTGAGAAATATTCTTGAAATTTTACTCCCACAACACAGATACATTTAGCTAGTAATGAAAAAAAAGTGAGCAACAGTCTTCATAGTGGCATTCTGCGCTTCAGGGAATAATAGTAAAATATTTGATAGTAGGAACCAAAAGACTATTGACTGGCAGTACAATCCTAAGCATATCTACTCAGAAGTAAGTCCCACTATGTTCAATAGTACTTACTCCCAGGAATGTTTGATCAGGACTGCACTTTAAGTCAATGTCAACTCTACCTAAATCAAATTTAAAGAGACAATCCTGTGTAGGTACAGAAAAAGAATGCTGATGGAGATACAAGGGTCTCATAGTATCACTGGGAGCAATGAAAAGGAACATAATTAAAAACAATCACAATTGAGTATCTCTTTTGTCAATATTCTGGCAAGAAAATCTTCCCAAAAAACAATGTCAGGCAATTATGAGCAACTGATTAACAGTAAAGAAAAATATCAGTTCTGACAAGTCTGTTGCTAAAGCAACAATAATTTATATAATATTTGTTTCATTAATGAAACAATATTGCATGTTCTCAAGTATCCACATAAGGCAAGGTTTCACTGCATTCACTATATTTTTCCTTCCTTCTAGAAAAAAATGTTTTGCTGTTTTAAATTACTATTCATAAAGAACAAACCAAATGAAAGAATGAGCAGTTTCAAACATAAAAATTAAAAGCTGCAGAAAAGGAATGCTCTTACCAAATTATAGAGCATGACAAGCCCTATGTATCACCAGCTACCTCAAAAATCAGGAAATCAGTTAGAAAGGGATGAATGCACAGCACACCATTTAATCAGTACCTGATTGGAAGACATATCTGGCCAAGCCTTGCATCAATTCTGCTGGCCATGTTGGTGGTGCAGATTCCCCTGTTTCACGCTTAAGTCGAAATGTAAGTTCAAATCCAAAGCCACTTGGCCCATCTGGTCCAGTAAACCTGAAGGAAATTAACCACAAACAACGAAGCATCAGAAACAGACAAGAATACTGAAAATGTTTTAAAATGCTATTGTGCCTTTAGATTTCCTTGTGCAGGAAAAAATTGTAAGCCAACACTCTCGCACACAAATGATTCATCATACTTGCTTCAGCAAATTGAGTTCAGGAAGGAAGTACAGTGGCGCCTCACATAACAAACGCCTCATGTAAAGTATGTTTCACATAACAAACAAAAATTTCTCGTAACAAACTGTGCTTCATGTAACAAACACACCTGTTGGCCGTTGGGGCAGACGTACTGGCCAACAGCACTTTTAAAAAGCGTCAGGGCTGCCTAGCACACCTGCCCATAGCAAAAGCAACACTTCTGTGCTGTTTCTTCTGTGGCCGGGCACCCACTGGGCAGAGGGAGAGAAGAGCAGTGGAGAAGAGGGAAGCAGCTCAGGGCTAGCCAGAAGAGAGCAGGGCAGAGAGAGGCTCAGGATGAAGAGAGGAGAAAGAGGGGAGACACTTGGAAAGTTTCTTGGATTGCAGAAGGAAGTGTCTATGACTGCAGCCTCCTAAACATGACTACCCAGAACATGACTCCCATGAAAGTGTTTTTAGGATTGCAGCCTAAGAAGACTTCCTAGGATCATGCACATTGAATGGATGTTCTGAATTCTATTCCAGTGTTTTCTCATCATTTTTACATCCAGTTAATATTTTTATATGAATATTTTTTGGGTTCTGGAGCCAGTTGTGTGTGTTTCCATTATTTCCTATGGGAAAATCCGCTTCACATAAAGAACGTTTCACGTAACAAACATGTCTCCGGAACAAATTAAGTTTGTTATGTGAGGTGCCACTGTAATACTATTTCAGCTCATATTATGATCCACTATCAAGTCACATGTTCCCTGACACAAAGATTTAAAGGCTACCCTGTTGCCTTATTAGAACTACTGTACTATATGTACAGTAATTAGGGGAACTTACAGTACAAATAAGTCAGAAATAAGCAGCAGAAGGATGAGAGTACTGGCAAGGGGTTCTAGGTTTTGACAGCAACCACAGTATTTATGAAATTCAAGAATGGCTGTGTTGACCAAATCAACAGAGAAGAAAACAGGAAAGATACAATTTCCTTTAAGCAGGCCTCCGTCAGTCTTGGAAGACTATGGTATCGTGCTCAGCACTGCATACAGTGCATGCGAAGCATGAAAGCCTGGGTTAGAGTGTTATGGAGGATAGGCTGTTACCTAAGCAGCAAATCCCCCCTCTCCACGCCACTGAATTAGTCCAATGGAAAGGCAGAGCCAATACGATTGGATCCAGCTGGTGTTGCAGAGCTGAGCTAAGGACAGGAGCTCACCCTGTCTTCTGGGGCTGACCCGGGTCTCGAACCCTGGCCTGCTGGTTAACAGGCACAGTGTCTTAGCCACTTGCGCCACCCACAGCATTTAAGCAAGACAGTGCAAAACAACAAATAATCCAGGACAAAGAAGTCATTTATTGAATATTTGTAAGTGAATACACTATTCACTGCATTTACAGCCTGCCTCCTTCTCTAGAGACCCAACATAGGCATTTTTTGTAATTAAGCAGAACAGAAACCTGCAGATCAACCCAGACTAGAGGGCAGTGTACATGTGTCAGGACCAGATCAAGACGTGACAAATCCCAGGCACCAGGTTGTCAGGGCAACAAGGAACTCTGTCATGGGGCCTGGGGAATGGCTGGAGGTTTCTCTAGGATATTTTTCCATCTCTCTTTTATTGGATGTCAATTTTTGGATGTGTGGCTCCTCCTCCTTCTTTGTACAGTGCTGGTGTACTGTGCAACCCACCCACCCCCCACTATTACAACAGGGAGAAGAGAACATACCAGGATGATAGGCAGGTGGAGACTTTTCTACTCGGTGATTGAGGCCAGTAACAGAGACTGCCTGCCCACTCCTTATTTCCTTTCTTTTGGGGGCAATTGTGTTTTGTGCTGCACAGTGGTAAAGTGGAACAAGGTGAAGTTAGCGCATATTGGAGAAAATTAGGAGTGGTTGTGATGGGGAGGAGAGGTTTGCCTCTGCTTAGAGACAAGGCAGAAGGAGAGACAGGATACCCTTCCCTCAGATAGTATGAAGAGGGAGAGGGGGAGAAAAAGAATAGCTGAGTTGTACACATGTGTTCCCCACATCTGTCTCTTTCAGCCCCCCCTTCACCTTTCCTATCTTCCAACCTCACCACCCCTTCACATGTGGGTGGCAGCTGCCTTCTCTTCATGGCTTTGCTGCCTCTGAGGCTCCAAGGGGTTCCAGTATCTGCTGCTTTTGTTTCTTTTTTCCTCTCTCTTTAGCAACTGCTGGGTTTTTTCCCTTTTCATTTCAGTGTGGGTGGCAGCTATAGCCGGTATACATGGGCTGGCAGGTTTCATCTTATAGTCAAGATACCAAAACAATCATTTATTTTGGGTTTCTATTATGCTTCTGCTCAAGTTACTGTCATTGAATTGACCATGTGTGTGTATAATTTTCAGATATTTTGGAATTTGGGAGTGTAAGTGAAAGGCCTGTGAGAAACAAAGAGAGGGTAGGGATAAATAACTGAAGGAACTCTCCTTGCTCATTCTTTAGCTGGAAGTACAGGAATCAAACAGGAATAAAAATCTACTAGGTGAAACTTAGGCTTACGCACTGTCACAAGCCATCTGACCCATCAATGGTACCCAAGACATTGGGTACCCATTTTTGGTACCCAAAAATCAACTTCTGTGAGTGGGAATCCTCAGGAATAGTCTGGGATGTGATGGGGCCTGGAAAAAAATGGGGAATCTCCAGAAACAGGGTGCAAGTACTACTCTGCATGTACCTCTCCACTTATGGAGCCTCACTAAGTCCAGTGTTCAGAGATTTCCCTACCTGATGCCACATATTGCCACAGACCACTAGCTTATTTTGTATTTTGAACTGAAGCAGTAATGGAACATTTTGAATCTGCCAAATTAAATACATAATGGCACTTTAACACTGATTATGTAACCCAAATAAAAATACTCGCAAAAATATGGTTATGTGTACTACTAGCAAAAAGCGTACCTTCATTGCGGGAGTAAAATTTCCCCGTACACCATCCCCCCTTGGCGCATCAGGCCCCCACCGGCATCATCCACCCCCCACGTGCAACAGAAAGAACACCCTCCCCAAATTTTATTGTTCTGGGTCCGGGGCTTGGGGCAGAACATCCCTCAGTCACCGATTCGTCAATGCAAAGTATAGGGAGGAAAATGCGTTGTGCTCCTTTTCACCCCCTTCCGGCTGGAATTTCCAAAAACCGGTTTTTCGTGCACCCCTTGGTCACAGAAGGAACACCCACTCCAAATTTCACGCTTCTAGGCCCAGTGGTTTTGGCAGAGCATTGATGAGTGAGTGAGTCAATCACTCACATTGATGAGTGACTTTTCTCTTTTTATATATATATATATATATATATATATATATATATATATATATATATATATATATATATATATATATATATATATATATATATATATATATATATATATATATGCATGCATCCAACCTTGTTATACAGATTTTTTATACATGGATTTGACCCAGCACAAATGGCAACTAAAAATCAGTTTTTAAAACTGCTTTTCTACTGTTGTAGAGAGGCATTCATGCAAACAATCATTCTATTTTTCAGTTCCAGAATCAAAGGTCTGCAGATATTGAGGCACTGCTTTGTTTTATTAGGCACAATAGAGAAGCAAGAAAACTGGAAATGGGTCTTTAATCCTATTTTTCCATTTTTTAAAATACACAATTTTTTTAACCATATGAGGTTCTGGAACGGAACCCTAATGGACATTGAGGGACACCTGTATAGCCTAAACACTATATGAAGAATTCCCTAAACTTTTCCAGTAGTAAGGTCACATCATGCATGTCATTTTATGCTTCAAACTTCAGCTGTTTAAGTAAATCCCACTGAAAATAGCATGATTTATGGAATTCACAAAGATGTTGCGATAGCTACAAGAGCAGCATTTCTCAAACAGCGGTACATGTATCCCCCACTTTACGATTTGTTTTCTGACAAACTGCTCTTTCAACACCTTTCAATTATACCCAGAATTCATTTATACAAATATTCCACTATTTCATCTTCTGTTCTAAAGGCTAAAATTGCCCTTCCCCATGTTGATTTGCCTATGACATGGCAATTTAGGGCACAATCCAGAGTTAACTACAGGGAGTTCTTGCTCCGACGTAAGAACAATTTACTTTGGATTGCAATATAAATTTCCCATAGGTTTTCACTAGATGGTGCCGTAACTACGTTGATGTAAATGTCTCTTACATGCTCCCATAGTTACTCTGGATTGTAGGGTCAGACTGTTTTAGCATGGAGCATGTGTGTGCGTGTGAGAGAGAGAAAGAGAGAGAGAGAGAGGGGTGTGTGTGAGCACATACATGACCAATTTAGCTCTTTTTGAAGGCGTTAACTAAATTACTGAAAACAGCATGAGAAAACTATTCCATACCGGACAAGGACAGGAGTGTACTGTGCATTTATTTTTTAATTAAAGAGCACTTTCACGTAAACATATTTATCCACATGAACATAGGAGGGGAAATGAAGTATATTTGTGATTTGTAACTACTGCAATGTAAAAGCAGCGCTTAAACCAATTTCTAGTGTAATTTGAACTTTGTTTTCAGAGACCAACACAGTGCCAACATACACAGCACTGATGGCTTTAAAAATAGGCCAAGGAGCCATTTCAATTGGCTAATCCAGCAAATTCTACCATTACTTTCCATGCAAGGGTGTCATAGCATCTTGATCTTCCACATAACAAGTGTGGATTAGCAAACTGTGTATATGACAAGGTAATACCAGCATTTTAATTCGAAGTTCAGCACAAGGATGAATGACCCAGACTTTCCTAATATGCTAATAATTTTTTTTAAAAGCAGAATGAATATTTAATGCTAGAAAGCACTTGCAATTGTTATTGAGAAGCAAATAGAGCAGATTTATGGATGTTTACTTAGCAGCGAGTCCCACCAAGTTCAATAGACTTATTCCCAAGATATTTGGGAAGGACTGCAGCCTGAATTTCTTCTCTATTGAAAAGAAAAATATTGACAATACTCTAGCAATACTGTATAGGGAAACAAACTAAGCTGCTCTTCTCAAACTGCAGATTATAGAAAATGAAATACTGTATACTCAAACCTAAGGCTCACCTTTTCAGCTGAATTTAGTCTCCAAAATCAGGGTGCGCATTAGATTTGATGGTTAATTGGATTCCAGTAAATGTGGTGTTTTGATTATAAATATAGGGTGTGCATTAGATTCAATGGCACATTAGATTCTACAGGTAGCATTAGGCACAGGGTGGCACTGGGCACCCCCCGTCAGTGGGCACTAGTTATCTGTATTGAGCACCAGCCATCCCTGAGAGGTAGCAGTCATTGAGCACCAGTGGGCCACATGGGGCAGAAGGACCACCGGGCACACAAGCAATCACTCGGCACAAATCAGTTCTTAGTGGGTCCTTACAACACAGAAGGAATACGCTCGCCAAATTTCAAGCTTCTAGGTCCAGGGATTGGGGTAGGGCCTTGATCAGTCAGGGATTCTTCAATGTAAAGTACAGTATAGGGAAGAAAACGCGTTGTGCCCCTTTTCACCCCCTTCTGGTTTGAATTTCCAAAAACCATTTCTTAGTGGGTGCCTACAACACAGATGGAACATCCACCACAAATTTCACACATTTAAGTCTGGCAGTTTTGGCTGGGCATTGATGAATCAGTGGGTGAATCAGTCAGTGACTTCAGTTTTTTATATATAGATTCTCCTGTGATAAGAGTTACACACACTATCTTTTTTGAAGTTGCTTTATTTAAATATTTCTACAAGAATTACAGGTATATAACTGAACAGATCACTAACCCCTGCTAGTTAGAAAATCATAAATTTTAAATTTTACACCACATGGGCACGGGGCACCAAAAACCAGGCACCAGTGTGTAGCTGGCATCACCAGGCATCACCAAGCATCCCTTCTAGGGACCAAGTATTGGGAGCCAGACACCATCAGGCACCATGCATCCTTACTGGGCACAGGGGACAAGGCACCAGTGGGTAATGGGTACCATCCCACAGCAAGAACCATTGGGCACCACCAGGCATCCCTACTAGGCACCAAGTACCTCAGGGCACCAGTGGGCAACACCAGTCATCCCTATCAAGCACCAGGCACCAAGTACCACCGGGCACCAAATCAGTTCTTTAGTGGGTCCTTACATCATAGAAAGAATACACTCCCCAAATTTCATGCTTCTAGGTTCAGGTGTTGAGGCAGAATTTTGATCAGTCAGTCATTCTACCCTCCTAAAGGTGTGAAAATAGCACAACATGTTTTCATCCCTATATTTAACATTAAAGAATTCACAACTCATCAACACCCAGCCCAAATCCACAGACTTAGAATGATGAAATCTGGGGAGCATATTCCTTCCATCATGTATGCACCCATTAAGAACTGATTTTTAGAAATTCACACTGGAAAAGGGGTGAAAATTGTGCAACATGTTTTTGCCCTGTATTAACATTGAAAAATCATTGACTTATCAACACCCAGGCCCAACACCTGGACTTAGAAGCATGAAATTGGGGAAGCATATTCCATCTATGATGTAAGGGCCCTCTAAGAATCAACTTGGTGCCTGCTGCCCAGTGGTACTCCCTCCTCAGTGCCCTGTCTTGCCCACCAGTGCCTAGCAGGGATGTCTGTCCCAGTTGGTGCCTGGTGCCCAGTGGTGCTCAGTGTCCAGTAGTGTCCACTATTGCCCAGTGGTGCCTGGTGGTGCCCAATGCTGGCTGGTGGCACATGGTGGTATCCACTGCCTGCTGGTGTCCCAGTACCCAGCAATACAGGCCGGTGCCCAAGCCCACCACTGCCCACAAATATTCTTTCAATTTTTATCTCTCAACAACAGGTAAATTCTACTAGTTCAAGAGATCTTTACTGTATCAAGAGTGCCAACAGTTTACATCTCCTGATTTAAAGATGAAAAAGAGTCCCCAGACATTTGCCAGCTTCACTATTCTTGACAGACCACCCTCCTCAGTCACTATTACTGTGCACTGGGAAAATATTTTGAACTGGAAAGCAAAGAGGCTTATTCTCCAAGGACAGATATGCTGCAGACCAGCTTTTCCCGAGCCAAACTTAGTTACATTCCTTTTATTAAAAGCATCTCTCCTTGTAAGTTCAACGACGACACTGTAAACATAAAACAACTCCCTCCACACTAAAAAAAACCCTTTAAATTCAAAATCTTTATCAATAAAGATTTGTTTTTAGTTCCAAGGACTCCACGTGAGTTTAAACAGTGCAAGGCAGTCTCTCGGTAGGTGGCCCATCTTCTACATTAACTACCTTAAACAAATGACATTTTAAATCCAAACACACACACAAAATTCCATGAGGTGGTCATGGCTTCAAGGGAGGTCTACCACCAACAGAGCATAGTAAGAATGAAAAAGTGCCTTTGATACTGCTATTGAAGAAACTATGTACGTGAGATATGTGGCAGAATGTTTAAAACTTATAACACTGCCCTTAGGATATGTAAAAGAACAGAGAACATTCAATAGCAATAGGTTACGGTGATTAGTCTTCTTTTTCCCTGCCACATACAGGGAATAGGGAAAATACAAAATATATAGAATATATTTTCAGTATAGAAAAATGAATGAAACTTTTTTTTAATTACTAAAAGTTAAAAAAATTTATCCACAAAATGGAAGTTCATGATCTTCAGACATAATGTTACACTCAAAACCTTAGACTGATTATATACCCTCAAAGATGGCTTCAAAATGAAGGCTAAACCTGGGCCATTGGTTTCAGCGATTACAAGCAGCCTATTTCTTTACCAGTTGTCAGACACCATTAAAACAACCACAAGGCTGTTTACAATGAGCCATTTTGGTCACATCATCAAAAATACAATAACAAAAAATACAAAAACAATAAAATTTCTACACAACCAGCATTAAAGGACAGCATAAAATAATATAAAAGCAATAAGCAGCAAAATAGCACAAATTCACTGATCTAACTAGTGCAGTGTATATGGAATCCTGGATAAGAATCTAAAAGTGGGGGAGACCAGAGAAGCATGGAATATTCATGGATCGCAATTACCTAGCAAACCACAGGCTCAAAATGAAATATGGCATACAATTTTGTAATTGGTATAAACAATGTGTTAACATAACTGAAATGAATTATAGTCTTCTGTTGCAGAGAATGTAAGATGATATCTTCAGAACTGAAGTTGGCTACTACAGAGAGCAGGATTAGATCAGCTCTCTGATACAAATGTCATTTTATGCTGTACACCAAGAAAAAATAGAATTTAAAATAGGGACCAGTCTTTTTCAGTTTTCCAGCTCCAATTAGGCACACAATATATTTTGTGGTGGTGGGGGGCAGTCAAGGAAACTTCCTCAAGGTAAGGGACAAACATTTCTTACCTCAGGACTGCATTGCAACTGAGTTTGCACTGGAAGGTTGAATAGGATTGGGACCTCAAACTACAGCAAATTGATATAAGTAGAATGAACTTGTATTCAGCCTTAAATTACTGCTTGCATTATAGTTCTATGTGTCTAGAAATCACATAATAGTCCAATACTACAGGCATCCCTCGTTATCCACTAGGTTCCATTCTGGAACCTCCGGAGGATAAAAAGTCAATAAACTAAAATAATGGAAAAATAGGTTTAAAGACCCAATTACAGGTTTCTTGCTCCTCCATTATACCTAATGGAATCAGACAGTTCTTCAATACCAGCAGGGGTTTTATTCTGGGTCTGAAGAACGGATTGACTGCTTGAATGACTACTTCCCTATAACAATAGAAAAACAGTTTTTAAAACTGTAATTTGCAGTGGCCATTTGTAATGAATCAAATCTGTGTATAAAAAAATCCTTGTGCATAACAAGGTTTGACCTGCATATATTTTTAACATTTTGTAAATATAAACAAAGTAACAGTTTGCAACAATGCAAAATCTTAGCAAAGGCCATCCATCATCATCACCCACCAGTTCTTTGAATGCTGTTCTGCTACATTTAACAAATACAGAGTATAACAGTGCAATCCTAAGCATGTCTACTCAGATGTAAGTCCCACTGTGTTCAACAGGACTTACTCCTAGGAAAGTGTGGTCAGGATTGCAGCCAATGTTCCATTGGCGTAACTATGTTAGTCTGTTACAACAAAAATCAAAGCATATTACAGTATCCAAGAGCCTAATTGTACCATAACTTTCATTGAAGATAGCTGTGCATTATGTTTCTGATGAAGTAAGCTAAGAGATATGCACCAAAATATAGAGAAAAAAAAATTGGGGCCAATCATCACAAAGGGATGATTCACAACACCATCTTTCTAGATTTAACACAGTGATTGCCATCCTTTTTCATCTCACAGAACACTAAAATTGTCAAGGCACACATCACTACTGTTAAGGGCTCATATCCCCCAATGGCTCTACCACTGAGTGACCCTCTCCCATATTCCCACAGCATATCTGTGGACCATTCATGACACACCATGCACCATGCACCATGACACATTGGTTGAAAGTCACTGGTTGAATATTTGCTAATTTAACACCCAAGGAGAGGTGTTCCAACTAAGATTAAAGACTAACCACTGTCCCAACTAAGGTTTTCATTTAAACAGAATCAACTTCCTTTGCAGTATTTGTTAAGAATGTTGACTTGATTCAACTTAGCAGAAGAGTCTGCTAGAAAAGAAAGTTTTCCTTTTGGTATCTAAACTACTTTCCTGTGTATATGCAAGTTTGTTCTACTAAATTTCCAAATTCAATAGAAAATCACAGTAAATGAAATTTAAGAACTTACTCGTGCACTCTGTTGTCGCCATACAAGTCACTTAATCCAAAGCTTACATAGTGCCAGTGCTCCGGAACATTTTGAGCTGGACTCCCCAAGTTCCTGTACATACTGACGTAGTCCAGAGGATCAGGTCCACCAAGCCTATTAAAACAGGAAATCACAGCTCAGTGTTGGGTGACAAAAATTTTGTTTTCAATCAAAGAAAACAATGTACCACCAACTCCACAAGATACAATTCAAGTCATCTCCTTCTGAAATTACTCAGCAAAGGCAAGCAAGAACTCTGTATCATCACAATGCATTATCATAGATTTTGCATTTCTGTACCACTAGTTCTGTAACTTGTGGAATGGCTCACAAGATAAATGTCTTCTTTTCATCATAACAATAGGAATAAAACTTTGTATTTTGAAAAAAGAAATTGTTTCAAATTCTACACAAGAGGAGCAAAGATAAACTAAAATGTATAAATGACAATAAAACTACCTGTACACCATCCTTCAATATCTTCTAATACTCACTTAAAATACTATCTAAATTATCACAGAAATGTAGCTGTAATTTGAACATTATTTTGAAAAGCCTTCTCAATACAAAAGCCACTTCCAGTAAAGGGGTTTTATGGATGGAATGGATGCATTTATGCGATTGCTAGCAAAAAATGTACCTATGTTGCAGGAGTAAAATTCCCCCCATACATCCACTGTGCAACAACCCCCCATAAGCATCATCCCCCATGTGCAATACCCCCATATGTACAACACCCCCATACACCCCATGCGCACCACCATCCCATCTGCACCATTCCCAAGCGCACTATCCCCCCATGCACAACAACCCCATGCACACCATCTCCATGTGCACCGTCCCCATACAACATCTCCCATGTGCATCAACACCCACGCACATCAATCTCCCATGCACAACATCCCCGTGTGCATCAACCCCCCATGAGCAACATCCCCCTATGTTCATCAATCTCCCACATGCAACATCCTCCCAGGGCATCAGGCACCAAACTGCTGGATGTTAATCTTCAATGTTAAGTATAGGACAAAAACATGTTGCACCCCTTTTCAGACCCTTAAGGGTTAAATTTCTCAACATCAGATTTTGGTGGGTGTTGATGTCACAGAAGGAACACCCTCCCCAAATTTCATACTTCTAGGTCCATGGATTGGGGCAGAGCATCCTTCAGTCAGGGATTCTTCAATGGAAAGTATAGGGGAAACGTGTTGCACTCCTTTTTACCCCCTTCCAGTTGGAATTTACAAAAACCAGTTATCACTGGGTGCCTCCGTCACGGAAGGAACATCCCAAATTTCACATTTCTAGGCCCAGTGGTTTTGACTGGCTGTTGACGAGTCAGTGAGTGACTTTTCAGATTTTATATACAGTATATAGATAATGGAGTTTTTAATATTGATTTTATGCTTATTATTTTGTGACCTGCCTTGGTTCTCTAGTAAGATGGGATGAATGGATGGATAATTACTTCTCCTGTTGAAGAGAAACTAAAATCTCTCCCTGCAGCATTGGGTTCAAATAAACCATCTCACATAAACTTCATCTTATGAGCCCATACAGTTGCAATCTTGAAAAGGAAACACATTCCTTTCTGATCTTTTTAAATATATTTGCAGCTCATCACCTCATTTTCTGTATTTAGTCTATGAAGAAAAAAGTCATCTGTGGTACTTTGCCGTCCTCTTGAATACAGTACTTCCCAGCTCCTTGACCCAATGTTGTATAAGGACATAATTTTTCACACAGTAGCTCAAGGGCAACAGATCTTTTTTGATGCATGTTTGTCATGCAATTTAGATCTATGTAACATTAAAGAAATACAAGTCCAAAGCCTCCTTGGGCATGGAGTGGTTACTTGCACTGTTCTTTGGATTCCTGCCAAGGTTCTCAAGATGTCATGATAGAGTTAAAATGCCAAAACTATGTTTTTCCTTCAAGAAATGGAAAAAAGTATAACTCATGGGTTGGCTTCCTAAAGACTGTCCTCCTCACAGCCCTGTTCCAGACAAAAAGAAATCCTGACTGATCATGAAACACTATTTGCAATTTGATACTCAAAGACCAGCCAGGACTTGTAGAAGCAGTAGCAGAAGATATCTTGCTTGGCTTCCTTTCTATCTGCCCAAACTGTAGAGGAAAGTTGCAAAAAGTAACAGAGCACTAACTTTTCATGCCTGCTCTGTGAGTCTGCAAGAGGATTTTCCCACAACAAATTCAGGCACGGCTCAAAGGAGAGCTGCATCTCATACCGGTCTTTGATATGGCTGAACAGTCAGGTAAATCCAATACACTTTGCAGACCACCCAAACTCCTAAAATCTAGGCATTGAGTGCTGATCAAGTTACTTGTCTCACAAGTCAGAAAAAGCATGCAACTTCCAGCTGGAAATTCACGGATAATAATTGTGCATTTTTTTGTTAAAGTTGTAGACATGCTGGAAAGCAGAAACAACTCATGGTTTCCCAGCAATAATAAATGACTTCTTAGTAGGAATTTTGAATTTTTGTGAGGTGCCCGACGTGGCCTACCTCTGGCAGTAGTTCTTGTTTTCCCCAACTTGATTTTTGCAAGGTGAGGAGGGCTTTAAAAGGCCACTTGTACTGACACAAAGCTACAGTCTACAACCCAAATCAAGCGTTAAGCTGCAATAGGAAGATAAAGCAGATAAAAAGAATATCAGAAACAATGGGACAATTGCAGGATAAGCACAAAGCTAGCAGCTGCCCAAGCATTTCTTTTTCTAGGCAAAATAAACCACTGTTTTAAGAAAAAGATCTCTGAAGGAAGTGCAAGGACTATCCCCCACACATAGAAATATGTCACTGAAAGTTTGAAAGAGATTTAACATCCTCAGTTAAGTTTTGAACAGAGACGTTTTGGATATCAGATGTCATTCTTCCACCCATTTCTTGGCAGTCTGCAGCAAACTAACTCCACAAAGTACAGTGGCGCCTCACTTAAAGAGCTTAATTCGTTCTGGAGGCATGCTCTTTAAGTGAAACGCTCTTTAAGTGAAGCAGATTTTCCTATAGGAAATAACGGAAACTCAGACGATTGGGTCCACAACCCAAAAAATATTCATATAAAAATATGAACTGTTTATAAAAATGATTACAAAACACTGCAATATAACACTGGACAAAGCACTGTAATATACAGTAACACACAACACTGCAATAAAGAAAATACTGTACAGTACTGTACTGTACCTTTGAAAATCTTCATGGCTGGTGTGAGGGTTACAGAGAGGGGATGACTTTGGTTGCAATCCTAAAGACACTTTCCTGGGAGTAAGCCCATTGGACACAATGGGGCTTACATCTGATTAGACATGGTTAGGATTGTGCTCTTTCACAATCACTAATGGAGTCACTGCTATCCATTGTCTCAATGGAATCTATTATCTTTTTGTGCAACTTTAACATTCCCAAGCTGTTGACGAGGAGCAGCACTAGAACATTGATAAGGCACACCTTTTACGCTGCCATACAGCCTGACATACAGAGCCTGACTCAGGCTGCTCCCCCCGGATGTCCCATGAGTTCCCTGGCAATGGAAGCCTATTCCAAACTTTGCCCAGGGCTCCACTGTAGCTTAAGCTAGTCTCCTTGTCCCGCCTGTGAGTTCCCTTGCCATGGAAGCCTGTTCCAAACTTCCTCAGAAGTGCTCTTTATTCAAGACAGTGCTCTTTAAGCAAGACAAAATTTCTGAGAAAATTTTGCTCTTTATACAAAACGCCCTTTATTCAAGAAGCTCTTTATTCAAGGTACTACTGTATTTCTATTTGACTGGGAAACAGCTCATGTACATAGCACATAGTCCAAAACATATAGGTACTGTAACACTCTATACCAAAGCATAGCAATATTTTAAAGCTGTTGAAATAAGTGTTTGTTATTTTATACATGGCTTTGCTACAAGGAGAATCCTTTAAATCAGTGATTTTCAACCTTTTTCTTCTCATGGCACACTAACAGGGCACTGAAATTGTCAAGGCACATCATTAGTTGTTTTTACCATTAACAAGGCTCACCAGGCTGTTCAAATCCCCCAATTTTCCAGTTAATTAATGACCTTCCCGAAATTCCCTCAGCACACCTGAGGACTATCTGCGGCACAACAGTGTGCCACTGCTCTAAATGCTACTGTATTAGACACCTCAGTTTGCATTTATGTGTCGGGCTGTGGGTGGTGCAAGCAGTTAAGATGCTGTGCCTGTTAACCAGCAGGCCAGGATTCAAGACCCGGGTCAGCCCCACAAGACAGGGTGAGCTCCTGTCCTTAGCCCAGCTCTGCAATGCCAGCTGGATCCAATCGTTTCGGCTCTGCCTTTCCATTGGACTAATTCAGTGGTGTGGAGAGGGGGGATTTGCTGCTTGGGTAACAGCCTATCCTTCATAACAATCTATCCCAGGCTTTTGTGCTTCACATGCAGTGTATGCAGTGCCAAGCACGATACCAAAGTCTTTCAAGACTGACGGAGGCCTGCTTTAGTTTGCATTTATGTACTTGTGTAAAGTACTTGTACTTTGTGTACTTTGTGTACATTTATGTACTTGTGAGGACCCATGGGGGGGGTCATTGCTCCATTTTGTATTGGTTGCAAAACAGACAAGCTGATAACCAACAAGGAAAATACCAACCCCTATGGAAACCAAAACTGAGCCAACCATGCATGTTTACTCATGAGTGGGCAAATGTGGGTGGGCTTGAACAGCTGCTAAAGAAATTGTTTTGTAAGGCTAGGTGGCTTCTAATATAGTGTCACTTTATAAAGTGGGTCCCAGTGCTAAAAGGTTTAGGATGGGAATCACTGTGGACTCTGCCTAGGTGGGAATAACACTAAGATGATGAATAATTGCTGAACACCAATTACCTCAGAAACATTTGGAAACAAGCTAGCACTTTCCAGGATTATTCAACAGAGTTTTCAAATTATATTAAATATAAATGCCATTGTAACTCTCAAACGTTTGTGAATATGAATATTGTAGGAGTACAGCACACTCCTTTCCTTTACAGGATTCTGTAAACACAGACTACCTAAACATCATGTAAAGCAGAACAGCCAAAAAAGAACTATTGGATATCCCCAATTGACATCACTAAATGAGGTCATCCTGAGGGAGGACAACACTGCACATTCCTATTCCCACTAGATGCATGATAAAGCAAGTCATACAGAATCATGTAAAATAGGCTGTTTTACCAGTACGGTATTTAGCTGAATGCAAATATACAATATGCTTATGATTGTTTTCTTATATAAGTAGCAATAAGGACAATAATAATAATGGCTGTAGATTACAAGGCTGCAATCCTAACCAATCGTTTCCTGGGAGTAAATCCCATTGAACACAATGGGATTTACTTCTGAGGAGAATGCTTAGAATTGCACTGATAGTTATTTAAATTCATCCACGGCTAAAAAAAACCATGACTGTCTATTCTAGGGTCCTCTATAGAGCAAAAGTCAATACTGAGCTATGATTTAAATTTATGATAAAAAATTTAAATGAATTTAAATTTGCTACAATTCTAACAATGGACATACATGTATTGCACTAAATCTGTAGCACTCCCTTCCAAAAGGGACAAAAAAAACACTAACAGCAAAGTACATTCAAGAAAGATGTGCTAATTTCTTATAAGGTAACTAAATAAAATACAGTACAAATATTCATATTCTAGTTCCTCACACCGCAAATTCAAAAGGAAAAAAATCTTCAGTCAACAACAGTAGTACTACAGTATTTTTCAGCTGTGCAACACTGTTAGAGTGTACGTAAACATTGTAAAGCAGGGGTGGGCAAACATTTTGGCAGGAGAGCCACATATCTCTAAGACACTGTGTCAGGGGCCATGAGAAACAATTAATTTACAATTTCAAATTTCAATAAATGTATGTAAATGAAATAATTAAATGGGACTTACATGAATGAATGCATTTTACTGAGCTTATTTATAATACACATAACAACTACAATAGAAGCACATAGAACTACATGAGAACTATGAACTGCTTGCCACACATCTCTTGCACAGTGAAAACATATGAAACAAGCCAGAAGTTGCTCTGAGGCCATGGTGGGTGTTAATAACCAGATGAAAGCAGGAAAAAGATAGAGACCTGGCTAATGTGCTTGAACAATTATGGATGCATGACTGCAGTCGTGGGCCAACATGGGCTCTAATAGTCTCCTATGGGCCAGACACATGTTGGAGACTGGGGACTCCCTGTGAGTTGAATTAGTGGTCCCCTAGGGGTGCAAATGGCCCCTGGAACAAGACTTGCCCACTCCTGCTATAGAAACATATAAGATACAAATTAGTAATCTAGTATGGTTTCCTGTCCTTCCTACAAACCTGATGGTTTCTCTCCTAATTGCAAACAGAATCTATTACTGGGTTCTTAACATGTGGGGCTTGCAACTTTATCTCTTCAGGTCCCAGAATTAATAAAATAATTTGCCTTGATACATTTTTTTAACATGACAAAGAATTTTTAAAAATTGGACCCTACAACTTATGGGCCAACAAAAGCCAATATTTTAATGGAAATTATATTGATTTTGGTTTAAGTATCTACAAATATTGTACTTTATTTAAGATATCTCTAGTAGTCATCAACATTAGATTGTCATCAAGACAATATCAGAATTGGTTGTACAAGTGTACCTCATTACCCACTAGGGTTCAGTTTCAGAACCTCCCATGGATTAAAAAAACTCAGTCACAAGTTTAATATTTAGTAAGTGTACTTATTCTTGCAGCTGTTAAGAAACATGAAACAAGTTCTAAATCTGTTGCAAATTCCAGATCCTTGAGATATCTGGTATCTGGTAATATTTTGAATTGTTCTCAATATATTCCTTTCTGAAACCTGAGCATTCCCAGAAACCATGTAAATGATCTAGCCCTAAAATATCCACATCCCCAGTGTATACTAATAGCACCTTATCTTTCATAACTGAAACATGCCTAATCCATGAAGTTAGAAACTCTTTTCCTCATCTTTTTTTTAAAGATCTGTCTCCCAAGTGATTGCTTAGGGCAGTGGTTCTCAATCTTCCTAAAGCCGTGATCCCTTTATAAGTTCCTCATGTTGTGGGGACCCCCAACCATAAAATTATTTTTGTTGCTACTTTATAACTATAATTTTGCTACTGTTATGAATCGTAATGTAAATATCCGATATGCAGGATGTATTTTCATTGTTACAAATGAAATGTGTGTTCTGTGCACACACTGAACATAATGGGATTTATTTCGGAGGACTAGGCATAGGATTGGGCCCTGAGGCTGTAATCCTATCCACATTTACATGGGAGTAAAGGCCCCCTGACTATAATGGAATTTATTTCAGAGTAGGCATGCATAGGATTGGGTCCTGAGGCTGTCAGCCCCAGTGCATGTGCAGATACAGCCGGAGGTCTGACAAGCCTGACCTAGCTCCCTGCACCAGGGGTCTTTAGGCGACCCCCAAGAAACCTCTAGGCGACCCCAAAAGGGGTCCCGACCCCAACTTTGAGAAACGCTGGCTTAGGGAAATAAAGACAGCAATCTTATATAGGTATCCCCCACTTATCTGATAGGTTAGAAATCAGAGCTGTGGTGAAAACTAGAAATGGTTGAAAAACGGAACCCAGTTCTTTTTTAGTTTACAAATGTTGCTTTTTTAGCTAGCAAATTGCAAATGCCCTTTTTATCTTCCAAATTCCTGCTGTCATACAAAGATTTCTGCAAATTGATTCTCATTAACTCCTTCAGAATGCGCGCTCTCTCTCTCTCACACACACACACACGCATACCCCAAAACAGTCTGAATCACCATCATCTTCTTAGCTTTGTTCCCATTTAACCACGGAGGGTCTGCTTTTCGGCATATCTGCTTCCATTTGGATTTACGGCATCCTCAGAAGTAGCATTCACACATTTCATATCTCCCCTAATGCGGTCCATCCATCACTTCTTAGGTAGGGTTGCCACATCTGGATGGCACCAAGTTTCCAGCATCATGACCCACCTTGGGTCATGACCTGGTCGGGACTCGGGATACTGCACCCTGTAGGCAGCAACAAGCACTGCCCGCAGTTTCCCAACTCAGTGTCAAGCCAGTCAACCTGACACTGAGCTGGGGAACTTCTGCACATGCACCAAGCTGATTCTTGCAGGGGCTGGTCCCTCTCTTGGGTACCAGGCTGGCGCTGGAGTGAGCACCTCCTGTGCATGCCAACGGGGGTATGCAAGGTCCCTCCCCTCAGCATCAGCCAGACTCGGAGGGGAGAGACTTCTGCTTGTGTCTGGTCAGTATGTGCAGGGGCCTTCCTTCTCTTCAGCACCAGGCCAGAGCTGAAGAGAGGGAGCACCTTCTGCTTGCACTGGCCAGGCGCATCTCCAGCCGGTTCATGCAGGGTGTGGTCGCTCAACTGCTCTGTGAGCTAGGCAGCCAACGAAAGGCTGGAGAGAGGTCCCTGTCAGACCTCTAAGAGAGGTCCCTGGTTTGCATTACCATCACATGAAGTTCTTGCTCTTGTTTTTTTGTTGCTGGCCAACATTCTGTATCACCATGTCATCACTCATGAATCACCAGGTTAGAGGCAAATCAACATGGGGAAGGGCAATTTTGGCCTTTATGCCAGCAAAGAGAAATTGAAAGAGCAGAACACGCATTGAATGAATGACTTCTGGGTATAATTGAAAGGTGTTGAAAGACTAGATAATCAGAAAATGAACCATCAGAAAGTAGGGGATACCTGTACGCTGTTTCCTAAGAGTTCACTGGAGTGCAATGGAAACAGTGTACTCTTTCCATTAAAAGATTACAATGTGACTTGCATGTGAGTATGCTTGCATAGGATTGCACTGTAGCTCTCTGCACTCCACACCCCATCCAGTAAGATGTGATCATGATTATCTTTATCTTACAAATATACATGCTTTCTGTAATCTAATACATATATATGCTCTCTGCAGATTACAAACAGATATGGCCTTCTCATGCATACACACTCAACCACCATGTGGTAGGCTATATCCTCTTCAGCCAACAAGTTCCATATGTGCCACATGCTCCAAAACCTATATGTACATACTGTACTATGCTTTCCTTTTTACACACTGAACTCTCACTTCATCCTTCAACATGTTACTTCGGGCAAAATCCAGAGTTACTATGGGGAGCCTGTGCTCTGGTGTAAGAACAAGTTACTCTGGATTGCAATATGAATTTCCCTTAGATTTTCACTAGGTGGAGTAAAGTCTGTTACGTGCTCCTGTAGTTACTCTGGATTTGGGGGTTAGTTACACAAAACTCTCATACCATACAATCCAGAGTAACTACAGGAAGATGTAAGAGACAGTTACTCTGGATTGCTCTATGCATTTTCCATAGGTTTCCCATAGGTGGTACCGTAACTATGTTGGTGTAAAAAGTCCCATAGTTACTCTGGATTGTAGCCATATATAGTTTATCTCAGGCCTACATTTTTCTTTCCTCCTCAGTGCAAGGTATGACTTCAGTGTAGACACCGATCCAGCAGAGTTGTGCAAAAGGCAAAACTACAAACTTGAAAGCGAACTAGGCAACAAAGAAAGGTTACAAATAGGGAAGGTAAAGCACTTAATAGAGGAGAACTGGGAGTTAAGCGTACAGACCAAAGGACAGCCTGTACTGTACACACTTTAAGTCTCATATAGGAATGCATTACCTACCAATGTACAGTACAAGCAGCTACCCAGCATGTATTCAATGCATGTTTGAAGAATGCCTTACCTTGACCACAGAGTGTGTGTCTGTATGTGAGCCCAATCCTGGGTGTATACTCAAGCATAAACCCCATTATAGTCAGTGGGATTTATTTTCAGGTAAGTGTGGTGAGGATTATAGCTTCAGTTAGATAGAAAAAAGGAAGTAGCACAATATATATGGGAATAGACAGTCAAGACAGATAAAGAAAAAGGAACACACTTCTGTGAAGGTATAGCACAAGCATGTTAACAAAGCTGTTACAAATTTGGATTTAAGTCCCACTTAGTGGCCTCCTCAAAGTGTGTGCACTACTTGTGATAAAACTTGCTAATATGCAACAGAGATGTTGGACAAACATTATTAAACTCTTTCACACTCAAGGAGATGACATGTCAGTTTATGCTCAGCCCAAACTCTTATTCAAAAATCAAACCATCTCACCAAGTCCCTGTGCAGACCAACAAGGTTTTTAGCAAAGGAAGCTCACACGTCACACACATCAGATGAAACTCCATCAGATGAAACCCCTCCTCATGTCCTCGGCCCCTGCTCCACTCCAGCACCCCTGGGCACCCTCAGGGCCTCCCACCACCCTCAAAGCACCCTGGCAAGACCCTTCCTCATTTCCTCGGCCCCTGCCCCACTCCAGCACCCTTGGGAACCCTTAGGGCCTTCCCACCACCCTCAAAGCACCCTGGCAAGACCCTTCCTCATGTCCTCAGCCCCTGCTCCACTCCAGCACCCCTGGGCACCTGCAGGGCCTCCCCACCACCCTCAAAGCACCCTGGCAAGACCCTTCCTCATCTCCTCAGCCCCTGCACCACTCCAGCACCCCTGGGCACCCTCAGGGCCTCCCCACCACCCTCAAAGGACCCTGGCAAGACCCTTCCTCATGTCCTCAGCCCCTGCTCCACTCCAGCACCCCTGGGCACCTGCAGGGCCTCCCCACCATCCTCAAAGCACCCTGGCAAGACCCTTCCTCATGTCCTCGGCCCCTGCTCCACTCCAGCACCCCTGGGCACCCTCAGGGCCTCCCACCACCCTCAAAGCACCCTGGCAAGACCCTTCCTCATGTCCTCGGCCCCTGCTCCACTCCAGCCCCCCACCACCTTTAAGGGCACCCTCAGGGCCTCCCCATCACCTTGAGGGTGCCCAGTGGGGCTGGAGGGGGTGTGAGAACATGAGAAGGGTCTTGCGGGGGAGGGAGAGTCTTGCCCTCCCTCGTGCCCCCTCCAGCCCCCCACATGGCGGTGCGCTGCCCATCCCGCCTCCACTGCCTCACTCACCAATACTTGAGGATGGCGGTGACCTGCAGGGGGTTGGGCTGCTCGGGGTAGAGCCGGCGGCACTCTCCGTAGATGCCATGGAGCCCCGGGGGGAAGAGTGGGGGGAAGGGGGCCGCCGTGGGGCCGGGGGGTGCGGGGGCGGCGGTGTCCATGGGGAGGGGGCGGAGGGGGGGTGCGCGTGCGGGGGGTGGAGGCGCGGGGGGGAGCCGGACGCAGCCCTCACTCCCGACGCTCGCTCCAAAACTCCCTTCACGACCCCGGGCAGCGGCCCCCCTCACGAGTGATTGACAGGAGGCGCAGCCAATCGCGGCACAGCAGAGGCGGGACTCACGCCCCAGTCCTCCTGCGCCTCCACCCGGCTGCTGAAGGGGCGCGCGTGACCTCTAGCGGCAGACACTGACACTGCACCCCCTTCCTCCTGCAGCACCCTCTGTCCTCTTTTCCAGGACACGCCCTCCTTTTTTGGCCTTGAGTCCGGGAAAACCCTCTTTGTCCTCCTTTTCCTTCTGAGCAGGCAGCATGTAGCCTTCTTGTGGTTCATACATTATATATAATAAATTACATGCACCTTATTAAGAATTTATTTACCTTTATTTAATTTTTAAATTATTTTATTTACTTAATATTTAACTTATTTAATAATATATTTATTCAATATAATAACATTTATATTATTGTATGTATTACATCAGTACAGACAGTAATACCCTGGATTACATTTATTATTTAATTACTATTAACAATTTACTATGTAGTTTATTAAAATTTAATAACATATCATAGTGTTTAAATTAACCACCTGAAAGCAATATTATATATAGATAGATAGATAGATAGATAG